>CM060925.1:188122450-189482450 GCA_030737875.1 Allium sativum | reverse complement strand
CCGAGACAATGCCGCGAACCCTCCTCGTAATGCTACCACGATCCGACCCCAGGGGGGCGCTACGAGCCACAGGCACAGGTCCACCGCGATCTGAAATGATGACCAGACTACAACTCGACCTGGAAAGGAGGTTATGGCTCACACTTCCCATCCCGGTACCTCTGCTCGACCTGGTCCAAGTTCTCTGCGCATAAGAGAAAATGTTGATGATCAATATGACCCTTCTGCTCCCGTTACTGAGGGAGATCTTTCTCGCTTTTCTGAAATGTGGGAGAGGCTGTTTGATGAATTGGCTGCTCAAAGGCAGGAGAGCTCCGTGCTGCGACAGAACTTGACTGCTATGGATAGAAGACTCAATGATCTTGCAAGGCAAAAGACGCCCCCAGTTCGTCCAGAGTACTCTTCTTCGTCAGAGGAATCGCCAAGACCTCCGCGACAACCGTATGAGAGGCCTGAAAACATAGAGCAGCTCCGATTTGGAACCCTGCCATCGCGGGAAGAAGAACTACTGGGTGCAGGGCCCTCAAACCGCAATGTGAATAATCGTGCCGCAACTCCCAGAGCTCGAGGCATGGACAGCCCTGTTGAGAATAGACTACCTCAGCCCCTCCGCCGTACAAATGCTCATGGTAACAGGGGGCAGCGAAGCCCAATCCGAGCTCCAGATTTCGTAGATGCCCCTGGAAGGGAGATCAGACAGTTCCACCGAGCAAGAAGCGCTGATCCCGAGCCTCCGATGACTAGTGCAAACGTTGCAGCTATGATCCATCAAATCCTGGCAGATAGCCGTGGACAACGGAATGAAGATTGGGGAATTGACCGCAGTCACACCCCTTTCACTGATGACATTCTAGATGTAACATTTCCGAGGTGCTTCAACATGCCGCAGATGAACCGTTACGCGGGCAGATCTGATCCCATCCAACATCTGATGAGATATTCTTGGTCAATGACCGCTGCCGCAGCTTCTGACGCTGTCAAGTGCAAAGCATTTCCCATATTCCTAGAGGATGTAGCATTATTGTGGTTTACTCGCTTACCAGCAAGATCAATTTCCAGCTTCAGGGAGTTGAGTGTAAGGTTTGTGGAACAGTTCCGCATCTATGCACAAAGGACGAAGAGTGTGATTGACTTGTTCCTTGTCAAGCAACGACCAGGCGAGAGTTTGAGGGTGTATCTAGACCGTTTCAACCTAGTCGCTACTGAAGTCAAAGATCCTCATGAGCCAACTGTTGTGGCAGCCCTGATTGATGGGGTAGATAAAGACACTGAATTTGGGAGATACCTGGCCGGCAAGCCACCTCATACTAGAGAATTATTCTACGAAAAAGCTAACATGCACTTACGCCGGGAGGAGGTATATGCTAACCGAAAGGCAAAAATGGCCGATAAGGAGGAAATCCAGAGCAATGTCACCATTAAGCAGACAGGAGACAGCTCGGGGAAGGTCGAAGTTAATGTCGGAAACCGGAACCAGGATGGTCGCCAGTCAGGAAACAATGGTAATAACAGTAATGGCAATAACCGGAAGAGGAATCGAGGGAACGACTCCCAGAGAAGGACTCGTCCCAGGTCTTTTGAAAGTTATACGCCAATAAACGATACTTTGGAGAATATCTTCATGGATTCGTACAACGTCCTCCAAAATAAAAGGCCTCCTCCCAGAGAGTCGACGGAGAAAGAACGTGAAACGGGGAAGTTCTGTCTCTTCCATCAGATTCACGGCCACTCAACAAGTGAATGCCGCCACCTAAGAGATGTGGTCGAGAAACTTCTATGAGAAGGAAAATTGGATGAATACAGAGTGACACCCAGAGACAGGGGGCAAGCCGTACAAGCCCCAAATCAGAACCAGAATCAACCTGCTGTCAGGCCAACTGCCCAGCAAAAGGGAAAGGACCTTGTTATCAACACCATAATCGGAGGGCTTTATCTTGCCGGGCACGGTTCCAAGGCATTGGATCAGTATGCCAATGCAGCTAAGCAGCACCTCGGGGTAGGAGAGTGTAGCAACCCTGAGGACAATGTCCCGGTAAAGCAACAAAAGATGATGTCCGACGACGTCATTTTTCGCGAACGAGAAAGCGTTGGACTCCATGCTCCGACCGAAGATCCATTTGTAATCACAGTTCCTATTGGCCCGACCACTGTTCATTAAGTCTTGGTGGATAACGGGAGTTCCGTCAACATTCTTTTCAAAAAGACATTCGACCAGATGAATCTCGAAATAAAAGACTTGAAGCCCTGTGAGGGATGGATCCGTGGATTTAACGGAGCATCCACCGCTCCAATGGGATATGTAGAGCTACCAGTTACACTTGGGGAAGTAGAACGCCAGAGAGTGAGAATTCTTCCCTTCGTGGTTTTGGGTATTGAATCACCCTATAATGCCTTCTTGGGCCGACCGGCCCTAGCAAAGTTCAGAGCCTACATAGCCCCCTGGTGCTTGTTATTGAAGTTTCCTACAGAAGCTGGTGTTGGTATTGTCAGAAGAGATCAGGTTGCCGCACGAGCATGTTATATTGCAGAGCTAAAGCTACTCCGCAACAGAGGAGATATAGAAACCAAGGGCGCTTCTCCCCCCACAAGGGCGGAGACCTCATAGCAATTAAAGAGGATAACCGTAGGTGAGTCTCCCAGAGAGTTGCCCGAGGATATAGATCCCAAAGAGGACAAAGAACCTGGGGGCAGAATGGAGATTCCCAACGAGACAAATGTGGATGTACCGATCGATGATAGTGACCCAGAGAAGGTCCTTAAGATTGGATCCCAGTTAAATCCGAATTTAGCTAAAGAACTAACGGATTTCTTGAAAGATAACTTAAACGTATTTGCTTGGACCCACGCAGACATGTGTGGGATATCTCCATCAATCATGAGCCATTCATTAAGCATTAACCCTAAGCATCCTCCGGTAAAACAAAAAAGGCGAATGCTGGGCCCAGAGAGGTCCGCTGCCTTAAAAGAAGAAGTTGGAAAGCTAAAGAGTAATGGATTTATCAGAGACTCAACCTATCCAGACTGGATTTCAAATCCAGTTCTGGTAAAAAAGGCCAACGGAAAGTGGCGAACGTGTATCGATTTCTCGGATTTGAATAAAGCCTGCCCAAAAGACAGTTTTCCGTTACCCAGGATCGATCAGTTGGTAGACTCAACGGCGGGTCATGAACTTCTCTCCTTTATGGATGCTTATTCAGGATATAACCAGATTCCAATGCATGTTCCAGATCAAGAACACACTAGCTTCATTACGGATCTAGGATTATACTGCTACATGGTAATGCCCTTTGGCTTGAAGAACGCAGGCGCTACATATCAACGGTTAGTGAACAGAATGTTCTATAACCAAATTGGGAAAACAATGGAAGTATACGTCGACGACATGTTGGTTAAGTCCAGGCAATCCTCCAATCACACTACGGACTTGGCAGAGATGTTTGGCATTCTTCGAAAGTACGGGTTGAAACTCAACCCAACGAAATGTTCATTCGGGGTCGCCTCCGGAAAATTCTTGGGATTCATCGTCAGTTCTCGTGGGATTGAGATTAATCCAGACCAGATCGCAGCAATTAGAGGCATTCAGGAGCCTAGGCAAATTAAAGATGTGCAAAGCCTTGCAAGGAAAGTAGCCGCACTAAGCAGATTCATCTCTAGGGCTACGGACAAATGCATCCCATTCTTCGAATTGATAAAGCGAGGAAAACGCCACTTCAAATGGACGCCTGACTGCATAGAAGCGTTTCAGAACCTGCTGAGTCACCTAGAGAAACCTCCGATATTATCTAAGCCGGTGGATCACGAGGACTTATTCGTGTACTTGGCAGTGTCATCCCACGCGATCAGCTCAGCATTGGTGAGAGAAGAAGATAAAGTTTAAAGACCAGTGTATTACGTGAGCAAAAAATTGGCAGCAGCAGAGCGTAATTATCCAAGGATAGAAAAGTTGGCGTACAGTTTGCTGATTGCCTCTAGAAAGCTTCGACATTATTTTCAGGCTCATCCCATTACCGTGTACACTGATAATCCACTCAAGCAAGTTCTACAGAGACCAGAAGCGTCTGGAAGACTACTCAAATGGAACATTGAGTTGAGTCAATTTGATCTGATCTTTCAGCCCCGGCGGTCAATACGGGGGCAAGTGATAGCCGATTTCATAGCAGAGTTTACTGTCCCGGAGGAAGATATAGCGAACGAAGAAGCTAACCCCTCAAAGTTACTTCTCGATCCCAGTGCCTGGAGATTGTATACTGATGGCGCTAGGAATGACAAGAGATCCGGCGCTGGAGTAGTGCATGAAACTCCTGAGAAACGGCTGATATCCTATGCTATCCGAATGGAGTTTCACGCCACTAACAACGACTCCGAATATGAAGCCCTGATAGCCGGGCTAAGGATCGCAAAGGAGTTGGAAATCACAAAGCTAGACATATTTTGCGACTCCAAGTTAGTTGTGAACCAGGTCACTGGAAAATTCCAAGCCAAAAGCCCAAGATTGATTTTATACTTGGAGAAAGTGAAGGAGTTGCTGAACGGCTTCGATCACTACAGCATATCTCATATTCCACGGTCAGAGAATCAACAGGCGGATAAGTTGGCAAAGATGGCTAGTTCCGACGATCCTGAAGAGACCGGGCCAGCCCCAGTTGAAGTACTTCGGTCTCCTAGTATAGATCAGATGGAAATTGATCCGGTACTAGAGACGGAACCAGAAAGGGAGTCTTGGATGACCCCTCTAAAGAATTTCTTGATGAATGGAACGCTTCCGACCAAGAAAAGCGAGAGGCGTAAAGTAATTCGTAAAGCTTCCCGATACGTTCTGCAAGGCGGAGTTCTTTACAGACAGGGATTTTCGATGCCCCTTCTCCGGTGTATAGCTCATGACGACATCAAGTGTGTACTGCAGGAGGTACATGAGGGCGAATGCGGCGATCACACTGGAGGGCAAACATTGGCAAAAAGGTGTTGCGGCATGGTTATTTCTGGCCTACCGTAAACAAAGACGCGGCGAAGTACGCACGACGGTGTGATGCATGCCAAAGATTTTCAAAAATACCTAGGGCACCTCCTAGTCAGTTAAAAACGATGACAAGCCCATGGCCTTTCGCTATGTGGGGAATTGATATCATCGAAAGTCTCCCCATAGCTAAGGGCGGAGCGAAGTTCGCTATTGTAGCTGTAGACTACTTCACTAAGTGGGTCGAGGCTGAGCCACTGACTACAATCACAACCAAACGAGTGGTCAACTTCGTCGTTAGGAACATCATCTGTCGATTTGGGATTCCAAAGATCGTCATAACTGACAACGGAACTCAGTTCAATAGCACTGAATTCAGAGACTTCTGCCAGAAATACCACATTGAGAAACGGTACAGCTCTGTGGCGCATCCGCAGTCGAACGGACAGGTCGAAGCGGTGAATAAAGTGATTAAGTCCATTCTGAAAAGAAGACTGAAGCGGGCCAGAGCCATGTGGGTTGATGAATTACCCTTAGCACTATGGGCCTACAGGACAACGTATAAATCGGCAATAGGCCATACCCCATTCTCTCTTGCTTTTGGAGCAGAAGCGGTCATCCCGGTTGAAATAAAAGTACCTTCTCACCGAGTGACTTATTACGATCCGATGACTAATAACGAATTGCTCCTTGAATCCCTGGATATGATCGAAGAAAAGAGGGACGAAGCAGACCTGCATGCCTTGAGATGCAAGCAACAGGTCGCCCAATACTACAACAAAAAGGTTCGAGCCCGAACCTTTGAACCCGGAGACTTGGTTCTATAGCGTGTCTTTCCACCCCCATCTCATATGGGTGCGAAGTGGGAAGGACCGTACTCCATTCTGTGCAAGCTTGATAATGGAACCTTCAAGCTAGCAACCGTAGATGGAAAGGAAATCCCCAGAGTGTGGAATGCCCAACATTTACGGCCGTATCTAACGTAAAGATGCCAGATTTGTTCTTTTGCTTTATTAAGGACCATGTACAAGGCATGACTTGCCTAGAATAGTCCGATTTCTTAAGCAAAAGATTATAAAGTGGACATAGGCCATGATTCAACTGAACCACTATAAAAATATTGTGTGTCGTTTACCTTTATTGCACTATTATTTATCTGCCTTTCTACTTTTATGGAAATTGCTGTGAACCATACAACGATCACAGGAACATATAATTATAGGTGCCTTCCATCAGAATGGAGTGCAGTCAACAATCAAAACTCTGAGGGTGCGATAAAGTAAATCATATCATTGATAGCGCTCTAACTCTCCAGAGCCGAGAGAGAGCATAACGAACATGAAGGCGATGTCCATGAGTCACGGTGGTGTACCATGATCGGAACCGCCTTGACGGAACTCTAACCTCGGCGACTGCCAGGAGAGTATAAAAGCGTCTCCGACTGAGCGCTGAGAAAGAGCTCTTACCCCGCTGAAGGATCGGGGAGCGACAGAACTGCTGAGCTCGAACTCTAACCTCGGCGACTGCCAGGAGAGTATAAAAGCGTCCCGACTGAGCGCTGAGAAAGAGCTCTTACCCCGCTGAAGGATCAGGGAGCGACAGAACTGCTGAGCTCGAACTCTAACCTCGGCGACTACTAGGAGAGTATAAAAGTGTCTATGATTAAGCGCTGAGAACGGTGCTGGAGACTCAGCGCCCACAGGATCTCTACCCCGCTGAAGGATCGGTGCGTAGATTATGACACGAGTTCGAACTTTGACCCGCAGATGGATCGGGAGAGTATCGAAGTGCCAAAAGCCTGGCACCGCAAGAACTCTGATTCGACAAAAATTTCCAAGTCCCCCATGTTCAGAAACAGGGGGCAACATGCATACGACTCAAATCAATCTTTAACGATTAATTGGGGGCAGATATATGCATACATGTATCTTGATGCAATACAATACTGTTAAAGTCTTTTAGTTGCTCGAATGATTTGTTGTTATAAGCAAATAATTTATGACTAAGCATGAAAAGTTTATTAAATGCAGGTACACGATGATGCAAAAGAAATAAACTTTCATTCATAAACTACAAGCCTAAACGTGAAAGGCAACCTAAAACAAATGTGAGGGCCAGTCTCACAATTACATTTCATGGCCAGTGGGAATCTTAAAAACAAAAAATAGACAAGCGGCAATATCATATTTACGTTTGGACTTTTTCTCCTTCTTCTGCTTTTCCAGCTCCGCCTTGTTAGTATCAGATTGATCATCCTTCTTTCTCTTCCTTTTGTCTATAAGAGGAGCTGAAGGTTCATCCGAAGACTCCTCCTCATCTTTCTTTCTCTTTCTTTTATCAGTAAGGGAAGCTGGGAAATCATCGGGATTCTCAAAATGAAGCTGTTTAGTGATCGATTTGGGCTGGAGTTTCAGAACCATCCCAGTTTTGGGATCAAACTCCGAGATAGGAGCTACGTTCAAAGGCTCTTGTTCCACCTTCTTTAAAGCCAACTGCTTTTCCTGCCTAGCCTTTCTTTTAGCCAAGGTCTCGTCGTCATCGCCTTCGACTTCTTTGGTGCTAATGATATCCTCCTCATCATCTACATGGCGCCCGTCCATATCTTTCAAGGCATCGATGGTTTCGTCATCCTTGGGAGCATCAGCAATGGGTGCGAGGACGCCCTTCTCCGCTGTTGTACCTTCAGCCTGCTTCGGAACATCAACACCGACGCTAGGCGAGACGTCAATCTTCTCTGCCTCTGTCTTCTTCTCGACATCCTTGTCGACGGGCCCGCCACCTGTATTATGAGGAACACATGTTATTAATTCGATTGGTTTCTCCACCGGACGACGACAACTCACAATTGCTTTGACAAATTGTGGGGGAAAAATGGAGATACCTTCCGCTGATCCTCCATCCAAGCTAGCTGCAGAAGCTCCGACAACCAAAGGAGTCAGGCCCAAAGGAATTAATGGATCATCAGTATTGTATTCCTCAATGCAGGAGGCCTTGGGCTCTACAGCTGAGCTCGAACTTTCGTCAATCTTGTTTTTGCCCTTAGCCAGAGTCCTCTCCTTCTCCATCTCTTCTTGAATTAGGCGCCGGTCTTCTGCCAAATCCTCGGGCTCGTTATCCCTCAGAATGGTCCTCATCAGTTCATCTTCGTCAATCTCTTCAACTCCTAATCTCCGCTTCTCACCCTCGACGATGGCGTCCCATATGTTGGCTAAAGTGACGTGGTAGTACGGGATCCACGAGATGTTACGGGTTTTGAGGACGTGGCCGAAGAAGTCAAATATCATCTCTTCAAACCCTTCGATATCCTTTTCTCTCTCGAGGATCTTGTTGTTAGAAGCAGTAGCCATTTCAATGGCACTTTCTACATTCTTTTCGGCGAGAGCCGGGCGCCTCTCTGCATCCGCGACTTGCTCATTCAGAATTACTTTCTCTCCTTCGGCCAAAGCTAAACTCTCCTTCAAACTCGCCTTTTCTTTCTCCCAAGCAGCTCTTTCGGCCTCGAAGTGATCCTGTGCTGTTTTCAATTCGGAGTTGGCCATCCTGAGATCTTCCACCTCTTGCTTCAATAACACTCGCTCTTTGCTATTAGAATCAAGCTCATTATGGAAACGTTGCCTGGCCTCCTCCAGCTCTGTTTTGTAAGCTCTAGCGTCTCGTTGGGCCAAGGCAAGTAGAGATTGTGCATCCTCTAAGTCCTTCTCCATTTTGGCCCTGGCCTTTTCATTGTTATCTATCTTCACTTTGGATCTATGTGCTTCCATCTCAAGCGTTCGGATGACCTCTGAAAGATTAACAGCATGTTTCTTCATCGCTTCATACTGCCTGGCTACATGGCGAATGTGCCCGATGACCTCAATATCCCAGTTCCTAGGGACTGGTTCCAAGGATGGAACAAACATCATCCTTTCGAAGAAGATGTCGGGGAATGTTCTCACAACTTTTCCAGCTTAGCCTGAGTCTCGGGACCATGGATGTAATCTCGTGACCCGGGGGCAACCAAATCTTGTTGGCTGGAAGGGACAATGTCAATTTTCTCCTTCTCAGAATCCTTGATTGGATCCTTGCTTTTATCCTTGGGCTCGTAGTGTCTTTTTGATAACCTGCTGTGAGAGGGTGCACTCTTCGGAGGGGTTAATTCTTTGGGAAGTTGTTTTCCCCCTGTAGGTGGCACCGAATAACTGGGAAGCTTGCCAGAGGTTGGTTTTGATGGAGACCGGGATTGTGAAGAAGTAGGCTTGTGAGAAAGGCCGCGAGAACGCTCAGGATTTGGATGAAGACTGGGTGTACCTTCACGGAGAGAGCGATAGGAATAAGATCGCCTGCGAGACATCTTTCCTGCAAAAGAAAAAAGAGCATATTAAAACCTTGAATACTGTTGATATAAAAGTGTGGGGGTCAGGCAGTGCGTGGGATTTGTGCATCCCATATAATTCCCCCTAACAGACCAGGGCCCGAAGTCAGGCTCATCTGAGTAGTTTCTCGTTCTCCAACTGGAACAGTTGTTTCCTCAGAAACAAGGAAAAATGGCTCCCCTTCAAAGTCTCCCTGTGTGTATACATCATCAGGCAAAGGAATTTTGCTCAGCTCTTTAAATAGTTGTTCTTCTGTTAAATCATCGGGAGCAGCAGGTTCAATCGGAAGAGAGGCCCTTGAGGGGAAACCCCCCGGAGAAACTGGGATTTCCTTAGACTTATCACCACGGGCCTCATCTCCTCTATATATGTTTAGGTCCTCGTCGTCCTGGATGATTATCGGCGAATGACTCTTACGAAATTTAATTATTTCTGCTGCCCGTGACGTTCCTTCTCTCTCCGTTGGGGGCACGTATTTGTAGGATTTTCCGCCTGCACCAAGTCCAAACCTTATATCCAGAAGGCGATGCTTGTGAAGGTTCTCGTCAGTAATGCACTTCTTGATCTTTAGAAAATCGGATTTGCTTTGTAGAAGAAGAGACAGTCGATTATTGTATACCGAGCCTTCCGTCTTGGGAAAGGCGTGATCTGCTTAGAAAAAAAAAGAGGGCATGTTAATGCTTAGATTTCTTAAACAAGTTATTCAGTCAAAAGTTTAAAGTTTACTTGATTTAAGCCATCTTCTTGAACACCCAGCCTGTCTCTTTATATAGAACCAATCGGCCTTGGGATCCCCTATGTTGCTGTATCCGTCAGACAGAACCTTCCTATTTGCTACCGATTCGAAGAAAGAGAAATTTGGGGTTGCCGAGGAGCGATGCTTGAAAAGATAAAAGAATTTTAAATCTTTAAATGTGAGCTCAGTATGCAGGATTTCCGCGTATGCGATATATAGAGTGTATAGAGCCGTGTAGGCATTGGGATGAAGCTGCATCGGAGCAATACCCAATCGTTTTAAGGTCTCAATGACGATTGGAGGAAACGGAGGAATGGCGCCTACCCAGCACATGAGTCGGCTAACTGTCATATACCCCTCCGGAGCCAAATGAGGTCTATCTTCGCGGCCGGGTGTCCTCACATCATCCCAGGGGATCCCATGTCTCAAGCAAATTCTCTTAAGCTTTATGTCATCAAGTTTGGAAGCTAGAGAGTCTGTGAATTTCTCTATCTCTATTGCATCAGGGACTTCGTCGGGAGCTCGACCGTCTACCTCTGACTCTTCATCAAGCGAGGTACTCTCAGACGAATTCGATTCTGTTTCTGCCTCATATTCGGATCCAGAATCCGCACCCTCTGGATTATTTGGAAGAACCTCGGGGTTGAGATGCTCATACACCTCGGGATCCGTCTCTGTGTCAGATCTTGAAGGGGAACGATTATCCGACATTACTGTTTAAGCGAGAAAGCATGAGAAATAAGAATATAATTACCCGTCCCCCTGTGTGTGTGAGTGCAAGTGTGTGCCTGTGCATGTCTTAAAGAAAAAGCATAAAGGTTATCAAAATCATCGAAGTATTAGTCGTCATATGCGGTCAAGTTATGCTTCTGTCCAATCCAGAAAGTTCATCTCAAAGGCTCTAACCTAACTGTCCATTGGCATGTTAGAATTAAGTTGCATTGAGTGTTCAACAAGTTCATTGGATCGCTCATCCGTCCGGATCGTGGGGTAGGGTTCGAATCGCAGAGAATGGATCATAGGGTAAGGAACCGGATCGTAGAGAATGGATCGCAGGGTAAGGAACCGGAGCACGGAGAGTGGATCGTGGGGCATGGTTCGGTTCGTGGAATGATTATCGCGGCCCACATCTTTCCATCCTCACTTAAGCTGATACCTCGTTCAGGATTGCGATCCGATCTGCCACCTCACCATTACCCCGATCCGATCCGCTCCCTCACCATTTCCCCGATCCGATCCGTCCCTTACCATTTCCACGATCTACTGCCTCGCTTGTACCCGAGCCTCGCTCACGAAACGAACCGACCTGCTCTTCCCTTTCCTTCTTCTTCCTCCTCCTCCTCTCCAGCGATTGGAATCTGTCGGCCATGGCGTCTCCACGGCCTCCAACGCCTCAAAAACCACCGAATTCCGCTCATTCCTCCCTCAAGTCATTGAAAAACCCAGAAATCACGACAGAGAAAGCTTTTAATGGAATTACCTTTCTGAAATTGGTGAAACAAGCGAGATTTTAGAGAATTGGCGAAGTAATAGGGTTTTTTCTCGAAAGGAGTTGGCGGCGCGGAGCGAACAGAAGAAGAAAGGGAAGAGAACGAGGGAGGTCGGGTTTTATAGACGGTTTCGTGACCGTTAGCCTTCCTCTTCTTGTCTTATTCGAACCGAATGGGCCGCGGGCTGTAGCCCACCTTGAATCGCAATAAAGCCCATCAGAAAGAAAGGGGGCGGCCCGCTTCGCTGAAGACACAATTGAATCGCGGATCGCAATTAGCCTCCATCCCACGAACCGCATCACGTGAGGGCGATCCGATCCCGATGATGACTAAAAAAAAGAGAGGAAGAAGAGGGGAAGAAAAAATTCAGAGATCTACCTGGCAATTCGACAACGAAGTTTCCAAAAATTCCAGAAAATAATTGTTCAGCAAACGAGAAATGATCAAAGACTATACTAGTATTTACACTTGTCAAAAGATGCGACTTTTCCAAAGTAGCAAGACTTTTCAGACCGGCCCGACCATTAAATAACGTCACCTCATGAAGAGATACCTCAATGACTTCGAAGCATGTTCCGTCAATGAAACATACTTCGAGGGGGCAAAATGTTGGCTAGCTTTTTGACCAAGCCACCAAGGTTTACACATAAGAAGAGAGTATGAAGCTTTGTTCCTCTAGTTCATGAAAGGCTAGATTGCACCAGCAGGTCGCACACGCGGATCGCGCCCTTCGGATGCCAGCGTAGAACATGACCCGATTCGCCCATGGGAGCACGACCCGATCCGCCCATGGGAGCACGACTCGATCCGTCCATGGGAGCACGACCCGATCCGCACCTATGTCACCACCTCACTCCGATCCGATCCCCTGCTACGTGGCGAAACTCCTGACTTGTTCAACCACGAACTGGTCTTCAGCGATCCGAAATACATGGATCCAGCTACACGTGTCTACAACTGTCATATTGACCAATTCTTCCTCATCGCTTGATCCGATCCGATATTCTCGGGATTTGCGCCACGTGTGACCGCGAACCGCCCAACAGAATCAGCTATAAATAGCCCAGAGACTGGCATTTTTGAGGAGCTTTTTGGCAGTACTGAGCACTGATTCCACCATTATTGTCATACCACTATTTCTTATCAGTTTTACTACGAGATTACTAAGAGAAATCATAATTGTAAGAGTGAGTTTGAGAGAAATCATTGATTGTACTAGCATTCAAAGTATAATCGATAACATATAAAGTGGACGTAGGCTCGTTAACGTCGAAGCACTATAAATTTTGTGTGTTTTCTGTTTTTTCTTCATTCTCCAGTTATAATTCTCTACGAGTCAGGACAATTTGGGTGTTAGGTCCAAATTTTGATCTAACAAGAACCATCATAAATTGGTGCTTCCATATCTAAAACTTCTGGTATCCAAACAACTTTCCCAACATCTTGCACTATCTTTCTAAAATGACACACGGTTTGTGTTCCAATATAAGTTTTTGCTACATTCTTCTTCAAATCTTGTGATAATAGCATTACAAACTGATTTCCCCTTATTGATGATCCAACATCATTTGATGGAATAAGCGAACTAGCAATTCCAGCGTTCGGTGTAGATTTATCCAAATTAGAAGCGGTTTCTGTCATAGGCGTCACAACACTGCTATTAACGTTATGTTGCAATCCCGGTGCCATAGTAAGAAAGGATGAAGCAAATGATTTAAGAGCATCTTTGATTTGGATTGACACTTGGATCGCCACTTGACTTGCAAAGTATCTATCATGTGGATTCCATTACACATTAAAAAAGGATGTAATCTATTGAGAAACCACTTTCAATAAAATGTTGGCATACACATTTGTATCTAATGAAGACTTATATCCTTTTTTATGGCAAGTTAATTATGCTAACTACTAAATTATTAGTGCAATGATAACAATACAATTGATAGTGGTTTTTTTTTCAAATGGGCAAAGAATATATAGTTTTTGCCTTGTAGGTGATCAGCACACCATGATGGGGAAAAAAATTCAGGAACCAAGAGATTTACATACTATTATGTTTAAAAATACAATATATGAGTATAGAACTTACCCTTTTTTAGGAATAGGAGGCACATAAAGTAGTTATCCTGTATTCTTTTGTTCAGTCCATCAACTCATCAATGGAATATCATGCTTTTGTTTCCCATTTTATAGTAGAATGCTTCTTATTTGATGAAAAATAAAGAACTAGAATCAAATTTACATTGTTCTGAGTTAAAATTTGTAGCCACATAAGTTTCAAAAAAGAGAAGTACTAAAATATATCATTGTGATAATTATGTAATGCAAAAAGTTATTAACAAAAACTTCAATCACTACTGGTGCAGAAGTTAAATACTGGCAAAAAGGAATGAAAAATAAAACGTAAAATGCATAAATAGATGGTTCGTTTAAATACCAAGTATGTATTGGGCTTTATACAAACTGGTTTGTCGGTCAAGAGTACCTGCATTGTAAGTGAAGGTTCAAAGCGTGATGCCTTGACTCTAATGATTTCCCTCTTTCAGGCCTTGCCATTTCCCTCAATGTTATTACCATTTGGAACCAATTTATAGGAAACCATTCAGCTTTTTTTTCCTGTTTATTGACAACAACCAGTTTATATTTCAAATATAGTAAATATCAAAGAAATATAGAGCTTGTGAAATCCTTCTTTTAGGTTATAAAATAGAATTTACTTCAAGTTACAATATCAATTCATCTATTATTAAAGGTAATATTCCTCTAGCATTTTCAAATATCGATTGTAAAGTAAATAATATAATTGAACTCCAACTTAACCAAACATGTAGCATTAGCTCTAGGAAACATTAACTTGGCAAGGAACTAAAACTTCATATTGACAACAATGCTAAGTATGGGTGTTTGTCTTCAAATTCAAAGACATCCAACCAACCTACTTCAATCTACAATACAATTTTCTACCCACAACAAACAAAATCAACTTAAAGCAAATTACCTAACCGCTGTAAGCATTGAGAAACAGTTGATAAAATGCAATTGCTTTTTTGCAATCTTCTTCTTTGCATCCTGAGGCTGCCCCTCCTTGCACAACTGTTGCGCTATCTCCTTCAACAAGACAAGTTGTGCTTTATCTGTGTTCCTCAACGTAACAATATGCTTCATGGTCTCTCGGTCTGCTTCCAATGCATGCAACCTCTTAAACAGTCTGCTAATTTCATCAATAACATTGTCAACATTGAAATCTCTTGGCATGTTAGTAAAATTTTCAGAACCATAACGGTATATATCCTGTCACTTAAATCATCATCCCTTTCTTCTACTTTGCTACCATAAGGGCCAAGCCCATAGCAATGCATTGACAGTCTTCTAAATTGCTCTGTCCAATTCCTGCTTTTAGAAAAAGCTTGTATTGTTTTAATGTTAGTAATAAGAGATGATAAAAGTATTGATTGAAAATGGATGACGACACACAAAAAGCAACAAGGTGCAAAAGGGCAAGAAGAATTTAAAAATAATAATTAATGGATTAGTCCGTAAATTTAGGAATATAGTTTTTAATGGAAAATGGTGATTGCATTTTAGGAGCATAATTTTCTAGAAATATATTAAAACGTGACTTTCTTGGCATCCTAATTTATTACACATTATAGAGTTTTTTATTGTTAGTAACCTCATTTTGGTAATATGGTGATTTAGGTTATATGTTCTTATGAATGTGATATATTTTTTGAAATGCATGAGTTGTCCTCTCACATATATATAATATGCCCAATTTTCAGGATCCCTTCTACTTCCTGTATTGCCTTCATTTGGTATTCCACAAATTAATGGCATTTACAACTACCATTAATTATGTTATTACTAGCTTTTGCATTTTTTGATTAGTCAATAGAAGGCAGCAAAATTTTCTAGAAATATATTAAAACATGACTTTTTTGGCATCCCAATTTATTACACATAATAGAGTTTATTGTTGTTAGTAACCTCATTATGGTAATATGGTGATTTAGGTTATATGTTCATGTTCATGTGATATTTTTTTTGAAATGCATGAGTTGTCCTTTCAATCCTTTCTGCTTCTTGTAATCCCTTCATTGGGTTTTCCATAAATTAATGGCATTTGTAACTACCATTAACATTAATTATGTTATTACATCGCAAAAGAATCGTTAAAGGCAAAATAATTATAAATTCATATACAGCTTTTCCCGTTTATATGTAAGCAGTTATTTCAAGCCTTTAAGGTTTGTCGTAATAAAATTACATATCTGAATAAAATCTTAAATGTTAGTGCTTATTCTAACTCAACGTATACCCCAGGCATTTCAATGCCATTATATCATGCAGCCTATCCCTTATTATAGTGGACTAATATTATATTTGACTCAAATTTGAACCTCCACAATATTGAAAAACTATTATATTTTTACTTTTCACTGGATATATAACAGTTTGAATGTGGAACATGAACCTTTGCTTCACGTAAATACTCTTTGTATGATCTTATGTAAAAGAAGCTATAGTGTGTTTGGCCTGCATTTATTAGTTAATAAAAAGTGAGAACTTGCCGTTTAGAAATTCGGTTTGATAAAATTTCAATATTGAAAAACATCTTATGCCATGCTGAACTTAAATAACAATAACAATCAAGGTTAATAATATATAATAGATGTTGGGAAACAATGGCTGAGTCACGTACTTTGTCCCTTTCTTGAAGACGATTCAGTGATCTGGTCGGTGGTGCAAAACCAGTTCGTACTTCCGCCGCTGCCTCTAGGATAAAACAGCCTCTTTAAAATGAATAACCGATTTGCTTTGCAGAAGCAAATCAGTGCAGATTTGCACTTTCGAATTTAACTGCTCGAAAATTTCTGAAAGAATAATTTATTTATTTTTAATTGTGGAGGAAGAGAAAACAGTTTTTTTTTTCGGTGTACCAATCTCGTCTACAACTGATGATAATATATAGACGGGCGATTAGGGCTGAACGAAAATACTGGTCAGTGAAGGAAAATAGGATCTGCGAAATACTTGGTCAAAAGTTTACCGCTTCATAATAAAAGCCGGCTCAGAAATATTTTTGTATTTAAAAAACTGGTTCGAAAAATGCAGTGTTTTCTGGATCAAAAATATAAGTGTCTACACCACATAGCCAAGGCCCAAGGCCCAAGCCCAATCCCGAGCCGAGCCGGGCCGGGCCGAGTCGGTCAGTCGGTCGCGCGCGTGTGTGATGGTCATGATGCATGGTCTCCCTCCTCACAACAAAGCATCCATTGGGAGCCCAAGGCCCCAACATGACTTCTTAGAAACAAGTATAAATAGTTGCATCTTTCTTATAATCCCATGATGTGGGACTATTCATAAATAGGAGGCATCATAAACTTATTTCATATTTTAAATAATTCATAAAATTTCCAACAATCCCCCACTTGAATTTTTTAAAATATAATCGAGTAGTTTCTAAAAACGTAAGACTGTGCATAAACAAAGGTGTCATCCGACTTGAACCTTTGCGTAGTGAATAAGATTCAGTTTTTACTAGAGTGACACGTAATCTTGAACTCTATTCCTGACATCAAACCACACACAGTCTTTTCTATAGTGCAATCAAATAAGCCCATGCGTTTATGGCCATGCACGTCTATCCCAGTTTAGTGAACGCTCTAGAAGTTTTGCCCAAAACTCCATAGGAAATGGCCACATTTCCACATTCACATAGGTGATTCTATCATGAGTACTCATGAAGGTAGGTACTCCACTCCAAATAGAGTATAGATCTCATTAAGAGTTTCTATTAACTCATCCCCTATCACCTCAGGAATACATGCTTCTTAGTTTTTTCATATAGCATGTTCAACTTCTATCACTACACAACTTGTTTTTACCCATTGAACCTATTTCTTGGGATCTCCAGTCATTTAGGTCGGGTTACCATTGTGCATGACTCAACAATCTAAGGGCAATAGTCCCATTCTTTTAGAAGAATTGTGGACTTTCTCTCTTGACAGTCCTTTCGTCAAAGGATCAGCCAAATTTTCTTCACTACGTACGTAATCCACTCTAACGGTACCTATGGAAAGCAGTTCTCTAACCGTGTTGGGCTTACGACGTATTTGTCGTCTCTTACCGTTATAATAACGGTTCTGAACTTTTGCAATAGCCGCAGTACTATCGCAATGTATCAACACAGCCGGTATTGGTTTTTCCCATAAGGGAATCTCAGCTAGCAGGTTTCTCAAATACTCTGCCTCTTCACTAGCTGTGGTTAGTGCTATATCATCTCAGACTCCATAGTAGACTGAGCCAAAATAGTCTGTTTCTTGGATTTCCAAGAAACAGCTCCTCCAGCGATGCTAAATATATAGCCACTGGTCGCTTTAGAATCACCAGATAAGATATTCCAGTCTGCATCAGAATATCCTTCAAGTACAGCTGGAAACCTCTCATAATGTAATCCAAGGTTCATGGTTCGTTTAAGGTATCTCATGACCCTTTCAATAGCATGCCAATGCTCTATACTAGGTCTAATGGTAAACCTACACAACAATCCCACGACATAGGCAATGTCGGGTCTAGTACAATCAGTGGCATACCGAAGGCTGCCAATGATGCTCGCATAATCAGACTGTCTTACACCTTCACCAGTGTTCTTAAATAACTTTACACTTGGATCGTATGGTGTACATGCAGGTTTACAGTCAAAGTAATTATATTTTTTTAGTATCTTCTCAATGTAATGAGACTGATCTAAAGAAATTCCATTTTCTGGCCTAGTAATTTTAATACCAAGGATTACACTCGCCTCACCTAGATCTTTCATGTCAAAATTGGCACTTAATAAGGATTTGAATGAATTTATGGCATGAATGTTTGACCTAAAGATGAGTAGGTCATCTACATAAAGGCATATAATAGTGAAAATGTCATTCTCAAATTTGTAATAAATGCATTTGTCACTTTCATTAACTTTAAAATCATTTGAAATGATTAAGTTATCAATTTTTTCATGCCATTGTTTAAGTGCTTGTTTTAAACCATGTAATGATTTATCTAATTTGCATACTTTATGTTCTTGACCATGTACTACAAATCCTTCAGGCTGGTCCATGTAAATTTCTTCGTCTAATTCATCGTTCAAAAAAGCGGTTTTAACATCCATTTGGTGTATTAGTAAATTATGAATGGAAGCAAGTGAGATTAATACTCGAATGGATGTTATTCTAGTTACAGGTGAAAAAGTATCGAAGAAATCTATATTTTCTTTTTGTCTAAAACCTTTAGCTACTAGTCGTGCTTTGTATTTATCTATAGTACCATCAGGTTTTAATTTCTTTTTAAGTACCCATTTACAGCCTATAGATTTACAACCAGGGGGTAAATCTGCCAAATGCCAAGTCTTATTGGATTCAAGAGAATCCATCTCATCATTTATAGTCTCTCGCCAGAAATCGGCATCTAATGAAGATAAGGCCTCTTGGAGGTTTAAGGGATCCTCCTCTATAGTAAAAGCGCTAAAATCCGAACCAAAATCTTTTACGGTTCTTGCTCTTTTACTTCTTCTAGGTTCAGCTTCAGAACTTTTATTAAGTTCTGTTCTAATAGGCGTACTTAATGTGCCCCCACTATTCCTTAATTTAAAAGGAAATTTAGTTTCATAAAAATCGGCATCATTTGATTCAATTATGTTATGTGCATTTATATCATAAAATCGATATGCTTTGCTATTAATAGCACAGCCTACAAATACACATTCATATGCTCTACTTGCCAATTTTACTCTCTTAGGGTCTGGAATGCGAACATATGCTAGACAACCCCAAGTTCTAAAGTATGAGACATTAGGTTTATGATTCTTTAAAATTTCATAAGGTGAAATATTATTCTTAGATTTAGGGATTCTATTTAGAACATAACATACAGTCAATAAAGTATCCCCCCACCAATGTTTTGCTGCACCAGAATTTAGTAGGATGGCAACTACTAATTCGGTAAAAGTCCTATTTTTTCTTTTAGCTTTACCGTTCATTTCAGGTGAATAGGGTGCAGTTCTCTCATGTACAATACCATGTAATTTATAGAAGTCCAGAATTGAATTAGATTCATATTCTGTTCCTCTATCACTACGAAATCTCTTGATTTTCCTATTTGTTTGATTCTCAATCTCAGTTTTGAATGTTTTAAACATGTCAAAAGCATCACTTTTATTTTTCATAAGATAAACATATGTGAAATCAGAACAATCATCGATAAAAGTGATAAAATAACGATGTCCATGTCTAGTCAATGTGCCATCAAGTTCACATATGTCAGAATGAATCAAGTCTAAGGGTTCAGATTCTCTATCAATAGATTTATGAGGTTTCTTTGTGATTTTTGCTTGTGTACAGAATTCACATTTATCAGATTCAGATTCTGCTATCTTAGGTATCATATCTAGAGTGCACATGTTATGAATTATCCGTTTATTAACATGACATAATCTAGAGTGCCAAATACTAAATCACACAACATATAAGCAGAATCATTCACTTTATTAGATTCAACATTTAATTTGAACATTCCCTCACAAGCATAAACTTTTCCTACAAAGTTTCCCTTATACACTATGGTATACAAATCAGCCCCAATAAATTGAGTAAACCCTGCCTTATTAAGGAGGTAGTCAGACACCAGATTCTTCCTCATCTCTGGAGTATGCAAAACATCTTTGAGGATCACAGTCTTTCCAGAGGTAAACTTGATCTCCACGTTTCCAATCCCTGCAACTTTAGTGGTGTGAGAATCTCCCAGCAACACTTTCTGATCATCAGCAGCCGTGTATGTGGAAAACATAGCACGATCATAGCAGACATGGCGAGAAGCACCAGTGTCTACCCACCAACCCTCTGATCCACCAACAAGGTGAATCTCAGTAATCATAGCCATAAGAGGCTCCTCCTCAGTCAAGTTACCCTGTGGTACCAAGCTAGGCTTGTTCCGACACTTTCATGCCATATGACCTGGTTTTCCACAGTTGTAACATATAAACAACTGTCCAAAGTCATTCTTTTGGGCTGATTTTTGCTGTCCTTTTGGGTTTCCTTGTGGATTCCCATTCTTTTTGTTGCGTCTGTTCTGATTCTTAAAAGACTTCTGGTTTGGTTTCAGAACTACGGGTTTGGTCTTTTTAGTGTTTTTGTTTGAAACAAACAACACTTCCTCTTTCTGGTCCTGTTTGCGTGCCGCCTCCTCAATGCGAAGGCGAGTGATCAAACTCTCTAAGGAAAATTCCTTAGTCTTATACCGTAAGAAATTTTTAAAGTCTTTCCAACCTAGGGGCAGTTTGTCAATAATAACAGCAATTTGAAACTGTTCATCCAAAACCATACCTTTGGAGATGATCTCATGAGCTATTTTCTACAGCTCATGAGACTGCATCTCTACTGACCTATCGTCTGTCATCTGGTACTTGAGATAGCGGCTTGCAGCATACTTCTTTGCCCCTGCCTCCTCTGTATCGTATTTCTTCTGTAGTGCTTCCCAGATCTGCTTTGCTGTCTTGTCCTCTGAGTTATAGTAATCATACAGATCATCGCTCAATCCGTTCAGAATAAAATTCTTGCACAGATAATCCTGTTCAGTCCAGGTCTCCAACTGCTTTGATTGTTCAGTCCAGGATGTCATCTGCGCTTCATCAGCTCCGTCAGGCTTGTCTGGCAGCTGCGGTTTGTCGGTGGTCAGAGCAGTAGCCACCTTCCTCATCGTCAGGTAGAACTCCATTTTCTGATGCCATCGTTTGAAGTGCAGACCTTCGAAACGAAACGGGGCAGCAGTCACCAATGGGATCTGGAATGCAGAGGAAGGAGCATCATCATCTATGGTTGTTGTCGAAGCCATTGTTTCTAATCGTCTTCAAATTGTTGGGAAACAATGGCTGAGTCATGTACTTTGTCGCTTTCTTGAAGACGATTCGGCGATCTGGTCGGTGGTGCAAAACCAGTTCGTACTTTCGCCGCCGCCTCTAGGATAAAATAGCCTCTTTAAAATGAATAACCGATTTGCTTTGCACAAACAAATCAGTGCAGATTTGCACTTTCGAATTTAACTGCTCGAAAATTTCTGAAAGAATAATTTTTTTTTTAATTGCGGAGGAAGAGAAAACAATTTTTTTTTCTGTGCACCAATCTCGTCTACAACTGATGATAATATATAGACGGGATTAGGGCTGAACGAAAATACTGGTCAGTGGAGGAAAATAGGATCTGCGAAGTACTTGGTCAAAAGTTTACCGCTTCATAATAAAAGTCGGCTCAGAAATATTTTTGTATTTAAAAAACTAGTTCAAAAAATGCAGTGTTTTCTGGACCAAAAATATAAGTGTCTACACCATATAGCCAAGGCCCAAGCCCAATCCCGAACCGAACCGAGCCGAGCCGGGCCGGGCCGGGTCGAGTCGAGTCGGTCGGACGGTCACGCGCGTGTGTGGTGGTTATGATGCATGGTCTCCCTCCTGACAACAAAGCATGCATTGGGAGCCCAAGGCCCCAACATGACTTCTTAGAAACAAGTATAAATACTTGCATCTTTCTTATAATACCATGATGTGGGATTATTCACAAATAGGAGGCATCATAAACTTATTTCATAATTTAAATAATTCATAAAATTTCCAACAATAGATGTTAACATTTATATTTCAAAATCCACGTCTTCTTAACGTACTAGTTAAAAAGGAAAATTACAATATAAACCGAGCATGAGTTTTAGGCAAACAAGGGGCACGCATCCGGTTTTTAATCAAGGCATGTATGTATACTTCATGGGGCATTACAAATATGTATTTGTATGAAAAGAACAAATGAAGGTTGCACTGTTACAATATGTGTATACAGTTACAGGTGTAAATACATACATATATAATGGTGCAGTGCATACTAGTTTTCATAGAATAGAATGGAGTCCAATATCATAAAATAAAAAAAATAAAAAAAATAAAAAATTTCTCAAAGTATGGTAACAACAATTATAGAAACGAAATGTATACTTTCCAGCATGCGACAACAAATGAAGTGATAAAAAACATCAAGGTAAGGACTGTCATCCAATTTAATTTTTCTGCATCTAGGCTAGCTCAATTTGTTAAAGTCAATTTCCGAAGAGTACTACATACAATAGTTGTGAAGACTGAACCGTACGTCAAACCGTGGTAGTTAAAGGTCCAAGGTTTTCGTGGTTCAACCGGTTAGACCATGAGAACCGCGCTGATAGTTTATGTTTATTTTCTGATTTAAACGTAAAGTTATTTTAAATATAGGTAAAATTTAATCAATTATGACAAACAACCGTATCCAAACTGCCTAATTGAAATAAATGTATAACAACTTATCATAACAAAGTTGTAAATTTACTAATTTTTCATTGTGAAAAAAGGACTAGTTCAATTATAGATCGTAAAATTTACATAAAAATGAATTATATCATTCAAAACTCAATGATAATGGCTATGAAATTATTTGTTACAGTAAAAAATAAGGAGTGAAGCAATTATTTTTTCACAAAGTTGAAGAACCGTGAGGTTCAAAGAGGTCCGACTAGAGGTTTTATAAGGTTTTGAGGTTAAACCGCGGGTCTATGAACGCGCAAGGTTATTTCATTTTCAGAGCCGTGACGCTCCAAGGTCGGAGGTTAACCGTGGTCGAACCGAGGTTGGGTTGGGTCTTTAAAACACTGTTACATACAGTTAGGTTTATAGGGTGTTCTAACTGGATATACATGCAACGGTAAAGTATAATTGAAATAGGAGTGCATGGGTCTGTCATTTCCTCGTCGAGCTATAAGGAAAATTGGGTACATAAATACTACAACACCTATAAACACATATAATGTGTATACATATGTGTATCGGCCACCACGCATACACACAAATCAAAGGCACTGACATTTTATAGGTGGTATATGGAAAAGGTAGTTCATAACAAGGAACAACTCCAAAGTAACCTATTTATACATGCATTAAAGTGCATATATTCCTGCTATTACAACCCCACTAAAAAAAATACCATAGCAGCATACATCTGCAATATTAACTGGACAGGTTTGTATGACTATTACATTTTCAAATTTAAAAAGCAAGGCAACATGCAAAAGGTACACACACACACACACACACACACACACACACATATATATATATATATATATATTAGAACATCCAAAATGAAGTAATCACGATTATTACTTACTCTACGTATTGGTTTAGGGCACCGTGCACATCAATTTCCAAAGGTGTTAAAAAAAATGATTTAACCATTTCAAAGTAAATAGAGCAGGTCGAAAGCTAACTGTTAAGCATTTATTTGACTATTCCAGTTTTGAAAATTAGTAGAATATATTTAAATCAAAAAAATGTTTGCTTCAAAATAAGTCATAAACACAAGTCACAAAAGTAGGTGTAGAACCAACCTAATACATATCTCAACCTTTTGTCACAAGACAACAGGGTGTCCCAAATTTATTACCACCATTTACAAATGAAATATGTGTTCCGAGAGTTTATATACCACTATAAAATTCCCCGTTTCCGGTTCTTCTACTACCCTGCCGATTAGCATATGCGTTTAAGTTACAACACATAGCAAGTTCAGACAAAGGAATTCGACATCAATCCATGAGGACACAAAAGTTCCACAAATATAAAGGTCACAACTTCAGGATGCAAAACGGAAGGGTCCAAAGAAGTAAAGCAAAAAAACAAATTTATGGGTCTAAAGAACTCAATGATGGCAGTTTTATCCTATTTCAGTGTCAGATTTGGGGTTAAACTTGAATAAAGTGAAATCGTAAGAGGGCTCTTACCTTTTGGAAAGTAGTGAGAGACTGCAAAGGCTTGGCCTTCGATTTAAAAGCAGCAACTTGGAGTCTTGACGAAGGCTAATTCATTTACCTTTAAAGAAGTTATATTACAGTTTACCCAAATTCATACAAGCCGCCGTGATTCAAAGTACAGAAACTGCAGAAACTCAAACTGAAAAATAAACTCACATGAAGCCGCCGTGAATCCTAGAAGTGAAATCGATTATTTTACCTCTTATCGTCATTAACCTAGAAGCTGTCGTCATTCCTAGAAACCCCAATTCCTAGAAGCCCCAATTCGAAGTAATGGAGAGAGGATTTGAGAGGCTAATACCGATTTTAGAAATCCAAAATCCGTTGTATCTCTGATATTGATATTGATTAGCTAATCGCTGATTTCAATTCTTCGATGTCCAATTTTTTTATTTGCTTGTGATACGGCCTTGGAAGGAATAAGCGTCGAGTAATAAGCGTTGAGTACCGATTAGATTATGTGTGATAACTTACCTTTTGCCTTTAGAAAAGAAGAGTTGACCAGGCATATCAACACATAGAAGTGTTGGCACATTTTTGCTATAGCAACACATATTAGTGTCACTAGTCTACAACACATACAAGTGTTGGCAGTTGAAAAAAATAAGAGTTGCCAAATGGCCATTATGGTGTAGTGATATATATATATATATATATATATATATATGTATGTATATGTATGTATGTATATGTATATCATTTGTGTTTCCTTTATAGATCGCTAATCCAACCTGAGACAGACATCATTAAGAAAATGTCAATTACGAAAGCACAAGCGTAACGACACATGTTTCGCGCGTGAATTATTTTTTTGTAGAATATATATATATATATATATGTTTAGTACATTCAAGAGACAGTACACAATAGATGGTCTACTGCAACCCCCAAGATATGATGCAGTAAGTGCCAAAAAATGTTGTTGTAGGCAAAAAACGATCAAAGGCAACATTTTCCTGATGATGTCATTTTGCTGCTTTGCCATAGAGTCAAAGGCAACATCTTTACCATACAATGACAACATTTTTCTGATGTTGCCACATATACTATTTTTACTAGTTTACCACAACATTTATCATCACATACTACAACATTTACTATCATATACTGATGTCTACCATCACATTCTGTAACATTTTGTCGAATATAACGATATTTTTATTGAATAATGTACTACTAACACAATTGGATATTCAAACACAGTATTTTATTCAAATAAATATTTTATTTCAACATTTCAAATAGTATAAACTTTCTAACTCCAATATTGTACATTCACTGGTATATTACAAGTCATTCATATTTACTGTAATGGCTCACGTTTCAGTATTATCTGAGTTAACTGAATACAATACACGTCCAACCCAAATTGCACAGAAATACGAATCATTTGAAATAAAGAAGAAAAAGGTAGAAGTAGAACAGAAATAACAACACATAATCTCACGTCGCAACGGAACAAATTATAATATATCATAACTTTTGATATACAAAATTTTAACTGTATAACATACAATCATCAGAGTACAACACTTACAATACAACGGAGATAAATACTATATAACGCGGAAGCCTCCAACTCCAAGCTCCTCCAAGTGTATCTATAAACACCTGAACTACTTGATTGCCCGTACATATTGGGGCACCCAAGAGTTTAGGGTAAAAAAAACAAAATAAACTTTGGGTCAGTCATGGGACTGGTGTGAGTAAACTCCAAACACTTTGTTTAACTTTCAAAAATCCTTTTCCAAAAAAAAAGATAATCGTAAGACCGATCCACACATAAACACGGATGGTTTTTACCTTACGATAACTCAAAACATTTCTATGAAAACAATACTAATATGTTATTATAATAGTGTCAAAATCAAATAAATAAAAATTTAGCAGAACGCTTGCATCTCACGTTCCACATACATAATATACAATCAAAAACCGCGGGCGCTTATTGTGTAATGGATTTCCAACTATGACAAGGTATGGAACCACGTTCCGATAGTGTATCTCTAGAGAAGAATCGTTGGGTTTAACAAGAACATCTTGTAACCCGACCACACAAGACCGACCACTTATTTCGTTTGAGTGTATCGAATGTATATCACTAACGGTTGGGATCAACAACCGTTTTCCCGAAAGGGACAACATCGATTAGAATAAAGAATGAAATGAATTTCTATAGGTTGGTGATAATACACCCTAATTGGGAGCTACCCACTTAGCCACGATTTTTGTTATTTCCCGGTTGTTGAGGCCTGAGGCTATGATTACTTACCATTCATTGATAACACAATCACTTTGAATGTCACATTGTCAGATCCGTTAATCATTAATTGACTTACACAAATATATTCTGGATATTATGCTACGAGAATAAATTCTCCGCCATCATATATTTCTATACATATCAACATATGTGATCATTGGAAATACTCCGTCAGACATTCGCATATACATGTTTGTTCTGGGACAGAACAAAACCGAAGGCACAATTTCCATTAATCCATCTTAGGCAATTCTACGTAGGATTAACAGAAAAAGCCCTTGTACTTTATTCCGTCTTCGATTATCTTCATATAATATGATACGCAATGCTACTACCAATACGTAGTGGTTCTCAGATAATAATCCAACCAGTCTCTCCATATTGATAATGATATTGGAAAATACTTCGATAGTCGGTTATTTAACTATCGAAGAAAAACAAATATCCATTCAAAGCATCAAACAATCACTATGCCCCTTAATTAATATTTTATTAATTTAAATTTATCATGCCCCAATATCTCTTCAATATCTTTACCTAGATATTTCTCTGAACTCGTCTAGCCTCTCATGATCCTTGGAAAAACTTTTTCATTTATCATAACTATTTATTTTCCATGTTCCAGAAAATATCACTTTTTAATGTCGGAAAACATTTCCATTTCTTATTTACATATCACTATTCTTCCCCATTTATCAGTCCCTAACTGTAAACTAGTAAGAGAAAATTTTTCTACGTATCAACCTCAAAGGGCGAAACAAACATCAGATTGACACTCAAGAAGCCATTCAACTCAATCAGTCTTCAGTAGGTTTCTAATTTCCTCAACTCCACTTTCTTAACTTCTTATCAACACAATTATTTTAATCTACAAAACATTTTCTTTTAAACCATCGTTCACTTTAAAACGTATGTACGTTTCTTCTTCCAATCTCCAGGATTTAATCTATAAATTCCCTTTTTTCATATAAAATCTCATTATACATTTATTCGTTTATTAAATTTCATATATAATTGATAAGTCAATGTCTAGTTATCTAACTTTTATTAAGTTTTTCTATCTCCTTAAATTTAAGGAAAAATTCGCCAGCACCTCCTTTGTACCTGTCAATAGCTCAAACATCAACTCGCCTCTCTAGGCCCTTTCCATTCAAAAAGAAAATCAAAAAGCCAAGCGGCTTTACGATTCGTCGCGTAAAAACTCGTATTAAATAAAATACATACTCCTTTGTTGGGCAATTCAATTATATCTCTTCTATTACATCATTCCAAACCTGCTTAACATATATCCAAATATTCCCATTTTGTTTCAACTCAATCAGATTGTCTTAACTTAGTTTGCTACTTTATTCTCTGATTAGCTTTTTTGCCTATTTCGCTTTTTATTTGAACATAGCATGTTCAAATAAATTTTTTAACTTGCTTATAAACTAATTTAATTCCATTTTCAATTCAAGTTTCCTCTTCCGATTTCGAATATAAATTCTCAAATCACATTTACTTGACCAAATCCCAATCTCGTATCAAAACTTGATTAACTAATTCCTACACAAATTAGTTAATTCTATTCAATAACTAAAAATTTGATTTTTTTTTGTTTCAAAAACCAATCCGTTTACTCCACTTGAGTAGAATTTATTTTATAACTCAAATCTGGTTTTTTCTAATGAAAATCTAACTTTTATTTGCTTAAAAAACTTTTATAAACTTAAATAAACCATTACGGTTTGATTGTGATTATGATGTTGTTTTTCTAAAAATTTGATATTGACATAACTCAAAATCAATAAGACGAAATCCAGGTTTTTCTTTTCCATTAGAAAACTATTATTCAATTGGTCACGATTCTTTTTTTAAAGAATTCCGGCTTAAATTGAGTTCTATATACTCAATTGAAGTTCGAAACGCCAATTTACGAACTGCCATGCCGCAGCAAGCTTGTTTTAATTATCTTTAAATATAAACGTTAAACTTCATTTAATTTAAATTTCAGTCTCATTCTAATATATGTTTTTTAATATATATTAAATCTAGTTTTCAAATACAACTTAATATTTTTGATTATCTCAAATAGTCAATTTTTCATTACTCAGTTATAAATTTATTTATAATCCAATTTGTTATATTAAATTCCAATTCCCTTTACAAATAAATTATTTATAAAATTCGATATAATCGAATTCAAATTATAAATTCTTAGATTTATCTCAACTCAGTTTATATTTCGAATTCTGAAATAAAATCCATCATTCCCTTTTCGAAACGATTTCCAATTCATTTTTAAATTCATACTTGAATTTAAACTTCTAAATTATTTCGTGATAATTTTTCTCACTTAATTTACAAACGTCGTTTATAAATTTAACTTCCTTATTTTATAATTTAAAACAAGTTTCCATTTCAAATCCATTTGAAACCCAATTCCTATTCTTGAATATTTTATTGATTATAACTTATATATATATATATATATACAGTGAATCTATTTTCATGTTTAAAATATAAACTTGTATTTAATACAATCTTAATATCTTTTCTGAAATTATTTTATTCATACGGATTTATGATTTGAATTCGATTAATTTATTATTTGAATTTGATCTAATCAGATTCAAATCATAAATCCATACGTATTTATTTTAGTTTCAATTTACATTCTGAATATCAGGATATATTTATCGTTTCTCTTTGAAACTATTTTCAATTTTCCTTTTTAAATTCACATTTGAATTTACACTTCCCATATTATCCAAATGATAATTTTTCCATTTCATTTATAATCACCGTTTACGAATTCACTTCAATTCCCTGCACTACAACAAACTGACCATATTACAACGGTGGAACACTGTTGTAATATACCTTTTACAACGGTGATGCAACTGTCGTGTATTAAGAAATTGTAATACATAAACATCTTTTACAACTTTTTTGCACCGTTACAGCAATGTTATAGTTTTGTATATTTTACAACTGTTATTCACTGTTGTAATAAACTTTATTACAACTTTTATGAACCATTGTAGTAATACCTACTACAACTTTTATGCACCGTTGTGACTTCATTATTATTACATCTATTTCTGTTGATTTGTAATACACTTTATTATAAATTTAATTGAATAAATTTTGCAAATGCAAAAAAAGCTGAATAAACAGAAAACAAATTGATATAAATTCAAAGAAACAGATCTATTCATACAAAAAACGTTACGACTTTTTATTCGAAATACAAAACTAATGAATCATACATCATCACAGTAATATATCAATTCTTCATTACAAATAATGATTACAAGTCAGTACCATCCAAAAACTCTGCTTCAACTATCAGCCTCTTTCATCTTTGCATTTCCTCAACATCCCCACCACAACAAGACACACCACCTGCACAATCACAAAACATGCATATACATAAACATAACATTTAGCTTGTTGTAAACATAAAATGCTGGATATGTACTTTTCTTCCAAGTTGGATGAGGAGTTGAAACTTCCTAAGATGGGAGTCTCTTCTATTTCTGCAATGTCTAAACTAACTAAGTTACTCATTGTATGTTATATAAACATATATGTAAAAAGAAGGGGGAAAACACTAACCAAACAGCAGTCCCAAAGTTGTGGGACAAAAGTTACGGAAGCTCTCTGATCATTCACCTCAGTACCGAGCATCTGAAATACAAAATGTATTAAACAATGGTTAAATACAAGATTCTAATTTAATAACATAAACGCTGCTCTTGATTCTTTGCTGCATTTTTTATTGACCCTTTTTCTTTTAATGCCTTTTCCTTGTAGAAGTTAAATACTACTATAAGAATAATTTGATTTCATGAAGTTCTAACTTTGTAGTCTGTACACAAAAACTGAGAATATTACATATGGCAGTGAAGAAAAACAGTTCTAATACCAAGGAAAAAAGGCTTGGATTATTATTTTTAAACTGAACAATCACCAATAATAAGAATCATGTTAGACATAAAACATATAAAATTATGCAAAAATAGGATGAATGACCGACAAATGCCAAAATAGGATGAGACAACGAATGTCATACTGAAGTTCTAGATTTTCATGCTGCAAGAACAAAACTGTTGACATTGCATCTATATTTACTAAATGCTTGGGAAAATAAAGAACAATAACAAATTAAAAGGACAATAACCAAAATAAAATTGTCAGTCTTAGAAAGTTGTAAAAATAAATAAAATTGACAGCCTTATAAAGTTATTTATAAAATTTTATTTCAAAACCATTTCACACGTATTTTCGTTTGTGTTTGCATGTAAGATATATATTATTAATAAGCAAAAAGATCTAAACTATTAAAATCAACTTGTTCAGCATGTCGACCTTCTGTTTTCTGAGTTCAACATAACTGGCAATTCATCTCGAAAATTCAGCATCACCAAAAACATCCCATTTGGCAATCAAATTATTATAATTATTATTAGTTGAGGAAAAAAAACAGCACCCACAACAACAAATAAATGCTAAATTACACCATGATTACATCATTACATGTATGCATGACGCGAGCATTATTTTACGGTTAAAAAAATGATGAATTAAAATAGCAGAGTTATTATTCATTGTGATAGTTCAGAAATAGTTGAATTAAAATAGCAGAACGTCTAATGTAATGATATATTCATTTCCACAATACAAATCGTTGAAATAAGAAAGCAATGCATAAACAACTTTACCTAGAAATCCCTAACATAATTTATAAAAACAGAAGTACCAAACATATTGCCGAACAATATGCTCTTAAGTACACTACTCATCCACTCAATTTATATCATGCACTTCATGTGAAGCACGTATCATAGTACCTCATGGGAAAAGATTATTTGGACACAACATGCAAGAAATGAATACTAGATAAGAGGTTAGAAGATTGGATATGTGTGCAGAAACAGATAGTCATTGATATCATCTCAATTAGAGGACGTTTGGTAATATAATTGTAATCATCACAACGATATTAAAGTAGTATGCAGCAGGAAAACGAAAATTAGGAGAATCAGACTGATTCCACAATCAGTTTGGACTAATCAGATTATAATGTATTACTACCCATTCGCTAATAGGGTTGACACCACCTACAAAACAAACTAATGTGACAAACGCCTCTCACAGTCGTACAAAGGTTTGCGGTAATTGTAAATGAAAAGTCAAATGAAGAAAAAATCAGAGATGACAAACACAGAGATGGACTAAACTGTTCATCGATCTGTTAAAATATTTAATGGTTATTGAGATGTAAATTACCCAACTAAATCCAAATTTCCACCACTCTCTAACCAAACCAGTTTGGTGCATGAAATTTCAAAGTATTAAATTTTCTGTAGCGATCAAGGAGAACTGATTCGGATGTAGTCATCAGCGCGACTGTGAACAAATACAAATAAATTAGAAACGTAGGGTTTTTTACCGATAGAAAATGGGAAGAATAGAGGACAAAGGATTTCTATTTTTGGTAATTAATTATTTCATTTTTATCAAATAGAAACTGGTCAAATAAAGAATTAGCATGCTTTTACACAATTTGCTGGATCTAACCTTGGATTTGTGGAGTCGTGAATCGATCAAATGGCGACAGGGACGGCTTGATAAAACTAGTCATGAATCCACTCCAGATCCTCGGTTTTGGGCTTCGAGATCCACCAATCCCTCTGAATCCGCTGTAGATCTCCCCAAGAACCATGAATCCCATTTGCTACGAGTGGTTGGAGCTGGCGAGATGATCTAAATTCGATATTCCCCAACTTTTCATTTCCTAGGGTTCGGCCATTATATTGTTTCTTTTTATGTTGAACTAGGAGAACACGAATCTGGAAACGACAGCCTCTCTATTTTTTTATTGGGTTAATTGCATACAGCTAGGGTTTTTAATTCCTTGCTAATTCCAATTTTACCCCTAGCTTTTGTATTAGCCTGTTATAATAGTTAAGCCATTTTCCCACAACACTTTAACTAATTTTCATGCTATATTTAACCAAATAGTAAACATGAATCTTTACTTACAAATTTAACATACAAATAATATACAAATCGACTTGTATATTTTTCCACAATTTAAACCATGGCACAAATATTAAAGATTTCTTATTAATCGTTCGTTATTATAAATTAATTATTAAATATAATCTTAGTTATTAATCTCTTCTTCTTAATTATTAATCTCTACTTCTTAATTATTAATAGCAATCATTGATTATTCATGATTAGCATTAACTATTATATTTTAATTACTAACTATTTAATAGTAATTATGTATATTAACTATGTTTTTTTAATTATTCTTCTTAATTGCTAAGTATTAAATATTACGGATTGATTATTGATTTTTTTTATTTACATATTGATTATTGATTATTATTCCTAATTGATTATTAATAGTAATTATTAGTTATTAATTATAAATAATCAATATAAATGTATTAAATATTAATTATTATTTGTTAATTATATTAAAATATAGTCATATATTGCAAGAGTTAAAAAATAAAAGTTGTGATAGGCTTTTATTACAACTGTCAAATAACATAGTTGTTAAAAATAAGTTTATTACAACTTTTCTGGAAAAAGTTGTAAAAAACATTAATTACAACGGTGCTTTTACCACCGTTGTAAAATTAAAGTTGTAATATAGTGTTTTTGTTGTAGTGTTGATTATCCAATGAAAATCATTCCATTTTATTTATAAACACCGTTTATAAATTTACTTCAATTTCCTATATTACTTAATTTATAAACATCTTTATAATTTCAATACTTCAATTTCCTGTATTATATAATTTATAAACATCATTTATAAATTCAATACTTGTTTTATTTATTCGAAACAAGTTAATATTTCAAAGCCCATTTGAAATTCAAATTCTATTTTAAAAAAAATAGATTTTTCCTTTTAATTCACAAGATATCCTTTTCATGGTAATTTTATATATAAACATTTTAGGCCCAATGATATTTCAAAATTCAAAGCATCCTATTGTCAACATAGGTTTTCTAACACATCATGTATGAAATATTTATGAAAACAAACAAATAATAATATTTTTGATGAATCCAGTTGGATCCCTCCAACCTGTTTTCCTGCATCCACAAATGTTAGCCAACAGAAATAATACCCATCCTGCTTCGAGGTAGGATATCGCGGTATAGAAGGTCATCCACTATCATATTGTGGGGCGCGAAGAGTTATCCGCTAATGGTACCGTGGGAAATATCCAACAACTAATATATTTAATAATAGCCACAAACACCAATCCTTTATAACTAATAAATATATAGAATAGCCACAAAAATATTTAAACTCATCCAATCAACCAATAAACATTATATAATATTATATTAAATAATCCAGAGAGTGAGTTAACTCACCGTAACTTTTATTTGCAATTTGTCGAATCTTCGAATTCAATTTAAATTAAATCGAATACAATACAATTTAAATTAAATTCTAGCCAACTATGATTGCTTCCAAATAAATCCCAGATTTTCAAGATCTGCAATAACGATTCCAATTTACTATGTTTAGCTAAATTCTGAATTTGTATGAACAAATTGTATTATTTCACCAGTTCGAATTGTGTATATATATATAAACATATCTCTACTATTAAAGGAAATCATTTAACAATGGTGAAGCTTTTGTTTGCTTCCATAAATACCCACACTCTCCCATTATTACGCACTGCAAAACTTTAGGATTTCAGGGCAATTTCGTCCTCCCGCCTTCCTTACTTCTTTTCTGCTTTTGACCACAACAGCCGGTTAGTCAACCGCTTCAACCCACGTTTGTTCGTTCTTCCATTTTCCATCCATATTCCACACCTTTATTCTATTCTCTCCGTCCATGTCTTCCACAATCCCAAGCCGTATGACATTAACTTTTCAACTTCTCCTCCCTATATCTCCTTACACCTTCTACACTATCAACGTCTCCACAACAGCTGCTTCTGTTTTCCATTTCTCTCCGACCTTCTACTTACTTGCGAATTTCCTTATCTCGCATGCTGACGTTCAGATCTGACAATGCACAAGATCTACTGCCATTTGTTTCACCCAGATCTACCAAGGTATATATTTCTTACATTTACAAAAGTAAATCCACCGTCTACTAAGCTTATACGAATTATTTGCCTCCAACTTCCCAGATTATGCCTACTAACTTCCAGATCTGTCTCTTCATACACTGTTATACTGGTTGTTTCCTTCAGATCTACTAAGGTATATGTTTTTTACGTTATTACACTCAGTTAATTTCCGATTCATTTTATATTCACTTGACAGTTTACAGTTCGATGCATTTTCCTCACATCTGCTGCTTTATTCACTGAATATTGATATATATTTCATACTGTCCCATTACATTTTGATCCTAATTTTTTAACCTAATTTCTATGTAGTTTATTTGAAATTATTTTGATCACACATGCTTAATGCTCGCTTACATATCACATGTTGGTTAGGAAAGCAGTTACATGGCTGACACCTCATATGTTTTGACTATGATTGCCTGGACACCGTGTGCAGAATACTCTATTTACTGTTAGTAAGCTAAAAAATTTCTTCCTAGATTAATATACAAGAGCTATGCTGAAAATGATAAATATGTTTATCTTCATATCATGTTAGCTTATGATCCCTTACATTATGTCATGCATACATTCTGTCATTTGTTCCAATAAGGTAGTAATTTCACAAATTTGTAGTTTTGTAAACAAATATCTGCATTTATTATTATTTTCCTTCTTTTTTAATCGAAACACAATGATTTATAATGTCAAGTATCACACTTGAATATAAATAGTCATATTAGTAAAGTATGCCGTTGTGATCTGTGCTTTTCCATTGTTATTTCTCCTTCTTTGATTGTTCTTATAAAGTTAAAAAATCAATTACTTTGTTATTACTTGATTATAGAGCTGCATGGCGGGAGGTGTTACCGGGGGTCATGGGTTAGTCGGGTGTTGCTCCCGTTGAGGGATGGATGACGGTAGTTGTAAAATGAAAGAAGTAGGAGTTATGTTTTAGGTACGGAATCACTTTGGTTCAGCATTTCGAAATATTTTTATTATACACTGAGGCAGGTTTCATATTTGTAGTCTTGAAGTCCTAAAACTTTGTATTTTGTCTCATTTTTTAGGATCACCGAGCTGCGGATTTAAAAAGGTGGATCGGAAATAGGAAGAAGATGAAGCCGACGAAATAAAGTGGGAGAGCAGTTGTTTGAGGTTGAAACAAATGTGCTGAAGCTTTTAAGCTCATTCGTTTAGAGCAGGTAAAGAAGCTTTCCATCACATAAGTGTTATATTTATGTCAAAGTGGTTGAGAACAAAGGCATTTTTGGACCATGCAATAATTCTTATACCATTGGTTGTGTGTCATTTTATGTATACCATTGGTTCTGTGTCATTTTATGTATACCGTGTCATTCAAAATATGAAAATGATGAAAGCTTAACAAAAATGCCATAAATATTTATTGTTTTTTCCTCAAATTTTGCGTAACAAATAATTAGGTTATACTCATTTCCATATAACCTTTATTATCCTTAATATGGCTGTCTGGACTCATTAATTAATAATAACTTTGTACTAATAGTAATATATTTAGATGTGTTGTACTTATATTGCACTGCTACAAACGTTTTTTTATTGTTGACTATGCTTTTGGACAATCTTATTTTTTTTTTCAATAATTGTATTGGTTCATTCTACTGATGTCCTGTCTTACTTTTGCAAGTTATACTTTTTTTTCATCCAATTTCACTTTTGTTTTCTATGCATGATTTTTTTGTTCAACATTTAGCAGCTTTCAGCGTTCATTACTTATACTAACAAATTGTATATACCATGTTGCAGGGTGAGACAATAATAATTCTGTGACTGCAATTCAAAACCTATGCCTAATGCTAAATCAAACATGCAAACAAATGCTGCCACAGGTTTACATGAAGAAAGGTATGGTTCTTCCATGGTCCTGTTTTTCATTACACATTACATATTTGGTAGTAAATATAGGATGTAATGAGTTCTTAATCCACTTTTACGGTCACATATTTGGCTGCCATTTTCGCGTCACCGTACTAATTATATACCAATGTATGAATAATGTGTGTAACCGTACTTATGCAGTGCAAGAGATTTCATTGATGAAATTTCTTGGATTGTGTAAATACGTTTTCGCACACATTTACCTCCACTGTTATTTAATTACTACGCTTTGATTACTATGTGCTTGCAAAAATGATAATACATACACCAATTTTTCTGTACTTGGGTATGTATACAACTGCATGTTATATATGCTACTACCTATTTGTTCAATGAATATTTTACCATTTCCCATTTTTTCCTACAATTCTCTCATAACTGATGAATATTGACCTAAGTTTGTTTGCTCTCATTGGAATTTCTATGTAATTCATAAAGCTTTTACTCTACGCTATGTTTTACGCATACATTTTAACTAACTGAATGATAGTAAACATTCAATCTAGAATTTTTTTTCAGTTCACTATGATTTGCTTAAATATTTTTATTTTTTTCCCATTAGTTTCGTATTATTTAAACTTACATTTATTTAATCATAACAACAAATATACTGAAAAAAATTTAAATATTAGTTTCTTATTGCCTACATTTCTCCCCATTTTTTTAGCTTGATATTTTCAAATTACTCTCTGTCCTATTATCATATATTTCTTATTTACAACGTGTTACATTAATTATTCAAATATCTCCTACCATCCCACCTTCATCTCCTACTTATATGCTAATTTTTTTACTGTTATACGACTACCAACTTACCTACTATCTCTTCTCTTCTTCCATATTTCTTTTTCCTCATACATTTTGTTCATCTATCCACAATTTGCCAAACACTAAACAGTCCCAGCTTATTCACCTACACCATTTTCACTCCTCTGTTCTATAACTATATGGATGCTCAGCAGCGTGAACAGCGGTGCATCGCCCAACACTCTCGACGTGCTAGGATGTCAACTGAACAACATCAAAGTCAGTTGGCAGCCCGCCGAGATCGTCAGTTCGCAATGACTTCAAACCGCAGCTGCTAGGCAACATACACAATCAGTCCAAAATAACAATCCTCAGCTTCTTCATACATTTACCACTTCTCATAACTCTGCAAGAAATTTTGTAGAAAACATAAGACTTCATAACCATATGCTACCACCACCAAATTTCTGCCCATTCTGCTAAGCAAAAAGATTCGATCAGGAAAATACCCAAGCTTGTTGTTCAAATGGTAAATTTCATATTTTCCGTCCTCCCGCTCCACAACAACTACTTGATCTATTTGTTGATCAAACTGAAATTAGCAGCCACTTCAGAAATAATATCCAGTCTTATAACAATGCTTTTGCCTTTATGTCTATGGGTGCAAATATCGATCAAGATTTGGCAAATGCAACACGTGGTGTTTATTCGTATCGTGCTCAGGGATCTATTTACCACCGTATTGGCAGTGTTCTGCCTGCTGATGATAACCAACCTCGGTATTTACAAATATACATTTACGACACAGAGCACGAGACCAAAAATCGACAATTGGACACCCAGATTTTGAGACCTGATATACTTCTGATTATAAAGGAAGTATTGGATACGATTAACCCATTTGTGTCCTTCCTTCGTTAGTTGGGACAGCGTTCTGATCTGCACAATTGCAGAATAAAAATAAAAGAAATCATCGTTGACAGTCATCTTCATGAACTACCAACGGCATCACAAGTTGCTGGCATAATCGTTGGTGACGAGTCAGATGATTTGCATGGTAGAGACATAATAGTTCAAACAAATAGTGGAAACTTCCAGCGCGTTCCCGATACAGCTGGATTTTATGATCCACTTCAGTATCCACTCTTGCTACCCTATGGAGAACATGGTTGGAATTTGAACATACATGATAACGGGGACAACCAACTTAGCTGTGCATCGTACTACTCTAACTTTATACAGGTAGCTGCCTATTTTCATTTTTTGCATCTTTGTACTTAACATCGTTCCTACAATGTGCACATCAACTTACACTGCACACCATTCTCCTTTACTACATTCTGCATTAATATTAATTAATCTACGTTAAATCTTCTTACAGATTCGAGCAGGAGAGACATCACTTCTCCTACTCAGTGGACGCCTTTTTCAGCAATATGCTATTGATATGTTTGTCAAAATTGAAACGATGAGACTTAGATTTCTTCGTGACAATCAACAAACAATCAAGGCTGTTGTAACACCCGATTTTTTTATTACTGTTACATGTAACACCAAGTGGCCTGAGATTACTACAGATCTACTTCCTAGGCAACAACCACAAGATAGACCGGACCTTACATGTTGATTTTTTCGTGCGAAATTAGGCCAATTAAAAACTGATTTGTTTGATAACGATGTTTTAGGAAAAGTTATTGCGCATGTACATGTCATTGAATTTCAAAAAAGAGGTTTGCCGCATGCCCATATGTTACTTATTCTTGCTGAAAATGATAAACTTAACTCTTCTAACGATTATGATGGTGCGGTTAGAGCCGAAATTCCATGTAATAATTTAGAACCTGATTTACACATAGCTGTTGTCAAACACATGATTCATCACACATATGGTCAATTTAATCCTACTGCCACCTGCATGAAAAATGGTGAATGTAAGAGAGATTTTCCCAAACCGTTTGCTCCCATTACATTACAAGGAAACGACTCACATCCAATATATAGACGACATGATAACATAAGACTTACTCAAGCAAACGGATCCGCAATTGACAATCGTTGGGTAGTACCATATAACCCTTGTTTATTACTTAAATATGACTGCCATATAAATGTTGAAATTTGTTCAAGTATAAAATCAGTAAAATATCTTTGTAAGCATGTTTACAAGGGATTCGACCGCATTTCAGTAGGTGTTTCTGCATCAACCAACGATGATGAAATTTCTAATTACGCTAATGCTAGATGGATTTGTGCACCAGAAGCTCTATGGAGAATATTTAAATTTTCACTTAACAACATTACACCGTCTGTTATTGCTCTACAAATCAATCTTCCAAATCAACAACAACTACATTATTCTTCTTCTGAGCTATTGCATGACATGTTGAATGATGATAGTAGAACTAAAACTATGCTCACCGAATTTTTCACTACTAATGTACACGATGATGAGGTAAGACAATACTTTTATCATCAGTTTCCAAAGAAGTATTGGTGGGAAAAAAAATAAGTTATGGATTCATAGACGAAATAACCTAAGGGTATTAGGCAGAATTTATACCTTTCACCTGTTAAAGGTGAACGTAATTTTTTGAGGTTACTGCTAACTCATGTTAGAGGATCCTTATCATTTTCTGACTTACTTACCGTCGATGGTCAGTAATATAACACATTTAAACAAGCAACTGAACATAGAGGTTTACTGGAAAATGATGACGCTATTTATGATTGCTTACTTCCTGCTTCTAAAACACATATGCCTGCTGCCCTATGAAGGCTATTCACTATGATTTTAGTATATTGCAAACCAATTAATGTACGCCAAATTTGGGAACACTTTTGTGCATACATGATAGAAGATTATCAACACACATATTCTGTTACGGACAATACATTTTTTTACTGAAATGTGTCTTTCATACCTTGACAATTTACTTCGACGATACAACAAAACACTTGACGACTTTGATTTCCCAATTCATAATATTACACTACACAATAATCGCAATATTTCAAGTCTTATTTTGTTGGAAAAGTCTGTACACATACCTCAAGAAGACATTGACTTAGTTGATTCCTTAAATTCGCAGCAGCGAACAACATTTGATGCTGTCATGAAATCTATTTATGAAAAAAAATTGTTTTTTTCATTGACAGTCCAGGGGGCACAGGAAAAACATATGTATACTGATCTATTTTAGCATACTCACGAAGTAAAAGACATATTTCACTGGCAGTTGCCACAACGGGAATTGCTGCAATTGCATTACCCGGCGGTAGAACTGCCCATTCTCGATTTAAAATCCCTATTGCGCTTGATTCCTCATCCACATGCCACATTCCCAAACAATCAGATCTTGCTAAACTACTAATTGAAACAAGAGTAATTTTATGGGATGAAGCAACAATGGCTCATCGTCACGCCTTTGAGGCTTTAGATAAAACACTACGAGATTTAATTAATAAAGACATACCTTTTGGGGGTAAAGTAGTTATTTTAGGGGGTGATTTCCATCAAGTTCTACCGATCGTGTCAAATGGTACTAGGTCTCAAATTGTGGATGCATGTATCATTATATCATATTTGTGGTCATATGTTACTGTTTTCCATTTAACCCAAAATATGCAAGCTATCAATGATCCTTCATATGCTTCCTTTCTGTTCCGTATTGGAAATGGTGATGAACCATACGTCCAAGATGACATGATCAAACTCCCAGAGGATATTATCACCTCTTCGAGTAGTTCAAACTCTATTTTTACTTTGATAGACCATGTATTTCCTGCACTAATTGAATGTATACATTCTACTGATTATATTATGAATAGGGCAATTTTGACCCCAACTAATGATAGCGTTGACAACATCAATGCTACTGTTATAAACATGTTTCCAGGTGCTGAATATACTTATTATTCTGATTCAGTTGAGGATGATACACATAATTTGTACCAGCCTGAATTCCTCAACTCACTTTCTCCAGGCAGTTTACCTCCACATCAGCTAACTCTTAAAATCGGATCACCCATAATGCTACTTAGGAATATTGACCCTAAAATTGGTTTATGTAATGGTATTAGGTTAATTTGTCGTGTTTTCCACAGAAACCTTATTGATGCAGAAATTGTTGTTGGTTATTTCCGTGGTACACGAGTTTTTATTCCTCGTATTCCGTTAAAACTGTCAGAAATTGTTTCTATGCCTTTTGATTTAATTAGAAAACAATTTCTAGTTAAATTAGCTTTTGCTTTAACAATTAACAAATCACAAGGACAAACAATTCCAAACGTCATCATTTATCTACCTCATCATGTTTTCAGTCACGGTCAATTATACGTTGCTTTATCCAAAGGAGTAGGACGTCAAACAACAAGAATTTTGGTACTAAACGGAACAATCCAACGGATAAACGGTACACATACTAGAAATGTGGTTTACAAAGATGTTTTACTAGCATGTGCTACAGACATGAATTGACCTGCCATTTTAACGTGCTATATAAACACATCACCACTTTTCCTTTGCTCTTCTGTTTATGTTACTTTTTAACTCACACAATAATAATCATTTTCTACTGATTTTAACCCCATTTATTTAAATGATTATAGCAAATCTACTGACCCTCCACTCTTTCTATATCAACCGCGAAGGAGGCAGTATATGTTTTGATGTGGTATTTCTATATATTTAAGGTATTTATAGCTTTGTTTTCCCGATTGTTAATAATTTGTTACAAATTTGAGTTATCCATGGTTTGATTTCTACATTAGTAATTTTTAGTAAACTTAATGTGAATGACACAAGATTACTTGTTATGCAGCCATAACACCTAGCTTATACGTACAATGTTTATATTGCTTGAACCTTCAACCAGTCAGCGTTGATTGCACAATCACCATGGATATTCATTTTTTTAGCTACAACTTAATGTTAACATATATTGTGCTTTCTATTGCGCTGATGTTAGTTAGCCAGTTCCATTTTCATACACGAATGCATACATATGTTTTTCATAACAATGGTTAATTTAAATATACCACTCTAAATCTATTAACAAAATTAACATATTATTGCCTAGAGTACACATCCAAGTTTCCTATGCAACAGGTTTTTTGCTACTGTCTCTTTTTGTTCGAAATCAATGGGATCTCTCTTATCTTTTCTCTTAATCTATATACAGATATAATGTACAAAGGATTCTGCAATGCCGGATTTACATAATAGACCTTACGATAAGGTTCGTATTTTGAAGAGTAGAAGACAACTAATCTACATCAACCGATCTCTGATATCAACTAATTTTTGCATTTGATTTTCAAATGTCTTCTTTTTATGTACATATCGGTATCTTTATACAATTTTTTGCTGCTACTATTAATTTCATTATATATTCTTAGTACGGTTTCAGGTTCAAAGCTTTCAAAAAGTTAAATCTTAAAATGATCGAAATGACTGCACAACCAATCTGTTTGGATAAAAGGACAACTTTTGAACTTAGCTAACACGAAATTGTACAGATGCAAGATCTGAGAGTCTCTATATAGAAGAAGCACAAGACTGGAAAAAACCTCCACAACAATTTGAAGATTATTGTTATGCTTAACTTCAGGTATATTCCAACATTCAAACTTTGAAATAGGAAATCAAAATATTTTTGGAATCACATCTACGGAGATGACTCTATTCGTCCAGTGTTGTATATAGACCTGAAATTAAACACCACCCTATTTCCATAAACAAAATGAACTAATAAGTAACATGTTTTGCATGCTGCTATGTGCCTATAAAACCATGTGAATATCCAGCGTTATAATATATTAATACTTTCAGCTTTTTCTCCTATTTTAATTCCCTTTTTCTTAAAACACCTAATCATCAGCACAACCCATTTTTTCTCCTATTTTTCTTCCATATCTACGGCTCAACTAAAGGTTATCAGTTTACGAAATTGATCACCCACTGTCACACACAAAAACCTTAGTTTTTTCATTCATTTAGCTTACCACATTTTATTCCTATCTTCTCTCCACAATTTACCCATTCACAACCTCTTTCCTTAAACATCACCTTTTTTCACTCTTTCTATAGTCCATTTTTCCAACAAATGTACACTCATTATGCACCCACACTGTTTTTCTCCTATATAAATCTCCCATCCGACCTACTTCATTTCTACATTCATTACTATTGATCACTTCCAGTACATACAACTACACTGTCATACCAAAAACATGATAAAGGTACTTCATTCGTCTCACCTCCTTTATTATTTCTTTACTATTTTTTTAAACTCTTTATCCTTGCTGAATTCCTAAAATGTGGTCTACTATCAATACACCCAGCCCAAAAATTCAGGTAAAGGCAAGGAGGCGGCAATGCCTATTGTTGAAAAGGTTACAGTAAGAGCTCCCGTCATTCAAAAAATCTTACTTCTACGAGCTATGACACGGCTGTCGAAATCCAAGACGAGTTGGACCACAACATAACTCAGTTTCACACGGTTTCTGAGAACCAACTTCACCACGATCCTGCCCCTTCACAAAATTCTCTTCAAATTCAAAATGTCGAAATTGAAGATGATGAGTACTGGAATGACCCAGCAGTGGTCAGATTTATTTTTAACTTGATCAAATTTACTTTTTATTACCATACTGCCATTTTTTTAAAACCAACTTCTAACAACCTATTATCGAACTTTTCATATTGCAGAGATTGATAGGGTTTTTGCTGAGCTAGAAAGCCGTTCACATTCACGTTCACAATAATGCTTCTACTGCTACTGCTTTTGTTGTTCTGCTTTGCTGCCGTTCCATTAGATTTATTTTTTTAAACTGTTTTGCTTTATTCACTTTATGCTACCAAATAAACACTGTTATATGCTGAAAACTATGTAATAAACACTTGCATGCATTTTTATTCCACTGTTTCTGGCACAGATGTACTGCCTCACTTTTCCTGCTATCATTTATGAACTAAGTACGTTTTCTAATGTGTATGAACTGTTTTTTCCTTTAATTACTGCATTTTTCAGCCTTATAAAATTTTTGAATACACATATGCGTACTACATGCCCATTCTTAACTTGAAATTCATCTTTTGTCAACTACATCTATGCACATGCCCATCGGGCGTGCATATGTACTGGTATATATAATTAACATCTTTAATTCATCATCCTTTACCATAAATTTATTACCCTAGTTGCCTAATTTGATATATAAATTTTTTAATTGTGAGAGATTGATATTTTTGTTACCTTACTGCTCGATCTCTGTTGGATACAAATTTGGAATCAACACCAAAGGTGCAAGCGATGCATTTCACCGATTCGGTAAGATTAAGACGTGGAACCGTTCTATCGAAAAATAAAAAGTATAGAATGCAGACAAAGAAGTTTTTATAGTGTTTCGATTCTAAATGAATCTACATCCACTTTAGTATCAATTCTCATTATAAAAATTTTGTTCTACAACATTCATGAAATCCCTCATACATTCATTTGACGGACGATGGATGGAAGGGATCACTTGCTTTGTGATGCAGGATTTATTAATCCTTGATTACTCTAACATTCTTGTGATCTTCCAAGTCATTTTGAGATTTTGTACTTAGTTCCAAATTTTGAGAGGGTTGGAGAAGGAAGGTTTTGGATTCTCTGAAATGATGTTGGAGAACTTTCTTATGAACAATATTCTAGGTCCTTTAATCCAATTGGAGTAAGTTTGTGAATTTGATCTACATGAAGTTTGAAAAGAATTGTTAGATCCATGAAAGTCATTAGCGAAATTGTAGACCAGCTCTGAATTTGGCAGCACATCCTTGTAGGAATGACATTCGCCCCCCTCCCCCCACCGCTGCAACTAATGTGAATTATGGGGGGTATTTATAGGTGGAATTCAGGCCAGGTGGCAATTCTGTAATTCTCCTGTGCTCCCTTTAGGCCGTCGGGCGAGCTAAAGGACCGGAGGAATGTTTCAACGGCATAAGATGTAACACCCCGTATTTTCTGTGAACATTAAAGTAACAAATTAAAGAATACTTAATTTTAAAAGTGGTAGGGGAAACAGGTTGCGCAATTGCGTTCGTATCGGAATTCTGCTTGAGATAGAGTCCGAGTTTGCGTGAATCGAACTCCGTATGAAGAAGTTATGGAGTTCAGAAGATTTCAAGTTTAAATTGAAATTAAATATAAATAATAATTAAATCAAAAAGCAATTCAAATTCAAAAATTCCGAGAGAAGCGGTTGGGCGGGAAAATTCTAGCCCATAGGGGTCGACTCCCCCAAGGTGGTCGACATAGGTGTCGACCCTTAAAGAGGGGTGTCGACCGGAGTGTCGACCCCCCTAAAGGGTTGACACCCTCGCCCAGATCTGGACTATTTTGTCCACTGACGTTTTCTGAGTCACTAAGGCTTATGTGGCGACTTCCAGTTGACTCTGTTTGGTCTGGAAGGCTCTGATTACTCCTAGGTTGATCTAAAGGCTCTCATTAATCTAAACTTCTATATAAACAACCCCAACCCTTAATCTTAAAACCACATAAAATTGCTCCCTAAAGCCGTCATGCTGTCCATGGCCAAACTAGCGTAGCCTTCATTTTTCTCTAAACTACAAGTCAAGTAAGGAAGTCCCAAATCAAATCAAAACTAAAGAAGCAGTAGTCTACATCAAAAGAATAGCTTTTCAGTTTCAAAAATCAGATCCCAGAAAACAAGATTTGTTCTTTTGTTTGTAAGTTCATTTATTCTTTAGATTTGAACAAATAAAAGTCATGACTTATAATGATGCGGAACTAGAATTGTGCCTAGTTGTAAGATAATCATATTCTGATTCATGTAGCAATTCTTAAATTACCTATGCTTACGTGACTATTGTGATTGATGAACCTATCATGTTGTATATTAATTTGGTAATGAACCAATCATGTTGTGTATTAATTTGGTGATGAACCTATCATGTTGTATCATATATTGGTGATGGACTTATCATGTTGTAAGTTAAATTGGTAATGAACCTATCATGTTGTATAATAATTTGACAATGAACCTATCATGTTGTACATAAATTTGGTGATTCCTTATGTTATGTTATATGCAAGATCATAAGCTAAGTCATGTTCATGTCTAGATCTACATGCTTAGATGTTTAGATCTATGTTAATTTGATCCAACTCAAATGCAAGTTCACATTTGCATGCTTAATTAAATTTGTGTAGTACTATGCCAAATTTATATTACACATGCTTAGTTAATCTAAACTGTTTTATGCTGTTGGAATGTTACATGTCCCTTTTCTTTTTCCCTCTTTGTTTATGAGTTAGGCTAATTTGCAAGCCTAACGTTCTATGTAATTTATGCGAACAAATAACGGGGGATACATTGGGAAATAATTAAATTATATGATATTGGCATAGGTTGGCTCATAAGCATGTAAATGATTAATGGCATGTAATGGTAAAATTTGTATACCTAAGAATTATGGACAAAATTTAGAAGGGTAAATGGGATATGACTTGAGTTGACAGCATTGGTGGATAATTTACATATAAACATAAATAGTAAATATGTAAATTAATTAAAAGATGATTGTGCCTAACCCGAGGTTAGATTGAGTTACGGTGTAAGACTGCCTGGAACCGCCCGGCACATCCAGCAACCGTAACAATATAGATCTAATGTGAGAGGTTGTCACATTAAGCCCGAAAAACCCGAGGTTAGATTGATTTGCGGTGTAAGACTGCCCGGAACCGCCCGGCCCATCCAGCGACCACAACAATACATATCTAATGTGAGTGGTTGGTGCTTTAATGAATGAATTAAAGCTAAGACAGGCTAAAAATGGTAGGGTTAAGTTAACTAAGGCAACACTTAACCAATACAACATGTTAACTAAACTAATGGGTGGGGTTAGGTTAATTTGAGAACACTTAACCATTTTAACCTGTTGATTAGGAAACCCTAATAATAGGGACCCATTTCAGCAGTAATCCAAATAGATGTATCATGGTACCCTGAACTAGGCAGGGAGGGGCACGATTACTGGGCTGATTATAAACAGTCAAAATAACGGCGGGTGGTGCAGTAGTGTAGGTTCCAACGGAGTATGGGCGTGCACGTACTTCAGCATGGACAAATCAGGCACTGGGCATCAGTAGTATATACTGTGCATCTTGAATTCGTGTCGAGTTGCCACCATAGGAATTGATACACCCCATGGTGGGACCAGCACAGTTATCTACAATCGAGCGGGGCCGAACGACACAAGTCATAAATGCATGCGAGTAGAAGCCGATCGATTAAGAGGATAATTTTATCATGAGCACATGGTGCTAGTTGAAAACACTTGTTAGTAGGTGTAGAGAAATAGAAATGAGTGCGATAGTATATTCAGTTTACCTTGCCTAATTTATTGTTATCTTATTTCTAGGTTATTGTCCTAGGTTTAGTTTATTCATGTCATGATCCTTTTACCTGTTTATATGCTAAATAATCACTGGACTTACCAGACTTATGTCTGACCCATTTTCTTTCGCCTTCTTTTCTCCCATTTCCTCCCCCAGGTCCGCAGGGAGGGAATACTTCAGCTTAGTGTAGACCTTTTCAAGCTTGAAGAGAGTAGATGTATTGCTTGCATTCTCTCTTCTTGGGCTATGGTTGTGGTTACACTTCTATCGAGGATTTATTCTGCTTTACTTCTGTTTTATGCTTCTTTATGTACTTGGAGAATTAAATCAAGACATATGTTTTACTGTAATATTCTAGAAGTTGGGTTTTGATACAATGCTTGTAATTTTTTGACTGAGGCATGTTGTTTAATAAATAATTTCAGTTTCCGCTGTTTATATGTCTATCTTGTAAACTATCTGTGTCTTTTACCTAAAATACTTCACCAAAGTTAATGCATTCCCATTGTGAGTGACCTTAACGGAGGTGGGGTGTTTACACTTGATATCAAAGCAATGGTTTAACAGATACTATAAAAGTTTTTGAAAACTATTTTTTTAAAAAGAAGTTTAAATAAGCATTTTCAAGAAAAGTGATGTTTTATTTTAAAAAGCATAATCCCCAAAGCCATATGCACTATCTTTATATCCCTTTTTTGAACTTTTTATTTTCGTTTCAGCATGTCTGGGGATCTTAATTTTCCTGAGGGCGTGCCGGTACCTGGTTGGTTTAGAAGGTACCTGGAGGCTAGGGCAAATGACGCAGGCCCAGCAGACGTTCCTCCTCCCCCAGTTGCAGTTGTTCCTCCTCCTCCTCCTCCTCGTGCAAATGCTTTCTCGAAGATATGTAGAGACTTTCGAGCCATGGGTGGAAAGAACTTTAATGGGACTGGATCTACTTCTGGAGGGCGGTTCACGCTCTCATAGCACCTCCGCAAGAACGAGGTAGAAATATTTCTGTTGAGAGTTTAGTTTATCTTTTTGATCATTCTGTTCGTACTCTCTTTGATTCTGGCGCATCGCACTCTTTTATATCTATTGCTTTAGTTGAATCTATGCACCTAGACACTAGTATAGTAGAGGATCCCTTGGTTGTTTCAAATCCAATTGAGGGTTCGGCTTATTTATCAATGATTTGTTTGGATTTGGAAATTTCTATACTAAGTGTTGGGTTTAGATGTAGTGCCTATGTTTTGGTCTTCACGGGCTATGGGTTGATTCTAGGCATGGATTGGCTACCCAGTAATGGTGTCGTCCTCGACTGTGAAAAGAGAGTGGTTAGACTTATAACTCGGCTCGGTAATGCTCTCGAAATGTCTTGTAATCCCATAAACTCTGTTATGCTTAGTTACATAGAATCTCTTGATGCATCTGTTGAGAACCTACAATCTGTTGGAGTAGTCTGTGAATACTCGGATGCCTTTGAAGAGGTGAATGGTTTACCTCCGAAGCGAGGGATAGACTTCCGCATATACCTTGTTGATAATGCAAAACCTGTTGCTCTACCTGTTAGACACATGGCTCCCAGGGAAAGGAAAGAGCTCAGCAAGCAAGTTAAAGAGTTGCTTGAAAAGGGGTTTATAAGGTAGAGTATTTCTGAATGGGGTGCTCCAGTGGTGTTTGCAACCAAAGAGGATGGTTCACTTCGCCTGTGCGTTGACTATAGGAAGCAAAACAAGCTGATCAAGAAGAATAGGCGCCCACTTCCAAGAATAGAAGACTTGTTCGATTAGCTTGTAGGTGCAACAGTTTTCTCCCAACTAGATCTGGCTACCGGGTTTCATCAGCTAAGAGTGGCTGAGGACAGCATTGATAAGACCACATTCAAGACCCCAGGTGTTTTCTTCAAATGGCTTGTCATGCCTTTCGACTTGACAAACGCACCTGATTATTTCGTTGACTTGATGAGTCGGGTGTTCAAGGAGTTCCTTAATAAATTTGTGGTGGTCTTCGTGGATCACATTTTGATCTTCTCGAAAAGTGAGGAAGAGCATGCTTTGCATTTAAGGGAATTATGGATACTCTTCGTGCACACCAGCTGAAAGAAAAATTCTCCAAATGCGATTTTTGGAGAGAAGAAATAAGGTTTCTTGGACATGTGGTGTCAAAAGAGGGGATAGCTGTGGATCCCGCAAAAATAGTTACGGTGCAAGATTGGAAGGCCCCCCGGAACGCAACCGAAGTACGAAGTTTTCTCAAACTAGCGGGCTTTTACCGAAAGTTCATTAAAGATTTTGCAAAGTCTCAGCCCCACTTACTAGATTGACGAAGAAGAACCTAACTTTTGCTTGGGATTTGGTTTGCGATGTTGCTTTCCAACGACTGAAAAGGGCTCTAACAACAGCCCCAGTTCTGACATTGCCTGATGGGAGTAAGATGTTTGCAGTATACACAGACGCATGCAGGACATGATTGGGCGTTGTCTTGATGCAAGAGGGCAAAGTAGTTTGTTATGGAGGAAGGCAGTTGAAGGTACATGAGAAAAACTATCCAACTCATGATTTAGAACTAGCTGCCATTGTTTTCGCTCTTAAGTCATGGCGTCATTACCTGCTAGGAGAAAGGTTTGAATTATTTACTGACCATAAATCGTTAAAGTACCTTTTCTCACAGAAGGATCTTAAATTAAGACAACAAAGGTGGATGGAATTTCTGGTCTCATATGGTTTTGAGATTGCTTATACCCCTGGCAAGGGCAATGTGGTGGCAGATGCCTTGAGTAGGAAAAACTGACCCTAAGTCCTCTCTTTGTAGAAAGGAAAAGCTTGGAGTACATAGCAAACTTTGACTTTAGACCTTCCTTTGAGTTTGTACCTTGCTTGTTAGCAACTCTAGAGGTGCGGTGTGACGGCCCGCCCCGCACCAACCGACATTTACTCCCAAGGTGCGCTGTACACATGTCCAGTTAGCACGGAACGGGTCGTGAGAAGGAAAAGGTAGAAGAAGGAAATGAACATACAAAGAACCTGTAGAATGTCTCACAGCGCATAGAATAAAATATAATAGTAACATACTTGACATAAAACAGGTGAGACAGTGCATAAGCTGAAAACCAGAATTAAACATCATAGCAGCGGAAATCCAAAATACAGCTTATTACAACTTTTCGAACTGTCTCAAAGCAAAAGTAAGATAAAGGAGGTACACTACTAATGCCCAAGTAGCGACCACCAACGACATAGGGAGAATGTGTATATATATATATCATAAGTGAAAGCCTCCTGCCCGCCTCCGAATCAGCTACTCGCGCATCACCAGCTAACTTGTCTCTAGTCTGTTCGTGTGAGCACCCAGAGTAATAAGAGGAGACATAAAACTCTGGGTCAGACATAAAGCCTGGTATGAGCGATAAGCATCTAAAGTGAACAATAACAGGTAGACTAAAACATACCTGAACCTGGACCTGCAACCAAAGAGTTAGCACTACATACTGTACAACACTCTAAGGTGCCATATAAAACAATGTATAGATACGGAGGTGGGGGAGGTGTGCATGTCATAATGATGGCAAACAATCAAGCATAGCATCCATCCTCACATCTCTCACTCAGTGCGTAAAGTATACGATATTTACCACTTCGATCACCCAACATACCTTGTTACGATCACTTTTCCCCATGAAGTCATAAATGGCTTCATTGCACTGATAACGTAGCCACTAATTCCTCGCTATGTCCACTTGCCCCATGGAGTTATTCACCCCATCTACGCTGGCTCATAGCCTTACCAATCCTTACTATGTCCACTTGCCCCATGGAGTTGTTCACCCCATCTGCGCTGGCTCATAGTCTTACTACGCATCACCTTGCCCCTCAGGTCATAATGACCCTACTGCACTGATAACGTAGTCTTGCTACCATCACTTTGCCCCTCAGGTCATAATGACCCTACTGCACTGATAAGTAGCCCATCATTCATTTTCAGTGGTGAATCGAAGTTATGAACGTCGACAACTCCTTAGCACACGTCCCACAGCAAAGTCCAACCATGAAGTGAACTCATTGGTTCCCAACTGGATCCTGAGCTCTAACTTACATTTGGACTACCTTTGCATCTCGGGTTATTGGTCATCACCAGATTGGATCGGGTCGTAGTCTTCAGATCGGATCGGTTCGGAGTCCCGTTTCCTCGTCACCACGGTTTGGATCGGGTTCCTTCATTCGGATCGGGTCACGCCATCAACTCGTGGTCCTCCAGCTCCATCGGATCGGTTCGAGTACCCGTCAGCGGATCCAGTCGGGGTCTCCAAGTCAATCGCTACGGATCGGTTCGTGACAAGCTCCTTCGGATCGTGTCGTGGTCCTTCAAGCAGTTCGGGTCGGAAAGCACTTCTCCAGGTCGATGGATCGTGCTCACCCTTCATGGCGGATCGGATCGGGACTGCTAGCACGGTTCGCACTCGTGCTCTTCTTCCCATCAGATCGTGTCCTCGATTCGGATCGTGGCATGTACCCACGATCGGTTCGGGTCGGGTAAAGGGGGTCCGATCCGATCCTGCCTGCAATTTCCTGCAGTTCTTCCAGCGAGCAGTTTACGCCATTCGACGGCGTTTTCGACCATTCTAACTATTCTAATCAATCACAAAGCATACCATACAGTCATAGCAACAAGTAGAAGTGACCTCAAACATCAAAACATCAATACGATAGATTAAAATGGATCAAACATACCCAAAATCCCATATTTCCCCTTAAGCATGTTTAGGTGAAACTAATGATAGGATTAGCAAATCTTAACCAAATTAACCTAAATTCATATCAGAGGTTTAAAAACATTATTTAGAAATTTATGAACATTTTTCCCGAATTTTATCATGTTTAAATTCGCTAATTAACACTAATCACCCCTAATTAGCCATAATTAGTGTAAAACTATGCAAATCACTCACCTTAGCCACAAAATAAACTAAGATCTGAAATAATTCTCTGATTTGATGTGAATCTCAATGCCAAACAGCAGCTCCTATGTTGCTTTGGTGAAGATCTTCCTTGATTAGGGGTTGCTAAGCCAAATCCTTGACCAAAAGATGATTTGGAGGTGATTTAGAGGTTGGAGGCCATTTTTAGGGTTCCTTGGTGATAAGTGGAGGCTAGAAAACTGAAATGGAATGATTCTCCATCTCATTTCAGCCCTCCCATAACCCTAATCCCGAAATGGGTTATGGGCCTACTCACTAATCACCTGATTTGGCCCGGTTAAGCAGTTTTTCACCCTCCAAACCTTGTTTCAGCCATATCTCCCAAACGGTAAGTCCGTTTGGCTATTATGACCACTCTACGGAAAGGTAAACCATCAAACGAATCTAATGGAAGTAGTTTCAGGTCAAAATTCCTTTCCAATCAAAAGTTATGGCCAAAACAGTACCAGCTAGGGGCAAAATGGTCATTTAAAAATCGACAAAAATCATGAACATGGGAAATGACTCTAATGGATGTTTCCCAAAGTTACACGACCATACGACTTCACATGGGAAAGAAATAAATATTCTACGATCCTATGATGTGTAGAATACGGGTCGTTACACTCTCCCCCCCTAAAGAAATTTCGCCCCCGAAATTCCCTAATCCAAACACACACAAAGGTTCCCGCATGTCTATCAACCAAAAAAACAACCATCAAACATGCAAAACAAGTAAAATAAGTCTATCCTAGCATGCGGAATAACTAAATCGCAAAGTAAATCTTACCAGGCAAAGAGTTCTGGATATGCCTTCCTAATGCTCTCCTCTGTCTCCCAAGTACAATCATTCTCGTCTTCGCCCCACTGAACCTTGACTAGCTTCACCGCCTTCCTTCGAAGTTGCTTCGTATCGCGCCCCACAATACGAATCGGCTTGCGGCTCCCAACTGCCTCGGGTTCTACTTCGAAGTCCTCTAACTGATCAAGTGAAATAGTCATATCTGAGTCGTGAACGAACTTCCTTAGTTGAGAAACGTGAAACACATTGTGAACTCCCACCATTTTCTCTGGTAAGCCAACTCTATATGCCAAATTCCCGACTAATTCAAGGACAGGGAATGGGCCAACAAATATTGGTGCCAACTCGCCTTTCCTGCCAAATCGTATCATGCTCTTCAACGGAGAGATCTTAACAAACACCAAGTCGCCAATGGAGAATTTCAAGTCTCTTCTCCTCTTATCGGCATAACTCTTCTGCCGATCTTGGGCAGCTTTCATTCGTTGCTGAATGACCTTAATCTTGTCTGAAGTTTCCCTCACCACATCTGGTCCAAGCACAAACTTCTCGCCGGTCTCTATCCAACATGATGGTGAGTTGCACGGTCTTCCATACAAAGCTTCATATGGAGCCATACCGATACTGGATTGGTAGCTATTATTATATGCAAACTCTACTAGATGCAAATGGTCATCCCATGATCCACCAAAATCCAATATACAAGCTCTCAAGAGATCTTCCAATATACGATTCACCCTCTCCGTCTGACCGTCGGTCTGAGGATGATATGCGGTACTGAGATGTAATCCTGACCCTAGAGCCTCTTGTAAGCTTTTCCAAAACCCACTAGTGAACAACGGGTCTCGGTCACTCATAATGCTTTTGGGTACTCCATGAAATCTCACTACCCACTTCATATACAATTATGCCAACTTGGTTGCCGTTCTGGTCGATTTGACTGGTATAAATCTTGCGCTCTTAGTCAATCGATCCACAATCACCCAAATGCTATCATGTCCCGATCTAGTCCTTGGTAAACCATCGATGAAATCCATCGAGACTTGTTCCCATTTCCATTCGGGAATCTCTAATGGTTGCAACAACCCACTAGGCTTCTTTTGCTCGGCTTTAACTAGCTGGCAATTCATGCATTTGGATATAAACTTCCCAACGTCTCTTTTCATCCCTTCCCAGTAGTAAGTCTTCTTCATGTCCCGATACATTTTATTACCACCGGGATGTATAGTCAGTTTTGAGTGATGACATTCTCTAAGCATTTCATCCCTCAAACTATTCACGTTGGGCACAACTAGTCTTCCATTCTTCCGAAGCCATCCATCTCGATCAAGCCCATACACACTCATCTCCTCATCGATACCCATCTCTAACTTGGAGATGATTTCCAATAGGTTAGGATCGTCCCTTTGGCTAGAACCAATCCGCTCTATCAAAGTGGGTCTGATCGTCAAACTAGCTAGTATAACTGGATCCAATTCGCACCTTGGTCTGAAATCAAACCCCGCGATATACTCCAGTTGCTTCCATTCAAGAAACATTGCCCCTAAGCTGGCATGTCTCCTACTTAAGGCATCGGCTAACGCATTACCCTTCCCAGGTGTGTATGCGATATCAAAATCATACGAAGCCAAGAACTCTAGCCATCTCTGCTGACGGAGATTCAAATCTTTCTGGGAGAAGAGATACTTTAACGATTTATGATCGGTAAACAACTCGAATCTTTCTCCCAAGAGATAATGTCTCCACATCTTCAGCGCAAATACAATCGCTGCCAATTCCAAATCATGGGTAGGATACTTCTTCTCATGCGGCTTTAGCTGTCGACTAGCATAAGCTACAACCCTACCTCCTTGCATCAATACTGCACCCAGTCCGGTACCACAAGCATCCGTGTATACCGTCATCTCTTCATTCCCTTTAGGAATGACTAACACTGGCGCATGCGTCAACTTCTCCTTTAGACTCTTGAAGGCATCCTCACACACTCCGTCCCAGACGAAGGACTGATTCTTCTTAGTCAACTGAGTCAACGGTGCTGCTATCTTGGAGAAGTCCTGGATAAACTTACGATAATATCCAGCTAATCCCAAGAAACTTCTTACATCCGTTGCATTCTTGGGCGTAGGCCAATCCTGTACCGTAGCCACCTTCGCAGGATCCATGGCAATACCACTCTCTGAAACAACATGACCCAAGAATCTTACTTCCCTTCTCCAAAAATGACACTTTGAGAATTTCGCTTTCAATTGGTGTTTCCTTAACACCTCCATCACTATCCTCAAGTGTCCCTTGTGTTCCTCCTCTGTCCTTGAGTAAACAAGGATATCATCCACGAACACAAGAACAAACTTATTCAACTGATCTCTGAATACCCGATTCATAAGATCCACAAAGTAGGCTGGTGCATTGGTCAACCCAAACGGCATGACCAACCACTCATAAAATCCAGACGGCGTCCTAAATGCCGTTTTCGTAACACTCTCATCTGCTACCCGAAGCTGATGAAATCCTGTCGCGAGGTCCAACTGGGAGAACACTCTAGCTCCTTCCAGCTGATCAAACAAATCATCTATCCGCGGTAGAGGATACTTATTCTTCCTCGTTACCTTATTCAACTCGCGATAGTCCACACACAAACGAAGGGAACCATCTGCCTTAGTGGCAAACACAACTGGTGCTCCCCACTCGGAGACACTCCTTCTAATAAATCCCTTCTTCAAAAGATTGCTGACTTGCACCCCGAGCTCTCGCTGCTCCCTTGGTGCCATACGACGAAGTGGTATCACTATAGGTCTGGCATCTTTCACTAAATCAATACGGAACTCAATCTCTCGGTGTGGTGGAAGCCCGGTCACCTCCTCGAAGACGTCCGGATACTGGCCAACCACGGGCACATCTGACAACTCATCCTGCGGGATGTCGAGGGAATTTACAAAACTAGCCATAACCCCATCACTAGGTAGGCTACCAAACACTACCCTCCGCCCATCATCCGCCCTCACTGTCACCAAAAAGCCCTCACAGTCTACCACCACCCCGTATCTTTGGAGCCAATCAACTCCCAATATAATGCCATACCCAGTAAAGCCCAAAACAAAGCAATCACATACAAACATACATCCATGACTCGATAAGACCAAATTCCTGCAAATCATACTAAGGCTAGTCGAACCACCAATCGGGTTCGTCACAACCAATGGTCTATCGACTATCTCGGGTTCCAGTCCCAACCTATCTACCAGGTCACTAGATATGAAGGAACGGGAAGCCCCAGTATCAAACAAAACTCGAACTGGTATATCATAAATAGAAAGCATACCTTGAATAACAACATTCTTTCCTTTCTCCGCCGCAGTTGGGGCATTCGACGAAGAAGGAACAGCATCAATAGCATATGCTTTCACAATCTGCTTCTCCTTAAGAGGCTGCGGACACTTGTCCTTGAAATTTCCCACTTGACCACAGTTGAAGCACTTCTTATCCGCTGGCTTGGCCCGACAATCTTTAGCATAATGGCCCTTCTTACCACAGCTGAAGCACTCAACATCCTTCTTGCTCTTTTTCTGGCCACCTTTTGATTGGTCCTGCTTCCTCTTATTCTGAGAATTATTCTTGCCTCCACCGCCTGCTTGCGGCTTTGGCCCTTCTGCAGATGCAGCTTCAGTCTTTGACTTAGGGTAAAGACTCTCTGGTCTCAAAGCTTTCCCCACAATCGATTCAAAAGTCTCATCGATGTGGTTGATAAGCCTTTCCCCCAAGTATCCATCCAAACCAGTAATGAACTTCTCATTTTTCTTCTCAGGAGTATCAATGAGAGACAGTCCATACTTCGACAAAGTGTCGAACTCAGCAATATAATCAGAAACTGCCCTTCCGTTCTTCTTGAGTTCCAAGAACCTCTTGAACAACACTGACTTCTGGGCAGCTGGAATAAACTTCTCGCTAAAGCGAGCCTTGAACTGATCCCAAGTAACCTGATCCTCTGGAGTAGCTGTTCTAATGGCATTCCACCAATTCATCGCTCGCCCTTGCAGCTGACGAGACGCTAGCCTTCTCTTCATCGCATCCTCAAGACCCAAGTCATCGAAGATACGATCACAGCTATCCATCCAATCTTGAACATCTGTGGCCGACTCCGTCCCGTGGAACGGATTCCCACCAAGATTAGTGTAATCCTTGCACAACTTGGCGAAATCGACCCTAGGCGCCTGCACTACTGGGCCAACACCAACTACGGGATTGGGAACTGCCCCTTGCACTTCTCTAAGCATGTCCCTCATGAGGTTAGTAAACATAGCCCTCATGTCAGCGGCATTCCCTTGGTTGGTCCCTCTACCAGCACCCCTCGTATCTCGGCTCATCGTCAATCTGAAAAAGGGAAATGATTAACGACCCCATAATGGTGCTAGTGCAGTGTGACTTCATTCTTATACTACTAATAGTATATATATACATAGCTTTTGAAAACCAAAGTAATCACAAATACGCGCTCTCATATACGTACTATCTCTCCCTGGTGTCTTTCCCTAGGTTAACTACGCAACCTAGAGCTCTGATACCAAGTGTGACGGCCTGCCCCGCACCAACCGACATTTACTCCCAAGGTGTGCTGTACACATGTCCAGTTAGCACGGAACGGGTCGTGAGAAGGAAAAGGTAGAAGAAGGAAATGAACATACAAAGAACCAGTAGAATGTCTCACAGCACATAGAATAAAATATAATAATAACATACTTGACATAAAACAGGTGAGACAGTGCATAAGCTGAAAACCAGAATTAAACATCATAGCAGCGGAAATCCAAAATACAGCTTATTACAACTTTTCGAACTGTCTCAAAGCAAAAGTAAGATAAAGGAGGTACACTACTAATTCCCAAGTAGCGACCACCAACGACACAGGGAGAATGTGTATATATATATATCATACGTGAAAGCCTCCTGCCCGCCTCCGAATCAGCTACTCGCGCATCACCAGCTAACCTGTCTCTAGTCTGCTCGTGTGAGCACCCTGAGTAATAAGAGGAGACATAAAACTTTGGGTTAGACATAAAGCCTGGTATGAGCGATAAGCATCTAAAGTGAACAATAACAGGTAGACTAAAACATACCTGAACCTGGACCTGCAACCAAAGAGTTAGCACTACATACTGTACAACACTCTAAGGTGCCATATAAAACAATGTATAGATACGGAGGTGGGGGAGGTGTGCATGTCATAATGATGGCAAACAATCAAGCATAGCATCCATCCTCACATCTCTCACTCAGTGCGTAAAGTATACGATATTTACCACTTCGATCACCCAACATACCTTGCTACGATCACTTTGCCCCATGAAGTCATAAATGGCTTCATTGCACTGATAACGTAGCCACTAATTCCTCGCTATGTCCACTTGCCCCATGGAGTAATTCACCCCATCTGCGCTGGCTCATAGCCTTACCAATCCATACTATGTCCACTTGCCCCATGGAGTTGTTCACCACATCTGCGCTGGCTCATAGTCTTACTACGCATCACCTTGCCCCTCAGGTCATAATGACCCTACTGCACTGATAACGTAGTCTTGCTACCATCACTTTGCCCCTCAGGTCATAATGACCCTACTGCACTGATAACGTAGTCTTGCTACCATCACTTTGCCCCTCAGGTCATAATGACCCTACTGCATTGATAAGTAGCCCATCATTCATTTTCAGTGGTGAATCGAAGTTATGAACGTCGACAACTCCTTAGCACACGTCCCGCAGCAAAGTCCAACCATGAAGTGAACTCATTGGTTCCCAACTGGATCCGGAGCTCTAACTTCCATTTGGACTACCTTTGCATCTCAGGTTATTGGTCATCACCAGATCAGATCGGGTCGTAGTCTTCAGATCGGATCGGTTCGGAGTCCCGTTTCCTCGTCACCACGGTTCAGATCGGGTTCCTTCATTCAGATCGGGTCACGCCATCAACTCGTGGTCCTCCAGCTCCATCGGATCGGTTCGAGTACCCCTCAGCGGATCGGGTCGGGGTCTCCAAGTCAATCGCCATGGATCGGTTCATGACAAGCTCCTTCGGATCGGGTCGTGGTCCTTCAAGCAGTTCCGGTCGGAAAGCACTTCTCCAAGTCGATGGATCGTGCTCACCCTTCATGGAGGATCGGGTCGGGACTGCTAGCGCGGTTCGGACTCATGCTCTTCTTCCCATCGGATCGTGTCCTCGATTCGGATCGTGGCATGTGCCCACGATCGGTTCGGGTCGGGTAAAGGGGGTCCGATCCGATCCTGTCTGCAATTTCCTACAGTTCTTCCAGCGAGCAGTTTACGCCATTCGACGGCGTTTTCGACCATTCTAACTATTCTAATCAATAACAAAGCATACCATACAGTCATAGCAACAAGTAGAAGTGACCTCAAACATCAAAACATCAATACGATAGATTAAAATGGATCAAACATACCCAAAATCCCATATTTCCCCTTAAGCATGTTTAGGTGAAACTAATGATAGGATTAGCAAATCTTAACCAAATTAACCCAAATTCATATCAGAGGTTTAAAAACATTATTTAGAAATTTATGAACATTTTTCCCGAATTTTATCATGTCTAAATTCGCTAATTAACACTAATCACCCCTAATTAGCCATAATTAGTGTAAAACTATGCAAATCACTCACCTTAGCCACAAAATAAACTAAGATCTGAAATAATTCTCTGATTTGATGTGAATCTCAATGCCAAACAGCAGCTCCTATGTTGCTTTGGTGAAGATCTTCCTTGATTAGGGGTTGCTAAGCCAAATCCTTGACCAAAAGATGATTTGGATGTGATTTAGAGGTTGGAGGCCATTTTTAGGGTTCCTTGGTGATAAATGGAGGCTAGAAAACTGAAATGGAATGATTCTCCATCTCATTTCAGCCCTCCCATAACCCTAATCCCGAAATGGGTTATGGGCCTACTCTCTAATCACCCGATTTGGCCCGGTTAAGCAGTTTTTCACCCTCCAAACCTTGTTTTAGCCATATCTCCCAAACGGTAAATCCATTTGGCTATTATGACCACTCTACGGAAAGGTAAACCATCAAACGAATCTAATGGAAGTGGTTTCAGGTCAAAATTCCTTTCCAATCAAAAGTTATGGCCAAAACAGTACTAGTTAGGGGCAAAATGGTCATTTAAAAATCGACAAAAATCATGAACATGGGAAATGACTCTAATGGATGTTTCCCAAAGTTACACGACCATACGACTTCACATGGGAAAGAAATAAATATTCTACGATCCTATGATGTGTAGAATACGGGTCGTTACATGCGGCCTATGCTTTTGGACTCAATAGGAACCGCGCAACATGAAGACCCTCAATTGTTGATGTGATGAATAAGCTAATGAGAGGTGAGACTTCTAATCACCTCAATAGATACTCCATCGACGACAAGGGTTGGTTGAGACGGGACGGAAGAACTATGCGTCCCACAAGCAAGGCATTTGGTGAAAACCGTTCTCGAAGAAGCACACCATTCTAAATTGACCATACAACCAGGAGGAGACAAGATGTATAAAGACATAAAATGTGTTTTCTTTTGAAACGACATGAAGAAGGATGTAGCTGAGTTTGTCTCTAAATGCTTGAAATGCCAGCAAGTCAAAGCGGAGCAGAAGAAGCCTGGTGGTCTGCTTCATCCTCTAGAGGTCCCACAGTGGAAATGGGATAGCATTTCAATGGACTTTATTGATGGGTTGCCTAGGTCAAGAAGGGGCAATACCAGTATTTGGGTAATAGTGGACAGGCTCACTAAAAGCGCTCACTTTATACCTGTTAAGAGTCGGAGGACCGCCTCATCGTTAGCATCCATTTATCTTAAAGAGGTGGTTCGACTACATGGAATACCCTCTAGCATAGTAAGTGATCGAGATCCTATCTTTACGAGCGAGTTTTGGAAGAGTTTGCAGGAAGCTATAGGCACACAGCTATGCTTAATCACGGCCTATCACCCTCAAACCGATGGTCAGATGGAAAGGGTGAATAGAGTATTAGAAGACATCTTGAGATTGTGCATTCTTGATTTTGGAGGGACATGGGAGGATCATCTTCCTTTGGTGTAGTTCACCTACAACAATAGCTACCAAGACACCATAGGCATGGCACCCTTTGAGACTTTATATGGAAGACCATGTCGATCGCCAACTTGTTGGTGGGAATCTGCAGACAAGCTCGTACTTGGGCCGGACATGATTAGAGAAACTTCAGAGAAGGTGGACATGATACGAAGACAAAACTTCAGAGAAGGTGGACATGATACGAAGTCAAAAAGCTTCACAACCGTGAAGTCAAGCTTGTTAAAGTTCAATGGAGTAACGTTGAAGAAGACGCGACTTGGGAGACTGAGGACAAGATACACGCAGCCTACCCTTTTCTTTTTTAGGGTACATCCTTGATCTCTTTTCCATAATTTTATGCATACTTGTATCTATCTCTTAAGTATATCTCCTCTGTCCTATCCTTGATCTTTAAGTAGAAACCAATGGATGTAAACATGTATTTGAAACATGTTATGATTGATGGTTGCAAGTGGTTGCTCGTGCATGCATACACACACATTAAGTACTAGATCGGCTCAGTCACTTTCATATGGCATATGCATATATGTGTTTGTATATGAATTGAAACTTATGTGTTATCAAATGGACGTTGAATTTGTATGAATGATTGTGCACTCATATAGAAAGAATGATTAGGAATAATTGCATACATAATGGATTCATGGCACTATCATGATTTGCATTAAGGCAGTCAACTGACAAGGACATGTACACACACTATGCATATGTTCATGAAAAGCATTAAATACCTTTTAAGGACAATGGATGCCTGTGAGTGAATGGTTCAGTAGATGGATGTTGGATGGTAGGATAAACATTCTTCTTGACTTGAAGATTTCAGGGACGAAATCCTTTAAGGAGGGGGAGAATGTAACATCCCGTATTTTCTATGAACATTAAAGTAACAAATTAAAGAATACTTAATCTTAATAGTAGGAATTAGGGGAAACAGGTTACGCCTTTGCGTTCGTCTCGGAATTCTGCTTGAGATAGAGTTCGAGTTTGCGTGAATCAGACTCCGTATGAAGAAGTTACGGAGTTCAGAAGATTTCAAGTTTAAACGGAAATTAAATATAAATAATAATTAAATCAAAAAGCAGTTCAGATTCAAAAATTCCGAGAGAAGAGGCTGGGCGGGAAAATTCCCGTCCATAAGGGTCGACTCCCCCCGGGAGGGTGGTCAACATAGGTGTCAACCCCCCCAAGAGGGGTGTAGAATGGGGTGTCGACCCCCCTATAGGGGTCGACCCCCTCGCCCAGATCTGGACTGTTTTGTCCAGTGATGTTTTCTGAGTCACTAGGGCTTATGTGGCGACTTCCGGTTGGCTCTATTTGGTCTGGATGGCTCTGATTACTCCTAGGTTGATCTAACGGCTCTCGTTAATCTAAATTACTATATAAACAACCCCAACCCTCAACCCTAAAACCACATAAAATTGCTCTCTGAAGTCGTCACGCTGCCCATGGCCAAACTAGCGTAGCCTCCATTTTTCTCTAAACTACAAGTCAAGTTAGGAATTCTCAAATCAAATCAAAACTAGAGAATCAATAGTCTACATCAAAGGATAGCTTTTCAGTTTCAGAAACCAGATACCAGAAAACAAGATTTGTTCTATAGTTTGTAAGTTCATTTATTATTTAAATTTCAACAAATAAAAGTCATAACTTGTAATGATGCGGAACTAGAACTATGCCTAATTGTAAGATAATCGTATTCTGATTCATGTAGCAATTCTTAAATTACCTATGCTTACGTGACTATTGTGATTAATGAACCTATCATGTTGTATATTAATTTGGTAATGAACCAATCATGTTGTATATTAATTTGGTGATGAACCTATCATGTTGTGTAACACCCCGCCTCCGCTAGGGTCACTCGCAAGGGAATGCACTAGCTTTAGAGGGGCATTATTGGTAAACATCCACAGAAATATCACAAGACAGAACATATAAAAATAGCGGAAGTAAAAGCAAACTTTCATAACATTAATAAATGAGGTCAAAAGCCTTTTTACATCAGAGTACATCAAAACCTGTCTTGCTGAAATAAAGAAGCATGAAACCTTTTCCATAAATTATTCCCCAATTAAAACAGTAAAGTAGCCATAGCCAAGGAAAGTCCAAGCCATCCAAGATGACCTTCAAGCCGAAGAAGTCTGAACTAAACAACAGTATTTCCTCCCTGTAACCTGGGGGGGAACGGAAGACAAGAAGCGAAAGAAACGAGGTCAGTCATAAAGACTGGTAAGTCCTATCTACTTCCAGCATAAAAACAGATAAAGGTGACATGAAATGCATAAACTGAAAGTAAACACAAGGATGATGTCAAGATAGATAAACTGAACCAAAATAACAGGATGAACTACTGTACCCAGATAAACTAAGGTGTCATGATAAATTACGATGTCAGATAAAACAAGGTATCAGGCCGTCAGGTTCCTATCAAGCATCACGTCCCATGGTATCTATTTAGTCTAACGTTCTATGGAATTTTTCATATATATATATATATATATATATATATATCTTTACTGGTTTTTACATGTATATTTGCTCTGCACCCTCCGTACTAGTATCCCAGCCTTGTTATGTGTTAACCATGAATGTCCCTTACTCAAAGTCGTGTAATGGTCCATGTCAACCTAATATATCGCATATATAGGTTACTCAAATCATATGTTTCTTTCCATGTATATAAGTTCAGTCCTTTGCCGTACCTCGTACGGGCTTCCTCATGTCGTATTATCCTTGAAATCGTTTGGACTGTCACCCTTGTTCTAGCTAGGCTCTTCCATATGAATCATCGTTTGAACTACTAGGACTTACGCCACCTAGCACCACTAGGGATTACGCTTACCTATTGCACGCTTTCGTATTTCGGTTTGGGTTAAACCACCTAGGCCACTAGGGATTACGCTAACCCTCAACCGCGCCCTTTTTCCCACGCATTCATCGTGAATCGTTTTTCTATAACTGTATGCACATGTATCACATCGTGCCATCCGAGTCCTGTCACAGGGCAAAACAAGAAATACAAGACTCGGTCGGGAGCTTTAGATTTATCTGCCGATGCAGATACTAAGGTCTGCTTTTCTACACGTGGCTATGGTCCCACGAGACCCCTCCCTCAACTAGTGAAAGGCAACACAAGAGAAAATCTTGCATGAGAACTACACTCCGGCCAGCCCACATCCTACGGCCTACCTCACCCATAATTAGATAGCAATTATGGTCTGTTGGGTGTTCCCTGGCTTTCCGTACGTACACGCTTGACTCAAGATGGTAGATGATCAACGAACTTGCTATCTCGGGCACCTTATGTATTCGTCGACTCACTGCTATCCACCCCAGTCTTTAGGTCGCTCGCATAGCAACCAAGGCATATTCTTGGTTCTTCTACCGCAGACCTCAACCACTCGTGAGCCTAGTATAGTGACCTGGCAGCTCACAGAGGGATCCCAAGAATATCCTCACGTTCCCCGAAGCCGCTGCTTCGTTACCCAGTTCGCTGGAGCCTTTATCTAAATCAGATAGCCTGCTCCTACACGTATACTTAAACGATGACCTACCGTATCGGGTTACTCATCTATCTAAGAGGTGGTCCAAATTTCCCTGGGCTAAGAATTATTACTTAGTTTCTTTTAACTAAGGTTTACCACTTAGCCTTATTTCCATAATCCTTGTTAACTATGGTTATTTACCTAATCCTCCGAATTAGGGTTTATCTAATGGGTTAAGTGTCACTTAAGTCCACTACTTAACCCGTCTACAAATCACGTCAAAATTGGCTAAGTATCCAAGTCCAAAACTTAACCCTACAAACCCTGTGTCAAGTTGGTTAAGTATATCAAGCAATTCATGGCTTAGCCTTATCTAATTATCATTTTAGATTGGTTCAGTATATGTATTAACTTGACCTTATCTAATTACTGAGTCATATCGGTCAAGCGCATTCAAACGATTCGTGACTTAGCCTTATCATGTTTTCACGTTAGATTGGTTAAGTATAGGTTAACTTAACCTCACCAAATTAACGAGTTAGATTGGTTAAGTATAGGTCACTTAACCTCATCAAATCATCGTGTTAAATTAGTTAAGTGTTTAACTTAACCCCATTAAATTACCAAGTTGGATTAATTAAGTCTAGGCTAACTTAACCCCATCCGATTACCATGTTTAGATTAGTTAAGCCTAATCTTAACCCCATCTAGTTACCGTGGTTAGGTTAGTTAAGTCTTAATTACTTAACCTCATCTAATTACCCAGTCGGATTAGTTAAGTGTAAATTACTTAACCCCATCCCCTAATCATCTTGCATGGTTAAGTGTCATTAAGGAAATCAAGCCCGGTCCCACTTAACCTACCCATTCGTGTCATATCGGTTAAGTGTCATTAGTCAAATTTACTTAACCTTATCATGTGGCATTAATTTAATTAATGCACTCTTAACCTCTCACATTAGACTTTGTTGTGGTTACTAGTTAAGCCGGGCAGGTCCGGGTAGATTTACACCACAACCTAGTCTAACCTCGGGTCTTAAGCGCGACATGACCAACTTCTCACATTGGGTCCTATTGTTTGCAACTACTAGTTAGGCCGGTCGGTTCCGGGTAGTTTTACGTTGCAAACTCAACCCAACCTTGAGTTGGCCACACTTATATTATCTAGGTTCATCATGTTTCCAAAACATGTTACAAGTTTTTCAAGCATTTGGGTAGACCTAACTTAATAGGTAAATTCCCAAAGGGTAGACCTAACTTAATAGGTAAATTCCCAAGCTCATGTTTTTATGCATACTTACATGTCAACTTCCATGTTATCTTTAATGTTACATGTTGTCATGTTATACCCATTTAACCCAAATCATGTTTCACATCATATTTTTATGAAACTTCAAGTTAAGTTTTTCATGTATATTCATGCTCGTCTAACCTAACCCCAAAACGTGTTTCCAACGTAAGTATAGACGAGTCAACATAATAGGAATACTATGACTACAAATTGGCCTCGATCATGCATAGTGTCATAAAAAGGGGTTTTGGCCACAAACACACAAAATGTCACAAGGGAATTTGGCCACAAACATGCATATTATCAAAAAGGGTTTGGCCATAAACATGCACAACTTAAAAGAGGGGATTGGCCACAAGCATGCATAATCTCATAAAGGATTTGGCCACAAACTTGCATGATAGCATAAGGGGTTTGGGTTCATAAACATGCATAAGCCCCAAAATCTTGCCTTAGCCAATGTTTCACAAGTAAAGTGGTTCCTAAAGGTTCATGCTAGAATTTCATGCATAAAGATCCAAACTTGCAAGTTAAACTAGGTTATGCATAGCATGAGAGGCATGATTAAGTCACTCACATGGCCTAAAATCATAAACATGAACACAAGAGGCAAGGTAAGGTTCATATAGGTTCGCATAATCATGTTTAGCCTCATTTTATCTCATGTCATTATCAAAACTACCGTTTCCATCTAAAAGTAGCTAGAACTTACATAGTTAGGCCTAGGGAAAGAAGCATGAATCATCTTGGCTAAGAAAGGTGCCTCCTTTGTTGAAGAATCGTCATGGAAATCGCATAGCAACGTTAATCTTCCTCCTATTTGGTGTAGCAAACTTGCACCTCTTGATTTGAACCCGATTTAAGTGCTTAGGCTTTAGGAAAAGGGGATGGAGGCCATGATCACTTGGCATTTGGGCAGCACTTCGTGGAGAGGGTGAGTTATGAGGGTTTAGGGTGGCCTTAGGGGTGTTTTATAGAGATTAGGGTGTGTTTTAGGCCATAGGATTAGATCTAGGATAGATTAGGACCATCAGATCTCGGAAGCTTCCAGAACCAGCCCAAGAACAAGACCAGGTGAGACAAACAGGTGCGCCAGGCAACTTGCCTCGGCCACCCCCTGTCGACAGGCAAGTCGACAGGGCTGTCGACTTGGTCTGGGCCCAAGTCGACAGGCCCGTCGACAGCCCTGTCGACGTGGCCTAGGCGGGGAACTTCCCGCCTAGCCCCAGATCTGATTTTCAAAGCTATTTCCGAAGTTCAAATTTCCAGAAATCTTCTTTGGGCCTTTAACGGGTCATACGGACTCCGATTCTCGAAAACTCAGACTCTATTTCGCGTATTTTTCCGAGACGAACGCAATGGCACAGACCGTTTCACTTGATTCAGAATTTATAATTTAATTCTGTCTTGATTCTTGATTTAACGTGTTGTAAAAATTCGGGTTGTTACATTCTCCCCTTCTTAAAGGATTTCGTCCCCGAAATCTCAAAGTTAGGAAGAACATATCCTACCATCCATCATCCATCTACTCAAACCATCATCCATAAGCAACCATTGTCCTTAGACGACTCCTAATGCTTTATGAATGTATGCAAAACGTGTGTGTACATGTTCCTTAGCTAATGCTAATGATCAGGCCTGAAAAAACTTTTGAATGCAAAAATATGTTTAGTGCTATGAATCCATCATGTATGCAAATAGTCCTAGTCATATACACTATATGCGTGCACAAACATTCAACCATATGCAACATCCGCATGATAACACATTCAATTTCATCCATAAACAAGTATAAATACTCGTGCATATGCAATATGAAATGTGACCGAGTCGAGCTAATATCTAATGTAAATTCGCGCATCCACGAGCAACCACTTGCAACCATTTGCAACCATATCAACCATAACATGTTTCAAATACATGTTTACATCCATAGGGTTCTACCTAAGATTCCCTGAAACAGGGTCGAGAAGATAAACAAAACAAACTCCATACGGGGTTTGTAACAGAGACAGGACCGAGAGGATATCCATAAAAGATAGCCTACAAGCAAGCTCAACAGAAAAACAGGGATCGAGGATATATTCCCAAAAGAGATATCATGCACGTATTTAGTCTTCAGTCTCCTGAGTCACATTACCTTGAGCTTAGTTCCATCGTGCCTTGACCGCCCCTTTTACTTCACGATTTCGCAGCTTCTTATTTCCTGTTTCCATAACATGAGTTGGAACTCATTTCCTCGTCGCCTCTCGTTCCACTTTCACTTATTCTCCTTCTAGAATACTTGGCGCAAACAGGACTGCGTACACATTATTCCATGCGAGCCCTCAAAATTCACTAGTGAATCCTGGACCTTGTACCATAAGGTATTCCACGTAGAAAAACTTTCCCTTGAAAGTAAACAAGTTACCGTGCGCACTTACTAGGGTAATTCCCATAACCCATACATAATCGAAGTAAACCATCCGTCTTATTAGCGAACACCATTCGATCGGGTTTCTAATTTCCAACTAAGGCATCTAGGGATCCTAAGTAACTAATCATGACAGAACCCAAAAGGTTACGCGATACTTCAAGGGTATTACCAAAGCAAGCCAAGAGTCTAACTATCCTCCTTCTAAAACCGAGAGTGGCACCCCTTACTGGATAACCACTTCATCCCTAGAATCCATCCACAGCTTATAAACATAAGCATTATTTCCAAGCTCAACACTTGATATAGACATTCTCAAATCCAAACAAGCCATGAGTAAATGGACTGATCTTCCAATAGGACTTGAGACAAAAACGGGATCCTCTATTATACTAGTACTAAGGTGCAGAGACTCAACTATCGAAGCGGACTTAAAAAGATGCGGTGATCAAAACAAAGTCCCGACGGGATGATAGAGAAGAAAAACTAAACCTTTAACAAGATCGTTACCCTCCTTCCGAGGTACCCTAGAAATGAGAGCATACTATTGCCCTCCCAATGATCTTGTCCTTGTCCCATGATACTTAACTATCCGTCCCGTTTCACCGTGCCAAAGGTACCCTCTCGTCATGGGTTTCATTGTTCATCTTTCTCCCTCCTTTGAAGACTAAACCATACCAATAAGTTGCTCACCCATAAGCCCATATCCTTTATCCTCTTTCTCACTATCCTTTCTTGTATAACTCTGCAATGGTCTCTCGAGAACCACCTCCATCGTAGGGGAAACACTTACGTAGCTAGAAAGATTAGTCGCAGTCAAAACCACTGTGACTACGGATGGAGTAAAGAAAGGAAAAGAGATTAAATCAAGGAAACAAGGATGATGCTAATGGCCTTTGGGGAATAGCCTTTTTCTTTTAAGAGAAAATTTTCGTGAAAAATGCTTCTTTGTAAACGGTTTTCAAATAGTTTTCAGAAGGTCTTTAAAAACTTTTGCCCAGTCTAGTAACCTTCTGCTCTGATACCAAATGTAACACCCCGCCTCCGCTAGGGTCACTCGCAAGGGAATGCACTAGCTTTAGAGGGGCATTATTGGTAAACATCCACAGAAATATCACAAGACAGAACATATAAAAATAGCGGAAGTAAAAGCAAACTTTCATAACATTAATAAATGAGGTCAAAAGCCTTTTTACATCAGAGTACATCAAAACCTGTCTTGCTGAAATAAAGAAGCATGAAACCTTTTCCATAAATTATTCCCCAATTAAAACAGTAAAGTAGCCATAGCCAAGGAAAGTCCAAGCCATCCAAGATGACCTTCAAGCCGAAGAAGTCTGAACTAAACAACAGTATTTCCTCCCTGTAACCTGGGGGGGAAACGGAAGACAAGAAGCGAAAGAAACGGGGTCAGTCATAAAGACTGGTAAGTCCTATCTACTTCCAGCATAAAAACAGATAAAGGTGACATGACATGCATAAACTGAAAGTAAACACAAGGATGATGTCAAGATAGATAAACTGAACCAAAATAACAGGATGAACTACTGTACCCAGATAAACTAAGGTGTCATGATAAATTACGATGTCAGATAAAACAAGGTATCAGGCCGTCAGGTTCCTATCAAGCATCACGTCCCATGGTATCTATTTAGTCTAACGTTCTATGGAATTTTTCATATATATATATATATATATATATATATCTTTGCTGGTTTTTACATGTATATTTGCTCTGCACCCTCCGTACTAGTATCCCAGCCTTGTTATGTGTTAACCATGAATGTCCCTTACTCAAAGTCGTGTAATGGTCCATGTCAACCTAATATATCGCATATATAGGTTACTCAAATCATATGTTTCTTTCCATGTATATAAGTTCAGTCCTTTGCCGTACCTCGTACGGGCTTCCTCATGTCGTATTATCCTTGAAATCGTTTGGACTGTCACCCTTGTTCTAGCTAGGCTCTTCCATATGAATCATCGTTTGAACTACTAGGACTTACGCCACCTAGTACCACTAGGGATTACGCTTACCTATTGCACGCTTTCGTATTTCGGTTTGGGTTAAACCACCTAGGCCACTAGGGATTACGCTAACCCTCAACCGCGCCCTTTTTCCCACGCATTCATCGTGAATCGTTTTTCTATAACTGTATGCACATGTATCACATCGTGCCATCCGAGTCCTGTCACAGGGCAAAACAAGAAATACAAGACTCGGTCGGGAGCTTTAGATTTATCTGCCGATGCAGATACTAAGGTCTGCTTTTCTACACGTGGCTATGGTCCCACGAGACCCCTCCCTCAACTAGTGAAAGGCAACACAAGAGAAAATCTTGCATGAGAACTACACTCCGGCCAGCCCACATCCTACGGCCTACCTCACCCATAATTAGATAGCAATTATGGTCTGTTGGGTGTTCCCTGCCTTTCCGTACGTACACGCTTGACTCAAGATGGTAGATGATCGACGAACTTGCTATCTCGGGCACCTTATGTATTCGTCGACTCACTGCTATCCACCCCAGTCTTTAGGTCGCTCGCATAGCAACCAAGGCATATTCTTGGTTCTTCTACCGCAGACCTCAACCACTCGTGAGCCTAGTATAGTGACCTGGCAGCTCACAGAGGGATCCCAAGAATATACTCACGTTCCCCGAAGCCGCTGCTTCGTTACCCAGTTCGCTGGAGCCTTTATCTAAATCAGATAGCCTGCTCCTACACGTATACTTAAACGATGACCTACCGTATCGGGTTACTCATCTATCTAAGAGGTGGTCCAAATTTCCCTGGGCTAAGAATTATTACTTAGTTTCTTTTAACTAAGGTTTACCACTTAGCCTTATTTCCTTAATCCTTGTTAACTATGGTTATTTACCTAATCCTCCGAATTAGGGTTTATCTAATGGGTTAAGTGTCACTTAAGTCCACTACTTAACCCGTCTACAAATCACGTCAAAATTGGCTAAGTATCCAAGTCCAAAACTTAACCCTACAAACCCTGTGTCAAGTTGGTTAAGTATATCAAGCAATTCATGGCTTAGCCTTATCTAATTATCATTTTAGATTGGTTCAGTATATGTATTAACTTGACCTTATCTAATTACTGAGTCATATCGGTCAAGCGCATTCAAACGATTCGTGACTTAGCCTTATCATGTTTTCACGTTAGATTGGTTAAGTATAGGTTAACTTAACCTCACCAAATTAATGAGTTAGATTGGTTAAGTATAGGTCACTTAACCTCATCAAATCATCATGTTAAATTAGTTAAGTGTTTAACTTAACCCCATTAAATTACCAAGTTGGATTAATTAAGTCTAGGCTAACTTAACCCCATCCGATTACCATGTTTAGATTAGTTAAGCCTAATCTTAACCCCATCTAGTTACCGTGGTTAGGTTAGTTAAGTCTTAATTACTTAACCTCATCTAATTACCCAGTCGGATTAGTTAAGTGTAAATTACTTAACCCCATCCCCTAATCATCTTGCATGGTTAAGTGTCATTAAGGAAATCAAGCCCGGTCCCACTTAACCTACCCATTCGTGTCATATCGGTTAAGTGTCATTAGTCAAATTTACTTAACCTTATCATGTGGCATTAATTTAATTAATGCACTCTTAACCTCTCACATTAGACCTTGTTGTGGTTACTAGTTAAGCCGGGCGGGTCCGGGTAGATTTACACCACAACCTAGTCTAACCTCGGGTCTTAAGCGCGACATGACCAACTTCTCACATTGGGTCCTATTGTTTGCAACTACTAGTTAGGCCGGTCGGTTCCGGGTAGTTTTACGTTGCAAACTCAACCCAACCTCGAGTTGGCCACACTTATATTATCTAGGTTCATCATGTTTCCAAAACATGTTACAAGTTTTTCAAGCATTTGGGTAGACCTAACTTAATAGGTAAATTCCCAAAGGGTAGACCTAACTTAATAGGTAAATTCCCAAGCTCATGTTTTTATGCATACTTACATGTCAACTTCCATGTTATCTTTAATGTTACATGTTGTCATGTTATACCCATTTAACCCAAATCATGTTTCACATCATATTTTTATGAAACTTCAAGTTAAGTTTTTCATGTATATTCATGCTCGTCTAACCTAACCCCAAAACGTGTTTCCAACGTAAGTATAGACGAGTCAACATAATAGGAATACTATGACTACAAATTGGCCTCGATCATGCATAGTGTCATAAAAAGGGGTTTTGGCCACAAACACACAAAATGTCACAAGGGAATTTGGCCACAAACATGCATATTATCAAAAAGGGTTTGGCCATAAACATGCACAACTTAAAAGAGGGGATTGGCCACAAGCATGCATAATCTCATAAAGGATTTGGCCACAAACTTGCATGATAGCATAAGGGGTTTGGGTTCATAAACATGCATAAGCCCCAAAATCTTGCCTTAGCCAATGTTTCACAAGTAAAGTGGTTCCTAAAGGTTCATGCTAGCATTTCATGCATAAAGATCCAAACTTGCAAGTTAAACTAGGTTATGCATAGCATGAGAGGCATGATTAAGTCACTCACATGGCCTAAAATCATAAACATGAACACAAGAGGCAAAGTAAGGTTCATATAGGTTTGCATACTCATGTTTAGCCTCATTTTATCTCATGTCATTATCAAAACTACCGTTTCCATCTAAAAGTAGCTAGAACTTACATAGTTAGGCCTAGGGAAAGAAGCATGAATCATCTTGGCTAAGAAAGGTGCCTCCTTTGTTGAAGAATCGTCATGGAACTCGCATAGCAACGTTAATCTTCCTCCTATTTGGTGTAGCAAACTTGCACCTCTTGATTTGAACCCGATTTAAGTGCTTAGGCTTTAGGAAAAGGGGATGGAGGCCATGATCACTTGGCATTTGGGCAGCACTTCGTGGAGAGGGTGAGTTATGAGGGTTTAGGGTGGCCTTAGGGGTGTTTTATAGAGATTAGGGTGTGTTTTAGGCCATAGGATTAGATCTAGGATAGATTAGGACCATCAGATCTCGGAAGCTTCCAGAACCAGCCCAAGACCAAGACCAGGTGAGACGAACAGGTGCGCCAGGCAACTTGCCCCGGCCACCCCCTGTCGACAGGCAAGTCGACAGGGCTGTCGACTTGGTCTGGGCCCAAGTCGACAGGCCCATCGACAGCCCTGTCGACGTGGCCTAGGCGGGGAACTTCCCGCCTAGCCCCAGATCTGATTTTCAAAGCTATTTCCGAAGTTCAAATTTCCAGAAATCTTCTTTGGGCCTTTAACGGGTCATATGGACTCCGATTCTCGAAAACTCGGACTCTAGTTCGCGTATTTTTCCGAGACGAACGCAATGGCACAGACCGTTTCACTTGATTCAGAATTTATAATTTAATTCTGTCTTGATTCTTGATTTAACGTGTTGTAAAAATTCGGGTTGTTACATGTTGTATATTAAACTGGTGATGGACTTATCATGTTGTATGTTAAATTGGTAATGAACCTGTCATGTTGTATAATAATTTGACAATGAACCTATCATGTTGTATATAACTTTGGTGATTCCTTATGTCATGTTATATGCAAGATCATAAGCTAAGTCATGTTCATATATGCTTATATGTCTAGATCTACATGATTAGATGTTTAGATCTATGTTAATTTGATCGAACTCAAATGCAAGTTCACATTTACATGCTTAATTAAATTTGTGTAGTACTATGCCAAATTTACATTACACATGCTTAGTTGTTCTAAAATGTTTTATGCTGTTGGAATGTTACATGTCCCTTTTCTTTTTCCCTCTTTGTTTATGAGTTAGGCTAATTTACGAGCCTAACGTTCTATGTAATTTATGGGAACGAATAACGGGGGATACATTGGGAAATATATTAAATTATATGCTATTGGCATAGGTTGGCTCATAATCATGTAAATGATTAATAGCATGAAATGGTAAAATTTGTGTACCTAAGAATTATGGACAAAATGTAGAAGGGTAAGTTGGATATGACTTGAGTTGACAACATTGGTGGATAATTTACATATAAACATAAATAGTAAATATGTAAATTAATTAAAAGATGATTGCGCCTAACCCGAGGTTAGATTGAGTTATGGTGTAAGACTGCCCGGAACCGCCTGGCACATCCAGCAACCATAACAATATAGATCTAATGTGAGAGGTTAGCGCATTAAGCCCAAAAAACCCGAGGTTAGATTGAGTTGTGGTGTAAGACTGCCTGGAACCGCCCAGTACATCCACCGACCGCAACAATACATATCTAATGTGAGTGGTTGGTGCTTTACTGAATGAATTAAAGCTAAGATAGGCTCAGAATGGTAGGGTTAAGTTAATTAAGGCAACACTTAACCAATACAACATGTTAACTAAACTGATGGGTGAAGTTAGGTCAATTTGAGAACACTTAACCATTTTAACATGTTGATTAGGAAAGCCTAGTAACGGGGACCCATTTCAGCAGCAACCCACATAGATGTATCATGGTACCCTGAACTAGGCAGGGTGGGGCACGATTACTGGGCTGATTATAAGCGGTCAAAATAACGCCGGGTGGTGCAGCAGTGTAGGTTACAATGGAGTATGGGCATGCACTTACTCCGGCATGGACAAATCATGCACTGGGCATCAGTAGTATATACTGTGCATCTTGAATTTGTGTCGGGTTGCCACCATAGGAATTGATGCACCCCATGGTGGGACCAGCACAGGTATCTACAATCGAGTGGGGCCGAATGACACAAGTCATAAATGCATGTGAGTAGAAGCCGATCGATAAAGGGGATCATTTGATCATGAACACATGGTGCTCTTTGAAAACACTTGTTAGTAGGTGTAGAGTAATAGAAATGAATGCGATAGTATATTCAGTTTACCTTGCCTTATTTATTTTTATCTTATTTCTAGGGTATTGTCCTAGGTTCAGTTCATTCATGTCATGATCCTTTTAGTTGTTTACATGCTAAATAATCACTGGACTTACCAGACTTATGTCTGACCCATTTTCTTTCGCCTTCTTTTCTTCCGTTGCCCCTAGGTTCGCAGGGAGGGAATACTTCAGCTTAGTGCAGACCTTTTCAATCTTGAAGAGAGTAGATGTATTGCTTGGATTCGCTCTTCTTGGGCTATGTTTGTGGTTACACTTCTATTGGGGATTTATGCTGCTTTACTTCTATTTTATGCTTCTTTATGTACTTGGAGAATTAAATCAAGACAGATATTTTACTGTAATAATTTAGAATTTGGGTTTTGAGACAATGCTTGTAATGTTTTGACTGAGCCACGCTATTTAATAAATAATTTCAGTTTTCCGCTGTTTATATGTCTGTCTTGTAAACTATTTGTGTCTTTTACCTAAAATACTTCACCAAATGGTTACGGAGGTGGGGTGTTTGCATAAAAAATGGCGGCATGAGCTTAAAAGAGCGGAGCGGGCTAGGTTAAGGCGATGAGAGCTTGGACAAAGCGGGGCGACCCAAGCACACCTAGAACGAGCTAAACCTGGATGATGTAGTTTGGGCTTTGATGAAAAGGGCTAAAACCTTTAGCGAGCTAGCGACCCAAAAACCCTACGAGCTAGCATCTGAGTGAGCCAAGATGCCCCCAATGACTTAAAACGCTCAAACGAGCTAAAGCTTCCTGAATACCTCATATTATCTGAACGACCCAAGATACTGTAACAACCTAAAGCACTTATTTGAGCTAATGAGCTAACTGAGTTAGAGAAAACATAATGACCCAAAGGGCCTAACGACCTAAAGTCATATATCAACCCAAACATGCTCATTATTTTCCGGAACATATTTTATTGGTTAACATTTGCCCCTTCGAAGTTCGTATTTATTAAAAATAATACGGGCTTCAAACTAGGTGAGATTAGCATGTAGTTTGAGATTTTAGGTCGCTAGGACCTTCAGACTACGTGAGTCCCTAAAGGATTTTATCCCTAGGTTGTCCAGCTTCTTAGGTCGTGACATGGTCTTAAGTCGTTGCGGCTTCTGGGCCATGCATTATAAGAGTTCACTGGTATTCTTCTCGGGATTAGATCATTGTGGGGCCCTACAAACTTGGTTTATTTGTTTGACCCCCTTTTATTTCCTCTTTAAGTCATCATTCTCTTAAAACCCTCAGTTAAGCTAGAAAACCTCATTAATGGCGGTTATTATCAGCTAAGTCCTCTGATCCCCATCATCATCAAAGCGATTAAAGTCCAGACAATCCCTTAGTCTAATAATCAAATTTGAAACTTCTCGTCACCAAAAATCAGGTGCGATTCAAAGCTTTTTACTTACTATGTATACATATATATTTTGAATTGACTTTGATATTTTCGGACTTTGTGGGATTATTTTTTGGTACAATTTCAATCATGTTTTTGATGATAATGTTGATGCATGTAGTGACCTTGCGCTTGCCCGTTTGTGATGTTTTTGGCTTAACTTTCATGTATAAACTCTCGCAATTTGATCATGGCTTTAATTGCTAAGTGTTATGTACACTTAGGATGGTAGTTTTGCTCAATTCCCTCGCTCATTGACGACCATAACTTTTATTATCATGCCTTTCCATCCTTTTCAAAGTTTAAACATCCCTGTTGGTTGTATATCTCAGGTTGTTGTTTTGTAATGGCTCATGTTGAATTAGGACGTCGCAACTACTTTCAGGTTTTATACCGTGACCCTATCTAGGTCATTATGATAACTCAAGGCCTTAGGTCGTTATTTCACTCCTCATCTTTGGGTCGCTAAAACCTTGAAGTTTTGGGTCGTTCACGACCCAAAAAACTTGAAGTAGAAAGACTTCATGAGGAATCAGACTGTTATTGTGACCTAGAGCTTCTTGGTTGTATAGAACGATCTAGAGTCCGATAACATACAAAACGACCCAAAATCTTAAGGTTGGTAGGATCGATCTGAAACATCTTGAATAAGTTGCTTTCTGGTTTGTTATTCACTTCTTAACACTACTATTCGTGTAGAAACTGAAAGGACCTCGAGCGAGAGCACAACTCGCAAGTACCGTAGGTTGGAAAAACTTCCAATGTTAGAAATTCAAACTACCCCTGTTGCCCCCACTTTGGCCGAGCTAAAAGCTATCACAGACAGGCCTAGTTACACTTCCAAGCCACACACCTCTGAGCTTGCTGATTGCTTCGAAGGCTGGTGTCTTCAAGGAGTGAACTTCCATCAACTTGACTTGGATACATATCCGTCCGACAAGCAAACAGTCCTAGAAGATTTGGATATTCTAAACACTCATTGATGCAACTTGACGCTATTAGGACTTGGATGCAAAAGCACTTCGAGGAAATTGGCCAATACCATGCGTGCAAATTAAGAGCCTGGAACACCGTTGCTTGCGAGCTCCAGAGGCTGAATAGGGAGAATATTGAACTCATCACCACTTTGGAGAAGGACAAAGTTGCGCTTATTCGGGCTCTTATGTCTCAGGATGAGATCATTGCGGAACTATCAAATCCTGGGGGCAAGGCAGAAACGACTGTTACTTCTCCTTCTTCTCAAGGTGGGGAATGATTTATTGATGAAAAGAAGAAGTTCTCTCGTCTGACTTTTGCTATTTATCTTTTATGTGCTTATGCTATAGACCTGTTGTATATGCGAGTGTCGGTCCTCGCTTAATACTCTTATGATATTTTGCATCTGATGTCTCTGTGTTGGATTTGCGATATGGTGATGGAACTATATTTTGTATGTCATACTTTAAGCTTTTATGCTAAGACCGAAAGATATTTGCTATGGCAATCTTTTTGGTTTTGAACTTGTACATCCCATGCTACCTATTTTGCAATTGAGACAAACTTTTGCATGATTTTGGACTTATACTCGTTATCAATTGTCCATGTTGATAATGGATTAGTTAGAAATGAACTATAACAAACTTAACTTGCGTTGAATAAAATACTAGCCCAAGACCACCTTTTTTGACGGTTCAAAACTCATCAATTACTGTTTGCACAGCCATGGTATTCTAACTCAAATTTGTGTTAATGCTTAAAATTGACCAATCAACTTAGGTTGACTACAGATCCCAAACGCTATCATTTTAATGACTCATATGAGCATGTTCAACATATCTTATTTGAGAAATATGTATCTATAATTCACTTTCTACTTCCCTTCTGAGAAGCTTTGATTCTTGTGCCCCTTGTTTAAGGAGTCATTATTGGGTCTAGTATTTCCTGATTCTAATGATCAAATGAATACCCAACAATCTTCACATTTGAGATTTCCAGACACTACATGAATGGTGTTTTTCTCATTCTCCACATCTGGAATTTCAGATGCTACGTGAATGGATTTTCTCATTCTTCACACCTGGAATTTCAGATGCTACGTGACCGGTTTTTACACTTTTCACATCTAAGGTTCCAGATGCTACGCAAGTGGATTTTTCATTCTTCACATCAGAGATTTCAGATGCTATGCGAATGGTTTTTACACTTTTCACATCTGAGATTCCAGATGCTACGCAAGTGGATTTTTCATTCTTCACATCTGAGATTTCAGATGCTACACGAATGGTTTTTACACTTTTCACATCTGAGATTCCAGATGCTACGCAAGTGGTTTTTACACTTTTCACATCTAAGATTCCAGATGCTACGCAAGTGGATTTTTCATTCTTCACATCAGAGATTTCAGATGCTACGCAAGTGGATTTTTCATTCTTCACATCTGAGATTTCAGATGCTATGCGAATGGTTTTTACACTTTTCACATCTGAGATTCCAGATGCTATGCAAGTGGATTTTTCATTCTTCACATCTGAGATTTCGGATGCTACGTGAATGGTTTTACACTTTTCACATTTGAGATTCCAGATGCTATGCAAGTGGATTTTTCGTTCTTCACATCTAAGATTTCAGATGCTACGCGAATGGTTTATACACTTTTCACATCTGAGATTCCAGATGCTACGCAAGTGGATTTTTCATTCTTCACATCTGAGATTTCAGATGCTACGTGAATGGTTTTCACACTTTTCACATCTGAGATTCCAGACGCTACGCAAGTGGATTTTTCATTCTTCACATCTGAGATTTCAGATGCTACGCGAGTGGTTTTAACGGCTGTTTTATCGCTTCGTGGGGCGGTTATTAGTCCCTTCATCAGATGCTTGACTCAACAAGTTATTGTGGTTTAGGAACTGAAGCTCTGAACCTCTCACTCAGGGAGGTGCTCCTTTGATAAAAGTTTTAGCCCTTCCGTTTGTTTGTCATGGCGCTTGCTCACTGTTTGAATCTTCATGACTTTCCCGTTCACTTTTCAAGGCAGTTTTTTCTTCCTATTTTTGCATTTGTGCGTGTTGGAGTTCACAACATTCAGCCCGTGAACTAGCGTTGTTGGGGTCGCGATGTTACAGGAGCAAACGCTCGACAGCTAGCTTGCAATATGAAATCATCTCTTAAGAAAGTTTTGATTTGACATATGACTTTACAAGCAAGAAACTCATTCAAACAAATATGCTCTTAGTCGTAGAGCTAACGTTCAGTGTATCACGTGCAGATTATTACAGACTGTTTGCAAGAAGTTTTGAATATAACAGAAAGTAAAATGCGAAGAAAAGCATGAACTAAAGCAAGAAGTAGAGCATAAAGTAAAGATATAGCGATGTTGATTGCTTATTCCTAGCCACTCAAGTTGGAGCTCCCTTAACAATTATTAGTTGATAATCAGCCTTGGATTGGCTTGAACAGAAGCTACGTTGCTTGGACCAGACTGATAATTCGATTCTCCTTTCCCCTGAGGAATTGCAGAAGGATTCAAGGCTTGCAGATTCTTTACATACTGCTGCTTCCTGATCAATTCCTCAATGAGGTTCTTCAGGTGTCGGCACTCATTAGTGTTTTGACCAGGTTGGTTGTGAAATCTGCAGAACTTTTCTGAGTTTGCTGCTTTGTCACTTATCCTTGTCGAATTCGGCTCCGCATACTCTTCAAAATTCTTTGTTGCAAGATAGATGTTTTCAGGAGTATCATTCAAAGGTGTCAGTTCTGATGAATTGAAAAGGCGAGGCTTCTTATTAGCCTTGTTGTCGTTCCCGTCACTGATTCGCTTCTGCCCTTGAATACTCTTTTAATTGGATTGCCTAGCTGCACTTTTAGAAGCCTCAAGGAGTGGGTTACCATCAATGATCTGAAGAGGTACACGATTATCATCTACCCTCATGTACTCCTCTGCTTTCTTATAGAACTTTTCAAACGTAGTCGGTTCTTTAATCTTTATCCATCTCCCGAATTCGCTCGTTTTGTCTATAACATCGAGTAGAGCCATGACTATGTGCGGTTCCGGGTTCATTACTTCAGATAGGGCAATATTGAATCGACTAAGGAAGGCTTTGACAGTTTCTCCTGACTTCTACTTCATGGCTGAGAGTGTTATAGCATCTTTGGCTTTGGTAGCATACAAGCGGAACTGCTTTTTGAACTTTTTGGTCAGGTCGGAGAACTAATCGATAGATTTAGGAGGCAGCTTCGTAAACCAGGGTGATGCAACTCCTTCTAAGTAGAGAGGGAAATACGTGCATCTCAACTCATCTGTTGCCTTAGCCACACTCATATGCCACTTGTATTTGAACAGAAAGTAGTTTGGATTAAGAAGGCCATTGTACGGAGGCAACGTTGGTGGATTGAACTTCTCGGACACTCTGCTTCGAGGATTCTTTCGGTGAACGGAGTCCTATCGGGAAAGAAGTCCCATTCCCTTTCATTGTCTTTGCTAGCTTGATTCTCCTTCATGACTCGCTCTATCACATCCGGTATGTATTCTTCGGTGCTATGGTGCTCTGTGAAGCTGAGCTCTTTACCGAATGTTTGTCTATGCATACGATCTTGATTAGAGAGCTTAGGTGCCTTGCCTTCTCGACGAGGGGGTGCCCCCGTGATAGGGTTAGCGACCTTTCGAGCATTTTCTTTGGAATAATTCTTAGCTTTTGATCTCAATGCTTCGGTATTAGCTTCATCTCTATCACTTGCCCCATCATAATCGTCTTCCATATTGTTGTTGCGGCTATGATCGGAAGCGAGTGACTTATCATTCCCTTCGAGATTTACATGCACTTTCGGAGGAACTGGAGTTGATCAAGCATTAAGGATGGCGTCAAGTTTCTCCATCATCATTTTAGTAGAGGCATCCATTCAGTTGTTGACATTTATAACAGTGACTTTTAATTCATTTTTGGTCACACCGGCTCCGCTTTTTGAATTTTCACCAACTTTAAAGTGGTTTGCGAGCGATGTTTCTCCATTAGCAACATTATCGGCTTCTACCATGGTTTTTCTAGCGGTCTTCTTAGATTTGGCCGTAATTTTGGAGAAGGATACGGTTTAGATCTTTAACGCAAGGCTTTTAAATTCGAGAGAAGGAAGGAGATGCGAACACAGCCCCACGGTGGGCGCCAAATGTTGGATTCGAATTTGGAATCAACACCAAAGGTGCAAGCGATGCACTTCACCGATTCAATAAGATTAAGATGTGGAACCGTTCTATCGAAAAATAAAAAGTATAGAACGAAGACAAAGAAGTTTTTATAGTGGTTCGATTCTAAATTAATCTACATCCACTTTAGTATCAATTCTCACTATAAAAATTTTGTTCTACAACATTCATGAAATCCCTCATACATCCATTTCCCACTCTTCTCTCCTTTTTGGATCTAGATACACTTGAATTCGGCAGACGGATGGAAGGGATCACTTGCTTTGTGATGGAGGATGTATTACTCCTTGATCACTCTAACATTCTTGTGATCTTCCAAGTCTTTATGAGATTTTGTACTTAGATCCAAATTTCGAGAGGATTGGAGAAGGAAGGTTTTGGATTCTTTGAAATGATGTTAGAGAACTTTCTTATGAATGAAATTCTAAGTCCTTTAATTCAGTTGGAGTAAGTTTGTGAATTTGATCCACATGAAGATGGAGAAGAATTGTTAAATCCATGAAAGTCATTAGCCAAGTTGTAGACCGACTCTGAATTTGGTAGCACCTCCATGTAGGAATGAAATCTGGCCCCCTTTAATGTGAATTATAGGGGGGTATTTATAGTGGAATTCAAGCCATGTGGCAGTTCCGTAATTCTCATATACTCCTTTTAGGTCGTCGGGCGAGCTAAAGGACCGGAGGAATGTTTCTATGGTCTAAGAAGTGGCGACACGAGCTTAAAAGAGCGGAGCGGGCTAGGTTAAGGCGATGCGAGCTTGGACAAAGCGGGGCGACCCAAGCACACCTAGAACGAGCTAAACGAGGATGATGTAGTTTGGGCTTTGATGAAACAGGCTAAAACCTTTAGCGAGCTGGCGATTTGAGGAGCTGGCGACCCAATAACCCTGGAGCTAGCATCTGAGTGAGCCAAGATGCCCCAACGACTTAAGATGCTCAAACAAGCTAAAGCTTCCTGAACATCTCATATTATCTGAACGGTCCAAGATACCGTAACGACCTAAAGCACTTACGTAAGCTAAAGTGCTCACTGAGTTAGAGAAAACATAATGACCTAAAGGGCCTAACGACCTAAAATCATATATCAACCCAAATATGCTCATTATTTTCTGGAACATATTTTGAGGGTTAACTATCTCCTTCTTACTCCATATGGAGGAGCTCTGACTTCATATAATTGTTCATCACCTGAAACCGAAATATCATTACCAATGTCGGCTTCTACTTTTCAAACTCCACCTCTACTTGCCAACACAAAAACATATCCCACCACTGCATTAAAATCGCACCAAATCAGTTCCCACCAGCAACCCCTAAAACACATGTTCCTTTTTCCTGTTGCTAACCAAACTCGACATCACCTCTACATCTCCAAAGCGCAGCTTCAACTATAGTGCATGAAAATAAACACTGGAACATTGTCGAACTTCACTGCATCATCATTGACCCATAAATGAACACCGATCACACTTCCTGTAGGCGCTGCAACATGGTACGAAAATGATTGACTTCAGATCCCACTGAACACCTTCTGTCCACTTGCCTAAACCCTAGAAGCACCACTTCGTCCCTCCAACATCATTTGTGATTCTAAAATCGAAAATCCCTAGATCAATCGCTACTTGAAATCCACACCTCCAGACAACAGTTCGTATCCTCCAAATACCATTGAAAGTAAATTCAAACGAATTGAATTCGATCCCCGAGCTCGCGAAATCCCTTTTCTTTCGAGAATTTAGAATTGACTGTTTTTTTTTTTTTGGAATGATGTATTTTCGATTTTTTTTAGGTAGGGGGAAGGAATCAGATTTTATTCATTGAGGAAAGAATTAAAAAGGAAAACAATCTTTTATTTGGATTTGTAAATAAAATAAAGAGCGACATTGTTTCATTATCGAGAACCAAAATTCAGAAGAAAAGAAAGGGGCACATCGCATTTACTTATAGACGAAGAAGGAAAGGGTAGGTCTGCTAACGTACAAGAGATAGGTTGGCCTAAGTACAAAATAATAAATTTTGATTTGATTTCCAGCTTATCCACTAATCAAATATCTCGGGGTCTATATCCTGAAATCACAAACCCCTATTTTAACGTAGCGACCGGTCTTTCAATGTTATAACGCTAGTCTGAATTCAACAAAATAGATTCTGAAATTTAGTTCGAATGTTTATATAAAATAACCGTATTAAATCAATATAAAATAATTTAAACTCAAAAATAATCAATTATCTGATAATAAATTATTTTTTGTTATCATTTATATTCAAAATACAAATTTTATATTGACCATCTGAATTATTTCAATTCAGTTTAAACTTCAAATTAATTTATTTACTGTTTTCGTATTACGATTACTAAACCGACAAACTCAACATGAAATCCATTTAAATTATCAACCCAATATTTAAAACAATATTTAAATATTGAAAATAAATTGATAAAAACTCTGGGTCGTTACGTTCTTCCTCCTCTTAAAAGAATTTCGTCTCCTAAATTACTAATGTAGGAAAACATGGTACAAACCTATTAACTTTTTCAAAATTCACTTATGTTGAACTCAACTCTTCATATTTCTACAAACTTATTCCCAACCAAAACTTTTGGTTTTCAATTATGTTGTACTCCATATATGCTCGCATTCATTAAATCTGAATGATTTCCAATCAATACATTCACATCTGATTCATTTTCCATTCATATGCATTTATTCCCATTCAAATGGATTTCAATCGATTTATTCACTTCAATCCATTCAACTTGCTTAAGTTAAATTTTAAATTCTAGAATTTAAACTCCAAGGTTTTTATTTCAAACCCTTTTGAAATCACATAAATATATACAAATATTTATATCCACCTCAAATTCAAAACATTTGAATTTTCAAACTAACTTGTTTTATATCAAACAATTTCCATCAAACACTTTCCTAAGATAGCAATCCGTCACTTAGACACTCGTGAACAAACACTGATCATGCTGCAGTCAACATAAGAAATATTTTCCAACGACTGAAGTGGGTTTGGTGCTTTATCACTTTCAAAATCCATTTAGAACAATTTTAATTCAAAAGTCCTTCCAAACAAAGCAATATTATTATAATATACTTTGAAAATATTTTTCCAAATACTCAGGATTTTAAATTTTAAATTCTAGTTTGAATTCAATTTTAATTCATCTCATTCGTATATTTCATTCATATACATTTTTTTTGAAAGTGGGTATACTTTATTAAAGGCCTTTTTCAGCCCAAAAGAAGAAATGCGTCCAAATAATTATACAATGCATCATACAAATCTCACCCAATCATAATTAGCCAAATAAAACCATTAACCAGACAACATCCGCTTCAAACTACACCATTCCTAAACTAATTCCCAAGATACCCAAGGATGGAGAATAATGGTGGTGCTCTTCACTTCGACGAAAATTTCGTGGAGGCAAATGGTTTTCAGCTGCAGTGTGAAGTACCCGCCGTCGCCTTCGATCCAGATTTCCATTTGCAAATAGTGATTCTTCCGCGTCTAACGTAAGCCCTCTTCTCATCATCTTCTTAATTAAGTTAATTTCGTCCACTGACCTCTGCTTATTTTGGAATGTCTACGATTTCGTTCTTTCCACAACCACCAAGTGGTAGTTATCAAGCCTTCATATACAAATTTTATTTGGTTACATATATCTATTTCAATTTTATAATCTGATTTGATTATAATAATAACACCCAACACATCTGTATAGTATAATAATTTCAGAAAATTATTCCTTCTATAGAAAAATAGAATTTTAAGTAAAATTATTTCATTTACCCATTTTTAAAACAATATTGTGTCAAATTTCTCTGTTCAAGTGTTTAGAAATTTATATCAACTTCGTCGCGTCCCACGATTCGACCAGAATGCAAAAGTCACCCAACAGACTAGCCAACACAATATAAAACAATTTTTATACCATATAACAAATACTCTCTCGTATATATACACTCAAACTCATTCTAGGATACTACTGACCCTATCTCTAATGAGTAAACACCCATTAAAGCCTAGGTATTCGCTCAATCTAAGCTCTAATACCAACTGTAACGACATGCTTTTATGTACTATTTGAGTTGACTGAATATAATACACGTCCAACCCAATTTACAGAGAAATATGAATCATTATGAAATAAAGAAGAAAAAGGTAGAAGAAGAACATAAATAGTAACACAGAATCCCACATCACAACAGAACAAAATATAACATGAAATACAAAATTTTAACTGTATAACATACAATTATCAGAGTAAAACACTTACAACACAACAGAAATAACAATACTATATAACGCTGAAGCCTCCAACTCCAAGCTCCTCCAAGTATATCTGTAAACACCTGATATACTTGACTACCTGTACAAATTTGGGCACCCAAGAGTTTAGGGTAAAACAAAACAAAATAAACTTTGGGTTAGTCATGGGACTGGTGTGAGTAAACTCCAAATACTTGGTTTAACTTTCAAAAATCCTTTTCCAAAAGAAAAGGTAATCGTAAGACCGATCCACACATAAACACAAATGGTTTTTACCTTATGATAACTAAAAACATTTATATAAAAACAATACAAATATGGTTTTATAATTGTTTCTAAATCAAAATGGAAATCTAGTAGAATGCTTGCATCTCACGTTTCACATACATAATATACAATGAAAAACCACGGGCGCTTATTAGGTAATGGATTTCCAACTATGACAAGGTATGGATCCACCTTCCGATACTGTATCTCTAGAGAGGAACACACTGGGTTCAACAAGAACATCTTATAACCCGGCCACATAAGACCGACCACTCATTTCGCTTGAGTGTATCGAATGTATATCACCAACGGTTGGGATCAACAACCATTTTCCCGAAAGGGACAACATCGAATAGAATAAAGAATGAAATGAATTTTTCTAGATAGGGTATAGTACAAACTAATTGGGTGCAACCCACTAACCCATGTTGCCTGCCTGATTTTTGTCATTATGCCAGTTGTTGAGGCCTGAGGCTATGATTACTTACAATTCATTAATAACACAATCACTTTGAATGCCGTATTTTCAGATCCGTTAATCATTAATTGATTTACACAAATGTATTCAGGATATTATGTTAAGAGAATAAATTCTCCGCCACCCCATATATATACACACACACACACACAAAACAACATATGCAATCATTGAAAATACGCTGTCAAACACTCGTCCATACATGTTTGTTTTGGGACTGAATGAAACCGAAGGCACAATTTCCATTAATCCATCTTAGGCAATTTCTAACTAGGATTAACAGAAAAATCCTTTGTACTTTACTCCGTCTTCGATTATCTTCATATAATCTGATTCGCAACGCTAATACCAATACGAAGTGGTACTCGGATAACAATCCAACCGGTCTCTCCATATTGACAACGATGTTGGCAAATACTTCGATAGTCGGTTATTTAAATATTGAAGAAAAACAAATATCCATTCAAAGCATCAAACAATCACCGAGCCCTCTAATTAATATTTTATTAATTTAAATTTATCACGCCTCGATATCTCTTGAATATCTTTACCCAGATATTTCTCCGAACTCGTTTAGCCTCTCACGATCCTTGGAAAAACATTTCCATCTATCATAACTATTTATTTTCTATATTCCATAAAATATCACTTTTTAACATCAGAAAACATTTCCATTTCTTATTTACATATCACTATTCTTCCTCATTTATCAGCCCCTAACTGTAAATGAAACACCCCACCTCCGTTAGGGTCACTCTCAAAAGGGAATGCCCTAATTTTGGTGGAGGTTTATAAGTACAAGTCACAGATATACAAGACAGATATAAGAACACATATTTGTAAACAGCGGAAGAACAATCAAACTTTTTATTTCATAAAGTCAAATACGTGTTACAACAACATCCTTTCCAAAAACATAACATAACACTTTCATAATCTGTCTTGAGTACATTATTTTTAAAGAAGCATAAATAAAACATAGATAAACTGCCAAAGCCCCATAGTGGATTGTCCAAAGCCATAGTTCAAAACAGGAAAGTCCAAGCAATACATTTCTCTTCCTCAAGCTGGATGTTGAGGTAGGTCAAGCTGCTGTGTTCCCTCCCTGAGGACCTGGGGGGGGGGGGGAAACGGAAGAAAGAAGACGAAAGAAAAATAGAGTCAGACATAAAGCCTGAGTAAGTCTAGTACTATTTTGTCTATGAATAAAGAACTGGGTATGATAAGTATGAACAAGAAGTGGGCATGCACAATAAACTTGGTTAAGTTGTCTAGGGTCGAATATACTATCGTACCCCATGTTAATCTCTGAACCCATATAAACTAGTTTCCAATTTGCACCCCATAATCAGGGTGATGTGATCCATTCAATGATGATCGGCTCCTACTCGCATAGTTACATGTGTCTTACGGCCCCCGATGTCTGTAGTTACCTATGCTGGTCCCACCATGGGGTGTATCAAATCCCATAGTGGCAACCCGACACAACCTTAGAGTGCACAGGTATGCTACTGGTGCCCAGTGCCTTATTTTTCTGCGCCGGAGTGTGTGCACGCCCGCACTCCGTTAGAACCTACACTGCTACACCACCGCCGTCGCTTTGACCTCTTACAATCAGCCCAGTAATCGTGCCCCACCCTGCCTAGTTTCAGGGTATCCTGATACACCTTTTAGGGTTACTGCTGAAAAGGGTCCCCCGTTACTAGATTTTCTATCTCTAGCCAACATGCTAAGTTGGTTAAGTGTTTCCTAACCTAACCCCACCAGTCCGTTTAGTTTAGCATGTTCCATTTTGATTAAGTCTTTAGTTCACTTAATCCTAACAATCCTGACTCAGCCTTAATTGTCTTATTAAGGCCCTGACCTCTCACATTAGACAGGTATTGTTGTGGCTGCCTGTTGCCGGTTGGTTCCGGGCAGTCTTACGCCACAACTCAGTCTAACCTCGGGTCCTTATTGGGCTCCATGTTTAACCTCCCACATTGGATAGGTATTGTTGTGACTACTGGACAGCCGGGCGGTTCCGGGCAGGTTTACATCACAACTCAATCCAACCTCGGGTTAAACACATCGTATTTTCTACATTTACATATCTTGTCATTCTTCTTTATTTCTTATATGTAAATATTTGCGGCCCATTAAGTTAATGGTGTAAAGGTTACACCAATCACGGGCCCAACCCATACTTGAATTTGGGCCCTTCTATTTTATATTTTCATTCATTAATTACTTTTAACCCAACGTTATTTTCCCCCGTTTTTACACGTCCGTTTATATATATTGGGCTTAGCCTTTTAAAGCCCAATTTAGCCATGCGAAAAGGGGAGGCTTAAAGCGTGATTACATACACAAAGAGGGGAATGTGAGCGCATGAACTTGCAATACGACGTTGGAAATACAAAATAGAAACTGGTGTACTTGCATAGTGGTAACATAGGTGACATGGATCAAGGCATGTGAACTTGCATAGGTTTAACTGCAACATGAACCCATATTCTTATTTATGCATAATGTCAAACATAAGCATGGCATAAATATTTCTAGCATAAGCATGGCATAAATATTTCTAGCATAAGCATGGCATAATGTCAAACATAAGCATGGCATAAATATTTCTAGCATAAGCATGGCATAATGTCAAACATAAGCATGGCATAATATCAAACATAAGGATGGCATAAATATACTTATGCATAAATATTCCTAATCATGGTGTTTGCTTTAAACTTGCAAAAAGGGATTTTTGAGTCTAACCTAGCCATGTCTCACATATGTCATCATATAATTCTTTTAAACAAGATAGACTTAATCATGGATTTCAATTATGCCAAATATCATTCATAGCCTAGCCATATTCATAAGTTTTCAAATAGGTTTTCTAGTACAAAAGCATGGCTTAATACATGATGCCAAATTCTCAACATAATTTCATATGGATAATAACCAAACTTGTTCCAATTACTTACAAAATGATTTATGCCCAAAAATATACATCATGATGGCATAATAACAAAGCCCCAAACTTGCATGAATTTCAATCAACTACATACATGTAGCTTCAACATAGATTACATAATTTGCGCAATATTCCAAACGTATACTTGCATAGAACTACCGCATGTAGTTCTTTATAATGAATAACATAATTCATAAATATCCAAACGTACATAGTATTTCAAATTGATAAGAACGCACAAATATGAATTACTTTATTGCCACAATTCACGCATACAAACCAACACAATTGTTTATTCATACCAAAGTAATACTCTACTTACAATGGTTGCGGCGAATTCTCTAATTAAGAGATATGATTCCTTTGTTGTATTGATTGGCTTAGGTTGCTTGAATTGCTTTAGGCTTTAGAACTTTCTTCCTAATTCTCTCTCTAGTTGGCGGCTACTCTTAGTCGTTCCTCAGCAACATGGCGGCTATGTTCTTAATTTGAATGAATAGATTAGGGTTTAGTCTAGGGTTGTTTATATAGAGGTTAGGAATTGATTAGGACCATTGATGTTGCTAGGTTAGATCGTAGCCATTCATTCGATAGAGAGACCAATTAGAACCCGCCACCTAGCCCTAATGACAAAGCAGACCACAGAAATTCGACCAAACACAGACCTGGCCAGCCAGGTTGACTGGGCTCGACCAGGTCGACACCCCTGTCGACAGGGCTGTCGACAGCCCTGTCGACATGGGTAGCCCAGGTCGACAGCCCAGTCGACCTGGGTGGCCCAGGCGGGTGTTCTTCCACCCTGGCCCATTGGGCCCCACTTCGGAATATTTAATTATTTATTCTGTTTGAATTTTAAATTTAATTCAAAACTTCCGAAGGCCATATCTTCTTCATACGGACTCCGTTTTTCGAAAACTCGGACTCTATTTCGCGTATTTTTCCGAGACGAACGCAATGGCGTATCCCGTTTCCCTTAGTTCTTTGATTTCAGATTAATTATACTTTAATTTGTTAATCTCACAGTTATAGAATTTTCGGGGTGTTACATTCTCCCCCACTTAAAAGGATTTCGTCCCCGAAATCTTCAAGTTAGGAGGAATGTATATCCTAACATCCAATCATCCATCTACTCATCCATCAAACACGAGCATCCATTGTCCTTAAAAGACTTCTAATGCTTCATGATCATATGCGAAGTGTGTGTGTACATGAACTTATCTAATGCAAAATCAGGCGGTCTACTGATTCAGTTGACCTCCTTAATGCGAATTATGTAAGTGCCATGAATCCATTATGTATGCAAATTTTCCTATTCATGATTCTACATGAGTGCACAATCATTCAATACAAATGCAGCATCCCCATGACAACACATTAAAGTTCAACCACATACGAACGCAAACATATATGCATATGCAATATGAAGTGACTGAGCCGATCTAAAACCTAGATTGTGTGTGTATATGCAACCACGAGCAGCCACTAGCAATCACTTGCACCCACTTGCAACCATCATCCATAACATGTTTCAACTACATGTTTCCATCCAAAAAGATTCTATCTAAAAGATAATGTCGAGGAAATATACCTAAAAAGATAGATAAAAGCGCAACTTAGGGAAAAGGAAAGATCAAGGATGTACCCTCGAACAGAAAAGGGTAGGCAGTGCGTATTCTAGCTTCAGTTTCCCAAGTCGCGTCTCCCTCGGCGTCGCTCCACTGAACTTTGACGAGCTTGACTTCGCGGTTGCGTAGCTTCTTCACTTCCGTTCCTAAGATGCGGGTTGGAACTTTTCTCATGGTTGCTTCGCGTTCCACTTCGGCCTCTTCAAGGATATCTGGCTCTACCACTTCAGCAGACTCATGTAGACATTTTCGGAGATGTGAAACGTGAAAAACGTTGTGAATTCCGGCCAAAAATTTTTTTCGGGTAGCTCTAATCTATAGGCCATTTTCCCAATCTTCTCGATGATAGGAAATGGTCCTACCTAAAGGTATAGTCGAATGATAGAAGCAAGTAAAAACCTTGTGCCCATTAGGCAATGTCAAAACTGGAAATCTAAGCCACATATATATTGATTAGGAGAAAAACTCTCTAAGCATCAGCCCCGAAGACCGAAATCAACATCAGACTGACACCCAAAGAATTACTCAACCCAACCACCATATATGATTCTAGGAAATTAAGCATGATGGACTCCTTTTAGGTCACAAGGGAGTCCCTTCCCAAGACCAACCCGTATCCTATAAAACACAAAAAAAATTTGGTCAATCCAACGAACACCCTCAAGCCCCAACATGTGTTACTAACAGATGAGTTATACTCCCTATGGGGTTTGCGACAGAAATTGGATTGAGAATGGGACCGAGAGGATAAACACAAAAGATAGCATGCAAGTAAGCTCTACAAGAAGAGAGGGACCAAGGATATACTCTTAGGAAGAGATATGATGCACGAACCTAGTCTTCGATCTTCTAAGTCGCATTTCCTTGAGCTTAATCTCCATTATGCTTTGTCCGTCTTTAACTTCACAATTTCGTAGCTTCTTAATTCTTGTTTCCAAAATATGAGTTGGAACCTTTTCCACTGTTGCATCTCGTTCCACTTTCACTTACTCTACTTCTAATATACTTGGCTCAAGCCTAACTGCGTACTCATGGTCCCATGCAAGCTCTCCAAAATTCACTAGTGAATCTTGGATCTTGTTAACTTACTAGAAGGTATTCCACATAGATGAATTATCTCTTGAAAATAAACAAATGTCAACTATGTTGCCAAATGTACTTACTAAGGTGATTCTTTACAACTCATGTATCAGCGAAATGAACCTTTAGCCTTAGTGGCGAACACTACTGGAGCGCCCTATTCTGAAATGCTCCTCCTAATGAACCCCTTTTCTAGAAGCTCTTTAATCTGTTTACTGAGCTCTTTCCTTTCTCGTGGAGCCATGTGTCTAACTGGCAACGCAACGGGCTTTGCATTATCTACAAGATATATGCGGAAGTCTATTTCCCGCTTCGGAGGCAAGCCCTTCACCTCTTCGAAGATATCCGGATATTCCCGGACCACTCTAACTGATTGCAAATTTTCAACAGAGGCATCTAGCGATTCAAGATAACTAAGCATAACCGCATACGAGGGATTACAAGAAATTTCCAAAGTATTACCGAGCTGGGTTAGGAGCCTAACAACCCTTTTCTCACAATCAAGGATGGCCCCATTACTGGATAGCCAATCCATACCCAAAATCGAAAAGCCCAAAACAAAGGCACTACATTGAAATTCAACACTTAGAATAGAAATTTTTAATCCCAAACAAATCATAGACAAATGAGCTGGGCCCCCAATTGGGTTTGAAACAATTAAGGGGTCCTCTACCATACTAGTTTTTAGGTGCAGAGATTCTACTAAAGCAGACGAGATAAAGGAGTGTGATGCGCCAGAATCAAATAAAGTGCGAACGGGGTGATCATAAAGATAAACTACACTTTCTACAGAAGTGTTGGTACCTCGCTGTTGCAAAGGTGGCGCTTCCAGCACATGAACCTGTGCCCCTGGGGTGGATCCAGTGCCCTGCCCCTGTCCTCGTTTCTTTGGGCAGTCCTTAGCCCTGTGGCCTGTCTCACCACAAGAAAAGCACCCACCATTCTCCTTGGCCTTCTTTTTCCGGCAGTCCTTTACTAAGTGCCCCACTTTGCCACAGAAATTGCACTTCCTCTTCTCCTTGTTGCCTTCCCCGCCTTTCTTAAAGTCTGTCTTCTTAGGCTGCAAACCCTCTTTCTTCCCTTGAGAGCTTTCTGCCTTTGTCTCCTTCTTGCCCTTATCCTCTTCATTCAGCAATGCCATTTGCACCAACCTTTCATACGTGGCTCCCATGGGTATATGGGTCATGGCCAAACTGTGTAATGGCTCATTTAACCCTTTGACGAAACGGAGAGCCTTCTTGTGCGGGGTGTTGACTAGGTCAAGCCCAAACCTAGCCAGCTCATCGAACTGATTCACATACTCTCTAACAGTCTTGTCTCCTTGCTTAAGAAATAAGAATTTTTCCAACTGCAAACTTCTTTCCGCATCTGAGAGAAATTTGGTCTCAAACCTTGCCCTAAAGTCCTCCCATGTCTCCACTGGTCTTTCAGCATTAGTGACTTCCCACCAGTAGGAAGCCTCGCCCTTCAATAGCCACACTGCCAATTGTACTTTTTGTCTATCCTCTACCTCAAAGATGATGAATAGGTCCTCTGTTTCCTTCAGCCAATTTCTAGCTGCCACGAAGGACTCAGTTCCATGGAAATCCCTTCCTCCCATAGCTTTAAAATCTTTACATATCTTGGCAAAAGCGTTTCCCCGAGGAGGAGGTGGAGGAAAAGGTGCCGCTGCAGCTGGATGGTTTCCTTCAGCTGGGGGAGGAGGAACGGTAGGACCTGGCTGAGTGGCCCTAGCTTCTAAGAACCGTCTAAACCAACCAGGTATTGGTACCCCTTCCGGCAAGTTGAGTTCTTGGGACATGCTGAAACAAAAAGGATAGATTCAAAACGAAGGATAAGAGATAGTACCTATGGCTTTGGGGAGTGGACTTTGCTTTTTTAAAATAAAATAATATTTCTTTCTTTTAAAAATGCTTCTTTAAATTAAAATTTCAAAACTTTTTATCTTATCTGGTAAACCTATGCTCTGATACCAAGTGAAACACCCCACCTCCGTTAGGGTCACTCTCAAAAGGGAATGCCCTAATTTTGGTGGAGGTTTATAAGTACAAGTCACAGATATACAAGACAGATATAAGAACACATATTTGTAAACAGCGGAAGAACAATCAAACTTTTTATTTCATAAAGTCAAATACGTGTTACAACAACATCCTTTCCAAAAACATAACATAACACTTTCATAATCTGTCTTGAGTACATTATTTTTAAAGAAGCATAAATAAAACATAGATAAACTGCCAAAGCCCCATAGTGGATTGTCCAAAGCCATAGTTCAAAACAGGAAAGTCCAAGCAATACATTTCTCTTCCTCAAGCTGGATGTTGAGGTAGGTCAAGCTGCTGTGTTCCCTCCCTGAGGACCTGGGGGGGGGGGGGAAACGGAAGAAAGAAGACGAAAGAAAAATAGAGTCAGACATAAAGCCTGAGTAAGTCTAGTACTATTTTGTCTATGAATAAAGAACTGGGTATGATAAGTATGAACAAGAAGTGGGCATGCACAATAAACTTGGTTAAGTTGTCTAGGGTCGAATATACTATCGTACCCCATGTTAATCTCTGAACCCATATAAACTAGTTTCCAATTTGCACCCCATAATCAGGGTGATGTGATCCATTCAATGATGATCGGCTCCTACTCGCATAGTTACATGTGTCTTACGGCCCCCGATGTCTGTAGTTACCTATGCTGGTCCCACCATGGGGTGTATCAAGTCCCATAGTGGCAACCCGACACAACCTTAGAGTGCACAGGTATGCTACTGGTGCCCAGTGCCTTATTTTTCTGCGCCGGAGTGTGTGCACGCCCGCACTCCGTTAGAACCTACACTGCTACACCACCGCCGTCGCTTTGACCTCTTACAATCAGCCCAGTAATCGTGCCCCACCCTGCCTAGTTTCAGGGTATCCTGATACACCTTTTAGGGTTACTGCTGAAAAGGGTCCCCCGTTACTAGGTTTTCTATCTCTAGCCAACATGCTAAGTTGGTTAAGTGTTTCCTAACCTAACCCCACCAGTCCGTTTAGTTTAGCATGTTCCATGTTGATTAAGTCTTTAGTTCACTTAATCCTAACAATCCTGACTCAGCCTTAATTGTCTTATTAAGGCCCTGACCTCTCACATTAGACAGGTATTGTTGTGGCTGCCTGTTGCCGGTTGGTTCCGGGCAGTCTTACGCCACAACTCAGTCTAACCTCGGGTCCTTATTGGGCTCCATGTTTAACCTCCCACATTGGATAGGTATTGTTGTGACTACTGGACAGCCGGGCGGTTCCGGGCAGGTTTACATCACAACTCAATCCAACCTCGGGTTAAACACATCGTATTTTCTACATTTACATATCTTGTCATTCTTCTTTATTTCTTATATGTAAATATTTGCGGCCCATTAAGTTAATGGTGTAAAGGTTACACCAATCACGGGCCCAACCCATACTTGAATTTGGGCCCTTCTATTTTATATTTTCATTCATTAATTACTTTTAACCCAACGTTATTTTCCCCCGTTTTTACACGTCCGTTTATATATATTGGGCTTAGCCTTTTAAAGCCCAATTTAGCCATGCGAAAAGGGGAGGCTTAAAGCGTGATTACATACACAAAGAGGGGAATGTGAGCGCATGAACTTGCAATACGACGTTGGAAATACAAAATAGAAACTGGTGTACTTGCATAGTGGTAACATAGGTGACATGGATCAAGGCATGTGAACTTGCATAGGTTTAACTGCAACATGAACCCATATTCTTATTTATGCATAATGTCAAACATAAGCATGGCATAAATATTTCTAGCATAAGCATGGCATAATGTCAAACATAAGCATGGCATAAATATTTCTAGCATAAGCATGGCATAATGTCAAACATAAGCATGGCATAATATCAAACATAAGGATGGCATAAATATACTTATGCATAAATATTCCTAATCATGGTGTTTGCTTTAAACTTGCAAAAAGGGATTTTTGAGTCTAACCTAGCCATGTCTCACATATGTCATCATATAATTCTTTTAAACAAGATAGACTTAATCATGGATTTCAATTATGCCAAATATCATTCATAGCCTAGCCATATTCATAAGTTTTCAAATAGGTTTTCTAGTACAAAAGCATGGCTTAATACATGATGCCAAATTCTCAACATAATTTCATATGGATAATAACCAAACTTGTTCCAATTACTTACAAAATGATTTATGCCCAAAAATATACATCATGATGGCATAATAACAAAGCCCCAAACTTGCATGAATTTCAATCAACTACATACATGTAGCTTCAACATAGATTACATAATTTGCGCAATATTCCAAACGTATACTTGCATAGAACTACCGCATGTAGTTCTTTATAATGAATAACATAATTCATAAATATCCAAACGTACATAGTATTTCAAATTGATAAGAACGCACAAATATGAATTACTTTATTGCCACAATTCACGCATACAAACCAACACAATTGTTTATTCATACCAAAGTAATACTCTACTTACAATGGTTGCGGCGAATTCTCTAATTAAGAGATATGATTCCTTTGTTGTATTGATTGGCTTAGGTTGCTTGAATTGCTTTAGGCTTTAGAACTTTCTTCCTAATTCTCTCTCTAGTTGGCGGCTACTCTTAGTCGTTCCTCAGCAACATGGCGGCTATGTTCTTAATTTGAATGAATAGATTAGGGTTTAGTCTAGGGTTGTTTATATAGAGGTTAGGAATTGATTAGGACCATTGATGTTGCTAGGTTAGATCGTAGCCATTCATTCGATAGAGAGACCAATTAGAACCCGCCACCTAGCCCTAATGACAAAGCAGACCACAGAAATTCGACCAAACACAGACCTGGCCAGCCAGGTTGACTGGGCTCGACCAGGTCGACACCCCTGTCGACAGGGCTGTCGACAGCCCTGACGACATGGGTAGCCCAGGTCGACAGCCCAGTCGACCTGGGTGGCCCAGGCGGGTGTTCTTCCACCCTGGCCCATTGGGCCCCACTTCGGAATATTTAATTATTTATTCTGTTTGAATTTTAAATTTAATTCAAAACTTCCGAAGGCCATATCTTCTTCATACGGACTCCGTTTTTCGAAAACTCGGACTCTATTTCGCGTATTTTTCCGAGACGAACGCAATGGTGTATCCCGTTTCCCTTAGTTCTTTGATTTCAGATTAATTATACTTTAATTTGTTAATCTCACAGTTATAGAATTTTCGGGGTGTTACAGTAAACTAGTAAGAGAACAATTTCCTGAGTATTAACCCCAAAGGCCAAAACCAATATCAGATCGACACTCAAGAAGCCATTCAACTCAGCCAGCCTCCCGTTAGTTTCCAATTTCCTCAGCTCCATTTTCTTAACTTCTTATCAACACAATTATCTTAATCTACAAAATGTTTGCTTTTAAATCATCGTTCACTTTAAAATGTATGTACGTTTCTCCTTCCAATCTCGCAGGATTTAATTTATAAATTCCCTTTCTTCATATAAATCTCATTATACATTTATTCATTTATTAAATTTCGTATATAAATGATAGGTCAATTTCTAGTTATCTAACTTTTGTTAAATTTTTCTATCTCCTTAAATTTTTCTATCTCCTTAAATTTTCAGAAAAATTCGCCAGCATATCCTTTGTACCGGTCAATAGCTCAAACCTCAACTCACCTCTCTAGGCGCTTTCCATTCAAAAAGAAAATCAAAAAGCCAAGCGGCTTGCCGATTCGTCGCATATAAACTCATATTAAATAAAATACGTACCTCTTTGTTGGGTAATTCAATTTATATCTCTTCCATTACTTCATTCCAAACCTACTTAACATATATCCAAATATTCCCATTTTGTTTCAACTCAATCCTATCGTCTTAACTTAATTTGCTACTTTATTCCCTAATTAGCATTTTTGCCTATTTCATTTTTTATTTGAACATAACATGTTCAAATAAATTTTTTAACTTGCTTATAAACTAATTTAATTCCATTTTCAATTCAAGTTTATTTTTCCGGTTTCGAATATAAATTCTCAAATCACATTTACTTGTCCAAATCCCAATCTCGTATCAAAACTCGATTAACTAATTATTACACAAATTAGTTAATTCTATTCAATAACTAAAAATCTGATTTTTTTGTTTCAAAAATTAATCCCTTTACTCCACTTGAGTAGAATTTATTTTATAACTCAAATCTGGATTTTTCTAATGAAAATCTAACTTTCATTTGCTTAAAATCATGTTATAAACTTAAATAAACCATTATGGTTTAATAATAGTTATGACGTTGTTTTTCTAAAAATTTTATTTTGATATAACTCAAAATCTTTAAGACAAAATCCATATTTTTCTTTTCCATTAGAAAACTATTATTCAATCGGTCCTAACGATTCTTGTTTCAAAGAATTCCGACTTAAATTGAGTTCTATATGCTCAATTGAAGTTCGAAACGCTAATTTACGAACTGTCACGCCACGGCAAGCTTGTTTTAATTATATTTAAATATAAACGTTAAATTTCGTTTATACTTTGAATACTTCAATTTCCTGTATCATTTAATTTATAAACATCGTTTATAAATTCAATACTTGTTTTATTTATTTAAAACAAGTTAATATTTCTTAGCCCATTTGAAATTAAAATTATTTCTAAAAAAAGATTTTTCCTTTTAAATCTCAAAATATCATTTTCACGATATTTTTATATATCAATATTTTAGGCCCAGTGATATTTCAGACAATCAAAACACCCAATTATCAATCACGGGTTTTCTAACACATCATATATGAAATATATATGAAAACAAAGAAATAATAATATTTTTGAGGAATACAGTGGAATCCCTCCAACTAGTTTTCCTACATCAACAAATGTTAGCCAACATAAATAATACCCATCTTGCTTCGAGCCAGGATATCGCGGTATAGAAGGTCATCCACTATCATATTGTGGGGCACATAGGGTCATCCACTAATGATACCGCGGGCATCCGCTAATGGTACTACGGAAAATATCCAACCACCAATATATATAATAACAGCCACACACACCAATCATATATAACTAACAAACATATAGAATAACAGCAAAAATATTTAAACTCATCCAATTAACCAACAAATAGTATACAATATTATATTAAACAATTCAAACAGTGAGTTTACTCACAGTGATTTTTATTTGCAATTTGTCGAATCTCCTAATTCAATTTTAATTAAATCGAATACAATTCGATTTAAATTAAATTCTAGCCAACTCTTATTGCTTCCAAACAAATTCCAGATTTTCAAGATCTGCAATAATGATTCCAACGTACTATGTTTAGTTAAATTCTGAATTTGTATGAACAAGTTGTATTATTTCACCAGTTCGAATTGTATATATATAAACAAATATATATATACTTAATTAACATCTTTAGTTAATCATCCTTTAACACAAATTTATTACCTTTATTGCCTAATTTAATATGTAAAGTTTTTAATTGTGAAAGATTGATTTTTTTAACTACCTTATTGCTCGATCTCCTTCGTACACAATAGGGATGAAGTCCGACTGCAGACAACTGTTCATCACCTGAAACCGAAGTATCATTACCAATGTTAGCTTCTACTTTCCAAATTCCACCTCTGCTTGCAAACACCAAACCATATCCCACCACTACATTAACATCGCACCACATAAGCTCCCACCAGCATCCCATAAAACACATGTTCCTTTTTCCTGTTGCTAACCCAATCTTGACATCACCTCTACTTCCCCAAAGCGCAACTTCAACTACAGTGCACGAAAACAAAAACTGGAACATCGTCGAACTTCACTGTGTCATCGTTGACCCCAAAATGAACACCGATCGCACTTCCTATAGGCGCTGCGATAGGGTACGAAAATGATTGACTTCAAATCCCACCGAACACCTTCTGTCCACTCGCTTAACCCTAGAAGCCCCATGTTGTTCCTCCAACATTATTTACAATCCCAAAATCGAAAAGCCCTAGATCAATTGCTACTTGAAATCTACACCTCCAGACAATAGTTTGTACCCTCCAAGTGCCATTGAAAGTAAATTGAAACCAATTGAATTCGATTCTCGAGCTCGCGAAATCCTTTTTCTTTTGAGAATTTAGAATTGACCGTTTCTTTTTTTGGAATGATGTGTTTTCGATTTCATTTGAGGTAGGGGAAGGAATCGGGTTTTATTCGTTGAGGAAAGAATTTAAAGGGGAAACAAGTTTTTTTTTTGATTTGTAAATAAAATGAAGAGCGGCATTGTTTCGTTGCCGAGAACCAAAATTCAGAAGAAAAGAAAGGGGCACATCGCATTTACTTATCGACGAAGAAGGAAAGGGTAGGTCTACTAACTTACAAGAGATAGGTTGGCCTAAGTACAAAATAATAAATTTTGATTTGATATTAAAATTAATGCGATTTGATTTAAAGAGATTTGTATTCTTTTTAAATGGATTCTAATTTGATTTCAATCTTAGCCACTAATCAAATATCTCAAGGTCCATATCTTGAAATCACGAACCCCTATTTTAACGTAGCGACTAGTGTTTCAACGTTATAACGCTAATCTAAATTCAACGAAATGGATTCTGAAATTTAGTTCAAACGTGTATATAAAATAACCATATTAAATCGATATAAAATAATTTAGACTTAGAAATAATCAATTCTTTGATAATAAAATATATTTTTATTATCGTTTATATTCAAAATACAAATTTTATATTGACCATCTAAATTATTTCAAATCAGTTTAAACTTCAAATTCATTTATTTACTGTTTTCGTATTACAATTATTAAATCGACAAACTCAAAATAAAACCCATTTAAATTGTCAACCCAATATTTAAAATAATATTTAAATATTCAAAAATAAATTGATAAAAAATCCGGGTCATTACATTTACATACATTCCTCGTTACACCGTCACTCGATTCACTCATATACGGACTCAATGAAACTCTCTGACATACACAATCTTCAGTTGCTTACATATCTATCTGTACAATCATCTGCACACCTGTCAATTATTGAAACACGCAAAGTAGACTAGAACAAAAATAGATTTAAATTCGAGCAAATACAAATTTATTCTAAATGTTATTTGCCTCAAATTTAAATTCGAGAAAATACAAAGAAACCACTTACATGTTTTTTGGTAGTGTCAGATACTACTTACATGTTGTTTGGTAGTGTCAGATAGCATGGTTAAGACTTTATACTGGCCAATTAAAATACTGGCTGTAACACTCAAATATCAGCTATGCTACCTCCGGTTCATGAACAGTTGAAACTAGCTACGCCCAATGTTTATACTCTGACGTCCGTTGTTCCGCGCCCCAGTAAATAGGGGAGGCTCCTCCCACTTGAAAGAGAGGTTCTTTGGCTTCCAGTATAAACATTGGCCCCTATCTGTTCTAAAACCATCGACTTTCACCATCATACCTGTAACACCCTGTATTTTCTATGAACGTATAAGTAACAAATCAGAGAATAATTAATTTTTAAAGTAAGAATCAAGGGAAACGGGTTGAGCCATTGCGTTCGTCTCGAAATTCTGCTTGAAAACGAGTCCGAGTTCTCGAAAAACGGAGTTCGTATGACCAAGTTATGACCCTCCGAAGTTTCAAGAATTTAAATAAAATAAAACAGCTCGAAAATAAAGCCAGAAATTCGAAATTCAAACCCAAAGAAGGCTGGCGGGAAAATTCCCGCCCATATGCCCAGGTCGACTAGGGAGTCGACCCCCCCCCCCCCAACCAGGTCGACTAGAGAGTCGACTGGGGTGTCGACCTCCCTAGGACCAGGTCGACTGGGGAGTCGACCTGCTCTCGAAACCCAGTTTTTGAACCTGGTTCATTCTGATGTATCCGGTCTCGTTTTTTGTCTAGATTCATCCGCCTAATCCTATATAAACAGCCCCCTTGCCTCATTTTCTCTACACAATTTTATTATGTTTATACTCTACCTCTGTTCTAATTAAAAATAAAAATGGCGTCGCTACTCTGCTGGAATCAAAACTTGGATTGATGCATCTTCTTCCAACCTAAATAGAATTAAAAGCTAAATCAAATCTCAAATCAAAGTTTAGAGCTACAACAACAATTAAAGAGGAGTAATTCAACATTTCTGCATCAACAACAGTTTATTATCCTTTCTTAAAACCACGAAAGGCAAGTACAGTTATTTTCCGATATAAACTTTAATTATAATTATGACATGATTGTAAATCTGAATTTGAGGTTGTGTACGTTCTGTTCTGATATATTTTATTCTTTATCTCTTTCTTCTTTCTGTTCTATAGCCAGGCTACCACGAGCCTGCGCCACATCTCATAAGAGATTAACGCAGAAACGCTAAACTTTGGGACAAATAATGAATGATGGCATAATTGGACATGGCTAATCTGTGACTGATGTTGTAAACTAGATTTAGATCTATGCATATTCTATGAATTGGAAGAAGAGGAACCATTGTATGTTAACATGTGACCTGAGACTTTGGACATAACGCATATTTTGAATTAAGACCTGTTATAATTTGAAGTTCTAGATTGTTGGGCATATTTTTTTATATAATGATTCATGACTTGAGATAAAAAGAGATATGACATAGGTGTGAAGATCTATATTAAGATTTGATAACTGTTAAATGTGAATAACACCTAAGTGGGAGATTTTTGAATATATGACATGCATTGAAGTCGATGTCTATATTTGGTATAATTTATATGTGAATCTTTTGTACTAGGAAAGTTTAACTAAAATTGGGACATGTGTTATATGGTAAATTATGACCCTAATCTGTGCCATGTAAATTCAATGCAAACGTGGGGTATATGATCATATTGTGAATCATGACAATTATTTAGGCATGCAAACTTAGGCCAAATTTATAATTAGGCAAGATATGTCAATGAAACTTTAAGGAATGTTGAAATCTGTTATATTGCCTAATCTGCTAGTTCTGTTATATTGCCTAAACTGCTAATTAGATTGAATTGCCTAATCTGCTAATTATGTTAAAATTGCCTTATCTGCTAGATCTGCTAAATCGCCTAATCTACAAGATCTGTTATCTGTTTAACCTGTTGAATGGCGTAATCTGTTGGTACTGAAATGCTGAAATTTTGAAGTATGTAAATCTGTAGGCTCGATTTAAAATTGAGCAAAACTTGTTAATAGAACCTCGAATAATCTGCTGTAACTTGTACAGAAGTTAACTTGTTAAATTAGCATGATTAGTCTGATATTAGCATAGTCTGTGAATAAATGCATTGGCTAAAACATGAAACATGGCTAACTCGAGGTTAGAATGAGTTTGCGGCGTAATCCTGCTCGGAACCGCCCGGCACATCCAGTGGCCGCAAACAATAGGTTCTAATGTGAGAAGTTAGTCTTGACGTGCTTGAAACCCGAGGTTAGACTCAGTTTGCGGCAGAAACCTGCCCGGAACCAACCAGCCTAACCAGTGGCCGCAAACTGTCAGTCTAATGTGAGATTTTTGCGCATTAATTTTTAATTGATACAAATCTAAGATAAATATAATGTCTAAAACATGTTGGGGGGATAGGGTTAAACCAATTGGACTAACGAATTTAACAAACCCGTTTCGCGGGTCTGTAGGCCCAATTACAAAGTTAGACAAATCTGTAAATCTGTTAAATCCATATATCTGATCCGTTAGTCTGAAAACTTGTCTGATATGTGAACTAGTTGATATGAACTCTGTATGGCGGAACTTGTAAACAAGTTAATCTGAAATCTGTTAGTCTGGGGACACAAGGTTAGGAGGGAAATTACTTGTGTCATCTGTTGTTTGGGACCCATATTAGTCAGTAACCCTTTCTGGTATCAAAACTTTGACCCAACAGTCCGGGCATGCTTACTGAACTAATTATAAGTGGTTCATTCTGATAATGGCGAGGGGTGTTGATGGTGCGTTCCAACCGGGTCATGTGCGTGCATGGATCCCGGTTTGCCTCTGAGGATGTAAGACGCCCTGACATCTGTAAATAGGTCTGTGCCAATTGGTTGTCACTTTAGGGAGTGATACAGCCTACTGTGGGGCCGACACAGGGTATTTATGTATTAGCGAGCCGATCGCTTGGGGTAGGGTTTTAGGGTACACTTAGTTCTGTCTGTTTCTGTTGGTACCGTCTATTTCTGTTGGGTGGTAACACCTGTCTGTTTCCGCGTGGTATCATCTGATCGGTTGGTAAAGGCCTATTTACTAGTGTACACCTAATTCTACATTCTGTTTCTTTAGGGATTAATCTGTTTCTGTCTGTTTCTGTTCGGGTGGTAAAGGCCCATTATTAGCATTCTGTTTCTGTCTGTTTCTGTTCGGGTGGTAAAGGCCCATTATTAGCATTCTGTTTCTGTCTGTTTCTGTTGGGGTGGTAAAGGACCATTACTAGCATTCTCTTCTGTGGAAATTATTCTGTTCCCATTTCTGTTTCAGTTTAGACATTGGGGTGACACCTAATCCTGTTATACTAGTATTAGTGCAGAGAAATGAAAAGTAATATTATTCTGTTTCTTCTGTTTAACCTTAGTACATCTGCTGCTCCTGTTACTGCTATCTCTTATCCAGCTTATTTTCATGTCATAATTATTATTATCTGTTCATATGCTGAAAGTCACTGGACTTGCCAGAGTTTATGTCTGACCTTGCTTGTTTTCGCCCCTTTTTCTTCCGTTCCCCCCCCCCCCCCCCCCCAGGTTTTCCAAGGGGGGAATACTTTAGCTTGATCCGGATTTCTTCTGTTTGAAGTACTTAGAGTGCTTAAAGTATGGCTTGACTCCTTATGGAAGCTTCTGTGGGGATTATGATTTTACAGTTTTGTACTCCGATGATTTTCTGAACAAGACTGATATTTATGTACTTGAGTTTTTGGTAAAGATGTAACCAAACTGATTTCTGTTTTCCGCTGTAATAAAGTTATAATTTCTTTAGTATTGTTTATCTGTCTTGTAAATTTCTATTCTGTCCACTAAAACGCTCCACCAAAGTTAAGGCATTCACTTTGTGAGTGACCTTAATGGTGGTGGGGTTTTACAATACCCGTTGCACCTACTTGAACACCGGATGATACTTTTGTTTATGATAATACTAATAGTAAAAGTTTATTTTATATAACATGCATAGCAATCCATCAAATTGATTTTACCTGAAAATCCATCAGGTCTGTGATTGTAGCTCGGTTATCCAAGTTCTGGTGAGACCCGTCAAAAGGCTTAAGTACTAATATATTTCCATAGTTCAAACAAACCTTTAATACTTCTGTGTCATTGACATAGGAGATACTAATGAGATATTCAAGACCCAAGAGCAACGTATTATTGTTTTCAGCAGTAGCCACCAATACCCATTTATGAGTCTTCTAAAATGAAATAAAAAAGAGTGTAAGGTTTTGGATGAAGGCTTGTTTTTCACTTGAACCATTTGCATAAGCAACTAGGATATTTGTTCCAGGTGGTAAAATCACTTGCAGCTGTGCCGTAAAGATGTTATACATCTTCACGTATTGCATGTCATAGAAATCACCAAACTGTAGGGCTGCAACTTCTTTTTAACACTTAAGAGTGAGATTAAACACTTAAGAGTGAGATTTCTATAAAATGGCATATGGAAAAACCTCAACAGTGTTTCCAGTAGGGCCGACTCAAATACGTAGCTCAGGGGAATCCAACACAGAAAATCATGTAAAGCTGCCAATGTTGCCCGTATAAGCTCAGTTCTTTGAGAAGTGAACAGTACATAAAGGCACAACTTCTGGATAAGCTGGAACTCACTATTCAAAGACTGTTTGAGTTCTTTGATATTTTTGTTGGGTCATCTCTCCTCTTGAAAAATCAAAAACTTCCTCTCTAATAAGCTTTAATATTTAGAGTTTGAGATTTTCTACATCAAAACTCATCTCATATCCCTGTTAAGTATGAATACTCAGGTAATACTGAACACCTATGCTGAAATGCTCTTAGGAGGCTTTTAGTTCATGGAGAGCCATGTCCATATTAAGATTCTTTACATATCTATAGGACTTAGAAATATTTATCTAGTACCTAGAATAATATCATAAGTCAGAGGTCAAAAGCAGAAAATAGTTGAAAGTAATAAACTAAGAAGGTTTATGTGCCTTTTCGCCGAAAATCTAAAAATTGTTAAGTTGATTATTCTGAAAAATTCCAGCAACTAAAGATTTCATCACAAATTTATGGAAACATGAGATGCAAATCAATGCTTTTCTACCACTTACCTAATGGGGAACTTGAGAGGAAATTATGATTTAACTATAGACTTTAATGCATGTGATTTTCAGTTCAAATCAGTTGGGTTTCCATTCATGTTTTCTGCTCCAGGGCCTGGATAAGAATGTAATAATTACACATACACTTCCAATAGCATCTTCAACCATTGTATATTTTGTGGGCGCAAATTAAGCAAACATTCTCCATAACAACTATTTCAAAACAAATTAAGATCTTGAATTGGTTCTTAACTTCAAAGCATCACAGGACACATTTTTTTATTGTTGGTTAGTTCAATATGCAAAAACTGCAATTTCCAGTGTCCAAAAAAAATCCAACTGGAAAAACAGAAGCTCATGCTTGTAGTACCCATGAAATCCCTATGGATATTGTAGAGCTTTTAGCCAAAAAGCAAAAAAGAAATACATATTACAAGTTTTGAAGTTTGCACCGATGATAGGGTCAAATTACCCAAGTCAGCTGAAAAATTGAAGGATGTTAATGAAAATACTCAAGATTCAAATATCAAAAGAAAAAAGTATCTATATATAGTTTGTCATCCGCATTTAAAAGTCCTTATTTACATAGATCTAAGAATGTAGAAAATTTGCAGGCAGGCACAAAGCCTAATGTATAAAGTGTGTCAGTATTTTCCCCATGTATAGAAAAACTTGACATAGATTCATTGGCGTTTAATGCTAACAGAAAAGGTTAACATGTGTAAACTTTATTACTAGCCATTCACATTGAGTTATCTATATATAAGAGAATGATGCAAAATTAGATCAAACTACATTTTATAGTACAAGGAAAAGGAAAATAACTCATATAAAGTCCTCGAAGTTGCTAACTATTTTGTTAAGAATGTACAAAAGCTAATAAAACTATCACGTACGTTGGTAGTAGCAACATGACCCAACCTGTTAGAAAATAAAATTGATTGGGATTGCACTAGTTAAACACATAAACAAACTATCACATGAACAAGTAATAAAAATATATATACGATACACATTCATAAACACTACATGACCCAAACCCAAGGGAGAGGATGAACAGAAAGAAAAGCTAGGATGAAAGCCCATGTTCGTAATTCCAAGTCGGTAGGATTTAACTTCTAAATTGGAACGGTTGATTGTTTAGTTTTAGATCTTCCTTGCAATACATATCTCTACATTTTAAAATATGGATTCACTTGTAAAATTTGGTCGTGTTTGTAAAATTTGGTCTTGTTTATAAAATTTGGAATTACGTGTGAATTCTGGAGTAATATGTAAAACCCGGACTGATCTATCAAATATGATTTAGAATGTGATTGTGTAACCCAAAACTAAACACTTTAGATTTGGGCTAAATGGAATAAATAAGTGTGACAAAATCTATAATTCTAAATTTAGAAGTAAACTAAACATTTGACTTATAATGTTACGAATACCGGAACGAACTCAAATTTTGGATAGAATATTATATATGTATGGACTGAACATCTACAATTTTTATTGGATTTGGATTGGTGTAGCTCACGGATGGATAGGGAGTGAAATGCTCTTCATATATATATATATATATATATATATATATATATATATATATATATATATATATATATATATATGCGTGTGTGTGAGAGAGAGAGAAAGGAGCGTTCCGAGGCATCCCAGTTTTGAAGCACCCCTATCCATTCATGAGCTATGATAATCCAAATTCAACAAGAATATGTAGATGTTCAATCAACATATATATTATCATCAATCCAAAATTTAAGCTCGTTCCGACATTCATAACATTTTCAAAATCTTAGCTCAATTATTTACCGGTCAAACATTCATTCGGACCGTTAAATTTAAACATCAAACATATTACTATACGAATGTTGGAACGAGCTCAAAATTTGAAAAGATGATAATATATATGTGGATTGAACATCTACAAATTCTCGTTGAGTTTGTATTACCATACCTCATGAACGGATATGTATGCTAAAGAGGTGCTGCAAAATAGGATGTCTCGGAACACTACCGTGTATGTATGTGTGTGTGTATATATATGGGGTAACTCTATTTAGATACAAAATAAGGACATAAAATTGCACATAATAAATCTCAACCATTGGATTTTTTCCATGAATTACGCTCTCCACATAAAGACAAACAAATCCAACGGTGGAGGGGGGGGGGCAAAATGATAATTTAGCGCGAAATATAAAAAGAACGATAGTGAATTGTATGTTGTGACAAGGGGCAGTTTAGTCCATGTTTTTTCTATAAAAAAAAACCCGTCCCTTAATTTTTTTTTTTTTAAAATTGGAGTCCCCTTAAAATTGTCCTCCCCTTAACCAAAAGTGGAGTCCTTTTAACAATCCCCTATTATTATTATTGGCTCCGCCCCTGCTTGTGATGCTGCTTAAATGGAGGGAGAACACGTGATGCAGCAATTTCCAACCAGTAGAGTGAAGCGCAAGTAAGTTGACACATTCCTTGTTATTTGCATCTTCGCGTATGGTACCGTAGCTTCATTCCATATTCGAACGTATATTACAGCAAATTGAGCCCGACATACAAGTTCTCTTGTTTCTTCTTAATATATTATCATTTGTTTGCTCTTCAGTCCACGGTCTGTAGTTTGTGCGTACCAATACTGCTCCTGGGTAAAGCCAGTAAACAGAGATAAAGTTAACCATACCTACACGACTTTCAATCTATGATAAGACTGTTGGAGCATGTAATTATTTAACAAGCTCACCCATGACGTTTCAATGGAATATACACTACTAGAAATGATGCTGATTTATGACGTCATTTAGTAACGCCATAATGACTTTGCTATGGCATAACGTCGCCAAATCTCTAGTCATCACTAAATTGTCTTAAATATGTCACAATCGCGTTTGTAATTAACTATGCCTTAGCGGCGCCACGAATGTTTCTATGTTTTAAAGAAGATGTCGTAAATACATAGAGAAATCTTTATGCTTTTGTGACGCCATCAAAATTTAACAATGTGTTAATGCATATGCATGAAAATGGTTTATAATACTGTTGAATTGTTACCACAAATATTCATATTTCAAAATTTTATTGTATGCAAATTTGGCTCCATCTAAACATTCTTTTTTCCAAACTCTTCCTTTTCTGTTCGGCAAAACCCTTTTTTTTTGGAAAATATTAATCTGTTTTGACGAAAAGAAATTCTGTTTCAACCGACTTAAGGGAAAAAAGGATTTAACCAGTAGAAACATTCCATAGGATTTAATTTACCGTCTAATAGCCTGCAGTCTCGCACAATTCCATTCTCAAAACCAGTTAATCATACTTGGTAATCCACACTATCCATACTTATACAATCTGCGTCGTTAGCTAAAATAATCAAACGTTGATTAATTAGCAATCCGTTGTTCACTGTAACAAACAATCTGGACCACGAATTAATAATATTACGTTCCGCTAAAATATTTTCCTTGAATCCAATTCCAAATCAAACGCGTTCTTTTATCTTTTTAGTATCTTGGTTTCTCATTTTCCCCAGTTCATACCCTAAATTTACAACTTCTCATCTACCCCAATTCATTCACTGTCTTGAAACCCGCTCATCAAATCGCTTTTCCCGATTCCAAATTCTACATGTACCTCTTAGAATCTGAGTGCTGGAGTTTTTTGCTCAGGTGAAGGCGGATGTCAAGTCGCTAATTGGGAAGACGCGAGGTGGTAGTGTTGCGGTAAAGGGTAGGCAAGTTGTGGCATATATTGGGTATGTCTCTTTATGGTGGAAAGTGAAGGTTTCCGGGTTGGATTTCAGGTGGAAAGCTGGCATCAATTGATCTACTGAAGAGGTAAAAGAATGTTTCTTTTTGAGTGGTAATTAATCCTCTAATCTTTAAGGTTTTCTTCTTAGATGTTTGCCCACTTCAGTTTTTGTCGTATCTTACTGTCAAGGTTAGATTTATTTCACATATTATAGGATTTTCACAAACGAGTTTTTCCTGGAATGCATGTGGCTATTCTTTGAAAAATAAATAAATAAATATGATAATTTATGTTTGATGAAAATCAGATGAGAAGAACTGGATATTGCTCAGGTTATTTCACATGTTGGTCAGAAGCATTGGCGATTTTTGTTATATACCAATTCATTTATGTGTTGCTTACCGTCAAATTCTATTTTTTTTTCTTCTCCTTTCATTCAACTTATAAACCATATGTTTATGCTTTACAAGGACCTTTCACTGCCATATGACCTAGTAAGCACGTAAGTTGGTTTTTTACAGTGGTCAATAGTTATGGGAGTTAGAGTGTTGTATAGTGTTTTTTTGTCATCCACAACTGGATGTTTAGAGTGTTGTATAGCTTATGTCATATTTCCATCTCCTTTTTTTCTAAAGCTTCGAATATCAATTATCAGTAACCAATCCAATACAGATACAATTTTTCACTCATATTTTATATTTCTAAAAAGAAAAAACCTTCATAAAAAATAATAATACCCATGTCCCAAATACAAATGCACTTGGTAAAAAAACATATGTCCCAAAAGCTAACGTTTGTTGATTATCAAATACTACATTCCCGGAGTTCTGTTTGGAAGAACTTAGATCGGAAACCGATAATTTATTTCAATGAGCTAGTGAACAAGGACAAGAAGATTCTACATAAGCTTGTAGCAACATTTGTTACATGAGGAGTAGTAGATTTTACATAGTTCAAGTTTACTAGCATCCAGGTCAGCTTGCTTCATTCGAATCTATTTGTTTTAAATCTTTCATTGTTCACAACTAAGTCCACATTCAATATAAAACTATGCACTAGGTATTCGACATATTAGTTGGTTTGGCTACAGTAAGAAATCATTGAAAATAAATGTGACGACCGGGAATTTCTCTCAATCCGAATCAGTCGCTAAACCGACCAAGACCGTTCGAAACGCCTGATTGTTTTGAGAACACGACAAATTAGAACGCAGACAGAAGAACATTTCATTGTTAATCACAACAATTCTTCAGAGTACAAGAATATACAGAGTATGAATAAATATTACACAGAAAATATCAGAGATTACAATACATTACATAGCAGCGGAAAATAATACAAAACACAACTAGAAGTAATACACGGATACAGAGCTTTCCGAGTATCGTTCCAGCTGTAAATCAGGATCCTGTGAATATAAATCCGCAAAACCAAAACTACTAGCTTCCCGTGTCAAAATAAGGGCACCCATAGTTTAGGTAAAAACAATAAACTCCAGGTCAGTCATATGACTGGTGTGAGAACTAAAATAGTTATTAATCTTTATTTTAAAGTAAGGTAAATCAAGGGACTGCGCCGTATAACACGGAACGGGTTTCCTCCCAAGAATACCAGTGCATAAAACAAACAGCGCAATGCTAAATAAAGAAAAATGAAACTATTATAAGACCCAGGTCCCATCACACGATGCAACGCAAGCCGGAGGATAGGGTTTTTACCTTATAATAGCCAAGAATGCTTGGTACATGAAATTTCATGTTTTATTATTACTATAAGTGTATAGTGTCAAAACAATTTCAAATCATAAGTATCAATCATAGACGGCATAAGTGCCCCATACCACTATGTCGCCATATTAGGCTCTACAATCAAAAACCGCAAAGTCACGTATTGGAAGTTGGGTTTCCATCTGCGAACTGAGGCAAAAGATAGTCCTCTACCGATTCGAGATTCTCTAGCCTGAGCCTCAGGCTACAGCCGCAACTGCACCTAGGAGCCACAGGCCCGGTCCACCGATGTGGATTAAAATGCCTGAACACTGCGTTTCCCCGCCCTTTGGGGCGTAAATGAGCCAAATGACTCCATCGGCTCCACACAGTCACCGATATATCCGAGGCGCCTCGCAACAGCAACAACCACATAGGTGAAAATAATATAAATGTCAGGGCTGGTAGGTAACTGACACCACCCTAGCTAGAAAGAAACGCATGCCCTCCCTGGATCCTTCTCCTGTTTCTGGTTCACAACCGGGGTGTAAGGCTCGCGAATCAACGCTACACAAAGCTATGCCACACAGGGGGTGCTTTGATCATCAACCACAAGAGTTTGCTTTTCAACAACAACCTTGATCAATTTCCACTTAGGCATGCCATACAGGCAATTCACTCCATACGATTGATATCCATCAATATATAACCCCTGAACTCGTACGTCTCAAAGAGTGTTAAGCAAGAGAATAAATTCTCCACCGCCAAACAGATATATATTTAATAGAAATCAATCACACAGAATAAAATCCAATGTCAGACACACAGTCCATTTACAAGTCCGTTCTAGGTCTGAACGAAGCCGGAGGCACCATATACCTCGCATATCCATCGATCTCCAAGTACGTCTGGACGATCACCAACTGATTCCCTCATCTTGGGTGGTCAGCCCAATCAAGATCATCAGTAATCACCCAAACGATGTGAATACCTCTAGTCTTCGACCACCGTCTTCATCCTCGACACCACGTCGAATCAGTTATTCAGAATGGGATAAACCCGGTCTTTCTGAATAACTCGCGTATATAACAAACAAGTGTTACACAAACACAACATACACCTCATTCCAATTCAGAATATTCTTTTATTCAAATATTCTTATACTTTGGGAAAGGTTCCCATTAATTTTATCAAAGATAAATTCTTTAAATTTATTCTTTAATCTTCTTTGAATATCAATTCAAACTAGTCGGGATTAGTGAACCACACCGAAGTAATCATTTATTTTATTTCCCAATCCCAACCTATTCATACCATGAAGTAAAACTGGTCATACTTCATATCTAACACCACGGTGTTATCGGTAAATTCAATTACCATTTCACGTTCAAATCTAATTAAAGATTTAACTATCGCCTGGAGCAAAACTGGTGATACTCCATTCTCGATCACTTCAATCTAAATAAAGATTCATTAAAACTCCACCTAGTTTTAATCTTCCCAAAAATCAATATCAATCATTATTTAACTTGGGAAATCACATCCTGTCTTTAACTTGGTTAAAGAACCAATGTCATTTAAAACACGGTTCACTATAAACCCAAAATCACATTCCATTAATTATCGGGTTAAAGAAGGAGTGTTATTTAAAACACCGTTCACGATAAACCCAAAAATCAATTCAAATTCAATTCCAATTAAATACCATTTAATTGGTATATTTCATTAAATCTAAATAAAAAGATTTAATCTTTTTCTCAACTGGGTTTAAGAATGGTATTATTAAAGATTCCATTCACGACAAACCCAAATCACATTTGATATTAAATACAAGGTTCTGAATAGAAAATATATCGGCTTATATTCAGTATCAAATTCTACAACCAACAAATATTGTACTGGAAATAACGATATAAATATATCTTTCAAATTCCCATAACAATATCTGTATAATCACGAAATCCAACATCGAAATATCCCAAAGACAATTTCAATTCAAATCCATTTCCACTTCAATTATTGGAAATTCTGGTTATTTTCAAAACCCTTTCGAATCCACTTTATTTATTTTAAAAATAAATAGAATTATAATTCTAGTTCAAAACTAGTTTATTTCAATAAAAATCTATTGTTATCTTTTCAAATATGGAAATTTTCATCCCAATTCTTCACAAATCATTTCTAATGATTTTACACAAATTATTACTATTTTTAAAAATTTTATCAAGGCCCGTACAGTCGATTTCCATCAACGGCCATCGAACTGCACATACAGCAACCTTTTCCAAATTTGATTTGGACATAATTCCAAATCCACTCGTTAGATTTCAAATCTCTAATAATTCGTCAGAAAGCTCTTTTCGATACGAACCCAATGGTTCCGGTTTTAGGAGAATCCGATGGTCGGATCTCCCGTAATATCCAGTCAATGGTCGAAATTCGCGAACTGCCGTGGCGTGGCGCGTTCTATTCAGGCCATTATATAATATATATATATATATATATTATATTTTATCGATTTCCTTTCAAAACGTATTTTATAAATTGTTTTAAATTCGTTTTCAAAATGATTTCAACTTCATATTCAATTTCTAATCAAAATTGAATATTCCATATCATTAATCGATAAATGATAGTATTTTCAAAACGTTATATTTTGAAATCACTTTCTTTTCTATATTCAATTTAAAAACGAATAAAATCGATATAAATATCGTTCATATCAAAATGGCGCATATCTAACCAACACGGCTTTATATATAATTCAATAACTTTGTTATTCTATTCAACAAATGAATTTTCTTCAACACATGAATATATATTTTTAGTCAACACATGAATATATATTTTTATTCAACACATGAATATATATTTTATTCAACACATGAATTTTTATTCTATTCAACACATGAATATATATTTTATTTCAACACATGAGTATATATTTTCAATTCAACACCTGAATTTATTTTCAATTCAACACATGAATTTACATTTTATTTCAACACATGAATATATTTTTTCAATTCAACACCTGAATTTATTTTCAATTCAACACATGAATTTATATTTCTAATTTTTCAAATTGGAATGAGGCCCAATCAATTACCATATAACATTTATTATATGGATTCCCTACAACACATGTATATAACAACAACGATAAATCAGCAACCATCATCCAGAGTGCACCACACAACTGCATAAGCAATAAATATAAATAATTAACGCTTACATAGTCTATCAACCCATCGATTGACATACAACTAAACAATCGGGATTATGTATGTCAAATATCATCCCAATACCCGTGTGGGGTTTCAAATCAACAAACATAGATTTTATTTGTGCGGTTGGGCGATGTGTAAAATTTACCTTCCCAATCAATATCAGTCAAATCAATGTATATAAACAAATCGTCCGATTTGTTTATTACTATTTATTTTATATGCACGTTAAAAATTATATTTTTAACTATAAAATATTTTCCACTATAAAATATTTTATTCCATTCCACATCACACAATAAAATTTCACAACACAGCAATCAAACAAGTCAACCATGGTCTGTGGACGACGGTTGTCGGGTGCTACTAAGCACCGTCTACATCCTAGTATATATTTCGAACTAGAAATTTAATTAAAAGTGAGGAGTTCTCACCAAGAGCTAAACCAAACACCATGACTCTTCATATGTAGGAAATCTTCATCGTGCTCGCCTTTTGTTACTTTCTTCATCGTTATTATTTAAAATAATTCATTTTAAATAATCAAAATTCGCTAAAACTGCCAAAATAAAATTTTTAAATTGGCTCAGATTTCCTGGTTATTACAATGACAAATATTACACCAGTTTAGCTCTTTATTTGCAGGTCATCTTTTTGAAAGTAGCTATAATTTCTTAAGTTACATTAAATTTAAACATCGCCAGGATAGTTTTAAGTGTTTGATTATGATTGGGATATAAGGATGGTTTATAGTCATGATTTTCTACGAGCTTTGATACTGAAAACAAACAAAGTGCATTTGATAACATACTCGTTTTATGGCATTGGCTAATCGTTGGACAACATTTGGACTACAAGTGGAGTTCCTAATTTTTTCTGTTACTTGATATGTATTTTTACTTGCATCTGACCATATTGACTGCACATTTCTCTCAGAGTTGTTTCGGTGGTATCGTGCATATAACAGGACAATCAGTAATCTCTATCACTCCGTGTCATTATCCCTTTTCTTGTTTTGATGTCCGCTTATTTGTACTATAGACTAATAACAATATGGATGATGAACACACTAACAAAAAACAAACTTACGATCACATAACATTAGTTCAGTTCATTTCTCTTAAATGAACATGCATAAAATGAACAGAGAAAAATTTTGATATAGCAAAAAAACCAAAATATTTTGGGTTAATTTCTGACAACAAAATGTTGAAACACCTAATACGTAGATAGTGAATACTCTGACCTAAAAATAGACTTAGGATCACATGTCTATCGCGTATTTTTCTTTTTGAAATTGACGTAGGATCACCTAGTGAATACTTTGGATCACATGACTTTTGAAATGACTATACCATGATTTGCTACCTCTAAGTTCTTTTCTCTATAAGAGGTGGAATAGAATAACCCGGTTGAAGCGTAATGATCATACGTCTGTAATGCATTGTATGTCCCATAATAGGCCCTATTCTTCTACCGTATTTAGTTTTTACTTGTACGTTTCTCTTACTGGAGCACCTGCCCTTTGTGCATATTTTATTGTATTATGATTTGTTTCCATCCACATAATATGCTACTATTAAATTTGTTGTTGGGTATAGATTCACAATTAGGCATCCACATGTGGTCCAAATACAAAAATACATCAAGTAATAGACAAAAAGTGATTAATTAATCCACTTGGAATCCCTTTATGGCATTTGATAACTATATTTTTTGCTTATGTCCGACCATATGAATTGTTCTGGAAGTAACTAATAAATCAGTAAATCAAAAAGTGATTCGTCCAAATGCAAAGTTTTGTCGTTGTTCATACATTCATGGGAACTTGCCGCTTATAGAGCCACTTGGGTAAGCTATTTTCAGTGTTGCTGGACTGAACCGAGATACTGAAAATTTGATTAAGGGCAGAGGCAATTGTATAGGTGTAGATTGGCGTTGTTTCCATGGGAATGGTGATATTTTATTATTTTGAAAACAAAATGATGTGTGATCTTCCAATAGGAAGAGAGCACACATATGTATATATATATATAGAAAAAATAAACATGATACAATATCCAAATACAGACCCAAACAAGATCGCCAATAGAAAGTAGAGGATAATAGATAGATGAGTTCCGGCAAGGCCACCACCCATCATACTTCAATATCGAGTTCCGGCAAGGCCACCACCCAATATAGAGTATATCTATTCCACTACATATGGAAATCTAAATAATATACAATGAGGTTAATCGTACCCCTAAAACCAAAACACTCCAACTCTAAATACATATATGACTAAATAAGCAATAATGATCAATCCAGATAGCAATCCCATAAGCTCCCCAGCTAAGTCCATGACCTGTAATCTGAAATACTAAAAAAACTAGCAGAAACAAACATATATATATATGAGTATATGCCTATACATATACATATGTATATATACATATTTGTATAAACAATTATACTTATATGTACATTAACATGTATAAATGTATAAACATATAACCATATATACAAAAAATAAAAAATAAGAAGAAGAAAGCAGAATAACATATAGGGTAAAATAATAACAAGTGCCAAATATCAACAGAGACGAAATCTGTTATATCTAAAATATCTAGTGAATCTAATAAACAGGCCCAAATTTGATCTAACCTTAAACAAAAAACAACCAAATCGTAAATTACCAAAAAGCTTATAATGTGAATTAGACATCCAATCCAGACTAAATTTTACTATACTGATGATTAGATTATCAGGGAGTCAGACTTAGTATGAAATAATCTCTGATTTCTTTCTAACCAGATAAACCAACACGAGATTATAACTAAGGAATCCAATATATATCTCTGCCTAGTATTGAACCTTAATCTACTACAATTCCAATAATCTGCACAATTATTTAGAACATTAAAACCATCAAATGTAAAAATCTTCAGAATCATGTTAAAAATTAAATAAGTGAAACAACAAGAGAAAAATAAATGATCAACGTGCTCCTCACCAATATAACAAAAACAACACTTGCAATCAAATATGATATTCTTTCTTTTCAAAAGCTCAATCATATTTAGCTTCTTATGAATGATCAACCACATAAGAAACTTAGCTTTGGGGGGAGCATTTGACTTCCATAAGAATTTAAAAGGATATATAGAAACTCCAGAAAAATTAATAAAATTATACATAGAATTAACCGTATAGACTAGTTTCTTATCTAAACTCCAACAAAGAGAATCACCATGCTCATCCAAGTTGTACAATGCTAACTTAGCTTTAAGTAAGGCCAATTTTCTTAACAAGTCCTCTTCTAAAATGTTATCAAAGGAAAATACCCACGGAGGGTCTAGATCGACTCTATAAATATCTATAATTAATGAATTCTTAAACTTACAATTATCATAAAGCTTACTGAATTCAATTTTTAGTGGCACACTAGAGATCCAAGGATCATGCCAAAAATAAGTAAGGTCCCCTGAGTGAACAATTACTTTAAAACCTAATTTAAAAAAGACAAAACAATTCAAGACAGATTTCCAAAAGTGTGATAGTCTATTTTCCCATACACCACTATTCCCAGCAATAAACTCCCCTCTAGAATAATAAGATTTAACTACGATAGACTTCCACGATGCCGTCACGGCAGGACTTCTAAATTTCCATAACCATTTGGCAAGCATGGATGAATTAAAATTATATAAATTTAAGATACCCAAACCCCCATCTTTTTTAGGCTTACAACACATGTCCCAATTGACTAAACATTTGTGAGCTCTACCCAAAGAAACACCATTCCAAAGGAAGTTACGCCTAATCCTATCAATCTTCTCTATGACCCATAATGGAAATCGATGTACAGCCATCCAGTATGAAGGAATAGCCGATAGCACCGAATTGACTAGAACTAATCTACCTGCTCTCGACAGGAATCTGTTATTCCAACTTAGTAATCTATTATTAATCTTATCAATGATCACTACCCAATCTTCTTTTTTAAGCTTCGAAGGTCTAATCTTAAACCCTAAGTAATCAAAAGGAAATTTCATAGTAGAGCAGGATAAGGTATTAGCTACTAATGTCTCCACCTTATTAACATCATTAAAGACCATAACCGCACTTTTATCAAAATTAATCCTAAGTCCAGATAACATTTCAAAACAGTATAGTATAAACTTAAGAGTAATTATATGCTTAGGCAAGTGGGAAGAGAATAATAATGTATCGTCTGCAAATTGAAGGATAGATAATTCATTATTAAATTCCTCATTCCCAACACTACCAAGCACCCCTAGTCTACCCGCTCTTTTAATAATTCTAGAGAAGACATCAACCGCTAAATTAAAAAAAAAAGGCGATAAGGGGTCTCCTTGTCTAAGGCCCCTCTTAGATTGAATCTTCTTACCCACTACCCCATTAACAACAATATTAGAGCAACCAGACCTTAGCAATAATAAGATCCAGTTGGTCCATCTGACACTAAAACCTCTAGCAAGACTCAATTCGCATATGAAATCCCAATCAATTGAGTCAAACGCCTTCTCAAAATCTAACTTTAAAATGGCACAAGTAATGTTATTCTTACAACAGACATTAATGTATTCCTGTACCGCTGCCACTCCATCAACTATATTCCTACCTTTAATAAAGGCAGTTTGAGAACAATCAATAAGATCGTTCATCCTAGTACTAAGCCTGTTAGCTAAAAGTTTAGAAATGATCTTAACAGAAACATTAATAAGAGAGATAAGCCTAAAATCCTTTAGAGAATTTGCTCCCTCTCTCTTATGAATAAGGATGACGTTTGCAAAGTTAAAACTACCTAAACGTAGTTCACCATTATAAAATTCGTTAAATAAATTTATAATATCAGACTTTAAGACTTCCCAGAATTGCTTATAAAAATTAACAGAAAATCCATCTGGTCCAGGAGCTTTGTCATTAGGTATATCACTTATAGCCTTCCAAATCTCTTGCTCAGAAAAAGGTTCATCTAAACTATCAAGATTAGTCCTATTTTCATATGGATATAACTCATTCCATCTAACGTTAGTTCTCCTCTTAATCTTTGAACCAAATATCTGCTTATAGTAACTGGTGAAAGCTTCATTTAAATCCTTTTGTACAATCAATTCTACATTATTAACAAAAATTGAATGGATCATATTATCACGTCTCCTCTTATTCGCTACACTATGAAAAAATTTAGTGTTATTATCCCCTTCCTTAATCCGTTGTATGCGAGATCTTTGCCTCCACATGACCTCTTCTTTTTCTAAAATCTGTTTGAGATCTTGTTTAAGGTTACAATATTTGTCCTTCTCAGTTGAATTAAGAATCCTTGACTCACTAATTTTATCAAAATCTAACAATCCACACATAATCTTATTCTTCTTAATTCTTATACTACCAAATACAAATTTATTCCAACGCTTGAGAAAAAATCTCAATTTACCTAACTTTGCAACAAAAATCTTAGCACTATTTCCCTATATAAATTATTAAGATAGAACAAAGACTTCCACTTAACCGAAACTAGGTTTGTGAAACTAGAATCAAGTAACCACATCTTCTCAAATTTAGAACTGTTACTAATAGATATATTCGAATCACATGTAAGGATGATTGGACAATGGTCAGAGAGTAAAAAAGGTAGTCCCTTGACTCTACAAATCGAAAATCTATCATCTACCTCAGAATTAATAAAAAATCTGTCTAATAAGGCAAAAGAAGGACTATCACGAACATTCGACCAAGTGAACAATCTGTTATCCATATGAATCTCTATCAAATTATTATCTAAAATAAAGTCATTGAATTCCTCCATATCGGAGAAATCGCCTTCTCTGGGTGATCTCTCCCCTAGAAACCTAGTAACATTGAAATCCCCCCCTACAATACAAAGGCTGGGGGAATGATTCCTGAAATTAGAAACTTCATCCCACAAAATTCTCCTCTCTATCTTTGTGTGAGGACCATACACATTAGATATACACAAGACAGAATTATCAAAAAGGGAAGCTAAGATAACTGTAAGGAATGTATCTTTATAGACTCCTGCACGAGTCTATATTGGTTCCCTTTCCAACCAATCATGAGTCCACCAGCAGTACCGATTGCCGGTAGACAAACCCAATTACGGAAAGTAGACCCACCTAATCTAAGATAAAAAACTAAAATCAGGACGCTCAATTTTTGTCTCTTGTAGTAGAATAATATCAATGTGATTATCTCGAAAAAAAATTCTAACTTTAGCACATTTTTTAGGTTCATTTAAACCCCTAACATTCCAACTAACTATCCTCATCTGCTCAAGGAAGAAACTCGCTCTAATTCCCTACTCCTAATGTACTCAGCATCAACCTCAATATCAGAAAAAATAAAGGCAGTATCATTGGCAAACTGAAATAACTGGCTAGTAGTGAGACTACCCAAAGCAAAAGGAGTGTAATCACTACCAAAAATCGGAGACGTACCTGAGCCCAAATCCAGACTACTACTGATAGAGTTTGGATTCGGGAACTCACCTCGAGATGAAGCCGAACCATATCTGATCCTAGCACTACACCGAATCAATCCAGAGCTGGGAGTCTCTCGCCTACGTCTCCTCTTCCTTGATGGAGTAATGAATGTATCACTACTACTCTGGACATGATCTACACTTGACTTGCACAAATCATTACAGATTGCACTAGGAGTATTCACCACCGAACCATACACTGAACGAGACAAATCATACTCCAAATATACCCCATCATGCCACGACCACAAATTCAAAGAGCATAGTCTCGCTCCCCGCTTGCTAATAATCATTGAAGGAGTACCCCCCCCCCAACACGACAGACCACTCATAACAGAAAACAAAACAAAACTCTCTGCCATCCAAGCAAAACATGTCCAGTCCTCAACTACATTCTCTGCCATCTTATTTATTACTACTGTTTCGTTCAAGCTTAACATATAACCAGTCATACCACGTCCAGCATTAAAGTGAACACCAGGGACCACATAATGATCACCAGTGAGGGCAGTAACCACAGAATGATCAGAAGGAAGAACATCCAACGTACTTACATTTTTACAAAGGAGATTACTCACAGTGTCCACAGAATGATCACCAGGGAGGACAGTAACCACAGAATGATCCCCTCGATATGCTTTCCGATGTCTTCCAACTTTAATCCGTCCAACTCTATATCCTTTCCTATATTTGATAGGGTTATTCTGAGAAATTTTGAGATTAGTTACTATGTTTGGAACAGTATAAGGAACATCAACCCCACCCTCAAAATTTTCCAGTAATTCAAAATTGTTCGAAAGAACAATATCGTCGTCCACTTTCCAATTCGCTTCTTCAATACGTACTGAACTGGGACACTCACCTCCAGCCTCATCTACCACATCATAACTACTCATGTCGATTTTATCGTCACCGGTCATCAGCTCCCTTGGCCACTTTTCTTTATTCTTCAAATAGTCCGATGATTCCTCAAATAAACCCATACAATGTACAACTGCAGGATCACTGAACAGAGGATCCACACGCCAAATTTCCCCAACAAACCCAACATTACCCACCAATAATTCATCAAAGCCACTCACTTCCTCTGCTTCGATAACCAAGTTATCGACCTGGACATTGTCTACCAGAACCTTGTTTCTTAGACCAGAGTTCGAATGCATAGCAACATCACTATCCGAATAATTCTGAAAGATAACAGCTCGTCTATCACAAATAATAATGGTGTTAATGACATCGAAATGCTTCAAAATCTCGTTCAAATACAATCCAGCCTTTCTCTTATTGCTTGCCTTCGATTCCTCATATATCATGCGGAACTTCAAAAAACTTTTACAAAAAGAGAGAGCATGATCCTTCCTACCTAGCTGACGAGGCAGTGGAGGAAATACAACAATATTATCCAATCTCTTACTCCACAAAATTCCGTCTACCAGCCCCTCCAAATGCCACCCTAATAACAGTAACAAGTAAGCCCCATCATTCGTCTCTCCAGAAAAATCTAAAATATAAAGATCCAACAGCAAAATAATGTTATGACATATTCTCGAACAGTTGAAATGCAATATGTCAAAGACTGAATTCCCACTGAACGTCGTCGGACAGTTTGACTTTCTATGACCCAATACACCACAATTAAAACATCGAAAATCATTTCGACAGTCCTTCGCTAAATGGGACGATTCACCACATTTGAAACAGCTTCGAATACTACTCTTATTGCCGAAAGTAGGGTTTTTTTGTCGTGGTTGAATTCCAGTCCAAACAATTGAATGATTTCCTAACCATATCCGCATATGAAACCGACGAAGACGGGCTAAAAGCAGTCTTACCTGATTTCAAGGAAGTACCATCATGATTATAGGGAGCATCTTCTTTATTAAAAGTAGAAAACAGAAATCTATCATCAAGAGTTCTACGAAAAACACACTGTCTGAAAGTGAGATTTAATCGCCCCGGCTTCATATTCGTTTCCTTGATGAGAACATCTGGAGCCGTGTCCTTAATAATGCGAGATACTCCATGAAATATGCCCCTAGATTTTCCACCAAATATTAAAACATCGCCTGACTCCAATAATATTTTCTTTTCCATAGCTTCGTCCCTTTCATCTCTGTAAACAAACTCCGCCGAATCCCCAATAGAAATGGAAACTACAGGCAGCCCAGCCAACAAACTATCATGGCTTTCATCTTTATCTCGATGTAACTCCAATTTACCATCCAAATTGTAAAAATTAACTATACACGCATCTGGATTCATATTTGGAAGATCCTCCACACTACCACCATTCTTCAGAATTATATTTTGAGCATCGTCCATTGACTCGTTAACCATCATTAAAAATTCTTCAGGAATCTTATTAGGCAGAGCCCCATCACTCGAACATCTATCATCATATTTCTTTAGTTGTGGATTCCAGAGTTTCCCGAAGCACATCATGTATAGGTTTAGTTTATCCCCATTATCAAGACTGGGTCTGAAGAAGCCTCCTTTCCCGATTCCTAATTCTTGGCATCTCTTTACAATTCGGATCTGATCAAGAAGACTGATGCGATTCTTAATTAAAATCATACCTGAACCCAGAATATGGTAACTTGTCTCAGAATTGGGATTCAATCTCAATGAACCCACTTTATTGCGATAAGAACAGATGTTAAATCCTTTATTCCCCAAAGAGCTATTCGCAAAATTAACATGATTCACATTCAAGAATCTACTGCAACTTCTTGCCAAGTGGCCATGACCTCCGCATCTAAAACAACGGTCGGCAAAATTGGGGTTGAGAGATTTATCAGAACGCGAGTTTACCCTAATCCCCAATCCATTCTGTTTAATTACAACTACAGAATATTGAGAGTAAGGAAGATTTGAGCAAGATCCATTCCAGGAAGACGATAAGGTTTCAGATGCCATTTTTCAATCTCAACTGTTACTAACCGGGAATGGTGATATTTTAGTAGTGGTAAGTTAAAATATGGTATAATCTTTTTTTATAGTAACAAATTTGATAGAGGTTTTTAATGATACGAATCTTAATTTTTTTTTTGAAATTTCGTATCACCAGTCTTAGATCTAGTTTTTAATGCTTAACCCTTTTGTTTTCATTTTGTATAGACAAAGAAGAAAATGCCTTTACTTTGTGATTATCCCCTCTGATTATTAATGTCTGTTTGAGATTATTTTTGTAGCAGATGATAAAGTCAGACTTTATGTAGCAGACGATAAAGTCAGACTGCAAAATAAGAATGTCAAAACATTTTTTTATAAGTGAAGTTTCCTTTAACACTGCCGTTGAGCAATACACAAACCATTGTTGATATTAATCTATGGTACTAGTTGATATAGAGGTCCAATCACTCATCTTTTCCAAAGCTGCAAATTCCTTAAATTTGAACTATGAAGTAGACGCCACTTATCTTAAACTCTAATACAAGTAGATATTAGTTGACCGAACTATTTAATTTCTCTTTACCATTAGATATTAGTTAGTCGTGACTAGTTAATTCCTCTTTACCAGTAGATATTAGTTTTTTCATATGGCTTTCTCTGCTTAGTCTGCATATATGTAGCCAGAACCTAATACATTTAACCTATTCCCATGTTTGAAAAGTTATGCTGAGATACATGCCTATTATATATCTCATGTTTTTAGGACTAGAGTCCTCTTTGCTGTAAAAGAAGTATCTTTACTTGATTATGGTGGAAATGCACCGCAATGCATTTCATAACTTGAGCAGAGCAATTCACAATTTTGTTTCACTGGGGACACAGCCAATGAGTTGGGCAATGAGGATAAGAGTAGCTCTATTCCTTGCATGGGCTCTTGAATATTATATCAGCAGATGTCGTGCTCTATATCATGATCTAAATGCATATAGAGTTCTACTTGTGTTTTTTAGATGGAGATGTCCTATGGGGGTAAGTTTCCATTTATTTTGTTCCCGCATTATGTAGATATATGGAGCACTGTTTTTCTCCACGTGGGTTTAGAACACTAACAAGCTGTAATGGAAGTGTGTAAGATAATGATTTGCTACTTGTGTAGGTTTCACAATTTTTTTAGATCAAATAAACAGTGACATAACATAGGAAGATTATATTCTTAAATGTTTTTAAGGACAAATAATTTAAGCTTTCTCATGATGACTCGTTGCACTAAAGTTTTAAGTATAATGTCTGTAAGGTAGGTTTGTGAATTGAGCAATCATAGGAAGGCTACAATAATGTTCTCTCAGTCTTTGAGCTCAGTCACCAATTTTATGTATGCTAAATGTTTATAGGTTATGAGGTGTTGCAAAGTTTTTGAAGGACGACAACTAGGGAGTGAGAGGTTCAATATATTCAGTGGTTGCCCATCTGGCTAAACTACAACTATTATCCTCCGTGGTGGGGCAGACCAAGTATTTTCACCTATCTTTGTGATTGTCAACCTCCGATTCATCATCTTACCTTGCAATACCTAATAGCTTCCATATTCCTGTTGTAACAATTTATTGAAGAAGATTAAAGAAGTCTTCATGATAGTAAGAAGGGCTGTAAAGTACTCCACTGTTGTTGCTGGTGGTTGATGTAAGATGTATATACATGAATGAAGCGAACCTGTATTACTTTGTATATTATTTGTATTGTCGACGTATCAATAACAAACCTGCTATTGTAAGGATCCGGTTCATGTAAAAAAGGGGGAAAACACAAGCAAAAAGAAATGAATCCAAATAAAATTATCTCTACTTGTTCTTGTAAATTGTCGTCGGTTTAAGTTTCTTATAGATGATTGATCTGAAAAAAGTAGACAAACTATATATTAATGACAGCATTGCGATTTCAATATTTTGATATTCTAATTGTGTCACAAGAACGACGGTAATATTTACCGATGCCATTACAACGCAATATTTTGCCAAATCATCTGCATCGCTGTGGAGTACCTAAATTTAATGATGCCATAGCGACATGCTATCTATTAGAGCTAAGACGTCACAACCGCTTCACTATATATTAGTGACAATGTTGCGACACCAATATTCTGATATTCTAGTTGTGTCACAAGAGCGTCGGTAATATTTACTGATGTCATTGCGACGTAATATTTTGACAAATCATTTGCGTTGTTATGGCATGGGAAAAAATTAGCGACGCCGTTGTGACGATATTTCTATGGTACCATAACGACACCCAGTAATTTAGTGATGCCTGTTTTTTTGATGCGTATTTGACGTTGTTATGGAGTCACTTAAAAGTTTAGCGATGCCTTAACGACGCCACAAATGGGTCAGAAAACTGTAGATTTGTAGTAGTGATAACTAGCGTTATAAACACATAATACTAATATATATAGATATATGTATATATTTTAACTGGTATTTTATTTACAAGTTTTTCAGTAGTATGTAAAATAGTACGTAGAAAATATAGCTTAAGTTCCGTAAAACATGAATTAAGTAAAAATAAGTAAAATTGTTGAATTAGTTTGAACATGGTGCATGTTGTTTTTCAACACCAAAGGTAAAGTTGAATCCCACATAATAAGTAAAAATCTACTCGATCTCCATGTTATTCTTGAATAAACCTATCTTGTTTTGTTGTTAATTTTTCTCTCTTTGCGCCGTAGGAATAATAAGTCAACGTCAGGAAGAAGACCTTGATTACTTACAGGGAGAAGGAACTCATAGCTAAGAGGGGCGGACCCAGAAACCCTCTTCATCCTGTGTTAGTAGTGCTAGTTTTGAGTTTCTTTTTAGTACCTTCCCTACATAAGGATAGTATATATATCCTTAGAGGATCCTAAATTGTCGGTTTATGTTGGAATTGCGGCTTTACGCAAATTGAGATTTGGCTGTAGAAGGATCAAATTGTATCCGAGGAACAGGGGAACGCCTAAGTTCCCATGCCTAGCCTTAACTAATTTCGCAAGCACCTCTAAGTAACCACCTGTTGCCTAATGCCGGGCTCAAGTCCAGTTGGACAGAAAGATTCTCATTTTGGCTCAGTAAGCTTTCTTAAAGAAGAGGTTTTGTTTGCTACCACTTTCTTTCTCTAAATAAGTTTTTTTCTCTTTTGAGCTTTTGATTTATCTGGTAACTCTTGTACCCAATACAATAGGTCCTAGACATTATTCCATCCAGGGATAAGCCCTGTAGGCAGATGGAACGAGAAAGATTCGCTTTCAGTACCTAATTATATTAGGGTTTTGGAGTTCGCCAATTCTCTTGTGAATGAAGTTGGTGCTCATTGTTCTCATAGTAAGAAGAGTCAACCAGGGAAAGTCCCATTAGGAAGTGCAAGGGATACAACAAAGTGACCCCGTCGGCGAGATCCAGTTACCCAGAGCTCAAGCCAAAAGATAATAAAGCCATTCGGTTCTTTGATTTGTTCGGAAAAGAAGCTAAAGCCCTTCTTTTAAGTTCTTCCTAGATACATGGTCTGTTCGCTATGCCGCTCAGTCTGGGCACACATCCTTCGCTCTTACGACCGGAACAAAGTAAAGTAACAAGAAGCTCTGGCAAAAACAAGACGGAGATTTTTTTAACAAAGTATCACATCCTCCGGTGCAGATGAATAAGCTATCTTGGAGGAAGAGCCATAGTTGATGCGTCGAATGCTAGTGCAATAAAATAAGCCAGTATAAACATTGGCGCCTAGTATACCAAGTCCAAACTATCAATTTGAATTTCTCAAATATTCCATGTTTCTGAAATGAACCCTATCAAATATTTTACATTTTCTCCTTTGGAGCCTGGTAAGGTGACATACGTCTCGCTGCAACCACCCACCCTTTTCGTATCTTATTGGAAATAATTCGTGTTAGAACATTCCATTTTACAGAAAATGACTCGATTGCGTAAGGCCCGCGATAGCAACGGAATCGAGGAAAGTATAAAGAAAAGAGGGTTCTTTTCTAGGATATATATATATATATATATATCTTTAATAGCCAAAGAGACAGGATACTAAGATTTTCATTACAGTCCATTACGCTTCGCACCTCGAATATACGATAATATGATCTGTATTTTGCATATGACAGTTAAAAATTATGTGAATCTCCTTCATCATCATAGGTAAGGCAAAGCGCTTTCTTTTAACCAGTCTCCTATTACAGATGTCTCTTTCTGCGCTATGCTCTCATTAACTCAGGTAGCACTCCGAACGATTGGCAAACCAAGGCTAACTTAGTAGATCTCAACGATCTCGCACTAAAACAAGAGAAAGTAAAACGACGTTCCCAATAATCCATGAGAATCTCATACCCCACTATGAACCGTACGAGCATGTCCTCTATCACCCCCACCGCGCTTACGGCTCTATAACCCAACCCAACTTGCTCTGGCCCCGGGCCTTCCCGCATCTTTTCCTCAGTAAGTGACGGGCGAGAGAACACAACGAATAGTGAACATCTCGTCTTATCCACTTCTTCAAACATCTAGCAGCTTGCTAAGAGTGGCAAGAAAGAGAGAGAAATCCCTATTTTTAGGGGTCTAGAGGAAGAAGAAGCCATTACGCCACAAGCCCCTACATGTAGCTATGGGATAGGGATTGGAAAGAGTTTATTGTTTGGGGGTGTCGTTATACGCTCTCGTCACCCTTATCATGTCCTTGACCTATCTATTTTGCCTAACGAGCGTACTTGGCCATACGTACATAGGCTCATTCGCCACCAGCCAAGCTCCAGTATATTATTAGGCGAACCCCAAAAATGGACTGATCTGTTTTTTTTTCTCCGCACCAGTTATTGAAGGATTGTCAACCTTCTTCATTCGACCTGACCTCTTCAATTGTGTCAGTAAAGCAGAACCCAAGGCTAGTGAACCTCTTTTGCCAGGGCCCTTTGGCTAGTCTTTCAGTTATGGCAGTCAAAGAGAACCCTTACCGTATGTGCGATTCTCACCTTCTATTCTTAACAAACTGACCTTAGGCCGGGAACTGCCTCTCCGCCACTATCCTTACCGATAGGGGAAGTTTTTGAGAAAAAAATATCTTGGAAGCATTCCTGAACGGAATGGACCCATCGTTGGCAAAACAACCATTTCGTTATACGAATGTCTCGGGGATTGCATGAGTCCGCGGACGGGCCACTTCGCCCACCATGCGGGGTTTCTCCACTAGTCCAACCCCTGAGATAACGAAAAAACCAAAGGAAAGTGTAACCATTTCCATCTCGACGTATTTGACTTTTTTTATTGCTGAACCAAGGTACCCCACCCCAATCCTTAATCAATTCAAAATGAGTTCGCGAATTCACCATTATTTCATTCTTGAGCTAGGATAAGACCTTTGACTTTCTCGCGCTAGCTTGCAAGCATTTTCTGGCTTCGCTAGCTTGCTAGCATACTCTTCTGCTCTGCTATCAATGAAACCGAAAGAAAAACCTGTGCCCTTTCGTACACAACAACTGTTGAGTGTTATGAAGGACTCTGTAGAACACTTCTTGCAAGGCGGTTCCCAATCCGTTTCATAGTACATGTAGGTGGTTGAGATGCCGTCTGAGATTCTTTTCTTTCTGTAGGATAACCCTATTGGGAAGTTGGTTTCTACCATGGAAGTCAAAAATAAGTTCACTAATTCTGGACACCTTTTCTCAAACTAGACCAGATAAAGACCATGAAATGACGCAAATCAAGTCAATAGTTTGGACTGGTGGAGATTGATTGGCTATCCGAGGTAGTTCTCGAGCCTTCTCTCTCAATTTTTATGCATAATAGCACCAAAAAGTCAAGGATTTCAATCCCGACTGACGAATCTCCATGTTTTTGTTGAATAAACCTATCTTTTTTTATTGTTAAATTTTCTCTCTTTGCGCCCTTATCTAGTAAAAACTCATTTGTATAAAAATCATCACATGGAAAACATTCCCACCTGCGACAAAATACTTTAACCCAACCCGTCTATGTAGTTGCTTTACATACCAATCGTTTCTAGTACTTGTACGTGATTGTCCAATTTATCACTCATTATTAGATCTTCCAGGAACTTTGCGTTTTCAAATTATAAAAAAGAAAATTAAATTTAAAATTAGAGGTAAGAAAATATGTGAATGACACAGGACAATTTTATGCTATTATATAGTTATTTTTCAGGATTACTCAATAACTCCATGGATTTAAATTGTATAATTATATTAACCATCAAAAACTAATTTTTCTACCAAAATTTAAGAAAGAGAAACACCTACTAATCATAATTTGTAGCGAGTTTGAAAACATATATTGTATTTACTATTTTATAGTTTGATCCTATTTGTGTAAGATTAAGATTATGTAACACCCTGAATTTTCTGTGAATATTAGATTAACAAATTTAAGAATACTTAATTTCGAATGTGAGAATTAAGAGAAACGGGTTATGCCATTGCATTCTTCTCAGAATTTTTCTTGAGATAGAGTCCGAGTTTGCGTGAATTGGACTCCGTACGAAGAAGTTATGGCCTTCCGAAGTTTCAGAATTTAAATTAAAAACGGTTCGAAATTCAAATTCAGACAGGGGAACAGGCTGGGCGGGAATTCTCCCGCCCAAGGACCAGGTCGACCAGGGGGTCGACCTACCCATACAGGTCGACCAGGGGGTCGACCTACCCCCCCCCCCCCCCCGGGCAGATCTAAAAAATGACGTTGTTTTGACTCATTGCCGAGTCATTAGGGCTGAGGTGTTATTCTATCTTGACTGGATGGTCTTGATTGCTTCTAGGGTTAATCTGACAGCTCTAAATTAATTAAAATTCTATATAAACAACCTAACTCTCAACCTAAAATCACACTAATTCATACCAAGAGCCACCATGCATCAATGGAGAACCTAGAGTAGTTGTCGTTCTCTTTCAACTCAAAAACAAGAAGCAAGAATCAAATTCTAATCTAAATTAGGATAACAATTAGTCTACATCAAAGGCGAGCAATTCAATTTCAAAATATAGATCCCAGAAAAACAAGACTATTCTTTTGTTTGTGAGTATAATTTCTTTCACAAAATAATTAATTAATTTAATTGTGATAAGTTATAATTGGGATTATGAGAATATGACTTTGAATCATGTGATGTTATCGTTGACAGTTGTGTTATTGTGGATCTATTTCATATGTTGAATTGTACATGTTTAACTTGATTCATCTTATGCAAGTTTGGGATGTTAAATCATATGTATATGAATCTTATGCAAGTTTGGGATGTTAAATCATATGTATATGAATCCTATGCATGTTTGGGATGTTAAATCATATGCTAGTTTATGAATCTTATGCAAGTTTGTAGGTGGATCATACTTAAGGTCATATGTGAATCATGTAGATGTATATGCTAGCCTATAAGCAAACATGCGACATTAATTTACATGTTTAGATCCATATACAAGTTCACATGTTTATGTTTAGATCTATATTTAGATCCATGGCAATACATAGTTATGCAAATTTATGTTCTATATGCCCATTACCTATGCTAGTTTTGTATGTGAATCATATGCTAGTTTGAATGGAATTCATATGCAAGTTATAGGAAAACCATATTTATATGTGCAAGTTCACACCTTTATGTTTAGATCTATATTTAGATCCATAATAGTTTAAACAAATTTATGTATACCCATTTCCTATGCAAGTTATTGGCTATGTAAACTTATGTCATGATTCTTAGATTTATTTTATGTGTTATGCAAGATGTGATGTTGCTTTTCTTTTTATAAGTTAGACTATTTGCGAGTCTAGCATATGTCATATTAAAACGTACAGATAGTGTGGGGACGATGGGATAATATTAAATATTAATATTGTGAATTGGCATAAAATGGCCTTAAAGGCATATAATTAATTGGAGACATTAATTGGTATAATTTGTATACCTGGAATTTATGGACATAATTTAGGTGACAATTATGGACATAAATTAATTTGGAATTTATTGACAAAAATTTGAATAGGTTATTAATCCAATTTGGGGTTAAATAATTATTCGTAAATTAACCGCCTAATACACGAGGTTAGACTCGTTTGTGGTACAAGACTACCCAGACCCTGTTGAGTCAAGGAATTCAAGGTGTTTTGATCAATGACAAGGAGAAATTCAAGATCGACAAAAAGAAGATATTCGATGGTATAGGTTGATTATTTAGAGTATGAGTGTAGTTAAATATGTTAAAATCTATCCTCAAATAATCATATTCCTATATGGTTTGAATATATATATGTTTATACATGTATGCACATTCATTGTGCATACTAACAGAAACCGGTTGACCGGTTCATATATAGGCGGTCGACCGTTTCTGTGCAGAATGCACAATGAACGTGCACACATATATATAACGTACATATATTCAAACACCAGTCTACTGGTCATTTTTTACCAATCGACTGGTCTACGAACTGAAGCCATCTTTTCGAATAGACACCCTATTTCATCAATGGTTATGATCCTTTCTCTTGGCCAAAAATCATCTCTTTTCATGGTTTCTCTTCACCAATGACTACATCACTCCATCCTCTATAAAAGCATCATGAAATCATCATTTTTAAATAATAACAATTCTCTCTATTCTTGCTATCTAAGTGCTGATTTCATTCTTATTCTTTAAAAGCATTCAAAAGCCCACTATTCTCATATATCGTTATTTGAATCCTTGAATCTATATATTATTCTTTAGATTCAAACAACGATATCATCTTCCAAATCTTCATAATATCAAAATCATATTTGAGGATAAGATTATAGGAAGATTGTACAAGAATTGACAAATTCGTGTTATTAAGAACACACATTGTCAAACTACAAGTTTATATCTTGTTTGAAGTCTTCGGTGTTGTAAGAGGCGAGTTGTGAAGTCCTCGTATTGATAGAGGCGTGAAATCCCGTTCGGCTGCTCGGGTGTTGTGAACCTGTTTTCCTCAGGGTTAAGTGAGGATAGTGTTTAGTGAAATTCCAGATAGGAGATCTGGGACTGGAAGTAGGACGGTGCTCCGAACCAGTATAAAAATCCCTGGTGTGATTTTTCTATTACTGCATTTACTTATCTGTGATATTGCTACTGTGAGATCTTTCTTAGTATATATTATATATTCCGCATATCCATATTACTGATCCTGCCTAAAGTCGTCTATCGACATTTTCAATTGGTATCAGAGCAAGGTCATCTCATAACTGTAACACAGTTATTTTATATATTCTAGTAATATGGTAAATAACGCAAGCACTAGTAACACCACTTACACAGAAGGTCAGTCAACACAAAGACCTCCTTTTTTTAATGGCCTAAACTATAGTTATTGGGCAACACGTATGGCTTTTTATATGCAATCAACAAGTTATGATGCTTGGAATGCTACTCAGAAAGAAATAGTCAATCCAATAACTGAGTATGCTGAATGGACAGCTGTTGAGAAAACCGCAGCTACTGTAAATGCAAAAGCAATAAATATGTTTTTTGTGCATTAGATCAAAACGAATATAACCGTGTTAGTATCTGTACCTCTGCATATCAAATTTGGCAAATGCTAAAAACCACTCATGAAGGTACTAACAAGGTTAAACAAGCAAAAATAGCTTTGTTGAAAAGTCAATTTCAAAATTTCAAAATGAAGCCGAATGAAACAATCAATGAGATGTATTCAAGGTTTCAAACCATTCGTCATGCTCTTATCGGTTTAGGACAAAAATATTCTGATTTTGATGTAGTTTCAACAGTCCTACATTCACTGACTAATGAATGGGAAGGAAAAGTATTAGCAATAGAAGAAGCTAATGATCTTTCCACCATGAAGCCAGATGAATTGATAGGAAATCTTATGTCCTATGAAGCTAACTTGCAGGCTCAAAAAGAACAAAAAGAAGAAAAGAAAAATGTAGCTTTTCATGCTGAGAAAGATGAAGACGTCTCAGATTCCGAAGATGAGGATCTAGCATTCATTGCAAAAGGATTCAAAAAATTCTTAAATCAACAAAAAGCTAGTCAATACAACAGAAAGAAGTTCGGATCAAATAAGCCATCATCATCAAATGTAGAATGCTTTAACTGTCATAAGAAGGGACACATGCAAATGGATTGTCCAGAACAAAAGAAGAAGACAGAAAATGACAAGTTCAAACACAAAAAGGACAAGTCAAAGAAACGGGCATTCTCAGTGACATGGGATGATTCAGACTCATCTTCATCTGATAATGAAAGTGACTCAGGCAATGAACAAGCTAATGTATGCTTTATGGCTAAAGAAGATGAGGTACAAATTCCGACTTTTGAAGAAGTTCTCGATATAAATGCTGAGTTAATGTATAAATTTAAAGATGTAAAACGACAATGCAAGCAAGCTCAAGCTGATTTATGTAGAGCAGAATTTGAACGAGATATGTTAAAAGACGAGAAGAAAATATTAGAGGAGGAACTTGAAAAATCTCAAGAATCATCATCTAATATTGATTCTCAACTATCTCTTTTGAGTCAAGAAATTGAAACTCAAAAAGAGAAAAATGATGCTCTAACTACCAATAATCATGAGCTTAAGGCAAAAGTCAAGATGTTAGAACTTGAAAAAGCTAGTTTACAAACAAAGTTAGACGACATTACCCAAAATGTTTCTAACTTTAACAAAGGTCGAGAAAATCGAACAAAAATTATTGAAAGTTCACAAACTGCTACAAATAAACAAGGTTTGGGATATAAGAAACAAGTTATCAAGAAACATCTTGGTAAAAGAAAAAGGGAAAATAAGGAAGTACGAGAAACTAAAGCTAAGAAAAATCTTAGTTTATTATATTCCATTCCAAAACCGATTGTGAAATTTCAAAAGAAGAATGTCAAATCTATAAAAATATGGGTTCCTAAAACAAATAACAATTTGATTAGGAACAAGTACATTCAAAATTTTTTGAGTTATGTGCATCATAATCCAGATTATGTATATAAAGGGGATACCGTACCCGTATGGGTTTGGACTCCTAAGACCTAACTCTTAGGATCCTATAAAAAGGTGGGTACCATGGACTTAATTTTATTTTTTGCAGGTCCCACTTAAGAAAAGAGAAAAGTGGATACTAGACAGTGGTTGCTCGAAGCATATGACTGGAGACAAGAGCTTATTAACAAATATCACTTATTCGGATGGTGGCTCAGTCGCTTTTGGAGATAATTCAAAAGGCTATATCATCGGTAAAGGCGATGTGAGCAATTACGGTACATCAAACTTACCTCTTATTACTAATGTCGTGCTAGTTAGCAATTTGAAACATAATTTACTAAGTATCAGTCAATTGTGCAACAAAGGTTTTATCATTTCTTTTTCGGACAATAAATGTAGTATTTTAGATAAAGATTGTGTAACAACCCGTATTTTCAATAACCTGTTATAACATAAATGGAGGCAGAATTAAACTGTAAAATCTGAATCAAGGGAAACGGGCTATGCCATTGCGTTCGTCTCGGAAAAATACGCGAAATAGAGTCCGAGTTTTCGAAAATCGGAGTCCGTATGACCAAGATATGGCCTCGCGAAGTTTCACGAAAAATTCCCAAATTAAAGTATACTTAATTAAGTGAAATGGGTTGCGCAGAGAAATATATATATTGATATATATATATATATAATTGAAAATTAAATAAATAAATATGCAAAAATGTTCAAAACAGCGAATTGGGAGAGGGGAATAACCGAACCGGCCGATTTTTGAGGTCGACCCGAGCTCGCTGGGTCGACTAGGGGTTAATCCAGGGTGTTTGGCTGTCAACCCGTGGGCCGATTCGCTCAAATGCAGATTTTGCATTTGGATGGTTCTCATGGTTCATCTTTAATCTAAAGGCCCTAGATGGTTCCTACACTTGACTTCTTCCCCAAGACATGCTTTGATGGCTTGGATTGAATCTAGATTTAATCCTATGGCCTAAAACACTTGCCTAATCTATAAATAAGACCCTTACCTATCCTAAATCCTCATTATTCATTCATGCAACTAAACTATGGCAAAATTTTACCTCTCATAGCCTCCACTTCATTTCTATGAGAGGTTTCATGATCATGAGAGTGTTAGAGAGTTTCTATGTTAGTATGAGAGCCTCTCAAGTTGATTTCAAGGCTAAAGCTTTGATCTTTGTTCATAAAGATGGGGTTTTGATTGATTTGGAGCTTTCATTTTTGGGTTTTAGGATGATGACATGCATAGGCTTTGTCTCAATCTTTCATCTAATCGATTTGTGCCTTCATAGCAATGTAAGCCCTTTCCCTACTCTTAGATATTAACTATGAAGTTAAATGTTCATGTTGCAAGTTTGGGTTTGATCATTGAGAATGATACATGCTATCATGTCATGCAAGTTTATGAAGTCATTATCTTGATCTCATGAGCTAAAAGCTACAACCTTTATGTTGAAATGTTGCATTATGCAACATGAGAACCTTCATAATCTTTATGTCAACTTGCATATGAAGTCATAACCCTTATATGATGATATATGCGAGTTACTAGTCATCATTCCATGTCTTTTGTCACCATGATTCGTTTATGTGCCAAGTTTGGGTTTATGCATGTTTTTGAGGCTTAAGAATGTAACATGCAAGCTAATGAACACATTTGTGCCTCATTTGCCACCATGATTAACTTGTGGCATAATATCCATTTTTGTCATGCCTTTGTCAAGTCTCTTCTTTTAATCCATTACGTTGTTGCGAACGTATATGCGAGTTTAAAAGCGTTGGGGTCACATTATGGGAAAACATAATGACATGAACATGATGTGGGTAAATGGGTATAAACATGACAACGTGTAACGTTAAATATGACATGTGTTTATACTTGAAAACATGACTTGAAATATAACATGGAAGTTGACATGTAAGTATGCATAAAAACACAAGCTTGGGAATTTACCTATTAAGTTAGGTCTACCCTTTGGGAATTTACCTATTAAGTTAGGTCTACCCAAATGCTTGAAAAACTTGTAACATGTTTTGGAAACATGATGAACATGACACTTAGATAATATAAGTGTGGCCAACTCGAGGTTGGGTTGAGTTTGCAACGTAAAACTACCCGGAACCGACCGGCCTAACTAGTAGTTGCAAACAATAGGACCCAATGTGAGAAGTTGGTCATGTTGTGCTTAAACCCGAGGTTAGACCAAGTTGTGGTGTAAAGCTACCCGGAACCGACCGGCTTAACTAGTAACCGCAACAAAGTCTAATGTGAGAGGTTGGGGTGCATTAAGTAATTAATGCCACATGATAGGGTTAAGTTAATTTGATTAATGACTCTTAACCAAATATGACATGGACAAAGGGGTTAAGTAAATTGATTAGGCTAATGATACTTAACAAAACATGACAAGGTTGGGTAGGTTAAGTAACTTGATTTGCCTAATGACACTTAACCATTTTTATACGACTAGTGGACGGGGTTAAGTTAACCAACACTTAATCAATCCAACACGATAATTTGGTAAGGTTAAGTAAGTTTTCTTAATGACACTTAACCGAAAGATACAGTTAATGGATGGGGTTAAGATTAGACTCAACTACTCTAAACATGATAATCGGATGGGGCTAAGTTAGCCTAGACTTAATTAATCCCACTTGGTAGTTTAATGGGGTTAAGTTAAACACTTAACTAATCTAACTCGTTAATTTGACGTGGTTAAGTGACCTAAACTTAACCAATCTAACTCGTTAATTTGATGTGGTTAAGTGATCTATACTTAACCAATCTAACTCGTGAATTTATTGAGGTTAAGTTAACCCATACTTAACCAATATAACGTGAAAACATGATAAGGCTAAGTCATGAATCGCTTGAATACACTTGACCGGTTTGACTAAGTAATTTGATAGGGTCAAGTTAATATATACTTAACCAACTTGAGCATGGTTTGTAGGGTTAAGTCTTGAACTTGGATACTTAGCCAATTTTGACATGATTTGTAGACGTGTTAAGTCTCGAACTTGGATACTTAGCCAATTTTGACATGATTTGTAGACGGGATTAAGTCATGAACTTAAGTGACACTTAATCTGTTATATAAACCCTAATTCGGAGGATTAGGTGGGTAACCGTAGTTAACAAGGATAACGGGAATAAGGCTAAGTGGTAAACCTTAGTTGAAGAATAACTAAGTAATGATTCTTAGTCAAGGAAATTTGGACCAGTTCATAGATAAATGAGTAACCTGATACGGTAGGTCATCGTTTAAGTATACGAGTAGGAGCAAGTATCTGATTTAGATAAAGGCTCCAGCGAACTGGGTAGCGAAGCAGCGGCTTCGGGGGAACGTGAGGATATTCTTGGGATCCCTCTGTGAGCTGCCAGGTGATCATACTAGGCTCATGAGAGGTTAAGGTCTGCGTTATAAGAACCAAGAGTATGCCTTGGTTGCTATACGAGCAACCTAAAGACGGGGATGGATAGCGGATAGTCGACGATACACGGTCGTACCCTAGATAGCATTTTCGTCAGGCTACCTACCATCTTTGGTCAAGCGTGTATGTACGGAAAGGCAGAGAACACCCAATAGACCATAATTGCTATCTAATTATGGTTGCGGTAAGGCTTGGATGTGGGTTGGCCAGTGTTGTGTTCTCATATAGGATTTATACTGTCTTGTCTTTCACTAGTTGAGGGAGGGGTCGCGTGGGACCATAGCCACGTATAGAAAAACAGACCTTAGCATCTGCATCGGCAGATAAATCGAAAGCTCCCGACTGAGTCCTGTATTTCCTGGTCTGCCCTGTGACAGGACTCGGATGGCACGATGTGATACATGTGCATACAGTCATGGAAAACGATTCACGATGAATGCATGGGAAAAAGGGCGCGGTTGACGGTTAGCGTAAATCCCAGTGGCCCTGGGTGGTTGAACCAGAACCGAGATACGAAAACGTGCAATAGGTAAGCGTAATCCCTAGTAGCCCTAGGTAGCATAAGTCCTAGTTGTACAAACGATAATTCATGCTGGAAGACCCTAGCTAGGTTTAGGGTAACAGTCCAAACCGATCTTAAGGATCCTGGAACTATGTTAAAGTGGTATAGAACCTCATGGGAAAGCCCGTATGGTCTACGGCAAGGGACTGAACACTTTCATGGAATAAAACATACGAGTTGAGTAACCTATATATGCGATATATTAGGTTGACACGGACCATTATACGACTTTTGAGTAAGGGTCATTCACGGATAACACATGATACAGTTGGGATACTAGTACGGTAGGTGCAGAGCAGATGTACAGGATAGATACCATGGGACGTTATACGTGATAGATATCTTGGGGATATTATACTTGATAGAAACCTGACGATGTGATACCTTGTTTTATCTTGACATCGTAATTTATCATGACACCTTAGTTTATCTGAGTTCAGTAGTTCATCCTGTTATTTTGATTTAGCTTATCTATCTTGTTATCATGCTTATGTTCATCTCAGTTTCTCATGTCAGTTAACTTTACTAGTTTTTATGCTAATAGTAGATAGGGCTTACTCAGTCTTTTTGACTGACCCGTTTTGTTTCGCCTCTTTTCTTCCGTTTCCCCCCCAGGTTACAGGGAGGAAATACTGTTGTTTAGTTCGGACTTCTTCTGCTTGAAGGTCATCATGGATGGCTTGGACTTTTCTTGGCTAATGGCTACTTTACTGTTTTTACTTGGGGAATAATTTATGAAAATGTCTTTATGCTTCTTTACTATTGCAAGACAGGTTTTGTTGTACTCTGATGTAAAAGGCTTTAGACCTTATTTATTCATGTTATGAAAGTTTGATTTTACTTCCGCTGTTTTATATGTTCTGTCTTGTGATATTTCTGTGCATGTTTACCAATAATGCCCCTCTAAAGCTAGTGCATTCCTTTGCGAGTGACCCTAGCGGAGGCGGGGTGTTACAGATTGAAATATAGATTTTGAAGGATATAGAGACAGAAACATCTATATTCTGAATATGAATACCAATCATAATTCAGATATGTGTCTTGTAGCAAATGATAATGATCCATGGCTATGGCACAAACGTTTCTGTCACATAAACTTCAGAACTATTGACAAGCTAGCCAAGAATGATCTAGTTAAAGGACTACCCAAAGTAAGCTTTAAGGTTGATAATCTTTGTGATGCATGTCAATTAGGAAAATTGACCAAATCGTCTTTCAAATCCAAGAAAGTTATATCAACGTTACAACCATTGGAGCTATTACATATGGATTTATTTGGACCAATACAGGTTCAGTCAATAAATCATAATCGATATGTGTTTGTAATTGTTGACGATTACTCTCGATATATGGGTAATTTTATTGAAAAACAAAAGTGACACTTTCAAACATTTCAAATCCTTCGTCAAAAGAATTCAAAAATCAAAAGGGCTTAAAGTTAAAAACATAAGAAGTGATCATGGCGGAGAGTTCGAAAAAAATGATTTTGAACATTTTTGCACAAAGAAAGGTATAAATCATAATTTTTCGTTTCCTAGAACTCCACAACAAAACGGAGTTGTAGAACGGAAAAATCGGACTTTACAAGAATGTGCAAGAACATTATTAAATGGATCCACTCTACCAAAACATTTTTGGGCAGAAGCTGTTGCAACTGCATGTTATGTTTTGAATCGTGTATCTATTCGACCTCTGACCAAAAATACATCCTATGAGCTATTTAATCAAAGAAAACCATCTCATATTTCAAAATTTTCAGTTCTAAATGCTTTATTTTAAATACGAAAGACCATCTTGGAAAATTTGATTCCAAATCCGATGAAGGTATATTTGTCGGATACTCGGAACGAAGCAAGGCCTATCGTATATTTAACAAGAGAACTAAAACTATTGAAGAATCACTTCATGTTTCTTTTGATGAATTCTTTAAATCATCTCATATCGTATCAGATGACGAAGAAACCATAGTCACTGATAATCCTGTCATCACAAATAACGACTCTGACTCAGAAATTGTTGACGATATCCCTCAACCTGCTGTGATACCTTCTCCACCAAGATTTAGATCTCCTCCGAGAATTCTAAGAGATCATCCAGTTCAAAATGTTATTGGAGAAGTAACATCACAAATTAGAACAAGAAGTCAACTAAATCAAATGGGTCATGTCGCATTCCTTTCAAATATCGAACCTAAGAATCCAAAAGAAGCTGCTACTGATGATTACTGGATCATTGCCATGCAAGAAGAACTAAATCAGTTCGAGCACAATGATGTCTGGGAACTTGTTCAAAGACCGACTGATCAGTCAGTCATTGGTACGAAATGGGTCTATAAAAATAAGGTTGACGAACAAGGAAATATAACCAGAAATAAAGCAAGATTAGTAGCACAAGGATATAATCAGGAAGAAACCTTTGCTCCCGTAGCTCGATTAGAAGCTATTCGAATTTTACTGTCCTTTGCTTGTCATCATGATTTTAAACTTTATCAAATGGATGTCAAAATTGCATTTTTAAAAGGATTTATCAAAGAGAATGTATATGTCGAACAACCTCCTTTGTTCGTACATGAGAAATATCCTGATCACTTATACAAACTTAAGAAAGCTTTATATGGATTGAAACAAGCACCTCGTGCTTGGTATGAACGATTAAGAAGCTATCTTATCGATTCTGGATTTCAAATTGGTAAAGTTGATCAGACTCTATTCATTAAACATTCTCAAAAAGATATATTAGTTATCCAAATATATGTAGACGACATTACCTTTGGTTCAAAAAACAACAAACTTTGCAAAGAGTTTGCAAATATTATGACCAAAGAATTTGAAATGTCTCATATGGGAGAACTATCGTATTTCCTTGGTCTTCAAATCAAACAACTTTCTAACGGTATTTTTATTAGTCAAGAAAAATACTGTGGAAACTTAGTCAAACGCTTCGGTTTAGAAAATACCTCTGGTAAACCAACTCCTATGAGTACGACCACACATCTTGAAAAAGATGAACATGGTAAGAATGTTGACCAGAAGTTATATAGAAGCATGATTGGTTCTCTCCTGTATCTTACCGCAAGTCGTCCTGATATTATGATGAGTGTTTGTTTATGTGCAAGGTTTCAAGCTAATCCTAAAGAATCACATTTACAAGCTGTAAAACGAATAATACGATATCTTAATAACACCAAAGACTTTGGTCTTTTCTACCCGAAATATTGTCCATTTGAATTAGTATCGTATAGCGATGCTGATTTCGGTGGCTCTCGCACGGATAGAAAAAGTACAAGGTACGTGCCATTTTATTGGAAAATCACTTGTCTCTTGGTTTAGTAAGAAACAAAATTGCGTTTCACTCTCAACATGTGAAGCTGAATACATATCAGCTGCTCTAGCTTGTACTCAAGTTTTATATATGCAACAAACACTTCGAGATTTCGATATTCATTTATCAAAGTCCATCATATATTGTGATAACACAAGCGCAATCAATTTATCAAAAAAACCAGTCAATCATTCCCGAACAAAGCACATTGATATTCGACATCATTTCTTAAGAGATAATATTGAAAAAGGAACAATATGTCTCGAATATGTCCAGACTGACAACCAATTAGCACACATTTTTACCAAGCCTCTACTCGAATCTAGTTTTATCTCTTTACGTAGAGAGCTCGGCTTGATTTCTAGAAACGAACTTGGTGTATAATGTATATATATATATATATATACACACACTATTGAGTTCTTCTCTAGCCGGTACATTCATTTGTTTCTTAACTTAGCTAATTAATAGTCTTTTACTATTATTAGCAATTCATTTTGAGCTTTACAAACTTTGAGTGGTTCATATTCTCTGAATGCTTTCCATCCATTACTTCCTACTTCGTAAAAGCTATAAATACATACTCCTTCTTATTGTTTTCTGCATCACTTTCTTAGTGTCTAGTTTTAACATTCATGCACAAGTCCATATACTCTTATGGCACACATATGTGATGAATGTGCTCAACGGTCTCACATCTCGGTCACTAGCTCCGAACCGGAGGAGTACACTCTCCGGAAACACCAAAGAGCAGAGCGGAATGTTCGCATATTCCTAGACATACACCCAAACCCAAACGAGCTAAGAAAGCACTATTTTGTTCTCCGGGTACGAGAGAGAAGATCAATGAAATTCATCACTACCAGATACATCAGTTGGATCTCCAGCGTCAACTGCATTATGAACAAAAACTCACATCTGATCGTTTAACTCTCTTAGAACGAATGGCGTCATTTTTCTGTAGCACGGATAGACATGGGGTACACGAACCAATACCAATGCCACACCCTCCGTCTACATCTCGAAGTCCTAACTCATGGGACCGTAATTATGCGAGAAATAAAGGATCAAGAGAAAATTGGTCGCCATAGACGCCGAGAGTTTCGAATATTCATGAAATATCCAAAGACAAGTCATCTACCTTTCATTAAGTTATGTTGTTTTCGTATTGCAAAATAATTTTTTATTGTTGTATTTGTTTTCACGTTCTTCATTCAAATTCATTTTGAGTTAGAATAAATTTCAAGTTATATGACGGTATATAATCTTTTCAAGCCAGAAAAACAATTTTCAAGCAGAACGGTCGACCGCATTTTTGGACCAGTCGACCGTTTTTATTTCTGGAAATGATCATATACTTGAAATGGTCGACCGTCTAAAAAATACCAGTCGACCGTTCAACTCTCTGGAAATTTTTCATCTTAAATGCTTACCAGTCGACTGTTTTATTTCCACCGGTCGACCGGTAAAGTCCTCTGGAATTAATTTCCTCCAGGAACCAGTCGACCGTTTAAAATCCACCGGTCGACCGGCAAACTTCTCTCGAACATATTCACCCAGTAACCAGTCGACTGGTCCAAAAAAACCGGTCGACCGGTCACGCATTTTCCAGAATTTTTGCCTCCAATCGATACGTCGATTCATCTCCTATACATCCCTTCACTTTGTTTTTATACTTCCCTCTTCTCAAACTCTTAGAAATCCAAAAATTCCTTTTTAATTTCTTCAAATTCAATGGCACCTCCTCAGAAGAAACAAAAGAAATCATCCTCCACTTCTCTCCAACCAATAGATTCCAACATAAAACAATGGCTCATGGATCCTATTGTTGTGAGACGATGGAATGCCATGAAGGATTTCACAATCCATGAAGGTTCTTTCATAAATCCCAATGCTTTTATCCTATATGATGTTGAAGAACAATTGGTTAAGGCTCGTATAAAATCTCTACTTACTTTTGATAAGAACAATGTAGAAATTAATCATATTATGATTAAATTATTCTATGCCAACCTTAACCTACAAAAATTCAAGCCAGAAAATGCAGCAAATTGCATTTGGTCCGTAGTTTGTGGTCATCATATTTTCATTTCCAAGGAACGAATGGCTATGGTACTCAGTTCACCTAATAACGGAAGAGAATTTTCTTCTGACTTTTTTGCACCGTTCATACTCGTGATAGAATTAGTCATCAGTTCATCAAGGATCATAAAATTAGTATCAAGGCGATTAACTTGCGTCCTACGGCTCGTGGTATTCATCATACCCTCATCCATTCTTTATTGCCGAGGGTTGGAAACTTTGATGCCGTTTACAAAGAAAATTTCAAGGCTTTGTATGCGATTTATGGAGATATTGAAATAAATTGGATAAACATGATCTTCGACGAGATTTTGCTTGTTAATGATCGCAAAAGGCCACATATATTTTACAATGAATATGTAATGCGGCTTTTAATTGATTGTGGAGTCCCGTCTTGTGATTCTAAAATCTCCAAGCCAAAGTGCATCGATAAAGCAACCCGAAAAAGGATGAAGCTCCCTGACCCTTGTATTAATATCATTCCGTTTGATCAATACCAACAACAAGGTCCTTCAGAAATAGCTCGTCCTACTACTCCCAAGCCTAAACTTGAGGAAGTTAAACTCCTTGAACCCTCTTCGTCAACTAAGGACTCACTTGCAAAAATTGCACGAAACCAATTTCTTTTAGAAGCTAGACTTAAATGAACCGACACCAAAAATGAACCGACACCAAACTCGACCGTTTAGACACAAAGCTCGGTAAACGGTTCTCCAAGCTTAAGTCTTTCTTCGGTACTATTTGGGAAGCAATTTCATGTGTATCGACCTCTTCTTCCACTCAAATACAAGATCCGGGAAAACGACCCATGCCTCCAACATTTTCATGGTCATCATCCGAAGAAGGCGCAAGTTCAGGAACTAATACTGGACGTGGACGTGGATCTCACGAGACCGAGGAGGAAGAAGATGGCGACGACAACGAAGAAGACGTTCAAGATGAAGGAGACAAGGAAGGAGGTGGAAGGATAGTGATTCATTCTGAATCTACGGAATCCGATTCTCCATCGCACTATTTTGTTATCATTCATATATGCTTTATGTTTTATTTTGCAAAAACTTAAATGGCACTTGTATGTAAATAGTATCGTATTTATTTTGGGTGTGTACGTCTTAAAACATTTGGTACTTGACTTGTTTTTGGTATGCTTGGGTTGTATAATATGCTACTATGTTAAATGCTTATCGTGTTGTTTATAACTTGTGTAATCTCTACTCCTTTTTGTCGATGACAAAGGGGGAGAAAATATTACTAACATTTGTTTTGCAGATATTTCTTAAGTATGTATTTCAGGGGGAGTATACATTCAGGGGGAGTAATAAATTCTTTCAGATCTATATTGTCATCAATCAAAAAGGGGGAGAATGTTGAGTCAAGGAATTCAAGGTGTTTTGATCAATGACAAGGAGAAATTCAAGATCGACAAAAAGAAGATATTCGATGGTATAGGTTGATTATTTAGAGTATGAGTGTAGTTAAATATGTTAAAATCTATCCTCAAATAATCATATTCATACATGGTTTGAATATATATATATATATATATGTTTATACATATATGCACATTCATTGTGCATACTAACAGAAACCGGTCGACTGGTTCATATATAGGCGGTCGACCGTTTCTGTGCAGAATGCACAATGAACGTGCACACATATATATAACGTATATATATTCAAACACCAGTCTACTGGTCATTTTTTACCAGTCGACTGGTCTACGAACTTAAGCCATCTTTTCGAATAGACACCCTATTTCATCAATGGTTATGATCCTTTCTCTTGGCCAAAAATCATCTCTTTTCATGGTTTCTCTTCACCAATGATTACATCTCTCCATCCTCTATAAAAGCATCATGAAATCATCATTTTTAAATAATAACAATTCTTTCTATTCTTGCTATCTAAGTGCTGATTTCATTCTTATTCTTTAAAAGCATTCAAAAGCTCACTATTCTCATATATCGTTATTTGAATCCTTGAATCTATATATTATTCTTTAGATTCAAACAACGATATCATCTTCCAAATCTTCATAATATCAAAATCATATTTAAGGATAAGATTATAGGAAGGTTGTACAAGAATTGACAAATTCGTGTTATTAAGAACACACATTGTCAAACTACAAGTTTATATCTTGTTTGAAGTCCCCTGTGTTGAAAGAGGCGAGTTTTGAAGTCCTCGTGTTGATAGAGGTGTGAAATCCCGTTCGGCTGCTCGGGTGTTGTGAACCTGTTTTCCTCAGGGTTAAGTGAGGATAGTGTTTAGTGAAATTCCAGATAGGAGATCTGTGACTGGACGTAGGACGGTGTTCCGAACCAGTATAAAAATCCCTGGTGTGATTTTTCTATTACTGCATTTACTTATCTATGATATTGCTACTGTGAGATCTTTCTTAGTATATATTATATATTCCGCATATCCATATTACTGATCCTGCCTAAAGTCGTCTATCGACACTTTCAAACCTGCCCGGCAAATCCAGCAACCACAAAACGGTAGTCTAATGTGAGAGGTCAAAGGCACAAATTAAATGCGTAACGATTGTAAAGATACGAGGTTAGGCTCGTTTGGGGTATAAGACTTCCCGGACCCGCCCGGCAAATCTAGCAACTGCAAACTGTAGTCTAATGTGGGAGGTCTTTATAAGGTTACAGTTCTAATGAATTAAGTAACACTTAACCAGATAAACATGTGATGGGACATGGGGGTTAAGTGGGTGGCCTGGGTGGCATGTGAAATACAGTTAGAAAAACTTAACCAAGTTGAAAACATGTAAGAAGACATGAATCAGAAGGGGTTAAGTGGGAAATTCTAGTGGGGACCAAGCATAGGTGGAAAGCTTGTGTTAAACATGGGGACCCTTTTCAAACCAGTAACCCATTAAGTACCTTTGTGAGCTCGAGATAGATCGAGGACGGGAAACGCTTACTGGGTTTGATTGTAAGAGGTCAAAACGGGTTAGCGGTGGCAATGCAAGTCCAACGGGGTCATGTGCGTGCGTGGGCCCGGGCTGGTAGGCAAGACGTTGTTGCATCGTGTAGATATAAACCGTGCATCTTTAGTGGTATCGGGTTGCCACTTTGGAGAGTGATACACCCCACTATGGGACCAACACGGGTATCTATGAGTTAGGGAGCCGATCGCATGGGGGTAGTGGGTACAACTAGTGGAGATAGGGGAAGTCAGCACCTATGAAGGCAACTAGGGGTACACGAAACTACCATTATCATTATTATGTTCAGTAGGCGGGATCAACATTTAGGGTGACTAGTAATGGTGCAGTATAGTAATTATCCTATAGTGACCAGGAACGAGATTAACGCCAGAATATTCCTCTTGTTTGCTTTATCATGCCCACTTGTTTCACGGTCATACCTTGTTTTACCAGTTTATGCCTTATCCTAATTACTTTAATAATTATATTGTTAAAGTTATTGTACTCGCTAGACTTTATGTCTGACCCCCTTTGTTTTCGCCTCTTTTCTTCCTTCCCCCCCCCCTCAGCTTCTTGGGGTGGGACTAGTACTAGTGGAGCTTGGATCTTTTTCTCTCTCTTTTGGAAGTGCTTCGATTACTGAAAGTAAAGTTCAACTCATCTCTTTATGGTTGCTTGTGTTGGGGTTATGCTTTTTATTTTATGTACTCAGAAACAATTTTGTCAAGATGGTTACTAAGTGTACTTGGTTTTTCGGTTGGTTTATGATGTTGTTGTAATCAAACTATTTATCCGATAAATGCTGTTTTGAAAATTTTCAAGTACCAATATATGTATCTGTCTTGTTATATTCTGTTCTACTTACCAATAATACTCCATGAAAGTTAATGCATTCCGTTTTAGAGTGACATTAATGGACGTGGGGTGTTACACGTGGTATCAGAGCTGAAGGTTAACAGAACAGATAAGAGATTTTGAAAAACTGTTTTTCAAAAACGTTTTATAAAGAAATACTTTCAAAAGTATGTTTTAAGGAGAGTATTTTCAAGAGAAAAGTTTGTTTTAAAAATATAACCCCCAAGAGCCATATATCTTTCCTACGATTCTCCGTTTTGAATGTCTTCCTCTTTCTTTTTCAGCATGTCCGGGGAACCTGAGATACCCGAGGGCATACCGATACCAGGGCTGATTTAGAAGGTATCTGAAGGATAGGGCCACTGCCGCACGCCCAGCAATTGTTCCTCCTCCCCCAGCTGCAGTCGCTCCTCCTCCTCCCCCGCCTCGCGTTGATACTTTTTCGAAGATATGCAAAGATTTTCGGGCAATGGGCGGGAAACCTTTTCACGGACCAGAGACGTTTGTTGAAGCTCGAAATTGGCTTAAGGAGGTGGAAGATCCATTTGGTATTTTCGAGGTAGAAGATGGAAGGAAGGTCCAATTGGATGCTTGGTTAATGAAGGACGAAGCCTCGTTTTGGTGGGAGGTCACGAATGGAGAGCGTCCAGTGGAGACATGGATGGATTTCATGCGTAGGTTCGAGATGAAATTTCTCTCACGAGCAGAAGAGAATTTATATATGGAAAGATTCTTAGCGTTGAAGCAAGGAAATCTGTCAATAAAGGAGTATGTCAACAAGTTCAATCAGTTGGCGAGATTTGGCTTAGACTTAGTGAATACACCCGAGAAGAAGGCTCTGAGGTTCGTTAAAGGCTTGAATGAGCCATTACACGGGTTGGCTATGACCCATATTCCGATGGGGGCTACCTTTGAGAAACTAGTTGACATGACGCTTATGCATAAAGAGGATAAAGGTGTTAATGCTAATAAGGCACCAGAGAAGAAAGGAGATCAAAAGAAATCACAAAAGCAAAACAAGAAAGGCGGTAAGGATAACAATAGCAAGGGAAAGAAAAAGTGCTTTAATTATGGGATACCAGGCCATCTAAGCAAGGACTGTAGGAAAGAGAAGAAGACTGGCTGCTTCCACTGTGGAGAGACAGGACATCTAGTTAAAGACTGCCCAAGGAAACAAGGGCAAGGGCAAAGAACAGGGTCCACTTCTGGAGGGCAGATTCAGGCTCTCATGGCGCCAGGGCAGGCAAGAGGGAAGATTCAGGCTCTCATGGCACCAGGATAGGAGAGAGGTAGAAACATTTCTATTGAAAGTTTGGTTTTTCTGTTTGATCATCATGTTCGTACTTTATTTGACTCTAGCGCATAACACTCGTTTGTGTCTGCTTTGTTAGTTGAAACATTGCACCTTAATACTAGTCTAGTTACAGATCCCATAGTAGTAAAATCCTATTGGTGGTTCGGCTCATCTTTCAATGATTTGTCGGGATTTGAGAGTGTCTATTTTGAGCGTTGAGTTTGAATGCAATGCCTTCGTTCTTGGCTTCACGGGCTATGGATTGATTCTAGGCATGGATTGGTTATCCAGTAATGGTGTCGTCCTCGATTGTGAAAGGAGAGTGGTTATACTTATGACTCGCCTTGGCAACACTCTCGAAATCTCTTGTAACCCCATACATTCTGTTATGCTTAGTTACCTAGAATCTCTTGATGCGTCTGTTGAAAACTAGCAGTCTGTTAGAGTAGTCCGTGAATACTTAGATGTATTTAAAGAGGTGAAGGCTTACCTCCAAAGCGGGAGATAGACTTCCGCATATACCTTGTTGATAATGCAAAACCCGTACTCTGCCCGTTAGACACATAACTCCTAGGGAGAGAAAAGAGCTCAGTAAGCAAGTCAAGGAGCTGCTCGAAAAGGGGTTTATAAGGCGGAGTATTTCTGAATGGGGTGCTCCAGTAGTATTCGCAACCAAAGCGGATGGTTCACTTCGCCTATGCATTGATTATAGGGAGCTAAACAAGCTGACCAAGAAGAATAGGCACCCACTTCCTAGAATAGATGACTTGTTTGATCAGCTTGTAGGTGCATCTGTTTTCTTCCAACTAGATTTGGCTACCGGGTTCCATCAGCTAAGAGTGGCTGAAGACAGCATTTATAAGACCACGTTCAGAACCCCGGATGGTTTCTTCGAATGGCTTGTCATGCCTTTCGGCTTGACAAACGCACCCGCTTACTTCGTTGACTTGATGAGTAGTGTGTTTAGGGAATTCCTTAATAAGTTTGTGGTGGTCTTCGTAGACGACATTTTGATATTCTCGTAGAATGAAGAAGAGCATGCTTTGCATTTAAGGGAAGTCATGGATACCCTTCGTACACATCAGTTGAAGGCCAAATTCTCCAAATAATATTTCTGGAGAGAAGAAGTGAGGTTTCTTGGACATGTGGTGTCCAAAGAGGGGTTAGCCGTGGACCCTGCAAAAGTAGTTGAGGTGCAAGATTGAAAGGTCCCACGGAATGCAACCGAAGTCCCAAGCTTTCTCGGGCTAGCGGGCTTTTACCGAAAATTCATTAAAGACTTTGCTAAAATCTCAGCCCTACTCACAAGATTAACGAAGAAGAACCTAACTTTCGCTTGGGATTTGGATTGCGATATTGCTTTCCAACGTTTGAAAAGGGCTCTAACAACAGCCCCAGTACTGACATTGCCGGATGGGAGCAAGATGTTTACTGTATACATGGATGCATGTGGTATGGGACTAGGTGTTGTCTTGATGCAAGACGGGAAGGTAGTAGCTTATGGAGGTAGACAGTTGAAATTACATGAGAAAAACTACCCAACCCACGATCTAGAGTTGGCTGCCATCGTCTTTGCGCTTAAGTCTTGGCACTATTATCTCCTAGGTGAGAAATTTGAATTGTATACTGACCATAAATCATTGAAGTACCTTTTCTCGTAGAAAGATTTTAACTTAAGACAGCAAAGGTGGATGAAATTTCTGGCCTCTTATGATTTTGAGATTTCCTATACCCAGGCAAGGGCAAAGTGGTAGCGGATGCCTTAAGTAGAAAGAAGCTGACCTTGAGTCCTCTCTTTGTAGAAAGTCAAAGCCTGGAGTATATAGAAAACTTTAATTTTAGACCCTCCTCTGAAATTGTGCTGGTCTGTTAGCATCACTAGAGGTGCGACCTACTCTTTTGGACTCAATAGGAACTGCGCAACGAGAAAACCCTCAGCTTGTTGATGTGATGGAAAAGCTAGTTAAGGGTGAGACTTCTAGTCACCTCAATAGATACTCCATCGATGATAGGGATTGGTTGAGACGGATGGAAGGTTATGCGTCCCACAAGTAAGGGATTTAGTGAAGACGGTTCTCAAAGAGGCGCACCATTCCAAACTGACCATACACCCAGGCGGAGACAAGATGTATAAAGATATAAAAAGGGTTTTCTTTTGGAATGGCATGAAGAGTGATGTAGCTGAGTTCGTCGCTAAGTGTTTGATATGTCAGCAAGTCAAAGCGGAGCAGAAGAATCCCGGTGGTCTGCTTCATCCTCTTGAGGTCCCATAGTGGAAGTGGGATAGCATTTCGATGGACTTTGTTGATGGGTTGCCTAGGTCAAGAAGGGGCAATACTGGTATTTGGGTAATAGTGAACAGGCTCACTAAAAGCGCTCACTTTAAATCTGTTAAAAGTAGAAGGACTGTCTTGTCCCTAGCATCCATTTATCTCAAAAAAATAGTTCGACTCCATGGGATACAATTCACCATAGTGAGCGATCGAGATCCTATCTTTACGAACAAGTTTTGGAAGAGTTTGCAAGAGGCAATAGGCACCCAATTATGCTTAAGCATGGCTTATCACCCAAAAATCGATGGTCAGACGGAAAGGGTGAACAGAGTATTAGAAGACCTCTTGAGATTGTGCATTCTTGACTTTGGAGGGACATGGGAGGATCATCTTCCTTTGGTGGAATTCGCCTACAACAATAGCTACCAAGCCACCATAGGAATGGCGCCCTTCGAAGCTTTATATGGAAGACCGTGCCGATCACCAACTTGTTGGTGGGAGTCTACAGACAAGCTCGTACTTGGGCCATACATGATTAGAGAGACCTCAGAAAAGGTGGACTTGATAAGAAGACGGATGAAGGCTGCACAAGATAGACAGACGTCCTACGCAGACAAAAGAAGGACCGACCTTGACTTTAAGGTTGGAGATAGGGTGTTCCTTAAAGTATCTCCTTTGAAGAATGTCATTCGCTTTGGGTCCATAGGAAAGCTAGCACCAAGATTTATGGGTCCATTTCCTATCATTGAAAGGATTTGGGTGATGGCTTACAGAGTAGAGCTACCCGAGAGACTGGCTGGAGTTCATAATGTTTTTCATGTTTCTCAACTCCGAAAATGCTTACATGGATCTGCGAAAGTGGAGGAGCCGAATATACTAGAGGAAGTAGAAGTGGAACGAGAAGCGACTGTGAGAATAGTTCCAACTCGTATCTTGGGTACGGAAGTCAAAAAGCTACGCAACCGTGAAATCAAGCATGTTAAAGTTCAATGGAGTGATGCTGAGGAAGACGCGACTTGGGAAACTGAGAGGAAAATACGCGTAGCCTACCCTTTTCTCTTCGAGGGTACCTCCTTGATCTCTTTTTCCATAAGTTTATTCATGCTTATATCTACCTTTTTAAGTATATCTCCTCAGTCCTATTCTTTATCCTTAGGTAGAAACAGATGGATGTAAACGTGAGTTTGAAACATGTTATGGTTGATGGTTGCGAGTGGTTGCAACTAGTGGTTGCTCGTGGATGCATGTACACATACTTTAGGCACTAGATCGGCTCAATCACTTTCATATTGCATATAAATGTGTGTGCATATTTAAATTAATGGATGTATAATGATTGTGTTATCCTATGGATGTTGCATTGTGATGAAATGCTGTGCGCATATGTAGAAGTAATATGTATAGCTAGGATTCTTTCGCATACATAATGAATGCATGGCACTATCATGATTTGCATTAAGGAGGTCAAATGAATCAGTAGATCGCCTGATTTTGCATTAGATAAGGAACATATACACACAATTTTTGCATATGTTCATATGGCATTAGAAATCTTGTAAGGACAATGCATGTCTGTGTTTGATGGTTGAGTAGATGGATGATTGGATGTTAGAATATACATTCTCCCTTAACTTGGAGATTTCGGGGGAGAAATCCTTAAAGGAGGGGAAGAATGTAACACCCTGAATTTTCTGTGAATATTATATTAACAAATTTAAGAATACTTAATTTCAAATGTGAGAATTAAGGGAAACGAGTTACGACATAGCGTTTGTCTCGGAATTCTGCTTGAGATAGACTCCGATTTTGCGTGAATTGGACTCCGCATGAAGAAGTTATGGCCTTCCGAAGCTTCGGAATTTAAATTAAAAACAGTTCGAAATTCAAATTCAAACAGGAGATCAGGCTAGGCGGGAATTCTCCCGCCCAAGGGCCAGGTCGACCAGGGTGTCGATCTTGGGGTCGATCTACCCATACAGGTCGACCAGGGGGTCGACCTACCCCCTCTCCCCCCTCCCCCACGGGCAGATCTGAAAAATGACGTTGTTTTGACTCATTGCTAAGTCATTAGGGCTGAGGTGTTATTCTATCTTGACTGGATGGTCTTGATTGCTTCTAGGGTTAATCTGACGACTCTAAATTAATTAAAATTCTATATAAACAACTTAACTCTCAACCTAAAATCACACTAATTCATACCAAGAGCCGCCATGCCGTCAATGGAGAACCTGGAGTAGCCGCCGTTCTCTTTCAACTCAAAAACAAGAAGCAAAAATCAAATTCTAATCTAAATTAGGATAACAATTAGTCTACATCCAAGGCGAGCAATTCAATTTCAGAATAAAGATCCCAAAAAAACAAGTCCGTTCTTTTGTTTGTGAGCATAATTTCTTTCACAAAATAATTAATTAATTTAATTGTGATAATTATAATTGGGATTATGAGAATATGACTTTGAATCATGTGATGTTATCGTTGATAGTTTTGTTATTGTGGATCTATTTCATATGTTGAATTGTACATGTTTAACTTGATTCATCTTATGCAAGTCTGGGATGTTAAATCATATGTATATGAATCTTATGCAAGTTTGGGATGTTAAATCATATGTATATGAATCCTATGCAAGTTTGGGATGTTAAATCATATGCTAGTTTATGAATCTTATGCAAGTCTGTTGGTGGATCATACTTAAGTTCATATGTGAATCATGTAGATGTATATGCTAGCATATAAGCAAACATGCAACATTAATTTACATGTTTAGATCCATATACAAGTTCACATCTTTGTGTTTAGATCTATATTTAGATCCATGGCAGTACATAGTTATGCAAATTTATGTTCTATATGCCCATTACCTATGCTAGTTTTGTATGTGAATCATATGCTAGTTTAAATGGAATTCATATACAAGTTATAGGAAAACTATATCCATATGTGCAAGTTCACACCTTTATGTTTAGATCTATATTTAGATCCATGATAGTTTATACAAATTTATGTATACCCATTGCCTATGCAAGTTATTGGCTATGCAAACTTATGTCATGATTCTTAGATCTATTTTATGTGTTATGCAAGAAGTGATGTTGCTTTTCTTTTTATAAGTTAGACTATTTGCGAGTCTAGCATATGTCATATTAAAACATACAAATAGCGTGGGGACGATGGGATAATATTAAATATTAATATTGTGAATTGGCATAAAATGGCCTTAAAGGCATATACTTAATTGGAGACATTAATTGGTATAATTTGTATAACTAGAATTTATGGACATAATTTAGGTAACAATTATGGACATAAATTAATTTGGAATTTATAGAAAAAATTTTGAATAGGGATATTAATCCAATTTGGGGTTAAATAATTATGTGTAAATTAACCGCTTAAGACACGAGGTTAGACTCGTTTATGGTATAAGACTGCCCGGACCCACCCGGCAAATCCAGCAACCACAAACGATAGTCTTATGTGAGTCAAAGGCACAAATTAAATGCGTAACGATTGTAAAGATACGAGGTTAGGCTCGTTTGCGGTATAAGACTGCCCGAACCCGCCCGACAAATCCAGCAACTGCAAACGGTAGTCTAATGTGGGAGGTCTTTATAAGGTTACGGTTCTAATGAATTAAGTAACACTTAACCAGATAAACATATCGTGGGACATGGGGGTTAAGTGGGCGGCCTGGGTGGTATGTGAAATACGATTAGAAACACTTAACCAAGTTGAAAACATGTAAGAATACATGAATAAGAAGGGGTTAAGTGGGAAATTCTAGTGGGGACCAAGCATAGGTGGAAAGCTTGTGTCAAACATGGGGACCCTTTACAAAATAGTAACTATTAAGTGTCTTTGTGAGCTCGAGATAGATCGAGGATGGGACACGCTTACTGGGTTTGATTGTAAGAGGTAAAAACGGGTTAGCGGTGACAACGCAAGTCCAACGGGGTGATATGCGTGCGTGGGCCCGGGCTGGTAGGTAAGACGTTGTTGCATCATGTAGATATAAGCCATGCATTTTTAGTGGTATTGGGTTGCCACTTTGGGGAGTGATACACCCCAATGTGGGACTAGCACGGGTATCTACGAGTTAGGGAGCCAATCACATAGGGGTAGTGGGTACAACTAATGGAGATAGGGGCAGGCGACACCTATGAAGGCAACTAGGGGTACACGAAACTACCATTATCATTATTATGTTCAGTAGGCGGTATCAACTTTTAGGGTGACTAGTAATGGTGCAGTATAGTACTTATCCTATAGTGATTAGGAACGAGATTAACGCCAGAATATTTCTCTTGTTTGCTTTATCATGTCCACTTGTTTCACAGTCATACCTTGTTTTACCGGTTTATGCCTTATCCTAATTACTTTAATAATTATATTGTTAAAGTTATTGTACTCGCCAGACTTTATGTCTGACCCCCTTTGTTTTCTCCTCTTTTCTTCCTTCCCCCCTCCCCCAGGTTCTCAGGGTGGGACTAGTACTAATGGAGCTTGATCTTGGATCTCTTTCTCTCTCTTTTGGAAGTGCTTGGATTGCTGAAAGTAAAATTCAGCTCATCTCTTTATGACTACTTGTGTTGGGGTTATGCTTTTTATTTTATGTACTCAGAAACAATTTCGTCAAGATGGGTACTAAGTGTACTTGGTTTATGATGTTGCTGTAATCAAACTATTTCTCCGCTGCAGTAAATGTTGTTTTGAAAATTTTCAAGTACCAATATATGTATCTGTCTTGTTATATTCTGTTCTACTTACCAATAGTACTTCATGAAAGTTACTGCATTCCCTTTGAGAGTGACATTAATGGATGTGGGGTGTTATAGATTATTTAATGATATGTGAGCAGTAGGAAAATAATCATGGTTTGGTATACTTAATTCATAATTGTAGCGGAGAACCTTTACATTAGTTTTTAAGACATTGGGTACTTGTATATACATAGTTGGGACTATATACCATACTATCATGGTAAGGGGTTCGACCAGATCGAATTAATGAACTATTGCATCATTTACATTAATTTACCATGTAAATTCCTCCTTCTCCAATTTATATTGTCTTTGTGTCAAACTATTTTCAACTGCACTGAGTTTCACGTACTAATAATTACATTGTCTTCCTTTTTTTATTAACTGAACATGTTTAACATATTTAAAAAAAAACAATAAAGTAAATTTTAAATCATAATTTTCTTGTTAGGAACATGTGCATTTAATTTGAATTTTGATTTCGTTGTTGCAATTTTTGTTAGTTTGGATTCTTGTTTGTATTAATTCGTAAAAGAAACTTATTTGTTAGATTTTATTTTTGTCTGGTATTAAGATTTTCAAATATTTATAGGTGGGAGTTTTGAATTTGTATGGAACTTATAGCGATATTAAGATTTGTAATATTTAAAAAAATTTATTGTTAGATTCTATATTTAATGATACTAAGATTTGGTATATTTATATAGAGGAATTTTGAATTTATAAGGGAAAGTAGATCCATTTTTTTTAAAAATGGTATTAATATATATATATAGGGAAAGTCTAAATGGACACAAAATAAGGACACAAAATTGCACACAATAAATCTCAACCACTTGATCTTTCCATGAATTCCACTCTTTACATAAAAACAAACAAATCTAACGGTGGAGGCTTTGTGTCTCTTTTTTTGTGTTTAATTTTGTTCCAAATAGCCGGCCCCATATATACATACATACATACATACATACATACATATATATATATACACACACACACACACATGTATATGTCAGTTCCCTCCAGAACAAATTTAACCAAAAAAAGTATAAAATGACATTAAAGATATTACAACTATTCTTAAAGATTTACTCTTTCGCCTTCACTTATCTTCACTGAATCACGCTTCTACTCTGTCTACACAAAGTTCAGGCATTTTTTGACTGGTTGTACGATGTTCTTTTAAGATATTTGACATTTTAATAGTAATATCTCTCTTTTATTCTTCTTTTGTTTCTTTTGAGCTTTTCTTTTTTGAAATTCCTTACGACGAATCATTCAATTAGCTCTCCCACCACATTGTAGATTGGACTGACAACTAAACGTTAGCCTTTGTCGATGTTTGCTACGTCAATATCAGATCCCAAAAAGATCAAGTTAGTTATTGGCACGGCGAAATCAACGCCTCAAAACATAAACGAGTGTCGATTACAATGCTAGTTAAGTAAAAAAAAAAAAAAAAAAAAAAAAGGCAACCTAAAGCAGGATTGGAATCTCGAAACTGGTTGTTGCATATTGAAAGAGGATTCTTGTAACAAATCATACATAAAAAAATGCCGCCTTCAATCATCATTTGATTTTTACATCTAAAAAAGACTGTTTGCTAGGGAAAAGAAAGAAGATGCAAAAAAACACACACACACACACGCGAGATACCTCACTAGTGGAAATAATTGAAAATGCATGTTAATACAGAAAGCCATAATACATTCATTACAAGAATAATGCCAAATAGCGATGGATATATGTTGTCCACGGCCACCGAAGACCCTCACTATAGCTGTCGGAATGGGGGTACGTACTTTGCGACGGTTTCGATATTTAGTTTCCGACGGATTCCTACGCCTATTGGCGATGGCTTACTATGGAATTCCCAATGGATAACTTTGTATATATGGCATCTATGGAGATCAATAAACCATCGAAATGTGTCGAAAACCATTAGAAAATTATTATTAATATCTGCCGAAAATAGACGCTAGCTGTCGGAATCCTTTGAAAATTTTGTTGTTGTTGTTGTTTTTTTTTTTGAAATTTCCTGAAGCCAATGGTTTCACGTATATATCAATATATGTCACAAACTCATTTCGCACATATATAAATTAAAATTCAATTCTCTATGTCGACAATAATATCCTAAATCAAAACTCAAACAGTCCACTATATTGTAAAATCAAACATCCAAAATACAACATCTCCGCAAAGCATATTAAACATAGACAAAATGGTTAACAGAAACAGTAATACCAATATGGATTATAAATCTTGAAATAACAATTGGTAAGACTGTTCTGATCGATCTAGCTGCCGTAGAAAATAAAAATTTCAAAATAGAAACCGTAGAAAACATAAATAAGGCATAAATTTCAAAATTCGAACCCTAATTGCCACACTTAAAGTCAATGTCATGGTTTTCAAAATGAAATTCTAATCGTAAATTTCAAACTATGAATTGAAACGAGAGTTAAATCATAAATCGTGGATTCAAAAAAATACATTATTAAGTTAGCACACATTTTCAAATTAATTTTGATATTTAAATTTCTACATCTAAACCTAAAACATCATTTTCTCGTTTGTTCCTATTTTTATTTGGTTTTAGATGATTAAAATTAGAATTATAAACCCAAAAAAGTATATTGGATACTTAATTTGAATTGGGTGGTAAATCTAAAATGTTGTATTATCTTGGTTTGCATCGGAATATAAATCAAATCATAAATGAAGAGATAAAATGGGATTCAAATCGCAGGATTTTTGACAATAATTGCCAGTACTACCACTTATCATTTGAAATTTGTATATAATGTAAGCATACATATATTCAAATTAATAAATTGTTGTCCCTCCCTATTTCGTTGACGTATGTAGCTTGCTTACCAACCTTCTCCTTTGGTCTGCCCTGACAGTTTTCCTGGGTGAAATCCCCTGGACACATTTTTGGCTGGTCCCTTGGACCATGTCACTCATGGCCCCCGATTTCAACCCTTTTGCACTTAAACCCCTGAAACATACTTGTGCTTAATTGCAAAAGGGTTGAAATCAAGGGTCTGATTGGTTGGGTTCAGAAAACCAACCAAAAATGAGTTCAGGTGATTTCAACTTAAATTTCCTCCGTTAACATTAAACATTAAACTATAAAGTATTTCTTCCTAAACATGAGGGGATGAGATCACCTGGACCCGGTATTGCATGGTCCTCTGGATCCAGCCAATCAAAGGGTCCTGATTTCCGTCATTTTGCAATTTGACATCTGAAAAAATGCAAGTTTAATTGCAAAACACTCAAATCGGGATCCTTTGATTGACTGGATCCAAAGGACCATCCAAGTTCAGGTTATCAGCACCCAAACACCAGTTAACAAACAAACATTCGAAATTTCAGGCTTTGTGGTCTTTTCAGCTGATGCATGTAAACAAAACATGGCCAAGTGGACTTGGATCACGAGCCCGATTCGAACCCAACAAGACAAAAAATCTACAGTTGCACAAAAACGTAGGCAACAAGACTCGATATCATATGAAGTTTTCAGCGACAGCAGATCAAAGGTGCACAAATTACAGCGCTTTGATTTCCGTTATCCATCTCTTAATGCGAGTTTGTCAGCACCGTGCCTGTCTTTATGGCGTCAAACTAGGCTGATTAATCCTATTAATTAACTACTAACTGCGTGCAATTAATTGATTTAACGTCGCCTTCTTTTTTTTTTTTTATAAAACAGCAGGTTGCCAACCTAGCATGATTCCAAAGCAAAACAGGGTGGACTTGGGATGATCTTACGTCCACCGTTTTGATTTGCTTTCGCCAGTCCCACCATTTCAACAGCAAGGCTCGCCGACTGTAGAGATGACAGTGCGATCCTACCTTCTCCTATGATTGGTCAATTTCTAATTTTTCCATTGGACCACTTTTTGTTTTTTTCTTGTACTTCTGGATTCGAGATCCGTTGGGCCAAGCCAACTAAAACCAGGGCCGGTCCTATGTCAGTTTAGGCCCCGGACAAATTTTTTAATTGGACCTTTAACAATCACTAATAAAAAATTAAGTTCAAAATTTAAAGAAGCATAATTGTCATCGAGAAATTGCTTTGTTTATCACCACCACCTTTTCATAAGTCCCAAATGTCTTAAACTTGATGTAGTTAAATATATGTGCTGATTTTAGACTAAAATAGTCTAAATAATTTTGTGCTTTCTGATTTACTTAAAGATTGGTTTGATATTATATTTTTTGCCTTATTTTTGAAGGCATATGCAGTAATAAAAAAAAGTGGACAAATCCTGAATCCATTATATTAAACTTATCATCCTTGATTCTAGTTTTGACATAATTTAAGGATTTAACCCCTTTTCATGTTATCAATCACTAATTACTGATTAAAATGCAAAATAAGTGTATCAAAATCAAAATCTTGTAATCAAACATAAAGATAACATTACATACCTTCTTGTAGTTCTAAATTGACATTAAAGTGAGATTTGAGCTTTCAGCTGATATTAGGTGAGGAATTTTCAATATCAGGCCTTGTTCTTTTATAAAAACATTAGAGTAAATGTGAAAACGAAGACAGAAAACAAAACAACTTGCTTTGGAAATTGAAAAGATTAGGTATACTCGAGGACAATTATTAAAGTTGGCATGCAGTAATTCAAACAATGAAGAATAAACATCAGTGCGAAATTAAAAGAAGCATGCAGTAATTTCTCAAGAAGCATAAAGGTGGCATGTAGTAATTCAAAGGATGCTTCGGAAATGATGTATAAAAGCTGCTGCATGCAATATTAAAGTTGAGCTTTGTATTGCCGAATAAACATTGATAATTCATTTTTTAATAACTTTTCCTTAAACTAATGATATTCTAATTGTAATTAACAGTATATAATAATATATACCAGGGGCCCCTTGGAAAAATGGGCCCTGGGCTGCCGCCCAGGTTGCCCAGCCAAAGGGCCGGCTTTGACTAAAACACTTAGTTTTGTGCAAAATTTACGACAACAACTTCACTAAAAGGAGTGATTCAGGTGATCCACTTCCATACTTGAATCCTCAGCTCCACACATTAGATATGTATGTTTTAAATAAGGATTTTAAATCATAAATTAGATGAAGCATTGAAATCCATAGCATTTGAATGCTATATTGTACTATAATTCAAGAGACAACTAATTACGTAAATTTGAAGCTACAACAAGTATACTTATGACACTGTCGGTTGCGTTAGTTACCACCTCTGACATCTTTGTGCGAGTTGGTACTTTGATGGATTATGTGGCCTTACAGCGTCACAAATTTGTGGTGGTGGATGGATTTTTCTTGAAGTTATGCCCTGTAAGTCGTTATACCTTCCGGCATCTCTTACCGGTTCCGTAGATGGTGATATGATTAGGCGTTCGACTTCAAGTCTTCGACAAGAGATCGGCCGTGTGCTTTGCTTGCCTTCGACTCGTCGTTCGTTGTTAGTGAAAGCGGTCTAGGGAAATTGATCCTCCATATCCATTACTATCCTAAAACAGACACTGGTTGTAGGCTATCACCAGTGATTGGGCTGACTGGGGAAGCGTATGCTTGGGGTTGTCCAGTTGTTTGGGATCAGCGTGTTGTTGGTCTGTCTTACAGTGCTGTTATTTCTGGCGGTTGTGGAGATACTGGTGTAGGGGACGTGATCCCTCCTATCAACTGTTTTCCTAAGGTAGTTTCGTGCTATCATGGGGATTTGTTGGACTGGCCTTTGCCTAGTGCGCCTGCTTGTGCGTCATTGTGTACTCGTCAGATTGGGATATCATGTCGTATCATGGTTGACCCTATTGAAGTTTCACCGCATCCATCTTATTTTCTCGACAAGGCAGGTGTGGTGGATTGGTCAGAGGTTACCCATGGACGTGCATGTTCACCTCTTTCTACGAGTATTGGGTTTGATCTTCTTGCGCAGGTGCCTATTGTTGTTAGTTCGACTGCTGTTAGTGAATCTGTGGATGTCCCCTCTATGCCAAGAATTAACTGGCGTAAGGGGTTGCATGTACAGACGTTGGCTAGCATCGGGTTTGAAAGGCAGATAAGATGTTTCGAGTCTTCGGATGCAGCCAGTCTGCCCTGTAGCTGGAATGGCAACCGGGAGACAGAGGTCGGCCTTTCATTCTTTATTGGATTCTGGATTTTTTCATAGACAACCAATGTTTTGGGTTTCCAGGTGGGTATGCTTCTCCACCTTGTCTCGTTTTTTATCAGTACATTATTGTTGCTGATTGTGGTCTCTGTGTGCCATTGTCGGGTGATGTTTTCCCTATTAAACTGCCTTATAATCCTTCGGCTGATATCTTGTGTGGGTGTTGCATATTGTGTTACCTCCCCCTAAGTTGTGTGTTTGTCCTTTCTTTGCCTCAGTGCATTATGAGCCCGACGTTTTCTTTGGCTCTTTGATGGCTTTGCCTCTCTAGTCAGGTTGTTGTTTTATCGGTTCTCTCAGCGAGTTTAGCAGTTGTTTCGTTATTTTTGGTTTACTATCCTTACTTCGTGGGCTTTTCTCTCTGATTTGTTGTGAGAGTTTATTGTTTTTTCTCCTGTTGGTGCTGGCCTTTGGTTTTTTGTCAAGGCAAATCAATTAATGATTTGTTCATGTATTGATGCATTTTCGTTTGCTTGTGGACTGTTGGTTAGATTTTTTATCGAGGTTTTTGTTCGATCGCGGTTTCGGCTATTGATCATGAGCGTGTAGTTGTCACAACAACTATAGCTATATGGTTACTTCCATTGTGTTCTTGCTCTTTTGGGAACAGTGGCTGGTAGAGTTCCTTGGCGAACCTTACTTATATCTTGATCCCCGCATTCCCTGGTCTTTGTGTCCCTTCGCTAATTGAATTCACTGTCCTACTCTAGATTGTTAATTTGATAACAATTCAGCTTTAAGGGAGTCCACACAGTATTGTAAGTCACGGATCTATAGTGTCTCTACATTTCCCGCTTCCTCTCCTTCTTTGTGTTTGACTCCGCCTTATGTCGTTTCTCACTTTGCAACTGACTCGTCCTATTTTTCGCACTCCATTCCTCTCCTTAGTATGGCCGAGATATGATCATTAATGATTGATTGTCTCAACTTAAGAGGAATTCCCACACTTGTTAATTAGATGCTTTGGCGTCTGTCGATTCTTCCTTTTCGTCTATTGTCGGGGTTGAGCAAGGGTTCTCTTCCTCTCATCCTTCGTCGTCTTCTATTAGGTCTTCGCGATGGAGATCGAGGTGATTGGATCATACTCCTCGCTCTATAGCGGCGACCGAGTATATCATTAGATCTACTCGACGCACTTTATATCTTATCTAATTGTTTTTCCTTATCTTTTTTCCGTGTTTATTTATCGTTATTTCGCGCTTGTGTGAATGGTGAACTTTTTATTCTGGAACATCCATGACATACGTGACAAGGCCCCTATCGCTCGGCTTATGCGCGTTGTTAAAAAACATACTGTCGTTTGGTAGCTTTACAAGAGCCTTTCATGGGTTTTGATGTGCTCCCCAACATAGTCATCTCACTTGGTCTGGGTGGTGGCATTCCCAATGTTTTTGGATCCTTTGGGCAAAGGATGTTTCTGTGTGTTCCCTCTTTGATTCACCTCAACTTCTTTCTATTGAGTGCTCGGTTGCTTCCTTTCCTTCCCCTTTCTATTTCTGCAATTTATGCCAAATGTGATCGTATTGACCGTTTGAGCCGATGGAATGATATTTTTCCTCTATCTAATTTTGGTTTGGAGGCCAGGATCATTGGAGGTGATTTCAATGTCGTTTTATGTCAATCGGAGAAACGTGGGGAATCATATATTAACCGTCAAGTGGCTGGGGATTTCAGTGCTTTATTCATCGAATTGGGTCTATCGAAGGTGTCCTTTATTGGATTGACCTTCACGTGGTGTAATAATCAAGAAGGCTCCAGGAGGATCCTTTCTCATTTAGACCAGGTTTTCGATACGGAGGAATGGTTTAACTTCCTTTTATCCTACTCTGTGTCTCACCTTCATCGCATTAACTCAGACCACCCTATAATGTTACTGCATTGTGCTTCATCTTCTTTAACGGGACCTGTAACGTCTCGAATTTTTAACGGTTGAATAATTTATTTATTTAAATATAGATTTGGTGATTTCGATGACTTAAATTAAATAATTTTGAATATTTAATTAATATAAATAGTGGAATAATATATTTAATTCCGAAATAGTCGGAAATAAGTTAAAGCTGCAATATTGTGTGAATTGGATAACTTAAGAGATTTAATTAAGTTTAGATTCGAATTATAACAACAAACTTATTTATAAACGAAGTTTGAAAGTATTAATTATAATATAATTTAAAACGAGCTTACAACAGTGTGGTAGCCCGTAATTTGACGTTTTGAACTTTAAATAAGTATATAAGATTCGTTATAAGTCGGAGTTCTTTAAAACAAGAAACATTCTAATTTATTGAACTATATTTTTCTAATGGAAGTGAAAAATCATGATTTCATCTTGTAGATTGTGAGTTATGTCCAAATCAAATTTTCAGAAAGTCATTATGAAATCGTTTATAAACCATAACGATTTATTTAATAAAATAAAAGGATTTTTTTATATAAATCGAATATCGATTTAACTGGATTTTGAAATATCGAGTTATAAACCCAAGTATGTTTATTTTGAAGCTATATGATATTTTGTTTGGATATATATAATAATATTAATTTATTATTTTTAAATTGATTTGTTTTGCAATTAATTAATATTTTATTGGTTTTATTTACGCCTTAAAAATAGCCATTTTGCAAACGACTCCGCTATCAACGAATCAAATTTTATTAAATCCGTATTGACTAATTATTGCTAGATTTCAAATTTTGCGCCAATCGGAGTTGTTTTATGACCATGAGAAATTAAAATGTGAATCAATCAATAATTTGAATTTAAAATAGCGTTGTTGGTGCAAACGGACTTGGATTTTGATGAAACAAGTTACACTGGTTCCGTAATGTCGAATCATAACTGTATGTCCACTTTAGCGAAATTGGATATCGTATGTGATCATACGAATTTTTAAATGACGAACATAAGTAGCGATTAAATAAAAATGAATTTAAAAATCAAATAAAATAATATTTCTCTCCTCTACAAATACCCCATCATCCTTCCCCAAACCCTAATATTTTTTTTCTCTGGTTAATAAACGACCTCCATCGTTTTTCTTCCAATAATCAAAACGTGAGAATTAAAAATCCTAAAAAAATATATCCTAAAATCACAATATATATGGATTCATGAAGAGGTTCTCTTCAATTTCATACCGGTTTCTTCCAGTTCGAAGAAATATTTGTTCGTTGGAAAAAAATACCGTGAGGGTTAATAATTTGGGGATTTGGAAGTTTCAATTCAAGAAATGGATGTTGATTTTGGGATTAACATGTTGAATAACACTTGTATGAAAAAAATAGGGTGAATAGTGATGAAAAGTTTCGATATTTGAACGTGACAGTGGGTTTATGGATGGAGAACGGAAATCGATTAATGTGTGCGAGTTGCATGTGAATGAGATGAGTGGAGAAATTGAAGGGAAGAGTTATGGATTTTTTTTTTCTGATTTATAAGGGATTGCAGAAGGAGGAATGGTTAGAGAAATAATCGGCTATGGTGTCGTATGAAGCTTCACCGGGTTTTTGTATTTGGAGAAGAAGGTTTGAAGCTGGTCTGAAGGGAGATTGGGTAATATATGGCATGGCCAAATGAATAATTATAAATTTAATATTAAATTAAACAGTGTATGAAACTTATAATCATAATATCTCTCTCATACGATGTCAGATTGACAAACCGTCTGTCTTGTTGGAATCATATGGATGAAAGCTATGCAATGAACTGGTTCAATGCAATTTTGAGCTCATTACAATTTATGACAAAATAAAACGCTTGATTGGATTAATCGATCGTTTATCATTATTCAACCATAAACGTCCAAAGTGAGTAAACTCACTAACTTTGTCCAGTTTATAAACTTTATAAATGTATTTTAATGTTGATGAATGATGATTAAATGTTGTGTGATGAATGTTTGGATGAATTGTTATACATTCAAGGCAGTAGCAGTTTGATAACAAAAAAATTCCTGGCTTTCCAGACAATGTAAATAAACTTCTTGAGCATATAAGTAGACAGCCTGGACCTTACATTTCCCAAACAACCTCATTTTATATTACTTCCCACCCCAAGAAGTTGTCTACTTGAAAGGAAGTCCTTCCAAGTTGTGTCATGATGCTTCTCCATATCTGTTGAACCACACATCATTCAGAGAAGAGATGGTCAATATCCTCAGGAGAATGGCCACAGAATTCGTAGAGAGTAGTAACCAGCATTCCCTTACTTGTAAGCTTGGATCTAGTAAGAAAAGATTTATTTAGCAATTTCCACAAGCAAAGGTTCTCTTTCACGTTATTGTCTCTCAACTAGATGACTCTGTTCCACCTACAATCGTGCAGATCGTTAAACCTACTCAAAGCATTGTACATGTTTTTAATTGTGAACTTCGCACCTGGCCAGTTCCACTCAAAAGAAGTAACAGAGTTATACATGTTTAGTTTAGCTTCGATACTATCCCAAAGACGATGATATTATAGTTTGAAGTAAGGGCAGATCACACTAGTTACATGAATAATACTTGCAATAGTGGCATTGCAATTCACACCAAATTGCATCCTTTCATGATATGAAATGACACTACCCACAATAGTTTCGAACTCAACCCAAGGGTAATTGTAAAACCCCGTATTTTTAAGATAATAAAATAAGAATAACTTAATTAAATATTCTGAATTAAGTAAAAAGGACTGCGCCATTGCGTCCGCCTCGAAATTCTGGTCAAGATAGGCACCTGGTTTGCATAAAACGGACATCGTATGAAGAAGTTACGAGCATTAGAAGTTTGTATACATATAAGGAGCTCATATGTATATATATATATATATTAAATAAATATATCCAAAAAATTCGAAAATCAGTTCAAAAATCAAAATAGTAGGCGGGAAAGTTTGGAGGGAAAATGGACCATTGAGGGTCGACCTAGGGGTCGACCCACCAACAGGGGGGTCGACCTAGGGGTCGACCCAACCGCGAATCTAGAACGTTCTTTTCTGACGTGGATGATTCTGGTGTTTAAGATTCTGATCTGAGGGTCCTGGTTCCTCCGCTACTCCTATAAATAAGATCTAGGCCTAACCCTAAATCTCATAATTCGGCGGCTACGCTGGAGCTCCGTCATTGCTCCCTCTCTTTATCTCCTTAAACATATTAAGAAATTTAGATTTGTGAATTAGAAAATCTTAAATTAAGATCTAGAGGCAATAGATTGGTGTTTTTACTAAAAGGCATTCAGAATTACGTGAAAAGCAAGGTAACGTCCCAGATCACATCTATTCATATTCTTCCTATTTTCTTTCCCTTCTCTCTTAATGAAAATAGTCGATCCACGTTATTCGGTTTCAAATCAAATTGAAGGGGAATGAAAATGGTGGATGATAGAAAATTTGGGAAAGCATGAAAGGTGAGTGGGTTTAAACTATAGTCTTTAGATAATGTTATGACTATCGTTTAGCATTCCCCTGTTAATAAATTGTGAAATTGCCCATTTAATTATAAATTGCTGTTATAATAAGTTGAGATGTTAATATGAATAGATCAGGAAATTCATATGTTGAATCTATTAAATTGGGGGAATGATTAGCTTGATATAACATCAAATTGTTAAAATGAATAATTCATATATTGAATTAGTTGAAATGTTTGAATGTTTACCTATTATAATATTAATCTGAACATATGGGAAAAATTCATATATTGGATTTGTTGAAGTGCTAAAAATTTTACATGTAAATTTGTCCAATTATATACAGGGAATAATTGGAGTAAGTATATGACTATATGGATTCATGTTAACATAGAATCGAATAACTATGGGTTTGGTGCATCGACCAAATTATGTTTAAAGATCTTAAATAGGATCATATGTACAGAAAAATGATTTGGGTGCAAATGGGATCCTATGTAAAATATAAATTGGCATAATTCGAATAATACAAATTTAGACATATAACCCATCATGAATATAATTGGGTAAATGGGCATTAACACCTATAAAGGCATAGGTTTAAATAATTGATTAATAATGAATGCCTAGGATTACAATTAGAAATTTTAATTGCACTTATGACATGAGGTTAGGTTGCATTAGTGGTAGAAGTCTGCCCGGACCCGACCGGCATATCCAGCAACCACTAATGTTGAACCTAATGTGAGAGGTCTAAGTGCGCAAATACAAGATGGGTTATGACCCAAGGTTAAGCCCAACTTGTGTAAGAAGTCTGCCCGGACCCGACCGGCATATCCAGCATCCACAAGTTGTGGGCCTAATGTGGGAGGTCTAACCCATTATAAACCATAAATGGACATTGTGACGACCCCAAACTTCCACGGGTGAAAGCAGGAGAAATCATTTTTGGAATACAAACGTACGCAGAAATTCACCTAGGTCACAAATTAACTTCAAAAATTCTCGAAAAATATATTTAGCTATGTTTTGATGCTGTGGCCTATGAAAATTAATTTCGTTCAATTCTGAGCCCGTATGAATTTTTAATGAATTTTTAAAGTCAAAAATTTGCCCGTTTACACTGAAAAATCAATTATAATTATATATTAATTCCAAAAATTACCAAAAAATCATTTATAGCTTTCTTTTGATGATACGAATCCAACAAAATTTATTTCGTTCGATTCTGAGACTTTTTGAAAAATGGCTATTTTCAAGGCGAATATATTTAATATTAAAAATACATTTTAAACAAATATTTTCTGAAACTCGAAACATATAAGTGTTTACTGTTTTTCAATGCAGAAACGTCATTCTGAAACCAATGGAAGTGGTTTCGAGTTCAAATTCCTTCGTATGCAAAAAGTAGCATTTTTGTCCTATGCAAATTACCCAACGACCTTTTTAAAAATAGAATTAGCCATAACTTTTGATTTCCGCTATGAAATTTCGATTTTTCGGATTCGTTGGAAAGATATTTTTAAATAGATTCTAATATTTTTGGTTTTACTAAATTCCGTTAAATTTTGCATCCTGTATGGTCAGTCAAAGTTCAAGTTTGACTTTTCAAACTACCGCGCTATTTCTAGCTCTTTTTATAATTAAAATTAAATTTGTTCGTTTTAACTTCGATTAAAATAAATAAATCATTAAAAATACTTTAAATTCATTAAAATAAAAATTTTAATTTGGCCCTAAAATTCCGGGTCGTTACAATCTCCCCTCCTTAAGAACTTTTCGTCCCCGAAAAGGAAAAAGAAAAATAGAAGAGGAAAAATAAACGCAGAGAATGTCTTTAACAGAGATGGTACCGTCTATAACATCAGGCTTTCCACCAAAGAAGTTGGTCCTTTCGTTCCTTCGTAAAGATGTGCCAATTGAGCATCGCCACTTCACTTAGTCTTCTTCGAATGCACGATCAAGGGAAGAGTCAAAATAACGGTAATGGTGATTCTAGGAGATAGAAAAGATCGAAGGATGAATGAAAAGATGACGATAAAGTGACTGGCTATTATGTATCTCATGAACTGTTCGCCGTAGAATATAGTGATTCTACGTAAACGAATTATTATAAATATGTTATATTCCGCTTTGTAAACCAAAGCTCTGATACCAACTGTGACGACCCCAAACTTCCACGGGTGAAAGCAGGAGAAATCATTTTTGGAATACAAACGTACGCAGAAATTCACCTAGGTCACAAATTAACTTCAAAAATTCTCGAAAAATATATTTAGCTATGTTTTGATGCTGTGGCCTATGAAAATTAATTTCGTTCAATTCTGAGCCCGTATGAATTTTTAATGAATTTTTAAAGTCAAAAATTTGCCCGTTTACACTGAAAAATCAATTATAATTATATATTAATTCCAAAAATTACCAAAAAATCATTTATAGCTTTCTTTTGATGATACGAATCCAACAAAATTTATTTCGTTCGATTCTGAGACTTTTTGAAAAATGGCTATTTTCAAGGCGAATATATTTAATATTAAAAATACATTTTAAACAAATATTTTCTGAAACTCGAAACATATAAGTGTTTACTGTTTTTCAATGCAGAAACGTCATTCTGAAACCAATGGAAGTGGTTTCGAGTTCAAATTCCTTCGTATGCAAAAAGTAGCATTTTTGTCCTATGCAAATTACCCAACGACCTTTTTAAAAATTGAATTAGCCATAACTTTTGATTTCCGCTATGAAATTTCGATTTTTCGGATTCGTTGGAAAGATATTTTTAAATAGATTCTAATATTTTTGGTTTTACTAAATTCCGTTAAATTTTGCATCCTGTATGGTCAGTCAAAGTTCAAGTTTGACTTTTCAAACTACCGCGCTATTTCTAGCTCTTTTTATAATTAAAATTAAATTTGTTCGTTTTAACTTCGATTAAAATAAATAAATCATTAAAAATACTTTAAATTCATTAAAATAAAAATTTTAATTTGGCCCTAAAATTCCGGGTCGTTACAGACATGGTAATGAATTGGACTACTTAACCTAATCTAATTCATAGGGATTGTATGAATATGAACTAAAGTTATGGTTATGTAAAAATTGGTTGCATAGTGGGTGGGCTAGGAAAATCTAAGGGGGTGGGTAATATTTACATATAGGCTCGCAAACTTAGCCCAATAAGGTTATGTAATTAAAAACACTTAGTGGTATACATAACCGGTAGAAATAACAAAGTTACATAACTTAAGACACCTTTTAGGGTAAGCTTAACTTGTAGAAATGATAACACCCATTAGAAATAAATAACTTTAATGAAAATGTTGTACAATAGGTAGACTTGTTGTAACAATAGGAGATTTCGCTCGATCCGAGTCGATCGCTAAACCGACCAAGACCGTTCGAAAGCCCGGATTGCCTTGAGAACACGACAAAATAGAACGCAGACAGAAGAACATTTCACTGTTTTTTCAACAATTCCATCAGAATACAAGAATATACAGAGTATGAATAAATATACATTCGACAAATATCAGAGATTACAATAAATTACATAGCAGCGGAGAAATAATACAAAACACAACTGAAAGTAATACACGGATACAGAGCTTTCCGAGCATCGTTCCAGATGTAAATCAGGATCCTGTGAATATAAATCTGCAAAACCAAAACTACTAGCTGCCCGTGTGGAAAAATAGGGGCACCCAGAGTTTAGGTTAAAACAATAAACTCCAGGTCAGTCATGTGACTGGTGTGATAACTAAAACAGTTATTAATCTTTATTTTAAAGTTCGGTAAATCAAGGGACCATGCCGTACAACACGGAACGGGTTTCCTCCCAAGAATACCAATGCATAGAATAAACAACGCAATGCTTTTTGGAAAAATGAAGCTATTATAAGACCTAGGTCCCATCACACAATGCAACGCAAGCCGGAGGATAGGGTTTTCCCTTATAATAGCCAAACATGCTTGGTACGTTAAGACAAATCATTTGATACTATTATAGGTGTATAGTGTCAAAACAATTTCAATCATAAATATCAATCATAGACGGCTTGGGTACCATATATCATGTCGCCATACTAGGCTCTACAAATAAAACCGCAAGTCATGTATTGGAAATTGGATTCCATCATGAGTCGAGGCAAGGGGCAAGGGGCAAGCTCCTCTCCGATTCGAGACACTCTAGCAAATGTCTCAGGACCCCACTATGATCCTTTGGAACCTCCAAGGTCGGTCCTCTCTTACTTTTGAGGATTGGCAATTCCTGAACACACGTTTCCCGGTCCTATAGGACCTATATCTGAGGCGCCTCGCATTCCAACAACCACACAGGTGAAAAGTATATAAATGTCTGCCAGTTTAAGCACTGACACCACCACTAGCTAGAAAGAAACGTCGTGCACTCCTTGGGTCCTTATCCCGTTTTTGACTCATACCAAGGTGTGAGGCTCGCGAATTAACGTCATACACAAAGCTGCGCCACATAGGCCGTGCTTTGATCATCAACCACAAGACTTTGCTTTTCAACAGAAGCCTTGATCAATTGCCACTTAGGCGTGCCACACAGGCAATTCACTCCATGCGACCGATGTCCATCGATATACAACCTCTGAGCTCGTACGTCTCAGAGAAGGGCGTTAAGCTATTTTCCGCCGCCAAACAGATGTATATTTAATAGAGATCAATCATCACAGAATAAAATCCAATGTCAGACACACAGTCCATTTACAAGTTCGTTCTGGGTCTGAACGAAACCAGAGGCACTTTCCTCGCATATCCATCGATCTCCAAGCACGTCTGGACGATCACCAACTGTTTCTCTCCTCTTGGGTGTACAGCCCAATCGAGATCATCTGCAATCACCCAAATGATGTGAAGACTTCCGGTCTTCAACCACCGTCTTCATCTTCGACATATCGTCGAATCGGTTATTCAGAATGGGTATAAACCCGGCCTTTCCGAATAACCCGCGTATATAATAAACAAATGTTACACAAACACACCATACGCCTCATTCCAATTCAGAATATTCTTTTATTCAAAAATCCACATTCTTAGGGAAAGGTTCCCATTAATTTTATCCAAGATAAATTCTTCTAAATTTATTCTTTAATCTTCTTTTGGATATCATTTCAAACCATATTATGGTTTTCCAAACTAGTCGGGATTAGCGAACCACACCGAAGTAATTATTTATTTTATTTCCCTTTCCCAACCTATTCATCCCATGGAGCAAAACTGGTAATACTCCATATCTAACACCACGGTGATATCGATAAAATTAATTACCATTTCACGTTCAAATATAATTAAAGATTTAACTATCGCTTTGGAGCAAAACTGGTGGTACTCCTATCTCGATCACCTTTCAGATTTGATAATTTAAATAATCAATTCACATTTCAATCTAATTAAAGATTCATTAAAACTCCACTTCGTTTTAATCTTCACAAAAATCAATATCCTGTCTTTAACTGGGTTAAAGAACCAATGTCATCTAAAACACGGTCCACGATAAACCCAAAATCACTTTCTATTGTTAATCGGGTTAAAGAACAGGTGTTATTCAAAACACCGCTCACGATAAACCCAAAACCAACTTAAATTCAATTCCAATTAATATTATTTAATTGGTACACTTCATTAAATCTAAATAGAAAGATTTAATCTTTTTCTCAACTGGGTTTTAAGAACAGTGTTAATGAAGACACCATTCACGACAAACCCAAATCACGTTTGATATTAAATACAAGGCTCTGAATAGAAAATATATCGGCTTGTATTCAATATCAAATTCTACGACCAACAAATATCGTATTGGAAATAACGATATGAATATATCTTTCAAATTTCCACAACCATATCTGTATAATCACAAAATCCAACATAGAAATATTCCGAAGACAATTTCGATTCAAATCCATTTCAATTCACGTATTGGAAATTCTGATTATTTTTAAAACCACTTTCAGATTCAATTTATTTATTTCAAAAATAAATTGATTTTAATTCTAGTTCAAAACTAGTTCATTTCAATAAAAATCTATTTTTATCTTTTCAAATTTGGAAATTTTCATCCCAATTCTTCACAAATCACTTCTTATGATTTTACACAAATTATTGATATTTTTTATAATTTTATCAAGGCCCGTACAGTCGATTTCCATCAACGGCCATCGAACTGCACTTACAGCGACCTTTTCCAAATTTGATTTGGACATAATTCCAAATCCAACCGTTAGATTTCTAATTTCTAATATTCATTGGAAAGCTCTTTTCGATACGAACCCAACGGTTCCGGTTTTAGGAGAATCCGACGGTCGGATCTCCCGCAACGTCAATTTGAAGTCAATGGTCGAAATTCACGAACTGCCGCGACGCGACGCGTTGTATTCAGGCCATTATATATATAATATATATATATATATATATATTATATAATTCGTCGATTTCCTTTTAAAACGAATTTTATAAATCGTTTTAAATTTGTTTTCGAAACGATTTCAACTTCCCTTTCAATTTCAAATTAAAATTGAATTTTCCTTTATAAATTCGTTTTAAATTCATTTCAAATTGATTTCAATTCAAATCGATTTTTAGTTCAATTTCAATTTAATTTGAATTTCAAATTAATTCAATTTCAATTCGAATTCATTTCTATTCGATTTCAATTCGAATTCATTTCTATTTGATTTCAATTCGAATTCATTTCAATTCAATTTCAATTCGAATTCATTTCAATTCAATTTCAATTCTATTCATTTCAATATATTCGATTTTGAAATCACTTTTCGATATTCATTAAAAAAATGAATAAAATCGATATAAATATCGTTCACGTCAAAATGGCGCATCTCTAATCAACACGGCTTTATATATTTCAATAAATTCGTTATTTTATTCAACAAATGAATATTTATTCCATTCAACACATGAATCTATATTTCTTCTTACTTACAATAAAAAAAGGTAAATTTTATTGTATAAATATTTTATTCAACACATGAATACACTTTCAACACATGAATTCTCAACACCTGAACATCGTCAACACATGACTATTTATTCTATTCAACACATGAATTTTCTTTTATAATATTCATTATTTCCCAATTGGAATGAGGCCCAATCAATCACCATATAATGTTAATTATATGGATTCCATACAACACATGTATATAAATAGCAACGATAAATAATCAACCATCATCCAAAGTGCACTACACAACTGCATAAGCATTAAATATAAATAATTAACGCTTACACAGTCTGTCGACCAATCGATCGACATACTATTAAATAATTGGGATTAGTGTACACCAAATATCATCCCAACACCCGTGTGGGTTTCAAATCAACAAACACAGATTTTTATTGGTGCAGTTGGGCGATGTGTAAAATTTATCGTCCCAATCAATATCCTTCAAATAGGTGTACATAAACAAACCGTCCGGTTTGTAAATGAATATTTATTTATTCACATTCACGTTAAAAATTATATTTTTAACGATAATTTATTCCACCCATCAACATTTTATTATTGATTTCACATTAACATCACAAACAAATTTCACAACACATCAAACAAGCATACAAGCCGTCCATGGTGTGTGGACGACGGGTGTCGGGTGCTACTAAACACCGTCTGCATCCTAGTATATATATTTTTAACTAGAAAACAAGATTTAAAGTGAGAAGTTCTCACCGACTAGCTAATCCAATACCATGACTCTTCTTATGTAGAAAACCTTCGTCGTTCTCGCTCTTCTGTCACTTTCGTTGCCCGCTTTCACTACATATATAAAAATCGAATTTTTATATTGTAGTTATGTATATAAAAAACTATTTTTACACCGCTACTATATAGATAAAAAATTTATTTTTACAACGATGTTCATATAATAAAGATTATATTTTTATCACGCTATTCTCTATATAAAGATTTCGCCTTTTCAAATATAAAGATTTCGCCTTTTCAAATATAAAGATTTCGCCTTTTCAAATATAAAGATTTCGCCTTTTAAAGATTTCGCCTTTTCAAATATAAAGATTTCGCCTTTTCAAATATAATAAAAATCATATTTTTTCTCTTTCTATAATATAAAAATCATATTTTTATATCACTAAAATTATATTTTCTATAACTCTGTTACATATATAAAAATCGAATTTTATTTCAAATTCATATACATAAAAAAAATTGAACTTTTCATATGTAAAATCCTAGCTTTTCATTGAATTAAAATCAAAGAACAAAACTAACATCGATTGGGTTTTTTCTTCAATCGAGGGGGGGGGGGGGGTTCCCTTTGCTGCGTTCTGATTGGAAAGAGGGGGAGGAGGAAGAAAGGGGGGGAAGCTGCGGCGGTGGAGGCGTTTGGGGATTTTGAGGTGGACAAGGGGAAGGAGGAGGACGCGTAGAAGGAGGGAAGGGATCGGAGGGGGGGGGGTGCGGCTATCGCCTGAACGACGGCTATGGGAGGGTGGCGCGGAAGGCTGGAACGGTGGATCGGGGGGGGGGGGGCAGCGTTTTCAATTGGAGGAGGGGAGAATGGAGCGAGAGGTAGGGATTCGGTGGGGGGGGGGCTCCTCGCCGGAGGCGGCGCTGGTAGGGGCCCGCGTCGGAGGCCAGGCGACGGCTTCCGCCTTCCTCGATCTTTCTTCTCCTTTTTATTTCGATTGAATCTGAGAGGAGAGAGAGTATAGAAGGGGAGGGACTTTATATATTATTATTTTATTTATTTATTTTTCCACCAAAAAGTTGACTTTTCTTATGATCTCTAAACGAGGCCCAACGACTATTGCCCCAAGCTAATTATCCCCATTCCGAACACAATGGGATATGTATCGTAGGCCAATTCAATCGTAACGATCAGTTTCCTTTGAATTTAAAAATATAAATCTTTGTATATTCAATTTTAACGCACATTTCAATTTACCAGGGCCAAATACGGACCCGAAAAATTTCAGAAAAATATTTTCTAGCTTCGTATTGACGATACGATCCTAACAAAACTAATTTCGTCGAATTCTGAGACCGTTTGAAAAATGGCCATTTTCCAGTCGATTAAAATCAACTGAACTGGTCAAACGCGTTTTCCTTTGCCACACTCACATATTGAATCAAAAAATTACGAAATTTGAAACCTAGCAATCATTTGACATCGCGGATCCAACAAAAGTGGTTTCGTCGAAATCCGAGGTCGTTTGCAAAATGGCTATTTTCAAGGGCCGAAATTCCATAACGACTATTCTGAAATTTCAACTGGACATATCTTTTTATCCCCGCTATGAAATTTCAATTTTTCGAATTCGTTGGAAAGATATTCTCAATTAGATTCCATTATTTTTTTGGTTTCACTAAAATCCGGTTTATTTTGCACCCGGTACATTCATTTGAAGTTTGAAATCGAATTATCGAACTACCGCGCCATTTTCAATTCCTTTTATATATATAAAATAAATATTTATACTCTAACGGCGACGTATATAAATATATACGTTCTAATTCTATTCAAAATAAATTTCTCGTCATTATTATTTAAAATAATTCATTTTAAATATTCAAAATTCGTTAAAATAGCCAAAATAAAAATTTTAAACTGGCTCGCATTTCCGGGTTGTTACAATCTCCCCCATTTAAAACTTTTCGTCCCCGAAAAGGAACGAAGCCGAAAGTTGTTTAACTAATCAACTCAACTTTCACCATTTTCATTACGGCTTAAGTTCTTCAACTTTTCAGTTTCTAAGAACCTTTCAAATTTTTCAAAAATTTGGCTAACACCCTAAATTTTCGAAAAATTTCGCCATAACCTCCCCTGCACCGGGGACTTCGGGATATTTCATATAGCCTCCCATGGCCTTCTTCAATCTAAAAGAAAAAGAAAAAGCCAAGCGACTAGCCAAGCGGCTCATAAAATTATCATCACCCAAACAAAACAGTAAACTATGGTAAACATGTACCTATTTGTCGGGCAAACAATTTTATTCTTCTGCTCTAGCCTCCTTGCTATGACCTGTTCAATGTAAGTACATGTATATGCATGCAAATGGGACCAATTTCAAAAAATTCAATATTTGATTCTATTAGGCTAAATGGTTCAAAATTTCAAACAATTAAACAAACAACACAACCATCAATCAATTAGTGGATTAACGTTTCAAATTCATAATTTTGATATATGTACTGAAAATCATGTTTTTGATGCCAAATCACGACAAATAATCCTATCTAGTTTTGGTTCTCACACCAGTCTAATGGAAATATATAGATAGCACACCTTCGAAACACAAACATAAACTACTGATGCCGTACGTCATCAGTAGAATCATCTCCGAGCGACTAGAGTGTTATTCTATATCTATCTAGTATATTAAAACTTTGAATATACGTTCATGACACGTATATGCAAAACCTTTATATACTCGATTGTCCAAATTCAATACAAATAAATATTCAAATACGTATAAACTGGTTTAAATTTTCAAAACAAAAATTGTTTTCATTTTAAAAAATATACTCTTCACACTCGTTCTAGGATACTACTGATCCTATCTCTAACGAGTTATTCTAATTGGATATTACTAATCCAATATCTAATGAATTCTTTCGTATGGTTCTAATGTGTCTTGTTCTCAAGCTATGTAAACCAAGGCTCTGATACCACTGTAACAATAGGAGATTTCGCTCGATCCGAGTCGATCGCTAAACCGACCAAGACCGTTCGAAAGCCCGGATTGCCTTGAGAACACGACAAAATAGAACGCAGACAGAAGAACATTTCATTGCTTATTTCAACAATTCCATCAGAATACAAGAATATACAGAGTATGAATAAATATACATTTGAAAAATATCAGAGATTACAATAAATTACATAGCAGCGGAGAAATAACACAAAACACAACTGAAAGTAATACACGGATACAGAGCTTTCCGAGCATCGTTCCAGCTGTAATTCAGGATCCTGTGAATATAAATATGCAAAACCAAAACTACTAGCTGCCCTTGTGGAAAAATAGGGGCACCCAGAGTTTAGGTTAAAACAATAAACTCCAGGTCAGTCATGTGACTGGTGTGAGAACTAAAACAGTTATTAATCTTTATTTTAAAGTTCGGTAAATCAAGGGACCACGTCGTATAACACGGAACGGGTTTCCTCCCAAGAATACCAGTGCTTAGAATAAAAAACGCAATGCTTTTTGGAAAAATGAAGCTATTATAAAACCCAGGTCCCATCACACAATGCAACGCAAGCCGGAGGATAGGGTTTTCCCTTATAATAGCCAAACATGCTTGGTATGTTAAGACAAATCATTTGATACTATTATAGGTGTATAGTGTCAAAACAATTTCAATCATAAATATCAATCATAGACGGCATGGGTACCATATATCATGTCGCCATACTAGGCTCTACAAATAAAACCGCAAGTCACGTATTGGAAATTGGATTCCATCATGAGTCGAGGCAAGGGGCAAGCTCCTCTCCGATTCGAGACACTCTAGCAAATGTCTCAGGACCCCACTATGATCCTTTGGAACCTCCAAGGCCGGTCCTCTCTTACTTTTGAGGATTGGCAATTCCTGAACACACGTTTCCCTGTCCTATAGGACCTATATCTGAGGCGCCTCGCATTCCAACAACCACACAGGTGAAAAGTATATAAATGTCAGCCAGTTTAAGCACTGACACCACCACTAGCTAGAAAGAAACGTCGTGCACTCCTTGGGTCCTTATCCCGTTTTTGACTCATACTGAGGTGTGAGGCTCGCAAATTAACGTTATACACAAAACTGCGCCACATAGGCCGTGCTTTGATCATCAACCACAAGACTTTGCTTTTCAACAGAAGCCTTGATCAATTGCCACTTAGGCGTGCCACACAGGCAATTCACTCCATGCGACTGATGTCCATCGATATACAACCTCTAAGCTCGTACGTCTCAGAGAAGGGCGTTAAGCAAGAGAATAAATTCTTCGCCGCCAAACAGATGTATATTTAATAGAGATCAATCATCACAGAATAAAATCCAATGTCAGACACACAGTCCATTTACAAGTTCGTTCTGGGTCTGAACGAAACCAGAGGCACTTTCCTCGCATATCCATCGATCTCCAAGCACGTCTGGACGATCACCAACTGTTTCTCTCCTCTTGGGTGTACAGCCCAATCGAGATCATCTGCAATCACCCAAACAATGTGAAGACTTCCGGTCTTCAACCACCGTCTTCATCTTTGACATATCGTCGAATCGGTTATTTAGAATGGGTATAAACCCGGCCTTTCCGAATAACCCGCGTATATAATAAACAAATGTTACACAAACACACCATACGCCTCATTCCAATTCAGAATATTCTTTTATTCAAAAATCCACATTCTTAGGGAAAGGTTCCCATTAATTTTATCCAAGATAAATTCTTCTAAATTTATTCTTTAATCTTCTTTTGGATATCATTTCAAACCATATTATGGTTTTCCAAACTAGTCGGGATTAGCGAACCACACCGAAGTAATTATTTATTTTATTTCGCAATCCCAACCTATTCATCCCATGGAGCAAAACTGGTAATACTCCATATCTAACACCACGGTGATATCGATAAAATTAATTACCATTTCACGTTCAAATCTAATTAAAGATTTAACTATCGCTTTGGAGCAAAACTGGTGGTACTCCTATCCCGATCACCTTTCAGATTTGATAATTTAAATAATCAATTCACGTTTCAATCTAATTAAAGATTCATTAAAACTCCACTTCGTTTTAATCTTCACAAAAATCAATATCCTGTCTTTAACTGGGTTAAAGAACCAATGTCATCTAAAACACGATCCACGATAAACCCAAAATCACTTTCTATTGTTAATCGGGTTAAAGAACAGGTGTTATTTAAAACACCGCTCACGATAAAACCAAAACCAACTTAAATTCAATTCCAATTAATATTATTTAATTGGTACACTTCATTAAATCTAAATAGAAAGATTTAATCTTTTTCTCAACTGGGTTTTAAGAACAGTGTTAATGAAGACATCATTCACGACAAACCCAAATCACGTTTGATATTAAATACAAGGCTCTGAATAGAAAATATATCGGCTTGTATTCAATATCAAATTCTACGACCAACAAATATCATATTGGAAATAACGATATGAATATATCTTTCAAATTTCCACAACCATATATGTATAATCACAAAATCCAACATCGAAATATTCCGAAGACAATTTCGATTCAAATCCATTTTAATTCACGTATTGGAAATTCTGATTATTTTTAAAACCACTTTCAGATTCAATTTATTTATTTCAAAAATAAATTGATTTTAATTCTAGTTCAAAACTTGTTCATTTCGATAAAAATCTATTTTTAATCTTTTGAAATTGGGAAATTTTCATCCCAATTCTTCACAAATCACGTCTTATGATTTTACACAAATTATTGATATTTTTAATAATTTTATCAAGGCCCGTACAGTCGATTTCCATCAACGACCATCGAAATGCACTTACAACGACCTTTTCCAAATTAGATTTGGATATAATTCCAAATCCAACCGTTAGATTTCTAATTTCTAATATTCATTGGAAAGCTCTTTTCGATACGAACCCAATGGTTCCGGTTTTAGGAGAATCCGACGGTCGGATCTCCCGCAACGTCAATTCGAAGTCAATGGTCGAAATTCACGAACTGCTGCGGCGCGTCGCATTCTATTCAGGCCATTATATATATATATATATTATATTTCGTCGATTTCCTTTTAAAACGAATTTTATAAATTGTTTTAAATTCGTTTTCGAAACGATTTCAACTTCCCTTTCAATTTCAAATCAAAATTGAATTTTCCTTTATAAATTCGTTTTAAATTCATTTCAAATTGATTTCAATTCAAATCGATTTTTAATTCAATTTCAATTCAATTTCAAATTAATTCAATTTCAATTCGAATTCATTTCTATTCGATTTCAATTCGAATTCATTTCTATTTGATTTCAATTCGAATTCATTTCAATTCAATGTCAATTCGAATTCATTTCAATTCAATTTCAATTCGAATTCATTTCAATTCAATTTCAATCTATTCATTTCAATATATTCGATTTTGAAATCACTTTTCGATATTCATTAAAAAAATGAATAAAATCGATATAAATATCGTTCACGTCAAAATGGCGCATCTCTAATCAACACGGCTTTATATATTTCAATAAATTCGTTATTTTATTCAACAAATGAATATTTATTCCATTCAACACATGAATCTATATTTCTTCTTACTTACAATAAAAAAGGTAAATTTTATTGTATAAATATTTTATTCAACACATGAATACACTTTCAACACATGAATTCTCAACACCTGAACATCGTCAACACTTGACTATTAATTCTATTCAACACATGAATTTTCTTTTATAATATTCATTATTTCCCAATTAGAATGAGGCCCAATCAATCACCATATAATGTTAATTATATGGATTCCATACAACACATGTATATAAATAGCAACGATAAATAATCAACCATCATCCAAAGTGCACTACACAACTGCATAAGCATTAAATATAAATAATTAACGCTTACACAGTCTGTCGACCAATCGATCGACATACTATTAAATAATTGGGATTAGTGTACAAAAAATATCATCCCAACACCCGTGTGGGGTTTCAAATCAACAAACACAGATTTTTATTAGTGCAGTTGGGCGATGTGTAAAATTTATCGTCCCAATCAATATCCTTCAAATAGGTGTACATAAACAAACCTTCCGGTTTGTAAATGAATATTTATTTATTCACATTCACGTTAAAAATTATATTTTTAACGATAATTAATTTATTCCAACCATCAACATTTTATTATCGATTTCACATCAACATCACAAACAAATCTCACAACACATCAAACAAGCATATAAGCCGTCCATGGTCTGTGGACGACGGGTGTCGGGTGCTACTAAACACCGTCTGCATCCTAGTATATATATTTTTAACTAGAAAACAAGATTTAAAGTGAGAAGTTCTCACCGACTAGCTAATCCAATACCACGACTCTTCTTATGTAGAAAACCTTCGCCGTTCTCGCCCTTCTGTCACTTTCGTTGCCCGCTTTCACTACATATATAAAAATCGAATTTTTATATTGTAGTTATGTATATAAAAATCTATTTTACACGCTACTATATAGATAAAAAATTTATTTTTACAACGATGTTCATATAATAAAGATTATATTTTTATTACGCTATTCTCTATATAAAGATTTCGCCTTTTCAAATATAATGATTTTGCCTTTTCAAATATAAAGATTTCGCCTTTTCAAATATAAAGATTTTGCCTTTTCAAATATAAAGATTTCGCCTTTTCAAATATAATAAAAATCATATTTTTTTCTCTTTCTATAATATAAAAATCATATTTTTATATCACTAAAATTATATTTTCTATAACTCTGTTACATATATAAAAATCGAATTTTATTTCAAATTCATATACATAAAAAAATCGAACTTTTCATATGTAAAATCCTTGCTTTTCATTGAATTAAAATCAAAGAACAAAACTTACATCGATTGGGTTTTTTCTTCAATCAAGGGGGAGGGGTTCCCTTTGTTGCATTCGGATTGGAAAGAGGAGGGAGGAGGAAGAAAGGGGGGGAAGCTGCGGCGGTGGAGGCGTTTGGGGATTTCGAGGTGGACAAGGGGAAGGAGGAGGACGCGTAGAAGGAGGGAAGGGATCGGAGGAGGGTGCGGCTATCGCCTGAACGGCGGCTAGGGGAGGGTGGCGCGGAAGGCTGGAACGGTGGATTGGGGGGGGGGGCAGCGTTTTCAATTGTAGGAGGGGAGAATGGAGCGAGAGGGAGGGAGTCGGTGGGGGAGGGCTCCTCGCCGAAGGCGGCGCTGGTAGGGGGCCCACGTCGGAGGCCAGGCGACGGCGTCCGCCTTCCTCGATCTTTCTTCTCCTTTTTTTTATTTCGATTGAATCTGAAAGGAGAGAGAGTATAGAGGGGGGAGGGACTTTATATATTATTATTTTATTTATTTATTTTTCCACCAAAAAGTTAACTTTTCTTATGATCTCTAAACGAGGCCCAACGACTGTTTCCCCTAGCTAATTACCCTCATTCCGAACACAATGGGATATGTATCATAGGCCAATTCGATTGTAACGATCAGTTTCCTTTGAATTTAAAATATAAATCTTTGTATATTCAATTTTAACGCACATTTCAATTTACCGGGGCCACATACGGACCCGAAAATTTTTAGAAAAATATTTTCTAGCTTCGTGTTGACGATGCGGTCCTAACAAAACTAATTTCGTTGAATTCTAAGATCGTTTGAAAAATGGCCATTTTCTAGTCGATTAAAATCAACTGAACTGGTCAAACGCGTTTTCCTTTGCCACGCTCACATATTAAATCAAAAAATTACGAAATTTGAAACCTAGCAATCATTTGACATCGCGGATCCAACAAAAGTAGTTTCGTCGAAATCCGAGGTCGTTTGCAAAATGGCTATTTTCAAGGGCCGAAATTCCATAGCGACTATTCTGAAATTTCAACTGGACATATCTTTTTATCCCCGTTATGAAATTTCAATTTTTCGGATTCGTTGGAAAGATATTCTCAATTAGATTCCATTATTTTTTTGGTTTCTCTAAAATCCGGTTTATTTTGCACCCGGTACATTCATTTGAAGTTTGAAATCGAATTATCGAACTACCGCGCCATTTTCAATTCATTTTATATATATATAATAAATATTTATACTCTAATGACGACGTATATAAATATATACGTTCTAATTCTATTCAAAATAAATTTCTCATCATTATTATTTAAAATAATTCATTTTAAATATTCAAAATTTGTTAAAATAGCCAAAATAAAAATTTTAAACTGGCTCGCATTTCCGGGTTGTTACACTTGTCCTAGGGACAAGTGATGATTACAACTTTGGTTATAATAAACCAATAAGGAAATGGGATAACTGGCGAAATGAGTTAAGGGACACTTAATTATAAATTAAGTAAGTAGTAAATGGGGAAAGCCGAAAACCAGTTGAGAAAAGGGGGAAAATATATGAAATATAAGAAGTTTTACTTAATTATAAATTAAGTAGTCTGTAAGCTTGGAAGTCTGAAACCCGTTGATAAGAATGTTTAGGCTTGTCCTAGGGACAAGAGGAAATTATAAAATAAGTTATAATAAAAGGGTAGAGAAACTTATTAATGAACCTTAGCCAATAGAACTAAGTTAATAAGTAAACATCGATAAGTTGTATTGGCAATGTAAGATGGAATTATGATTAAGTGGGAAAGAATGAGGAAAACTTTTGAAATGAAATAAGTTATATTTAATCATAAATGGTAAGTGACGTGTTAATTAGAAAACATGTGAATTGGATATACTTAATTACATATTAAGTAAAACATGTTATTGTAATGACGAAATAAACAAGAAGATAAAAAGGGGTTGTGGATTACAGACGTTGGGTCACAATCTAGAGAATAACATGTTGTGGGATTATTAATAAACTTAAATAGATTAAGTTGTATGACTAAAATTAATAAGCAAGATAAACTTGGTAATTGGAATAAGAAGTCAATATGAATTGGAATAACCAAGTTAACTAGAAACCTGATGAGGTGAGACAAACACGTAAAAGAATGATTAGACATAGGGTCTAACAACATGCTAAAGTCAGGCGCTTAGACTAGTCCATGCAGTTGAGGGTGAGTAACCCAACGTGGTAGATCATCGAGGTGTTATAAGGCACGAGGAGGAGCACACATTCATCTGATTGTTCTGACGGCTTCGAATGACTGGAAGGGGAAGCACGCGGCTTCCTGAGGTACCTAAGGTGATCCTAGTCGTCCTCTATGTGGCGGCAGATGTCTTAGGTTATGTCCGCAGAGGTTGGGTCTGTGCATAACTACTAGGTGGGTGGGCCTTGACTGCAGATGTAGCTATGTAGTCAGAATGCTGTGACGAGGTGACACCAAGGTGGTTCGGAGGTTGCCTCACGAGGAGGTAGAGTGAGGCAGAGGGTCCCGACTAACAAGGATAGTAGACCGTCAGATACCTGTCATCGGCAGCCAGTGGGATGCAGAAAGACTCGAGCTAAACCCAAGATACCATTTCACCCTTTACTATTGGGGTAAGGGGTTGAGGGGAGACACCACGTGGATGTTTAGATTGTTTGCGTAGGGGCAATCGCTTAGCTCTGTTAGTCTTTACTAGTTGAGGGTACCAAAACATATGAATTCAATTGAGAGTGGTTTTACGAAGTTTGTTAGACCACCTGATCCCTTAAACAGTTTGGTACCAGAGAGGCTGAGGAACCACTTTACGAAAGAGAGACTGAATCAAGTTATTCCATATTTTTGAATCATTCAATGTTCCTTAGCCAAGATTATTGAGTTGGAAACCACAACGTCTACTGCAAATCACGTATGATCTCTAAGCTCACATTTGTTTCTTTGTTTATATTTTATGTTTTTATTCTTCCTCTATATCCTTCCCTCCATTTTCCCTCTGTTTATGCTTATTTGCTTCGTTACCGCCACATTTTTTGTATTTCTTGAGCGTCATGACTTCAAATTGCAGAATTCTTGTTCTTCTGGAAATTTGCTTCATTTGTATAAAGCTCTCATGTTTTAATGATTTCCAGATCTTGAATTCAAATTTGTAAATATATGCAATTCTTTTGAAGTTTATTTTTTTTCCTGAATTCCTAACAGTGCTGAAGCATTCTTATCATATCTTGAATACTACTAATTTGAATTCTAAAATTTCAAAGATTTAAAAAATAAATGAAATTTCACACATCTTGGAAGATTTGAAAAACTACACTCATTACAACACACTATTTTTTTCAATTGTGATAGTTTCATTAGTTTTTGGATTAGCTTGACTATTCTAGTTTGAAAATCATTTGATATAGATCATTGTGAATCATCTTGGAATTCGTTCTTTATCATGATCATTTGGCTTAATATTTGATTTTATTTGAAATCATTTGAAAAAATTTATATCTTAAATCTCACACACTTGTTGGAATTGAAATTGATAAGCTTGTTTGATCGATTTATTGAATCTTGGAAATTTTACACATCTCTTCAAGTGATTCCAAATCAATTGCTTTAATCATTGGATCATGATCTGTCTTTGTAACACCCCGTAATTTGGACATAAAAATTCACAAATTAAAGTATACTTAATTAAGTGAAATGGGTTGCGCAGAGAAATATATATATATTGATATATATATATATAATTGAAAATTAAATAAATAAATATGCAAAAATGTTCAAAACAGCGAATTGGGAGAGGGGAATAACCGAACCGGCCGATTTTTGAGGTCGACCCGAGCTTGCTGGGTCGACTAGGGGTTAATCCAGGGTGTTTGGCTGTCAACCCGTGGGCCGATTCGCTCAAATGCAGATTTTGCATTTGAATGGTTCTCATGGTTCAGCTTTAATCTAAAGGCCCTAGATGGTTCCTACACTTGACTTCTTCCCCAAGACATGCTTTGATGGCTTGGATTGAATCTAGGGTTAATCCTATAGCTAATACTATCCTAATCCTCTATAAAAAGACCCCTAAACCTAGCCTAAATCACCATTATTCAATCCTACAACTAAACTATGTCAAATTTGTTCCTCTCATGGCCTCCACTCTCATGCTAAAATTCCTAAGCCTATTTCTATGAGAGATTGTGAGTTCATACAAGTGCTTTCAAACTTGTATGAGTGTTCTTAGTTTGCATTCAAGTCAAGTTGCAACATTTCTATTTCAAAGCAAGGATTTTTTATTGATTTGGCGCAAGGGTTTTTCAATTGGGGCTTTCATATTTTGGTGCTTGCATAAGGGCTTCGTCTCAATCTTTACAATAAATATTCATTTGTGTCTTCATAGCGTAGTAAGCCCTTTTCTATTTTCTTTTTATTGAACTCTAAAGTTAAATGAATGATGCAAGTTTGGGGTTGATCATTATGATATGCAAGTTTGGTTGATCATTATGATATTCAAGTTTGGTTGATTATTATGATATGCAAGTTTGGTTAATCATTATGCTATGCAAGTTGGTTTAATCATTATGTATGACACATATTGCTATGTTATGCAAGTTAAACTTGATGTTGTGAGCATAAAGCTCCAAGCTTTATATCAAAGGTTGCATTTTGGCAACATGAAAGTTATCATATCCCTTATGATAACTTGCATGTGAGGCTAAATGCGAACTTCTAGCAACTTCTACATGTCATTTATCACCATGTATCACTCATATGCTAAGTTTGGTTTTATGCATGCTTTTGAAGCCTAACAATGCAATATGCAAGTATATGAACATATGTACATCTCATATGCCACTATGATAAACTTGTGGCTTCAACACCTTTTTGTCATGATTATGCCAAGTTCCCTATTTTACCCTTTATGCGTTGTTGCGATTATGTAAATGATGGGATTACGTTGGGGTTGGGTAAAATTATGACATGAACATGATTTTTATAACATAACGTGATATGTTAACTTGTAATTATGTTTTGGAAACATAATGGACATGACACTTAGAAAATATGACTGTGGCCAACTCGAGGTTGGGTTGAGTTTGTAGCATAAATCTACCCGGACCCGCCCGGCTTAACTAGTGGCTACAAAAAATAGGACCCAATGTGAGAAGTTGGTCATGTTGTGCTCGAACCCGAGGTTAGACCAAGTTGTGGTGTAAAGCTACCCGGACCCGCCCGGCTTAACTAGTAACCACAACAAAGTCTAATGTGAGAGGTTAAAGCACATTAAGTTAATTAATGCCTCCTGATTAGGGTTAAGTCATGGTCCACTTAATACTTAATCAATTTGGGCTGGATGGGTTAATCGGGGTTAAGTCACGAACCTCGGGTATACTTAACCAATTTAATCCACGTTTGGATCGGGTTAACCACATTTAACCCATTAAGGAAACCCTAGTTGCGTGGTCCTTTTCAGCAGTAACCCTCTTGATAGTATCATAAGACCCTAGGACAAGGCTAGGGTGGGGCACGATTACTGGGCTGACATGTAAGCGACCAAAACGACGGCTGAGTAGGTACGCTGGTGTAGGTCCAGGCGGACTATGGTCGTGCACATAGTTCGGAGTTGGAGAATCAGGCACGGGTACCAGTAGATCTAGACTGCGCATACTTGATTCGTGTCTGAGGTTGACACCCTAGGACTTAATACACCCTAGGGTGTACCTAGCGCAGTTTAACTACATTGCATGTTTGGGCCGTATGACACCGACACTTGACGAGTTAGGCTTATAGGGAGCCGATCGACTAGACCGTGTAGTTGGACCTTAATTTAGGTCACCTCATGATGATGGGTCAAGCTTGGGCCAAGGGATCAATTCTTGTTTTTACTTGACATGTTAGAATGCTAGTACACCCGTGGTGCAAAACTTAACCTTAATTATGCGATGACACCTTTATCTATCTTGTTAGTTGATCATCATGCCAGTATGTTGTTATCCTTATGTTCATCTCAGCTTCTCATGCCAGTTAACTTTACTAGCTCATAGACAGATAGTAGTAGGGCTTACCAGTCTTTTTGACTAACCTGTTTTCTTTCGCCTCTTTTCTTCCGTTCCCCCCCCCCCAGGTTCTCAGGGTGGGAATATTGGAGCTTAGCTTGGATCTTTACAGCTTGCTTACTGGATTTGCTCATGTACGGTTTTGGACATTGAGCTAGCTATGGTTTATCACTTCATTTTGGGGATAGTACTTTATGTATTTCAGTTTTTCAGTTTATGCTTTTATCTAGACTTTGTTGTTGGAAAATAATGACCAAGTACTTTGTTGTAACATGACTATGGTTTTGAAATGCTAAGTTTTATCCGCTGCTTTACTACTCTGTTTTACTTATATGTTCTGTCTTGTGATATCTGCATGCATGTTTACCTTGTTTAACGCCCCTCCAAAGCTAATGTCCTTGCAAGAGTGGCATTGGTGGAGGTGGGGTGTTACATTTGGTATCAGAGCATAAGGTTTACAAGATTTGAGCAAAAGTGTTTTTGAAACTTACCTTTTGAAAAACTATTTTCAAAACCAATTAAGTATTTTCCAATAAAAGTCTAGTTATTTTAAAAATGCTATTCCCCAAAAGCCATAGCACTATCCTTCGTTTCTTCGTTCTGAATCTATCTTTTTCCTTTTTCAGTATGGCCGATCTTAACCTTCCCGAGGGAGTGACCATTCCCGGATGGTTCCGGAGATACTTGGAAGCTAGGTCCAACGATGTAGGCCCAACAAATACCCCCAATATAACTGAGGTTCCTCCTCCTCCTCCTCCTCAGAACCCGCAAGCAGATTTCGCTAAGATTTGCAAAGACTTTAAGGCGATGGGTGGCAAGAACTTTATTGGGACGGAGACTTTTGTGGAGGCAAGAAATTGGTTGAAAGAAACTGAAGATCTCTTCGCCATCTTTGATGTGCAAGGTCATAGAAGGGTTCTATTGGCAGCATGGTTATTGAAAGAAGAAGCTGCTTATTGGTGGGAGGTCACCAATGCTACGAGGCCTATAGAGACTTGGGCCGACTTTAGGACAAGATTTGGGCTTAAGTTTCTATCATCAGCTGAGGCGAATTTGCAATTGGAGAAGTTTATATCTTTGAAGCAAGGATACATGACAGTGAGGGAGTACGTGAATGAGTTTAACAAGCTCGCCCGATTTGGTTTGGACATGATTAATACTCCCCAGAAGAAGGCTTTGCGCTTTGCACGAGGGTTGAATGAGCCACTACAAGGTTTAGCCCTATCTCATATACCTATGGGGGCCACTTTCGAAGGTCTAGTAGACATGGCATTGCTTCAAGGAGACGATAAGAATGGCAAGAAGGAAGTGAAGGCTAATGAGACCCAAGCCAAGAAGACAGACTCCAAGTGGGGAGGAAATCAGAGCAATCAGAACAACAAAAACAACAAGAACAACAAGGGCAACAAGGCCAAGGCAAAGGACCCAAGAAAATGCCACTACTGTGGGAATGTAGGGCACATAGCTAAAGACTGTAAGAAAAGGAAGAGGAAGTCGGGCGAATGCTTTCATTGTGGAGAGACCGGACATTTTAGCAAGGATTGCCCCAAGAAGCAAGGGCAGAATCAGCGTGCAGGACCTTCTAGAGGGCAAGTGCATGCTCTCAACGCCGCTCCAGTTCAGGATCGAGTAGCATTTCTGTAGAAAGTCTTGTTTATATTTCTGATTATCCTGTTCGCACCTTATTTGATTCTGGCGCATCGCATAGTTTTATTTCTTCTGACATTGTTGAAAGTTTGCACCTAAGTACTAGCTTAGTTGAGGATCCCGTTTGTGTTTCAAATCCAATTGGGGGTTCCGCCCATCTATCTATGATTTGTGTGGATTTGAAGATTTCTATCTTGACTGTAGAATTCGCGTGTAATGCTTATGTTCTCGGATTCACGGGATATGGGTTAATCTTGGGCATGGATTGGTTGTCCAGTTATGGAGCCATTCTCGATTGTGAACATAGGGTGGTGAGGCTCATGACCCGCCTCGGTAATACCCTAGAAATTTCTTGTAACCCTAGAGGTCCCGTCATGTTATGCTATCTTGAATCTCTCGACTCGTCCATCGATGATCTGCAATCTGTAAGGGTGGTCCGAGACTATCCTGATGTCTTTGAAGAAGTTAAGGGGTTACCCCCTAAACGAGAGATAGATTTCTGCATTTATCTAGTCGATAATGCCAAGCCAGTATCATTGCCCGTTAGGCACATGGCCCCTCGTGAGAGAAGGGAGCTCAGTAAGCAAATCAAGGAGCTGCTTGAGAAGGGTTTTATTAGACGAAGCATTTCTGAATGGGGTGCTCCGGTGGTATTCGCTACTAAGGCGGATGGTTCGCTTCGTCTATGTGTTGATTATCGAGAGTTGAACAAGTTGACAAAGAAGAATAGGCACCCGTTACCGAGGATTGATGATCTCTTTGACCAGCTTGTAGGTGCTTCTGTTTTCTCTCAGCTCGATCTAGCCACCGGATTCCATCAGCTTAGAGTAGCTGAGGATAGCATTGATAAAACTGCGTTTAGGACTCCGGATGGATTCTTTGAATGGCTTGTCATGCCATTCGGATTGACTAATGCACCCGCCTACTTCGTAGACTTGATGAGTAGGGTGTTCAGGGAGTTCCTCAACAAGTTTGTTGTTGTCTTCGTGGATGATATTCTGATCTTCTCAAAGGACGAGGAAGAACATGCCAGACATCTCAAGGAAGTGATGGATACGCTTAGAGCGCATCAGTTGAAAGCCAAGTTCTCCAAATGTCATTTCTGGAGAAGGGAACTTCGGTTTCTTGGACATATAGTTTCTAAGCAAGGCATAGCGGTGGATCCCGCGAAAGTGGTTGTGGTTCAAGATTGGAAGACTCCTAGGAATGCGACCGAAGTAAGAAGCTTTCTCGGTTTGGCGGGCTACTATAGGAAGTTCATCAGAGACTTCGCTAAGATTTCGGCCCCTCTCACTAAGTTGACGAAGAAGAACTTAGTCTTTGCATGGGACTTGGAGTGTGAGCTTGCTTTTCAAAAGCTCAAAAGAGCCCTTACCTCAGCTCCAGTTTTGGCATTACCCGATAGTGGTAAGATGTTTACCGTGTACACAGATGCATGTGGCACGGGGTTAGGAGATGTTCTGATGCAAGAGGGAAGAGTGATATGTTATGGGGGTAGGCAACTTAAAGTTCATGAGAAGAACTATCCCACTCATGATTTGGAGTTAGTGGCGATCGTCTTTGCACTCAAATCATGGCGCCACTATCTTCTAGGCGAAAGGTTTGAGTTGTATACTGATCACAAGTCACTCAAATACCTCTTCTCGCAAAAAGATCTGAATCTAAGGCAGCAAAGGTGGATGGAATTTTTGGCATCTTATGACTTCGAGATAGCTTATACCCCTGGCAAGGGTAATGTTGTGGCGGATGCACTAAGCAGAAGGAGATTGACTTTAAGCCCCTTGTTCATTGAGATGAAGAACTTGGAATTCTTGGCAACCTTTGATTTCACGACGGCTGTTGAGTTGATGACGGGTTCATTAGCATCCCTTGAGCTTAGACCCACACTTCTTGATCAAGTTGGGGCTTCGCAAAGGGAAGATCCACAGATAGTCGAAGTTATGGACAAGTTGATTCCGGGTGAGACGTCTAGTCACCTTGCCAGATATACTATTGATGATAAAGGATGGCTAAGGCGTGATGGGAGATTATGTGTTCCTCGGGTGGGAGATTTGGTCCATAGAGTTCTTGAAGAAGCGCATCACTCGATGATGACTATACATCCGGGAGGAGATAAGATGTATAGAGATATGAAGCGCAGTTTCTTTTGGGATGGAATGAAGAAAGATGTGGCAGAGTATGTTTCAAGGTGCATGGTGTGCCAACAAGTGAAGGCCGAGTCAAAGAAACCAGGTGGGCTATTACATCCATTGGAGGTCCCACAATGGAAGTGGGAGAGTATTTCTATGGATTTTGTGGATGGATTGCCTAGGTCAAGGAGATGGAACACAAGCATATGGGTCATAGTTGACAGACTTACGAAGAGTGGTCACTTCATCCCAGTAAAGAGCAAGAGGACCGCATCAGGGCTGGCGTCTATTTATCTCCGAGAAATAGTGCGGTTGCATGGAGTTCCTTCTAGCATAGTTAGCGATCGTGACCCGATTTTCACTAGCCAGTTCTGGAACAGTTTGCAAGAAGCGATGGGTACGCGATTGAATTTGAGTATAGCCTATCACCCCCAGACGGATGGCCAAACCGAAAGGGTGAATAGAGTGCTAGAAGATCTCTTGAGGCTTTGTGTTCTCGACTTCGGTGGTACTTGGGAAGACCACCTTCCTCTTGTAGAATTTGCTTATAATAATAGCTATCAAGCCAGCATAGGGATGGCACCATTTGAAGCTTTATATGGGAGGCCGTGTAGGTCACCATCTTGTTGGTGGGAGACAACAGATAGACTTATACTTGGGCCCGATATGATACGAGACACATCCGAGAAAGTTGAATTAGTACGAAGAAGGATGAAAGCGGCCCAAGATAGACAGAAATCCTATGCTAACAAGCGAAGGGCAGATTTGGAATTCGAAGTGGGAGACATGGTTTTCGTGAAGGTTTCTCCTTTGCGAAATGTGGTACGTTTTGGAGCAGCAGGGAAGCTGGCACCAAGGTTCGTAGGACCCTTCCCTATCATAGAGAGAATTGGAAAGATGGCCTATAAGGTGGGATTGCCCGAGAAGCTAGCCGGAGTGCATAATGTCTTTCATGTCTCGCATCTCCGAAAGTGCCTACATGAGTCCGCTGAGGTGGTTGAACCAAGCATTCTTGAAGACATTGAGGTAGAGAAAGAAGCAACCTTGAGAAGAGCTCCGATTCGTATCTTGGGAATAGAGATCAAGAAGCTAAGGAATCGAGAGGTCAAGTTGGTGAAAGTTCAGTGGGGTGAAGCCGACGAAGATGCAACTTGGGAAACCGAGGAGAAGATGCGTGGGCTTTATCCATTTCTTTTTGAGGGTACATTCTCGATCTCTTTTCCTAATTAGCATATCTTTCTTTTTATCCGCGTTTATCTAGTTTATCTTGTTTCGTAGATCTTGTCATGAGAACCTTAGGTAGAAACCCTTGGTTGAAACATGTATTTGAAACATGTTATGCTTGATGGTTGCAAGTGGTTGCAAGTGTTTGCACGTGGATACTCGTGGATGCATGATACACATTAGGCACTAAGATCGGCTCACACACTTTCATGTTGCATATGCATGAGTGCTTATACTTATTCATGGATGAAACTTGTTGAGCTATCACGTGGATGTTGCATATGGATGAATATTATGTGCACTCATGTAGAGATTATAAATTATGTTAGGAATTTGCATACATATGGACTCATTTCACTAACATATTTTGCATTAAGGAGGTTTACTGTATCAGTAACCGCCTGATTTTTGCATTAGATAAGTACATATACACACACCTTTGCCTATGATCATACAACATTTAGAATCCTTTAAGGACAATGACTGCACGTGGATGATGTTTTGAGTAGATGGATGATGGATAGTAGGATACGTTCTTCCTAACTTGGAGATTTCGGGGACGAAATCCTTTAAGGAGGGGAGAATGTAACACCCCGTAATTTGAACATAAAAATTCACAAATTAAAGTATACTTAATTAAGTGAAATGGGTTGCGCAGAGAAATATATATATATTGATATATATATATATAATTGAAAATTAAATAAATAAATATGCAAAAATGTTCAAAACAGCGAATTGGGAGAGGGGAATAACCGAACCGGCCGATTTTTGAGGTCGCCCCAAGCCCGCTGGGTCGACTAGGGGTTAATCCAGGGTGTTTGGCTGTCAACCCGTGGGCCGATTCGCTCAAATGCAGATTTTGCATTTGAATGGTTCTCATGGTTCAGCTTTAATCTAAAGGCCCTAGATGGTTCCTACACCTTACTTCTTCCCCAAGACATGCTTTGATGGCTTGGATTGAATCTAGGGTTAATCCTATGGCTAATACTATCCTAATCCTCTATAAAAAGACCCCTAAACCTAGCCTAAATCACCATTATTCAATCCTACAACTAAACTATGTCAAATTTGTTCCTCTCATGGCCTCCACTCTCATGCTAAAATTCCTAAGCCTATTTCTATGAGAGATTGTGAGTTCATACAAGTGCTTTCAAACTTGTATGAGTGTTCTTAGTTTGCATTCAAGTCAAGTTGCAACATTTCTATTTCAAAGCAAGGATTTTTATTGATTTGGCGCAAGGGTTTTTCAATTGGGGCTTTCATATTTTGGTGCTTGCATAAGGGCTTCGTCTCAATCTTTATAATAAATATCCATTTGTGTCTTCATAGCGTAGTAAGCCCTTTTCTATTTTCTTTTTATTGAACTCTAAAGTTAAATGAATGATGCAAGTTTGGGGTTGATCATTATGATATGCAAGTTTGGTTGATCATTATGATATGCAAGTTTGGTTGATTATTATGATATGCAAGTTTGGTTAATCATTATGCTATGCAAGTTGGTTTAATCATTATGTATGACACATATTGCTATGTTATGCAAGTTAAACTTGATGTTGTGAGCATAAAGCTCCAAGCTTTATATCAAAGGTTGCATTTTGGGAACATGAAAGTTATCATATCCCTTATGATAACTTGCATGTGAGGCTAAATGCGAACTTCTAGCAACTTCTACATGTCATTTATCACCATGTATCACTCATATGCTAAGTTTGGTTTTATGCATGCTTTTGAAGCCTAACAATGCAATATGCAAGTATATGAACATATGTACATCTCATATGCCACCATGATAAACTTGTGGCTTCAACACCTTTTTGTCATGATTATGCCAAGTTCCCTATTTTACCCTTTATGCGTTGTTGCGATTATATAAACGATGGGATTACGTTGGGGTTGGGTAAAATTATGACTTGAACATGATTTTTATAACATAACGTGATATGTTAACTTGTAATTATGTTTTGGAAACATAATGGACATGACACTTAGAAAATATGACTGTGGCCAACTCGAGGTTGGGTTGAGTTTGTAGCATAAATCTACCCGGACCCGCCCGGCTTAACTAGTGGCTACAAACAATAGGACCCAATGTGAGAAGTTGGTCATGTTGTGCTCGAACCCGAGGTTAGACCAAGTTGTGGTCTAAAGCTACCCGGACCCGCCCGGCTTAACTAGTAACCACAACAAAGTCTAATGTGAGAGGTTAAAGCACATTAAGTTAATTAATGCCTCCTGATTAGGGTTAAGTCATGGTCCACTTAATACTTAATCAATTTGGGCTAGATGGGTTAATCGGGGTTAAGTCACGAACCTCGGGTATACTCAACCAATTTAATCCACGTTTGGATCGGGTTAACCACATTTAACCCGTTAAGGAAACCCTAGTTGCATGGTCCTTTTCAGCAGTAACCCTCTTGATAGTATCATAAGACCCTAGGACTAGGCTAGGGTGGGGCACGATTACTAGGCTGACATGTAAGCGACCAAAACGACGGCTGAGTAGGTACGCCGGTGTAGGTCCAGGCGGACTATGGTCGTGCACATAGTCCGGAGTTGGAGAATCAGGCATGGGTACCAGTAGATCTAGACTGTGCATACTTGATTCGTGTCTGAGGTTGACACCCTAGGACTTGATACACCCTAGGGTGTACCTAGCGCAGTTTAACTACATTGCATGTTTGGGCCGTATGACACCGACACTTGACGAGTTAGGCTTATAGGGAGCCGATCGACTAGACCGTGTAGTTGGACCTTAATTTAGGTCACCTCATGATGATGGGCCAAGCTTGGGCCAAGGGATCAATTCTTGTTTTTACTTGACATGTTAGAATGCTAGTACACCCGTGGTGCAAAACTTAACCTTAATTATGCGATGACACCTTTATCTATCTTGTTAGTTGATCATTATGCCAGTATGTTGTTATCCTTATGTTCATCTCAGCTTCTCATGCCAGTTAACTTTACTAGTTCATAGACAGATAGTAATAGGGCTTACCAGTCTTTTTGACTGACCTATTTTCTTTCGCCTCTTTTCTTCCGTTTCCCCCCCCTCAGGTTCTCAGGGTGGGAACATTGGAGCTTAGCTTGGATCTTTACAGCTTGCTTACTGGATTTGCTCATGTACGGTTTTGGACATTGAGCTATCTATGGTTTATCACTTCATTTTGGGGATAGTACTTTATGTATTTCAGTTTTTCAGTTTATGCTTTTATCTAGACTTTGTTGTTGGAAAATAATGACCAAGTACTTTGTTGTAACATGACTATGGTTTTGAAATTCTAAGTTTTATCCGCTGCTTTACTACTCTGTTTTACTTATATGTTCTGTCTTGTGATATCTGCATGCATGTTTACCTTGTTTAACGCCCCTCCAAAGCTAATGTCCTTGCAAGAGTGGCATTGGCGGAGGTGGGGTGTTACAGTCTTCTTGTACTTGTTGTAAATTTTCTGAAAACTCTCTTGTGAAACTTGTTCTGAAATTAAAGTTTGCGACTCTGATAAAATGAACTGATTTGTTAGAATTGACTGCTTGGGCATAATGATTGGATATTTTTGTTTGTGATACATTGGAATGCCACTATGGATAATTAGGAGCTTCAAGCGGTACTAGCTCGAAAAGTGTTGTCACATTCGTTTGATTTATTTATTTTTCTCGTCTTGTATAGATCTTTCGGAATCCCACTTGTGGTTGATTTTTTTCAATATTGAAATCATTTATAGATTATTTATTCAGAAATTGAACTCAATATCCAAATCGAACTATATTTAGAATTCATCAAAATTATTATCGCACTTTTGAAATTGTGATGAGTTGTGACTATAATATACTTTACAACAAGAGGAAATTTTATTTAAATTCTCATGATGATTTGAACAGATTTTATAATATCTTCAAATTGGTGCTTATTTCACAAACATTTTCTTTTATTATCATCCTTCTGTCATCCATCATGATTTTATATTAATGTGGAGAGTTTATTGTTATTTTTTAAATCATCTTAAATGTCTAGTTTCGAAATTTGTGATGGAAATGTGATCATACTATTTTTCAGAAAAAGAGGTAACTGAAAATTTTCAATGATCCCGGTACAGTTGAGCATATTTCATAATATGATTAACTTAGAAATTTGTTTCACAACCATCTCTGTACCTACCATATTTCTATCAACCATTTGGTTTTATATACTGAGGAGATTTTGTATATAGTAAGTATTTATCTAACCTCATTTAAACATCCAAGACCTGGTCATGCATGGTTATGAGATTACTTATAATTTAAGTTGCGAATGATCCGATATAAAATCCAAGATTTGGTTATGCGTGGTCAGTGTACTCTTAATAAAAAAAGGAAATAAAAAGAAAAGAAAATAAATAAAAATTTATACGTAATCTTCCTTAGTTTGTAAAAACCATCATATCAATCCATTTTCTAATTTTTGAAATGTGTTAATATTTTATGATATATTATGATTTGTTGATTGATAGTCATTGGGATTTGAGATCATTTGATTTTGTCACTCAATTTGATTTTATAGCCATAGTCCAAATCCATCAATGTGTTGTGCTTATTTTAAAAAAAAATTGAAAATAATTAAATTCATTGTTTTAAAACTCTCTCCATGTTATAAAATTCATCGCAAATCCATCATTCGAAAATATGAAATTTGCTTCTATTTCTTAGAATCTTATGATTTTTGTTTGATTGAATGAGATTTATGATGAACATTCTATCTCTTGAGCTGATTTTATATTTCTAGCCCATATTTTTCGTTACTTTTTTAATTTCTGCATCCTTTTGATGATAACAAAAGTGGGAGAATGGTTGAAATTTTTATAGATGAGTGCATATTCCTTAAATATTTTAATGTTGAAATATTCAATTCATTTATTCTTTTCACTCATGCACGTATTTAGGGGGAGTTCTTATGTAGTAGGAGCATAAATAGGGGGAGTTCTAAACTTGACTGTCAAACACATTTATTGTATTCAAAATCTTATTATATGTTTGTCATCATCAAAAGAGGGAGATTGTTGTATATGACATTTATATGATTTTTGTTTGATGATAACAAACATATATATTATTATAAATGTGTTTGTAATTTTACTATTCTACTACAACACAAACAGAATTAAATATTTATATTTAAATAGAATACTACTGTTCAAGAATTTAAATATTAAAACAACATTTTATTGAAATATAATATTTTACTTCAATAGTACAATCTTACAACTCCACTATTTGTACATCTCATTGTAATAGAATATAATACATTTAATTTTAATTTCATTTCATATGCACAGCTCCTCCCTACAAAGTTTCGGTTTCACTCAGTTACTCAATCACTCATTTACATTTAATTCTTCTCTCTCATGTATAGATTCACTTATTCATATACAGTTACACACACTTGCCTTCAGTTTGTCTGAACGGTCAATCCAGTCACCTGCTTACCTGTTAGAGAAACACACACAGTTGTTGACCAACTTTTTGGAAGAAGCCATCACAACTCAAGATCGAGGCTTGCTACCAGATATTGGCCCAGTTCTATGCCTCCAGTGTCGGCTTTTATCCTAGGTCGATCGATTATAATTCAATCCGAGTTAGCTCTACAGTAAGAAAAACTCTCTCCTTCAAAGTTGAGTACATTCTACCGAACTCAAAACCAAACCGATCGATCGAGTCATCAACCAATCGATCGAGTATCCCTGAAAGATCGGATTAAGCCTGGAATATCAGATCGAAAATATCAAGTCAAATTATTTACTACAAGATGAATTCCTACTCCCAAGGCTACATAACCGATTAACTTTGACTCGCACAGCTTTTTATACACCATAACTCAAGCTCCATGTTTGCTACACTTTTCGAGGAGAACTATTCTTCAGTAGGAGACTACAACTACTTTATAGATCGAGTTACTTGTAGCCTAGCCGTAGAAAGATGTATGCCACGCTGCATATAAACTCGTCCTACCTTCTCGCCTATATATACATCTGTTTCCAGAAATGGAAAGGCATGAAAAATTCATTGGAGAAAAGCTCCTATTCGGCGTCCTAAAAATAGCATGTCGTATACTCCAAGTACAACACAAGGATTTTGTGTGTAAACCGCATCTTTCTCTTCTTTCTTCCGATAAAAAACAACTATAACCTGTAATCAATAGTATAAATAGAGATTATAAAGTGGGCGTAGGCTTGGTTAAAGCCGAACCACTATAAAAAATACTATGCCTCCCGTATTTATTTACTTTTTCTCGCACTCTGTGATTATAATCGTGTGTGGTTAACACACTTTGGGGTTGATCGCCATTAGACCAACTTTGATGTCAACTTTGGCGCACCAGGAAGGGGGGTACAGATATACCTTACGGCCTTCGGCAACTTTTAAAGAAGCAATGGCAAAATGGAAGAAGGATTTACCACCTTCTCACACTTAACCTCAACCCGCTAATGCAGCAGACGCAGCAGTAACGGAGGTAATCCAGTAGGCTTCCTCCCACGAAGACCTTTCCCAATATTTAACTAGGGATGAGATAGATAAAGTTTTGGGCGAACTTAGAGCTTAGATGGCACATCGAGATGGACTCCTCGCAAAGAAGCAGTAAATGATGAAGGATTTGCTCGCTCGGATGGAAGGGAAACCGAGCAACTAAGCATCACTTCCTGCACAAAGTGAGGCTGGGGCAACAACTAATCTTTTATCTAATGAAATCTACGCCCTAGATAGGTCTCCAACTATGCTCCCACCTGGTTCAACTTCACTTCCCGATCGTCTAGATCTAATGTCATCACTTCCAACATCCAGCGAAGCTGAAGTAGTTGCAGATTCTCAGGTCGGCCAAGACCGAGCCCTAGATGGGTCGACCGTTTTGCCTCTAATCCAAGGCTCTACTCAACTTCTTAGACAAGCATCTCTCGAACCATTGCAAATCCTGGGTCGACAAGGACATGGATCGATGCAACCTCCGGTCTGACCAGTATTGTTACCCCCCACGTCCAATAATGTCACTCACTAAGGGAATGCATTAACTTTCATGGAGTATTATAAGAGTATAGAACATAATATCACAAGACAGATATATAAAATGGTACTTAAGAAAATTCAAATTCTATTCATTGCAGCGGAAAAGAAAAACATGTCTGGTCACATCATTAAAACAATATACTAAAACCAAGTACACAAATATCCATCTTGAAAAAAATTATTATCAAAGTACATAAAAGTAAAACCATAATCCCACTCCAAATAGCCATTATGGAAAAGAGATAAAGCTGAGCATTACTTTCAACACTTCCAAGCACTTCAAGAAGAAAGAAATCCAAGTCAAGCTTCACTAATCCCACCCTGAGGACCTACGTGAGGGGGGGGGGGGTAGAAAGAAAAGAGGCGAAAACAAAAAGGGGTCAGACATACGTCTGGCAAGTTTAGCGACTTTAACAATATAATCAGTAAAGTAATAGGATAAGAACATAAACTATATATAAGAGATGACTATAACATAAGCAGATATGACAAGGTAAACAAGATGAATAAGATATAACATTGATTGCGCTTATAATCACTATAAGATAATTCCTACGCCGCACCAATACTAGTTCCATACTGAAAGTTGATCCCTCTTACTAAACATAGTAATAATAATAATAATAATAATAATAATTGTAGTTCCGTGTACTCCTAGCTGCTGACATAGGTGCCGCCTGCTCCTATCTCCACTAGTTGTACCCACTACCCTCCCCATTCAATCGGTTCCCTAACTCGTAGATACCCGTGTTGGTCCCACAGTAGGGGTATCACTCCCTAAAGTGGCAACCCGATACTACTAGAATGCACGGCTTATACCTACACGATGCAACAATGTCTTACTTACCAGCCCGGACCCACACACGCACATGACTCCGTTGGGCTTGCACTGCCATCGTTAACTCTTTATTGACCTCTTACAATCAACCCAGTAAGCATGTCCAATCCTCGACCTAGTTTGAGCTCACATAGATACTAAATGAGTTACTAGTTGAAAAGGGTCCACCCACTTGACACAAGCTTCCCTCCTATGCTTGGTCCCCACTAGGATTTCCCACCTAACCCCTTCTTTTATTCCCATGTTTCCTTACATGTCTCATCTTGGTTAAGTGTCTTGATTATATTTCACATGTTGCCCATGTCACCCACTTAACCCTTTATCATCCCCATGTATAATCACATGTCTTATCTTGGTTAAGTGTTTATTACTTTATTATAACCGTAATCTTGCAAGACCTCTCACATTAGATTGCTGTTTTGCGGTTGCTGGATATGCCGGGCGGTTCCGGGCAGTCTTATACCGCAATCCGAATCTAACCTCGTGTCTTTACATTATTACGTGTCTAATTTCTGCCTTTGACCACTCACATTAGATTACAAAATTGCAGTTGCTCGATGTGCCAGGTAGTTCCGGGCAGTCTTATACCGCAATTCGAATCTAACCTCGTGTCTTAGGCGTTCATTATCACTTTCTTGATTCAAGTCCCAACTTTAAATCTTTGATTAAATTATATCCCAATTACCCATAATTTCCAATCTAAATTATGTTCATAATTTTAATCCAAATTAGGCCTATAATCTTATGTATACATGTTATGCCAAATTACGCCCAAATCAATTTGCGTTCATTGTTATTAACAATTTATGCCAAAGCACATGTATACAAATTATATCCAATTATGCCCAATCCACTTATGCCAAATCTCATGTATACAATTTATACACAATTATGCTCAAATTGATTTATGCCAATAATCTCATTTTTATTACAAAATTTCCCTAAACTTTTCCCAATCGTCCAAACGTTATTCGTACACAAATCTCAACACAATATGTTAGGCTCGAAGTAGGCTAATCTCATAAAAAAAGGAAAAGAAGAGGAGAAGAGAATCATGTCATCAAAACTGGCATAAAAGAGGCATATGAAACATGAACTGGCATAGAACAATAAAATAGATTCAATTAGGCATATGACAACAGTAATTTGGGTATGAATCTGAAAGATAAGAATTTACAAAACTTGATATGATCCGTCTTACTTACAGGCATGATCATTAAATTCAATTTACAATCCTATCACAATTACTTTTTAATTATATGTGAAAGTAACATAGACTCACAGCGATAGGATTTAGGAGAGAGGATAGTTCTGAATACTGATTTCTGAATTTGATTAGCAAAACCGTTGTTGCAGAATTTGATTCTAATCTTCCAATTTAAATACTCCTATTTTGATTTGCTTTGAAGAAGAGAAGGGAGGCTAGTTTTAATTTAGACTAGAGCAGCATGGAGGCGCCATGGATTAGTGTAATGAAATTAGGGTTAGGTCTAGGTGTCTTTTTATAGGAGCACTAGGTGTACTAGGACCCTTAGATTAGATTAGGATCCATCAGAACAATCCAAACCCGAAAAATACGTTATGCAGCCAATCCCTTAAGTACACATCAGCCCTAGACCTCAAAGACACGTCTGTCAGATCTGGGCAGTTGGGGGAGGGGGGTCGATGCCTATGTCGGCACCTCTATAGGGGGGTCGACACCTATGTCGACTCCCCTAAGGGGGTCGACACCCTACAGCGAGAGATTTCCCCCTCACCCAGATAATCTGATTTTGATTTTTGAACTCGTTTTTGTCTTTTAATTATTATTTTAATTTAAATTCTGCTTTAAGCTGAAATCTTCTAACTTCGTAATTTCTTCATATGATATCTGATTTATGCAAACTCGAACTCTATCCCAAGAAGAATTCCGAGACGAACGCAATGGCGCAACCCATTTCTCTTAATTCTTCTTATAAAAATTAAGTATTATTTAATCATCCCTTATGTCATGCTTTAAAATTACGGGGTGTTACATTCTCCCCTCCTTAAAGGATTTCGTCCCTGAAATCTTTAAGTTAAGAAGAATGTATCCAACCATCCATTCATCCATCTACTCATCCATCATCCACAAGCATCCATTGCCCTTAAAAGATTTCTAATGTTATATGAACATATGCAAAAGCATGTGTATATGTCCCCTATCTAATGCATAGATCAGGCGGTCTACTGATTCAGTTGACCTCCTTAATGCAAAACGTGATAGTGCCATGTGTCCATTATGTATGCAAAAGAATCCTAATGATACATATCATTCCTATATAAGTGCACAACCATTCATTCAAATGCAACATCCATATGATAACACATTCAATTTCCATCCATAAAATAAAAGTATGCACATGCATCCATATGCAATATGAGAGTGACTGAGCCGTTCTTAGTGTCTAAAGTGTGTGTATATGCATCCACGAACAACCACTTGCAAACACTTGCATCCACTTACAACCATCAATCATAACATGTCTCAAACACATGTTTACATCCATTGGCTTCTACCTAGGGATCGAAGATATAATCGAGAGGATGTACTAAATGATAGAAACAAATATGAACAAAGACGGTAGGAAAGGAGAAGTTAAGAACATATCCTAAAAAAGGAAAAAGTACTATGCACGTATCTTGTCTTCAGTCTTCCAAGTCGCGTTTTTTCGAGCGTCACTCCACTATACCTTTACCGACTTGACTTCACGGTTACGTAGCTTCTTAATCTCTGTTTCCAAAATGTGGGTTGGAACCCATCTCACCGTAGCCCCTCATTCCACTTCGATGTCCTCTAGTATATTTGGCTCTACGACTTCAATAGTCTCATGTAAACACATCCGTAAGTGTGAAATGTGAAAAACATCATGAACTCCGACCAACTTTCTCTATGATAGGAAACGACCCTACAAACCTAGGCGCCAACTTCTTACAGATCCGAAGCGAACTACATTCTTTAAAGGATATACTTTAAGGAAAACCATGTCTCCAACTTCAAACTCAAGATCGGTTCTTCTCTTATCAGCATATGACTTTTGCCGGTCTTGTGCTGTCTTCATGCGTCTTCGAATCAAGTCTATCTTCTCTGAAGTTTCCCTAATCACCTCGGGCCTAAGCAAAATCTTATCCGTTGACTCCCACCAACAAGTAGGTGATCGGCAAGGTCGTCCATATAGAGCTTCAAAAGGTGCCATGCTAATACTAGTCTGATAGCTGTTGTTGTAGGCGAACTCTACTAATGGATGATGAACTCCTATGTCCCTCCAAAGTCCAAGATACATAATCTCTAAAGATCCTCTAGAATTCGATCCACTCTTTCTGTTTGGCCGTCCGTCTGAGGGTGATAAGCGGTGCTCAAACACAATTACGTTCCTACCGCCTCTTGCAAACTCTTTCAAAACTCACTAGTGAAAATGGGATCTCGTTCGCTTACGATACTAGAAGGTATGCCGTGTAGACGAACTATCTCCCAGAGATAAACAGATGCTAACCATGCCGCTGTTCTTTTACTCTTAACGGGAATGAAATGGCCGCTCTTGGTAAGTCTGTCTACTACTACCCAAATCCCCGTATTACCCTTCCTTGACCTTGGCAATCCGTCTACGAAATCCATGGAAACACTTTCCCATTTCCACTGTGGAACCTCTAAAGGGTGAAGCAGACCACCAGGCTTCTTTTGCTCAGCCTTGACTTGCTGGCACACTAACCATCTAGAAATGAACTCTGCCACATCCTTCTTCATTCCGGCCCAAAAGAAAACTTCTTACTTCTATTGCGTTCTTTGGGATCTTCCCATCTTGGATTGCCAGCACCTTCGAGGGATCCACAGCTATCCCTTACTTGTTGACCACTTGTCCTAAGAACCTCACTTCCTTCCTCCAAAAATGACATTTGGAGAACTTAACTTTGAGTTGATGTGCTTGAAGGGTCTCTTAGACTTCCCTAAGATGTAGGGCATGTTCTTCCTCGCTTCTAGAGAATATCAAGATATCATCCACAAAGACCACCATGAACTTGTTTAGAAACTCACTATACACCCTACTCATCAAGTCTACAAAATATGCGGGTGCATTCGTCAAACCAAAAGGCATGACGAGCCATTCGAAGAAACCATCGGGAGTCCTAAAAGCAGTCTTATCTATAATATCCTCAGCTACCCTTAATTGATGAAATCCTGTAGCTAAGTCCAACTGCGAGAAAACCGAAGCACCAACCAACTGATCGAACAAATCATCTATCCTCGGCAATGGGTGTCTGTTCTTCTTCGTGAGCTTATTCAGCTTCCTATAGTCTACGCATAATCTAAGTGAACTATCAATCTTAGTAGCAAAAACAACAGGAGCGCCCCACTCCGAGATACTTCTCCTTGTGAACCCTTTCTCAAGCAACTCTTTCACTTGTTTACTAAGCTCCCTCCTTTCTCTTAGATCCATGTGGGGTACTAGAAATGCAACTGGCTTTGCATTGTCCACCAAATATATACGGAAATCTATCTTGCATTTTGGAGGTAAGCCCCTAACCTCCTCAAAGACATCTGCATACTCACGGACTACTCGAACAGATTGCAAATCATCAATAGATGTGTCAAGAAATTCTAGGTAGCTAAGCATAACAGAACCCTTGGGGTCACAAGAAATATCGAGAGTATTACCCAAACTAGTCAACAGTCCAACTACCCTCTTTTCACAGTCGAGAATGGCACCATACCTAGTTAGCCAATCCATTCCTAGAATCAACCCATAGCCCATGAAGCCGAGAACATAAGCGTTGCATTCGAACTCAACGCCATACACATATATTCTCAAATCCCTACATAACATAGAAAGATGAGCCGTACCCACAATAGGATTTGAAACTACTATGGGATCTATAACTAAACTAGTGTTTAGGTGCAGTGTTTCAACTAACGAAGCAGATATAAACGAATGTGAAAGCGCCAGAATCAAACAAAGTTTGAACAGGATGATCAAAAAGGAAAAATCAAACTTTCAACAGAAATGTTTCTACCCCTCTCATGTCCTGGTGCCATGAGAGCATGAACCTGCCCTCCAGAAGTAGATCTTGTCCTCTGTCCATGCCCTTGTCCATGCCTCCTTGGGCAGTGTTTAATCATATGTCCTGCCTCACCATATTGGAAGCAACCCGTCTTCTTCTTCTTCCTACAGTCCTTGCTTAAGTGGCCTGGTGTTCCACAATTAAAACATCTTTTCTTCCCTTGGCTCTTGTTATCCTTACCACCTTTCTTTTGTTGTTTCTGTGCTTTCTTTGGATCCACTTTCTTATCATGTGCCTTAACTGCATTAACACCTTTCTCCTCTTCATGCATCAGCACCATGTCAACAAGTTTCTTGAAATTAGCCCCCATAGGAATGTGGGACATAGCCAACCCGTGTAATGGTTCATTCAGACCCTTGGCAAATCTCAAAGCCTTCTTATGTGGTGTATTGACTAATTCCATACCAAATCTTGCTAACTGGTTAAACTTGTTAACGTACTCGTTCACAGGCAAACTCCCTTGTTCCAAAGCCAAGAACCTCTCCACGCATAAACTCTCCTCTGCTTGTGAAAGAAATTTCAATTCGAATATTTGTTTGAAGTCTATCCATGTCTCCACCGGACGTCCTCTATTAGTTACTTCCCACCAAAAGGAAGCTTCGTCCTTCATCAACCAAGCAGCTAGCTGAACCTTCCTTCCATCATCTATCTCAAAGATACCAAACAAATTCTCCACTTCCTTGAGCCAATTTCGAGCCTCAACAAACATCTCAGTCCCATAAAACGGCTTTCCGCCCATCGCACGGAAGTCTTTGCATATCTTAGAAAAAGTGTCTACACAGGGAGGAGGAGCAGCGACTGCAGCTGGGGGAGGAGGAACGTCTGTTGGGCCTGCGGCAGTAGCCCTAGCCTCTAGATACCTTCAGAACCATCCCGGTATCTGTATGCCCTCTGGAAGATTAAGATACCCAGACATGCTAAAACGAAAGAAAAAGAGATTCAAAACTGAGAATGGAGAGATAGATATATGGATTTTGGGGATTATGTTTTTCATAATAAACCTTTCTCTTGAAAATACCCTCTTTAAAACATGTTTTTGAAAATACTTCTTTCTAAAAATGCTTTTGAAAATGGTTTTCAAAATCTTTTATCTATTCTGGTAACCTTCAGCTCTGATACAACGTGCAACCCCCCACGTCCATTTATGTCACTCACTAAGGGAATGCATTAACTTTCATGGAGTATTATAAGAGTATAGAACAGAATATCACAAGACAAATATATAAAATGGTACTTAAGAAAATTCAAATTCTATTCATTGCAGCGGAAAAGCAAAACATGTCTGGTTACATCATCAAAACCATGTACTAAAACCAAGTACACAAATATCCATCTTGAACAAAATTATTATCATAGCACATAAAAGTAAAACCATAATCCCACTCCAAATAGCCATAATGGAAAAGAGATAAAGCTGAGCATTACTTTCAACACTTCCAAGCACTTTAAGAAGAAAGAAATCCAAGCCACTAATCCCACCCTAAGGACCTTGGGGGGGAGACAGAAAAGAGGCAAAAACAAAAAGGGGTCAGACATACGTCTGGCGAGTCTAGTAACTTTAACAATATAATCAGTAAAGTAACAGGATAAGAACATAAACTGGATATAAGAGATGACTGTAACATAAGCAGATATGACAAGGTAAACAAGATGAACAAGAAATAACGTTGATTGCGCTTCTAATCACTATAAGATAATTCCTACACCGCACCAATACTAGTTCCATACTGAAAGTTGATCCCTCTTACTAAACATAGTAGTAATAATAATGATGGTAGTTTCGTGTACTCCTAGCTGCTATCATAGGTGCCGCCTGCTCCTATCTCCACTAGTTTTACCCACTACCCTCCCATTCGATCGGCTCCCTAACTCGTAGATATCCATGCTGGTCCCACAGTAGGGTGTATCACTACCTAAAGTGGCAATCCGATACTACTAAAATGCATGGCTTATACCTACACGATGCAACAACGTCTTACCTACCAACCCGGACCCACGCACGCACATGACTCCGTTGGACTTGCACTGCCATCGCTAACTCTTTATTGACCTCTTACAATCAACCCAGTAAGCTTGTCCCGTCCTCGACCTAGTTCGAGCTCACATAGATATTAAATGGGTTACTGGTTGCAAATTAAAGGGTCAACCCACTTGACACAAGCTTCCCATCTATGGTTGGTCCCCACTAGGATTTCCCACTTAACCCCTTCTTTTATTCCCATGTTTCCTTACATGTCTCATCTTGGTTAAGTGCCTTGATTATATTTCACACGTTACCCATGTCACCCACTTAACGATTTATCATCCCCATGTCTAACCACATGTCTTATCTTGGTTAAATGTTCATTGATTTATTATAACTGTAATCTTGCAAGACCTCTCACATTAGATTGTCGTTTTACGGTTGTTGGATATGCCGGGCAGTTCCGGGCAGTCTTATACCGCAATCTGAATCTAACCTCGTGTCTTTGCATTATTACGTGTCTAATTTCTGCCTTTGACCACTCACATTAGATTACAAAATTGCAGTTGCTCGATGTGCCAGGCGGTTCCGGGCAGTCTTATAACGCAATTCGAATCTAACCTCGTGTCTTAGGCATTCATTATCACTTTCTTGATTCAGGTCCCAACTTTAAATCTTTGATTAAATTATATCCCAATTACCCATAATTTCCAATCTAAATTATGTTCATAATTTTAATCCAAATTAGGACTATAATCTTATTTATACATGTTATGCCAAATTACGCCCAAATCAATTTGCGTTCATTGTTATTAACAATTTATGCCAAACCTCATGTATACAAATTATATCCAATTATGCCCAATCCACTTATGCCAAATCTCATGTATACAATTTATACACAATTGAGCTCAAATTGATTTATGCCAAAAATCTCATTTTATTACAAAATTTCCCCAAACTTTTCCCAATCATCCAAACGTTATTCGTACGCAAATCTCAACACAATATGTTAGGCTCGAAGTAGCCTAATCTTATAAAAAAAAGGAAAAGAAGAGGAGAAGAGAATCATGTCATCAAAACTGGCATAAAAGAGGCATATGAAACATGAACTGGCACAGAACAATAAAATAGATTCAATTAAGCATATGACAACAGTTATTTGGGTATGAATCTGAAAGATAATAATCTACAAAACTTGATATGATTCGTCTTACTTACAGGCATGATCATTAAATTCAAATTACAATCCTATCACAATTACTTTTTAATTATATGTCAAAGTAACATAGACTCACAGCGATAAGATTTAGGACAGAGGATAGTTCTGAATTCTAGTTTCTGAATTTGATTAGCTAAACCGTTGTTGTAGAATTTGATTCTTATCTTCCATTTTGAATACTCCTATTTTGATTTTCTTTGGTGAAGAGAAGATAGGCTATTTTTAATTTAGACTAGAGCAGTATGGAGGCGCCATGGATTAGTGTAATGAAATTAGGGTTAGGTCTAGGTGTCTTTTTATAGGAGTATTAGGTGTATTAGGACCCTTAGATTAGATTAGGATCCATTAGAACCATCCAAACCCGAAAAACACGTCATCCAGCCAATCTTAGAAGGACACATCAGCCCTAGACCTCAAAAACACGTCTGCTAGATCTGGGCAGATAGGGGGGCCGACACCCTATAGGGGGGTCGACAATTATGTCGACAACCCTATAGGGGGGTCGACACCTATGTCGACTCCCCTAAGGGGGGTCGACACCCTAGAGCGGGAGATTTTCCGCTCACCCAGATAATCTGATTTTGATTTTTGAACTCGTTTTTTAGTTTTAATTATTATTTTAATTTAAATTATGCTTTAAGCTGAAATCTTCTAAGCTTTATAACTTCTTCATATGATATCCGATTTACGCAAACTCGGATTCTAAACCCAAGTAGAATTTCGAGACGAATGAAATGGTGCAACCCGTTTCCCTTAATTCTTCTTATAAAAATTAAGTATTCTTTAATTATCCCTTATGTCATGTTTTCAAATTACGAGGCGTTACAAGTATCTTACCACAAACTCGTCTTATGCAACCTCTAGCATAGCCTTCCCAGCTTGACCATAAGAAGGGCTGTAGGCAACAACCCTCCATGTCACCAAGACCACTCTACCATACCGGTCCCCAATGTAATGGACGGAAAAACTATGGTAAATCACTCTAATATCACGCGGGGGGGGGGGGGGGGGGGGGAGGGGGGAGGGGGGCATGTACAAACCCGCATTTTACGTATCGGAGGATCTTAAAATATTTTTATTTTATTCCCTCAGGGTTGGATCATTCTCATATTTTAATATTTTGTTTATGGGGATGTGAGACATGTCCATAATTTTTACCACCATTTTCCCCTGTCAGTCTTGTACAGGGGATAACTGTTGACTCAGATTGAATCAGGTGTTGAAACCCGTGCCTTTGGAAAGGAAATTAAGTTTCCCTTTCCGTAGAGTGGTCACATTAAAGATTAGGCTCAACGATTTGGGAGAAATCGCTATTTTAAGATTTAGCAGTTGGCTGTTAAGGTTTAGCAAGCCATAATGGGCTGATTTGGGGAGGCTCATTAGTGGGCCGGTGGAGGCTATAAATGGGGGTAGGAGGCATGGAGAATTGTTTACTTTCTCCGTTCTCTCATTTGGAAGAGCTAGAGGTTCTCCATTACTCCATCTCCAACACCTTTCCACCATTAAAGCTTAGAGAATCAAAGTTCTACATAGTTTGATGCTAGATCTACGCCATTCTAAGAGAGAGTTCATTGAATCAAAGATTTTGAGTAAATTCTTTGTTGTACGGATCTAGATCTAAGTGTTTTCAAGTTGTTTTGCAGAATTGGTGAGTGATATGCATCTCTCACACGGATTCAGTCAAGTATATGAGTTCTATGATCTTAATTTCATCATTTTCAAGTTGTTTTCCTTAGATCTACATCATGGTAAGTGTATTTTCATGTAAATCACCATAGGATCTAATCTAGCAACTTTAAATCGGTAATTTCTATGTTATTTCATATCTTTATGCAAGTTAGATCCATCATTTTTGGTTTAATCATCGAATTATCATCACTACGCCATAGATTGCATACTGCAACACCAGAGAGTGATGTAGAAAGTGCCAAAAAGTGTCGCCGTAGGCAGAAAAATGTTCTATGGCAGCACTTTCTCGGTGTTGCGTTTTTCCGCGTTGCCTTAGAGTCAAAGGCAATACCTTTGCGACCCTATGGCAACATCGGTACAGGTGTTGCCAAAGGTACCACTACAACAAAAAATACCCTTTCACAACTGCCATAAATAGTTGTAATATGTCTATTACAACTGGCATACGCTACTGGTATATCTGCAATCATAATAAAGTTCACCTTTTTTACAAATGTTTCTAGTAGTTGCTAAAATTTGTTTTACAACCGTTAAAAGTAATTATACCTCAACTGCTATTAATCAAAAAAATTCTAATATTATAATAAATATTATTATAACACAGTATTTTATTCAAATAAATGTTTTATTTCAACATTTCAAATGGTACAAATTTTTTGAACTCCACTATTGTACATTCACTGGTAAATTTCATATTTACATACATTCCTCACCACATTGTCACTCGATTCACTCGTATACAGACTCACATATACAACCATAAGCAAGGAAAAAATACATGAAAACGATTATATAAAATACTACCTTTATTTTTTTTCCTTTTTATGATTCGCTCGCAAAGTATGCACAACTTCTCTAGTTCAGTCATTAATGGGCTCTGATACATCGGCATTCCTCCATCATTGATCGCTTTGAATATATGATATTCAGATGTCATTAGCATGACAGTGATGACAAAAAACAATAAAAATATAAACCAAGATCGAGGTGCCTGCATTTCTTCTCATCATATAATACTGCATGTGCAGCCAAGATTCCCCACCAAACATTGGAGCAAAAAAGTCAACTATAGATGCATAAAGTAGCTTCATTTATGCTGCACACTTAAATAGGTTGAATTCAGTAGAAGTCAGTTTAATTCTTAAACTTAACCTCTTTGATAACTACCTGATACTTATCAAAAACTTTCAATAAGGATTTAGGTATCTCGCATAATTTAGTATCATGAAGTAAAAAAATGAGTTTGAACTTTGAAGGATATCAAATTACCTCTACAATCTCCATTTAAGCAATCTCTGCATCTAATATTTAACTACATTTAAAAAAAGGAGGAAATATAATACATGACTCAAAATAACTGAAAAGTTGCTAGTAAAACTTGTCTAATTCTAATCAAGACTATGAACAAAAGTTATACCTATGCCGTACGACCCAATTTATCAAAGTTGCTGCATACTTCGTTTGATAATAAGAAAAATCTTTACCCAAACACAACCTTGGCCCTCCATTAAATGACGTGAATTTATATGCTGATTCACTCATTAAAATAATTCCATAAAAGGAAGCTTTACATGTGCAAACCTACTTAAAGTAACTAATAGCTAGTACATGTTAAATTGGAAATTTTAGAAGTGCAAATTAGATATCCATTGCACGAACGATACCAAGGCTCCGAAATTTAAGATTTATAAATATACATAAAAATTAGATTTAAGCTTAATCAAAATATTCAAAAAGAACAAAACTAGTTGGCTAGCTTTCTCATCAGCTGTACAATTGTGAATATACACAAGAAGCAGTGATTAGTTTTAGCTGGCTATAACGACAACTTTAAAGTTTAAACAAATCAAATCCTAAGAGTTGCTTTCTTCTATAGAATCATTCATAAAAATAGATGTATGGTCTCGTGTGCTCACATTCTTTTTGTAGTTAGGCTAATATTGTATATGCTGCCAACGATTTTCGGCATTGCATAACATCTGAAATCAGATAGGCACCACTAATCCTTGCTTCCCATGATGTTAAAGTATTATTATTATCTACTCTTTCTTTTTTAGTTCTTTTGTTTTGACTTAACAAGTAAATTGTTTGGTTAAAATCATTTTGGTATTTAGTAACAAATAGTGAGACTAGACCTTCGCTAATTTTATTACACACATGTACACAAAATTCTTCCAAAATATGGATTTTTTAAGTTGCTGCAATTTGTCTTTACTATTACAGCATTAGACAGAAAAGATTATACCTGAAGCAAAACTCTGGCAGCATTGATTTCTATGAAGTCATTCGATGTTCTTGAACCGTCTCCAAAAACTCTCTCAATAGCATCCAGACACTCTTGCCTATGTTGTATTTTAATTGTCTTTTTAAGAGTAGAAAAATATTGCAGCTCAGAATCTGAATACATGGACAAAATCAAAAATAATAATTATGAAACTAAGGCACACAAAAAAAGCTAACCAGAATAGCAACTTATACAACTTATTCTTGAGAACAGTAACTTATACTATTTTTTCTTAATGATAACCTGTTCCCTTGGTAATTCCTACTGTAATTCAGTGTAGGAGTGATTGATTCTGCACCAAGAAGGAAGTATTTTGTATATTTTGGACTGAAATTGCATACATATACTTTGGACATTTGAAAATGATCAAGCTTTTCATATCATCCGCTGTGTCACTCCGAAACTACAGAACCAAGGGATTTTGTTGAGCTTTGCATTTAAAGTTATCTTATTTATTCAATCTCACACATTTGTTCTTTTGTATTTTTGTAAAATGAGAACAAAAGCTCAAGCAAAAATGTATTTTATGCATGTGATGCGGTAAATGTGATTCATAAACAGTAAGCTAGATGCTAACATACTGAATTAAAGAAAAGCACTGGAGGAATTGAAATAGGAACAAAAATGACGCCTTTTTCAGCTAAATGTACCTCTGAGCTCTGCAAACCAAATACCATAGCATCAACAACTCAGTTTCATGAACATATGGAAAAACAAAGTAATAAAGAAACATAACATTCAACCTGATGTGCCAAACACCATGAAAAATGTTCGAGGTCTTGTGTTTTCTTTCCATAGTTCCAATCGCACCCAATCGAAACCCACAATTCGAACTCGCAACCCAGTCTCACCCATCAGAAAAATCTATTCGAATTCCAAAAACACGTAACTTGAAACTCGATCCGCGAAGCCCAAAAACATGGTCGCTATTTTGATTTGCGTTAGGGATTCGCTATTTTGATTTCCGTTAGGTATTCACTATTTTGATTTGCAGTTGGGGTCAGAAAGATTTTGGAGATTTGGGGAAGAGAACATTGGGTGAACAAAAATAAAACTACAAAACAGAAATAGCTGAGGTAAGGATTGGTGTATGGATTAAGAAGAAACCCTAGTTTCGATTTCGCCATTGAAGATAGAAAGAGGAGCCGATAATTTTATGTGATGAAAGAATAAAAAGAAAAGAGAGTCGGCCAAAACTAATTATTATTAAGTCCTCAAGAGAAAACATGGATCCATTTTAAAAACCAGATTAAATGCAGACCGTTGGATCGTATTCATGCGGATTGCTAACTTTTTAATTTGAATATATCTGTAGCTATTGCAACACAGTTTGATATCAATGCTAACACATTGAAGGGTGCGTTGAAATAGACAAAAATCAGCATAGTTGTGGAAACATTTTTGCTAGCAACACCTTGGATTTTTTTTTTTGCAATAGTCCTTCTATGGCGTAGTGCATAATTAAGAACATTTCCTATAATTTAATGATGATAATGGTTATTTTGATGTTATTGATGATTTGTTGAAGTGTTTGTGATTGATTCAGATGCTTGGGATGAGTGGGTTTCATCGTTGTTGTCGTTTGTCGAAGATTTGGTCAAATTTGGAGCTATTTTGCTCAGATCTAGATTCATGTCGTTTTCTATGAGCCAGGTCTTTTCTTCCTTTCCAAGGCATAGGAAGTCAAGGCGCAGGGAGTCATATTGGATCCGACATGGTGAGTCATGTCGCGAACGACATGGTGTAAATCGACACGGTGAGTCATGCCGAGACCGACATGGTGGTGCAACATGGGTGGAGATCGACATAGTGGTACGACATAGTGGAAACCGACATGGGGGAAAATGACATGGTTGAGATAACGGCTTGGAGAGTCATGACACGTATGGCGTGGAGAGTAATGTCATGATCGGTATGAGGAGTCATGTCGTGTTCGACATGGGAGTTATGTTATGAGTTGAATATGGTGGATAATGGTTACTCGAGAAGGTTGCTCGAGTTATGAAAAGTCGTCAAGGTTGGATGACTAGAGATGAGAAGGATGAGAAGTTATCGTTGTCATAAGTTCTAGCAGGCTCAAAGCATGGGTACAATGGGGGCACCTAAAAGACTGGAAGGTTGCTAGTCGAGTACCCTGGGTTTCGTTGAAAGGCCTAGTTGTCAAGGTTGGACAAACGCACGTATCGTTGAAAGGCGTATAGAGTTCATGCTAGAACTGGGGCTACCATTAGCCTTTGACATGTGGCAAGGTTGGCCGTCATGTGATTAATGATAGTTTCAACGCAGGATTGGCGGTGATAGCCAGAGTATGTCATGGATGATTATTTTCTTTGTTTGTACTGTCTCATGTAGATTGTCCAACGTCGAAGGAGATGTTTCTTGAGTGCTTGTCTGATATTGGTTTAGGCCTCTAGGGCTTGTGCTTGAGGGATGTTGGACTCGATTAGGATGGTTTACATGAGATATATATAATCTGGATGACATGAATGCTAATGGTGTTTTCTTCTGATTTCCATAAATGAATGATTATTCTAATTACCATGAATGTATGGTTGAAGTATTTGATGTAAAGGCTATCACTGTCCGATATGGGGAAGACAGGGTTGAATTCTTCTCTAGTGTTGTTTGTAGATTAGTTGTTATCTGCTTATTCTCATATACTTTATTGATGATGTTAGATTACTATTTTATGGCTCACTAAAACTATTGTCTGACTCAAGGTTTTATGTTTTCTCTTATTACCTTGGGTTGTTCATCCAGTTGTGGATGGGTAGACTGAGTAGCAGGTGATAGTTTGGTGAGACAACGATGTTGATCGGTGGCGAGCTGGAGGCTCACGTACCAGTTTTATTACTATCTAGTATTTGTTTCCACATTTTTTGTTTCCTCTCTGGGTGTTGTAGTGAGGCAAATCTTTATAGACTTATGTTGAAATCCTGGTGTTGGATATACTTTCTAATTGTTATGAAAGTTTGGTATTTTCTGCTCAAATATGCTTCACTAATATTTCATGTTGTATATGTTCTACTATATTTTATCCTTGCGTTGTGAGTTGTACGACAGGTTCCGACGATGTTATAATATCTTGATGATCGTCCACAGCTGCCCGGCACATCTTTCAGCGTATTATTCCTCTTGTTAAGTGAAGGGGTTGTGAGCGGTCATCACAGGCAGTGCCAAACGTCGAACAAATAACGCTTTCCAAGGTTGGTCTAATCCTACTGGTGCGGATATGGTTCGACCCATTACGCATTCCACCCAGGCAGCTCTAGTCAATCCCGAACCAATGCCCGAGGCTAGGATCCACCTTTACCCATCGCTCGCCGGCCGTACCGACTTGACCCCAAGAACGCAAACCATCCTACCGCCCCATCCCGTGGTTCTCACCAATGTCCCTAATGCAAAATTGGATTCATGGCAACAACTTCTTAGGGATGGGATTCAGATTGTAAGCATCATCAAATGCTTCAGCAGAGGCACCTCTCCTCAATAGGATGTGGATCACGTCCATCACAGTCCATTCACACAGAAAATCAGAAACTCTCGAAATCGTCCGGACTTCAAGCTTCTAGCCCTGGAGCCCTGCAACGGCATGACCGACCCAACCATACATCTCATGCGATACACGCGTCACATGGAAGTACTATTAACATCGACCAATGTCCTGGCCATGTGATTCCCTCTCTTTCTCACAAACATTACTGGCATGTGGTTTCGTTAGCTAACAACTGAATCAATTAACAGCTGGAATATGTTGGTCACCCGCTTCATTAAACAGTTCATGGTCCACATCTGCTGACCAAAAAGTGTCATGTTTCTCACATCCATGAAGCAGCGGTCCGGCAAGACCTTATGCTCCTTCCTAGAAAGATTCAACGCAACTGTATCATCAATCGATCGAAGCGAGCCATCGATGGTGCTTATGGCTGCCAAAGCTTGTGTTCTAGATCGAACTGATTTCAAGATCTCCCTCCAGAGGGATCCTCCCAAAGACATTGGAGATTTCTACTCCGAAGCCGATAGATACCTCCGACAAGAAGATGCGAACATCGAGATGGAAAATCTATGAGTACTTGCTACCAATGATGGAGGACCATCCACCGTCGGCTAAAATGAAGGAAAGGGGAAGGCCTCGTAAAAGAACGATCGGAACGTGCAATTCCGAAGAGAGAACAAATACGATCCATACACCGAGCTCAACTCCTCCCTACTGGATATATACCTCGATGTGTGAGGGCCTCTACCTTTTCCAAATTCTCCCATGTGGAAGCCAACCCAAAGAGAACGTGAATAAGGAAAGCACTGAATGTAACATAATATAGCATGTCATGTTACCAATGACTGTAGGCATTTGCGCGATCTCATCGAGGAACGGGTTAGACGTGGAAAGCTACCTGAATATGTTTAAAAATCTGCACCAGCAGCGCCGCTACAACTACCATCCCTGGCTCCTCAGGTGGGTCCCCGAGCTTCTCGAAACGAGAAGGACCTCGAGCTTAGCAACCTCAGAATCATCATCAACTGATCTGGTTTTGATCATTGTGAAAACATCTCATTTCTTAGGATATAAGGAATGTATTTCTATTCTTTTTCAATAATGTGGTTATGTCAAAGTACACACATATAAAGTTAGGATTTAACCCTAATGTATGCTCTGGATTCGACTGTAAACCCATTAGGACTTATTTTGGTTTCTTTAATAGCACCTTTGCGGCTGTAAAATTTCTTTCTCGAACATAGATTATGTTTGATCGATTCATGTATCCTGTTGGGTTCGATCAGATCCTCAACCCAAAGCCGAGTATGGTTAATGCTCGCCAAACTTCTTAAGCTGAGTATGGTTAATGCTTGCCAAACTTCTTAAGCCGAGCATGTTAATGCTTACCGAATTTCTTAAGCCAAGTATGGTTTATACTCGCCAACTTTACAAAATCGAGTATGGTTTATGCCCTTCTTCATGGTACATATTATGCCTAAAAGAACCATTTATTCTGCCAGGACATGGAAAACTAACCCAATCACCTCTTGAGCATGGTCTATGCTCGTCCTCCTTGAACTCTAGGTATTGTTGATACCCACACTTTACACTTCTGAGTATGGTTTATGCTCGACTACCTGGGTATGGTTTATACCCCTCTCAATTATATACTGAGTATGGTTTATACTTCTAACACACACCCAAGCATGGATTATGCTTGGACACACCAAATGACATCGCCAGTATTTGGCATGTCAACCTCAAATCATTTACAGGCATTGTTTAACTCAGCGAGGTCCCGGTCCTCCTCCTATTCTCCATGATCTATTCGACATGATCGTTGGATCTTTACGTTCTCGGACTCCCGGCCTTAATATGATCCTTGGATGATTGTTGGTTTTCCGGCCTTAATACGATCCTTAGCGGTCGTTGGTTTTATGGCCTTTATACAATCATCGTCGATCATCAATTTTTTGGCCTTCATATAATATGGCTCGGTGTAACCATGGCTTTCTGTTATTTGATATTGTCTAGACAGATCCAAAACACATATTCTTTCCCCATGAAAATATGTTCTGGGGGGGGGGGCAAAGTGTTGACTAGCTTTTTGACAAAAGCCGTCACAACTGAAAATCGAGGTTTTCTACTAGATATCGGCCCAGTTCTATGCCTTCAGGGGTCGACTTTTATCCTAGGTTGATCGATTATAATTGAATCCGAATCAGCTACACAGTAAGAAAAGACTCTCTCCTCCAAAGTTGGAATTCTCCCAAAGTCAAAACCAAACCGATTGATCGAGTCATCAACTGATCGATCAAATTATCCCCGAAAGATCAGATCTAGCCTAATCGGGTCGAAAATATTAAGTCAAATTGTTTACTACAGGGCGAAGTCCTACAGTAACAGCATACATTTTAAGCATTGGAGGATCATAAAACATTTATATTTAATTCCGTGAGAGTTGGATCATTCTCATATTTTGATACATTGTTTATGGGGATGTGAGACATGTCCATTATTTGTGAGCATTTGGCCCCTGCCAGTTTTGTACGAGGCATAACTTTTGACTGGGATCGAATCAGGTGCTATGATCGATTTCATTGGAAAGGAAATGGTGTTGCCAATTCCGTAGAGTGGTCACGTTAAAGATTTGATTCAGTGGATTAGAAGGAATCACTGTTTTAGTGCTACACAATTTTCTGTACATGTTTTGTAAGCCATTGGTGGGCTGTTTTGGTGTGGCCCATTAGTAGGATGGTTTGAGGCTATAAATTGGGGTTTAGTGGCATGCAGAATAGTTTACTTTCTTTATTCTCTCATTTGATTGAGCTCATGATCCTCCTTGCTTAATCAAATACACCTTTCTACCATTAAAATTCTAGATCTACATGTGAAGATTGAAGATTAACATCAAACAAAGCTAGATCTACAACAAGGGAAGAGCGATCGCATCAAATTGAGGATATCGAGGTTCATTCTTCGTTGTTCGGATTGAGGTTTTAGTGATTTCAAGTTAATTTGAAGATTCGCTGAGTGATAAGCATCTCTCACACGGATTCAATCAAGTATATGGGTTGTTTGATATTATTTTCATCATTTTAAGTTGTTTTCACCAAGATCTACATCATGTTAAAATATAATTTCATCTGAATCACCCTAGGATATAATCCAGCAACTTAAATCGGTAAATTCTTATGTTAATTCATATGTTTATGCAAGTTAGATTCATTGTTTTAGTTTATGCATTGATTTATCTGGTGAATTTTATATGATTATTGATGAATAATTGTCATTTTGGTGTTGTGGATGATTTCGTAAAGTGTTGATGGTTGAATTGGATGAGTGGTTTGAATCGATGTTGTCATTTGGTGATGATTTGGTAAAGATTTGAGCAATTTTGATCAGATCTGGAGTCAGGTCGTTTTTCTTAGGTCGTTGGTGACGTGGCATATGGCTTGGATCTTGTGGCTTGTGCTCCAAGAAATGGAGCACAGAACATTGGAGCTACTTCAAGTCATTATAGTGTTGGAGTGCTTCAGGTCGTTCGTATGTGGATCGGGTCAGTCAAAGTTCTTTGGAGCAAGGCGGGTCGGTCCAGAATTAGGTCGTTCAAGGGGCTTAAGGTTGTGGAAAGGGGTGTGGAACGACCTAGTCAGGTCATTGGGTGTAGGACAACCTAGTCAGGTCGTTAGTGTTAGGTCGAGTCGTTTGAGATAAGGGACGCCCCATTGGGTCAAGATGTTTGGCACTAGGTCATTTGTATGTTGTGATGGGTGAGTTAGGTCGTTGCATGATGTGATGGCCTAACCCCGCACCAGCCGACATTTCCCTTGAAATGCGTTGTGCCAATGCTCGACTAGTTCGGGACGATCGTCAAAAGGTATGGGTTTGAAACAATGAATCACCAAGAACCTATAGTATATCTCAAAGCGCATGGGATAAAATACAATAATAACATAACTTGATATAAAATAGGCGAGATAGTTCGTAAGCTGAAAACTAAACCATATCCATCAGAGTAGCGGAATCCAAAATATAGCTTATGATCCACACCATAATTACAACTTCAAAAATACCATCTCTAAAAGGAAAATAAAATAGGTACATTACCAATGCCCAAAGTAGTGACCAGTAACAACACAGGGAGAATACATATATAGTACATGGAATCCTCCTGCTCATCTACGGACAACTACTCGTGCATAACCACCTAACCTATCTCTAGTCTGCTCGTTTGGGAGCACCCAGAGTAATAAGAAGAGACATAAAACTTTGGGTCAGACAAAAGTCTGGTATGAGCAATTGCAACAAAACAAGATAATAACAGGTATAAATGATCATACCTAACCTGGACCTACAACCAAAGAGTTAGCATAACAAGATGTACAATACTCTAAGGTAACACTAACATATAGTGTAAAAATGGGAGTGTGCGTGTCATGGTGATAGCAAACATCAAACATAGCAATCATCCTCACATCTCTCACTCGGTGTGTAAAGCATACGATATCCACTGCTTTGATCACCAGATCCATTGGGGCCATGACGAAGTCCAAATCCATACAATTATCTCTACGACCACTTTGCCCTTTGGGGCCCTGACGGTGTCCCACTCCATACAACCTCTGACCCCACTACACTGGTCCATAATCAATAATCCTATCGGGTCAACGAGTCCACATAGCCCTAGTCCTGGTTCGTCTACATACCCCCTTTCTCAATGGTGAACCAAAGTTATGGATAACGATAACCCCTTTACACACGTTCCGTAGCAAAGCTCAACTCTAGAAGTACACTCGTTGGTTCCCATCTAGATCCTGAGCCATAACTTCTCATCTGAACTTCCTTTGCATCTCGGGTTTTGGTCGGAAAACAAGCTTCCATTAGATTCGATCTTCTTCTCCTTGTCCGGTTCGTGAATGCCTTCCCTCGGTTTGTGAGTCGTGGTGCTCACCGGTTCGTGATACTCACCGGTTCAGGGTCGGCGTACTTCACGGTCCGGGTCTCCACCAGTCCGTGTCTCCACCGGTTCGTGGTTCATTTTCTCTTGCGGTTCGATTCGTGGGTCCTGGCATCGGTTCGTGGTGTACCTCCCAGGTTGAGTCGTGATGCCTCCTTCAGATCAGGTCGGGATGGGGTCGGTTCGTTGGGTGTATAGGCCGAGCTGGGTCGGTTCGTGGTCAGTGGTCACGAGCTGGTCCAACTCGAATTCCTGCGTCGCTTCCAGCAAGCTATTTTCGCCACATGACAGCGTTTCCGACCATTCTAACATTCCTGTACAATCTCAAAGCATACCAAACAACAATAATAAAATGTGTAATCAATCAGAAACATTAAAACATCAATAATATGGGCTATTGTAGATCAAACATACCCAAAACCATGATTTTCCCCTTAATCCCCAAAATTCCGGGATTAGCAAACTTAATCCAAATTAACCCAAATTTATATCAGTGACGTAATATAATGTTTTAGAATTTATGCATATTTTTTCATATTTTTCCAAGTCATAATTTCGCTAATTATTACTAATCACCCCTAATTAGCCATAATTTGTGAATAAACATGCTAATCACTCACCTTAGCCACAAATGAATGTTAGATCTGAAAATTCAACTGATTTGGCCTTGATTCCTATGTAGTGCAGCTATTCTAACTCGAATTTGGTGCTAATCCGCCTTGATTTGATGTAGATTTGCTTAATATGTGATTTAAAAGTGATTAAAGAGAGATTTGGAAGATGAAGGCCACTACTAAGGTTAGAGAAATGTTTGCGGCGGCTAGAAAAATAAAAGGAGATGATTCTCCAACTCATTTCATCCCGCTCATAACCCTAATCCTGAAATGGGTTATCGGCATAGCTGCTAATCACCCTATTAAGCCCGATTAGGCTGTTTTTCCATCTTCAAATCTTATTTCAATCATATCTCCCAAACGGTAAATCTGTTTGATTAACGTGACCACTCTATGGAAAGGTAAACCATCATCCGAATCCAATAGAAGTGGTTTTATGTCAAAAATCCTTACCAATCGAAAGTTATAGGTGAAACAAGATTCTCCGGGGGAAAACTGTCATTTAAAATTCGGTAAAAATAGTGAATGTGGGAAATGACCCCAATAGGTGTTTCCCAAAGTTACACGACCATATGTCTTCGTATGGAAATAAAAATAAATATTCTATGATCCTCTGATGCATAGAATGCGGGTCATTACACTCTCCCCCCTTAAGGAATTTCACCCCCGAAATTCCTTAACCAAGAAAACATACAATGGTGCCCCGCATGCCTATCAGCCATTTAAAAACAATCAAACATACAAAATAACATAACAAGCGTATCCTAGCATGTAGTTTACTAACAAGGAAATAACTATATCGTCGTTAAAACCTTACTAGGTAAAGAGCTTTGCATATGACTTCCTTATGTTCTCCTCGGTTTCCCAAGTACAGTCATTCTCATTATCACCCCACTGGACCTTAACTAGTTTCACCGTCTTCCTTCGAAGGTTCTTCGTATTGTGTCCGACAATACGAACCGGTCTGTGGTTTCCAACTACCTCGGGTTCTATTTCGATATCATCCAACTGATCTGGTGAAATAGTCATATCAGAATCGTGCACAAACTTCCTTATTGAGAAACATGAAATACGTTGTGCACTCCTGCCATCTTCTCAGGTAATCCAATTTTATATGCTAAATTCCCAACTTGTTCGAGAACTGGAAATGGACCGACAAACCTTGGTGCTAATGTACCCCTTCTACCAAACCGAATCACACTCTTTAACGGAGAAATCTTGACGAGTACCAAGTCATCAATGGAGAATTTCAAATCTCTTCTTTTATCAGCATAACTCTTCTTCCTATCTTGGGCAGCCTTCATTCGCTGTTGAATAACCTTGATCTTACCTAAAGTTTCCCTTATTACATCGGGCCCAAGCACAAATATCTCAGCGGTTTATAACTAACATGATGGTGAGTTGCACGATCTTCCATACAAAGCTTCAAATGGAGCCATACCAATACTGGACTGATAACTATTATTATATGCGAACTCAACCAGATGCAAATGGTCATCCCATGAACCCCCAAAACCCAATATACAAGCTCTCAAGGGATCCTCTAATACACGATTCACCCTCTCTGTTTGACCGTCGGTTTGTGGATGGTACGCGGTACTGAGATGTAATTCTGACCCTAAAGCCTCTTGTAAGCTCTTACAAAACCCACTAGTAAATAATGGATCTCGGTCACTCACAATACCTTTAGGTACTCCATGAAATCTCACTAACCACTTCATATACAGTTCCGCTAACTTAGCTGTCGTTCTAGTCGACTTGACTGGTATAAATGTTGCACTTTTGGTCAATCGATCCACAATCACCCAAATACTATCGTGACCTGATCTAGTCCTTGGTAAATCATCAATAAAATCCACTGAGACTTGTTCCCATTTCCATTCCGGGAATTCCAATGGTTGTAACAAATCACTGGGCTTCTTTTGCTCAGCTTTAATTAACTGGCAGTTCATGCACTTGGATATAAACTTCCCAACGTCTCTCTTCATGCCTTCCCAGTAGTATGTCCGATTTATGTCTCAATACATTTTGTTACAACCAGGATGTATAGTCAGTTTCGTGTGACGACACTCTCTAAGCACTTCATCTCTCAATCCATCGACATTGGGTACAACCAATCTCTCATTCTTTTGATGCCATCCTTCTCGATCAAGTCCATACTTGTTCATCTCCTCATCGTCGATAGCCATCTCTACCTTGGAGATGATTTCCAATAAGTTAGGATCGTCCCTCTGACTGGAACCAATCTGCTCAATCAAAGTCAGTCTGATCGTCAAACTTGTTAACATCTCTGGATCCAATTCACACTTAGGTCTGAAATCATATCCCGCGATATACTCCGGTTGCTTCCATTCCAGGAGCATAGCCCCCAGACTGGCATGTCTCCTACTCAATGCATCAACTACTTCATTTCCCTTCCCGGGTGTGTATGCGTTATTGAAATCATATGAAGCCAAGAACTATAACCATCTCTGCGGACGAAGATTTAAATCCTTTTGAGAGAAAAGATACTTTAAAGATTTATGATCGACAAACAATTCAAATCTTTCTCCCAAGAGATAGTGTCTCCACATATTCAACGCAAACACGATCGCTGCCAATTCTAAATCATGGGTATGATACATTTTCTCATGCGGTTTCAATTGCCGACATGCATAAGCTACAACTCTACCTCCTTGCATCAACTCAGCACCTAGTCTAGTACCACAGGCATCCGTGTATACCGTCATCTCTTCATTCCTCTTAGGAATAACTAAAACTGGCGCAAAGTAAACTTCTCCTTTGGACTCTTAAATGCATTCTCACACCTTTCATCCCAAGCAAAAGCTTGATTCTTCTTGGTTAACTGAGTTAACGGTGCTGCTATCTTGGAGAAGTCTAGTATAAATTTACTATAGTATCCAGCTAACCTTGAGAAACTTCTCACGTCCATCGCAGTCTCGGGCATAGACCAATCTTACACCGTAACCACCTTCGCAGGGTCCACAGCAATACCATTCTCTGAAACAGTATGGCCCAAGAACCTCACTTCCCTGCTCCAGAAGTGACACTTAGAAAAATTTTCTTTCAATCAGTGTTTCCTCAACACCTCCATCACTGTCCTCAAATGTTCCTTGTGTTCTTCCTCTGTCCTCGAGTAAACTAAGATATCGTCCACGAACACAAGAACAAACTCATTTAATTGATTCCTGAAAACCCAATTCATAGGATCCACAAAATATGCGGGTGCATTGGTGTAACACCCCGTATTTTTAAACAACACTAAAGAGGATAAATTAAATAATAATTAATCTAATATTCGGAATTAAGGAAAACAGACTAAGCCATTGCTTCCGTCTTGAAATTATGGTCAAGATAGACATTTGGTTTGCATAAAACGGACACCGTATGAAGAAGTTATGAGGATTTTAAGTTTGTATACGCGCAGAAGAATTATATATATACATATGAGTAAGAACTTATCCAGAAAAGGGTTCGAAAATCAAAATTTCGTAAGGTAGCAAATTTCCCGCTCTAGGGTGTCTACCTCAAAAAGGGGGTGTCGACACCGGGATCGACCCCTCTACGGGGGTGTCGACCCCCTACAGGGGTGTTGACACCCATAGGGATGACGTGGACGTCGGTTTGCGGAGGCTGGCGGCTATATATACGGGTCCATTTCTCTTATTTTCTTCATTGGGATTCAATGGAGGCCAAATGCTGCCGGTGTCTGAACTGAACTGGATCCGTTATCTTCTACAACTATCAACTTAAGCAAATCAATTAGAGATTCAAGATCCATTCTTCTTCTATTTTCTAATCCAAACTCTGTGAGTTCTTAGATTCTTTTAGATTTAAATATTTAAAAGTAAACCTAATGTGACTATAGTTTGGATTTGTTCATGTGCCTATATTATACTGGATCCATTGTAAATTATGAACATATGACATTCTAAATTGGTTATAACTTTGATCTAAATCTCTATCTTGCCAGATTTATTGTAACTTCTATGACATTCTATGATGTGGATCTTGACCATATTTGTGTTAGATCTATTTTTAACTATTGGATTTGAATTATGTGGACATCTAAATTATTAATCAGATCTAGTTTATCACCTTGTGCCTATCATATTAGATCTGAACTAGTTGGACATCTAAATTGTTAATTTAGATCTTATTATGCTTGTTATGACATCATAGTTTTGTTAGAATTAGTTAATTGCCACAAGTTCATCAGATTTATGCTTATATGTCCACCTTATCACCATACTAGTTTATGTTTATGCCAGAATAACCACCTTTGTCATATTCCCATCACTTTTCCCTTTTTATTGTTTATAACTAGGCTATTATCTAGCCTAGGCATGTCGCAAATTATGTGAATGCGTTAGTTAGGGAACAGGGGAAAAATGTTAGAATTGACATAATTTAAATAATGTTTATATGAATTGGACATATAATTCAAAATGGGGAAAAAGGGGCATAATCACTTATAAAGACATAGGTGAGAATTTGGACAATAATGAAATGTCTAAGATTAAGTTTAGAAATTGTAATTGCACTTATGACACGAGGTAAGGTTGCATTAGTGGTGGAAGTCTATCCGGACCCGACCGGCATATCCAACAACCACTAATGTTGAACCTAATGTGAGAGGTCTAAGTGCAGAAATATGAATCGGGCTAAGACACCAGGCTAGGCCCAACTTATAGAAGAAGTTTTCCTGGACCCGACCGGCTTATCCAGCATCCACAAGTTGTAGGCCTAATGTGGGAGGTCTAGCCCATTATAAACCATAAATGGACATGGTAATAAATTGGACTACTTAACCTAATCTAATCCATAGGGATTGTATGATTATGAACTAAAGTTGGGGTTAAGTAAAATTGGTTGGATAGTGGGTGGGTTAAGAAAATCTGAGGGGGTGGGTAATATTTACATATAGGCCCACAAACTTAACCCGATAAGGTTATGTAATTAAAGACACCTAGTGGTATACATGACCGATGGAAATAATAAAGATACGTAATTAAAGACACCTAATGGTAAACATAATCAAATGGAAAACCTAGTGGGGGATACAAGACAAAGGGGAGAGCTTGCATCATATTGTGTGGGACCCGTTTCATCTAGTAACCCCTAGTAGGTATCAAAATATGTACTCCGAACTAGGTTGGAGAAGGGGCACGCTTACTGGACTGATTGTAAGAGATCCAAACGTGGAGGACGTTGTGGGCGGCGCAAACCGACCAGGCCATGTGCGTGCACGAGCCGGGCAGAGGGGGATAAGACGACCGTGACACCTGTAGATATGGAGCTGTGCATATCAGTGGAGGGTTGCCAATTTAGGATGTGATACATCCTACGGTGGGGCCTCACAGAGTATCTATGTGGATTAGGGAGCCGATCGATTAGGGTAGTAGTTTGGGTACACTTGGACGTATGCCTAAGTCTACCACCTTATAGTGGAAGGGATCATCTCATTCTGGATATACTAGTAATAGTGCAAAGTAATCATTAGGGATGTGTATATACATTATCCTGTCTACCTTATCATACTTGCCTTTTATGTAGTTATCTCTCTCTTATCCACTTTATATGCCTATCATGCTACTTTTACTTATTTACTTGCTAGAAGTAACTGGACTCGCCAGATTTTATATCTGACCCTTTTTGTTTCCTCTTCTTTCTTCCGTTCCCCCCCCCCCCCAGGTTCTCAGGGAGGGAACTCTCAGGCTTGACCGTGATTCTACTTACTTTTGCTGGAGCTGCTGATATGTATGGCTCAAGCTCCTATCCTTGTTGCTATGGCTATATTTTGTTTTTGGGGAATTTTATTTTGTTTATGTACTCTGATATTTTTGAAGTACAAGAAGTAGCTTTTATGTTGTAATGGGCTTTTATAATTTAGACATGTGATGTTTTTGGTCCACGTTATCTTATGATAAATAATGTTTTTATTCTGCTGTTATTTTATATGTCTGTCTTGTAATATTTCCATTCTGATTACTATAACACTTCACGAAACTTATTACATTCCCTTTGTGAGTGACATTAACGGACGTGGGGTGTCACACTTGGTATCAGAGCTGAAGGTTACCATATTAGATAAAAGTTTTTGAAAGCTATTTTCAAAAAGATTTTAAAAGAAAGTATTTTCAAAAAGAAAAGTCTATTTTGAGAAACATTCCCAAAAAAGCCATAAGTAATATCTTTCGATCCTTTGTCTGAATCTCTTTCGTTTTCTTTTCCAGCTTGTCTGGGGAACCCAACATTCCAGAGGGCGTTACGATACCAGGATGGTTCCGTAGGTATCTGGAGGCCACGACGCCTGCCTAAGGCTAAGGAAACGTTCCTCCCCCAGCTGCGCCCGTTGTTCCTCCTCCTCCTTTGCATGCAGACAACTTCTCAAAGATCTGCAATGATTTCCGTGCTATGGGAGGGAAGCCATTCCATGGAAATGAGACGTTTGTGGAGGCAAGGAACTGACTCAAGGAGATCGAGGACTTGTTTGTAATCTTTGATGTAGAGGATCGAAGGAAGATTCAGTTAGTTGCTTGGCTATTGAAGGAAGAAGCTTCATTTTCGTGGGAGGTAACCCAAGCAGGCCGTCCAGTGGAAACTTGGGATGACTTTAGACAGAGGTTTGAGATGAAATACCTTTCCTGTGACACCCCATGTCCATTAATGTCACTCACAAAGGGAATTGCATTAAGTTTCGTGAAGCGTTTAGGTAAACAGACACAGAATATTACAAGACATATATGAATTTTTTTGCAGTGGAAATAGACAACTTTATTAATCATCAAAATACCGTGGTCCAAAGCATAATTTGTCTGAAATATAAAAAACCATTACAACATAAAAAACCCTGTCTTGTACTTCAGAAATACCAGAGTACATAAAAGAAAGAAAATTCCCCAATAACAAAATATAGCCATTGCAACGAGAATAGGAGCTTGATCCATTCATATCAACAGCTCCAGCAATCAAGCAAAATCACGGTTAAGCCTGAGTGTTTCCTCCCTGAGAACCTGGGGGAGGGGGGAACGGAAGAGAGAAGGAAAAACAAAAGGGGTCAGACATAAAGTCTGGCGAGTCTAGTAACTTTTAGCCAGTAAATAAATAAAGGTAATCATGATAGGCATAAATTGGATAAGAGGGATCACTATACAAATGGCAGGTGTGACAAGGCAAATAAGGTAAGGTGTATACATGCATACATGCTTCACTAATAACTACTCTGCACTATTACTAGTATAATTTAAAATGAGACGGTCCCTTCCACTATAAGTTGGTAGACCTAGGCCATACGTCTGAGTGTACCCTAACCACTACACTAATTGATCGGCTCCCCACTCTGTAGATGCCCCGAGCTGGTCCCACAGTAGGGGGTATCACTTCCCCAAAGTGGAAACCCAAGAGGTGCACAGTAATATCTATTGGTGTCACGACCATCTTGTCCCCTTCTCCTCGGCCCATGCACGCACATGTCCCCGGTCGGTTTTCTCTATCCACACCACCCTTCATGTTTTGGATCGATTACAATCAATCAGTAAGCGTGCCCCTTCTCCTCCTAGTACGGAGTTCCCTACTCTGATACCGAATACGGGTTACTGACTGAAATGGGTCCCATACAATATGATACAAGTTCTCCCCTTTTGTCTTGTATCCCCACTAGGTTTTCCACTGACTATGTGTACCTTAAAGGGTGATCTTTATTTACATGGCCCTATACCAGTTATGCTTACCCTAAAAGGGTGATCTTTAATTACATAACTTTACCGAGTTATGTCTGTGGGCCTATATATATAAATATTACCCACCCCCTTCAGTTATACTTAACCCACCCACAATCCAATCCATTTTACTTAACCCTAACTTATATTCATAATCATACAATTCTTATGGATTAAATTAGGTTAAGTAATCCTTTCTCGCTACCATGTCCAATTATGGTTATATTGGGCTAGACCTCCCATATTAGGCCTACGACGTGTGGATGCTGGATTTGCCGGTCGGGTCCGGGCAGTCTTATTCCACAGTTGGTCCTAACCTCGTTTCCTAGCCGGGGTCGTTTTAACACACTTATACCTCTCACATTAGGTTCAACATTAGTGGCTGCTGGATATGCCGGTCGGGTCCGGGCAGACTTCCGCCGCTAATGTAACCTAACCTCGTGTCATAAGTGTTAATATAATTCCTAATTATAGTTGCTAAACATTCTATTTATTAATTAATTTACCAATTAATTAATCTTACCTTTTTGTGTGTTATTGCCCATTCTATCAACAATTTGAACTACTAGTCCAAAAATGTTTATTTCCCAATTAAGCCAATATTTACTTTTTCCCCTGTTTCTAACTAATGTCCTCACAAAATTGACAGCATGCCTAGGCTAAATAATTACCCTAGCCATAAACGATGAAAAGGAAAGCTAATAGGGATGAAACACAAGTGATCATTGAGTATGATTTGGCATAACATAGATTAACATAGTCATAAGGTTGTCATTTGAACTTGTGACAATTTCTATGATGTCAAAGTGAACAAAAATGAGATCTAAACTAATCATTTAAATATCTAGCAATTCAGATCTAGCATAGTAACAGTGACATAGTAGCATGTTTAGATCTAAGGATAAATTCACATGTCCAATTTATAACATATCCAAATTTATCACAATATGACTGGTGTAAGGTGATTTACATAAAGAACCAGATCTAATCAATGTCATAACTTGTCCAAATTAACGTATTCGCCTTTTCCATAATACAATTACAAGTCAAGATCTACATAGGCAACATCATAGAATAACCACAATTATTTTAGATCTAGAGAAATAGATTTATCAAGATCTACATAGGCAACATCAGAGAATAACCACAATTATTTCAAATCTACATGGTTTAAGATTTAATACTGGCATGGATTCATATTTTACAATAGATCCAATTCATTGTCTTTCAAGATTCACTGTTATTTATTTAAACCTAAAAGTGACTAGAAACTCACAGTGTTAGGTTTAGGGAATTGAGAGAGAATAGATCTGAATTCTGAATTCTGAATTTGATTAGCTAAACCGTTGTTGTAGGACTTGATACTGTTTTAGTTTGCAACCCAACAGCATATGGCTCCTATGATCTCCAATGAAAAAACTAGGAGAATAGGGGGTCATATTTATAGCCTAGAACCAATGAATCAGACCCAGAATCAAGTCCAGGCACGTAAAATGAATTCTTCCTAGATCTTCCTGATGGGGTCGACACCCCCTAAGGGGGCTCAACACCCATGTCGACACCTCCTGGGGGGAGTCGACACCCACGAGCGGGAATTTTCGCGCTCAGCCCGCTTTAGTCGTATTTTTTATTTTTGAAATATTTTGAAGATTCTGGAATTATTATATACACACACACACATCCTTATCCGCATACAAACTTCTAAGGCTTATAACTTCTCCATACGATATCCGATTTACGTTAACCCGAACTCTATCCCAAGCAGAATTCCGAGATGAATGCAATGGCGCAGCCCGTTTCCCTTAATTCTTCTTTTGAAAATTAAGAGTTCGTTAATCTGTTAATTTTAATATTTTAAAATTTTCGAGGTGTTACATTCTCCCCTCCTTAAAGAATTTCGTCCCCGAAATCTTCAAGTTAAGAAGAACGTATCCTATCATCCATCATCCATCTACCCATCCATCATCCACAAGCATCCATTGTCCTTAAACGATTTCTAATGCTTATATGAGTATATGCAGGGGTGTGTGTATATGTCCCAATACTAATGCAAAAATCAGGCAGTCTACTGATCCAGTTGACCTCCTTAATGCGATGTATGATTAGTGCCATGAATCCAATATGTATGCAAATATTATTATTATAACATGTAAATTCTATATGTGTGCACAACCATTAATCCATGTGCAACATCCATATGCTAACTCATCCATTTTCATCCATAACAGAAAAGAAAATGCACACACATCCATATGCAGTATGAGAGAGTGATTGAGCTGATCTAGTGCCTAATGTGTGTGTATATGCGTCCACATGCAACCACTAGCAAACACTTGCATCCATCAAACATAACATGTTTCAAACACATGTTTTCATCCATAGGACTCCTATCTAAAGGTCGAAAACACTAGGGATAAGATATGCTCGATTGACAAAAATAGGCACAAATAAAGATTTGGAAAAAGGAGTTAAGAACATACCCTCAAAAAGGAAAGGGTACGAAGCACGAATTCAATCTTCGGTTTCCCAAGTTGCGTCTTCTGGGTTGTCTCCCCATTGAACCTTTACCAACTTGATTTCTTTGTTGCGCAGCTTCTTAAATTCAGATTCAAGAATATGGGTAGGGACTCGTCTGATTGTTGCCTCCCGTTCCACCTTCACTTCTTCCAACATACTCGGCTTAACGACTTCTACGGTGTCATGTAGGCACGTCCGCAAATGAGAAACATGAAAAACATTATGAACACTGGACAAATTCTCTGGGAGTTTTACTTTATAGGCCATTTGGCTGATTCTCTCGGTTATGGGAAAGGGTCCCACAAACTTAGGTGCCAACCTCCCTACTGAACCGAAGCGGACAACATTTCTCAGAGGTGATACTTTGATGCAAACTAAGTCTCCCACTTCAAACTCGATGTCGGTTCTCCTCTTGTCTGCATAGGACTTCTTCCTACCTTGAGCTGTTTTCATCCGCCGTTGAATAAGGTCAATCTTCTCAGACGTCTCCCTAACCATATCAGGCCCAAGTAACAATCTTTCTATAGATTCCCACCAATAAGTTAGAGACCTATAGGGTCACCCGTACAATGCTTCGAAGGGTGCCACACCGATGTTGGCTTGATAGCTATTATTATAGGCAAACTCTACTAAGGGAAGATGCTCTTCCCAAGTCCCTCCGAAGTCGAGGATGCACAATCTCAGTAGATCTTCTAGTACTCTGTTCACCCTCTCCATCTGTCCATCGGTCTGAGGATGATAAGCGGTGCTCAAACACAACTATGTACCCAATGCTTCTTGCAAACTCCACCAAAATTCGCTGGTAAAGATGGGGTCACGATCTCTCACGATGCTGGAAGGAACTCCGTGGAGATGAACTATCTCACGAACATAAATTTTTGCCAACCATGGTGCCGTCCTTTTACTTTTAACTGGAATAAAGTGAGCACTCTTAGTGAGGCTGTCCACTATCACCCAAATACCGGTATTACCTTTCTTCGATCTAGGAAACCCATCCATGAAATCCATAGAGACGCTCTCCCGTTTCCATTGCGGGACCACCAACGGATGAAGTAATCCACCGGGCTTCTTTTGCTCAGCCTTGACTTGCTGGCAAACTAAACATTGAGAAACAAATTCAGCCACGTCCCTCTTCATCCCAGCCCAAAAGAAAACCCTCTTCAAGTCTTTATACATCTTGTCACCGCCTGGATGTATGGTCATCTTAGAATGGTGGGCTTTTTCTAGGACTGCCTTTATTAAGCTCCTAGTTGGAGGAACACAAAGTCTTCCATCTCGTCGCAACCACCACTTTTCATCGATGCCATACCTACTGAGGTGACTAGAAGTCTCCCCTCTTCTGGGCTTATCCATGATGTCTAGAATCTGTGGGTCACCTTATTGCGAAGCTCCTATCTGCTCCACAAGAGTCGGTCGTATCTCCAAGGATGCAAATAAATCAGGCAAAACTTCGATGGAGGGTCTAAAGTCAAAAGATGATATGAACTCCAAGTTATTTCTTTCCACAAACAGAGGCCCTCAGGGCCACCCTCTGCCTACTTAGTGCGTCTGTCACCACATTACCCTTGCCGGGGGTGTAAGCAATCTCAAAATCATATGAAGCTAAGAACTCCATCCACCCTTGTTGCCTTAAGTTGAGATCCTTCTGTGAGAATAGATACTTGAGCGATTTATGGTCGGTGTACAGCTCGAACCTTTTTCCAAGCAAATAATGATGCCATGTCTTTAACGCGAATACTATGGCAGATAGCTCTAGATCATGGGTGGGGTAGTTCTTTTCATGAACCCGCAACTGCCTACCCCCATAACATATTACCTTCCCCTCTTGCATTAGAACCACACCAAGCCCTTTACCACACGCATCAGTGTAAATGGTAAATACTTTACTTCCAATGGGTAAGGCCAAGACTGGGGCTGTTGTCAGAGCCCTCTTCAGTCATTGGAAAGCAACATCACAGTCTATATCCCATGAAAACACCGAATTCTTCTTTGTCAGCCTAGTGAGAGGGGCTGATATCTTCGCGAAGTCCTTAATGAACTTCCTATAGTAACCTGCCAACCCAAGGAAGTTTCTCAGCTCAGTTGCGTTTATAGGAATCTGCCAATCTTGCACTGCAACCACCTTCGCGGGATCTACAACTATCCCTTCTTTGGAGACTACATGCCCCAAGAATCTAACTTCCTTTCTCCAAAAGTGGCATTTGGAGAACTTTTCTTTAAGCTGATGGTCACGGAGAGTTTTCAAGAATTCTCTCAGATGTTGGGCATGCTCTTCTTTGTTCTTGCAGAATATCAAAATATCATCAATGAAGACTATGACAAATTTGTTTATTAATTCCCGAAACACCCTACTCGTTAAATCAACAAAATAGGCGGGTGCATTCGTCAGCCCAAAAGGCATCACTAGCTATTCAAAGAAACCGTCCGGAGTTCTAAAAGCAGTTTTATCTATGCTGTCTTCAGCCACCCTCAGTTGATGGAAACCCGTAGCCAAATCTAATCGAGAAAACACCGAGGCACCAACAAGCTGATCAAATAAATCATCAATCCTCGGAGGCGGGTGTCTATTCTTCTTGGCGAGTTTATTCAACTTTCTGCAGTCAACACACAAATGATGCGAACCATCTGCCTTAGTTGTGAATACTACTGGAGCACCCCATTCGGATATGCTTCATCTGATAAACCCCTTTCTCAAGCAGCTCCCCTACTTGTTTACTCAGTTCCCTCCTTTCCCTTGGAGCCATGTGGCGCACGGGTAATGCAACTGGTTTTGCATTGTCCACCAGATATATACGAATGTCGATCTCGCGCCTCGGAGGTAAATCCCGTACCTCATCGAAAACATCAGAAAAATCTCGAACTACTGGGACAGATTGCAAATCCTCTATAGATGCATTAAGAGATTCTAAGAAACTAAGCATAACAGACCCTTGTGGGTCGCAAGAAACTTCGAGGGTCCTCCCATGACAAGTCAGGAGCCTAGCATCCCTCCTCTCACAATCCAGAACGACCCCATACGTAGTAAGCCAGTCCATTCCTAGAATCAACCCATAGCCCATAAACCCGAGAACATAAGCGTCACATTCAAATTCGACACCTAACACAAATAATTTCAAACCACGACAAATCATCGATAAATGAGCTGAACCACCAATGGGGTTTGAAACAACTATGGGATCTACTACAATACTAGTAATTAAGTGCAGAGATTCAACTACAGAACTAGATATAAACGAGTGTAAAGCACTAGAATTAAAAAGTGTTCTAACTGGGTGATTCGAAAGAGAAACTAAACTTTCTACGGAAATCTTTCTACCTCTTTCAGGAGCACTGATCGCGAGAGCATGCACCTGCCCTCCAGAAGTTCCAGCTCTTTGACCTTGTCCCTGCGGCCCTTCTTTCTTTGGCCACTCTTTAGAGTAGTGTCCAAGCTCTCCACAATTAAAGCAACTGATCTATCTTTTCTTGCAATCTTTAACCAAGTGACCTTCCTTCCCACAATGGCGACATTTTCTCTTATCCCTGCCTTTGTCATTCTTCCCTCCTTTCTTCTGCCGTTGATGTTGTTGTTGCCGTTGATGCTGTTGCTGCCCCTTCTTGGGCCACACCTTCTTATTCTACGATGACTCCTCAGTTTTCACTTTCTTCTTTTCTCCCTTGTCCTCCTCATGCATTAGGGACAGATCAACAAGATTTTCAAACGTGGCCCCCATTGGAAGATGGGACGTAGCTAAACCATGTAAAAGCTCATTTAGCCCTTTAACAAACTGTAAGGCCTTTTTGTGCGGTGCGTCTACCAACTCTAGCCCGAACCTTGCCAGCTAGTTGAACTTGTTCACATATTCTTTTACCATCAAATTTCCTTGTCTGAGTGCTAAGAACCTCTCCATCTGTATGCTTTGCTCCGCTTGGGAAAGAAATTTCATTTCGAACCTCTGTCTAAAGTCTTCCCAAGTCTCCACCGGACGTCCAACTTAGGTGACTTCCCACCAAAATGAGGCTTTATTCTATAACAACCAAGCAACTAACTGAATTTTCCTTCGGTCCTCCACTTCAAAGATTACGAATAAGTCCTCGGTCTCCTTGAGCCAATTCCGAGCTTCTATGAATGTCTCATTCCCATGGAATGGCTTCCCTCCCATAACACGGAAGTCCTTGTAGATCCTGGCGAAGTTATCTGCTCTTGGAGGGGAGGAGGAGGAATGACGGGTGCAGCTTGGGGAGGAACGTATCTTTGGCCTTCGGCAGGCACCATGGCCTCCAAATACCTATGGAACCATCCGGGTACAGTGATGCCCTCTGGGATATTAGGGATGTTTTGTTCCCTAGACAGCTAAAAAAAGGGAAAAGGAAGAAATTTAGATAAAGGACCGAAGGATATTACATATGGTTTTTTGTGGAATATTTTCAAAATAGACTTTTCTTTTTGAAAATACGTTCTTTTAAAACTCATTTTGAAAATATTTTTCAAAACCACTTATCTAATCTGGTAACCTTCAGCTCTGATACCAAGTGTCACACCCCACGTCCGTTAATGTCACTCATAAAGGAAATGCATTAAGTTTCGTGAAGCGTTTCGGTAAACAGACACAGAATATTACAAGACAGATATGAATTTTTTTGCAGTGGACAACTTTATTAATCATCAAAATACCGTGGTCCAAAGCATCATTTGTCTGAAATATAAAAACCCATTAAAACATAAAAACCACTGTCTCGTACTTCAGAAATATCAGAGTACATAAAAGAAAGAAAATTCCCCAATAATAAAATATAGCTATTGCAACGAGAATAGGAGCTTGATCCATACATATCAGCAGCTCCAGCAATCAAGCAAAATCACGGTTCCAGAGTGTTTCCTCCCTGAGAACCTGGGGTGGGGGGGAACGGAAGGGAGAAGGAAAAACAAAAGCGGTCAGACATAAAGTCTGGCGAGTCTAGTAACTTTTAGCCATTAAATAAATAAAGGTAATCATGATAGGCATAAAGTGGATAAGAGAGATCACTATACAAATGGCAGATGTGACAAGGCAAATAAGTTAAGATGTATACATGCTTCACTAATAACTACTCTGCACTATTACTAGTATAATTTAAAATGAGATGATCCCATCCACTATAAGTTGGTACACTTAGGGCATACTTCCGAGTGTACCCTAACCACTACCCTAATTGATCGGCTCCCTACTCTGTAGATACCCTGAGCTGGTCCTACAGTAGAGGGTATCACTTCCCTAAAGTGGCAACCCAAGAGGTGCATAAACATATCTACTGGTGTCACGGTCGTCTTGTCCCCTTCTGCCCTGCCCATGCACGCACATGTCCCCAGTTGGTTTGTGCTGTCTACACCACCCGTCACGTTTTGGATCTCTTACAATCAATCAGTAAGCATGCCCTTCTTCGCTAGTACGGAGTTCCCTACTCTGATACTGAATACGGGTTACTGACTGAAATGGGTCCCACACAATATGATACAAGCTATCCCCTTTTGTCTTATATCCCCAGTAGGTTTTCCACTGACTATGTATACCCTAAAGGGTGATCTTTAGTTACATAGCCCTATACCAGTTATGCTTACCCTAAAAGGGTGATCGTTAATTACATAACTTTACCGGGTTAAGTTTGTGGGCCTATATATATAAATATTACCCACCCCCTTCAGTTATACTTAACCCACCCACAATCCAATCCATTTTACTTAACCCTAACTTATGTTCATAATCATACAGTTCTTATGGATTAAATTAGGTTAAGTAGTCCTTTCTCGTTACCATGTCCAATTATGCTTCTATTGGGATACACCTCCCACATTAGTCCTACAACGTGTGGATGCTGGATATGCCGGTCGGGTCCGGGCAGTCTTATTCCACAGTTGGGCCTAACCTCATGTCTTAGTCTGAGTCGTATTTACACACTTAGACCTCTCACATTAGGTTCAACATTAGTGGCTGCTGGATATGCCGGTCGGGTCCGGGCAGACTTCCGCCACTAATATAACCTAATCTCGTGTCATAAGCGTTAATATAATTCCTAATTATAGTTGCTAAACATTCCATTTATTAATTAATTTACCAATTAATTAATCTTACCTTTTGGGTGTTACTGCCCATTCTATCAATAATTCGAATTACTAGTCCAAAAATGTTTATTTCCCAATTATGCCAATATTTACTTTTTCCCCCATTTCTAACTAATGTCCTCACAAAATTGACGGCATGCCTAGGCTAAATAATTAGCCAAGCCATAAGCGATGAAAAGGAAAGCTAATAGGGATGTAACACAGGTGATCATTGAGTATGATTTGGCTGAACATAGATTAACATAGTCATAAGGTTGTCATATGAACTTGTGACAATTTCTATGATGTCAAAGTGAACAAAAATGAGATCAAACTAATCATTTAAATATCTAGCAATTCAGATCTAGCATAGTAACAGTGACATAGTATCATGTTTAGATCTAAGGATAAATTCACATGTCCAATTTATAACATATTCAAATTTATCACAATATGACAAGTGTAAGGTGATTTACATAAAGAACCAGATTTAATCAATGTCATAACTTTTCCAAATTAACGTATTCACCTTTCCATAATACAATTACAAGTCAAGATCTACATAGGCAACATCATAGAAAAACCACAATTATTTCAGGTCTAGAGAAATAGATCTATCAAGATCTACATAGGAAACATCAGAGAATAACCACAATTATTTCAGATCTACGTAGTTCAAGATTTAATACTGACATAGATTCATATTTTAAAACAGATCCAATTCATTGTCTTTCATGATTCACTGTTATTTATTTAAACCTAAAAGTGACTAGAAACTCACAGCGTTAGGTTTTAAGAATTGAGAGAGAATAGATCTGAATTCTGAATTTGATTAGCTAAACCATTGTTGTAGGATTGGATTCTGTTTTAGTTTGCAGCTCAACAACATATGGCTCCCATGATCTCCAATGAAGAAAATAGGAGAATAGGGGGGCATATTTATAGCCTAGAACCAATGAATCAGAACCAAAATCAAGTACAGGTACGTAAAATGAATTCTGCCTAGATCTGCCCGGTTGGGTCGACATCCTTGTCGACACCCCCTAAGGGGGGTCGACACCCATGTCGACACCACCTAGAGGGAGTCGACACCCACGAGCGGGAATTTTTCCGCTCATCCCGCTTTAGTCGTATTTTTGATTTTTGAACTATTTTGAAGGTTCTGGAATTATTATATTTATGTATATACACACGTCCGTATGCGTATACACACTTGTAAGGCTTGTAACTTCTCCATACGATATCCGATTTATGCAAACCCGGACTCTAACCCAAGCAGAATTCCGAAACAAACGCAATGGCACAACCCGTTTCCCTTAATTCTTCTTCTAAAAACTAAGCATTCTTTAATCTGTTAGTTTTAATATTTTCAAATTTTTGGGGTGAAGAGAATGCAGATGGAGAGGTTCTTAGCACTCAAACAAGGGAACTTGACGGTTAAAGAGTATGTGAACAAATTTAACCAGTTGGCAAGATTTGGACTAGAACTAGTAGACACTCCGCATAAGAAGGCTTTGTGGTTTGCTAAAGGTCTAAATGAACCCCTTCATGGGTTAGCCATCTCCCCATATTCCAATAGGAGCCACTTTTGAAAAGATTATCGATATGGCCCTAATGTACGAGGAAGACAAGGGAGAAAAGAAGGAAGTAAAGGCGGAGGAAACAACGCAAAATAAGAAGGTGTGGCCCAAGAAGGGGCAACAACAACAAAAGCAGAAGAAAGGTGGGAAGAATGACAAGGCCAAGGATAAGAGGAAATGTCACAGTTGTGGGAAAGAGGGTCACTTAATCAAAGACTGTAAAAGAAGGAAGAACACTTGCTTCAATTGTGGAGAAGTCGGAGACTTTGCTAGGGAGTGCCCGAAGAAACAGGGATCACAGGGACGAGGTCAAAGGGCAGGAACTTCTGGAGGGCAGGTACATGCGCTCGCGATCAGTGCTCCAGATAGAGTTAGAAAAATTTCGGTGGAAGGTTTAATTTCTCTTTCAAACCATCCTATTAGAACACTTTTTGATTTTGGCGCTTCACATTCATTTATATCTAGTTCTATGGTTGAATCTCTGCACTTAATTACTAGTATGATAGTGGGTCCCGTAGTTGTCTAAAACCCCATTAATGGTTCGGTTCATTTATCTATGATTTGTTGGGGTTTGAAAATATATGTGTTAGGTGTCGAGTTTGAGTGCGACGCGTATGTGCTCGGGTTTATGGGCTATGGGTTGATTCTAGAAATGGATTGGCTTATCAAGTATGGTGCCATTCTGGATTGTGAGAGGAGGGCCATTAGGCTTCTGACTTGTCATGGGAGGACCCTCAAGATTTCTTGTTACCCCCAAGGGTCTGTTATTCTTAGTTTCCTAGAATCTTTAGATGCATCTATCGATGATGTGCAATCTGTTCCAGTAGTCCGAGATTATTCTGATGTTTTTGATGAAGTACGTGGCTTACCTCTGAGGCATGAGATCAATTTTCGTGTATATCTGGTGGACAAAGCAAAGCCAGTTGCATTGCCAGTGCTCCATATGGCTCAAATGGAAAGGAGGGAGCTGAGTAAGCAAGTAGGGGAGCTACTTGAGAAAGAATTTATTAGACGAAGCATATCTAAATAGGGTGCTCCAGTTGTATTCACAACTAAGGAGGATGGTTCACTTCGTTTGTGTGTCGACTATAGAGAGTTGAATAAACTCACTGAGAAGAATAGGCACCCGGTCCCATGGATTGATGATTTATTTGATCAGCTTGTTGGTGCCTCGGTATTCTCTCAATTAGACTTGGCCATAGGGTTTCATCAGTTGAGAGTGGTCGAGGACAACATAGATAAGATCGCTTTTAGAACTCCGTGTGGTTTCTTTGAATGGCTAGTTATGCCTTTTGGGTTGACGAACGCACCCGCCTATTTTGTTGATCTGATGAGTAGGGTGTTTCGGGAGTTTCTAAATAAATTTGTCATGGTCTTTGTTGATGATATCTTGATCTTCTCCAAAACGAAAGAAGAGCATGCCCAACATTTGAGAGAAGTTTTGAAAACTCTCTGTGCGCATCAACTTAAGGCAAAGTTCTCCAAATTCCATTTTTGGAGAAAAGAGGTGAGATTCTTAGGGCATGTGGTCTCCAAAGAAGGGATAGTTATAGATCCCACAAAGGTAGTTGCAGTGTAAGATTGGCAAATTCCGAAAAATGCAATGGAGGTGAGAAGCTTTCTTGGGTTGGCAGGTTATTATAGGAAGTTCATTAAGGACTTTGCAAAGATATTAGCCCCACTCACCAGGTTGACAAAGAAGAATTTGGCATTTTCATGGGATATAGATTGTGATGTTGCTTTCCAATGACTGGAGAGGGCTCTGACAGCAGCCCCAGTCTTGACCTTGCCTAATGGAAGTAAAGTGTTTACCCTTTACACTGATGCATGTGGTACAGGGCTTGGTGCGGTTCTGATGCAAGAAGGGAAAGTAATGTGTTACGGGGGTAGACAGTTGAGAGTTCATGAGAAGAACTACACCACCCATGGTCTAGAGCTTGCTGCCATAGTATTCGCGCTTAGGACATGGCGACATTATTTACTTGTAGAGAAGTTTGAGTTATACACCGATTATAAATCTCTTAAGTATCTGTTCTCATAGAAGGATCTTAATTTAAGGCAACAAAGGTGGATGGAGTTCTTAGCTTCTTATGATTTTGAAATCGCTTATACCCCTGGCAAGGGTCATGTGGTGGCTGACGCACTAAGTAGGCAGAGGATGGCCTTAAGTCCTCTGTTTGTGGAGAGGAAGAGCCTGGAGTTCATATCAACCTTTGACTTTAGAACCTCCATCAAGATTTTGCCTGATTTATTTGCATCGCTGGAAATACGACCAACTCTTATGGATTAGATAGGAGCTTCACAGCAAGGTGACCCACAGATTTTAGACATCATGGACAAGTTCGGCAAAGAGGAGACTTCTAGTCACCTCGATCGATATACCATAGATGAAAAGGGGTGGTTGCGACAAGATGGAAGGCTTTATGTCCCTCAAACTGGAAGCTTGATAAAGGCATTCCTAGAAGAAGCCCACCATTCTAAGATGACTATTCATCTAGGCAGTGATAAGATGTACAAAGACATGAAGAGGGTTTTCTTTTGGGCTAGGATGAAGAAAGATGTGGCCGAATTTGTTTCTCAATTTTTAGTTTTCCAGCAAGTTAAAGCTGAGCAAAAGAATCCTGGTGGTTTACTTCATCCTTTGGAGGTTCCTCAGTGGAAATGGGAGAGTGTCTCTATGGATTTCATAGATGGTTTGCCTGGATCGAAGAAAGGAAACACCAGTATTTGGGTTGTGGTAGATAGACTCACTAAGAGCGCTCACTTTATTCCAGTTAAAAGTAAGAGGACGACTCAAGGTTGGCAGCAATTTAAGTCCGAAAGATAGTTCGTCTTCATGGAGTACCTTCCAGCATCGTGAGTGATCGTGACCCCATCTTCACCAGTGAATTTTGGAGGAGCTTACAAGAAGCATTAGGTAAACAGTTGTGTTTGAGCACCACTTATCATCCTCAGACCGATGGGCAGACGGAGAGGGTGAACAGAATTCTTGAAGATCTTTTTAGGTTGTGTATCCTGGGCTTCGGAGGGACTTGAGAAAAGCATCTTCCTTTAGTAGAGTTTGCCTATAACAACAGCTATCAAGCTAGCATCGGCATGGAACCCTTTGAAGCATTGTACGAACGACCATGTAGATCACCAACTTATTGGTGGGAATCTACAGAAAGACTATTACTTGGACCAGACATGGTTAGAGAAACGTCCGAGAGGATTGACCTTATTCGACGGCGGATGAAGAAAGCTCAAGATAGGCAGAAATCCTATGCAGACAAGAGAAGGACTGACATCGAATTCGAAGTGGGAGACTTAGTTTTTATCAAAGTGTCACCTCTGAGGAATGTGGTTGGCTTCGAAATGGTAAGGAAGTTGGCACCTAGGTTTGTGTGACCATTTCCCATAACCGAGAGGATTGGCCAAATGGCCTATAGAGCAAAGCTTCCAGAAAATTTATCTGGCATTCATGCTGTTTTCCACATTTTTCATCTGCGTAAGTGTTTACATGACACCGTGGAATTAGTTGAGCCAAGTATATTAGAGGGTGTAAAAGTGGTAGAAGGAAACAGTTAGGTGAGTTCCTACCCATATTCTTGGATCAGAAGTTAAAAAGCTACGCAATAAAGAGATCAAGCTGATAATGGTTCAATGGGGAGATAACCCAGAGGATGCGACTTGGGAGAACGAAGACAAGATTCAAGCTTCGTACCCTTTTCTTTTCGAGGGTATGTTCTTAACTCCTTTTCAAAAAAATTATCAATGCTTGTTTCTATCATCTGAATATATCTTATCCTTAGTATTTTTGACCTTTAGATAGGAATACTATGGATGTAGACATGTGTTTGAGACATGTTATGTTTAATGGATGCAAGTGGATCAAGTGTTTGCCAGTGGCTACCTGTGGATGCATATACACACGCATTAGGCACTAGATCGGCTCAATTACTCTTGTACCTCATATGGATTTGTATGCATTTTCTTTTCTTCTATGGATGGAAATGGATGTATTGGCATATGGATGTTGCATTTGGACGAATGAGTGTGCACACATATAGAACACACATGTTATAATAGGGTTATTTTCATACATATTGGATACATGGCACTAACATACATTGCATTAAGGACGTCAACTGAATTAGTGGACCGCCTGTTCTTCGCATTAGTATTGGAACATATATACACACCTTTGCATATGTTCACATAAGCATTAGGAATCTTTAAGGACAATGGATGCCAGTTGTTGACGGCAAAAAATGTCGTAAACACCAAAGATCCCTATTACTAGGAATAGTTAATTTGGTCGCAAGACTAAGTAAGAGAAAGCGGTAAATGACACGAGAATTTATAGTGGTTCAACCACGGATTAGGCCTACATCCACTTTGGAAGGATGTTGAACTTTTATTAATCACTCAAGAATTATAAGGTAGAGCCATGCTCATTACATTTACTTTTATCATTATCATATGCTAGGTTTTTGGGAAAAAGAATATTTAATTCTCCTTCTTCCTCAAATAGGAGATGCAATTAATGAGGTCTAGGAAGCTCTAGGAAGGTCTCAAGTGAATAAAGTCCAGAACCTTTGAAGTGTGAGGCCAGGGGCTATTTATAGGAGTGGGGGTAGGTAGGATTAGATAGGAGTAGGTAGAAATAGGGGACCACTAGCAGAATTTCGAACCCATCACCTGCGCACCTCGAAATTTCGAACCCAGGCATGGGTTCGGAATTTCGAACCTACTGGGTTCGAAATTTCGAACCCAGGCACGTGTTTGAAATTTCAAACCTGAAGGGTTCGGAATTTCGAACCCAAGCATGGGTTCAAAATTTTGCCCCCACTGGGTTCTAAATTCCGAACCCAGGCGTGGGTTCGAAATTTCATACCCGTCTGGTTCGAAATTTTGAACCCCGGCATGAGTGCGAAATTTTGCACTCGTAGGGTACGAGATTTCAAACCCAGGCGTGGGTGCGAATTTCGCGTCCTTCCTGGAACAAAGTCCCTCCAAGGAGCATGACAATCCCGGGATCGGGCGCTTGAGGCTCGAAATTCCTGCATGGCCCGAGGCCTTGGTTCGCGGATGTCTTCTGAATTCTGCGAGGTTGCGAGCGGTGGATTCCCTTCCTGATCCTGTCTCCTTTGCTCCTGAGCGTCCCTTTTTGGCCTCTACTTCACGCAATATGTTGAGTTGAGCGTGTCTGATGCGCTCTTGGGAACCGGACCAAAAAGTTGGTTAACATTTGCCCCACAAAATACGTCTTGTATTGACATGATGGGCTTTGTGTTGGTTGAGATGGTAGTTAAGCCGTTAGTTCTTCCTGTAATTAAAAAAGCAAATAGGTGTTAGCTGTGGGGCTCGTTCTTCCTGGCGGTGTAGACGAGCCGTCGTTCGGAGGATACGCCGCGCTCAAATCGTTAAGTGTCCATAGTGCGTAGCCTCCGTGGATGCACGGGAGTCGGCATGCACATGCGTTGAGCACGTACACGAGAGTGTGTGTTAAGGCGCCTCCGATCTTGGAGGTGTGACCATCGTCACCGTCATCATTTTCTTTTCTTTTTTGGTCCAGAATTTGTTGAACCCTAGGAGTTTTGAAATTTCGAGCCTAGGGGGATCGAAATTTCGAGCCTAGGGGGATCGAAATTTCGATCCCCTGGAGGTTCGATATTTTGGGCCTTGGGGATTCGAAATTTCAAGCCCAAGGGTTCAGAAATTCGATCCACTATGGGTTCGAAATTTCAAGCCCAGGGGGATCGAAATTTCAAGCCCAGGGGTTCGGAAACTCGATACCCTGGAGGTTCGAAAATTTCGAACCCATATTGGAATACGAAAAAACACGTTTTTCTTTTATAAATAGGCCCCCCTCACTTTTTCCTTCTAATTTTTCTTTCTCTGGCCGCCATTGCTGAAAGCTTCGAACCCGATAATTTCAAACCAAGCTAGGTAATGCCTTGAATCAAGGAGTTTAGAAGGGGTGGAGGTCAAAGGGCCACGGCGGAGACCTCGAAACCTTGTGGGTTTGATTTTTCGAACCCAGCAAGGTTCGATGCCTCGAAGTCTTAGGGTTAGAATTTTCAAAACTCAGTGGGTTCGAATTTTCGAACACACCGGGTTCTAAGTCTCGAACCCTCACGGGTTCGAATTTTCAAACTCGGAGGGAGGGGGGTTCGAAGCATCGAACCCTTGTGGGTTCGGATTTTCAACCCTGTGGGTTCGAATATCCAAGCCCCCTGTCTGGGTTCGAAATTTCGAACCCAGAGAGGCTCAAATTTTCTAAACCAGATTGGTTCAGAATTTCGAACCTGGAGCTCGAAATTTCGAGCCCAACATGGTTCGGGACTTGGTATTTTACGTGCCGAGCTTCCAATTTGTCACGCCGTTGGACTTTGACTTCCGTATATCCGCCTCCGGATTGCGTGCTTACCATTGATGCATATATAGTTAACCGTGCGAGCAGGGTTTATGATTGTTCACATAGGGTAGAGCATGCAACTGGACTGGGGCTTGGACCGTTACGAACTGTTCTGAACTTTCTTTATGTAGCTTATTTGTGCATAGCATTACAAGCACATATTAGTTGTCACAAACACGAGGGGTACAGGTCACTACACTGCCCATTCTAACAATTATGCATTAAAGTGTATCTAGAGATGCAGACAAGATCAAGGACCGAATAGACTATGGAAGCCAAGGCTTCCCAGCCTGCATTACACACATCCGACCCTACCACTAGAGGTTGCTCGTCTGGCAGCGAGCTTGAGACCACCGAAGGATCGTCTCCTTCTCATTCGAACAGCTCGTCCGAAGCGTCTGAGCACGGGGAGAAACTTGAGCGGCAATATTCCACGACCGTGAATGAAGAGGCTGAGAATTAGATATCATGGGTGAGGATGCGCCCGTACCTCCGGTAGCTCCAGACATGTTGCTTGATGCGGTAATTTTGGAGAATACTACCGACTCAATGTAGTCGTGTATGGACACCACCGCGGTCAGGAAAATGGCGGCATAATTTAACATACCGGTGGATGATGCCCATGCCCCTGGGAGAGATGACAGAGCCCATGTGCCGCCTGAGGGTCTTACTGCCTGGAACTGACAAGCTTGCCTCGCCGGGTGTGTGCCCTCGGCTAATAACTTCATTTGGGACATGTTGTTCTATTTTCGTCTCACGCCGTCACAACTACACCCTAATGCTTATGCCTCTCTCCTGGGTACTTATGTTCTTTTCCGCGAGTTATTGCACAGGAAGCCCACTGGGGAAGATATTCGATACTTATTCCACTTAAGGAAAATGAGCGCTGCCTGTCCCTCTCAATGGTCTATGGAAGCGACAGCTGCCACAAAATTCTTTGTTGGGACATGGCCCAGGCTGTCAGTGTTTAAACGCGAGTGGTTCTACGTCAGCTGCCCTCCCGGATTAGCCAGTAGGTGGATTAAGGGAAGTAAGTGTTTCTCAAACTCTGCTCCTTACCGTAAATTTTTGGGTTCCTTCCTTTATTCATGGTTTCAATTAGGTTATAACAGGAAATCCAAAGGGGCCTTCTGGAGACGAATACCGGCAACGCCTTAAAGCTTTGCGGGCGATACCAGAGAATATCCGCGACACCAACACCATGACAAGTCAGGATCGCCTCCGCCGCGCTGGGTTGCTGCCGAACGATCGAGCTGTGATCAGGCCCGCGCTTGCTGTTAGTGTGCCAAAGGAAGGAGTTGTGGCATGCTCTACCCCTACGGGGCGGAAGAGGAAAATTCCCCCAGCGGGAGGAGAATTGCAAAAGACTTCTCATCCTCAAGGAGATGTGTGCGAAGGCGAGGCTCATGGTCAAGAGGAGGTTTCCAGAGATGAGGGGTTGCCGAGCACTCCCATCCCGCCTCCGACAGGGGAGAGAGAAGGAGTGTTGGCTGGACCGCAGTCTCCTGCGACTCACTCAGGGGCCACTGCCTTGCTCGAACCCACGGGGCAGTTTGATGGCTTAAAGGGACTTGCTTTAGTAGGGACTCCATGGCCAAACACAACAAGCCTGGAAGAGCTTACTTGCACTGCCGAGGGGCTGATTCCCTTAGTCAGACCACAATATGGTCTGTTGAGAGAACACTATAGGGTATATATCCATAACACTGCATAAAATAGATGTCTGCTTATGTGCGTAACTTAACTAACTTTGGCTTGTTCCATTGCCAGGTGATATGGCAGGTGCACGCGGTGATCGCCGACATCCCCAGAGTTCTTCTTTCAAGAGTTTCCGAAGGTCCACCAGTTTGTATGATGTTCCACCTCCATCAGGTCAAGGCAGCGGTCATCGAGATCGGGATCGAACTAGGCAATCTCCGACACCTCCTCCTCCTCTTGTTCGTGTGTCCGCGGGGGGTGGTCGACCCGACATAAGTGGATATCGATCTCTGTCTTCGACAACTCCCCCGTCGGCTGCCCTCCGACTCCCATTTAACCTCCTAAGGGGAGGGAGCTGTTGTTTGGTCAACTAAGGCCGGGCATGGAAGTCGTGACGGGAATGCAAAATCTGACAGAGTCCCAGGTCCGAGCGTTTTCTGTAGAGGAGAGGAGGACGTTCTTGAAGATGTACTTCCCCTAATATCATTTTGATGAGCTGCCGTCTCTCCCTGATATCTGCCCTGCTCCTAGTAGGGAATCCAGAGATATATGGATGCATGTACAAGCTGCGTATCACTAGGCCAACGAACTGACCAAGTATTCCCTCCATCTTTCTGGGTTGATCAAGAGGAAAAGCCTGGAGCTCATCAATCGTCAACTGACTATTAATGGTGAAAAGGCCTCGGTTACCCACTTGGAAGCCAAGATATGTGGGTTTTTCTGCTGCGTTCGTGGTTCATTAACCGCTGCCTTATGTGTTTCGCAGTTTTAACTTTTGACCATGTTATTGCAGTGGAGCTTAAGCGAGCCTATGCAACTTTAAAGATGGGGGCTGTGCGTGACCGTGAGACTTTTAGCAGTACAGTAAGTCTCTTAACCATTGAAAACACATGCCCCAATATTGATAAGGATGATTGGTCTAAAGTATGCGCCGACATGGAAAGGGAGATTGAGAAAGTTCCTCAGCTTCAGGGTGATAATGCTGCTTTGAGGCCGGAAAACGAAAAGTTGCGGGTCGAGAATGCCGAAGTCGCCGAGTTGAAGAGGCAACTTGAGGCGATGAGGAAAGCGAAGGAAGACGCCGAGGCTAGCAATCGGGACGTGTTGAATGAGTTTGAGGGTATAAAGGCTGAATATTTAAGGGAGATAGAGCTATTGAGGGGACAACTGAACGATGCAGAGTTCCGTGTTGGGTCCTCCTTTAAGGAGAGTATCCACAAAATGTATGTAAAAGCTTTGAGATTCCAAGGAATTTTGCCGGTCGAAGACTATCCTCGTGAGCTATCCAGAACCTGGGAGAGATTGGTCCCTTACGAGGCCTTCTTACGTCAAGTGGACGTAAGCACTTTAGATGAGCGCCACCTCACGAATGTTATCTTGGACAATAACGAACGCGAGATGTTGGAGGACGGAAGGAGGCAGTTGCAGGAGGATGCCGAGAATGAAAGGTTGGCAAGGCTCGCTGAGGAGAAGGGGAAGGCTGTCATGTCTAAGAGTGTTAGGGTTATGGCGGTTGTCAAGCTTCTATCGTCCAGTAGCCTCTGAGTCGGTGGTGGTGAGTGGTCCTGCGGCCTTGATTCAGACTTCGACTGAGTATGACCCAAATCACCCCGCACTGGAAGAGACTGGATCCACATTGCCTACGGCACTGGGTGCCCCTTCCATTTTTTCAATGCCATCCTGACCGGAGGTAAATTCCCTTTACAATGCATCATAGAGGATGACGTGATTACCGAATTTGTGGACTAAACAGTTATGTTTTTACTATGCAGTCCTTCCTGAACCGACCATGACATCGGGCCCTGCCTCCATGGTCCCACCAGTGATTGAGCCCGGACAAGAGTCTACGGAAGTGAAGCCTGGAGGAGTAGGGGGTCATCTCGACACCTTCTCAGATATACAGATAACCACCAGTCTTTATGAGGGTCTTATTGTTAAGGGGGAAATATTTGATGGGCAAAGTTCCCATGCCAGAGGTCCGGTGGAGTCCGATGTGACCTCGATGGTCGCCCTGGTGGAAGCTCAAAAGGCCAAGATGTTGGATAAGAGCGAAGAGGTAGAGGAGAAGAGAGAACACGAAGAGGCGACCAGGAAGGAGGTCCTAATGAAGACCAGACATGAGGCTGAGGCGAGGGCTGCCAACATTGTCGCGAAGAAGAGAGCCGATGAGGAGGCTGAGAAGAAGAGTGTTAACGATGAGACCCAGAAGAAGGGGGAAGATGAGGAAGCCCGGTGGAGGACTACTGAGTCCCTTGAGAAAGTCAAAGATGGTGACGTCTCACCGCATAGGTCCCCAAAGCTTGCGGCACAGAGGGCTGCCAAAGAGGCTAGGGAGAAAGCTGAGCGGGAAGGCAAGGCGGTTCCAGAGACGAGTGATGCTGTAGTCGGCCTCACTACTAGGGTTCCCCCAAGCCCACACTGCATGCCACCCTCATTGATATTACCGAGGTTTCTAGCAGTGACAGGAAGGGCGAGAGACACCTCTCGACTTCTCATGAATCGACCACTTCTCGGAGGGACCGAGAATGAAAGAGCGGGTCTAGTAAGAAGAGGCCCGGTGCCAAGGATGAATCATCGAGCATCGAATCTGCAAAAAAGCACAAGCACAAGGAAAAGAAGAAAAGACACGGTTAGTGTTAGTGGCCTAAGTAGAGGTTACCATTATTTCGGTAGTGTAGGCCAATATTTTATGTGAGTACGACCCTCGCTTTTAGTTTTTCAAGACACAGTGTGGTTCTCATGTGCATCCTGTCATTAGAAAGTAAACGTTTTAGACACGTAGTTTGTTTAGTGTGTGTGAAAATGAAATATGAATTAGTGAAGATCGCTGTTTATGTCACGTGTTCAAATGTTCTTTTTATGTGTTCCAGCGTCTGTACTTGCATAAGCATACTTATCGTTACACTTGTCACAAACGCGATTAGGGGCTGTCTCTGGGTAAATTATTCCAGAGAGGTGAGGTAGAGAGATGGTTTCAGTAAGTTTCCCTCAGCTCAGGAAACCCGTAGTTTGTGAAAGTAAGTTGTGTGCCTGCTATTTTGGATGGCCCGGGGTTAAACCCAAATATAGCGAAGGTGTGGGGTGTCGCGTTGTACGGTCCTCCAGGTGGGTGGCTCTCCAGTCGTTCATCGGGTTGAAGCGAGCCGCCAGACATCGTTTATTCACTGGCATAGTTTTCAGCCCCGATCATCAGCTCGTAAGGTCTGATCGTGGCCACAGGCTACCCCTAAGCCTTGAGAGCTAAGGGGAAGAAACGATTTGCATTGGTCTTAATCATTCGCTGAGTGGCGCCAAGTTGCCTAGACTAGGACGCGGAACGATTTATCCTCGGCCTCGGCACTGGGCCGAGGTTTGAGTTAGTGGTTGTTTATACTCGATCGCGCCGCGGGCCAGTGATTCGAGTAGCGTTGCCGGCTCCCATGCTCGGGGTGTCGGGCATGGCCAAGTGTTTCTGACTCGATGTTGCCCATAGGTTGGAATGGCGGCACTGGCTCCCGTACCCGGGTTGCGGATGCGGTGGTCGCAGGCGTGAATCGAGCTGGTTATTGGAACGAACAAGACACATTACGTGAGAAGTAAACAACGAGGAGACAGGAAAATGAACATCATTCCTACTAATAACTTTGGTAGTAATAGCCTTTACATTGCCTTGAATTTCTGAAAAAACAGAACATTGTTTGGAAAGCATGAACAACCGCAAACTGAGTTATGTAAAGTAGCGGCGGAGATGTTCACTGTTCCATGTCCTTGGGAGTTCATCTCCGTCGACAGTAGCGAGCCTGAAAGTTCCATCGCTGATTTTTCGCTGTATGGAGTACAGGCCTTCCTAGCGAGGCGCGAGGCCTGTTGGTGGGGGAAAAAACAGCTTCAGAACGAGGTCGCCTATGTTGAGGTCCTTACGGCGGACCCTGGAATTGAAGTATCGGGCTACTCACTGTCGTTAGGCGGCGGCTCTGATATCGGCCTTGTTCCTCATTTCTTCCAGCAAGTCGAGTGATCCCAGTAGTAAGTCTTGGTTCGTCCTTGGACTGAAGTACATGACTCGATGGGATTGAAGCTTGAGCTCAATGGGAATGACAGTTTCGGATCCGTATGCGAGGGCAAAAGGAGTATGACCAGTTGTTGTCTTGTGGGTGGTGTGGTAAGCCCATAGAGCTAGAGGAAGTTCATCTGCCCACGTGCCCCCAGCCTTTTCTAGACGCTTCTTGATGACCTTATTAACCGCTTTGACTTGCGCATTGGCTTAAGGATGAGCCACAGCCGAGAATCTTTTATCGATCTCATGACGCTGACAGAAGGCCTTGAACTTGGTGCTCTCAAATTGAGTGTCGTTGTCAGAGATGATTTCTTGGGGCACCCCATAACAGGTAATGATGTTGTGGACAACAAAGTTGATCATCTTCTTCGTGGTAATGGTGGCGAGAGCTTTAGCTTCTGCCCACTTGGTGAAATAGTCCACCACGATGATGGTGTATCGTGCCCTGCCTCTAGCCATTGGAAGGGTTCCGATGATGTCGATTCCCCACATGGCAAACAGCCAAGAGCTGACCATTTCGGATAATTCGTTAGGCGAGGCTCTTTGAATCTTGGAGAAGCGTTGGCATTTATCGCACTTGCAGGCATTGTCCGCGGCATCTTGATCAAGCGTGGGCCAGTAATAACCATGTTTGAGAATCTTTCTGGCCAGGGTTTGCCCCCCAGTGTGGTCGCCACATTTTCCTTCATGCACACTGCTTAGCACTCGGAGGGCATTGCCGTGGGCTATGCATCGGAGCAGGGGAACAGAAAAACCTCTGCGGTAGAGTACCCCGTCCATAAGAAGGTAACGGGCCGATTGGCGAGTGAGCACGCGCCTTTCCTTGTAGTGCTTTGGTAGGGTCCCGTGTTGCAGGTAATTTCCGATCGGTGTCATCCAAGACTCAGGCTCGGGTTCAGTTCCCATCATTGTATCGTCTTTCCCTTGCTTGATGCTCGAAGAGTTGAGGATCTCAACTGGGGTGAATCCGTTAAGTTGCGGATCCTCGGAGCTTGCCATTTTGGCGAGGGAATCTGCCTTTTCAATTTGCTTGCGCAGGACATGGGTGATGGTGAAATGCTCGAGGTGGGCGAGTAGTCCCCGAACCCGGGCCAGGTATTGGGTGAGCCGTCCCTCTTTCGGTTGATACTCTCCCAGCAATTGTCGGACGATAAGCAGTGAATCAGAGAAGATGTGGACGGTCTCTAGCTTGAGTTCGATCGTTATTCTGAGCCGGGCGATCAAGGCCTCATATTCAGCATCATTATTAGTTGCAGGGAAATTCAGCCTTAACGCGTAATATATTGGGCGTTCTCCAGGGGTAACGAGCACGACTCCGCCCCCGGAGCACTTTTCGTTAGTGGAGCCGTCTACGAACAATTTCCACTGGGCGCCGGGAGCTCCAGCGTCCTCTGTGGGGCCTCCTTGGGGCCGTGAATTCTACGATGAAATCTACGAAAGCCTGGCCGAGGATGGCTCATCGGGGGATGAAGGTTATCTCAAACTGGCTCATCTCTATGCTCCACTTTAGTAATCGTCCTGACGCCCCGGGTCGCTGTAGGACCGATCGTAGTGGCTGGTCAGTGAAAACTTTTTATAGGATGAGACTGGAAGTATGGTCAGAGCTTTCTAAAGGAAATCAATAAGTAGAATCCTAGCTTTTCTAGCTTCGGGTAATTCTTTTCTGCCCCCGTCAGCCGCTTGCTAATATAGTAGACGCGCCGTTGAGTGCGATCTTCGAGGTGTATGAGTGCCGAGATGATTGCCTGCGCAGAAAAAGCCATGTAAATATATAAGTCCTAGTGGTCTATAGATTTAGAAAGGATAGGTGGTCGCTCTAAGTGATCTAGAAGTTCCTTGAATGCGGAAACACATTCGGGGTCCACTCAAAATTGCGCTTCCCTTTTCGGAGTAAATCGATGATGGGGATGCACTTGTTAGTGGCCTTAGAGATGAATCGACTAAAAGCGGCGACCTTCCTGTTCAGACTTTGGACATACCTGATGTTCTTGGGGACTCGGATGTCCCGAATAGCTTGGATTTTTTCTGGTTGGCTTCGATGCCCCTATAGTTGACGATGAAACCCAAGAATTTTCCCGAAGCGACCCAGAAGGAACACTTCAAGGGGATGAGTTTCATGTCGTACTGGCGGAGGGCATCAAACATTTCGGAAAGGTCATGGATGTGATCGCTTGATATTTTAGATTTCACTAGCTTATCATCCACGTACACCTCCAAGGACTTTCCAATCTGATTTTTAAAGAGTCGATAAACCATTCATTGATAAGTGGCTCCGACATTCTTGAGGCCAAAGAGCATAACATGGTATCAGTAGAGCCTAAGGTCGGTTATGAAAGAGGTATGATCTTGGTCGTGGTGACTCGTTGGTATCTGGTTGTAGCCTGAGTAGGGGTCCATGAAAGATAATAGTTGGTATCCGGCGGTTGAGTCGACTAATTGATCGATCTTCGGGAGTGGGAAACTATCCTTGGGGCATGCCTTTTTTAAATTGGAGAAGTCAATGCATGTCCGCCATTTACCGTTGGCTTTTTTAACTAGAACTGGATTGGAAACCCATTCAGGATAGTCGGCTTCACGGATGAAGTTACTGTTGAGCAAGCGGTCCACCTCTTCTTCGAGTGCCTTGGACCTCTCGGGCCCTAAGAAGCGGCGCTTATGCTTAACTGGAGGCATTCTAAGATCTAAGCTAAGTGAATGGCAAACAATCGCGGGGTCGATGCCCTTCATGTCAGAATGAGTCCATGCGGACACATCCAGATTGGCTTTCAGGAAGCATATAAGATCTTCTCTGATTGCTGGGTGGAGTTGTGACGTTACTTTTAACACCCTTAATGGGTCTTCGAGGTTGACGGGGACGTCCACTTTGGATTCGACCAGGGTAGCCCTCTCGTACTCGGGCTCTTAGTCCTTCCGTCGGTCGAGGTCATCGGAAAGACGGCAGTGGCGCCTGAGCCAGGGCCCTGACGCTGCTGATTGCTATGCTGAAACGTTCTTGGGGCAAGAAGGCGCGGGCACAGCTTTTCCCTCGTCCTTATTTCATGTGTTATTACATTCTATTGCATAGCATTCCCGGGCGCTTACCTGATCGCCCTTAACGGTTCCAATCCCATTTTCCGTTGGGAATTTCATCAGGAGGGACCATGGTGACATGTAAACCCGGAATTCTATAAGAAAGGGGCGTCCTAGGAAAGCTTTGTAGGGAGAATCAATGTCTATAACCATGAAAGTGAGAATTCAGACTCGGCTTTGGTCCCCCTCGCCCAGTTCCAAAGGTTGGTCGATCATCTCTACGGGGGAACTAGAGGCCCCATTGAAGCCGTGAATCGCGGTGTGACATGGCTTCAAGTCATTCGTTTCCAATTTCATCTGGTCATAGGCGGCCTTAAAGATGATGTTGACCAAGATTCCTGATTCGATTAGGACCTTTCGAACAGAAGCGACACCGATCTAGGCAGTGATGACTAGTGGATCGGTGGTCGAGATCTCCACTCCTGTCGGTTCACTTTCCTGGAAGATATTATCATCCCGCAAGGTTTTTTGCAGCTTGGTTGGGATGGACTCAGGGAGAGCGGAGTAGGCTTTGTAAGTAGCATAATTTATGGAGCTCACATACTCCTACATTTTTTGAAAGATGCCGTGTGTCGGGTAAGATCCGCCACATATGGTGTTGATCACGATTCAGCGTCTTGGGTTTGATGGTCCCGGAGCTGCCTTAATGGCTGCTTATGGAGCGGGCGCTAGAGGTTGCGAGTTTGTTTCGGGGGGAAAGGGATCTTGGACATATTGCTCGAGCCGCTTCTCACGAATAAGTTTCTCGATTGCATCGCTAAGTTGGCGGCATTCGTTGGTGTCATGCCCGTGCACGTCATGATATCGACAGTACCTCCAGGTGTTCATCTCGCGGTCAGTTGATTCTCTGACGCGCGGCTTCTTATACGACAAAGTGTTGCATGTTTCCAAGTAGATTGTTTCTATGTCTTCATTCAATGGGGGTGTAGGTCTTGAAAGCTTAGCTAGGGCCAGGCTTTCTCGATTCTGCTGGGGCTTGCCCGTTGTTTCGTCCATCCGGCCTGCCATTGTTTAGTTTCTGCCTGTAGGGACCTGCCCCCTTGTTTTGGTCGAAGGACTCCCCGCCTCGCCTACCTCTGAAGTTGTTATTGGCGGTATCCGCTTGGGGATCATTGGGACTACTTGTGGCGGAGAGCTAGTTCCGCCACGCCTCTCCTTGGCACAAGTATTGATCTGCCTTCTCATAAAAGGCTTCGAGGCTTTTTGGTTGTTTCCGATCGATCCAGGCCCCGAACTCTGAAGTAGGGAGGACACCTTTTGCTAGTTGAAAGAGTATGATGCGAGGATCAGGATCCTCGACCGCGGCGAGAGCTGTGTTGAACTGGGAAAGGTAGTTCCTAAGCGAATCAGTGGGCCCCTGGTATAGGTTGGACAAAGTGACGACATTCTTCAGAGTTGGGATGTGCACTCTGAATTGCTTGACCAACTCTATTGCTAGCTTCCCGAAGTTGTTAATGGAATCAAGAGGGAGGCGCGAGAACCAATGTAAAGCGGTACCAGACAGGAAGACCGGGAAGCATTTACATTTGGCTGGATCGTCACCCCATCTCGAGTCCATTTGCCATTCATAACGATTCAAGAAGGCACAAGGATCAGTGGTACCATCGTAGAGTGGAAATTGTGGCATGCTAAAGCTCCTCATCCATTCAGCCTCATTTACTATTCTGGTGAAGGGGTTACGCCTAATGTGGGCTTCCCATGACCTGCGTGCGCCCCCTCGCATTTCCCTCATGCCCTTCGTATCATGTCGCGAAGGTAAGTTGGATGGGGATCCGCCATTGGGATCCACGGATTTTGGCATGGTTCCGGAGTCCTATTGCGAGGTCGTCTTCTATGATGGATGTCTGGATCGTCTTCATCTATGTCCTCGACATCTATGATTGGGTCTTGGTGTGGATGGTGAGGTGGAGAGGGGTGATGCGGATCCTGTTCTGGAGGAGCATTGGCCGTTGGAACAACTGGCCTATCACCCTAATTAGCGACCATTGGGTTGTGTTTAGGAAGAAGTTGGTTTGCCGGACCTGATCCATCATTGATGATCAAGCGAGAGCGGTCTCGATGTTGTGCCCCCTCGCTATATGTGACTGTAGTTCGGTCGTCGTTGTTGTTTCCATTGTCGTTGGCATGACCATTACCGTTATCGAGGGCATTAGTACGAACAGCGACGTTGTTGATGAGGATGAACCTTCTCCTTTGGTGTGGGCCCCTTGACTCGGAAGAGGAGGTTTCCGAGGCGGTTGGTCAGGGTCGAGCATTGTTTTGAGTTAGTTAAAGTTGGGCAACAACTCGTTGACTTTTTTGAAGTTGTCGCATAAGCTCGATGTTATTCCTTAATGTTTGGTTGAGCTCAATCGCGGTGTTCTCATATCTTTCATTAAGCGCGCGAATTTGAGTTTGCGTGACGGGCGCTTCGGGGTCCATAATAGGATGGGAAGTTTCATTAGTGGCCAGGACGTCTACCGGTTGAGGTTGCAAGGATGTACCGGCCTCGGCTGCGGCTGAAGTGCCGACCATTGCGTCATTTGACTTCTTTACCATTGTAAGCGGACTCGACAGCAGGTTGAGCAAGGAACCTTAAGCTCGTCGAAGTCGAGATAATAATGTGGAAGAAAGACGCAAATCTTGAGTTCCATTCTCAGTGAAAGCACCAAATGTTGATGGCAAAAAATGTCGTAAACACCAAAGATCCCTATTATTAGGAATAGTTAATTCGGTCGCAAGACTAAGTAAGAGAAAGCGGTAAATGACACGAGAATTTATGGTGGTTCGGCCGTGGATTAGGTGTAACACCCCACATTTTTTTAATACAATTTAAAATGTGCATGTAAATATGTGCATAAACATAATTAAGAATGTGTTTTTTTAGAGAATACATTAATGTTAAAAATTAATGTGCAAATGAATTTACAATTAAAATAAAAAGAGATTAGTGCATAAAAGTAAATACAGTACGTTAAAAATGGGTAATGTATCAGTGCAATGCATGCGATAAAAAGGAAATTGATTTCATGCAAAGGTATTAGGTCGCATGCAATTAATGTATTGCGTTAAAGGGTATCATAATCAGTACATACTAATACGCAAACAAAAGAAAGAGGTGAATTAACGCATAATTATGTGCATATGAATGTATGCATAATTAAGAATAAATTATGAAACTAATATTGTATTGTTTATGCATACAATAAATAAAACATACATATGCATGAACATAAATTAAAATAAAAGAGAAAAGAGTGCATAACTTAATATGCAAGCGGTAAAGAAAGAACTGATGTGTTAATGCATGCAATAAAAATAATAAATGCATATGCTAAATGCAATTAATTATATGAGAGAAAATGCATAGAATAATTAAAACATAAATATATAATGCATTGAAGAAGAAAAAATTGAGCGTATAAAAGAAGAATGAATTAATTGCAGTAATAAATTAAGGATGGGAGGAAGAATGCATGTAAATATGTTCAATTGCACAAGATAAAAGAATACCAAATTCAAAATAAAGATTGCACAAAAAAAAATGTATAGCAATCAGTGTAATCCAAGAAAAGAAACCGCATGGAAAAAAGAGGAAAGATAATAACAAAAAGAAACATTAATATAATTGATGTAATTAAAGGAAGGTTTAGAAAGAGAGAGTTGAGGAATTAATTGGAATGTATGAAATGCATACGTTGAGGAGAGAACAGAATGTATGAAAATATATATATATATATATATATATATAGGGAAACAAGCGATGAATTAACGAAGTAAATTGCAATGCAACATTGAAAATAAAAGTAGATGTAAATTTTGGTGTTTAAAATACAAAAGTATGAATTAATTGCATGCAATATGAAAGGATTAAGGCATGCCATAAAACATGCAATTAATTAAGGGAAGAAAAAGAGGCACATTTAATTTAAAATAAAGGCAATTGAACGTTAAAAATAGAAAACAATGCAGCTAAATAAGTGCGCTTGGACCCAACTTATTTGTGGGTGCATGCGTGCGTTTATGGTGCAGCATACCTGGGTTGGTCTAGCCTACTCTAGAACATTCTTTTCTTTAGCGAGGTGTAAGGTTTAGATGGATTCTATTTTAATCCTAAGGCTCTAATTGTTCTAAACTACCTATAAATAAAACTCTAAATCCAACCCTAAAATTCACAATCCCAAAGCTACGCTAAAGTTCTGCTTCTTCTTCCTCAAGAAATCCTCTTGTCCTTTAAAAATTAATGGTGACGTTGTAACACTGCTTCAACTCTAATTAAATTAATTATTCTTATTCAACACAAGATAGATGAGAATCAAAGATTAGATTTAGAATTTCTTCTATTTCAAAATAAAGAGAAAAGGGATTTTGATCTAAATCTACGCCGCAAGAAAGGGAAGAACTTTGGATGCTAATCTAAATCAGACATAGGAAAGAAAAAATCACTGTGAGTGGATTTAAATTACCCTTGTTGAATAATAGTAGATGTATCGTTTAGCAATTCCCTAAGATAATTTTTTAATTCAATTGAAATAGTTCAGATTTTATTTCTTGCGTATTCTGTTCTTCTTCTTCCTATTTCCTTTTTATTTTTAAGATTAGGCTAACTTCGAGCCTAATCCAAATCTCGCTGAAAAGCATGCGTACGAACAAAGATTAGAATAGTGAAAATGATGTTTGGGAATTTGGAAATAATTTGTGATTGGGAAATTGGAACAACTTGTAAGATGAATTTTTGGGCATAATTCACGAATTGGGGAATTGTGGAATAACATATAACATAACCTGAGATTGAGAAACTAGGGGAAATTGGCACATATATTAACCTAGAACATGAAAGAAAATATGTGCGATTAAAATTGAGAACAATTAGATATGCTTAGGTATGTTGAATCAAGAATTTATGAATGAACTATATGTACATAAGAAAAGTTAGAATTGAAGATTTAGACATATGGGATTATAAGTTGAATTGGGATTTATGCAATAAGAATGAGGGTTGACATGAATTATTGATGACTTTAAAGAACAAATAATTTGGGTATGATTAAGTATAACTTATATACATGAAAAGTTGGGCATAACATATAATAAGGATTATTGCCATAACTATGTACGAGATTATGTATTCATGGTAGAATTTATGTATCCAAATCAAATTGGAACCATAAACATGAAATTGGGTTTAGAAGTGTGAACATGAATGATTGGATTGGGATAAACAGGCATATAAAACCTAGATTGAAATTGTATAGGTCAGTTAAAAGATGAACATGCCTAACTCGAGGTTAGATTGAGTTGTAGTGTAAGTCTGCCCGGAACCGCCCAGCACATCCAGCAACCGCAACAACGGGTCTAATGTGAGAGGTTAGCGTATTAAGCCCAAAACCCGAGGTTAGAATGAGTTTGCGGTAGAAGTCTGCCCGGAACTGCCCGACATATCCAGCAACCGCAAGCAACAAGTCTAATGTGAGAGGTGGAGTGCATTAATAAAAAGATTAATGCTATGAAACAAACATGTTAAGTGTGCTAAGGTTAAGTAAACGGAGGCTTATAGATAAACTTAACCAACGTAATAATGGGGAATGGTAGCAAACTTTAGTTAAGAAAACTAAGTAAATAATGATGGATTATGGCAACATCAACAGGTACGAATATAACTGAACGAGAAGATAATAGGTAAGCTTGTTACAAGACAAGTAAGAATTATAACGTAGGTTATAATGATCGATCCAAAGATGAAATTACTTATGAAAGAATGCAAGCCGTACTTAATTGAAGATTATGTAATCCGTATGAACGGGAATAAAGCCACGAATAGGGAAAACATAAGTTATATGGGTAAGGGGGAAAACTTATTAGTAAACCTTAGTTAAGATGACTAAGTTAATAAGTAAACGATAAAGAGAATCTGTTAGTAAACCTTAGTCAAGAGAACTAAGTAAACAATTGTGACGGCCCGCCCCGTACCAACCGACATTTACTCCAAAAGTGCGCTGTACACATGTCCAGTTAGCACGGGACGGTCTTCAGAAGGAAAGGAAAGGAGGAAATGAACTAACAAGGAACCTGTAGAATGTCTCACAACGCATGGAACAAAATATAATAACAACATACTTGACATAAAACAGGTGAGACAGTGCATAAGCTGAAAACAAACTAACATAGCAGCGGAAAATCCAAGTACAGCTTATGATCCAAAGCCAACATTATTACAACTTTCCAAACTATCTCAAAAAGCAAAAGCAAGATAAGGGAGGTACACTACTAATGCCCAAGTAGCAACCACCAACGACACAGGGAGAATGTCTATATATATATCATATGTGGAAGCCTCCTGCCCGCCTCCGGATCTGCTACTCGCACAACACCAGCTAACCTGTCTCTAGTCTGCTCGTGTGAGCACCCAGAGTAATAAGAAGAGACATAAAACTCTGGGTCAGACAAAAGTCTGGTATGAGCGATAAGCATCTAAACAGAACAATAACAGGTATACTAAACCATACCTGAACCTGGACCTGCAACCAAAGAGTTAGCACTACATACTGTACAACACTCTAAGGTGCCATTTCAAATGGTGTAAAGATAACGGGGGTGGGGGTTGCATGTCATAGTGATGGCAAACAAGTCAATCATAGCAACCATCCTCACATCTCTCACTCAGTGCGTAAAGCATACGATATCCACCACTTCGATCACCCAATATACTTTGCTATGATCACTTTGGCCCCATGAAGTCACAATGACTTCACTGCACTGATCCATAGCCGCTAATCCTTCGCTATGTCCACTCTGCCCCATGGAGTCGCAATGACCCCACTGCACTGGCTCATAGCCTTACTATCCTTTACTATGTCCACTCTGCCCCATGGAGTCACAATGACCCCACTGCACTGGCTCATAGTCTTACTACGATCACTTTGCCCCTCGAGTCATAATGACTCTACTGCACTGATACGTAGCCCATCATTCCTTTTCAATGGTGAATCGAAGTTATGAACGTCGACAACTCCTTAGCACACGTCCCGCAACAAAGCCCAACCATGAAGTGAACTCATTTGTTCCTAACTGGATCCTGAGCTTAACTTCCATTTGGACTACCTTTGCATCTTGGGTTATTGGTCATCACCGGATCGGTCTTCATTTGGTTCGTAATCCATGCCTCACGTCCAAGCTTCCATCCAGTCGTGGTTCGATTCGTGACTCGTGGATCGCCCCATGACGTCAGCTCATGCTCCATCCATCGGATCGGATCGCGGTGCTTCAACTCCATCGGATCGCGGTGCTCCAACTCCATCGGATCGCGGGACTCCATCGGATCGCGGGACTCCATCGGATCGCGGGACTCCATCGGATCGCGGAACTCCATCGGATCGCGGAAGGAGGGGCTATCCGTTTTCTGCACAATTTCCTGCACTCTTCCAGCGATTGTTTTACGCCATACGATGGCGTTTTCGACCATTCTAACTCTTCTAGTCAATCACAAAGCATACCATATAGTCATAACAACATGTAGTATCGACCACAAACACCAAAACATAAATCATAGCATGTAGAATGGATCAAACATAGCCAAAACCCCATATTTTCCCTTAAGCATGTTTAGGTGAAACTAATGATATGATTAGCGAAACTTAACCAAATTAACCCAAATTCATATCAGAGGTCTAAAACATCATTTTGAATTTTATAAATATTTTTCCAGAATTTTATCATGTTTAAATTCGCTAATTAACACTAATTACCGTTAATTAGCCATAATTTGTGAGGAACTATGCAAATCACTCACCTTAGCCACAAATAAACCTTAAATCTGAAATAAATCTCTGATTTGGTGTGAATCCCAATGCTAAACAGCAGCTCTAACGTTGATTTGGTGTTGATCTCTCTTGATTTGATGTTGCTAAGCCCAATCTTCAAGTAGAAAGTGATTTGGAGGTGATTTAGAGGTTGGAGGCCATTTTTAGGGTTTCTAAGGGGTAAGTGGAGGCTAGAAAACTAAAATAGAATGAAAACCTAACTCATTTCAGCATCCCCTTAACCCTAATCCCGAAATAGGTTATGGCCCCATTTGCTAATCACCTCATTTGGCCCGGTTAAGCGGTTTTTCACCTTCCAAACCTTATTTCAGTCATATCTCCCAAACGGTAAGTCCGTTTCTCACATGTGACCACTCTACGGAAAGGTAAACCATCAAACAAATCTAATGGAAGTGGTTTCAGGTCAAAATTCCTTTCCAATCAAAAGTTATGGCCGAAACAAGATCAACTAGGGACAAAACGGTCATTTAAAAATCGACAAAAATCATGAACATAGGAAATGAGTCTAATGGTTGTTTCCCAAAGTTACTTGACCATACGACTTCATATGGGAAAGAAATAAATATTCTACGATCCTCCGATGCGTATAATGCGGGTTGTTACAACAATCATGGAAAGTCATGTTGGTAAACCTTAGTTAAGAGGACTAAGTAAACAGTTACAGAAAGTCATGTTTGAGCTTGTTAATAAACCTTAGTTAAGAGAACTAAGTAAACAATTAAAAGATCACGACTACATAAGAAATAGGGAAAGACTTATGAAAAGAAACTTGGTAATTTAAGTTAAAAACTAACATGGATGAGATAACCAAGTTAAAAAGAAAACCAAATGAGATAGAGTAAGCACATACTTAGACGATTAGACTTAAGGGCTAATAACACGAAAGGGTAAGGCGCTTGGACCAGTCCATACGATAGGGGATGAATAACCAAACACGGTAGATCATCACGATGTCTTAGGGTGCAAGGTGGAGCGAACGTCCATTTGATCATACAGAAGGCTCCAAGGGACTGGGTTACGAAGCACGCGGCTTCTGGGGACGTGAGGGTACTCTTGGTATCCCTCTGTGAGTGGTAGATGATACGCCTGTGCTCACAAAGGTTAGGTCTGCGTGGGAAGAACCAATGAGTATGACTTGATTGCAAAACAAGAGGCAATCAAAAGACTAAGATGGACCAGCATGATTCGATGAGACCAGTTAGTGCACTGTGATAGCAACTCGTCGTCTACCTACCATCTTCAGTCAGTACGCGAAGCGGAAAGGCGAAGAACTCCAAAAGACCATATACTTTGCTATCTAGTTATGTGTGAGGTTGGCCAATAGGATTGAAGGGCATAGAGGGCCGGGGTTACAGTTCTCATTCTTGATATTCTTGGGTGCCTTTCATTAGTTGAGGGAGGGGTCTAGTGGGACCATAGCCACTATAAAAGCAGACCTTAGCATTTGCATCGGCAGATATCTGAAAGCTCCCGACTGAGTTCCGTGTTTCTTGATTAGCCCTGCCACGGGACTCGGGTACACATATAGAGAACATGTGCAAATAGACATCGAGTACGATTAATGATACATACGTGGGGAAAGTCTAGGTACACTCATGTCGCTCTGGGTGGTGTACCATGGACTAGAGGGCATTATTTGATGACATAATCTAGTAGGATCTAGAATGGCAGTCCAAACGCTTACGTAACACAGTGATGATAGTTTTAAACAAACGTAGCGTTGATATACATACGACATGCGACATGGGATAAGGGACTGCGTACATACGGTGGAGACCATGCGAGTAGAGCATACCCTAATTGGGGGTAGCTACATATACACTATATTAGGTTAATCTTCTAGAGAGTAGATGGGTGCGATGTGTGTGTAAGCCTTGAGTGCTAATAACACAAATAACCTAATAAATAAGAAAATATAATTGAACGGTATATGTAGGATTATCCAAGAAGTGTAGTTTATATTCATTCACAAAGAACTTATGTTCTGACCCTCTTCTCATAACATTCGCAGGTTAGGTTCATGACAGAGACTGTATAGCTTTGGATACTGGTTTAGCAGTATTATTATTAAGGTAAAGCTATGTTTCAACTACATTCCTTCCGTTGTGAGATGTTTTCCGAACTCTGACATGTTTTACGTCTCTGTCTTTTCTGCAGGATACCAGAGCAAACCAACTCGGGTTTCGATGGATTGGGATTTTGAAAAAAAATTGATCTATCGGAATTCGGGTTGTCACATCAGGCCTACGTCCACTTTGGAAGGATGTTGAACTTTTATTAATCACTCAAGAATTACAAGGTATAGCCATGCTCATTACATTTACTTTTATCATTGTCATATGCTAGGTATTTGGGAAAAAGAATATTTAATTCTCCTTTTCCTTAAATAGGAGATGCCATTAATGAGGTCTAGGAATATCTAGGAAGGTCTCAAGTGAAGAAAATCCAACCCCTTTGAAGTATGAGGCCATGGGCTATTTATAGGAGTGGGGGTAGGTAGTATTAGGTAGGAGTAGGTAGAAATAGGGGAACACTAGCAGAATTTCGAACCCAGCACCTGCGCACCTCCAAACTTCAAACCCGGGAATGGGTTCGAAATTTCAAACCTGTTGGGTTTGAAATTTCGAACCCAGGTATGGGTTCGAAATTTTGAACCCAGGCATGAGTTCGAAAAGAATTTCAAACCCAGGCATGGGTTAGAAATTCCGAACCCAAGCGTAGGTTCAAAATTTCGTACCCGCCTGGTTCGAAATTTCGAACCCAGGCATGGGTGCGAAATTTCGCACCTGCAGGGTTCTAGATTTCGAAACCAGGTGTGGGTCCGAATCTCGCGTCCTGCCTGGTACGAAGTCTCTCCGAGGAGTGCGACGATCCTGGGATCGGGCGCTTGCGGCTCGTAATTCCTACGGGGCCCGAGGCCTTGGTTAGCTGATGTCTTCTGAATGCTGTGAGGTTGTGAGCAGTGCATTCCCTTCCTGATCCTGTCTCCTTTGCTCCTGAGCGTCCCTTTGTGGCCTCAACTTCACGCGATATGTTGAGTTGTGCGTGTATGATGCGCTCTTGGAAACCGAACCAAAAAGCCGGTTAACACCAGTGATTGATGGATGAGTAGATGGATGATGGATGGTAGGATATGCGTTCTTCTCAACTTAGAGATTTCAGGGACGAAATCCTTTGAGTAGGGGGGATGTAACACCGTGTATTTTTAAACAACACTAAAAGAGGATAAATTAAATAATAATTAATCTAATATTCGTAATTAAAGGAAACAGACTGCGCCATTGCATTTGTCTCGAAATTCTGGTCAAGATAGACATTTGGTTTGCGTAAAACGGACACCGTATAAAAAGTTACATTGATTTTAAGTTTGTATATGCGTAGGAGAATTATATATACACATATGAGTCAGATATTAGTCTGAACTTATCCGGAAAAGAGTTCAAACATCAAAAATTCATAAGGAGGCAAATTTCCCTCTCTTGGGAGTCGACCCCCCTACAGGGGTCTTGACACCCCTAGGGCTGACGTGGCAGTTAGTTTCTGGAGGCTGGCAGCTATATTTATGGGTCCATTTCTCTTGTTTCCTTCACTGGGATTCAATGTAGGCCAAACGCTACCAGTGTCTGAACTGAACTGGATCCGTTGTCTTCTACAACTATCAACTTAAGCAAATCAAATAGAGATTTAAGATCCATTCTTCTTCTATTTTCTAATCCAAACTCTGTGAGTTCTTCATTGCTTTTAGATTTATATATTTAAAATTAAACCTGATATGACTATAGTTTGGATCTGTTCATGTGCCTATATTATACTGGATCCATCGTAAATTGTGAACATATGACATTCTAAATTGGTTATAACTTGGATCTAAATCTCTACCTTGTCGGATCTATTGTAACTTCTATGACATTCTATGATGTGGATCTTGACCTTATTTGTGTTAGATCTATTTATAAATATTGGATCTGAATTATGTGGACATCTAAATTACTAATCAGATATAGTTTATCACCTTGTGCCTATCATATTAGATCCGAACTAGTTGGACATCTAAATTGTTAATTTAGATCTTATTATGCTTATTATGACATTATAATTATGTTAGAATTAGTAAATTGGCACAAGTTCAACAGATTTATGCTTATTTATCCACCTTATCACCATACTAGTTTATGTTTATGCCAGAACAATCACCTTTGTCATATTCCCATCACTTTTCCCTTTTTATTGTTTATAACTAGGCTATTATCTAGCCTAGGCATGCCGCAAATTATGTGAATGCGCTAGTTAGGGAACGGGGGAAAAAAATGTTAGAACTGGTATAATTTAAATAATGTTTATATGAATTGGACATATAATTCAAAATGGGGAAAAAGGGGCATAATCACTTATAAAGACATGGGTGAGAATTTGGTCAATAATGAAATGTCTAAGATTACAATTAGAAATTGTAATTGCACTTATGACACGAGGTTAGGTAGCAGTAGTGGTGGAAGTCTTCCCGGACCCGATCGGCATATCCAACAACCATTAATGTTGAACCAAATGTGAGAGGTCTAAGTGCAAAAATACGAATCGGCCTAAGACACGAGGTTAGGCCCAACTTGTGGAAGAAGTCTGCCCGGATCCGACCGGCATATCCAGCATCCAAACGTTATAGGCCTAATGTGGGAGGTCTAGCCTATTATAAACCAAAATGGACATGGTAATAAATTGGACTACTTAACCTAATATAATCCATAGGGATTGTATGATTATGAACTAAAGTTGAGGTTAAGTAAAATTGGTTGGATAGTGGGTGGGTTAAGAAAAACTGAGGGGGTGGGTAATATTTACATATAGGCCCACAAACTTAACCCGATAAGGTTATGTAATCACCTATTGGTATACATAACCGATGGAAATAATAAAGATATGCAATTATAGACACCTAGTGGAATACATAATCAAATGGAAAACCTAGTGGGGGATACAAGACAAAGGGGAGAGCTTGTATCATATTGTGTGAGACCCGTTTCGTCTAGTAAACCAGAGTAGCTATCAAAATATGTACCCGAACTAGATCAGAGAAAGGGCACGCTTACTGGACTGATTGTAAGAGATCCAAACATGGAGGACGGTGTGGGCGGCACAAACCGACCGGGCCATGTGTGTGCATGAGTCGGGCAGAGGGGGATAAGATGACCGTGTCACCTGTAGATATGGGGCTGTGCATATCAGCGGAGGGTTGCCACTTTAGGACGTGATACATCCTAAGGTGGGGCCGGCACAAAGTATCTACGCGGATTAGGGAGCCGATCGATTAGGGTAGTAGTTAGGGTACACTTGGACGTATTCCTAAGTCTACAACCTTTTAATGGAAGGGATCATCTCATTCTGGATATATTAGTAATAGTGTAGAGTAATCATTAGGGAAGCGTGTACACCTTATCCTGTCTACCTTGTCATACCTTCCTTTTATGTAGTTATCTCTCTCTTATCCACTTTATATGCCTGTCATGCTACATTTACTTATTTACTTGCTAAAAGTAACTGGACTCGCCATACTTTATGTCTGACCCTTTTGTTTCCTCTTCTTTCTTCTGTTTCCCCCCAGGTTCTCAAGGCGGGAACTCTAAGGCTAGGCTGTGATTCTGCTTACTTTTGCTAGAGCTACTGATATGTATGGCTCAAGCTCCTATCCTTGTTTCTATGGCTATATTTTGTTTTTAGGGAATTTTATTTCTTTTATGTACTCTGAAAATTTTGAAGTACAAGACAATAGCTTTTATGTTGCAATGGGCTTTTGTATTTCAGACATGTGATGTTTTTAGTCCATGGTATCTAATGATAAATAAAGTTTTTATTCCGCTGTTATTTTATATGTCTGTTTTGTAATATTTCCGTTATGTTTACTTTAACGCTTCACAAAACTTAATGCATTCCCTTTGTGAGTGACATTAACGGACGTGTGGTCTCATAATTGGTTAACCCGAATGGCATGACCAGCCACTCATAAAATCCAAACGGCGTCCAAAATGCCGTTTTAGGTATACTCTCAGCTGCTATTCGGAGCTGATGAAGACCCGTCGCGAGATCCAACTGGGAAATCACTCTTGCTTCATTCAGTTGATCAAACAAATCATCTATCCGTGGAAGAGGATATTTTTCTTCCTAGTCACCTTGTTCAACTCGTGGTAGTCCACACATAAGCGAAGGAAACCATCGGCCTTGGAAGCAAATACAACTGGTGCTCCCCACTCAGAAACACTTCTTCAGATAAATCCCTTCTTCAAAAGATCGCCTACTTACACTTCGAGCTCTCGTTGCTCCCTTGGCGCCATACAATGAAGTGGCATCACTATAGATCTGACATCTTTCACTAAATCAATCCGATACTCGATCTCTTGGTGTGGTGGAAGTCCGGTCACTTCCCCAAAGATGTCCGGATACTCACCAGCAATAGGCACATCTGACAACTCATCATGCGGGATGCCGAGGGAATTTAGAAAATTAGCCATCACCCCATCACTAGGTAGGCAACCCAATACCACCCTCTGCCCATCATCCTCTCTAATAGTCACTGAAGACCGCTCACAGTCTACCCCCACCCCATACTTTTGGAGCCAATCGACTCCCAAAATAATGCCAAACCCATTAAAGCCCAAAACAAAGCAATCACAAGCAAACACACATCCATGACTCAATAAGACCAAATTACGAAAAATCATACAAAGGCTAGTCGAACCACCGATCGGGTCCGTCACCACTAAAGGTCTATCGACAATCTCGGGTTCCAATTCCAACCTATCTACCAGGTCACTAGACTCGAAGGAATGGGTATCAAACAGTACTCGAACAGGAACATCATAAATAGATAGCATACCTTGGATAAGACACCCTTTACCTTCTTCGTCGCTGCTGGGGCATTCGACGAAGAAGGAACATCGTTGATATCATATGCTTTCACAATCTGCTTCTCCTTAGGAGGTTGTGGGCATTTAGCTTTGTGATGTCCCACTTGTCCGCAATTAAAGCACTTCTTGTCTGTTGGCTTTGCTCGACAATCTCTGGCATAGTGGCCTTTCTTGACACAGCTAAAGCACCCGATATCTTTCTTACTCTTCTTTTTCTGGCCATACTTGGTCTGGTTATGTTTTCTCTTATTCTAAGAATTTATATTGCCATCACCGCTTGCCCGCGGTTTTGGTTCCTCTGCAGATGTAATAGCGACCTCAGTCTTTGGCTTAGGGTAAAGGCTTTCCGACCTCAATGCCTTTCCCACAACAGATTCGAATGTCTCATCGATATGGTTTATAAGTCTTTCCCCTAAGTACCCATCTAGGCTAGTTATGAACTTCTCATTCTTCTTGCAAGTATGGATAAGAGATAATCCATATTTCGATAAAGTATCGAATTTAGCAATATATTCCGAGACTGCCCAACCATTCTACTTAAGCTCCAAAAACTTGCTAAACAATTCTGATTTCTGAGCAATTGGAATAAACTTGTCACTGAAGTGAGTCTTAAACTAATTACAAGTAACTTGATCCTCGTGAGTAGCCGCTTTAACAGTATTCCACCAATTCATAGCCCGTCCTTGAAGCTGACATGATGCTAGCTTTCTCTTCATTGCATCATCGATCCCCAAATCCTCGAAGATGCGCTCACAACTATCAAGCCAGTCCTGAACCTCCATAGCTGATTCTGTTCCATGGAACGACTTCCCACTAAGACTAGTATAATCCTTGTTAAGTTTGGCGAAATCGTCTCTAGGCGCCTGCACTATTGCACCACCACCATTTGTGGAATTAGGAACTGCTCCCTGAGCATCCCTAAGCATCTCTCGCATGAAGGCAGTAAACATCGTCCTTATATCAGGGACATTCCCATTATTGGCCCCTGAATCCGTACGCCTCGTATTTCGGCTCATCGTTCAACCTGTAAGGAGAAAACGAATAGCTATCTCCTTAGTGGTGCCCGTGCAGTGCGACTTCATCCTTAGATACACTAATAGTATGCATACAACTTTTGAAAACCAAAATATCATAAATATGCGCTCTCATATACGTATACTATCTCTCCTTGATGTCTTCCCCTAGGCTAAACTACGCAACCTAGGCTCTGATACCAAGCGTGTAACACCCCACGTCCATTAATGTCACTATCAAAGGGAATGCATTAACTTTCATGGGGTATTATTGGTGAATTAGAATAGAATATAACAAGACAGATACATATATTGGTACTTGTAAATTTTCAAAATGACATTTATTGCAGCGGAGAAATTGTTTGATTACAAAAACTCCATAAGCCAACAGTAAAACCAAGTACACTTAATATCCATCTTGACAAATTGTTTTCTAAGTACAAAAAGTAAAAAGCATAACCCCAACACAAGTAGCCATAAAAGAGATGAGCTAAACTTTAATTTCAGCAATCCAAGCACTTCCAAAAGAGAGAGAAAGAGATCCAAGATCAAGCTCCACTAGTGTTAGTCCCACCCTGAGAACCTGGGGGTGGGGGGGAAGGAAGAAAAGAGGCGAAAACAAAGGGGGTTAGACATAAAGTGTGGCGAGTATAATAACTTTAACAATATAATTATTAAAGTAAATAGGATAAGGCATAAACAAGTAAAACAAGACATGACCGTGAAACAAGTGGGCATGACAAAGCAAACAAGAGAAATATTCTGGCGGTAATCTCGTTCCTAATCACTATAGGATAATCACTATACTACACCATTACTAGTCACCCTAAAAGTTGATCCCGCCTACAGAACATAATAATGATAATGGTAGTTTCGTGTACTCCTAGCTGCTTTCATAGGTGTCGTCTGCCCCTATCTCCACTAGTTGTACCCACTACCCCCATGCGATCGGTTCCCTAAATCGTAGATACCCGTGCTGGTCCCACAGTGGGGGTGTATCATTCCCCAAAGTGGCAAACTGATACCACTAAAGATGGACGGCTAATATCTACATGATGCAACAACGTCTTACCTACCAGCCCGGGCCCACGCACGCACATGACCCTGTTGGACTTGCGTTGCCACTGCTAACCCGTTTTGACCTCTTATAATCAAACCCAGTAAGCGTGTCCCTTCCTCGACTTGGGTCGAGCTCACAAAGATACTTAAAGGGTTACTGGTTTGAAAAGGGCCCCCATGCCTGACACAAGCTTTCCACCTATGCTTGGTCTCCACTAAGGTTTCCCCTTAACCCCATTCTTATTCATGTCTTCTTACATGTTTCAACTTGGTTAAGTGTTTCTAATCGTATTTCACAAGCCACCCAAGGCCACCCACTTAACCCCCATGTCACACCACATGTTTATCTGGTTAAGTGTTACTTAATTCAATAGAACCGTAACCTTGTAAAGACCTCCCACATTAGACTACCGTTTGCGGTTGCTGGATTTGTCGGGCGGGTCCGGGCAATCTTATACCGCAAACGAGCCTAACCTCGTGTCTTTGCAATTGTTACGCATTTAATTCGTGCCTTTGACCTCTCACATTAGACTACCGTTTGTAGTTGCTGGATTTGCCGGGCAGGTCCGGGCAGTCTTATACCACAAACGAGTCTAACCTTGTGTCTTAGGCGGTTAATTATTACACATAATTATTTATCCCCAAATTGGATTAATATCCCTATTCAAATTTGTCAATAAATTCCAAATTTATTTATGTCCATAATTGTCACCTAAATTATGTCCATAATTTCAGGTATATAATTTATACCAATTAATGCCTCAAATTAATTATATGCCTTTTAAGGCCATTTTATGCCAATTTGCAATTATGTATATTCAATATTTTCCCATTGTCCCCACGCTATTCGTACGTTTTAATATGACATGTGTTAGACTCGCAAATAGTCTAACTTATAAAAGAAAAGCAACATCACAACATAAAATAGATCTAAGAATCATGACATAAGTTTTCATAGCCAATAACTTGCATATATGGATATGGTTTTCTTATGAATTTCATTCAAACTAGCATATGATTCACATAAAAAACTAGCATAGGTAATGGGCATAAATTTGCATAACTATGTATTGTCATGGATCAAAATATAGATCTAAACATAAAGATGTGAACTTGCATATGGATCTAAACATATAAATTAATGTCACATGTTTACATATAAACTAGCATAAGTATCAACATGATTTCACATATGAACTTGTGTATAATCCACCAACAGACTTGCATAAGATTCGCATATGTTTTAACATCCCTAACTTGCATAAAATTCATAAATTAGCATAAGATTTAACATCCCAAACTTGCATAAAATTCATAAATTAGCATATGATTTAACATCCCAAACATGCATATGATTCATATACATATGTTTTTAACATCCAAACTTGCATAAGATGAATCTAGTTAATCACGTTCAATTTAACATATGAAACAGATCCACAATAACAAAGCATAAATGATAAAATCACATGATTCAAAATCATATTCTCATAATCCCAATTATGACTTATCACAATTAAATTAATTAATTATTTTGTGAAAGATATTATACTCACAAACAAAAGAATAGTCTTTTCTTTCTGGGATCTATATTCCGAAATTGAATTGCTTGCCTTTGATGTAGACTAATTGTCATTTAGATTAGATTTGATTTTGATTCTTGCTTCTATCTTGTTTCTGAGTTGAAAAAGAACGACGGCGACTCTAGGTTCTCCATTGACGGCATGGCGGCTCTTGGTATGAATAATGTGATTTTAGGTTGAGAGTTAGGTTGCTTATATAGAATTTTAATTAATTTAGAGCCGTCAGATTAACCCTAGAAGAAATCAAGGCCATCCAGTCAAGATATGATAACACCTCAGCCCTAATGACTCAGCAATGACTCACTGTTCGGATCAGAACACTCAAGAAATCTGTGCAGGTCTTTAGCCCGACATGGGCGCACTTGGCAGGTGCTCCAGTGCAATTTTGTACTGGCGCACTTGTGAAGTGCGCCAGTGCATTCTGGTCGACTTCCGGTTATTCTGCTAACTTCGTTCGTCCATATCTCCTTCATACGGTGTCCGTTTTACGTAAACTCGGACTCTATCTCAAGCAGAATTCCGATACGAACGCAATGGCGTAACCCATTTCCCTTAATTCTCACATTTGAAATTATCTCTCCATAGATTCATTAATTTAATATTCACAGAAAAATCAGGGTGTTACATTCTCCCCTCCTTAAAGGATTTCGCCCCTGAAATCTCCAAGTTAGGGAGAATGTATATCCTAACATCCAATCATCCATCTACTCAACCATCAAACACAGGCATCCATTGTCCTTACAAGATTTCTAATGCCGTATGAACATATGCAAAAAGTGTGTGTATATGTTCCTTATCTAATGCAAAATCAGGCGGTCTACTGATTCAGTTGACCTCCTTAATGCAAATCATGATAGTGCCATGCGTCCATTATGTATGCGAAAGAATCCTAACGATACATATTATTTTTACATGCGTGCACAACCATTCATCAAAATGCAGCATCCATATGATAATACAACCATTATACATCCATTAATTTAAATATGCACTTACATTTATATGCAATATGAAGGTGATTGAGCCGATCTAGTGCCTAATGTGTGTGTACATGCATCCACGAGCAACCATTAGCAGCCACTTGCAACCACTTGCAACCATCAATCAGAACATGTTTCAAATACATGTATACATCCATCGGTTTCTACCTAAGGCCAAAGAATAGGACGGAGGAGATATACTTAAAAAAGGTAGATATAAGCATGAATACACTTATGGAAAAAGAGATCAAGGAGGTACCCTTAAAGAGAAAAGGGTAGGCTGCGCGTATTTTCCTCTCAGTTTCCTAAGTCGCGTCTTCCTCAGCATCACTCCATTGAACTTTAACAAACTTGACTTCATGGTTGCGTAGCTTTTTGACTTCCGTACCCAAGATACGAGTTGGAACTCTTCTCACAGTCGCTTCTCGTTCCACTTCTACTTCCTCTAGTATATTCGGATCCACCACTTCCGCAGATTCATGTAAGCACTTTCGTAGTTGAGAAACATGAAAAACATTAGGGACTCCACCCAGTCTCTCGGGTAGCTCTACTCTGTAAGCCATCGTCCCAATCCTTTCAATGATAGGAAATGGACCTACAAATCTTGGTGCTAGATTTCCTACGGACCCAAAGCGTATGACATTCCTCAAAGGAGATACTTTAAGGAACACCCTATCTCCAACCTTAAACTTAAGGTCGGTCCTTCTTTTGTCTGCGTAGGACTTCTGTCTATCTTGTGCAGCCTTCATCCGTCTTCTTATCAAGTCCACCTTTTCTGAGGTCTCTCTAATCATGTCTAGCCCAAGTACGAGCTTGTCTGTAGATTCCCACGAACAAGTTGGTGATCGGCACGGTCTTCGATATAAATCTTCGAAGGGCGCCATTCCTATGGTGGCTTGGTAGCTATTGTTGTAGGCGAATTACACTAAAGGAAGATGATCCTCCCATGTCCCTCCAAAGTCAAGAATGCACAATCTCAAGAGGTCTTCTAATACCCTGTTCACCCTTTTCGTCTGACCATCAGTTTGAGGGTGATAGGCCGTGCTTAAGCATAATTGGGTGCCTACTACTTCTTGCAAACTTTCCAAAACTCGCTCATAAAGATGGGATCTCGATCGCTCACTATAGTGGAGGGTATCCCATGGAGTCAAACTATTTCTTTGAGATAAATGAATGCTAGGGACGAGGTAGTCCTTCTACTTTTAACAGGTATAAAGTGAGCGCTTTTAGTGAGCCTGTCCGCTATTACCCAAATACTGGTATTGCCCCTTCTTGACCTAGGCAACCCATCAACAAAGTCCATCGAAATGGTATCCCACTTCCACTGTGGGACCACGAGAGGATGAAGCAGACCACTGGGCTTCTTCTGCTCCGCTTCGACTTGCTAGCATATCAAACACTTAGCGACGAACTCAGCTACATCACTCTTCATGCCATTCCAAAAGAAAACTCTTTTTATATCTTTATACATCTTGTCTCCTCCTGGGTGTATGGTCAGTTTAGAATGGTGCGCCTCCTCGAGAACCGTCTCCACTAAATCCCTTACTTGTGGGACGCATAACCTTCCGTCCCGTCTCAACCAACCCCTATCATCGATGGAGTATCTGTTGAGGTGACTAGAAGTCTCACCCCTAGCTAGCTTTTCCATCACATCAACTAGCTGAGGGTCTTCTCGTTGCGCGGTAGGCCGCACCTCTAGTGATGCTAACAGGTCAGGCACAATTTCAGAGGAGGGTCTAAAATTAAAGTTTGCTATATACTCTAAGCTTTTCCTTTCTACAAAGAGAGGACTCAAGGTCAGCTTCTTCCTACTTAAGGCATCTGCTACCACATTGCCCTTGCCTGGGGTATAGGAAATCTCAAAATCATAAGAGGCTAGAAATTCCATCCACCTTTGCTGTCTTAAGTTAAGATCTTTCTGCGAGAAAAGGTACTTCAACGATTTATGGTCAGTGTATAATTCAAATTTCTCACCTAGGAGATAATGGCGCCAAGACTTAAGCACAAAGACGATGGCAGCCAACTCTAGATCGTGGGTTGGGTAGTTTTTCTCATGTACTTTCAATTGTCTGCCTCCATATGCTACTACCTTCCCTTCTTGCATCAAGACAGCACCAAGTCCCGTACCACATGCATCCATGTATACGGTAAACATCTTGCTTCCATCCGGCAATGTCAGTACTGGGGCTATTGTTAGAACACTTTTCAAACGTTGGAAAGCAATATCGTAGTCCAAATCCCAAACGAAAGTTAGGTTCTTCTTCGTTAATCTTTTGAGTGGGGCAGAGATTTTAGCAAAGTCTTTAATGAATTTTCGGTAAAAGCCCGCTAGCCCGAGAAAGCTTCGGACTTCGGTTACATTCTGTGGGACCTTCCAATCTTGTACCGCAACTACTTTTGCGGGGTCCACGGCTAACCCCTCTTTGGACACCACATGTCCAAGAAATCTCACTTCTTCTCTCCAGAAATGGCATTTGGAAAATTTGGCCATCAGCTGATGCGTACGAAGAGTATCCATGACTTCCCTTAAATGCAAAGCATGCTCTTCTTCATTCTTCGAGAAGATCAAAATGTCGTCAACGAACACCACCACAAACTTTCTCTAAACACCCTACTCATCAAGTCAACGAAGTAAGCGGGTGCGTTTGTTAAACTGAAAGGCATGACAAGCCATGCGAAGAAACCATCCGGGGTTCTGAACGCGGTCTTATCAATGCTGTCCTCAGCAGCCACTCTCAGCTGATGGAACCCGGTAGCCAAATCTAGTTGGGAGAAAACAGACACACCTACAAGCTGATCAAACAGGTCATCTATTCTAGGAAGTGGGTGCCTATTCTTCTTGGTCAGCTTGTTTAGCTCCTTATAATCAACGCATAGGCAAAGTGAACCATCCGCTTTGGCTGCGAATACTACTGGAACACCCCATTCAGAAATACTCCACCTTATAAACCCCTTTTCGAGCAGCTCTTTGACTTACTTACTGAGCTCTTTTCTCTCCCTAGGAGCCATGTGTCTAACAGGTAGAGCTACGGGTTTTGCATTATCAACAAGGTATATACGGAAGTCTATCTCCCGCTTTGGAGGTAAGCGCTTCACCTCTTCAAATACATCTGAGTATTCACGGACTACTCTAACAGATTGCAAGTTTTCAACAGATGCATCAAGAGATTCTAGGTAACTAAGCATAACAGAATGTATGGGGTTACAAGAGATTTCGAGAGTGTTGCCAAGGCGAGTCATAAGTCTAACCACTCTCTTTTCACAATCGAGGATGGTACCATTATTGGATAACCAATCCATGCCTAGAATCAATCCATAGCCCATGAAGCCAAGAACGAAGGTGTTGCATTCAAACTCAACGCTCAAAATAGACACTCTCAAATCCCGATAAATCATTGAAAGATGAGCCGAACCACCAATAGGATTTGAGACTACTATGGGATCCGTAACTAGACTAGTATTAAGGTGCAGTGTTTCAACTAATGAAGCAGACACAAACGAGTGTGATGCGCCAGAATCAAATAAAGTACAAACAAGATGATCAAACAGAAAAACCAAACTTTCAATACAAATGTTTCTACCTCTTTCTTGTCCTGGTGCCATGAGAGCCTGAATATACCCTCTTTCCTGCCCTGGCGCCATGAGAGCCTGAATCTGCCCTCCAGAAGTGGACCCTGTTCTTTGCCCTTGACCCTATTTCCTTGGGCAGTCTTTAACTAGATGTCCTGCCTCTCCACAGTGGAAACAGCCAGACTTCTTCTTCTTCCTACAGACCTTGCTCAGATGACCTGGTGTTCCACAATTAAAGCACTTTTTCTTTCCTTTGCTACTGTTGTTTTTCCGGCCTTTCTTGTTTTTTTATTGTGGTTTCTTTTGGTCCCCTTGCTTCTCTGGTGCCTTATTAGCATTAGCACCTTTCTCCTCTTGATGCATAAGCGCCATGTCAACCAGTTTCTCAATGGTAGCCCCCATCGGAATGTGGGTCATAGCCAACCCATGTAGCGGCTCATTAAACCTTTAACGAACCTTAGGGCCTTCTTCTCAGGTGTGTTTACCAATTCCAAGCCAAATCTCGCAAACTGATTGAACTTGTTGACGTACTCCTTTACTGACAAATTTCCTAGCTTCAATGCTAAGAACCTCTCCATATATAAATTTTCTTCTGCTCGTGAGAGAAATTTCATCTCGAACCAATGTCTGAAATCCATCCACGTCTCTACTGGATGCTCTCCATTCGTGATCTCCGCCCAAAACGAGGCTTCGTCCTTCATTAACCAAGCAGCCAATTGGACCTTCCTTCCATCTTCTATCTCGAAAATACAAAATAGATCTTCCTCCTCCTTAAGCAAATTTCGGGCTTCAACAAACGTCTCTGATCCGTGAAAAGGTTTCCCGCCCATTGCTCGAAAATCTTTGCATATCTTCGAAAAAGTATCAACGCGAGGCGGGGGAGGAGGAGCGACTGCAGCTGGGGGAGGAGGAACATTTGCTGGGCCTATGGCATTGGCCCTAGCCTCCAGATACCTTCTAAACTAGCCTGGTATCAGTATGCCCTCGGGTATCTCAGGTTCCCCAGATATGCTAAAAAAGAAAAAGGAAGAGATTCAAAACGGAGAATTCGAAAGAAAGATATATGGCTCTTGGGGGTTATGTTTTTAAAACAAACTTTTCTCTTGTAATTACTCTTCTTAAAACATACTTTTGAAAGTATTTCTTTATAAAACGCTTTCGAAAAACAATTTTTCAAAATCTCTTATCTGTTATGTTAACCTTCAGCTCTGATTCCACGTGTAACACCCCACGTCCATTCATGTCACTCTCAAAGGGAATGCATTAACTTTCATGGGGTATTATTGGTGAATTAGAACAGAATATAACAAGACAGATACATATATTGGTACTTGAAAATTTTCAAAATGACATTTATTGCAACGGAGAAATAGTTTGATTACAACAACTCCATAAACCAATAGTAAAACCAATTACACTTAATATCCATCTTGACAAATTGTTTTCAGAGTACAAAAAGTAAAAAGCATTACCCCAACACAAGTAGCCATAAAAGAGATGAGCTGAACTTTACTTTCAGCAATCCAAGCACTTCCAAAAGAGAGAGAAAGAGATCCAAGATCAAGCTCCACTAGCGCTAGTCCCACCCTGAGAACCTGGGGGGTGGGAAAGGAAGAAAAGAGGCGAAAAGAAAGGGGGTCAGACATAAAGTCTGGCGAGTTTAATAACTTTATCAATATAATTATTAAAGTAGCTAGGATAAGGCATAAACTGGTAAAACAAGATATGACCATGAAACAAGTGGGCATGACAAAGCAAACAAGAGGAATATTCTGGCATAAATCTCATTCCTAATCACTATAGGATAATTACTATACTGCACCATTACTAGTCACCCTAAAAGTTGATCCCGCCTACAAAACATAATAATGATAATGGTAGTTTCGTGTACTCCTAGCTGCCTTCACAGGTGCCGTCTGCCCCTATTTCCACTAGTTGTACCCACTACCCCTATGCGATCGGCTCCCTAACTCGTAGATACCCGTGTTGGTCCCACAGTGGGGTGTATCACTCCCCAAAGTGGCAACCCGATACCACTAAAGATGCACGACTTATATCTACAGGATGCAACAACGTCTTACCTACCAGCCCGGGCCCACGCATGCATATGACCCCGTTGGACTTGCGTTGCCACCGCTAACCCGTTTTGACCTCATATAATCAAACTCAGTAAGCGTGTCCCGTCCTCGACTTGGGTTGAGCTCACAAAGATACTTAATGGGTTACTGGTTTGAAAAGGGCCCCATGCTCGACACAAGCTTTCCACCTATGCTTGGTCCCCAATAAGGTTTCCCACTTAACCCTATTCTTATTCATGTCTTCTTACATGTTTCAACTTGGTTAAGTGTTTCTAATCGTATTTCACAAGCCACCCAAGGCCACCCACTTAACCCCCATGTCCTACCACATGTTTATCTGGTTAAGTGTTACTTAATTCATTAGAACGTAACCTTGTAAAGACCTCCCACATTAGACTACCATTTGCGGTTGCTGGATATGCCGGGTGGGTCGGGGCAGTCTTATACCGCAAACGAGCCTAACCTCGTGTCTTTGCAATTGTTACACATTTAATTCGTGCCTTTGACCTCTCACATTAGATTACCGTTTGTGGTTGCTGGATTTGTCGAGCGGGTCTGGGCAGTCTTATACCACAAACGAGTCTAACCTCGTGTCTTAGGCAGTTAATTATTACACATAATTATTTATCCCCAAATTGGATTAATATCCCTATTCAAATTTGTCAATAAATTCCAAATTTATTTATGTCCATAATTATCACCTAAATTATGTCTATAATTTCAGGTATATAATTTATACCAATTAATGCCTCAAATTAATTATATGCTTTTTAAGGCCATTTTATGCCAATTCACAATTATGTATATTCAATATTTTCCCATTGTCCCCACGCTATTCGTACGTTTTAATATGACATGTGTTAGACTCGTAAATAGTCTAACTTATAAAAGAAAAGCAACATCACAACACAAAATAGATCTAAGAATCATGACATAAGTTTTCATAGCCAATAACTTGCATATATGGGTATGGGTTTCCTATGAATTTCATTCAAACTAGCATATGATTCACATACAAAACTAGCATAGGTAATGGGCATAAATTTGCATAACTATGTCTTGTCATGGATCAAAATATAGATCTAAACATAAATATGTGAACTTGCATATGGATCTAAACATATAAATTAATGTCATATGTTTACATATAAACTAGCATAAGTATCTACATGATTTCACATATGAACTTGTGTATAATCCACCAACAGACTTGCATAAGATTCACATATGTTTTAACATCCCAAACTTGCATAAAATTCATAAATTAGCATATGATTTAACATCCCAAACTTGCATATGATTCATATACATATGTTTTTAACATCCAAACTTGCATAAGATGAATCTAGTTAATCACGTTCAATTTAACATACGAAACAGATCCATAATAACAAAGCATCAATGATAACATCACATGATTCAAAATCATATTCTCATAATCCCAATTATTACTTATCACAATTAAATTAATTAATTAATTTGTGAAAGATATTATACTCACAAACAAAAGAATAGTCTTGTCTTTCTGGGATCTGTATTCTGAAATTGAATTGCTTGCCTTTGATGTAGACTAATTGTTATTTAGATTAATTTGATTTTGATTCTTGCTTCTATCTTGTTTCTGAGTTGAAAGAGAACGACAGCTACTCTAGGTTCTCCATTGACGGCATGGCGGCTTTTGGTATGAATAATGTGATTTTAGGTTGAGAGTTAGGTTGCTCATATAGAATTTTAATTAATTTAGAGCCGTCAGATTAACCCTAGAAGCAATCAAGGCCATCCAGTCAATATAGGATAACACCTCAGCCCTAATGACTCAGCAATGACTCACTGTTCGGATCAGAACACTCAAGAAATCTGTGCAGGTATTTAGCCCAACATGGGCGCACTTGGCAGGTGCACCGGTGCATTTTTGTACTAGCGCACTTGTGAAGTGCGCCAGTGCATTCTGGTCGACTTCCGGTTTTTCTTCCTAACTTCGTTCGTCCATGTCTCCTTCATACGGTGTCCGTTTTACGCAAACTCGGACTCTATCTCAAGAAGAATTCCGAGATGAACGCAATGGCGTAACAAGTATTCTTGGATTCGTTAATTTAATATTCACCGAAAATTCAGGGTGTTACAAAGTGTGACGGCCTTCCCCACACCAGCCGACATTTCCCTTGAAATGCACTGTGCCAATGCCCGACTAGCTCGGGACGGACGTCATAAGGAATGGGTTTGAAACGATGAATCACTGAGAACCCTTAGTATATCTCACAACGCATGGAATAAAATACAATAATAATATAACTTGCTATAAAACCGCTGGGATAGTGCATATGCTGAAAACTAAACCATATCCATCAGAGTAGCAGAATCCAAAATACAACTTATGATCTAAACCATTATTACAACTTCAAAAATATTGTTTCTAAAAGGAAATAAAAGAGGTACACTGCCAATGCCCAAAGTAGTGAGCAACAACAACATAGGGAGAATAAATATATAGTACGTGGAAGCCTCCTGCTCGTCTCTAGTCAGCTACTCGTGCATTACCACCTAACCTATCTCTAGTCTGCTTGGTTGGGAGCACCCAAAGTAATAAGAAGAGACATAAAACTCTGGGTCAGACAAAAGTCTAGTATGAGCGATAGCAATAAAACAAGATAATAACAGGTATAAATGATCATACCTGACCTGGACCTGCAACCAAAGAGTTAGCACAACAAGATGTACAATACTCTAAGGTAACACTAACATATAGTGTAAAAATGGGAGTGTGCGTGTCATGGTGATAGAAAATATCAAACATAGCAATCATCCTCACATCTCTCACTCAGTGTGTAAAGCATTCGATATCCACCACTTTGATCACCAGATCCATTGGGGCCATGACGGAGTCCAACTCCTTACAACTATTGCTACGACCACTTTACCCTTTAGGGCCCTGACAGAGTCCCACTTAATATAACCTCTGACCCCACTACATTGGTCCATAGTCAATAACCCTATCGGGTCAACCTGTCCGCATAGCCCTAGCCCTGGTTCGTCTACATACCCCCTCTCTCAATGGTGAACCAAAGTTATGGATATCGATAACCCCTTTGCACATGTCCTGCAGCAAAGCCCAACTCTAGAAGTACACTCATTGGTTCCCATCTGGATCCTGACCATAACTTCTCATCTAGACTTCCTTTGCATCTCGAGTTTTGGTCGGAAAACAGGCTTCCATTTGGTTCGATCTTCTTCTCCTTGTCCTGATCGTGAATGCCTTCCCCCGATTCATGAGTCGTGGTGCTCACCGGTTCGTGATACTCACCGGTTCGGGGGCGGGACGTGCTCTTCTGGTCGAGGTCGGGATATTCCACGGTCCTTGTCTCTACCAGTTCATGTCTCCACCGATTCATGGTTCATTTTCTCTAGCAGTTCGGTTCGTTGGTCCTGGCATCGGTTCGTGGTGTACCTCCCAGGTCGAGTCGTGATGCCTCCTTCAGATCAAGTCGGGATGGGGTTGATTCGTGGGTGTGGAGCCGGGTCGGTTCGTGGTCACTGGTCACGAGCCGGTCCAATCCGAATTCCTGCGCCGCTTCCAGCAAGCTATTTTCGCCGCACGATGGCGTTTTCGACCATTCTAACTTTCCTATAACATCTTAAAAAATACCAAACAACAGTAATAACATCTGTAATCAATCGGAAACATTAAAACATCAATAGTATGGGCTATTGTAGATCAAACATACCCAAAACCATGATTTTACCCTTAATCCTCTAATTTCCGGGATTAGCAAACTTAATCCAAATTAACCCAAATTTATATCAGTGATGTAAAATAATATTTTAGAATTTATGCATATTTTCCATATTTTTCTGAGTCACAATTTCGTTAATTATCACTGATCACCCTTAATTAGCCATAATTAGTGAATAAACATGCTAATCACTCACCTTAACCACAAATGAATGTTATATCTGAAACTTCAACTGATTTGGCCCTGATTCCTATGTAGTGCAGCTACTCTACCTCGAATTTGGTGATATTCCGCCTTGATTTGATGTAGATTTGCTTAATATGTGATTAGAAAGTGATTAGAGAGAGAGATTTGGAATATGGAGGCCATTACTAGGGTTAGAGAATGTTTACGGCGACTAGAAAAATGAAAAGAGATGATTCTCCAACTCTTTTCAGCCCTTCCATAACCCTAATCCTGAAATGGGTTATGGGCCTAGTTTCTAATCACCCTATTAAGCCCGATTAGGCTGTTTTTCCATCTTCAAATCTTATTTCAGCCATATTTCCCAAATAGTAAGTTCATTTGATTAATGTGACCACTCTACGTAAAGGTAAACCATCATTTGAATCCAATGAAAGTGGTTTCAGATCAAAACTCCTTACCAATCAAAAGTTATAGGTGAAACAAGATTCTCCATGGGCAAAACGGTCATTTAAAATTCAACAAAAATCGTGAATGTGGGAAATGACCCCAGTAGTTGTTTCCTAACGTTACACGACCATGTGACTTCATATGAAAATAAAATAAATATTTTACGATCCTCCGATGCGTAGAATGCGGGTCATTATACATGACCTGGTGGGTTAGGTCGTGGAAGTGATGGGGCAACTTAGAGGGACAAGTCGTTAGTCATGGGTCGATCGTGACTTGTAGGGGACGACCTGGCTATGATGGACCAGGGATGGATGTTATTTTGGTTCAGTGATGGATGTGACTTCGAAGTGAATTCAAGGTAGAATGTTCGAAGTGTTGTGATGTGTTCATTGATCGTCGAAATGTAATTAATCTGAAGATGACTCAAGGTGTTGAGTTTGTGGATAATGGTTGCCCAAGAAGGGGTTTGAGCCTATGAACTGTCCTCAGGTTGGATAGCTAGAGATAATGAAGGCCGAGGAATTATCATTGTCGTAAGTTCTAGTGAACTCAAAGCAGGGGAATAATAGGGATGCCTAAAAGACTGGTCGAATACCCTGGGCAGTCATGATGGGCCTAGAGATACGAGTCACTATGGCGTATGGAGTTTTTGCTAGAACCTGGGTTTACCATTAGCCCTTAACGGTGGCAAGGTCGGCTGGTCATACGATTAACGATGGTTTCAAAGCAGGATTGGCGGTGATGACCCTAGTCGTGGATGAATGATTGTTTGCTTGTTTCATCTTATGTAGATTATTCAACGTTGATGGAGATGTATCTCGGGTGCTTGTATGATGTAGGTTTAGGCCTTCGGGGCTTGTGATTGGGAGATGTCGATATCGATTGGGTTGGTCTACGCTTGCTAACTGATTGCCATGAATGCACTATTGTTTTCTAATGCTTGTTGTAAAGGCTATCACTGTCAGATGTGGGGAAGAGGGGTTTGGGTTCTTCTCCGTTGGTGATCGTAGATTAGTTGATTAATCTGCCTATTCTCACATACTTTATAGATGATGATAGAAATTTTGTTTTATCGCTCACTAAGGATGTTGTCTAACTCAAGGTTTTATGTTTCTCTCTTATTATCTTGGGTTGTTCATCCATGTGTTGGATGGGTAGACTGAGTAGTAGGTGACATGTGATAGATCTTGGTAAGAGGATGCTGCTGTGCGATAACGAGCAGAAGGCTGACGTATTATTTTCTTCTATCTAGTAATTGTTGTTTCTGCTGTTTGATGTTTTCTCCAAGTGTTATAGTGAGGCCTTTTGTATAGAGTGTGATTATGTAATCCAAAGATGTTATGGATAACTCCTTGATGGTATGGAAGCTCAAAATTCTATGCAAATTATGCTTCAATATCGTTGTATATGTTCTATTATATTTTATTCTTGCGCTGTGAGTTATACAACAGGTTCTACTTTTGTTATCTTCATTGATGATCATCTATGGCTGTCTGGCACACCTTTCAGCGCATTATTCCTCTTATTTAGTGCAAGAGTTATGGGCGGTCGTCACATTTGGTATCAGAGCTATGGTTATCGATTTTAGCCAAAGTTCGAAGACATAATTACGTATGAGAGACGTATTTTTAGGTTAATGATGGATGTATACTATATAGTAATATATAGTATAGTAGCATTTGAACTCCACTGCAGTTTTTCTCATACATGGACTAATCATTTTATATTGCAAATTTAGAATGAGTAGTCGACCATGGAGACAGACTGCTAGGGAGGAGACTGTTCCTGTAAGGGGGTAATGGTGGCATGCCAGACTACCTAGCTATGTTCAAGGCCATGATGGCAGTGATCATGAGGAGGGTACTCGCTCAGGAGATAGCCACGGTAGATGTAGGAGTTCAAGTGCAGGTTCCTAGTGCCATGGACTTCGCAAAGCTGTGCAAAGACTTCACCACTCTAAGGGGGAAGAAGTTTGAAGGAACGAAGATGATTGAAGAGATCCAAAGGTGGCTAGATACATGCATTAGGTTATTTGGAGACTTAGGAATTGACGATGCAACTAAGAGGAAGCTTGCATCGAGACAACTAAAGGGCAGAGCTATGGATTGATGGAACTATGTCACTCTAGAGACCCTGAAGGATGATATTTCATAGGAGCAATTCAAAGTTAAGTTTGAGATGAAGTTTATCTCTATCATCCGGAAGTCTATTCTATTTAAGAGGTATGTTGAGCTCAAGCGGAATGGTGGACCAATGTTTGAGTATGTTTCTGATTTTGAAGCTTTGTCGAAGTATGCTCGTTCGTATGTCGAGACTCCTTATTAGAAGAACAAGAAGTTTGTCGTGGGCTTGGACTAATATATTGGGAATCAGCAAGTTGATCATGTAGATGACACTTATGAGAAGATCGTTGAGAAGGCTTTGAGGCATGAAAGTCCGTTTTCCAAGGAAGAGCCTGTTGTTGCAGCCGAGGAAGAATTGAAATCACAGTAGGAGGGTAATAACAAAACGAGGAAGCAACAATAGCAGAAAGGAAATGGCCAGAAAAAGTAGAAAGGCGAAGTGATTTGCTATAACTGCCAGTAGAAGGGTCATTTTTCCAAGGATTGCAAGAATCCAAAGGTTGAAAGGAAGTGTCACAATTGTGGCAAGCCTGGGCATCTTAAGAAGGACTGCCCAGAACCAGCTAAGGTAAAGCAGATCGTGAAGGCATATGCTTTGGAAGTTGTGCCATCATCTTCAAGGGCTCCTACGATGGAGGAGAAAGGGAAGACTATCGTCGTTCAAGGTTTTCTTTCCGTTAGAGATGCTTCAGTTTATGTGTTGTTTGATACTGGAGCATCGCATTCATTCATTTGTAATGAGCTTGTGTGCCACTTGGGTTTGGAACTCGATATTTGTGATAGATCTTTTGTTGTGACTAATCCAGTCGGTGGTTCGTCCAGTTAGTGTATGATTTATCGTGGTCTAGTGTTGTCGAGTCGTGGTTGCTCCTTTGTGTGTGATTGCTTTGTTCTTAACTTCGTCGGGTTTGGGATTGTCATGGGTATGGACTGGCTCAAGAGGTATGCGGAAAAAGTGGATTGCGAGAAGCTGGAGTTAACAGTTGGGAATGTGGAAGGGCGAATGGTTGTAATTCGATGTAACCCCGAAGATGGTGTATTCATGAGCTATTTATATTCGCTTGTGATTCCACAGGAAGACTTGTCATCAGTGTCGATCTCAAGTGTGTTTAAAGACGTCTTTGACGAGGTCAAATGGTTGCCGCCACATCGCGTGATTGAGTTCAGAATTGATTTGGTCGAGGATACTAGACCTATTTTCATGCCTCTTAGGAAGATGGCGCCTAAGGAACAACGGGAGTTAGAGGTGCAAGTACGTGGCCTTTTGGGAAAAGGATTCATTCGGAGAAGTGTGTCCGAATGGGGTGCACCAGTTGTGTTTGCAGACAAGGCTAATGGCTCGTTGAGATTGTGTGTGGACTATCGTAAGCTGAATAAGGTGACCAAGAAGAACAAGTATCCGTTGACAAGGATAGATGACTTATTCAATCAGCTTCACAAGACCAAGGCATTTTCTCAAATGAATTTGGCAATGGGATTCCACCAGTTGAGGGTGATAAATGATAGTGTGCCGAAGACTGCTTTTAGGACACCATTCGGTTTCTTCGAATGGTTGGTGATGCCATTTGGGTTGACTAACGTGCCGGCGTATTTCATGGAGCTTATGAATAAAGTTTCCAAAGATCAGTTGAAAAAGTTTTTGCTTGTGTTCGTGGATGATATTCTGGTTTTCTCCCGAAATGTGGAAGAGCATAAGATGCACTTGCGAGTTGTTTTGGAAATCATACGAAAGCATCAGTTGAGATTAAGTTTTTGAAGTGTCACTTCTAGAAGAGTGAAGTGAGGTTCTTACGCCACGTTGTTTCTAGAAATGGTATAGCGGTTGACCCTGCTAAGGTGTCACCAATCGAGGACCGGGATAGACCTAAGAATGCGATGGACGTTTAGAGTTTCCTTAGGTTGGTGGGATATTATCTCCGTTTTATAAAGGATTTCTCCAAGATAGCTACACCATTAACATGATTGACGAAGAAGAACCAAGTGTCCACATGGGATGCGAAGTGTGAGCAAGCTTTCAGAATCCTAAAAGAGAGACTGATGAATGCTCCTGTTTTGACCATCTCAAGTGGGAATGAAGAGATGGAGGTGTACACCGATGCATGCGGTATTGTACTTGGAGTAGTGATGATGCAAAAGGACAGAGCTGGGCCTACACGGCCGACAACTTAAGCCGCATGAAGGGAATTATTCAACCCAAGATTTGGAGTTGGAACCGATCGTGTTTGCTCTGAAGATGTGGAGCATTGCCTGCTGGGAGTTCAATTCGAGTTGTTTACGGATCACAAGTAGTCGAAGTATCTTTTCTCCCTAAAGGATTTGAATCCTCGGCAGCAATGGTGGTTAGAGTATCTGGTATCATACGATTTTGGTATAGCCTATACTCCTGGTAAAGGTAACGCGGTGATGGATGCGTTAAGTCGAAGACACGCTAGTTTTGGAGCAATGTTTTCGGAATGGAAGTACCTCAAGTACTTGGCAGGATTTAATTTCAGACCACGGTGTGAGTTGGAACCTGAAATGTTGGCAAGCTTATCGATAAGACCTTCTCTCGTCGAAAGGGTTGGCGAGAGCTAAAAGCATGATGCAAAGCTTGTCGAGAATATCCATAAGTTGGAACCATTGGATAACGAGTTCGAGGTCGATCGAGGGTGTTAGCTTCGAAAGAAAGGACGACCGGTTGTTCCTGATTTCGACGGATTGAGAGATGAGATTTTGAGGGAATGTCATCACTCGAAGTTGACGGTTCATCCAGGTGGTAATAAGATGTATCAGGACATGAAGCGAGCCTACTACTGGGAAGGGATGAAAAGGAATATTGGAAAATTCATTTCTAAGTGTATGAACTGTCAGTTGGTGAAAGATGAACAGAAGAAGCTGAGTGGATTGCTTCAGCCATTGGAAGTTACTACGTGGAAGTGGGAGTAGATATCGATGGATTTTATCGATGGACTACCAAGAACCAGGGCATGAAACGAAGGAATTTGGGTCATCGTGGATCACTTAACCATAAGTGCAAGGTTTATTCCTGTCAGATCGACTAGGACAGCATCAAAGTTGGTTGAGCTTTATATTAAATAGATAGTTTGATTCCATGGTATCCTGAAGAGCATAGTGAGTGATCGAGATCCATTCTACACAAGTGGATTTTGGAAAAGTTTGCAAGAGACTTTGGGAACCGAATTATGTTGAAGTACGACTTATCATCCCTAGATCGATGGTTAAACTGAGAAGGTTAACCGAGTTTTGGAATATCTCCTAAGAGCTGTGTATTGGACTTCAGGGGACCGTGGGAAGACCATCTACATTTAGTTGAGTTTGCATACAACAATAGCTACCAGTCGAGCATTGGGATGGCACCAAACGAGGTGTTATATGGAAGACCGTGTAATTCTATGGCATGTTGGCTAGAGACCGGAGATAAGTCTATATATGGGCCTGATATGTTTAGAGAGACCTCAGATTGTATCGAGATCATTTGGCAATGAATGAAGGTAGCCCAAGATCGTCAGAAGAGTTACACTGATAAGCGTCGAAAAGATTTGGAATTCGATGTGTGTGACATGGTTTTCATAAAGGTTTCGCCATTGAAGCATGTTGTTCGGTTTGGAAGCAAAGGAAAGTTAGCTTTAAGGTTTGTTGGGTCATTTTCGATAGTCGAGCGGATTGGAAAGCTCGCTTACAGATTAGATTCACCCGAGAAGATGTTGAGTGTGCATAATGTTTTCCGTATTTCGTTTATACGGAAGTGTGTGCATGATTTGAATGTGGTGGTATTTCCACGGCAGTATGAAGACTTAGAAGTCGAGACCGTAGTTACGGAATCCCGCAAGCCGCTTCGTGTGGTGAGGAATGATACGTAACAACTTAGGAGGAAGGCGGTTAAGCAAGTCAAGGTGCAATGGAGTGAGGATGATGATGATGGTACGTGGGAGATGGAAGAGAGTATGAAGACGACTCATCCAGAACTCTTCATCGGTATGAACTATTAATATCGTGTCATCTTACGCCATTGTAACTTGTACTATTGTTGGTTGAATTACACGCATTAGGATATGGCTATGGTTGTATGGCTTGATGGATGCTAGTTTGGGTGGTAAATTGGCTGCATATGGATGATAGGCATGCAGAATTATTTTGGTTCGTTGTGTTTGCTTGGGATTTCCGGGGTGAAATTCCAAGGGGTGGAGAGGGGAGAGAGTGTAACAACCCGCATTTTACGCATTGGTGGATTGTAAAATATTTGTATTTAATTCCCTGAGGGTTGGATCATTCTCATATTTTGATATGTTGTTTATAAGGATGTGAGACATGTCCATAATTTTTACCAATTTTATTTGTGACCATTTTGCCCCGATTAATTTTTTATAGGGCATAACTTTTGATTGGGATCGAATCAGGTGCTAAGATCGATTTCACTGGAATAGAAATGGTGTTGCCAATTCCGTTGAGTGATCATGCCAAAGATTTGGTTCAGCGGTTTGGGAAGATTCGTTGTTTTAGTGCTGCACAATTTTTTGTACAGGTTTTGTAAGCCATTAGTGGGCTGATTTGATGTGGCCCATTAGTGGTCTGGTTTGAGGCTATAAATAGGGGTTAGAGGCAATGGAGGATAGTTTACTTTCTCCATTCTCTCATTTGGTTAAGCTCGTGATCCTCCTTGCTCAATCAAATACACCTTTCAACCATTAAAATTCAAGATCTACATGTGAAGATTGAATATTAACATCAAACAAAGCTAGATCTACATCAAATGAAGAGATATTTCATCAAATTGAGGAGATTGAGGTCCATTCTTCACAGTTCAGATTGATATTTTAGTGATTTCAAGTTAATTTGTAGATTTAGTGAGTGATAAGCATCTCTCATATAGATTCAATCAAGTATATGGGTTATTTGATCTTATTTTCATCAATTTAAGTTGTTTTCACCAAGATCTACATCATGGTAAGTATAATTTCATTTGAATCACACTAGGATATAATCTGGCAACTTAAATCAGTAAATTCTTATGTTTATACAAGTTAGATCCATTGTTTTAGTTTATGCATTGATTTATCATGATTTGGTGAATTTTATATGATTACTGATGAATAATTGTCATTTTGGTGTTGTTGATGATTTCATAAAGTGTTAATGGTTGAATTCGATAAGTTGTTTGAATCAATGTTGTGTTTTGGTGATGGTTTGGTCAAGATTGGAGCTGTTTTGGTCAGATCTGGAGTCGGGTCGTTTTTCTTAGGTCGTTGGTGACGTGGCATAAGGCTTGGATCGTGTGGCTTGTGCTCCAAGAAATGAAGCACAGGTCTTTGGAGCTACTTCGGGTCGTTGGAGTGTTGGAGTGCTTTAGGTCATTCATATGTGGATCGGGTCGGTCGAAGTTCTTTGGAGCAAGGCAGGTTGGTCCAGAATTAGGTCGTTCGAGGGACTTTAGGTCGTGGAAAGGGGTGTGGAACAACCTAGTCAGGTCGTCGGTGTTAGGTCGGATCATTGGAGATGAGGGACGACCCGATTTGGTCAAGATGTTTGTTCCTAGGTCGTTCTATGTTGTGATGGGTGAGTTAGGTCGTTGCACGACCTGGTGGGTTAGGTCGTGGAAGTGATGGGGCAACTCAGAGGGTCGGGTCATGGGTCGGTCATGACCTATAGGGGACGACCTGACTAAGATGGACCAGGGATGGATGTTATTTTGGTTCAGTGATGGATATGACTTCGAAGCAAATTCAAGGAGAATGTTTGAAGTGTTGTGATGTGTTCATTGATCGTCAAAATGCAAGGAATGTGAAGACGACACAAGGTGGTGAGTTCATGGTTAATGGTTGCTCGAGAAGTGGATTGAGCTTATGAACAATCAACACGTTGGATGGCTAGAGATAATGAAGGCCCAAGAATTATCGTTGTAGTAAGTTCTAGCGGACTCAAAACATGGGTATATTAGGGAAGCCTAAAAGACCAGTCGAATGGTCGAATAGCCCGGGTAATCATGATGATCATAGAGATACGAGTCATGATGGCGTATGGAGTTTTGCTAGAACCGGGGTTTACCATTAGCCCTTGACGGTGGCAAGGTTGGCCGGTCATACGATCAACGATGGTTTCAAAGAACGATTGGCGATGATAGCACGAGTCGTGGATGAATGATTGTTTGCTTGTATCGTCTTGTGTAGATTGTTCAACGTCGATGGAGATGTATCTTGGGTGCTTATCTGTTATTGGTTTAGGCCTTCGGGGTTTGTGCTTGAGAGATGTCGATATCCAATAGGATGGTCTATGCTTGATAACCGATTACCATGAATGTACTATTGTTTTCTAATGCTTGTTGTAAAGGCTATCACTGTCAGATGTGGGGAAGACGGGTTTGGGTTCTTCTCTGTTGGTGATGGTAGATTAGTTGATTTATCTGCGTATTCTCATATACTTTATTGTTGATGTTAGATAGTTGTTTTATCGCTCGCTTAGGCTGTTGTCTGACTCAAGGTTTTATGTTTCCCTCTTATTGCCTTGGGCTGTTCATCCATGTGTTGGATGGGTAAACTGAGTAGCATGTGACAGGTGATAGATCTTGGTGAGACGGTGCTGCTGTGTGATGACGAGCAGGAGGTTAGAGTATTATTTTCTACTATCTTGTAATTTTTGTTTCTGCTGTTCGATGTTTTCTTTGAATGTCGTAGTTAGGCCTTTTGTATAGAGTTTGATGATGCAACCCAAAGATGTTATGGATGATTTTTTGATGGTGTGGAAGTTTAAAATTTAGTGCAAATTATGCTTCATAATTATTTCCTGTTGTATATGTTCTATTATATTTAATCCTTGCGCTGTGAGTTATACGACAGGTTCCACTTGTGTTATTTTCCTTGATGATCCTCTATGGCTGCCAAGCACGCCTTTCAGCGCATTATTCCTCTTGTTTAGTGCAGGAGTTATGGGCGGTCATACCTACCCCCAAGGCTACAGAACTGGTCAGCTTTGACTCGCATAGCTTTTTATGCGCTAGAATTCAAGTTCCACATATGCCACACTTTTCAAGGAGAACTATTCATCAGTAGGAGACTGGGTCCCTCCCACTACAACTACTTTTATAGGATCGAGTTACACGTGGCCAAGCCCGAGAAAGATGTATGCTACGTTGTATACAAACTCGACCAACCTTCTTGTATATACACACACACACATCAGTTTCTAGAAATGGAAGGGCACAAAAAATCCACTAGAGAAAAGCTCCTATTCAGCATATCAAAAATAGCATGTCGTATACTCCAAGTACAACACAAGGATTTTGTGTGTAAACCACTTCGTTCTCTTCTTTCTTCCAATAAAAACAACTGTAACCTATAATCAACAGTATAAACAAAGATTATAAAGTGGACGTGGGGTTGGTTTATGCAGAATCACTATAAAAATACTGTGCCTCCCGTGCTTATTTACTTTTTCTTGCACTATGTGATTATAATCGTGTGTGGTTAACACGCTTTGGGGGTTGATCGTCAATAGACCAACTTTTGATGTCAACAACAGTAAACTGGAACAAAAATATTTTTAAATTCTAGCCGATATAATTTTATTTTAAAATTTATTGGCCTTAGAAATTGGGTGTGTTTCTCATCATATTTCTTGACTTGGTCTGGTATGTGTGTGTGTATATATATATATATATATATATATATATATATATATATATTTATATCTGTGTATGACTGCTTGTGATATTCACAGTGATTCACTGTAAATACCACAAGGTAGACAGTGTCTCTAGTGCTCACACACACACATTATATATATATATATATATATTCTACACTATATGTGTATGTATATACAATATATTCTATGAGGGGCAGTATGGTCAAATATTAGTGAATGGGGATGAACCAAGAAATTCAGTGCAAGTGCGGACACAAACACATATATGTACATACACATCTGTGCATATATATATATATATGTGTGTGTGTGTGTGTATGTATGTATGTATGTATATACATAGAAGCAATAGTGGTTCAGCAAAATCAAAATGGCTACAAAGTTCACATTTTTATGTGTGCAAGTTATTGACACAACAGGTCAGAGGTCTCAAGACCCACAACAAGACTATGTGACAAAGTGGTGTAGCAAGAAAGAGGGTAGCATGTAAGTGAATGGGAGTTTTTCAAAATCAAGCGCTCAATGACAAAGTAACATATACAAGAAAAACAAGTGCTTCAAATACATTGTGACAAGCTCAAATGCATGGATATGCTTAAATGATTCAGTGCACCAACAAACTGGGATGAACATGGCAAAAAACACAAACCTGAGAGCACATGTACTACTGCACGTGTATTTGCGTAAATGAAGCAAAAGACAACATGAACATATGCAAAAATTAAATGGCTTGGAGAACATGGTTTGTTACAGCAAGGAGGATTGGTGCAAATACAGGGAATGGCCGAGGCATAAGTACAAACTACACAACAGTTTCAGATTCAAATATCAAGCATGAAAGTCAAGAGAATCTGCTGCATCGATTAAACAAAGCCAAGTCAACACAAACGTGACTCAACAGCAAGATATGGTTACCCAAGAGAAAGTATAACAAGGCAAGTGACAATATGCAAACAAACCAGTGTGTAAAGTTCAAATACGTAAGCAAACAAAAACTGGAATGCTAAAGCCTTGCCAGGGACAAAGACATGAATATGACAAAGTGAATATGACATGCAAATGGGCCACGCAAGGCAACAAGCAAGTGTTGAACAAAAGTAATCAAGCAACCGTATCAAGTGCAAACAAACTAATACATATAGTTCTATTCAAACTATAGCGAAACCAGAAACAAGGGAAAATTCAACAAGCAAACATGTGGTAGCAGATGTTCAAGGCAAAAGCAAAATCTCAAGTGATCAAAGTATACACAAACAAATCTTAAGCGTACAAGTTCATGCATCAATGATCATGGCTACACAGTACTGGATTAAACATGTGTGCACAAGGGATTAGTGCAACTAAAACAATGTGGACTGACACACATATACATAAGCATACACTATTACAAAAGTGGGCATATTCGACACTAATTTGTGTGCGTTGCATGAAAAGTGTGGCGAAAGCTATGATTTCTTTGAGCTTCTGCAACAACATTCATATGTTGTTGCATTATACGTGGATGAACTGTTGCGGTGGGAATTTTAGTGTTTTGATGTGCAACACCAGTTAAAAGCGTAGCATTACGTATATATAATTCAGCTCAGCGATCCGCGTTATCAACATATTAAAACCCCAACCGTAGATGAAAGATTAATCCAACGGTTCAAACCATCTATGGATCTGATGATCTTAATGTTAGCCATCATCCAATCATTGACAGCCACGTCATTGCGTTCTTTTGACGAAATTTTGGCTTGATCTTCTCCCTTTATGAAATCGTTTTCTTCTCTATCATCTAATCGTTTTTCCCCCTTTTTACTATTGACAAAAATTTAAACCTAAATTCACGTCATTATCGCTCCTCTCCTCGACAGTAAATTCTATTCCAAAAAGGATGAAGCTTTGAAACACTTTCTAGCTTTGATTGCTCAGGGCGCTGACATCGCCAATTTTTTCCCTCAGGTTCAGTTTGTATAGCACTATGAATTAGTTGCGCTTATTATAGATTAGATTATGAGTAATTAGTTCATTTGTTACATTTTGGAAAACCCATTCGCTTATGAGTAATTAGTTGCGCTTATTATTGATTTGGGATTATGCTGAGGTTTATTCGAAAATTATACCCAACAATAAACCATGAGAACCGGGCTATTGGCATGAAAAAGACATTGGTTTATTGTAGAGGTCGAGCTAGTTAAGGAATGGGCACTGCGGTTAATTTGCACTGCTTGAGGTTCATACCTTACTCTGAGGTTAATTTGTATGCTTGAGGTTAATTTGCACTGCGGTGTGTATGCACTGCGGTGTGTTTGCACTGCGGTGTGTATGCACTGCGTGTGTTTGCACTGAGGTTTTGTGATACACGCAGTGCATACACGTACAAGTATACACGATTTTTTATTACGGACGATGCTAGTATGCCCGGGTGTAAAGCCAGGTAAAATGTGCGATTCAGTGGGAACTGAGAAAATCAGGGGGTATGATAGTAATTTTGTATCTGATGATGGTGGGGACATCCGAATTTTAGGCCTCTTATCGCAGATTTTTACAAAATCTGAAGCGGGCACTCAAGCATTTTCGTTTTATTACAGTACACATCATGCATGCAGTGCATACACGCACAAGTATACACGCACGCACAAGTATACACGCACACACAAGTATACACTCACAAGTATACACGCTCAAGTATCATAAGTATACACGCTCAAGTATCATAAGTATACACGCTCAAGTATCATAAGTATACACGCACAAGTATACACGCACAAGTATCATAAGGCAGCCATCTGAAGGCACACACAAGTATACACGCACAAGTATCACAAGCATACACGCTCAAGTATCATAAGTATACACGCACAAGTATACACGCTCAAGTAGACATGCACGAGTATACACACACGCACAAGTATACATGCACGCACAAGTATCATAAGGCAGCCATCTGAAGGCATGCACAAGTATACACGCACAAGTATCATAAGATTAAAAAAATCACCAGCATTCATAATCATTCACTACGTACCATTCACAAACATTCACCAGCATCCATCATCAGTCATCACCAACAATCACAAACTTCCACAACCACACAAAGTTTCACAAATATTCACAAACTTTCAAGCCAAAAATCATTACCAGCAGAAAAAAACCAACATTCACAAACATCACCAGTCATTACCTGCATCCACACCAGCATCAGCACTAGCACCAACATCTTCTTCTTTTTCTTCGGAGTGAGTGTCCATGTCAGAGTCTTTGTCCATGTCAGAGTCATTGTCTATGTCAGAGTGACTGAATGGGGATTACATGATCATTGATATCTTCCAATTAGCACCTCATATAAATGATCATAGTTTTACGAAAAAACTTCTAGATATATAAGATAATCCACTTGTGATAATGTGTTGTTTTATGCTAATGTTGGTATAGCTACTTTCTAGTAGAATGTCAGTCATCTGGTTGTGTCTCATTATAAGGCTATTATAACCTTGTATGTATGTATGTGAGTGTGTGCATGTGTGGTTGTGTCTCATTATAAGGCTGTTAAGGATAGAGCATAGTCAGCGACGAAACCAGAATTTCTTGTTGTGGAGGGCAAAAAGTTACAAAGTGATCTTCGGATGATCAAACTTCAATAATATAACAGTAACGTACATTTGTAAAAGAGTTTGATGGGAATTAGTCATATCGATGCAGCAAACATTAATAGGAAAATTCTATTTCCATACACATTTTCGATCACCTAATCCACCCTATAAAGTAAGATATTTGACTTTTAACATGTAAAACTTAATTAGTTTATCCACCTAATATATTATATGATTCAATTCTCAAATAATGTGATCCACCTAAGAGTTTATATGACTTAATTGTCAAAAAATTTGACATGTAACACACATTGAGTATGGTGATTTTTTTTTACAGTTGACCACTCTGGGTTTTTTTCCAGTAATGTTAAAAATTGGAAGTGATCTCATAAAATTCCACTATATTTCAGAAGATAAAGCAATTCCTGCATACAAAAAGAACATTATACTCCATGATTACTTTTTCTCTAACTTAATGACATTATTCTTTGATAATTTATAAAGTAGCCACCCACAAAAGATCTATGCATTAGGGTGTTTGAAGAAAAATTAATAAACTCCTTAATTCATGGTAGCAGTGAACATGGTTGAAGTTATTATTCAATTTGTAAAATGATTTTTTTTCATGGTAGCAGTTTACCACATCTGAAGGAAATTCAAGCCATACATTAACAGTGTCTCAAATTCAAGCCATACAACCACATCTATGTACAACTAACAGAGCACCAGTTTGTATTATTATTTCAGAATCTTGGGTGGGGGCATTATAACCTTGTATGCATGTATGTGAGTGTGTGCATGTGTGGTTGTGTCTCACTATAAGGCTGTTAAGGATAGAGCATAGTTGAATGAACACTTTGTAATTATGTTCTTTGTTAAATTTACCTCGATTGGCCAAACATATTGTGGATTAACTAAAAGAAACTGTGGTTGGAAGTAAAATTTACCTATGATCACAAAAAATGGTACCACCGGTTCCTCCCTATTGCTCACAAACAGAATTTCAGGCCTTGTCCCAGGATGAGCATGTGTGGTGCGCTGAACCCTAATGAGGTAAACCTTGTTGTCGAATCGAGCAGCAAAAGTATTCTCCAAGCCAATGCCTTCATAAAATTCCATTTTCAGGTATAATGATCTATGGTCAATTCGAGACCAATGACAGTCGTCAATTTCACACACATTTCCCATTGGCGTCATTAATTCTTTAATTGCAGGAACATTTTTCTTCAGGAACTCGGGAAAGCCAACAACTCTAGCCCATGATTCTGCCTCGAACGCTGGTTCAGGCTCAGACCATTGTTGCACATAAAAAGCACCTCCACATTTTGTAAAAAGTTTCAACATTAGCGTATGATCACGCTTACTGTAAGATGGGCATGTTATTAGAAAAGAGTTTTTGGGTATAACCCGTATAGTCCACTCCTTATTATGCTTCAGAGTATGCCTAAGCGTGAGATGAACAAATTCGTAAGTCCAATGTCCTGAAAGAACAGTGGCAGTGATGCATAGTGAAGAGTCCTCCATTGTTTTTTTTTTTACTTTTGATGATGGAGTTTTGTTTTGGAGTTGAAGATGTCGATGACGATATGCTTCTGAAGCTTGACAGGATATGAAGTGACACACTGTACGTGGCAGTAATATACGAACTGAAAACTTTTTGCTCAGAAGACGAAGCATACTGAAATTGCTTATTTGTTGGGCTTGGCTGGCATGAGTGACCAATCGCCAATGGTCAGTAAGTCAATTGTAATAATTGTGTTCATAACATTTTATTAACAAGACCAATGGTCATTCGATGCCACCACTTATCAAATAACTTGTTATCATTTGATTAGGTGCATATTTAATTCTGGAAGCTAGGCAGACGGATACATTTTGCAGATGTGACACACATATATATATTCGATGCCACCCTCTTGTATAGGTACATACATATATATTTCCTATTGCAATCGGATTGCTGCATATATATGATTCATATATATAAATGAGTAATACATTTTGCAGATGTGGACACATGTGTACATGTTCAGAATGCGCTAAAGAATTGGCCCGGAATGGATCAGGATAATGTCCCTTATGTCGTGCACCTATTCTTGAAGTAGTTCGAGCTTACTGTATACAATGAAGAAAACGGTGTAGCTGATTTTTGAGTTTTGATATTTGGATAATTAAAACAATTGCTTTGGATGAGTTTCTTGTACAAAACCTGTATTGCAAATTTTTTAATTAAAGCATTGTATTTGCTATCAAATTAGTGTTGCATTTGCCTTCTTCTACTGTTGCGTTAGCTTTTATTGATATTGCATTTCATGATAATGGTGTTGCATTACATATTGCAGTGGTGTTGCATTACATTAAATATAATTGCTTACCCATCGCACGTGGATCCCACAGCTGGTGTGGCATGTGACACGTGGAGTGCTGACATGGAGAGATGACATGTCGTGTGACACGTAGACAGCTGACGTGGAAAGCTGACGTGGCCCCACTGGAAGCCAGACCCTAACTAATGCTTAAGTCAACGCTGAATAGTGTTGCATTACGTGAAAATAGTGTTTCATTATGGCTATAATGCAACACTTTCTGTCTATGGCCGAAGATGGGCAAAAGCGTTGCCTTAGATGGCTAATGCAACGGCCGTGGATGCCACGCCCCCCCCCCCCCCCGGTGTTGCCTATTTGAAAAAAAGGCCTACGGCAACGCTTTGTTGATCTACGGCCACAACAAATTAGTGTCGAATATGCCCACTTTTGTAGTAGTGATATATATATATATATATAGACACATATATATATATGTGTGTGTATTCCCTATGTACAAGTGTACAATAGTGAAGGGCAGTACACATGTAACAGCAAGCCAGATTGAAACAAAGACAACAAGGGAGACACAAATGAACATCATGGCAGTACACATGCACAAAGAAATGTGCAAAATGAGGTACATATTGATGGGTACAAAGCTCAAGTGAAATGGAAATTACACAAGTAGTCACATGCAACAAAGGATAGTTGGCAAGATCAATAAACCACTGTTCTAAATCAAAAAAATCAAGTGAAGTATCTATGCTTAATTAGAAGATTTTGAAAGAAGTACCAGTTCTCAGTAAAGCAAGAAGAACCATAGGCGTGCAATTCAAAGTAAATGGATTTAAATCTAATCATGCAAGACTGTATGGCAAGCATTCAAATATGCAAATATATTGTTTCCAGATTTGAATGGGGTTAAATTTGAAAAAAAAAATCATTTCTATTCTTACCCAAAATATACAAAGAGTCAAGGATGGCACAAGTGTAATTCACAAAATGTTTTGGCAAGAATGAATTCGAACATTCCTGAAATCAAACAAGGGATTCTCGGCAAAAAAAAAAAAAAACATTCAAGAATATCATGCATGAACAAAGGTCAAAGATTTTAGCCAAGAAAATCATTGAATGGTTTCCAACAATCAACAAGTCATTCGCGACAAGGCATCAATCACGCAACAAAATCAAACCAAATCAAATTCATGAAATCAGAGAAAGTTTAGGGTTTCTATACGCTACATAATCTACACCTATTTCATCACTGGTTTGATCGAAAACCAAGCAACAAATATTGAAAGCAAATCGAAATATCAAATTAAACAAACTCACGGTTTTCGGTCGAAATCCCCAAATCATTGACAAGCAAGCAACGAAACTCTAGCAATCGTAGAATATTTTTCCAGAATTGAAGACGCAAATCGATTTGGGAAGAAAATCCTTGGACACCATTAAACAAGAGTAGAGCCGACATTTTTTGTCAAAGTGACAAAGCAAAATAAGTGGACCGGCCTTTTTCCTTTTTGGTTAACCTAGTTCATTTTAAAAAGGGTAGGGTTTTGTTTTTGTTTATTTTATGTTGTTTTTAATTTGTTTTGTAACCAATCCACTTGTTTTCCTAGTTTTCTGTAAAACTAGGGATTTCTAGTTATAGGATTTATAGCTAGGGTTTACGAGTTACAGGTTTGTAATTCGGGGAAAATCTGATCTTAGGGATGAAGATCAGTGCAGGGTTTTGAGGGTTGGAATAGAACAGTTGGTAGCGGGTGTCACGAGTTTACAGGGATTTTGTAAGCGTAGAGATTGTTTTAATTCTAGTAAAAAAACCTTGGGGAATGCAGTAGTAGAAAGGGTTTGCCGAAGCTAGGTAAAATTTATGTCACTTATTTTCTGCATTTATTTTCTCAGCTGCAATCTATGTTGTGATAATTTTAATATCTCATAAAACTCCAATAAACCCTATTCACCCCCTCTAGGGTTAATCTAGATCCAACACATTCTTATTTTCTGTTGTGGGAAAAGAAGTGAAAAGGAAAATGCTATATGAAGATTTGTGCATATACAAGTGTTTAAGGTTAAAATAATGAAGAATAATATTAATTCATACAATATGGAGAGCCCACCTACTCACTACTTAACATTAAACAAATCAAAATAAAAAACACAAGTTAGTGGATGATTTGTTAACATGTAATTACACCATCTTAAGGTCATTTTGGGTAGCATGCTAAAAATGGATTTGGGACTTAGGAATTTATAAATAGTGGAAAATAGACATAAGGACAAACTTTGGAAAAAAATTAGTCTGAAGGACGTCAAATTTTATTTTTAGGCTGAAGGACAAACTTTGAAAAAATTTAGGCTGAAGGACAATGCTAAGTATAATTAGCATTTTCTGTAGTGTAAAACTGAATAATGCTAGTTAAAACTAGCATTTTCGTATAGTGTAAAAAACTGAATATAATGCTAATTACATTTAGCATTTTCCTTTAGCTTAATTTTGGTTCAAAGTTTGTACTTTAGACTAAAAATAAAACTTGGTGTCTTCAGCCTAATTTTTCAGCATAGTTTGTCCTTCTCCCTAATTACCTCTTATAAATAACCCTATTATGATCATGTAAGTGAAATATTTTTTATGTGTAAGTGAAATCTTTTTTATGTGCAAATCGTAAATCAAAATTGAGAACAAAATGAGATTTTCTTTAATGGCTTCTTAGCCTTTTCTTATTTTTATGCAACTTTATTTTGTGTTCATTTTTTATGCTTATGTTCTCTTTTATGCTTATTTTTTTTTCTTCGAACGCAAGTAGCTTAGTTTCCTTTTTACCCAAGTCAGTTAAACCTCATTCTTTTTGTTAAGTAGTTTACATTTTCTTCTATGTTAATGTCGAATCTTCTAATGTTAATATGCATTCTAAAATGAGTAGATAAACCCCTTCAATTTAGGGGTGATGAAGCTCTGATGAATCACAAAAAATTAATGAAAGTGATTTAATTTATGATTAACTCGTTTTGTTCTTAATAGAAAGTTAATGTTTATAGTTAGATAGGCCTATGTAGTTCAAACCGAATAGCTTATGCTTAATCAAAAAATGAACAGAGATCACCTCCTCATTAACTTATGATTATGGTTATTAAGTTGGGAATAAAATCCAAATTTGATGCTCCATGTGTCTAATATAGTAATAAATAGAGCATTTTTAAATTCAAATTTTTGTCATTTTCATGAAAGTATAGAAGTAGGTTAGAGAGTATATTATATTTTGATGGTTTAAGTTGTGACAAATAAGCCATAATATGATAAAATACAACCACTACTAATACAAAAAATAAGAATAAAAAATATCATAAAATCATTTCGTTGTTGATTTTTTTGATTATGAGAGCGAATTTGCCTCTAATTTGCTTCTTAATCTCGTCCTCTTTTTCAACAACTTTTTCTTATTTTAGCATTTTTTAATTAACATTCTCACGTCTCCAAATTAATTTGATTGAGTAATTTTAAAAGTTGAAGACTTTCCCTGTGCATCGACCATAACTCTCTTGCGTTCGGCAATTATATGTCGTGTGCTTGCTGTATTTTAACAATATAAAATTAGACGGCTTTCCAATTGATAAAAAATTTCGTACAAATTAGGGTTTTCTTTTAATTGCAAGGATATCATTTTAATTCTAATCATACTCTTTGGATTACTTTTACATTTATTTAATTTTGTGTTATTCCAAAAAAAAAAATTGCATTTCATTTGCCTTTGTTTTATGTTATACATTTTATGATTATTCATTTGTCATTTTTGTTGGCCATTCATTTTAGAAAACAAAAAATTAGTGCATTTGTTGCATTTTTTGTGCAGTCCATTTCAAACTTGAAGTCAAATCTTTATTGTTCTCTTTAAATTAAAGGAAAAAAAAGGAATTTGCACTGCATAGTTTATCTGTTAAGAGTTTATGTTATTTATTTTTATTTAATGTTTTATTATTTTGTTTCTAGCTCAGTATTTCATTTAGTTTTGTCATTGTCTTGAAAAAAAAAACAATACAAACTGTTTCCATTTCTATATATATATATATATATATATATATATATAAACACTATGCTTTCTATTGACATTGTATTGCCATTTATACTACTCTGGTCGCTGTTCCATTTCTTCTATAAATACAAAGTTACAAATCATTTCAGTTACATTGTTTCCCTCCATTGTTCTTTTCTTCTTGTTCATCGATGCTTCCTTGTTGTCAGGCCGGGCCCTGGGCATAAGCCACTGCATTCATTTCCTATTTTTTGTTGTTTACCTTTATAAATCTTAGGCCTAAATTTATTTTTCCGCCTAGGGCCTAACTTTGGTTAGGACCAACACTATTTGTTGTGACATACAATCGCAATCACATGATATCTTCTCGAGAGTCGGTTTGTTCGCACTTTTTATGAAGTATGAACAAAATACTCGACTCTTAGTAAAGGAATTCGGGGGAGATGGGGGGTGTTTAAATATGGAATCCACCGAATTCCACCATGTTTTGTTCACATTTCACCAAAAAAAAAAAGAAGAAGAAGAAGTAGAAGAAGAAGAAGAAGAGAAGAAAGTTCAGTCTCTGGTTACTGCTAACTCCATCACCTTACTTCGCTACAAGAACACAGCACCGACGACCACCACACCCACAAAATCACTGCTACTTCACAACTCGAACAAACCACCCACTTCCATCACCATCAACTCACCATACATCCTAAACAGACCAACATCTTCATAAAAACAGTGCACCGTGCATTTCATTCTTTCCAAACTTAAACAACTCACACCAGACTACATCAAACAAAATCTCACTACTACCCTGTTCATCTTCAACCCATACACAACCTCGTTGCTTGATCACCAAACTATCACTGCCTTGAACGCCGAACATCCAATCTTCCCCTCACAACCTACACCAATCCCAAAGGACTTCATCATCAACCACCATTAACAGCCTTCAACGACCACCGTAGCATCTCCTCTTACACATCAACTCAACCACCTCTTCAGCTTCTGCGCAGAACACTGCGATCGAACTGCTCACAAAACCAAGACCACCAATGACCGACTTCAGCTTCTTGCTATGCCCAAACCACCCTGCAACAAAAGTACAAACTCTGCCTAGGCTCCTTCGCTACACAATAAGCAAACTCCTATACCAAACACCTCATATAAAATCATAACATCACTTCAATTCAAGCCACAAATCCCCACCATCACACTCAAACTCTGCTGAGTATCATCAGCTCAAACCACCCTCCACCATTTCTGAAGCAACCTTTCCCTCCCCAAAATAGTACACCACAAAACTGCAATCTCTTGAGCCCGCAATCGCTTCAGCTAATCTGTTGAATTTCGGCATTCCCTGCGTACCGTACGTATTTCACCGTGTCTATCGGAGTCAACGGTCGAAGTCTCTCATGCCGGCTTCCCGATTGAACATCCCATCGCCTTCCATCGAGCATATAATTTGGTATTGGCAAGCACTTATTGTAACAAAAGGAATCCCCATTGTTACATGCCACCAATACCATATATATACCACGAATTTCCTTAATATCTTGCGATGTGGGACAATTTGCCCGTTCAATCCACGCACCCACTCTATTCCAATGCGATCCACACCTAACAATCTCCACCTTGGCGAGCATTTGCTCAAGTCACCTTTGGAGTTACACCTTGAGTCTTCTTCACAGTTGGCTAGGCTGCTACCCTGAGTTCTCATAAGCAGCGGCGTCAGGCTGCTTTTTACCATTGTATCTCCACCTTGACGAGCATCCCATGCTCAAGCCCCTTAAGAGTCATGCTTCGGTCATGCTACACATACTGGTCCCCTCGAACCATGTAGCTCTGATACCATGTTGAGTTTCGGCATTCCCTGCATATCGTACACGTTTCACCGTGTCTATCGGAGTCAACGGTCGAAGTCTCTCATGCCGGCATCCCAATTGAACATCCCATCGCCTTCCATCGAGCATATAATTTGGTATTGGCAAGCACTTATTGTAACAAAAGGAATCCCCATTGTTACATGCCACCAATACCATATATATACCACGAATTTCCTTAATATCTTGCGATGTGGGACAATTTGCCCGTTCAATCTACGCACCCACTCCATTCCAATGCGAGCCACACCTAACATAATCTACCACCGATACGCTTGAGCCACCACGACTTCGTCTTCATTCCAAGTCGTCACCACACACTGCTTACCACTAGCGAGCCACCTTATTGCGAATCAAAAGTCACCTAAATCACCTCCGCCGCCTCCACCAATCACAAATCCGCAACCAATCACCACAAATTCACCATGCCAAAACTAGCAACAATAGAACCATCCACCACAAATCACGATGCAAAAATAGCTTGAACCTCCTCCAAAACCCTCATTCATCGAATCACCCTCAACGATTTACTTTTGCAGTTTTTTTTATTTTGATTTCATGTTTCGTAACTTGAATAAAAAAGGGAAGTATGTGCTGAGGAGCCCCAAAAGTTGAAAAAACCGATATACCCTTTTGCTGAGTAGCCCCCGTTAATTTAAAAAAAGAAGCCAAAAGTACCCTTTCACGTAAGATGACTGTGTGGTTTTAGTGTGTACCTCGTAGTAGCCCTACATGGTTTCTTTGTGTACCTCGTAGTTGCTCTACGGGGTACACTAAGAAACTACGTAGGACTACTACGAGGTCCACAAAGAAACCACGCAGGGCTGCTACGAGGTGTGCAGAAGACTGAAGAAAAAAAATATAATAGAGAAAGGATATTTTTGCCCTCGTATTTTTTGGATAAAATGGAGGGTTACTCAGCAATTCTTTGGGTTGAAATAGGATTTGCCTTTGTATAGTTTTGAAACCATTTGGATATTGGGTTTGCATGTGGGCTTGTCCACTTGGGCCAACTGTGATTTTACTTTCCTTTTGTTTTGATGTATTTTCCTGTTGTTTCCCCTTTTAAAATTTTTGCTTAAGAGAACTCTTTCTATGGTAAAAAAGTATTTCCTATTGTTTATCTTTTTGTTTGTTTTAATAGCGTTTCAAATCTTCTTTAAGTGTACGTTCATTTGTTTTAGTTTTCTTGTTCTCTTAAAAAAATTAGAAAGATTCATATCAATTTCTACCTTTATAAATGTTGCGAAAGTAGAAAATCCAAAGGAAAAATCGCTTGCTAAATTGCGTTGCTTGGTTAATCTGTGTTAAAAAAATTGCTGCTCTAAAATAAGTTTTCTATAGATTACTACACGCTCTAGTATTGCTTTCTCAGCTCTATTTTTATTTTACTTGCATTGTTACTAGCTTGCATTTGCATTAAAAAAATAAGATAAAAATTTATTTGAAGTTACAATGTTAATACACATTTAATTTCCGATTTTCATTCATCTTACTTTTTTTTATTTTCTCGAGGGAAACACCTAAATTTACGTAAGGTGGGGAGTTTATAACCCTTTTTTTGGCAAGGCGAGTTTATTACATTTACTTGACCCCAAAAAATTGAATTTCATCATAAACAATTAACTAATTAATAAAGATTAGATATTGGAATTAAGGAGGTCATGAGCTCATCTAAAGAAAGTTTGCGCTTTGATAACTTAATTTATTTTATCGAAAATCTCTCATGGTGTTGAAGGAAATGACAAAGGCTCAATTACTTATAATTATCATGGTGACTCATCGATATTATTGTGGATGCAACGGAAGTGGATCTTAAGTCAAACCTATCACTAAATAAGGGTGAGTAATGTTTGTGGAATTTATTTGCATCTTTTTGAATAACTGTAATTATAGTTATATAGATGAAAATTATCGCAGATTTATCGCAGAAGACAAAATCTAATCAAAAGCAGTAAAGGAATGAATGCACCAGATTTTGTACCGGTTCAGACTTACCCAAAATCCAATTTCATACCAAAACCTGGACAATTTTTATTATCTTTAATATCTTTTACACTTCTTGATTTCAAGGCTACAAGAAAACCCATTGGAATTTCTGCCTCGAGGCACAGAAGTCCTGTATTTTCTGGCCAATAAGACACACTGTAACGATCCATATTTTTGACGATTGGATATTTAAATATTAATCGTTGATCATATGATAGATTCAAAGTGAGGTTTTTCATAAATGATCCTATCAGGACTTGAGACCATTTACATTGAGTTCAGATAGCTCGTTAGGTTGAAAAAAGCATATGAATTTTTATATTTCGAGATTTGATGCTTCAAGGGCAAAAAATTCTCGAAATACACGCGAAAAATCTCGTTTCGGACAATGTATCGGATTACGACAAAAATTATATCTATGGAATCGTCATAGTGAGTTGTTGTATGTTGTGAAATTTTGTATCAATCGAACGTGCAATTTGGCCGTGCGAAATTAAAACGTATGTTAGTTTTGTACGGATAATTCTGAACAATTGGGTATAGTGAGATTATAAATACCTAATTATCTACTGGCCCTAATTTTGATTGATCATCTATTTCCTAATTCATAGTTACATTTATCCTATAAAAATCTTTGTCCGCCCTCACCATTTTTGATTGAAAAATCAAATTCAAGAGCAATGCTCGTTTAAAAATCACGAAATTTATCTTGTTGAGTTCCAATTGAAGAGGGCTTCAGCATCATAACTATATCGTGGCACTCGATCACCATTTTGATGACGTCGTGTAAACCCATAAACTACGATTCTACTTTCTTGTTCATCATAGCCACAAGATGCAGAACGGAGACCAAATTGAGTCGAGGAAGGAAAAACACAGCAACACATTAATTTTGCGGAGGTCCGATCCCCTTATGGAAAATGCATCTTTGTGGGGCCTTGCATGAGCAGCAAGTCAGAATTTGACAGAGGGGGCAGGCTTAGCTTGGTCGTATGCATCGCAGAGAGGGAGTGGAGAGAAAACAGGACTGGATTTCATAGAGCAACGAAGGTGGAATCGATGAGAGGAGGTAATGAAATATGCACGGTCATGTGTTTCTTTGCTTATGCGTGTACAGGGAGAAGAAGAAAGGTAATTATGAAGGTAAATTTGTGATTAATTTAAAGTTAAGCCAATTTAATTATTTAAATAATTTGGAAAATTATATCATATATAACTTTTGCATACGATATCAGATTTGGACATCGTTTCTTGCGTTGGACTCGTATTCACGAGCTCTATGTTTAAACATTAGTTTGGGCTGATTTGGCTATGATGAGTGATATTGCCCCTCACTGAATTGTAATTATTTGCATGATAAAAATTTCATGTATTATGTGATTTAAAATCCCAAAATAAATTTTCTAGGATAGTTGAACCTAGCTAATAATACATGAAATAATTAAAAAGTAATTTGATTAGTTTAAACCTGAATCTCACAATTTTACTCATTTGCATGTTATTGCGTGCCTTTGACACTATCGCTAGAATTGAACTATTTTGACACTAAATCATCACCAATAATTTTAGATAGGTTTTATCTATTTTATGGATGTTTGTTTGCTAGTTTAGAAAATTATATCATTATTGTTTGTATGGATGATTGTTTACTTATTTGGTCAAAACACCATTCGTAGGTGACTTAATATTAGGAAAAATCTCATCTTTCAGAGTTGCTAGTGCTTATCGCTCAAACGTACAAGAAGTTTAGTGCATGTTGATTGAGTACATCGGTAGGACTCGAACAAGATGAGATGAATTTGCGAAGGAGTTGTGCAATATATGGATTAATCTGAGAATAGAGTAGCATTGGACTTGGTGACAACTTTGGGTTTTACAAGGAATGCTGGACGTTATCAATCGATGTGCACTTAAACAATTTTTGTTAAGTACATGATCAGAGTAATCGTTATCGATTATGGTAGAGTGATAGACGTTGACTACTATTAATATTGTCCATTTTGGCATATTCAACGTTACTACCAAAATTCGATACGAAAACCAAAGGAAAAGCGCACGGGTATCATATTACTTCAATACCACAACAGAAGCTTGAAGAGCCGAAACCAGGAAACAAGGGATTAGAAGGAACCCAAACAACACTAAAAGAAAGAAGGATAGAAGCATGGAAGCCGATACCAGAAGGACAACGATGAATGCACGAAACTGATACCAAATTGCAATAAGAAAATAACTTAGTGTCGATATCGAATGACAAAGGAGGCAAAGGCAAGGAACCGACACTAAAGAAAGCGAAGTTAAAGCATTAAAACGAGGCTGAAGCCAGTATCATTGGGAACGAATCCAGACATAAGGGAAAGAGGGAATTCCAGTCGAAGCCAAATATGCATTAACACTACACCATATATGATGATTAAGCTGTGTTTTGAGCCGTATCTAAGGCTCTTAAACACGGCCAATAGCCGTATCAAAAAACAGCGTGTTAAATTTTTAGATACGGCTACAAACCGTATCTCATAAGTAATAACATATAGCTTATACCCGTATCTAAGTAGTATTCAGACACGGCCTTTGACCGTATCGAATTATATCTGTGTATGCACATATTTATATATATACACATATATATATATACACACATAGAAACTGTAGCACATATTTTTCATATAACACAGCATATATACCACAATTTATACACAAGAATAACACAATTTATATTATATATATAAACTCAAAGCATTTACAAGATTTTTCATAACACGAACACAATGTATAACATACTAACATATACAAAGAAACTGTCAAAGATTTTCATAACAGTACGAACAAAAAAAAATAAGGTAAAAACATATGATCAGCCTGATATATATAGCTCCAGTCGAGGCCGGGAAGATTGAGCGTACGTGCTGATCAATATGCCGATGAAATCCATGTGTTTGCTGTAAATCAAAGCAGTACTACTATGAGAATAAGCTAGCTCATGATGCTGATCATAAAGTTTTATATATAACAGCATAAATATTTATATATGTTACTATGTACACAGTTTAAAACAAAAACTTAAAAGGCCAATCTGATGATTGGCAGTAAAACTGAATCGTGATAGCCAGCGCCTGAGTTCCAGTAACACAAAAGCGCCCAAAATCTACAGGAAAAAAGAAGTAATTTTATGCCTGATTGCACACAAAATATTGTGTCTTTGTGTTCGTACTGATACCAGTGAAGGGCATATCGTGTCTTTGTATTCGTGTGTGCATATTTGTCAATTATATGTATAACATGTTTATGTAATGCTACATGACATGATTTCATTCTCCAAAACAATTACTTTGCTTTGAACCAGTTTATTTTTCATTCTCCAAAATCTCCGCAAACATGATTTTCACGTAATGACTCACTAATTCGCTCTAAAAGTATTAAACCACAAACTCATTATAATTCTCCTTGTCACTTGGCTGTAATATTGTAGATATAACATTGCTATAGCCTTGCTCTTTCTATTCTATCACCCTAATCTAGCTAATGTAGTGTATCCGAGATGAGGGGATGGAAAAAAGCGAGATATTACCTGAAGTTTATATCAAAAATGCTCTGATTTTTCCTGCTAAGTACCATGACAGAAATCCCAATCCAGCAGACCCTGCACAAATAAGGTTTTACTGCATAGTTATAACCTATTATACGGTTGAAAACACTAACAACTTCTCATATTACATGAAGTGTTGTACACCTTGAAATCCATCTATCTATTATTACACATAGAATAGAAACAATGCAACTTGGCTGCCTGCATGGTTTTCTTACATTTCAATATAGGAGATCCTGTTCAATCTTCTTTGTTTTTAACAAAGCACATAAAACTGCCAACCCAACTACATCCCCAAATCTACTCTGTGAAGAACCAAGTAAATGTGGTTATCTAAATTTCATTTGCCTACAAGTACAAATGTTTATTCTTATCCCCAAATCTACTCTGTGAATGACGTTATTATAATTAAGATCGCTCCTTTTTTAATTAATCTTTTACTTAGCCTGGCGGAAATTAAAATCCTGGCTCCGTCCTTGAGAGTGACATTAAAATAATATGAACAAGTAAAAAGAATTACCTGAATGTAAAAATACAAATTAAGAATAAGTTGATTAGCACATCGGAATTACCCAAATTCCACAATCTTCAAATTACCCAAATTTGGGGTCTCTGGCTTTGCGCTGGTCGATCATTGGTGCCAGTGACCAGTGCAAAGCTGGAGACACACAAATCGAATCATCTCTGCCGGAGGAGGAGATTCCAGAGAAAGGTGGCGGCACGATTTGGTCACCGATCGAAAACCCTAATTTGGGTTTTCGGTCACCATTAAACTAAAACAAAAGGAAAAGGGAGCGACCAAAATTTGTGTTGGAGTGCCTGAAGGGGTGCACAATATGATACGAATTAGATTTTGCCAAAGGCCTTGTCAAATGAACCGATCCGGAGCATCCCCGATGGATGGTCAGATTTATGGTGTTTAGGGTGGTGCGAATCGCAAAATGTAGTTTGCTACGGCTCTAAGACCTATCAAATATGATACGACTATAAACCGTATTTTATCCCCATAACGTTGTGTGCCAAATTGGCTGATATGGTGTAGTGTAAAGAAGAAGCACGAGACCAACAGGGGAGCAAGCGAGTGCTATCAGTACCAACATGCTAGGTATCGATACTATTACGAAGAGGGGCACTAGAATCATCAGGAAGATTTTATAAGAAACATGGGTTTAAAGCCGGTACCGTAACTAGAATATATCAATGAAGGTTGTGACCCAGAAGACAATGCAAAAGGGTTGCTATCCACACTAAAGTTCTTAATGTCGATACCGATACTAAAGGAAGCATCCATGTTATACAGAAAGAAGCATAAGGACAATATCCAAAAGCTTTGAAGCAAGGTCGATACATGAAAAAACGAAGCCAATAGCAACACTAGATCAGAAGGACACTATCAGCACCAACATGCTTGGTGTCGATACGACCATTCAGAGGCGACACCGGAGTTAGAAACAATACAGATTAGAAATCGATACACAGAGTATAGAAAGCGGGTCAATACCTATGCTAAGCAATTGCTACCAACGACAGAAGCTCTCAGAACCGGGCTTTCAACTGGGCTATTACCAAGAGGCAAAAATTTCCTATAAATAAGATCCCACGGGTCACATGTTGGGGACTATTTCCTCTTTCTCAAATCTTTTATTCATTTCTTAGGGAGAGCCCTAATTTGTTAATCAATTTGGGGATTTCACTTGTAAGCATCTATGTACTCACGCAAGTGATCAATAAAGAGAGATTTATCACTTACTCTACTTATTTTCCTTATTGTTGTTTCCACTACAAGAAATTTGATTTTTTGCTGCAAAAATCGGCGGTGTTTATTCTCAAATGCAAGAAAAAATATTTTTACTAATAGTGTAAACGCGGCAAATTTTTTTAAGATTTCCGCCTTCCTAAAAATAAATCCGCCCATTCCAAAATAAATGTAACCAGCTGTTTTCTATTGGGGATTGTTAAAGGGACTCCACATTTGGTTAAGGGGAGGATAATTTTAAGGGGACTCCAGCTTATTTTGTTGTTGTTAAGGGGGGTTTGGTTTATTTGAAAAAGAAAAGAAAACGAGACCAAACTACCCAAGGCTTGTCACTTATGTTAAACTCTAACTTACTAAATTCAACGCAAATAACAAACTTGGAAATTACTAAACATATCAATTACTCAAATTAGATACAACACATTAGATTAAATTTTTTGTTTTTGCATTTATTTTAAATTAACCATACCAATTCTAATATGAAATTAAAATTAATTACTTAATCTGATGCCTTCTGATCACCATGAAGCTTTCTTGTGTCTCCATTACATTAAATATATCTATTTTTTATTTGGCAAATTCTATTTATACACCGAAAACCACTTAACATACACCATTATTTTTCTATAAATTATATTACTAAATTACTCTTTTCTCATAGTTGCTTTTTTAAAACTTTTGCATATAAAAAACCAAAATATTCTTAAAGGTATTAAAACTTGATGCAAACAATATATGTTAACAAAGATGTTAATGAATTATTTAATCATGAAATCTAAAATTTCAATTAAGAAAACATTCAGAAATAATGTCTAATTTAGAAGTGTTGATTTATTTTGTAAAATTACAGTAATTTTGTTGAAATTGATTTTTTTTTCAAAAAGTTTATAAAAATTACAGTATTAGTAAAAGAAATAAATTTCATTTTATTAAATTTTACTCAGTTTGATGCAGAATTTCTAACTTTGGGTAATTGTGTTTTAAATTTGAAAGAGAAAAGAAAAATAAGATGAGAACATTGATAATTTAGTAAAAGAAACGGTGTATGTAAAATAATATATGGTGTATAGTAGTTTATTATATTTTTTTGTTTATGTTTAGCAATTTTTGGTGTATAAATAGAATTAGCCTTTTTTATTTTTATGTGCATTATTAAATTGTTAGTATTAATTAAGGTTTAAGTTACATGGTTTATTTTAATGAGGATTATAGAGGGTTAATATCGGAATTTTAATTTATATGTTTAAGGGGAGGCTGATTTATTTTGTACTCCCCATAACAATTATACAATAAATAAAAATTGGTCCTCCCCTCCCTTTAACAATCCCCTTTCTATTCCTCTCCCCCAAATACTTTGAATTTTTTTAACCCTACTTCCCTTTCCCCCCAAATGTTTTCTGCCGAATAAACTGAATCATTCCCCTTTTAATGGTGCTCAAATTCCATCGCAGCGAGTAAATTCCCCTTTTAGTTGTGCTTACTTATTCCCTCTTTGTTAGTTTTTTTACCCAAAGTTGGATTTTGACGAACCGCCATCCGATCTCGCCTCTTTCTGCTACTAGCTTCTTTTCCCACTCTACACCCGCCTGTGGTTCCTGTTTACTTCTTCTTTCTTCGTTAATTTCTATGTCTCATAACGCATAAATCCGATTTCACTTTTCATATTATTCACCATTTCGTTGAAGGCAAAGGTACGAATTTCATCATAAGCAGAGCTAAAGTCAAATCAACAATTACCATTTGGTAACAATTACCGCTAGTCACTAATTGGATTTTGGCGATTTGTAACTTTAAGTATAGTTTGGAAAATAGGGCTAGGTAACTAGTTTAGTCCTGTTGCTTATGTTGAGTTGTTTGCTGCTCCAGTGATTAAATTTATTGTTAATTTTGTCTATTAACCTCTCTGCTTCAATTTGTTATGACACAGAAATTCCAAGATAAATTATGATTTGCCAGCATTTATGATTTGCTGTGAGACGTTGAGTTGATTTTGTCCATTGACTTGTATTACAGGAACTCCTCTACATGAATTAGGTGATATTATTGGCCTTCCTTTCAGTTGGTAATATGTAACCGTTGGTATATGAATTAGGTGATATTTGTTGTGAGACGTTTAGCTAAAATGAAGATACTGAATTTGAAGGAATCAATGGGTTCCATCATTATAAACAGTGACTTTTGTTTGAAGCATATTTCATATTTTACTGCATATTTCATATTTTACAAATGACAAGCAGATTACCTATTTTAACATAGATGATAGCAGCTATGCGTTCCTTGCTACTAACTAGGTATGCCTTTGGAATATCGAATGGTTTTGTTAATTAGAACTTTCATCAAAATATAGAACAATTATTATTGCTATGCAGATATAACTATGTATTTACCATCTACTGTAACATTAGAATTTTCATGGAAAATTTTCAGGTTTGTGCCAATGTAAATAGTATGTAGCAAAAAGTAACCATACATGATTGTTTCTTCCCAATTGCATTGCCAATATTTTTACATGGAGTCATTATGGTTGGATAGTGGCAATAAATCTTTCTGACCTTTTTGGTTTTATAGACTACATTTGCGAACTAGCAGTGATCCCGTAAAACTGCCTGTTTTTAAATTTAGCAAGAGTTTTGTTGATAGTCCTGAAAAACTATTGATCTATTTGATAAGTTAGTGCTAGGCGTATAAAACCATTAGTGATATATGTTGATAATTAATTGGATAAAAACTACAAGTTTGTTGTGTTACGGAATACATGGTAAGTATTGGCAATAACTGTATCAAGAGACCACCTTTGTTGTGCATACACATGCCACATACATAAGTTAGTTAGTTATATGTGTTGTGATATATATGATAGCCCACGTTATTCAAAATATTGATATATTATACTGTATATTATATTTAAGCATTTTGGATTTAAAAGAAAGCATGCATTATATACCATTATTGAATAATGCATTTCTTATTATAATTTGGATAAGCAAGAATCTCATACAAACATAATTTGATCTGCGTGTTATATCTTTTAAAGTTTACTGTACTATTCAGTTGCTATGGTACGAGAGTCGTGTATGAATTTGTTTATGGGGAATGCCAAAAAGACGGAATGTTTTTTTGGTCCAAATGTGCGAATATGGAATCCAACGAGTGCTGTTTCGTCTCTCCTTTTTAATCCCACACCCCCCATGAATTGCACGACTCCCATACTATTTCGCACCCAAATTTCCAGGCCTCACAGCATGTTCCTTTGTTTATATATTTTAAATTTAGCAATATCCTGTCAAACTATGATGTTTTATATATAAATTTTGATTTTATATGTATTTTTGGCTAGTGTGTCATTAGATGTGCATGGCAATTGTGTACCATAACAGACTTTCTGATTTATACTGCGTTTTCTATTATGAATGTAGCTTCGGCTTGTACTATATCATAGCTATTGTTTATTTATTTCTAAGGTTCATGTGAGGATCTTCTACTTTATTAATCTGAGATGGATGATTGGTGTAGGGAGCAGGTAAGTGACTGCAAAATGAATCGAACGTTCTTCAGCCGATGTTCATGCTTCTATTTGGTGGACCCTTTTATTCGAAACAAAGAAATAATGAACTCCATCATGACTGAATCAGAAGGCAGTGCGATGGGTCCATCACTTGTAATTCTAAATTCATCTTCAGACATTTTCAGAAGTTGTATAAAGACAGTGCTTGCTAAATATGCCAGTGAGATCATGAATTGCATGCCATCAAGTGTATATATAACAAAGTTTCCTTTATCCGTAACAGATGAAGAGCTGCACTGATCTTCTGATGAATCAATGTCTTTACGACCGAAATCATGTCGGTAAACTGATACTTCAATATGATAATGATAAATTTACAATTTTTAATGTTGAAAAACACATATAGTCTTTCTTTCCATAGCCGACTGATGTAACGGACTTAACCGTAGCTTACCAATCTGTTAATAATATATGTACTCATACAATCATTTGTATCACAAGTATGTAGAAGAAAGAAAGTGATCTTACTTAATCTAGGAATTCAGTACAAGCGATGGTAATTGCATTTATATTCTTTTTTCGATGTTGTCTTTTAAGTAGAAGGCACAATACACTGTAGATCAGGCAAGAAAATGCTACAGACTTTGATCTTTTTAGACAGACAATAATTCACTATGTAATGGTTATCCTTTTGTTTACTCTTTTTATACTTTAAGTTACATGCTTTTAATCGGTATTTTCTTTTGACTGACCTATTAAATTGATATCTGGCTGTTTCCAAAGCGGCTAATAGATCTAATTGAGCTAGCGCATGCTTCTGTTTGGTGAATAAGTGAACAACTTTCCCAATACAAACTTTCAGGATAAAGCTACTTCAGGAAAACAAGGGCTTGGTGTCAAAGACATGCCAAAGAAGATTGCAAGCTGCTACTTTGAGGGCTAAAAGGCAAACTTTGACGAAAGCGATGAAGATACTGCTTCTGATTCAAATATTTCTCCGAAATGAAGTAAAATAGAGGATACTAATGTATCAGCCAGCGGTGTCCAGTTTAGTCGATTAGCAATGCTTGGGTTTGTATCTTTCTTTGTTGTTGAACTGGTTACCGGAAAGGGACTAATGGAGGTAATTACTGCTAACTCCTAACTCCTAACATAAACTTAGTTATGTTTTTTTCTTCACTGTTTACTGATCGTAATACTCTTAGGACCTTTGTTTTTAAATTATTTAATAAAATAATAACTGAGAAACATTAAATTTAACTTTTAGATGTTTGAAATTTTAGGTTTCTGAATTTTAAACTTCACATACTCTACTTTCAAAATTATAGTATCTCCTTTGTTTTAAGCTTTAAATAGTTTACAGTCCCAAAGAAACCAACTTCATATTCTGAATATTCTAAACCAATAGCAGTACACTATTTTTATGTCTAAAGATCTTCAAATACTTCTCTGCTGAAAATGCATGCACGTTACTTCTTGTATAGTTATGTTTATTCTAACTAGATTCTGTTTTGATGCAGAACATTGGATTTATTTCACCGTACAACAGTAGTTGGGATCCTCACTGCGTTCCTGATTTCCTAGTCTGTTGCTTCTCCTAAATAGATAATACACTATAATTAAAATCCTAACATTTTTAGTAAGTAATCATTTCTACCACATTAGTCTTTATACACGACCATCGCTTCTAAGCAAGAACTAACAAACACATGTGCAGGTTCTGGCGCTGTCGAGTGTCGATCACGACCGTCCATTCAATCAGGGCGAGGAAGAAAGACGTTCCCATCTCGGGCTTCAAATACGTAGCCACAAGCTGTCATGCCCACAATGCATCCTTAACCGACTTCGGTGGCGTCGGCGATGGTGTGACGTCCAACACAAAGGCGTTCAATGACGCAGTTAGCAGTCTATCACAGTATGCAGGTGATGGGGGCAGTATTCTGTATGTGCCAGCCGGGAAGTGGCTGACAGGGCCTTTTAACCTAACAAGCTACTTCACTCTCTTCCTTGATGCTGATGCTACTGTTCTTGCTTCCCAGGTTTTCTTCTTTATAAAATTAGTATAATTTTGTTTTGTTTTGGTATGTCTTCTTCCTTCACGAGGTGATTCTTTGAGAAAGGGGTTATATTTCTCTTGTCATTTCGTGAATGTTCTCTCCCTTCACGAGATGAATAGCCGTCCAGCTTTCAACTTCATCCATGAATGAAGTAATCGATTTTATTTCAATCTAAACTTGATAAAGAGATTATATTAAATAGTCGATAATTTTTTGGTTTTAGAATGTCCATAGATTTGGTTATTCTTAAAGCTACTGCATAGTATTGCTGTCCAGGTTGGTGCCACTAAAGGCATTAATTTTCAAGTTTGCAACTTTGCAGTTTTATATAGAACTTCATTCCCAACTTAACTTGCAACTCCATCAGCTAAGTACAAAGTGTTGTGTGTTGGAGCACAGGACATAGGCGAGTGGCCAGTAATAGACCCGTTGCCGTCATACAGAAGAGGAAGAGATAGGCCAGGAGGAAGATACAGCAGCCCCTTCAGTGGCACCAACCTCACCGATGTCATCATTACAGGTTGGTTTGGCATTTATCAATATCATACATATATAATCATGCACTGAAATAAAATTTAAATTTCTCAGGTAACAATGGCATGGTAGATGGACAAGGAGCCTTCTGGTGGTCGAAATTCAACAGCAAGAAGCTAAAATACACTCGCGGATACCTAGTTGAACTGATGTACTCGGACTAGATCACCATAACCAACCTCACATTCCTTAACTCTCCAAACTGCAACATCCACCCCGTTTACAGTAGCAACGTACTCGTGTCAGGGATCACAAGAACAAAATTGATAGTTGATACTTTGACTTGGAAGTTTTAATTTTATGTTTCAAACTTATAGGGAATGCTCGAGGATGATGATGGGATTTCACAGGAATCCAGGATCAGGGAAACTAACAGGGGTGTATAGAACACAGAATTATGGGTAATCAAGCGTTTTGTAAGTACTAGTTAGGTATAATATTTTCTTTGTACTAGATGTGTAAATTTTTATATCAATGGTCCTTGTATGCAAGTTTGGTCATTTATTCAGAAAACTATTGTATTGAAATAGTTATGCATATTCTATTTGATTATATGGTTAATTGTTTGAACATGATGATTATGTGAATGATTATTGATTAATATTGTGGAAACAAAATAGACTATTAACAAGAAATAATTGCATGAAAAAATACAGCAAATTAATCAATAATTTTTAGTAGCGTTTTAAAAACGCTACAGAAATACATGTAGTGGCGTTGAGTAAATGCAACCGTAAATCAGGGGTAAAATTGGATATTTTATTAATAGCATCAAAAAGTTTTTTTATGGTCTTTTTAAAATGCTACAAAAATATTTATGGTGGCGTTTGGAAAACATTACAATAAAAGTATTTACAATGGCGTTTATTAGAAGTGCTACAAATATTTTTTATTTTTAGTGACATGTTTTCTCGTAACGATTATCGAAATGCCACCAAAAATGATTGGTGGCGTTTTTTGAGCGTCAAAAAAAAATCATTTTTCTTGTGGTGTTCACATTACTTGGGCATAATTAACTCTAATTCACCATCTAGCTTTCTACTTTTGTCGAGCTTACAACACCTACCCAAGATAACCATTGACCCTAAAGTCTCGCAAGCATGATACTTACCCCTAGGTGAAAGTAACTAATCTTTGGGCTTTGGGAACTTGATATTTAAGGAACGACAAGTTAAATCACACTTTAGAAGCCAGGTTACACCTAGATTCGCCTAGGCCCACATCCATATTCCTTTATTTTGGCATTGAAAAAAAATAACGTTAACATTTTGGCGCTAGACGGAGGGCTGATCCTCCGATCCTTTGGATAACCTACCCATCCCTAGTTATTCCGTCCTGATAAGTTAAATCTTGAAGAAATAGACCATGGATAAAGGGTCTCAACAAGAATCTTCTGAATCTCGAATGGCTACGTCAGAGATCAGTGATCTAGGAATTACTGAAGAACAAAGGCTAAGATTGGAAGCCCTGCGAATCATGAACAAGGAAAAGGAAGTAAAACCATATAAGCCTACCTATTGGAGCATTAACCCTTTCCATATAGGACTAACCTCCATTTTTGCTTTTAGTGGTCCAACATCAAATGAATATAACCTATTCTCTCACATAAAAGAATCCATCCATGCACAGGCTAAGCGAACTATATTCAAGCAAAAAATTATGGAGGATTTTAATCGCTTTACCTCAAGATGGTCTTGGAAAGTTGCATCTTAGTCTCACGATAAAGTAAAAAGGAAACATGAAGATAAGGAAGAAGCGATAAAACTGAGTAACAAAAGAGTTAAGTTCCGACGTCAAAAGGGAGTCTTCGAGTCAAGATTACCTGAAGAATGCAAACTTACCACATCAATTGAGAATATCTACTTCCCAACTAGACATGAGCTTAATTTTTGGCCATCATTAAAGAAGAAACCTAAAAATGAAGTAAAATTAGGAGGGCCTTACTTCTACTACCTTATGATGAATGGACATGAAACCAATCACTACAGAGTTCTTGAAGGAATGATTATCAAGTTCTTCAATACATGTCAATTATACAGATATGTAAAGAAAATTTAACCGGTTCTAACAAAGGATTCCTTGAAGAAAGAATGTCTGCATGGTTGGGAGTATGAAAAACTTCTTAAAAACTGGAAGCACCTAAAATGGGTGAAGCTACCAACGATGGTGAAAAAACCTTGTTCGTGCCAAGATAGCCAGGGCAAGGCGTCTCCTGGAGGGAGGCAATGTGCAAGCCTTTATCCGCACCCAAATCAAAAAGGGGCAGGTTAAAGCCTCAAAAAGTGTAAGCCTCTGTCCCTAGGTCAGAGCAGCTAAAACTCTTACTCCCGCCTACGATGGCCTGGGTAAGGCACCCCTTGGAGGCAGGAGGTGCGAGTGTAAGTCTTTATCTGCGTCCAAATCAGATAGGGCCAGGGTAAAGCATCAAAAACCCTTATTCGCACCTACGATGGCCAGGTTAAGGCTCCACTTGGATGGGGTGATGTGTAAGCTTCTATCACCGCCTACAATGGCAAGGGTAGAGCATCAAAAAAGTAAGCCTTTATCCATGCCTATGATGGCCAGGGTAAATGATGTAAGCCCTTACCACCGCCTACGATGGCCAATGTAAGGCGCCTCTTGGAGGAAGGCCGGGTAAGTCCTTGGGACTTGCTTGAAAATAAGCTAGCCAAGCGCACCGAACACATAAAGCCCAATGAATGGGTCATAGGGCCGAAACGGCTAATCAAAACACAATAGTGGCTCACAAATCAAATTGAAGCCCAGAGAGTGGCTCACAAAGCACGTACATCCTCTGCTTTGGTAAACAAACCTGAAATAGGTAGCAAAACTATTAAATACCCGAATCTAGGTTTTGGTTCGGGGCTTCTATTATCGCCATAACTGGATTTTGGGTAACCGAATCTGGATTTCGGTTTGGGACTTCTATTATTATAAGATGTGGATTCCTGGTCTTTTATCTAAATATCCGAATTAGGGTTTCAGGATTTCAAGCTATTATTGCCACTTATGGAATTATGGTCTTATATTAAATACCCGAATCTGGGTTTCGGTCCAAGACTTCTATTATTACTAGATGTGGATTTCTGGTCCTCTATCTAAATACCCGAATTAGGTTTTCGGGATTTCAATCTATTATTGTCGAATATGGATTTCTAGCCTTCTATTAAATACCCGAATCAGGGTTTCGTTTCGGGACATCTATTATTACCAGATGTAAATTTCTAGTCTTCTATCTAAATATCCGAATTAGGGTTTTGGGATTTCCATCTATTATTGTCGGATATGGATTTATGGTCTTCTTTTAAATACCCAAACCTGAGTTTGGTTCGGGACTTCTATTATTGCCAGAAGTGGGTTTCTGGTCTTCTATTAAATACTCAAGTATGGGTTTCAGAATTTCTAACATTTGCCAAAGGAGGATACCTGGTCTCCTATTAGGAATGCGTGAATATGGGTTGCAGAATTTCAATCTATACTCCCCAAAGAGGATTTCTGGATCCCTATTTCAATACCCTAACCTGGGTCCCATGACTATAATTCTCATTTCCGAAAAAGGATTTGCAAAGCAGTACTTGGGTTGTTACCTCGGGACTGCTATCTAAAAGCCTTCTGACGAAGATTATGATATCCCGCATCTTACATAGGGAGAGTTTCTAAACTTATATGTACAAAATTTCTAATCGTTATTTTGAAAAAATATAAAATACGAATGATTGTATCAATCTATCACAAGAATCATCTATTACTTGGTTACAACCTAGATAGGGACTCATATAAACTGAGAAATTATTGTATACATCTTACTATTAGCAGAAAGCTATCACAAGAATACTGTGTATTAAGATTTATGCAGAAGGATGCAGAAAGAGATTCTAAATGTGAATATTCAAAACACAATAAGGATTACTCATCAGGTGATACCTAAAAAATTTGCAAATATACTTTTGCAGAATTATTTACAATCATTTCACGAATTATCAAGTACCGAAGTTGAATCTTAATACCACAATAACACCAAGCATATTACATCTCCCTATTTATATCATATTGACACTCTGCCCTATAACAATTCTTGATGTCAGTCTTAATTCACCTACACCACTAGGAAAAAATCGACTCATCGTATCCTTGAGGAAGATTCATCAAATGAAGGAATGTCTCGATAAACTAAGTTTTTTGATCAGGGTCGGGATTCTTCAAGGAAAACTCCCAAGCCTTACAACTTGCTTTGGTCTCCTTTAACTCAAATTCTAAGTTGGTAATTCATTGAAGTAAATTACTCACTTCTTCATCAAAGTCGGTACAAGGGGTGGTCTTTATCTAACTCTTTAACTCAAGGATAGTATTATCTTTTGCTTTCAATCAAACTTCCAAAACAATTACTTGCACGGTCAAATTATTAATGGTCAATTTTTGAATATAAAATGCTTTATCTTGAGTCATAATAGGATCTACTTTAAGAATGCCCCTCTGCTCCATGATTGCTAATGACTTCTCCCTGAGTTGGGAAGGTGGAATTTTGGATTGATTCCCTATTTACAAACAAAACAAGACACAATTATTTAAAAATCTTAATTTGAAAGGATGGTATTGATAAAATTATACTTAACTAAAAAGTTTACTACATAAACTCTTAAATTTATCCAAACAAGCTTTGAATTGTTTTAGATACACACACTTTAAAGACTGCAGAAGGTGACTCCATTTTTCAGAGCACCTACTATTTATATTATGCGGCATGCCAAGTTATAAGTCTCTTTAAATTATTTCCCAGTCATTACCTAAAAACTCAAGGGGAAGCTGGTAATTCATACAAACGAATCTAAGGTCTCCCAGAAAATGGTCCCCTCCAAATCTAGATATTGTTTGGGAAACAGATTGCGTTGGGTATACTCTCATTATTCTAACATATGAGTGTAAAGAATCTTTTGACACTACATCTTTGAAAAGAGTGAGATTCTGCCATAATAAGGTAAAATCAGAAATCACCAACAAGATCAGATTTGAAGTACTTTTGTCAAGACCATAATATTTTTGGGAAAAATCATTATAATTTTCGGCAACTTCTCTTGCTATAAACGAGATCGAATTGTTTCCTTATGTTTCTTATCTAACAATTCCTTATGGCACGAGGCAATGTTTTCCTTGTCTATGCATCATTATAGGAAATCAATTACCATGAATTAAAAAGGGAAGAAAACACTTTAAAAAGAGAAAACCATACCTAAGAAGTAGGGACTTCAGGCTAAGCAGGAGGCTCTTTTGCTTTCTGCCCTTGGTCGGAGGGACCACTATCCTTAGCAAAAGTTTTAGCAGAATCCTAATTAGTAGGTGCATTCGTAGGATCAAGATTTGATTCCTCGGAGCCATAAATGCCGTCAGTAGAAGGAGAAGGGATGTTATCTCCTCCTCCAAAGTTATCACAACGATCTTTATCTTCGGAACCAAGATCGTCGCCATTATCACCTCTCTCGTTGTCAACGCAATAACATCATGTTCCTCCTATCTATCAGGTGGAATAAAATCATTAGGAAGATCTTCAATATATATAAACTTCTCAGGCTCCATTGTATCTCTTTCAGGGAGTTGAATCCCTTGCTTAATTTGCTCAATTCTGTTCATAACGATGCCCATAATAGGAGGATTAATCTAAGGAAATTTCATTTCAGGATACTTTTGGAAGTTATCTAAATATACCAAGAAAAGAGCTTATATGAAAGATTTCAACATCGCCACTGGAAGAAAAGAGTCCAGGAATAAAGAAATTCTATCTTTAACATCATAAATGACCCGTTTAGCATTAGAAAGCGCATTATGAGTCTTAGAAAGATGGTTGTCTTTCTTTTTTAGCTGGTCGACTTGGTTGATCACTATACGTTTCTCATCCTCAAGATTCTATCTAGATGACTCAAGAGCTTCAACTTTGTCAGATTAAAAGATTCTTGGCCTATTTCTCCTCTTGGAATTCTGACTCATTCTTTTCAAGAAATGTTTTTAGCTCCATATTTTCTTTCTCATGCACTTCCTTCGCTGCACTCAAAGCATCGACATTAGACTACAAGGCGGATTTCTCCTCTTTGAATTTCACAATCTCAGAAGAAAATTAAGTAGAATCTTCTAAAGGGAGAACCATTTCTTGGTTATCTGAATAAAGGAAAGCGGAGTCAACATTTGTGTAAGAATGGAAAACAAAAAACACTAAGAAAAACAAAGGTGTACCAGAAGATGTTTCTTGATGAGAGTTTGTCGTAATTTCGTCAAATCTGAAGACGAGGAGGGTAGCACAGTATTGGTAATATCCTCAGAGGAAAGAGAAAGTCTTACAATTTCATCAAAATCTTGAATCTTGAAGAAGGCCCAGAAGGGTAGGCTTGTTTGGGAGAAGAGTGCACGTTTAGCTCATGTTCCACTTAATCCAAGGACCTTGGATAATCAGGTACCTAAATGAAATTAACAAATTCACTTCCCGTGGTTGTCGTTTGAGACAAGTTGACAACAGGAGTAACACTAGTGGAAAAAGCAATAGGATCGGGGGTATGCTGCTCATCAGACTCAGCGACAATTTCCTTGCCAAGAGAAGAAGAGGAGGATGCGCCGTCTTTTTTCTTTTATGAAACTGGTTCATCAGCAATCATGATAAGTTTTCTCTTAGCTGTGGCTTTAGATCGAGCCAGAGAATCCAAAGTAGATTGCCCATCAGAAGCTTCAGTAGATAACCAAAGAAATGACATCAAAAAAGTAAAATTAAATAACCTGAATGTGAAATAAAATTTCGAGATCATTATTGAAGAGCAAACTTACCCGAAGCGCCCGGAAACAAAGGGGTTAATGGAATAAACAAGTCAGAACCCAATGTTAAGTGCTCGGTACCAGAAAAATGGAGGGGTGGTTTCCCCAAAATCTTTTGTCCTGGAGGGAGAATAGCATGCTTCTGGAGGTTATTCAAAGTCAGCAAAAAGGATCACTTTCACAATTTCTCGGAAGCCTCATAAATTGTATCAACAACCGGGGATTCTTCATCACTTAAACTTTTCTTCGAGGGAGCGGAGGCTGGAAAGAAATAAAGGTTAAACAGAGTATTGAGATGACATAGTTGATGCAGAAGTACAAAACGCACCCGGAGTAGCAAAAGTGCCCTGACACCTGAGGGGGACCTAATATATAAAAATTGAGTTTTCCAGCCTCTAAACTTATAAATACCTTCATGGTTCAGTTTCTTTGAAGGATTCACATGAAGGATTCACATGAAGTATAGGTGAATCCACTCCTTTTTCCACAGATAGTCGTAGCAAATGGTGAAGAAGACGAGTGCTGAGGGAAGACTACCCTGCCTCAAGATCTATCAACTCAAGATATAAATGATAAGTATATGTATTCAGAGTCAGTTGAATTGGAGCTAGCTACAAATGTTGCAAAAACCTTGAAATGAAATCTGGGAATGGGAAGAAGCCACCATGCCGGATATGAATAGCCGAGTATGCAAAGAATCCTTCTGGCAGGTTCTGAATAGTATCATTTTTAGAAGAATGAATGGCGTTTACCCCAATCATACCAAATTCCTTAAGAATTGCGCCCACTTCATTTTGAGATTGGATAAGAGAATGCTATGGAACAATTTCTTTCTTTTCTTGAGGGGTAGTGGAACTACATAGATTCGATTCATCGACATTTTGCTCCTTAGACATGATGCTGCTAGGTGATATGATTCCATTAAAACACATTAGCCCATTGATTTAATAAAAATGAGGAAAGTAAAGAAAAACTATTTGCTTAAGTGGGCATGGATCATTTTAAAGTTTAACACCATAGTGAAAATTCATCGCCATCATTCATTTAGCATTGGTGTGAAAAGTTGAAACACATCACGAATCACCAGAATTGCATTTTTAACAAAATTCATATAAAGTCGTGCATACACATATGCTTAAAATGGTTAAGTTATTGGTATCATTTGCATTGCTGGTGACGACACCGAAACCAAAGATAACTTAAGTTTTTGGTATCGATGGAGTTAAAACCAGAACAACCCAAATTCTTAGTATCGACAAAATCCAAAATATGTCAGTATCGGTAAAGGTCTAATTGACATTGAAGTTTCAAGATTAACCAGTACTAAAGTAAAAAAATATGGCTCTTGGTGTTGATTATTCATGGTTTCGATATCAATAAGACTAAAACTAATGAGAATCAATAATATTTGATATTGAATTCATTAGTACCAAAACGAAGATTCCATCATCATAATAAAAGTTAGAATTCCTTATAGGTGAATTTTACATTTTAAACCGCAAATAGCATGTAATTTCAGATTATCAAGAATATAAGATGACGGGTCTCCATGATTAACCATTAATGTCAATTCAAGTTAACTGTTGTTCATTCGAATTCATTCTAATGAGAAATCAAGGGTTAAATAACCTTGATTACCCTTGATTGAGCCCATAATCGAGCGTAAGAGGTAGCGATTTTTGAAACTTAATTTAACCGATTCATAAAATAATAAAATTTATAGAGAAAGGATCAAATCTCTGGTACTGGAAAGTTTACTAGATCTCAAAGAACGATGAGTTTGTTTGAGTGTAATTACTTGCAGGAGAAGAAAATAAAGAAGGAAGAAGTAGAGTCTCTATACTAAAAAGCACGTTTCATCGGGTCCATGCAGGCGGTTACAAATCAAATGGTTCAGATCAATCCAACATGATTAAAAGGCAGGAAAACCATGTACTTTCAAGACAGTACTAAGCAGAAGCCAAAACTATTGACTTGAAAAGTCAAAAATACCCCTTTACAGAGAGGGGGGTAAATGCTACTACCAAATTTCAATACCGAAACCAGAGGAAAAGTGAAGGGGTATCTAGTGATTCAATACCATAACAGAAGACTGAAGAGCCGAAATCAGGAATCAAGGGATTAGAAGGAACCCAGACAACACCAAAAGCAAGAAGGATAGAAGCATGGAAGCCGATAGCATAAGGACAAAATGAATGCACGGCATCCATACCAACTTGCGATAAGAAGATAACATGGTATCAGTATCGGATGCCAAAGGAGGCAGCAGCAAGGAGCCGATACTAAAGAAAGCAAAGCTGATGCTTTAAAACGAGACCGAAGGCAGTATCATTGGGAATGAAACCAAACATAGAGGAAAGATGGCAATCCAATCAAAGCCAAATATGTATTAAAGAAGAAGCACCAGACCAACAGGGAGAAAGCGAGTGCTATCGGTACCAACAGGCTTGGTATCGATACTATTACCAAGGGTGGCACTGGAATCATCAGGAAGAGTTTATAAGGAACATGGGATTGAAGCCGGTACCATAACCTAAAACTATCAATGTGGGCCGTGACTCGGAAGACAATGCAAAAGGGGAGCTACCCACACTAACGTGCTTAGTGTCGATACCAATACTAAATGTAGCATCCTAGTTATATAGAAAGAAGCATAAAGACAATATCCAAAACTCTAACGCAAGACAATAATTGGAAAAACGAAGCCATCAACAACACTAGATTAAGAGGACACTATCAGCACTAACATGCTTGGTGTCGACACCACCACCTAGAGGTGACACGAGAGTTACAAACAATACAGATTGGAAATCGGCACCTAGAGTACAGAAAGCGGGTTGAACCCAGTGCTAAGCAATTGCTACCGAAGACAGAAGCTCTCCGAACCGGGCTTCCTACTGGACTGTTACCAAAGAGGGCTTAAATTGCCTATAAATAAGACCCCAAGGTTCACATTTCGAGGGACTTTTTCCTCTTTCTCAAATCTTGTATCCATTTCTTAGAGAGAAAGCCCTAATTTGTAAGTCAATTTGGGGATTTCACTTGTAATCACCTTTGTACTCACGCAAGTGATCAATAAAGAGAGATTAAGCGCTTATCACTTACTCCACTTATTTTCCTTATTGTTGTTTCATAATAATGTCTTCTACTTGGGAATAATTACCGAAATAACCCTAATGCACCATCTAACTTTCTACTTGTGTCGAGCTTACAAAGCCCTATCCCAAGATAACTGTTGACCCTTAAGTCTCGCAAGCGTAATACTCACCCCTTTGGGAAGAGTAACTAATCTTCGTGCTTTAGGATATTAATATCTAAGGAACAACAAGTTAAATCACACTTTAGAAGCTAGAATACACCTAGATTCCTCTTGTTTCACATCCATATTCCTATATTTTGGTGTTGACGAAAAATTACGTTAAAATTTGGCGTAAACGATGGTGCGATCTCGAGAAGCAGGATATGATGGTTCAATCAACAATGGGCTCGTTCTAGTGGCTCTTTAATCAGTAGTTTTGGCATGAGACAAGGATTTTGTGCTTTGACGCGATTATTTCATCATTCGACGATGGTGATTCCATGATGGGAAGCAGAAGCGACTTCGATGATAGATGGTTATTCTCCGATAGGCAGAGTATTTAGACTTGAGTCAGTGTAAATGAAGTCAGGATGATGAGACTTCAGTTAGGATGGGGAGAGTGCAAGTCAGGATGTTGAGACTATGAGTCAAGTAGAAAAACTAGTAGTCAGCAAGGAGGAACTGTCAGAAGAGGTTCAAGAAGCAGGGTATAACAACAGATGTAGTTATCTAGGCAGTTCCTGTTGAAGAATGGAGTTTTTATGGCAACAACCTTATTTCAATATTAATTGATTATAAAATATATACTAACACCTCTATCATATATATATATACACACACAAATATGCATGATTTTTATACAGGAAATATTACTGAAGGATATACAGTTTAAAGATGTTAGAGATTAAGAATTCAGAGATATTTCAAGACTCATGATTATTCAAGATTTCAAGAGTTCAAGATAAATATAGTTATAGAGTCTAGATTATGTAAGACTCTGAATAGCACTCCAGGTTCAAATTCAAAATAATTTCAAATTCTGATTTTCAAAATCTATTTTCAAAATTCTATCTTCAATATCATTCCTCTCTATTTTACTTTCTATTTTTATTTGATTTTAAACTTAAGTTTTATAGATTTATACTTTATAAGTTATATATATATATATTTTTATACTTTAATTTTATATAGTTTTTTTTTTGAGCAAAAGATGCGTGATCTTCCAAAAGGAAGAGAGCACACATATATATATAATAATAATAAAGTAATACAAAAATCCAAATACAATCACCAGACGAAAGGCTCACAAAGAAAATGTAAGGGATAATAGATAGATGAGTTCCGACAAGGCCACCACCCATCATACTTCTTATCGAATTCCGGCAAGGCCACCACCCGATAAGAAGTATATCTATTTCCTTACATATAACAAACTATGAGCAAAACAAGTGAAGTAACAAGTCCCCAAAATATACAACACCTCCACTCCTCATACACTAATACAACCAAAACAAATAAAAAATGGTCAGTCCAAGCAGCCACCTCAATAGCTCCACCATTTCCTCTACAACCTGTAATCTGAAAAACTGAAACAAAATTATCAGTAACTTACACATATATATGAGTATATGCCTATATATATATATAGACATATATCCATATATACATGTAAAAGAAGAATGACATAAAAAATAAACCAGCAAGGGGGAAGAGACAATCCAGGTAAAAAGAAATCAGCATCCCAGACGAAGTCTATTACTTCTAAAAAAGTTATTAAAACGAATGAATAAACTCAGATTTAATCTAACCTTACTCAAAAAGAGTCTAAATTGAATTTCACCAAAAAGTTTAAAATGCGACTCAGACATCCAAAACAAACAGAAATTTACTATGTTGATGATTAAATTTTCCTTAGGAACAGAAACTGAATGAAAAATTCTCTGGTTCCTCTCAGCCCAAATAAACCAACTTATGAAAATTACTAAAGAATCCAATATATATTTCTGTCTGGAATTGTAACGTAATCTAAGACAGTACCAATAATCACTACAACTACTAAAGGAATCAAAACAATCAAAAGTAAAAATCCTAATAATCATGTTGAAAATAGAGAGGGTAAAATAACAAGAGTAAAATAAATGATCTACATCCTCCTCTCCAATATTACAAAAACAGCATTTGACATCAAAAATAATATTCTTTCTTTTTAACATCTCAATCGTATTAAGCTTCTTATGTATAATCAACCACATTAAGAACTTTGCTTTAGGTGTAGAGTTAGACTTCCAAAGAAATTTAAAAGGATAAAATGAAATACCAGAAAAGTTAATAAAACTATACATCGAATTAACAGTGTAAACTAAACTTTTATCTATACCCCAGCTAATAGAATCTCCACTTTCATCCAAGTGATACAATGCTAACTTAGCTTTAAGCAGGGCCAATTGTCTTAATAAATCTACCTCTAAAATATTATTGAAGGAAAACTCCCATGGAGGATCTAAATCTGCTTTGTAAACATCCTTAATAAAAGCATTCTTAAAACTACTAATATTATAAAGATCACTGAATTCAACTTTTAGCGGCACTATAGATATCCAAGCATCGTGCCAAAAATAAGTAAGATTTCCTGAATGAACTAACACTTTACATCCTAAGTTAAATAAGTCAAAACAATTCAAAACCGACTTCCAAAAATGAGATAATCTATTATCCCAACCACCACTATTTTCTATAAGAAACTCCCCACATGAATAATATAATTTGGAAACTATAGACTTCCAAGAAGCCTTCACTTCTGGACATCTATATTTCCATAGCCATTTAGCGAGTAAAGCTGAATTAAAATTATGAAGATTAATGATCCCCAGTCCCCCCTCTGACTTAGATTTACAACACATGTCCCAATTAACTAAACAATTATAACCTCTACAACTAGAAACACCATTCCAAAGATAATTCCGCCTAATCCTATCAATCTTCTCAATGACCCATTTAGGAAATTGATGAACAGCCATCCAATACGAGGGGATCGCCGATAGAACTGAATTAACTAAAACTAATCTACCTGCTCTAGACAGGAATCTATTATTCCAGCTAGATAATCTATTACTAATCTTATCAATGATGACTATCCAATCTTCCTTCTTAAGCTTTGAAGGTCTTATCTTAAAACCTAAATAATCAAAAGGAAATTTCATAGTCGAACAGTTCAAAGTACTAGCTACCAAATACTCAACATTGTTAAAATCATTAAGAACCATTACTGCACTTTTATCAAAATTGATTCTAAGACCAGATAACATCTCAAAACAGTAAAGAATAAACTAAATTTATATAGTTTTAAACTCTATAATTTTATAAATATGTTTATATGGTTTATATTTATGTTTTCATATGATTTTCTACTTTATAATATTTATTTATAACACTATATTTTAATTCAACAATTTCCATAATTGTATATATATATATATATATAAATATATCAAAACACTTGAAAAATATTCAAATTTCAAATTTACAAATATATATGTCGACATACATATATATACATGTCAACATATAACTGTCATTTTTTCAAATTTGAAAGGAAGTGTCTTTTCACTATTTGTTATGGTTCAGAGACGTTGCAACCTTTCACACATTATAAAAGGGGCTGATTTCGAATTTTTAATCACTTCTTCTTCTCCACTTTCATTCCCTTTCATTACACCATTATTCTTTATCATTTTTCTGATTTCTACACCTATACTCTACCGAATTCAATTATGTTTTCACTAATCTACTTCTCTCTACACTATTTACTCATTACTCTCTGAATTAATTGCTATTGAAGAGTTATAGGGTTGTTTGTAATTGTTTGGGTTGAGTGAACGAATCGGTGGTATCCCTTGTAGCCGTGAAATCAAGGACGGGTAATCGATGGTATCCCTTGTAGCCATGAAATCAAGAAAGGTAAACTTGATCAAGTGTGTATGTGTGTGTGTGTGGAATTGGAGGTATCCCTTATAGCCAAGAAATAAAAGAGGGTTGTAATTGGATATTGATATAGTAATAAAACTCTGCGTAATCCAGCATTGCGTGGGACTGGACGTAGGAGCAATTCCGAACCAGTACAAAATCCGGTGTGTTCTTTCCTTTTCTGCACTTTATTTTTTGTTTATCTTTGCTTTTGTGTTTGATTCTGTGTATGTGATTGTTTCTGTAGTGTTTGATTCATATAGTAGTTCATATAAGTTTAGATTTTGTTTAAACTCTCAAAAACACTATTCACCCCCTCTAGTGTTTGTTTTGCCTTAACGATCCATTCCGAATCCCTGGTAGCAATAATAGTTCTTTTGTAGAGGGTTAGCCCACTGTCAGACCACCACTATTTAACGGTAGTAATTATTCATATTGGGCATGTTTAATGAAAATATATCTAAAGTCAGTAGGATTAGACACATGGAATAGTACAAAAAATGAATTTTTTGAACCCATAACTGCTTTTGCATAATGGACAAATGAACAAAAGACTGCTGCACAAAGTAAATCAAAAGCCATGAATATGTTATTTTGTTCATTAGATAGTAATGACTTTAATAGAGTATCAGTATGTAAAACTGCTTATGAAATGTGGAGAACTTTACAAGTTAGTCATGAAGGAACTAGTAAAGTTAAACAAACTAAAATAGAAATGTTAGTTAATCAATTTGAATTACTCAAATTGAACGAGAATGAGTCTATTTCAGATATGTATTGCAGATTTCAAGAGATAGTGCATTCATTAACAACACTCAGAAAAACCTAATCTGAAGCAGATCAAGTCAGAAAAATATTAAGCTCATTAACTCCAGAATGGGATCAGAAAACTTCGGCAATTGAAGATGCCAATGATGTCAATGAAATGAAGATTGAGGAGTTAATCTGATGTCTTATGAATTCCAAACACAAAAGAGAAAAGAAAACAGGTCAGCTGAAAAGAAATCTGTTGCATTAAAAGCAACATCAAATGATTCTGACTCGAGTAGTGAAGATGATGAGGAAACAACACTTATGACAAATCATTTTAGAAAATTTCTGAGATATAGAAGAAAATATTATAATCAAGGAAGTTCAAAATATAATGATGGTCGATGTTATAACTGCAACAAACCAGGCCATATAAAAAAATGTGTCCATATCCAGATAAATCGACTTAACAAATAGACAATAACAAGTTGTTGAGAAAGAGAAAGAAAGCATATGCAGCAACGTTAGATGATTCAGATTCATCATCAAGTGATGAAGAGCCAGAAACCGGAAATTCGAATATATGCTTTACAACAATTCAAAGTTCAGAAAAGGATCTAAAAACCGGGTGCCTTAATTAATTTTCAATTTTATTTGGTTGAATGGTTCCTTTGTTTTTTTGCTTTGATTTGAATTTTAAAAACTTTAAAAAATTAAACTTGAAATTTGAAATTCAAATTTGAAATTCAAATTTTGAAATTCAAAATAATAATATAATAACAAATGACTAATAAAATAATAAAATAAATTGTTTATGTGTTTGATAGGATTAGAATTATTTTTGGAATTCATTAAACCTAAAATATAAATCACATTTCATAAATATTCAATTTCCTTTGAAAATATGCACATATGTCGACATACATATGTTTATATATCGACATATACTGACCAGTAATTTGAAATTCAATGAATTTCAAAGGATTAAACTTTCAAACTTCCCTCCAACTTTTCACCAACTCCCATGGTTTGAAAAGGTGTCATTTAAGTATGAAAAGTTGTGCCTATTCAATTCATATCCATTCAATTTCTATATATACACCTATTCTTTCTACCTTTCATTCACAACTTAAATCAATATTCTTCATACCAACTCTCTTCAAAATTATCAATTCAATGGCTCTCTCAAGTTCATCTCAAAAATTGAAAATAACCAAAACCATCAAAGGTTGTCTCCATAATGACAAAGAGGCTATCAAAACCTATGCTAACTATTTAGAAAATGCTAATGTTAACATGGGTGCTTTCACCGTATTTGGAGATTTTCCTTCCTATGATCTTACTTCTCTCTTCGAACACAACGAAGTCCTAAGTCCAATTGATTCTCGCAACAACGACGAAGTGCGTTGTCCCAAACTCGTCAAGATGTTCTATGCGAATCTTAATCGCGGATTTTACGAAGGCAACGTAGATCAAATTTGAAGTAGCGTCAAAGGCACGCAAATTGTCCTCGATGCCAAACTCTTAGACACTATTCTAAATTGTAGAAGCACAGGGCCGGATTTTTCGAATTACAAAATCGATGAAACCGATTTAGAGACCTATTATGACATATTTAAAAACGATGTTCCAATGGAGTTCAAAAATCGCTTCTTTCATCCGAAAACGAGAATCGTAAACCTTCTCCTCCAACATGCCATCACTCTCCATTCCGAAAATTTCATCAACCCAACTCTCAAAGTCTTAAAGGCTCTCTTTGGTATTATGAGTGGTTATACTATCAATTGGGCTGACATGTTTTTAAATGAAATTAAGCCCATAGAAATTGTCCTTAAGAGAAAACACACTCAACTACGGTGTTTATCTCACTCGTATTTTCAAATACTTTGGAGTCGATCTTCTTGGAGAAGAGTTTGTGCCTAGAAAAGTGTTTGACTCATCAAACATACATTTCATGCAAATTCCTCTCACTTTCAAGCCATATGAGACATTCAAAGCCAAACAAACTCGAATGCAACGAGAACAAGCGCCAAATGGAAGTCGAAGAAGAAGAAGAAACTTTTTCAGAAAGAGTTGAGTGTCCAACCAACACTAGACGCATTTCCAAAGAGACGATTATTCAAAATCATGTCAAAATTGTCAACAATCAAAAGAAGCTTAAGAAGAACTTCTCCAAAATGACCAAATTCATGGTCAAGATGGGAAGAAATCTTGGAATCTCACCTCCTTCATCCTCAGAAAAATAGACTATCTAATGTAATTTATATCTATGTATTTGCTTATGTTTTGCTTTCGAATCTCGTATTTAGTGTGTCTTAATTAGTTGGATGTATTTTCTTTTTATTAAGTAATGAATGGAGTTTTATTTATGTTAAAATCATCTTTAAAGTCTCTGTAAAAACTTGAGAATTAATTATAGTTTAACATAAGTTCAAAAGATTTGAAATTCAAAAAATCTCAGAATTTTTTATAGCATATGTTGTCATACATTTATGTATATGTTAACATATAACTGCCAAATTTTCAAATCTTTTCAAATTTTAAAATTAAATAACTACTCATCTCCATTCAAAATCCAATGAATTCCAGACCCCATTTAAGCCTTTTTCTTCCAGAAAAATTCATTATTCTATTTTTCCTTCTCCCTTATTCATTTTTTATCGAAACCATGGCAAATCCAATTCATAATCTTAGTGAAATTCTAGAAGAAACCTTGAATTCTTTCAAAAATATCCTCTCTATTATTCTACAAAATCAGCATCATCTCGAACTAAGCCAAATAAAGATGTTTGAGTAGAAAGAGAAACATTTCGATACAATTCAGTGGCTAATCTCCTCTCTTTTCAGAGATGAAGATAATAATATCGCAAAGGCTCCACCAACCAAAGAAGATGTAGACAGGGAAGTCATCAAGAAGGATCCAATCTTTGGAGAAGACAGTTGGGTTGAAGTCCAAAGAAACATTTAATTGATTGGTATGGTTGATTTGATCGATTTGTTTGAATTTGATTTGGATTTTATAAATTGAAACATGTATATACTAAACATATGGTGTGGTGTGTTTCTGATTTGATTTGGTTTGTATAATTGATGTCAAACAAATGTATTTATAATACTTGGATTGGTTTGTAATTGATCATCATAATGTAAGGAATTACTATTACAGGTATATAAAGATTAAGGGGGAGTATTCTACTTTGAATTAGTAGTCACTTAGTTTCTTATCGATTCTATTTAAATAGTTATACAATTTAGGGGGAGTAGTTTTAGAATTTCTTTTTGATAATGCCAAAGGGGGAGAGATTATAAAATATAAACATAGTTTATAGGATTCATTTAGACAGGGGGATTATTTGAAGGATGATCATCAAGAGGTATATACAGGTATGATATTTTATAAGCTAAGGTTGTGTAACACCCCACCTCTACTAGGGTCACTCACAAAGGGAATGCACTAGGTTTGGTGAAGCATTATCGAGGTAAACATGCACAGAAATATTACAAGACAGAACATATACAAAACAGCGGAAGTAAAACAAATTTCATTACCTTATAAAATAAGGTCTAAAGCCTTTTACATCAGAATACATCAAAACCTGTCTTGCAATATTAAAGAAGCATAAAACCTTTTCATAAATTATTCCCCAAAATAAAGCGGTGAAGCAGCCATAGCCAGAAGAAGACCAAGCTATACATGATGACCTTCAAGCATAAGAGGTCCGAACTAAACAACATCATTTCCTCCCTGAAACCTGGGGGGGGGGGAACGGAAGACAAAGAGGCGAAAGAAAACGGGGTCAGTCATAAAGACTGGTAAGTCCTATCTACTTCCAGTATAAAAACAGGTAAAGGTAACATGACATGCATAAACTGAAAGTAAACATAAGGATGGCTACAAGATAGATAAGCTAAACCAAGATAACTGGATGAACTACAGTAGCAAGGTAAACTAAGGTATCATGATAAACTACGGTGTCAAGATAAATCAAGGTATCACATCATCAGTTTTCTATCAAGTATACTATCCCAACGTATCTATCATGTATAACCTCCCACGGTATCTATCATGTATAACATCCCAAGGTATTTATCATGTATATTTACTCTGCACCTCTCGTACTAGTATCCCAACCCGCGTCATGTGTTAACTATGAATGTCCCTTGCCCAATGTCATGTAATGGTCCATGTCAACCTAATATATAGCATATGTAGGTTTTTCCCAACTCGTATGTTTCTTTCCATGTATAAGTTCAGTCCTTCGCCGTAGGCCGTACGGGTTTTCCCATGTAAATCTATACCACCTCAACGTAGTACCATTTTATCCTTGAAGTTGTTTTGGACTGTTACCCTTGATCTGGTTATGTTTTCTTACCATGAACTATCGCGTGTTAACTTAGGATTTATGCCACCTAGGACCACTAGGGATTATGCTACCTAATGAACGTTTCCGTGTCTCGGTTTGGGTTCAAGCCACCTAGGGCCACCAGGGATTATGCCACCCGTCAACCGCGCCCTTTATCCCACGTGTGTATCGTGAATCGTTTTCCATGTCTAGACGCACAAGTATCTCAATGTGCCATCCGAGTTCCGTGCCAAGGCAAATCAAGAAATACGGAACTCGGTCGGGAGCTTTAAGTCATCTGCCGATGCAGATATCAAGGTCTGTTTTTGTATCCGTGGCTATGGTCCCACGTGACCCCTCCCTCAACTACTGAAAGGCACTCCAAGAAAAATCATGTATGAGAACTACATCCCGACCCCACTATGCCCCACTTACCTATTGGCCAACCTCACCCATAACTCGATAGCAAGTATATGGTCTGTTGGGAGTTCTCTGCCTTTCCGTACGTACACGATTGACTAAAGATGGTAGGTAGTCGACGACGCGCTATCCAGGGAAAAAACAAGAATCGTCGACTCCATGCTAATCCATCCCAGTCTTTAGGTCGCTCGCATAGCAACCAAGGCATACTCTTGGTTCCTCTACCGCAGACCTTAACCTCTTATGAGCCCAGACGGATCATCTGCAACCTCACAGAGGGATACCAAGAGTATCCTCACGTCCCCCGAAGCTACCGCTTCGTCACCCAGTTCGTTGGAGCCTTTATCTAAGTCAGATAATTCGCTCCTCCACGTGTGTTCAAGCGATGACCTACCATATCGGGTTACTCATCTATCTGTGAACTGGTCCAATTTCCTTGACTAAGAATTATTACTTAGTTATCCTTAACTAAGGTTTACCACTTAGCTTCTCTTCCCGCTATCCTTGTTAACTACGATTTTCAACCTAGTCCCCTGAGCTAGGGTTTTGTCTAATGGGTTAAGTGTTGTCATTCAAGTTCATGACTTAACCCGCCTACGAATCATGTCAAGATTTGGCTAAGTATTCAAGCCCAAGACTTAACCCTACAAGTTGGTTAAGTATACCAAGGAGCTCATGACTTAACCCTATTCAATCATCAGGTCAAATTGGTTAAGTATTTGTTTATCTTAACCCTATCAGATTATCGTGTTAGATTGGTTAAGCATAGATTATCTTAATCTCATCAGATTATCAAGTCGGATTGGTTAAGTATAAGTTAACTTAACCCCATCCACTAATCGTATTGGAATGGTTAAGTATATTTAAACGGTCTTGTGACTTAACCAGGGGGGTGTTCTCATATTAGATTGGTTAAGTATGGTTGCTTAACCTCATCAAATCATCGTGTATAATTGATTAAGTATAAGTTACTTAACCTCATTGAATTACCAAGTTTAGATCGGTTAAGTGTTTAACTTAACCCCATCGAATTACCGTGTTTAGATTGGTTAAACGTAAGTTACTTAACCCCATCTAATTACCGTGTTTAGATTAGTTAAATCTAAGTTACTTAACCCCATCTAATTACCGTGTTTAGATTAGTTAAGTCTTAGTTACTTAACCCCATCTAATTACCAAGTCGGATTAGTTAAATGTAAATTACTTAACCCCATCCCCTAATTGTCTTATATGGTTAAGTGTCACTAAGAAATCAAGTCCGGTTCCACTTAACCTACCATTCGTGTCATATCGGTTAAGTGTCATTAGTCAAAATTACTTAACCTTTTCATGTGGCATTAATTAGATTAATGCACCCCAACCTCTCACATTAGACTTTGTTGTGGTTACTAGTTAAGCCGGGCGGGTCCGAGTAGCTTTACACCACAACCTAGTCTAACCTCGGGTTTCAAGTGCTATATGACCAACTACTCACATTGGGTCCTATTGTTTGTAGCCACTAGTTAAGCCGGGCGGGTCCGGGTTGATTTATGCTACAAACTCAACCCAACCTCGAGTTGGCCACTTTCATGTTTAGTCTAGTGTCTTATTACACTTACAACCCACACATGTCTAGTTCAAGTTCCATGTTTTCCTACGTGTCATGACCACATTTAAATGTGTCATGAATGTCATGTTCTTATGTAAACCCCATGTCAAGTTTTCGTGTCATATTCACATTTTTCCTAAGCTACCCAAACGTATTTCCAACCCAAGTGGAAGCGAGTCACATAGTAGGGGTATTATGCCAACATATTGGCCTCAAACAGGCGAGATATCATAAAGGGATTGGCCGCAAACGTGAATATTATCCTAAAGGATTTGGCCTCAAGCATGCATAGTATCATAAGGGAATTTGGCCACAAATATGCATAGTATCATAAGGGAATTTGGACACAAACATGCATAGTATCATAAGGGAATTTGGACACAAACATGCATAGTATCATAAGGGAATTTGGACACAAACATGCATAGTATCATAAGGGAATTTGGCCACAAACATGCTTAGTATCATAAGGGAATTTGGCCACAAACATGCATGATAACATAAGGGGTTTGGGTTCATTCACATGCATAAGCCCCGAAGTCAAGTCTTTGCCAATGTTTCACAAGTCAAATGGTTCCCAAAGGTTCATGCTAACATTCCATAGATAAAGATTCAAACTTGCAAGATAAACTAGGTTAAACATAACATGAGTGGCATGATTAAGTCGCTAAAACTTAGCCCAAGGTCATAGATCATTGAAAAGGGGCAAAATTAGGTTCACATAGGCTAGCATACTAATGTTTCATCGCATTTTATTCCATGTCACATTAGAACCACCGTTAGAATCAACAAGTAGCTAGAACTTACATAGCGAGGCTTAGGGAAGGATCATGCATCGTCTTGATGAAGAAAGGTGGCTCCTTTGTTGAAGAATCGTCATGAAATTTGCGTAGCAACGTTGATCCACTCCCTTGATTTGATGTAGCAAGCTAGCACCTTTGATTCGGATCCGATTTGAATGCATAAGCCCTTGGAGTTGGAGATGGAGGCCATGACCAAGAGGGATTTGGGCAGCACTTCGTTGTTAGATTGATTTTGAGTGATTTAGGTTAGGTCCTAGGGTGTTTTTATGGAGATTAGGAGTAGTTTAGGCCATAGGATAAACCCTAGGATAGATCTGAGCCCTCAAAATCCGTCACAGGCCTTAAAACATGTCTTGAGGAACAAGTCAGGTGCACCCAGGCCAAACTGGCCGACCACCCAAGTCGACAGGGGTGTCGACTGGGCAGTCGACACCACCTGGGGTGTGTCGACTCCCAAGTCGACTCCCCAGTCGACTTGGGGCTGGCGGGAATTTTTCCGCCTATCCTGCTGGGCCTGTATTTGATTTCTGAATTCAAATTTGAACTGTTTTTGAACTTGAAATTTTCTGAAAACTTTGACGGGCCATAACTTGGTCATACGGACTCCGATTTCCGAAAACTCGGACTCTATTTCGCGTATTTTTCCGAGATGAACGCAATGGCGCAACCGGTTTCTCCTGATTCAGATTTTATAATTAAATTCTGCCTTGATTCTTGTCTTAGCATGTTGTAAAAATCCGGGTTGTCACATTCTCCCCAACTTAAAGGATTTCGTCCCCGAAATCTCCAAGTTAGGAAGAACACATCCTACCATCCATCATCCATCTACTCAAAACATCATTCATAGGCAACCATTGTCCTTAGACTATTTCTAATGCCATATGATCATATGCAGAACGTGTGTGTGTATATGCTCCTTAGCTAATGCTAATGATCAGGCCTGAATGATCTTTCTAATGCAAAATATGTTTAGTGCCATGAATCCAACATGTATGCAAATAGTCCTAGTCATATAAGTACTATATGCGTGCACAAACATTTATCCATATGCAACATCCGCATGACAACACATTCAATTTCATCCATAAACAAGTATAAATACTCGTGCATATGCAACATGAAACGTGACCGCGTCAATCTAGTATCTAATGTGTATTCGCGCATCCACGAGCAACCACTTGTAACCATTTGCAACCATATCAATCATAACATGTTTCAAATACATGTTTACATCCGTAGAGTTCTATCTAAGGTTCCCAAGATAAGATCGAGGAGATAATCAAGACAAGCTCCTTACGGGGTTTGTAACAGAAACAGGACCGAGAGGATATCCACCAAGCGATAGCATGCAAGTAAGCTCTACAGGTGAACCAAGGATCAAAGATATACTCTTAAAAAGAGACATGATGCACGTGTCTAAGCCGCCTTTCCATGAGCTTAATTCCATTGTGCCTTGACCGCCTTTGACTTCATGATTTCATAGCTCCTTGATTCCTATTTCCAAGGTATGAGTTGGAACTCATTTCACTGTCGCCTCTCGTTTCACTTTCACTTATTCTTTCCCTAGTATGCTCGGCTCAACATATTTGCGTACTCATGCAATCTCTCCAAAATTCACTAGTGAATTCTGGATCTCGTTTACCGATGCCAATCCATGTTACCACGTGCGCTTACTAGGGTGATTCCTATAACCCACGCTCAAGCGGAATGAACCATCCATCTTATTGGCGAACGTTACTCGATTGGATCAGCGATTTCCGATAAATGCACCAAGAGATTCTAGGTAACTAACCATGACAGAACCCAAAAGGTTACACGAGACTTCGAGGGTATTACCAAGGCAAGTTAAGAGTTTAACTATCCCCCTTTCAAAACCGAGAATGACATCCCTTACTGGATAACCACTTCATCCCTAGAATCCATCCATAGCTCAACAATAGGAGCATTGCTTCTAATCTCAACACTTGGCATTTACACTCTCAATTCCAAACAAGTCATGAATAAATGGACCGACTCTCCAACCAGATTTTTGGGACAAAAGTGGGATCTTCTACCATGCTAGTACTAAGGTGCAGAGACTTAACTATCGAGGCAGACTTAAATGATGCGATGATAAAAACAAGGTCTAGACGGGACGATAGAAAAGAAAGGCTAAGCCTTTAACAGAAACGGTACCATTCCTCTTAGGTACGCTAGAAATGAGAGCATACAATTGCCCTCTCGCTGATCTTCTCCTTATCTTCCTTTGTGGATCAGGCCATACCAACAAGTTGCTTATTCTTAAGCTCGTGTCCTTTATCCTTGCTCTTATTATCCCTTCTTATAACTTCGGTAACAGGTCTCTCGAGAACTTCCTCCATCGCACGGGAAAACACTTACGTAGATAGACAAGGATTAGTCGCAGTTAAAACTACTGTGACTACAGATGGAGGAAAGAAAGGAAAAGAGGTTCAATCAAGGAGACAAAGGATAGTGCTAATGGCTTTTGGGGAATAGCCTTTTAAAAAAACTTTTCTTGAAAAATGCTTCTTTGTAAACGGTTTCTCAAATAGTTTTCAGAAGGTTTTTAAAAACTTTTGCCCAGTCTGGTAACCTTCTGCTCTGATACCAAATGTAACGCCCCAACTCCGCTAGGGTCACTCACAAAGGGAATGCACTAGGTTTGGTGAAGCATTATCGAGGTAAACATGCACAGAAATATTACAAGACAGAACATATACAAAACAACGGAAGTAAAACAAATTTCATTACCTTATAAAATAAGGTCTAAAGCCTTTTACATCAGAATACATCAAAACCTGTCTTGCAATAGTAAAGAAGCATAAAACCTTTTCATAAATTATTCCCCAAAATAAAGCGGTGAAGCAGCCATAGCTAGAAGAAGACCAAGCTATACATGATGACCTTCAAGCATAAGAGGTCCGAACTAAACAACATCATTTCCTCCCTGAAACCTGGGGGGGGGGGGAACGGAAGACAAAGAGGCGAAAGAAAACGGGGTCAGTCATAAAGACTGGTAAGTCCTATCTACTTCCAGTATAAAAACAGGTAAAGGTAACATGACATGCATAAACTGAAAGTAAACATAAGGATGGCGACAAGATAGATAAGCTAAACCAAGATAACTCGATGAACTACTGTAGCAAGGTAAACTAAGGTATCATGATAAACTACGGTGTCAAGATAAATCAAGGTATCACATCGTCAGGTTTCTATCAAGTATACTATCCCAACGTATCTATCATGTATAACCTCCCACGGTATCTATCATGTATAACATCCCAAGGTATTTATCATGTATATTTACTCTGCACCTCTCGTACTAGTATCCTAACCCGCGTCATGTGTTAACTATGAATGTCCCTTGCCCAATGTCATGTAATGGTCCATGTCAACCTAATATATAGCATATGTAGGTTTTTCCCAACTCGTATGTTTCTTTCCATGTATAAGTTCAGTCCTTCGCCGTAGGCCGTACGGGTTTTCCCATGTAAATCTATACCACCTCAACGTAGTACCATTTTATCCTTGAAGTTGTTTTGGACTGTTACCCTTGATCTGGTTATGTTTTCTTACCATGAACTATCGCGTGTTAACTTAGGATTTATGCCACCTAGGACCACTAGGGATTATGCTACCTAATGAACGTTTCCGTGTCTCGGTTTGGGTTCAAGCCACCTAGGGCCACCAGGGATTATGCCACCCGTCAACCGCGCCCTTTATCCCACGTGTGTATCGTGAATCGTTTTCCATGTCTAGACGCACAAGTATCTCAATGTGCCATCCGAGTTCCGTGCCAAGGCAAATCAAGAAATACGGAACTCGGTCGGGAGCTTTAAGTCATCTGCCGATGCAGATATCAAGGTCTGTTTTTGTATCCGTGGCTATGGTCCCACGTGACCCCTCCCTCAACTACTGAAAGGCACTCCAAGAAAAATCATGTATGAGAACTACATCCCGGCCCCACTATGCCCCACTTACCTATTGGCCAACCTCACCCATAACTCGATAGCAAGTATATGGTCTGTTGGGAGTTCTCTGCCTTTCCGTACGTACACGATTGACTAAAGATGGTAGGTAGTCGACGACGCGCTATCCAGGGAAAAAACAAGAATCGTCGACTCCATGCTAATCCATCCCAGTCTTTAGGTCGCTCGCATAGCAACCAAGGCATACTCTTGGTTCTTCTACCGCAGACCTTAACCTCTTGTGAGCCCAGGCGGATCATCTGCAACCTCGCAGAGGGATACCAAGAGTATCCTCACGTCCCCCGAAGCTACCGCTTCGTCACCCAGTTCGTTGGAGCCTTTATCTAAGTCAGATAATTCGCTCCTCCACGTGTGTTCAAGCGATGACCTACCATATCGGGTTACTCATCTATCTGTGAACTGGTCCAATTTCCTTGACTAAGAATTATTACTTAGTTATCCTTAACTAAGGTTTACCACTTAGCTTCTCTTCCCGCTATCCTTGTTAACTACGATTTTCAACCTAGTCCCCTGAGCTAGGGTTTTGTCTAATGGGTTAAGTGTTGTCATTCAAGTTCATGACTTAACCCGCCTACGAATCATGTCAAGATTTGGCTAAGTATTCAAGCCCAAGACTTAACCCTACAAGTTGGTTAAGTATACCAAGGAGCTCATGACTTAACCCTATTCAATCATCGGGTCAAATTGGTTAAGTATTTGTTTATCTTAACCCTATCAGATTATCGTGTTAGATTGGTTAAGCATAGATTATCTTAATCTCATCAGATTATCAAGTCGGATTGGTTAAGTATAAGTTAACTTAACCCCATCCACTAATCGTATTGGAATGGTTAAGTATATTTAAACGGTCTTGTGACTTAACCCTATCAAGTTCTCATATTAGATTGGTTAAGTATGGTTGCTTAACCTCATCAAATCATCGTGTATAATTGATTAAGTATAAGTTACTTAACCTCATTGAATTACCAAGTTTAGATCGGTTAAGTGTTTAACTTAACCCCATCGAATTACCGTGTTTAGATTGGTTAAACGTAAGTTACTTAACCCCATCTAATTACCGTGTTTAGATTAGTTAAGTCTAAGTTACTTAACCCCATCTAATTACCGTGTTTAGATTAGTTAAGTCTTAGTTACTTAACCCCATCTAATTACCAAGTCGGATTAGTTAAATGTAAATTACTTAACCCCATCCCCTAATTGTCTTATATGGTTAAGTGTCACTAAGAAATCAAGTCCGGTTCCACTTAACCTACCCATTCGTGTCATATCGGTTAAGTGTCATTAGTCAAAATTACTTAACTTTTTCATGTGGCATTAATTAGATTAATGCACCCCAATCTCTCACATTAGACTTTGTTGTGGTTACTAGTTAAGCCGGGCGGGTCCGGGTAGCTTTACACCACAACCTAGTCTAAGCTCGGGTTTCAAGTGCTATGTGACCAACTACTCACATTGGGTCCTATTGTTTGTAGCCACTAGTTAAGCCGGGCGGGTCCGGGTAGATTTATGCTACAAACTCAACCCAACCTCGAGTTGGCCACTTTCATGTTTAGTCTAGTGTCTTATTACACTTACAACCCACACATGTCTAGTTCAAGTTCCATGTTTTCCTACGTGTCATGACCACATTTAAATGTGTCATGAATGTCATGTTCTCATGTGAACCCCATGTCAAGTTTTCGTGTCATATTCACGTTTTTCCTAAGCTACCCAAACGTATTTCCAACCCAAGTGGAAGCGAGTCACATAGTAGGGGTATTATGCCAACATATTGGCCTCAAACAGGCAAGATATCATAAAGGGATTGGTCGCAAACGTGAATATTATCCTAAAGGATTTGGCCTCAAGCATGCATAGTATCATAAGGGAATTTGGCCACAAACATGCATAGTATCATAAGGGAATTTGACCACAAACATGCATAGTATCATAAGGGAATTTGGCCACAAACATGCATGATAACATAAGGGGTTTGGGTTCATTCACATGCATAAGCCCCAAAGTCAAGTCTTTGCCAATGTTTCACAAGTCAAATGGTTCCCAAAGGTTCATGCTAACATTCCATAGATAAAGATTCAAACTTGCAAGATAAACTAGGTTAAACATAACATGAGTGGCATGATTAAGTCGCTAAAACTTAGCCCAAGGTCATAGATCATTGAAAAGGGGAAAAATTAGGTTCACATAGGCTAGCATACTTATGTTTCATCGCATTTTATTCCATGTCACATTAGAACCACCGTTAGAATCTACAAGTAGCTAGAACTTACATAGCGAGGCTTAGGGAAGGATCATGCATCGTCTTAACGAAGAAAGGTGGCTCCTTTGTTGAAGAATCGTCATGAAATTTATGTAGCAACGTTGATCCACTCCCTTGATTTGATGTAGCAAGCTAGCACCTTTGATTCAGATCCGATTTGAATGCATAAGCCCTTGGAGTTGGAGATGGAGGCCATGACCAAGAGGGATTTGGGCAGCACTTCGTTGTTAAATTGATTTTGAGTGATTTAGGTTAGGTCCTAGGGTGTTTTTATAGAGATTAGGAGTAGTTTAGGCCATAGGATAAATCCTAGGATAGATCTGAGCCCTCAAAATCCGTCACAGGCCTTAAAACATGTCTTGAGGAACAAGTCAGATGCACCCAGGCCAAACTGGCCGACCACCCAAGTCGACAGGGGTGTCGACTGGGCAGTCGACACCACCTGGGGTGTGTCGACTCCCAAGTCGACTCCCCAGTCGACTTGGGGCTGGCGGGAATTTTCCCGCCTGTCCTGCTGGGCCTGTATTTGATTTCTGAATTCAAATTTGAACTGTTTTTGAATTTGAAATTCTCTGAAAACTTGAACGGGCCATAACTTGGTCATACAGACTCCGATTTCCGAAAACTCGGACTCTATTTCGCGTAATTTTCCGAGACGAACGCAATGGCGCAACCCGTTTCTCCTGATTCAGATTTTATAATTAAATTCTGCCTTGATTCTTGTCTTAGCATGTTGTAAAAATCCGGGTTGTCACAGGTTGTCATCATAAAAAAGGGGGAGATTGTTGGAGAATGGAGTTTTGATGACAACAACCTTATTTCAGTATTAATTGATTATAAAATATATACTAACACCTCTATCTAAAATATATATATATATAAATAAATACACACATATGCAGGATTTTTATATTGGAAATATTACTGAAGACTGTATAGTTTAAAGATGTTAGAGATTAAAAATTCAGAGATATTTCAAGACTCATGAGTATTCAAGAGTTCAAGACAAATATAGTTATAGAGTCTAGATTATGTAAGACTTTGAATAGCACTTCAGGTTCAAATTCAAAATAATTTCAAATTCTGATTTTCAAATTATGTTTTCAAAATTCTATCTTCAAACTCTTTCCTCTCTATTTTACTTTCTATTTTATTTGATTTTAAACTTAAGTTTTATTGATTTATACTTTATAAGTTTTATATATTTATATTTTTATACTTTAAAATTATATAGTTTTAGACTCTATAATTTCATAAATATGTTTATATAGTTTATATTTATGTTTTCATATGATTTTCTACCTTAAAATATTTATTTAAACACTATATTTTAATTCAAGAATTTCTAGAATTATATATATATATATATATATATATATATATCAAAACACTTGAAAAAAATCAAATTTCAATTTACACATATATACGTCGACATATATGTATATATATACACACACACACATATGTCGACAAATAATTGTCATTTTTTTAAATTTGAAAGGAAGTGCCTTTTCACTATTTGTGATGGTTCTGAGACGTTGCAACCTTTCACACATTATTGAAAGGGGCTTAATTCGAATTTTTAATCACTTCTTCTTCTCCACTTTCATTCCCTTTCATTACACCATTATTCTTTATCATTTTTATGATTTCTACACCTATACTCTACTGAATTAAATTCCATTTTCACTAATCTTCTTCTTTCTACACTCTCCACTCATTACTCTCTGAATCAAGTGCTATTGAAGAGTTATAGGGCTGTTTGTAATTGTTTGGGTTGAGTAAACGAATCGGTGGTTTCCCTTATAGCCGTGAAATAAAGGATGGGTTATCGGTGGTATCCCTTGTAGCTGTGAAATCAAGAAAGGTATACTTGATCAAGAGTGTGTGTGTGTGTGTGTGTGGAATCGGTGGTATCCCTTGTAGCCGTGAAATCAAGGAGGGTTGTAACTGGATATTGATATAGTAATAAAACTCTGTGCAATCCAGCGTTGCGTGGGACTGGACGTAAGAGCAATTGCAAACCAGTATAAAATACGTTGTGTTCTTTCCTTTTCTGCATTTTATTTTTTGTTTATCTTTGCATTTGTTTTTGATTCTGTGTATGTGACTGTTTTTGTAGTGTTTGATTCATATAGTAGCTTATATAAGTCTAGATTTTGTTTAAATTCTCAAAAACACTATTTACCCCTTTAGTGTTTGTTTTGCCTTAACGATCCATTCCACAATCCCTAACAGTTCCTAACAAGGAGGCTTCAAACGGGAGTGTAATTGGTGATAACTGTTTAGTTTATTTATCATATTTTTATCGGGCTGTTTTGTTATGAAGCCCAATATCATGTTTAGCCCATTCTGTTTATTAAGGCTGCTTACTATTTAAATTAACTTTCCCTCTTGTTTCAAACCCTAATGAAAAAATAAATTGAATTCAATGGCGTCTGATATTTTCATCTACATTATTTTACACCTCTATTGATTACATGGTATCAGAGCCGCCAATCTGGGAAGCTCAAGATAAGTCTATATTCTCTTCATCTGCTCTTTTGTTTTTATTTGCTTATCTGTTCTGTGAATCATGGCTGAACCCAAGGGAGTTGATGTAATGTCGATGATGCCAAAAATCACAGATCAAAAATTGAGTAGATCAAATTATTATGTGTAGAATAAGATGATTCGTTTGTATATGTAACGTCTCGCATTTTTGTCGGTTCATATTTGAATATTTAAATCAGTTTAAATATCAAATTCGAAATATAAATGGATTTATATATTAATTAAAACGAAGTTGAACGTATATAAATATATATTAATTATAATTGAGCTCAGAACGACCCTGCAGTTCGTAATTTAACGTCCTGAACTTCAACTGAGTATACGGGACTCGTTTTGAATCGGATTTCTTCAAAACGAGAAACGTTGGAATCCGTTGAACTGTATCTTTCCAACGGAAGTGGAAAATGGAGATTTCGTCGTTTAGATTGCAAGATATGTCCAAATCAAATATTCGGAAAGTCGCTATGAAATCGTATATCGACCGTAATGGTTTATTCGATATAACTAGATATCGGATTCGAATTTGGACAAGATTCTTTTGAGGCGCAACAATAATTTAATTTTTAGAATTTTACTGTAATTTTTAATAAAATAAATGAGCAACTTTTTATTTGGAGTATTGTGTACCCTGTATCGGTATTTCGGGATTTCAAAATATGAATCAATCTACCGGTGTTATTATATTTTTGGGACCGTGACACCTCGGTGAGCACGACTGTACTCTTACTTCTGTCCGTGCGTGAACATAATTTATAACTATAACAAACATACAGCAAAGAGAAAAGGTAAGTCCATAAATATATCAATTTGCGTACATCAACTGAATAGATCCATATCTACAAACACATATACATTGCTCATCCCTTTATTTGCCTTTGCACGTGCAGATCATGTCTAAATAACTGAGCCTACCCTATCATATGGCAGTGGAGACCAAGCCTTCTGCGTTAACCAATGGTTTTCAAAATCTCCACGCCTAAGAAAAAGAAGATGTACATATGCGGTTATAACTAAACTTTGAAAATATAAACTACTATACCTACTCTAATGCCAACAAGCATATTTACCTCATATAAAACAGTTTGCTACAACAATATGATAAGAGTAGAGGAGTGGGCTGAGATAAATATCTTTGATGTGCCAACCTAATATGCTATAAACCATACCCCTATATCTTCAAACCATACACTACGGCCTACTTATCTGCTAATACTTCCTTTCGAAGTATATAAACAGTACCTACTCTAAAGATAACTCATACGCCTAAGAAGAAAAGGAAGGATCGAACCCCATACCCTTCATGAAATGAACGCCTACCCTATGACTAGAACGCAAGCTACGATCTGAGTTGTTAAATCAAACCTTAGACTTAGCAGTTAAGTTTTCACCCCTTTTAAATACATCACAAAGCCTTGGTTGTCTCATCTCTTGTTGGAGAAACATCCAGTATTTCCATGGCGATTTTTAAATAGAAAAATATATATATAATAACTCTCCTCTGCAAATATAAACACCACTCTCCTATAACAAATAAACACGCACGCCTTTGATTCTCTTTGAATCTAAACTCTCTAATAAAAACAATGGCGGCGGAACTCCATTCTTGAATATACCAAAATGCAAGCGCTACCTACATATATATCTATGTATAAGATGAAGTCACGGCTCTCATTTGCACGATGTTCAAGCGGATCTGTATATTCGATGATTTGTCGAAGAAGGGGAGAGGGTGTCGTTGAAATTGATGGAAGTGTCAGCATGGTTGGAGACTAAAAATGGCATGGCTTTGGGGGAAATGCAGTGCGATGGGGAGTTGGATGCTGTGGTTTCTTCATGCAGGTTGCATGTAATTTGAGACGGCAAGAAGTATACACGTGAGCGGGTTCAAAGTTTGGATATGCGTGTATTGAGTAGCACGTTCTATGTGTGATGCCTTGCATGAATGAAAAACGAGAGAAGAAAGAAGAGATGGCACTGCAAGGAGATGCAGTCGCAGCAGCATGTCGGAAAGGGATGTTCACGCACGTGAAGAGGATGAGGCACATGTCGGATCTCATATAGAAGCGGATGAAGTTGATGAGAGGGGATGTAAATCGGAAGTGAAATACTGGTTATGGAGTTGTGAGCATGGGAGTACATGCGTTTGCTAGAGGGGAGGTGATGGGTGCGTTTGTGAAATGTGAGTAGCAGCTTGCGTGAGGTCCAAATCATTCGGGAGGCATTCATGTTCATTGAAAAGGTGATAGGAGTTATATATATGGGAGGCGGCATCTTCATTTGCGTTGAAATGTGACACAGAAGGGTGGTCTGTTTGTTTAAACAAAGAAGAAAGAGAATCTTAAGGGTGTAGTTTGTTTGTGAGGTCTTGGAGCTGTAATTCAAGAGGAAGTTGGTGACAGTAAAGTCATGTATCATGGCTTTCGTGAATAAGGCGGGTAGGAAAATGGGCATGCGCCATAAGGAAATAAGGGACAGTTGGTGCAGGCATTGAGAAACCGAAGTAGTTGTATTGTTCTTGCTGGAGCATGAGATGGGGAAAAGGTTGGCGTTCCTTGTTGGTGAGATGAACTGCAGTTGGCGGCGGCATATGTGAAGGTGACGTCCACTGTTGGCAACTACAAGGGGGCCGGAAATGATCACGTGCATGGACATATAATGGCTCAAGAGTTTGAGAATGGCTTCAGTAAGTATAACGTGATGGCATGTAAAGACGGACGTCGGAGAGCGCGAAGGGGTGGTGAATGGTGCTGAACAAGTTCCATCATTTGTGGCACTTTTTGAGCGGGAATGAATGAGTAGGGGTCGGTTGGGAAGAGTGCGAGCTGTGTACAAAGGAGGTGGACTGATGGACGTTGGGTGGAGCAGTTGGACATACTGTGAAAAGCTGGAACAGAGTGTAATAAAGCGCGAACCGTCGGATCGAAACAAGGTGAGTAAAATCACTAACTCTGATCTATTTTAAAATATTTTAATTATATTTTAATGTTGTTTGAATGCTGTGTGATGGTCGATTAGGTAGATTCAAATTAATTTGGTCGAATATTATATACCGTCACATATGCACACATCATCGGTTGGACACTGATTCCATCAATTTGAATATCCCCTAGTATAGAGTTAGTGTAAATTGTGTTGACTGACATCTGTGGATGCGGAAACCGGTTGGAGAAATCCGACCGGATTCCTCGATATTTATATGTATTGTTTGTTTTGTATGCACTGTTTGAACCCGAATTATATTTAAAACCCCATGAGAATATTTATGTTGAACGGATATTCAACATCTGTTCGATAAATAAATAAATGATATCGATTTAGAAAGTGGTGACAGTCAACCGTAAAACCATCGTTTTGTTAAAGAGTTGATTGGCCGTCAGGCAAATCAACGAGGTTAATTATAAAAATTATATTTTTATAATTAAAAAGAAGATTTAAATTTATGATAGAAGTTCTATTATAAACCAGTATTTTAGAGTTCGTTTTATAAAATAAATAAAAACGATTGTTGGCATTTAAATGAGTTTATAAAGCAGAAATTATCCGACGATTTAATATTTGGATAATAATATTATTAGATTAATTTTATTAATCTAATGTTAATAAGTAATTAAAATCAGTTAACGAATTTACTGATGGAATGAAGTTGACTAAATCAACTGTTATTTGGGAAAATAATTATTAGGTTAATTGGTCTTCAATTAATCTAATGAAACAGTTTAGAAATAAATTAATCCAAAGTAATAAGATTTAATTACCTTTTGGTTAAGAAGTTATAAATAGAACTGTGGAATGGAGAAAGCGAAGAGTAAATGTTTAATATAAATAATCAAACACCAGAGATTTCAAAGTAACGATATGGTGTTATAAAACCATAGTTAAAAATAAACATGAAAGTACGGTCGGATAGATATTATAAGTAATAAGGGTTTAGAGTGCAGACTTGTATCAGTTCTAAGGTAAGAACGTTGTCGATCAAGGTCTGAGAGGTAAACAGAATACCCCAACTTGAACAGCTTCGCTATTATCGAGGAACAATATCAGTTTGTAACGGAAAGAGATGTCAATATTTTTGTAACGGAAAGAAATGTCAAGGTTTTTGTAACAGAAAGAGATGTCAAGATTTTTGTAACGGTAAAAGACGTCGAGATTAGTTATAAAGTGGCGTATAGCAGCGTATTGCAAGTTTGAACTATAGCGATAAAATAAACGCTGTTGATTAGGCTTGAGCGTAACTGTTATGTCAAGATTAGTTATAACAAAGAATATTACAGCGTATGACAAGTTGAACTATAGCAACAAAATAACGCTGTTGATAAGGTAAGTGTGACTGGAATGTTGAGATTAGTTATAAGGAGAATATTACAGCGTATGACAAGTTTAGAACTACAGCGACAAATTAACTGCTGTTGATTTGACTTAAGCATGACTTTTATATATAGTAGCACTTCCTAGGAAATGTAATAGTTTGGTTTGAAATCCACTTATTCTAGAGTAATAAGTAACGACGTTTGTTCAAAGAAATATAAGAAAGAGTTTAGAAAAAGAATTGGGGAATCGTATTAGAAACTGACGACAGCATTTCGATGTTCGAAATGTGATTAGAATTAAACCGTTAGGATTTGTAACTAGAATTCGACGATGTCGAATGTATTAAAAGTAAACTATTTTTTAGGGATTATAATCTGATAGAATAATTAACATTTAGTTTAAACAAATAAATGTTGATAGGATAGGAGTCAGTATTTAGTTATAAACTTGATATCGATTTGATAAGAAGTTGTCTTAGAAAACAGAGTTTATAAATTGGATTGGGAATATAAAGTATGAAAGAGGTTTCGGTAAACGAGATAAGTATTACTTGAATAAAGAGTTAATTGATAAAGGTATTCAGATTTCTATAACAGGAATGGTATTCACATTTTAAAGTGAATTATGTTTTAAAAGTAAACGGTTGGCCGATTAAAATATTTATAATGAAATTAGAAATATTTTCCAATGAAGATAGGGTATACGATCCAAGTGTAGAAACCAAGGAATGTGAAAAGAATGAAAATGTTTCGAACGTTAATAACGTATGTTTCTGGAACATGAAAGAATAAGAGTTTATAATAACTGGAAATGTTTTTCCAAGAAGTATGAAAAGGCTAAAACGGGATTTGAGAAATATCTGGTAAGATATGGGAATTCGAAAAATAAAACGAATGTCAAATAAAAGTGCCCGTGGTTGTGTGGTGTTTAGTTATACATTAGAATGGATGTTTGTTTTTACTTCGATGGTTAAATAACCGACTATCGAAGTATTTTGACCATCGTTGTCAATACGGAGAGACCGGTTGGATATATTATCCGGAAACCACTCCGTATAGGCATAATCGTTGCAAATGAGATATGCTGAAGATAACTGAAGACGAAGTTAAATGCAAGGATCGACCAGTTATAGAATGGTGTGTTTTGTTTGTCCAGTCCCAGGACAACTTGTATGGACGAGTGTCTGACAGAGTATTTCCAACGGTCACGCCGTTGATTTTACGAATATACCAAGTTGGTGGGGAGAATATAACTTCTCTTTATTCTACACCCAGTGTGCATTTGTGTAATCAATGTGTGATTACGGATTTGACGATGTGACATTCAAAGTGAATGGTGATCAGATGTTCTGAAGATAGACGTAGCCTCTAGCCTCACAACCAAGAAGTGACAGAAGTTGGGCTAGGCAGCATGGCTAGTTGGGTCATCCCCAAGCAGGGTGTATTGTCACCGATCTAGAGAAAATTCATATTTATACTTCTTTTTGATTCTGTATCTTCGGATGATGGTTGGATGGCCTACAACCGTGGTGGCAATATATTCGCGACACTCAAGCTAAATGAGTGAGCGGTCATGTGTGGCCGGGTTGCAAGACGTTCTTGTTGAACCCTGAGTGTATCCCCTCTAGAGTTCACTATTCAGAAGGTGCTCCCATACCTTGTCCGTTGAAATCCAATCTCCAATAAGTGCCCTGCGGTTTATGATTTTATGCTATATATATGTGGAACGTGAGATGCAAGTGTTCTGCTACTTGGATAATTATTTGTTTAGACATTATCATAATATCATTGTTTTTGATATCAAAGTAATTTGGGTTATAGTAAGGTAAAAGCCGTCCATGTTTATGTGTGGGCTGGTCTTACTATTATCCTTTTGTTCCAAAAGGATTTTCTTCAAAGTAAAACCGTATAGTTGGAATTTACTCACACCAGTCCCATGACTGACCCAGAGTTTATTTTGTTTGTTTTCCCTAAACTCTTGGGTGCCCAAATTTGTATGGGCAGTCAAGTGTTTCAGGCTTTGCAGATTCACTTGGAGGAGCTCAAAAGCAGGAAGCTTCACCATTAGTTATGTAGAGTTATTTCCGCTGTGATATGATGTATTGTACTCTGATAATGGTATGTATATACAATACAATTTTGTATTCAAAGTTATGTTATATAATACATCTTATTTTGTTCCGCTGCGAGTTTCGTGTTACTCTGATTCTGTTCAGTTGTGATCTTCTTCTTCTTCTATTCTATTAGTTCTATCTTTTCTTTCTCACCCTCTAAATTCTTCTATTAATGTCCTGGTGTTTTCGATGCTTGAATAGTCAACAGTGTGTTTTTATGTTGATTTTCTGGGTCGAAAATCCCATCCATTACAGATGGTATCAGAGCTGAAGGTTAAGTGATTACCTTGGCTCTGTGGCGTAACTCAATAGAGATGGAGTTAGTAATACTCTAGATTGAGTTGAGTGTATATATATGAGCGCGTATTTGTGGTTAATATAAAAACTATTTTATATTGTGTTGACTGGTCAGTCGAGTGGTTTATGAATTCTGGTCGAAACAATAATGCAAACTGAGTTGATAGGTGTTTCTAAACTCTTGAACAGAGTAATTCGACATAGTATGTTTTGGAAAGAGGGTAAATGAAATAATTTTACCCAAGGTATATTTTGATATAAAATGAAGTGTATATCTTGATATTAGTATAATATATTGGATATGTGATCATTATTATGATCGAACAGGATTATAATTGAGTTGGTTATATAAACTACCAATCGAAATATTATATAAGTATGATATGCAAAATCAGATGAGCTGGATCTGAATTAAAAACCAGAATTGAAATAAAACTCTAGAAACTTGGAAAAGAATTGAAATTGAATTTGAATTAAATATAAGGGAATTTTAAAATCCTGGGAGATTTGAAAATTTGTTTTCCAAGTGCTATGAAAGATATTTTGAAGTAATTTCAAAAATAGAGTGATTATTAATGAGTTTTTAAAGCAATATAGTATTGAACTCACTTCGATGGTTGGAAAATAAATTCCGATGATGATCGCGACATTATCGGTGTTCATTTTCGAGCTGGTAAGTGATGGATTACTACCTAGGATTTTGTTTTGTATTGTTTGAGAAACAAGTTATCAGAAATTCAAATGTTTTGAATTATATATGATTTCAAACTGTTTTGAAATAAATCCCAGGAATTTGAACTCTGAAATAAAGGATTTAACTTATGGAGTTAAAATGGTAAAAGTGGAACTTAAAACTAAGTTAAATAAATTTTGAATTGAATTGAAGATAGTTAAGTAAAAATCGTGTTGGAGTAGAAATTAATTTGATAAAGGAATTGAATTTGTGAAATAAGAGTTTGAATAGAACTTAACTTGGTTGAAGAATTGGACTGAATTTGGAACGATCTTGGATGAAAATTGTAAAAGAGAAATATTGGAGATTCGAGTTATTAAAAATGAATTGATTCTTGGAGAATAAGAATCGAATTTTGAATTAGAGATGGAGATAACTGATTTGAGAAATAAATCAGTAAATGGAATGTCGTAATAAAACTTAACAAGGTTAAGAACTGAGAGTGGAATCGGAGTTGAAATAGAAATTTGGCTTAGTAAAAGCGAAAGACTGGTTTGAGAATGGATTGATGGGAGATCAACCAAGGATGCTTGGGTATGCTGGTTTGATAGCAGATGGCAGAGATAGAGTTGAATGCCCAACAGAGAAGGTACACGTTTATATACGAGTATGAGATTTTTTATGAGTCAGTTTGGGCAAGCCGTTTGGCTGTTTGATTTTCTTTTGGATTAGAGAAGGCCCGGAGTGGCAAGTTGTTGTAGTACCGATTGAGCCATGCAGAGGAGATGTTGGCGAGATTCTCTGAAAATTTAAGCTGTTAGGAAATTTTCAGAATTTTGAAAATATTCGAAATAAGAAGGAATTAATAAATATTTGGAATTAATCAGTTCAGTTGAAACTGAAATTATGAAGTAAACCAAAAAGATTTTTGACCTGTTTATAACAGGGATTGTAGCATTTTCCCTATCTTAGCAATTTCGAGGACGAAATTATTTTAAGGGGGAAGGTCTGTAACGTCTCGCATTTTTGTCGGTTCATATTTGAATATTTAAATCAGTTTAAATATCGAATTCGAAATATAAATGGATTTATATATTAATTAAAACGAAGTTGAACGTATATAAATATATATTAATTATAATTGAGCTCAGAACGACCCTGCAGTTCGTAATTTAACGTCCTGAACTTCAACTGAGTATACGGGACTCGTTTTGAATCGGATTTCTTCAAAACGAGAAACGTTGGAATCCGTTGAACTGTATCTTTCCAACGGAAGTGGAAAATGGAGATTTCGTCATTTAGATTGCAAGATATGTCCAAATCAAATATTCGGAAAGTCGCTATGAAATCGTATATCGACCGTAATGGTTTATTCGATATAACTAGATATCGGATTCGAATTTGGACAAGATTCTTTTGAGGCGCAACAATAATTTAATTTTTAGAATTTTACTGTAATTTTTAATAAAATAAATGAGCAACTTTTTATTTGGAGTATTGTGTACCCTGTATCGGTATTTCGGGATTTCAAAATATGAATCAATCTACCGGTGTTATTATATTTTTGGGACCGTGACACCTCGGTGAGCACAACTGTACTCTTACTTCTGTCCGTGCGTGAACATAATTTATAACTATAACAAACATACAACAAAGAGAAAAGGTAAGTCCATAAATATATCAATTTGCGTACATCAACTGAATAGATCCATATCTACAAACACATATACATTGCTCATCCCTTTATTTGCCTTTGCACGTGCAGATCATGTCTAAATAACTGAGCCTACCCTATCATATGGCAGTGGAGACCAAGCCTTCTGCGTTAACCAATGGTTTTTAAAATCTCCACGCCTAAGAAAAAGAAGATGTACATATGCGGTCATAACTAAACTTTGAAAATATAAACTACTATACCTACTCTAATGCCAACAAGCATATCTACCTCATATAAAACAGTTTGCTACAACAATATGATAAGAGTAGAGGAGTGGGCTGAGATAAATATCTTTGATGTGCCAACCTAATATGCTATAAACCATACCCCTATATCTTCAAACCATACACTACGGCCTACTTATCTGCTAATACTTCCTTTCGAAGTATATAAACAGTACCTACTCTAAAGATAACTCATACGCCTAAGAAGAAAAGGAAGGATCGAACCCCATACCCTTCATGAAATGAACGCCTACCCTATGACTAGAACGCAAGCTACGATCTGAGTTGTTAAATCAAACCTTAGACTTAGCAGTTAAGTTTTCACCCCTTTTAAATACATCACAAAGCCTTGGTTGTCTCATCTCTTGTTGGAGAAACATCCAGTATTTCCATGGCGATTTTTAAATAGAAAAAAAAAATATAATAACTCTCCTCTGCAAATATAAACACCACTCTCCTATAACAAATAAACACGCACGCCTTTGATTCTCTTTGAATCTAAACTCTCTAATAAAAACAATGGCGGCGGAACTCCATTCTTGAATATACCAAAACGCAAGCGCTACCTACATATATATCTATGTATAAGATGAAGTCACGGCTCTCATTTGCACGGCGTTCAAGCGGATCTGTATATTCGATGATTTGTCGAAGAAGGGGAGAGGGTGTCGTTGAAATTGATGGAAGTGTCAGCATGGTTGGAGACTAAAAATGGCATGGCTTTGGGGGAAACGCAGTGCGATGGGGAGTTGGATGCTGTGGTTTCTTCATGCAGGTTGCATGTAATTTGAGACGGCAAGAAGTATACACGTGAGCGGGTTCAAAGTTTGGATATGCGTGTATTGAGTAGCACGTTCTGTGTGTGATGCCTTGCATGAATGAAAAACGAGAGAAGAAAGAAGAGATGGCACTGCAAGGAGATGCAGTCACAGCAGCATGTCGGAAAGGGATGTTCACGCACGTGAAGAGGATGAGGCACATGTCTGATCTTATATAGAAGCGGATGAAGTTGATGAGAGGGGATGTAAATCGGAAGTGAAATACTGGTTATGGAGTTGTGAGCATGGGAGTACATGCGTTTGCTAGAGGGGAGGTGATGGGTGCGTTTGTGAAATGTGAGTAGCAGCTTGCGTGAGGTCCAAATCATTCGGGAGGCATTCATGTTCATTGAAAAGGTGATAGGAGTTATATATATGGGAGGCGGCATCTTCATTTGTGTTGAAATGTGACACAGAAGGGTGGTATGTTTGTTTAAACAAAGAAGAAAGAGAAGCTTAAGGGTGTAGTTTGTTTGTGAGGTCTTGGAGCTGTAATTCAAGAAGAAGTTGGTGACAGTAAAGTCATGTATCATGGCTTTCGTGAATAAGGCGGGTAGGAAAATGGGCATGCGCCATAAGGAAATAAGGGACAGTTGGTGCAGGCATTGAGAAACCGAAGTAGTTGTATTGTTCTTGCTGGAGCATGAGATGGGGAAAAGGTTGGCGTTCCTTGTTGGTGAGATGAACTGCAGTTGGCGGCGGCATATGTGAAGGTGACGTCCACTGTTGGCAACTACAAGGGGGCCGGAAATGATCACGTGCATGGACATATAATGGCTCAAGAGTTTGAGAATGGCTTCAGTAAGTATAACGTGATGGCATGTAAAGACGGACGTCGGAGAGCGCGAAGGGGTGGTGAATGGTGCTGAACAAGTTCCATCATTTGTGGCACTTTTTGAGCGGGAATGAATGAGTAGGGGTCGGTTGGGAAGAGTGCGAGCTGTGTACAAAGGAGGTGGACTGATGGACGTTGGGTGGGGCAGTTGGACATACTGTGAAAAGCTGGAACAGAGTGTAATAAAGCGCGAACCGTCGGATCGAAACAAGGTGAGTAAAATCACTAACTCTGATCTATTTTAAAATATTTTAATTATATTTTAATGTTGTTTGAATGCTGTGTGATGGTCGATTAGGTAGACTCAAATTAATTTGGTCGAATATTATATACCGTCACATATGCACACATCATCGGTTGGACACTGATTCCATCAATTTGAATATCCCCTAGTATAGAGTTAGTGTAAATTGTGTTGACTGACATCTGTGGATGCGGAAACCGGTTGGAGAAATCCGACCGGATTCCTCGATATTTATATGTATTGTTTGTTTTGTATGCACTGTTTGAACCCGAATTATATTTAAAACCCCATGAGAATATTTATGTTGAACGGATATTCAACATCTGTTCGATAAATAAATAAATGATATCGATTTAGAAAGTGGTGACAGTCAACCGTAAAACCATCGTTTTGTTAAAGAGTTGATTGGCCGTCAGGCAAATCAACGAGGTTAATTATAAAAATTATATTTTTATAATTAAAAAGAAGATTTAAATTTATGATAGAAGTTCTATTATAAACCAGTATTTTAGAGTTCGTTTTATAAAATAAATAAAAACGATTGTTGGCATTTAAATGAGTTTATAAAGCAGAAATTATCCGACGATTTAATATTTGGATAATAATATTATTAGATTAATTTTATTAATCTAATGTTAAGAAGTAATTAAAATCAATTAACGAATTTACTGATGGAATGAAGTTGACTAAATCAACTGTTATTTGGGAAAATAATTATTAGGTTAATTGGTCTTCAATTAATCTAATGAAACAGTTTAGAAATAAATTAATCCAAAGTAATAAGATTTAATTACCTTTTGGTTAAGAAGTTATAAATAGAACTGTGGAATGGAGAAAGCGAAGAGTAAATGTTTAATATAAATAATCAAACACCAGAGATTTCAAAGTAACGATATGGTGTTATAAAACCATAGTTAAAAATAAACATGAAAGTACGGTCGGATAGATATTATAAGTAATAAGGGTTTAGAGTGCAGACTTGTATCAGTTCTAAGGTAAGAACGTTGTCGATCAAGGTCTGAGTGGTAAACAGAATACCCCAACTTGAACAGCTTCGCTATTATCGAGGAACAATATCAGTTTGTAACGGAAAAAGATGTCAATATTTTTGTAATGGAAAGAAATGTCAAGGTTTTTGTAACAGAAAGAGATGTCAAGATTTTTGTAACGGTAAAAGACGTCGAGATTAGTTATAAAGTGGCATATAGCAGCGTATTGCAAGTTTGAACTATAGCGATAAAATAAACGCTGTTGATTAGGCTTGAGCGTAACTGTTATGTCAAGATTAGTTATAACAAAGAATATTACAGCGTATGACAAGTTGAGCAACAAAATAACGCTGTTGATAAGGTAAGTGTGACTGGAATGTTGAGATTAGTTATAAGGAGAATATTACAGCGTATGACAAGTTTAGAACTACAGCGACAAATTAACTGCTGTTGATTTGACTTAAGCATGACTTTTATATATAGTAGCACTTCCTAGGAAATGTAATAGTTTGGTTTGAAATCCACTTATTCTAGAGTAATAAGTAACGACGTTTGTTCAAAGAAATATAAGAAAGAGTTTAGAAAAAGAATTGGGGAATCATATTAGAAACTGACGACAGCATTTCGATGTTCGAAATGTGATTAGAATTAAACCGTTAGGATTTGTAACTAGAATTCGACGATGTCGAATGTATTAAAAGTAAACTATTTTTTAGGGATTATAATCTGATAGAATAATTAACATTTAGTTTAAACAAATAAATGTTGATAGGATAGGAGTCAGTATTTAGTTATAAACTTGATATCGATTTGATAAGAAGTTGTCTTAGAAAACAGAGTTTATAAAGTGGATTGGGAATATAAAGTATGAAAGAGGTTTCGGTAAACGAGATAAGTATTACTTGAATAAAGAGTTAATTGATAAAGGTATTCAGATTTCTATAACAGGAATGGTATTCACATTTTAAAGTGAATTATGTTTTAAAAGTAAACGGTTGGCCGATTAAAATATTTATAATGAAATTAGAAATATTTTCCAATGAAGATAGGGTATACGATCCAAGTGTAGAAACCAAGGAATGTGAAAAGAATGAAAATGTTTCGAACGTTAATAACGTATGTTTCTGGAACATGAAAGAATAAGAGTTTATAATAACTGGAAATGTTTTTCCAAGAAGTATGTAAAGGCTAAAACGGGATTTGAGAAATATCTGGTAAGATATGGGAATTCGAAAAATAAAACGAATGTCAAATAAAAGTGCCCGTGGTTGTGCGGTGTTTAGTTATACATTAGAATGGATGTTTGTTTTTACTTCGATGGTTAAATAACCGACTATCGAAGTATTTTGACCATCGTTGTCAATACGGAGAGACCGGTTGGATATATTATCCGGAAACCACTCCGTATAGGCATAATCGTTGCAAATGAGATATGCTGAAGATAATTGAAGACGGAGTTAAATGCAAGGATCGACCAGTTATAGAATGGTGTGTTTTGTTTGTCCAGTCCCAGGACAACTTGTATGGACGAGTGTCTGACAGAGTATTTCCAACGGTCACGCCGTTGATTTTACGAATATACCAAGTTGGTGGGGAGAATATAACTTCTCTTTATTCTACACCCAGTGTGCATTTGTGTAATCAATGTGTGATTACGGATTTGACGATGTGACATTCAAAGTGAATGGTGATCAGATGTTCTGAAGATAGACGTAGCCTCTAGCCTCACAACCAAGAAGTGACAGAAGTTGGGCTAGGCAGCATGGCTAGTTGGGTCATCCCCAAGCAGGGTGTATTGTCACCGATCTAGAGAAAATTCATATTTATACTTCTTTTTGATTCTGTATCTTCGGATGATGGTTGGATGGCCTACAACCGTGGTGGCAATATATTCGCGACACTCAAGCTAAATGAGTGAGCGGTCATGTGTGGCCGGGTTGCAAGACGTTCTTGTTGAACCCTGAGTGTATCCCCTCTAGAGTACACTATTCAGAAGGTGCTCCCATACCTTGTCTGTTGAAATCCAATCTCCAATAAGTGCCCTGCGGTTTATGATTTTATGCTATATATATGTGGAACGTGAGATGCAAGTGTTCTGCTACTTGGATAATTATTTGTTTAGCATTATCATAATATCATTGTTTTTGATATCAAAGTAATTTGGGTTATAGTAAGGTAAAAGCCGTCCATGTTTATGTGTGGGCTGGTCTTACTATTATCCTTTTGTTCCAAAAGGATTTTTTTCAAAGTAAAACCGTATAGTTGGAATTTACTCACACCAGTCCCATGACTGACCCAGAGTTTATTTTGTTTGTTTTCCCTAAACTCTTGGGTGCCCAAATTTGTACGGGCAGTCAAGTGTTTCAGGCTTTGCAGATTCACTTGGAGGAGCTCAAAAGCAGGAAGCTTCACCATTAGTTATGTAGAGTTATTTCCGCTGTGATATGATGTATTGTACTCTGATAATGGTATGTATATACAATACAGTTTTGTATTCAAAGTTATGTTATATAATACATCTTATTTTGTTCCGCTGCGAGTTTCGTGTTACTCTGATTCTGTTCAGTTGTGATCTTCTTCTTCTTCTATTCTATTAGTTCTATCTTTTCTTTCTCACCCTCTAAATTCTTCTATTAATGTCCTGGTGTTTTCGATGCTTGAATAGTCAACAGTGTGTTTTTATGTTGATTTTCTGGGTCGAAAATCCCATCCATTACAGTATATTAGAAGTATAGATGAGAACGATCACTTGATTAAAAAGCCGCCTCAATCAGATTCAAAAGACAAAGAAGATCAGAATTGGCTTCGCAATGATGCTCGTCTCTTTCTACAAATCCGAAATTCAATTGAAAACAAAGTTATTGGATTGGTTAATCATTGTGAAATGGTGAAGGAATTAATGGAATACTTGGAGTTCTTATATTCTGGCAAAGGGAATTTGACTAGAATGTATGATGTTTGTCAAGCTTTGTATGAATCCGAGAAGAAAGACATGAGTTTAATGAATTACTTCATGTTATTTAAACAAACATATGAAGAGTTTAACCTTCTTTTGCCGATGAGTACAGACATCAAGGTGCAACAATAAAAAGGGAACAAATGGCCATTATGAGTTTCTTGGCTGGGCTTTCAACAGAATTTCAAGGTGTTAAATCTCAAACTCATGCAAATATTGAGAAATGTGACGGCCCGCCCCGCACCAACCGACATTTACTCCAAAAGTGCGCTGTACACATGTCCAGTTAGCACAGAACGGTCGTCAGAAGAAAAGAAAGAAGAGAATGAACTAATCAAGGAACCTGTAGAATGTCTCACAACGCATGGAACAAAATATAGTAATAACATAATCCTGACATAAAATAGGCGAGACAGTGCGTAAGCTGAAAACTAAACCAACATAGCAGCGGAAATCCAAATACAGCTTATTACAACTTTCCAAATTTACTGTCTCTAAAACAAAAGAAAGCTAAAGTAGAAGATGCACGACTAATGCCCAAGTAGTGATCTTCAACAACACGGGGAGAATACTATATATATCATATGTGGAAGCCTCCTGCTCGTCTCCAGATCAGCTACCCGAGCATACCCAGCTAACCTGTCTCTAGTCTGCTCGTGTGAGCACCCAGAGTAATAAGAAGAGACATAAAACTCTGGGTCAGACAAACAAGTCTGGTATGAGCGATGAGCAACAAACAAAACAATAACAGGTATAATCCAATCATACCTGAACCTGGACCTGCAACCAAAGAGTTAGCACTACATACCGTACAATACTCTATGGTGCCACTAACATACAATGTAAGAAATACGGGGGTGGGAAAGTGCATGTCATAGTGATGTCAAACAATCAAGCATAGCAATCATCCTCACATCCCTCACTCAGTGCGTAAAGCATACGATATCCTTTACTTTGGTCACCTAATCCTTTGGGCCATGACGGAATCCAATCCCGTACAACTATCACTATAAGCCCCTAATCTATCTGTCAATAGTGAACCAAGGTTACGGATACCGATAACCCCTTTGCACACGTCCCGCAGCAAAGCCCAATCATGAAGTGAAATCATTGGTTCCCATATGGATCTTGAGCTCTAACTTCCATTTGGACTACCTTTGCATATCGGGTTATTGGTCATCACTGGATCGGTTCGGTTCTCTGTCCTTTTCTCTGTCGGTTCGGATCGGTATCCTCCAAGTGCTTCGGTTCGGGTCGGGGGTCTCCAAGTCCCTTAGTAGTACGTCGGTTCGGTTCGGGTCCTCCATGTCACATCGGGTCGGTTCGGTTCCTCCATGTTGCATCGGGTCGGTTCACCAACTGTCTTCCTTCCGTCCCTTGTTTGATTTTCTGGTCCGATCCGATCCCCATTCCTATTCCCATCCGCTCCGCTCCGATCCCCCTTTCTCTAGCTCGATCTGATCCCAGTTCAACCATTTTGGCCTTCCTTTTTGCCACACTTTCCTCTTGTGCCAAGCCTAGGTTCGGTTCGGTGATCCCTTGCCAAGTCCTCTATCCGATCCGAACACATTCCTCCGATCCGATCCGAAAACCTGCACTGTTTTTCTGCAGCTTTTCCAACGAGCATTTTACGCCATTCGACGACGTTTTCGACCATTCTATCTATTCTAATCAATCACAAAGCATACCATACAGTCATAGAAACAAGTAAAAGTGACCTCAAACACCAAAACATCAATATGATAGGTTAAAATGGATCTAACATAGCCAAAACCCCATATTTTCCCTTAAGCATGTTCAAGCATAATTAATGATAGGATTAAAAAAACTTAACCAAATTAACCAAATTTTCTTACAGAGGTCTAAAAAATTATTTCAGAATTTTAGAATATTTTTCTAGATTTTAATCATGCATCAATTCGTTAATTATCACTAATCACCCCTTAATCCCCTAAATTCCGGGATTAGCAAAGTTAGTCGAAGTTAACCCAAATTCATATCAGAGTCACAAAATGATGTTTTAGAATTTTAGGAATTTTTATAGATTTTTCTAAGCCATAATTTCGCTAATCTTCGCTAATTACCATAATTAGCCGTAATTAGTGAAAAACAATATAAATCACTCACCTTTGCCACAAAGTAAACTATAGATCTGAAATAATCTCTGATTTGGATCCAATCCCTATGTGTTCCAGCAGCTCTATCCCAATCCTTATGCTAATCCGCCTTGATTTGATGTAGATTAGGCTAATATGTGATTAGGGATGACAAAAAGGTGTTTTGGAGTGTTTTAGAAGATGGAGGCCATTGCTAGAGCTTAAGGAAGGTTTGTGGCGGCTGAGAAAACTGAAATGAAATAATTTTCCTAACCCTTCCAGCCCTCTCATAACCCTAATCCCGAAATTCCCCTTTGGGCCTAGCTGTTAATTACCCGGTTAAGCCCAATAAGCTGTTTTTCACTATCTGAAACTTGTTTCAGCCATATCTCCCAAATGGTGAGTCCGTTTGGCTAGTGTGACCACTCTACGGAAAGGTAAACCATTAAATGAATCTAATGGAAGTGGTTTCAGGTCAAAATTCCTTTTCAATCAAAAGTTATGGCCAAAACAATATCGGCTAAGGGCAAAATAGTCATTTAAAAATTGGCAAAAATCATGAACATGGTAAATGACCCCAATAGTTGTCTCCCAAAGTTACATGACCATACGACTTCATACGAAAAAGAAATAAATATTCTACGATCCTAGATACGTAGAATGCGAGTTGTTACATTCTACCCCCCCCCCCCCTTTAAGAAATTTCGTCCCCGAAATTCCTTAACCCAAAACATACAAGGATCCCACATGCCTACCAACCATATACAACAATCAAACATGCAAAATAAACAGAACCATTCTGCCCTAACATGCGGTTTACTAACAAGGGAAGAATCATCGCCGCTAAAATCTTACCAGGCAAAGAGCTTTGGATACGACTTTCTTATGTCATTCTCTACTTCCTAAGTACAGTCGTTCTCTCGCCATCGATTCCCATCTCTACCCTAGAGGTAACTTCTAATAGGTTGGGATCATCCCTCTAACTAGAACCGATCCACTTAATCAAGATCGATCTAATCGTCAAGCTTACTAGCGTTTCTGAATCCAATTCACACTTAGGTCTGAAGTCATATCCCGTGATATACTCTAGTTGCTTCCATTCCATAAAAATAGCCTCTAAACTGGCACGTCTCTTACTCAATGCATCAGCTATCGCACCCAGTCCGATACTATAACATTCGTTTATAGTGTCATTTTCTTAGGTAATCCAAACCTATATGCCAAATTTTGAACTACATTCCAAATGTCCTTTCAAGTCCAACTTGAGTCCTTCTTACATTCGTATTGCACGTACAACGTACATTCACTTCCTAGAGGTAGACTAGACCCATCCAAAGACCCTAGGCACTACACCAACATCTGTACTGTACGTCTAACGTGCATTCACCTTCTAAAGGTGAACTAGATTCATCCAATGAACCCAGGTACCCCACCCATATTCATACTGCACGTCCAACGTACATTCACTTTCCAAAGGTGAACTAGACTCATCCAATGAATCTAGGTACTCTACCTATATCCGTACTGTACGTCCAACGTACATTCACCTTCCAAAGGTGAGCTAGACTCATCCAATGAATCTAGGTACTCTACCTACGAGTCCAAGTCCAACTGAAACTCCTATATCTGTTGAATCTCCAAGACAACTGACGCTCCACAATGCCCAACATACTTCAAGTCTAACGTAAAGTTTCTTACACCCGTCATATCACCATGATCAACGAACTTATCTATTTCCATTCAATAGGATCCTGCAGGTGATAGTCTACTCAAGAGAAGAAAGATAGGAACAAACACAACAACCATAGCATCCATCAAACAAATCCTATCTATCACCTGCTAAAGCCATGAATACGTCAATACCTATATGTCTGGTCCAACCAACATCAATAACTAATGGAAACTCTGCCTCCAAATGGACTACCGTACGTCCAACGTACGTTTATCCTCCAAGGATAACTATATCACGTCCAACGGATCCAAGGTAACAGGCGTCCCCAGATACCCCTGCTTTTAGTCCGCCTGAAACACTCGAGTCCCACCCAAGTCTATCCGTTATCTTGCTGCCCTCTCGAGTCCAACTCGATCCAATCCAATTCCTTGCAGCCTCCTCGAGTCCAACTCGAGTCAATGTATTACCCATATACTCAGACCCAGTCTTGAGTATCCATTACCTACAGACCCTAGTCCAATGTGAGTCGTCTCCCTATTCGTTGCATCTCCAAGATCAACGAACACCCATTTTCTTTTACGAGTTCAAGTCCAACTTGAATCGTCCTAATCTTCATTGCATCTTCCATGATCGACGAATACATCCTATTTCTTCAAAAAGAACACCAACATAAGGTCCTAAATGATCCATTACTTTGCATCTTTCTCGAGTCCCACTCGAGTCATCTCATAATCCTATCGAGTCTAACTCGGGCAGTCCATACCACTGAATATTCTTATCCTGTCACAACTGCCCATTACTCCTCGAGTAAACCAAGATATCATGCAATGAAAAATCACAACAACTATTTATCTCTTACGCAAACCATCCTAATCGAACTCGACATTCCCTAAGCACAAGCCCCAAAGGCCTAAACCAATATCAGACAAGCACCTAAGGAACATCTCCTCCGAATTCCGATAATCCACGTGAAGTGATACTAGCAAAACAACTAAGCACTGGAGTATTCATTTGCCTCCCAGAGGCAACTAGAACTTATTACAACGATAACCTCTCGGCTTCCCTGACTCCAGTTACTATTGCCATCACTAGGTAGGTACCTAATACCAACCTATTCCTTTAGAGTAGATCGACTCCCAAAAATAATGCTAAACCCAGTAAAGCCCAAAACAAAGTAATTACAAACAAACATACATCTACAACTCGATAAGACCACGTTACGACAAATCATACTGAGGCTAGTCGAACCACCAATCGGGTTCGTCACTACTAAAGGTCTATCGACTAACTAAGGTTTTGTCAAACAAAACCCGATCAAAACATCTTAAATAGAAAGCATACCTCGAATAACGACCCCTTTTTCCTTTTGCGCCGCAGTTCGGGCATTCGACGAAGAAGGAACAGCGTTGATAGCATACGCTTTCACAATCTGCTTCTCCCTAGGAGGTTGTGGACAATCATCCTTGTGATGTCCCGCTTGGCCGCAATTAAAGAACTTCCTTTCCCCAGGCTTTTCTCGACAATCTCTGGCATAGTGGCCCTTCTTGCCACAACTAAAGCACTCGCCATCTTTCTTAATTTTCTTATTCTGACCATCCATGGTTTGGTCTTGTTTCCTCTTGTCCTGTGGCCCTTCTTGCCACAACTAAAGCACTCGCCATCTTTCTTTATTTTCTTATTCTGACCATCCATGGTTTGGTCTTGTTTCCTCTTGTCCTAGGAATTATTCTTGCCTCGACCGCCTGCTTGCGGCTTCGGCTCCCCTGTAGATGCAATAGCAACCTCAGTCTTTGGCTTAGGGTAAAGACTCTCTGACCTCAATGCTTTCCCCACAATCGATTCAAACGTCTCATCGATGTGGTTAATAAGCTTTTCCCTTAAGTACTGATCCAAGCCTGTTATAAACTTCTCGTTCTTCTTCTCGGGAGTCGATAAGGGATAATCCATACTTCGACAATGTGTCGAACTCAGCAATATACTCCGAGACTGGCCTACCACTCTGCTTAAGCTCCAAGAACTTCCTAAACAGTTCCGACTTCTGAGCAGTTGGGATAAACTTGTCGCTAAAGCGAGCCTTAAACTGATCCCAAGTAACCTGATCCTCTGGAGTGACTGTCTTAATAGCATTCCACCAATTCATCGCTCGCCCTTGCAGCTGACGAGATGCTAGCCTTCTCTTCATCGCATCCTCGATACCCAAGTCGTCGAAGATACGATCACAGCTATCCAACCAATCCTGAACATCCGTGGCCGACTCCGTTCCATGGAACGGCTTCCCACCAAGATTAGTGTAATCCTTACACAACTTGGCGAAATCGACCATAGGCGCCTGCACTACTGGACCACCACCATTTCCGGGATTGGGAACTGCCCCTTGAACATCCCTAAGCATCTCCCTCATGAAGTTAGTGAACATCGTCCTCATGTTAGGAGAATTTCCATTATTGGTCCCTCTACCAGCACCCCTTGTATCTCGACTCATCGTTCAATCTGTAAAGAGAAAACGATTAACGATCTCATACTGGTGCTGGTGCAGTGCGAATTCATCTTTATACTACTAATAGTATATACATATAGATAGCTTTTGAAAACCAAAGTAATCACAAATACGCGCTCTCATATATGTACTACCTCCCCCTAGTGTCTTTCCCTAGGTTAACTACGCAACCTAGAGCTCTGATGCCAAATGTGACAGCCCGCCCCGCACCAACCGACATTTACTCCAAAAGTGCGCTGTACACATGTCCAGTTAGCACGGAACGGTCGTCAAAAGAAAAGAAAGAAGAGAATGAACTAATCAAGGAACCTGTAGAATGTATCACAGCGCATGGAACAAAATATAGTAATAACATAATCCTGACATAAAACAGGCGAGACAGTGCGTAAGATGAAAACTAAACCAACATAGCAGCGGAAATCCAAATACAGCTTATTACAACTTTCCAAATTTACTGTCTCTAAAACAAAAGAAAGCTAAAGTAGAAGATGCACGACTAATGCCCAAGCAGTGATCTTCAACAACACAGGGAGAATACTATATATATCATACGTGGAAGCCTCCTGCTCGTCTCCAGATCAGCTACCCGTGCATGCCCAGCTAACCTGTCTCTAGTCTGCTCGTGTGAGCACCCAGAGTAATAAGAAGAGACATAAAACTCTGGGTCAGACAAAAAAGTCTGGTATGAGCGATGAGCAACAAACAAAACAATAACAGGTATAATCCAATCATACCTGAACCTGGACCTGCAACCAAAGAGTTAGCACTACATACCGTACAATACTCTATGGTGCCACTAACATACAATGTAAGAAATACGGGGGTGGGGAAGTGCATGTCATGGTGATGTCAAACAATCAAGCATAGCAATCATCCTCACATCCCTCACTCAGTGCATAAAGCATACGATATCCTTTACTTTGGTCACCTAATCCTTTGGGCCATGACGGAATCCAATCCCGTACAACTATCACTATAAGCCCCTAATCTATCTGTCAATAGTGAACCAAGGTTACAGATACCGATAACCCCTTTGCACACGTCCCGCAGCAAAGCCCAATCATGAAGTGAACTCATTGGTTCCCATCTGGATCCTGAGCTCTAACTTCCATTTGGACTACCTTTGCATCTTGGGTTATTGGTCATCACTGGATCGGTTCGGTTCTCTGTCCTTTTTCTCTGTCGGTTCGGATCGGTATCCTCCAAGTGCTTCGGTTCGGGTCGGGGTTCTCCAAGTCCCTTAGTAGTACGTCGGTTCGGTTCGGGTCCTCCATGTCACATCGGGTCGATTTGGGTCCTCCATGTCACATCGGGTCGGTTCGGGTCCTCCATGTCGCATCGGGTCGGTTCGCCAACTGTCTTCCTTCCGTCCCTTGTTTGATATTCTGGTCCGATCCGATCCCCATTCCTATTCCCATCCGCTCCGATCCGATTCCCCTTTCTCTAGCTCGATCCGATTCCAATTCAACCATTTTGGCCTTCCTTTTTGCCACAATTTCCTCTTGTGCCAAGCCTCGGTTCGGTGATCCCTTGCCAAGTCCTCTATCCGATCCGAGCCCATTCCTCCGATCTGATCCGAAAACCTGCACTGTTTTTATGCAACTTTTCCAGCGAGCTTTTTATGCCATTCGACGACGTTTTCGACCATTCTATCTATTCTAATCAATCACAAAGCATACCATACAGTCATAGCAACAAGTAAAATTGACCTCAAACACCAAAACATCAATATGATAGGTTAAAATGGATCTAACATAGCCAAAACCCCATATTTTCCCTTAACATGTTCAAGCATAATTAATGATAGGATTAGAAAAACTTAACCAAATTAACCAAATTTTCTTACAGAGGTCTAAAACAATATTTCAGAATTTTAGAATATTTTTCCAGATTTTAACATGCATCAATTCGCTAATTATCACTAATCACCCCTTAATCCCCTAAATTCCGGGATTAGAAAAATTAGTCGAAGTTAACCCAAATTCATATCAGAGTCACAAAATGATGTTTTAGAATTTTAGGCATTTTCTAGATTTTTCTGAGCCATAATTTCGCTAATCTTCGCTAATTACCATAATTAGCCGTAATTAGTGAAAAACAATGCAAATCACTCACCTTTGCCATAAAGTAAAATATAGATCTTAAATAATCTCTGATTTGGATCCAATCCCTATGTTTTCCAGCAGCTCTATCCCAATCCTTATGCTAATCCGCCTTGATTTGATGTAGATTAGGCTAATATGTGATTAAGGATGACAAAAAGGTGTTTTGGAGTGTTTTAGAAGATGGAGGCCATTGCTAGAGCTTAAGGAAGGTTTGTGGCGGCTGAGAAAACTGAAATGAAATGATTTTCCTAACCCTTCCAACCCTCTCATAACCCTAATCCCGAAATTCCCCTTTGGGCCTAGCTGTTAATCACCCTGTTAAGCCCAATAAGCTGTTTTTCACTATCTGAAACTTGTTTCAGTTATATCTCCCAAATGGTGAGTCCGTTTGGCTAATGTGACCACTCTACGGAAAGGTAAACCATCAAACGAATCTAATGGAAGTGGTTTCAGGTCAAAATTCCTTTCCAATCAAAAGTTATGGCCAAAACAATATCGGCTAGGGGCAAAATAGTCATTTAAAAATTGGCAAAAATCATGAACATGGGAAATGACCCCAATAGTTGTCTCCCAAAGTTACACGACCATACGACTTCATAAGAAAAAGAAATAAATATTCTACGATCCTAGATACGTAGAATATAGGTTGTTACATAACTACTCTTCATGAAGTATACAGTTGCTTGCTTAGAACTGAAATTATACCAAATGCTGGTAACACAAGTGGTAATACTGTTAGCAGTGCTTTTGTCGTTAGTGGAAATGTGGTATCAACTAACCAAACTGATACAAGTAAAAGTAGTGCACAGAAACATGCAGAAGCTTAGAGGCCACAAAGACCACCTAATACACAATCATGGAGACCACCTCGATCATTTGGAAGATCACAGAGATCATCATGGAGGCCACCTGTGAATCAAAACAAGATATGCAACTACTGTAAACGAATTGGCCATGTAATTTCTGAGTGTAGAAGCCCCCAGTGGAATCAAAGAAATATAGATTCTTCTAATATCAAAACTGTATTCATGACTGTAGAAGAATTTGACAAATAATTCAAATTACAAAGCTCAATGCATAACAATCCATTTGATTCTTCCACTGCTTCAGCAACAACTTCAGTAGAAAATACTAGTACTGGATGTTCTACCACCGAATGGATAATACACTCTAGTGCTTCCGATCACATGACAGGTAATCTACATATGTTTACAAGTTTAAGAGAAACTAGTGTGTCTTATAAGGTTACTCTAGCAGATATATCTCAATCTTTAGTAAAAGGAATGGGTGAAGTAATATCTAATTCAGCTATACCTATGAAATCCGTGTTATACTTTCCAACTTTGTCGTTTAATTTTCTCTCTGTGAGTCAAATTACACATAATCTCAACTGTAATATTACCTTCTTTCCTGATCATTGCGTGTTTCAGGATCTTATGACGAAGCAGACTACTGGTAGACGGAGTGAGTCTGGTGGTTTATACTCGCTTGACACACTTTCTTAACCTGTAACTTGTGCAATCATGAATCCAACACTTAAACTGCATTGTCAACTTGGACATCCCTCTCTCACTCTATTCAAGAGACTTTGCCTCAGTTTAGCAGTTTATCTGCAGTAAATTGTGAAGCTTATCGGTATGCAAAACATCATAGAAGTAGCTTACAGCCTAGAATAAATAAACGTGCTAGTAGACCATTTGCTTTAATTCATTCAGATATCTGGGGACCTTCATCAATTATATGTGGCAACCGCCCACAACCCCTGCACTAAAAAAGAGGAATAATGCGCTGAAGGGTGTGCCAGGCAGCTATGGACGATCATCAAGGTATGATAACACAAATGGTACCTGTCGTAAAACTCAAAGGGCAAGGATTAAATATAATAGAACATATACAAGTAGAAATAGCAGAGCATCAACTTTCACAATATCCTGAAAGTTTATCCATACATCATAGGAATATCAAAGTCTGTATATGAATCCTCACTACAACACTCAGAGAGGAACTCAAACAGCGGAAAAAGAAATACTAGATAGTAAGTAAGATAATACGCCAACCTCCTACTCGCCTTCGTACAGCAGCATCGTCCTCATTAATCACCTGTTACCTACCACCTAGTCTGCCCATCCACAACCTGATGAACAGTCTAAGGTAATAAGAGGGAAACATAAAACCTTGAGTCAGATAACACTCTTAGTGAGCGATAAAACAACTAACAAACATCAACAATAAAGTATATGAGAATAGGAAGATAACAATTAATCTACCCACAACACCAGAGAAGAACTCAACCTTGTCTTCCCCACGTCGGATAGTGATAGCCTTTACATCAAACATTTCAACCATTCATTCATGGAAACAAGAACAACCATTCACTCATGGCAATCAGAAAAAAACACCACTAGCACTCATAGCATCCATATTATATGTATCTCACGTTAACCATCCTAATTGAATTCAACATCCCTCAAGCACAAGCCCTAGAGGCCGAAATCAATTTCAGACAAGCACCCAAGAAACATCTCCTTCGACGTTGGACAATTTATGTGAGACAGTACAAACAAGGCAACTAATCAACCAAGACAGACCCTGGCTATCACCACCAATTATGCTTTGAAACATCGTTAATTGTATGACGACCAACCTTGCCATATGTCAAGGGCTAATGGTAACCCCAGTTCTAGCATAAACTCCATACGCCTTTCAATGATACGTATGTTTGTCCAACCTTGGCAAATAGGCCTTTCGACGATACCCAGGGTACTCGACCAACAACCTTCCGGTCTTTTAGGTGCCTCTATCATACCCCTGCTATGAGCTTGCTAGAACTTACGACAATGATAACTTCTCATCCTTCGCATCTCTAGTCATCCAATCTTGACGACTTTTCATAACTCGAGCTACCTTCTCGAGTAACCATTATCTACCAACTCACAACCTTTGAGTTGTCATCTCATTCGTTGTTCCATACTGCGCTGCGGTACGGGGTCGGGCACATCTGCCCGATTTTTTAAAAAAGCCCTTTTTGTTCAAATCTGGGTCGTACCCAAAAAATATAATTTTTCAGAAATGACCATGTGCGACCGACCCATCCTTTTGGAGCCGACCGACCGACCAGGACTTGACCGATCGACCAGAACTTAATCGACCCTTCTCCAGAATTCACGACCGACCCGGTTCCATGACTGACCCGTGCATGACTGACCCGAACGCCTGCCTTGACCGACCTGACTACTTTGGGTGCTCAACTGATCCCCTTTGCTGACCGACCCTATCCATTTTCCACGTGCCAACCAACCAGTATAGTGCCCGACCAACCCGACCTTCATGACCGACTTGACCCTTCTTGGTGAACGACCGACCAATTTCCACCGACCGACCGGGGCCTGTACTACACCTTGTACTACACCCGTACTATAAGACCAACCCGTGGCCTGTACAGCCCTAATTCAAGTCCAATTTCAACCAAAACTTTGCCAATTGACACAATCGATGAAATATACTCATCTAATTCATTCAACAGAACCGTAAGCATGCTATAAAATTACTAACAACATGAATACGAGGATTATCACTAAAATTATGCAAATTTCACCAAAATCATGATAAATGAACATATGAACTAAATTGTGGTTCTAACTTGCATAAACATGTGAAATAACATAGATATTACAGGTTTTATATTGCTAAATTAGATCTTATGGCAATTCATATGAATATAGACTTACCATGATGTAGTTCTAAGGAAAAGAACTTGAATTTGATGAAAAACAAGACCAAACACTCATATGCTTAATTAAATCCGTGTGAGTGATGCATATCTCTCACCAATTTTTTAGAACAACTCAAAAGCAATGAAATATGATTCCGAATAGTGATAAATTTGCTCTAAACTCTTAGATTCGATGAACTTTCCCTTAGAATGGTGTAGATCTAGCTCCAAATGTTGTAGATCTTCAATTCTTTAAGCTTTAATGGTGGAAAGGTATATGAAATGGAGGAATAAAGGACCTCTAGCTCTTCCAATTGAGAGAATGGAGAAAGTAAGTTATTCTCCATGCCTCTTACCCTCTATTTATAGCCTCTACCAGCCCACTAATTGGCCTCCCCAAATCAGCCCATTATGGCTTGCAAAACCTAAATAACTAACCATTAAACCCTAAAATAGTGATTCCTCCCAAACAACTGATCCAAACCTTTAGTGTGACCACTCTACGGAAAGGGAAACATCATGTCCTTTCCAATGACACAGGTTTCAACACCTGATTCAATTCGAGTCAAAAGTTATCCCATATACAAGATTGTCAAGGGCAAAATGGTCACAAACAAAGTTGGAAAAAATTATTGACATGTCTCCCATCCCTATAAGAAACATATTAAAATATGAGAATGATCCAACCCTAAGGTAATAAAACAAAAATATTTTATGATCCTCCGATACGTAAAATACGGGCTGTTACATTGTATCTAAACCTGGGTATAGATATTTTGTAATTTTTGTTGATGATTACAATCATATAACTTGGTTATTTTTGATGAAGTTTTGAACTGAATTGTTTCATATATTTTGTAAATTCCATGCTGAGATAAAAACACAGTTTAGTACCTCTATAAAAACCCTTCGTAGTGACAATGCAAAGGAGCACATGTTTGCTGAATTTGAAACTATTTGACTCAAATTGGTATTTTGCATGAAACCTCATGTGTTGATACTCCTTCCCAAAATGATGTAGCTGAAAGAAAGAATCGACACTTGTTATAAACTACTAGAGCTCTACTGTTTCACGTGAATGTACCAAAGGTGTTCTGGGTTGATGCTATGTCAACTGCGTGTTTTCTCATTAACAGAATGCCATCCACAGTACTAAATAATGAGATTCCTTACCAACTCTTACAACCAAATAATAGCATGTACCCTATTAAACCTCACGTATTTGGATGCACATGTTTTGTGAAGGAAGTTAACCAGCAGCTAAGTAAACTTATTCACAAATGCTTAAAGTGTTTCTTTGTTGGGTATTCCAGACTTCAGAAGGGGTACAAATGTTATTGCCCAAGCTTGCAGAAGTATATTGTATCAATAGATGTGAAATTCATGGAGGACATACCATTTTATCAAAACCGCACACCTCATGTTCAAGAAGATGAAGAAGAGTTCTTAGTGTATTCTACCATACCAAGTGAGATATCTAACATGACTACTACTGATGACAGTCATACAGGTGAAGTACATGCTGAGAATAAACATCAATCCAAGGCTAATCCATGTTTAGAGTTAACTATTGCTTTGAGAAAAGAAAGGAGGAAGTGTACCTACCTTATTGCTTCATGTGTGTCATATAATAAGGTACCTCATCATTACATGATTTTATTTCTACATTGGATTCTACTACTATACCAAAGACTGTAGGAGAAGCTATAACTTCACCAAAATGGTGTGAAGCAATGATTGAGGAAATGAGGGCTTTAGAGCAAAATAAGACATGGAACTTAGTAAAACTACCATCAAATAAGAAGACAATAGGATGCAAATGGATATTCTCTGTCAAGATGAACGTAGATGGCACTATGAAAAGACTCAAAGCTTGCTTGGTTGCCAAAGTCTATGCCCAAACATATGGTATTGATCATTTAGAGACTTTCTCAACTATGACAAAAAGGACCTCTGTTAGATTATTTATCTCTATGGAAGCTAGATACAAGTTTCCGCTAGACATCAAAAATGCATTCTTACATGGTAATCTTTCTGAAAAAGTATACATGGAGCAACCACCAGGATTTGTTGCCCAGGGGGAGTCAAACCTGGTTTGTAGACTCAACAAGTCACTGTATGGACTTAAACAAAGTCCATGTGCATGGTCTGGCAATTTCAGCTTAGCCATAGAGAAATTTGAAGTCATGATAGGTAAATCAGATCACTCAGTCCTTTATAAGAAGTCTGACAAAGGTATAATATTATTGGTAGTCTATGTAGGTGACATAGTGATTACAGGAAGTGATGATGCTGATATTCTTAAGCTCAAACAATTTATTCCCACTCAGTTTCAAACTAAAGATCTTGGAGAACTTAAGTACTTTCTAGGTGTTGAAATAATGAGTAGTAGTGAGGGTATATACTTGTCACAAAGAAGGTATATTCTTGATTTGTTAATTGAAACAGGAAAGTTAGCTACCAAACCCTATAGTACCCCTATGACGCAGAATTGTAGTTTGAGTGAAGAAGGTGAGCTTGTCAAAGATTCAGAAAGGTACAGAGATTGGTAGGGAAATTGAACTATTTGTGTGTCACTAGGCCTGACATATCATATTCAGTATGTGTTGTGAGCCAATTCATGTCAAAGCCCACTGTTCATCACTGGGTAGCCCTAGGGCAAATATTGTGCTATCTTAAAGGCACTGCAGGACAGGGGATTATGTATACAGGTAATGCTCACATGAATGCTGAAAGTTTTAGTGATGCTGATTGGGCATGATCTAAGATAGATAGGTGATCCACTTTAGGATTTTGTGTATTTGTTGGAGGCAATCTGATATCTTAGAAACGTAAGAAACAAACTGCGGTTTCTCGTTCAAGAGTAGAATCACAATACAGAGCTATGGCAAATGTTGTATGTGAGATTATGTGGGTAATGCATTTGATGAAAGAAGTTCCACTGAATTTAGAATGGTCAGCGAAGTTGTGGTGTGAAAACAAAGCAGCAATCCACATTGCTTCAAACCTAGTGTTCCACGAACGTACAAAACATATCGAGGTTGACTGCCACTTCATTAGAGAAAAGATTCAAGTGAGGATTATTGAAAAAGGATATGTTCAAACTGGAGAATAGGTTGCAGATATGTTTACAAAAGCTTTGAATGGCTCGAGAGTAGAGTATCTCTACAACAAGTTGGGAATGGTATATAAGTATTATCAAACTTGAGGGGGGAGTGTAATTGGTGATAGATCATTAGTTTATTTATCATTTCTTTTATTATATTTGTATCGAGTTGTTTTTTTATGAAGCCCAATATCATGTTCGGCCCATTCTGTATATTAAGGCTGCTTACTATTTAAATTAACTTTCCCTCTTGTTTCAAACCCTAATGAAAAAGTAAGTTGAATTCAATAGCATATGATATTTTCATCTACATTATTTTACACCTCTATTGATTACAGGGAGTATGAGGAAAGTTCCAGAATAACACTATAGATAAGATACATATGCAAAGGAATCGTTAATATGTAGGTTTAGGTTGGTACTTGAAGATCTGAGGCTTGAAGGTCTACTGAGTCTTCGACCTAATGTAGCTTGTAAGCCAGTTTGGTGGCTGCTCGTTGGATATAGGTGGTTAATCCAGGGTGATTCATGAATACCACTTATGCTAATTCTCAACTAGACTTAGGTTGTCGGTCTGACGAATACTATTTCTTCTTAGTACAATTTCCATGGAACCTAACATAATATATCCAATGCACCGAGTGATTGAATGCGAGGATGGATGATGTTAGTTCTATTTGTTTAGTAATTTATCACCCTCAAGGAAGTCAACAAAATGTAGGTAATTATTGAATAGATATAGATAATGTAAATGTAGACATTTTGACACCCCAGTACTCTGATGTAGAGTTTACCTAAATTATTATCATAGAGTAGTATATACTTTTATATGCTAACTCTATGGATGTAGAGATAACTCAGGTATGGATTCCCATGCTTTTGGTCCTATTAACTATTACGACTTTACAGTATTTTGAGATCATTTATCGCTCACACTAGAATGTTGTCGACTCCAGGTTATTTTGTTCCCTCTTATTACCTTGGGTCCTTATCAAAACATCGATGAGTAGACTGGATAATTGGTATATGCATTATCGGAAATTGCGCAGGCAGATTAGCAAGAGGTGGCGTCCTCCCAAATTATATTTGAAATATTATTTATTCCATTGTACGATACCGTGGAGCAATGATAGTGTTGACCACTAATTCATAGACAGTTGTCATTGGGTATATTTATCTCTAGTATACTTTGATTATATGGTTATTACTCTCTTGCCTGTTTTATACATATCATTTATATTTTATCTAGTGCATTGTGAGATATACAATAGTTTCTATTTAATATCTCGTATTCCTTTCCTCTTCTTCTATTCTTTCCTCTTCCTTTTAATCAATTTTCCTTCTTTCCCATTTTCTTCCTCTTGACCATCATCATTCATCGATCGGGTGCCTGTATAGCGCACTATTGGATTATATGAGCATCGGTAGTGTATGACGGTCATTATAAGTGGGGTCAGAGCTTAGATTGCATTGTTTAACCTAAACGGTATCGAATTGAGAGTAAATATATATGAGAAAGTAGGTATTTTTATATAGTTTGGTTTTCAAAACTATGTATTAGTAGTATATATGTAGTATAAGTTGTTTTGCCCGCGAGTTCCATTGTAATAGTTTTCTCTATTGATGATTGATTGTTCAAACCACTTCCCTGAGACGATCTAGCAAATGAGAAATACTATATGTTTCTCCATTTCTCAAGTTGAGAATTAGACAAGATCAAGAACCACTAACCTCAATTCACCTTATTTGTTCTTAGTTGTGGTGCAAATCACTGGTTGAGATGTCATGATTTATACAATTGGTTTTGGTACTCAAATACAAGGATTCCACTATGCCAAGTTGTATGGATACTTAGATAACTGAAAGGCAAACTGTTCTTAGGAATAAAGTCGACTGGAGTAGTGCAAGATTAGTTTGTTTCTTGTAAGGATTTTTGCGATGATTTGGAGTTAGATAGAAGTTATCTCAAGAAAAATCCAATGTTGAATCCAAATTTATCGAGAGTTCTTATAGGTTTGGCTTGTTCGAGATCAGCTCGTGGTTCGCTACGAAGAACTTTTTCTTGACTTCCTAGGAGTCAACATTGGTTGAGGAGTTTGTCGGTTTGGGTAAGGCGATATGGTTGTGTTGGAGTACGTGGTCAAATTCGAGATAGAGCCGAAGTGCGGTTTACTTTCTGCCATTGTTACTCCATACAAGAAGGATAGAAGTTGTAGTTGGTTTGGGCGATGACTAGGGGAAGTAGTTGATTTCATTTAGATAGAGGATGAAGCCTTTGCGAAGTTAGTCCGAGGAGCTCAGGAAGTTCGAGCTTGTACCCAGCAATGAATTGTCATGTTTTATGGATAAATTGTGAAAGCATATGCATAGGTCATCGTTCTAGTTTAGTCGAGTGATGCCTCGATTAGAAATGACGAAAAACGATATCACCACTTGAGATATTTTTCATTAATGGCATTTCCGTACGTATTTTATTTTGATGGGATTGGGACTTGAAAAGATTGATTTGACCTGTCCTAATTGTGAGTTACTGTATTGATGGCTTAGTTCGACAATATGTGTGTAACATACCATGTTTAGTTGCCAGGGATTAACATTATGGATGACTGCATCATCCATAGCGTTCAGTTTTTGGCTTTTAAATGAGGGAGTGTTACGCCGTGGGTGTTTATACTTGGCACTTTTCATGTTCGCCCATACTTAATCTCAATGAGTCATGTTTTCTTGTTTGATTGTTGTCTGCCAATTGGTTTCTTTAGGCTTAATATGTTTAGTCTTAAACTCTAGCGTTAACTTGTAAAGGTGGTATTACACTGAGGATGGACGGGTTGAGAAAATACGGAGTAGTGTTAAATTGTGATAGGGTGTCGACAACAATAAGGACATATGATGAGAAGAGAGTAGTGGTAGGCCGTTTACCAAATTAGTTGGTGATGGCCAGTTATCTATAGCTGCTCGAGATTCCAGACGTTGAGTTGTACCTGTCGCTAGAGAGATTTAGCCCCATATTGACCTGATGAAGTATGCAAAATCTATAGTGATACCTTCGAGAAGGAAGGAACCATGAGAGTACAAGAGGAGCTCGAGGTGCAGGTAGATGATCATTTGGGATTCGAAGGAATATATCCAAGTGGGGAGCATCAACAACGTTCGCAGTAGAGAAGGATGATCCCCTTAGATTGTGTGTTGGTTAGCATTAGCTGAACGTAGCTAGATTTCCGCCATATTGGAGTTAAGTCTCATGTATATCTGGTTTTAAATGTTGAAACGATATTCTTTCCCCTATGGTATATAGTACCTATGGAGCAAGAGACAAAAAGTACTTGGTAGCTTGTTAGATATGCTCAGTGGTGTCGAAGTGTTCTCTCAATTGGGCTTTTTGGAGGAATTTAGCCAAGGGAGAGTAGTTGGATTGAGTGTGTCGTTTACAACATCATATATGCTGCTTTAACTTTGATGGGTTAGTTGGGTCGTTCGAGTTGATCGACGTCAGCATGTTTAGTTGACTTCTTTGGTCATGTTCCAAGATATCACATCGAGGAGTTATGCTTGTGGTACTAAGAAAATTCTCATTTTCCATTGGTGAGGGGAAGCACAAAGCATGGTCGATGTTGTAGATTGGTGTTTAGTAAGCACCAGTGGATAGTCTGGTTTTGGATGTCACTTTAGGATAAGGGAAGTGAGGTGCTTGGGTCGCATTACGTTAGGTAGGATGTTATTATCAATCTTACACGGGTTAGGAAGTTTTGGAGTCTGAAGATTGACCCAAGAGAGCTTCAGAACCAAAGCCTGATACTAAAAATTGGCGAGTGTATCGATATTACTCATCGCTCCATAGCGCTCTCTTGTTAGTGTTATTTTGGTAGGTGCAGAGTTGATGCTGAAGGGAGGTTTTCGCGTTCCTAGTCGATGGCCGAAGCAACACGAGGAGTATTTGACTCTCGATTCAGAGTAGATGGCGATAGAGTTCACTCTGGGAATATGGAGGCATTAAATGTTAAGGAAGGGGCTAGAGTTGTTTAATAATGTCGCATCACTGGGTTTCTCATCTTTGACAGTGATCTTGGCCTTTGTTTATGGAAATGGTTAGAGTTCTTAGCCCCCTAGTGTAGTTGTTGTATTTGGGTTAGTGATGTTCCAGTTTAGGATCAATACTCTGTTAGTGGAGGAGGCTCGTATTTATTTCTTGGTATGACCCCAAAGTTTGATGTGATGTTTTGTGGACTCATCCGATGTGATTGGTTCTATACAGAAGAGGTGTTATTGTTCCTGGAATAGTTGGAAGATGATGATTGGGAATTCATAACAGATGGATGAATGATCAGTTAGCAATGCCAAATAAGAAGTCCCGAGTGGTCTTTTATAACTTCTCGAGGTTTGTGATGAGATGCAGGAACAATTATCGATAGGTTTCATCGATAGACTGCCAAGGAGTTGAGAATCTTATGATAACACTCAGGTCATATCCAAATCTTTGATACAAGCGGTTGGATTGATATTCTGAATGAGATGGTGGTCAAATTTGTCGATTCGTATCGGGATTTGATGTCTTGTACTAGGCAGGGTATTATCCTACATGCTAGATTAGGCATAAATGTTATATTTTTATGGTTGATGTTGTTTTTGCTGTGATTGTTTGAATGTTGGCATTCACATGATTGCTTATACATATGTGATTGTTAGGGATGCAGGATAGCTTTGTTTTTTTTCTTGTTTGTTTGTTTGTTTGTTTGTTTCCATATATGACTTGATAATAAATGTCGTGTTGAGTTGTGGTTTTGGCTCTAGGCGCATTTTTGATGATTTAATGCCTTAGATCAGAGAGGCCACTTTGTGCTTTAGCCTCCTTTGGTCGGGTTAAGCCATAATTGGTTAGTTGTAGTTTTCTAGATCGAGCTATGTAGCGGAAGTACTATTAGAATTTTTCATGATCTAAGCTAGAGTTGCGGGAGAAATTGCTTAATAAAGTTGTTTCCGAACTGAGGAGTCGTCACATATGTTCTCCATTGTTTGTTCATTTGGAAATTAGTGTACAATGTGGGTGTTTGGCATAGTTGTACTGACCCCAAATTCAAATAATTGTTGTATATAGGAATGGGTTTTAAGGCTTCATGCCAAATTCCAAGTCTATTTCCTTTGTATGATCACTTTCAGTAGTCGTACTTGAGAGCAATGAGTGATGATTTGTCTTGGATCATCATTTATGTGAGAGTGGTGGGCTGTGCTGTCCAGCCCTTAAGGATTCCGAGGACAAACTCCGTTAAGAGAAGAATGCAACGAACTGTATTTTTGACGATTGGATATTTAAATATTAATCGTTAATTATACGATGGCTCCAAAGTGAGTTTTGTCCTAAATAATCGAAGCAGGATTTGATGAAAAGGCGAGTAGGATTGAGTAATATGGAAATACGTGTATATGAGGAAGTTTTGATATTGTGATATATTACTCTTGATATATGCATGTAAATATTTAATGAGATAAATACTTAGAGAAGAAATCACAGTTACGCACTATAAATGCAGTAAATAAAGTAAAGAACATCAAGAATTTTTATACTAGTTCGGAGCACCGTCTTACGTCTAGTCCCAGACTCTTTCTATAATTTAACTAATCAACACCCTCACTTAACCTGGAGGAATAGTTATTACAACACCTGAGCAGTAGAACAGGGACCTGTGCAGTAGAATAGGATTTCTCCTCAGCAGCTAAAGAGGACTTCTTACTTGAGCAGCGGAACATGACTTCAATAAATACAAAAAGTTGTTTGACTGTATATGTGTTCTTGATAACAAAAGTAAGTCACAGTTTTAGTACACCCTTCCTATAATCTTCTCCTTTGTATATATATTTGAAATAAAGTGAACTATAAAGAAGGAAATTGATTTATAATCACAAAAAGTTAATATTTGAGAGCACAAGTGAATATAAAATAAAAATATTTCAAAATTGGAGAATAATTAATTCAAGAAAGTTCGATGATTAAAACAAGTGATTCTGAAGTATATTTATAGTAAATAAACGGTTGCAATTTATTCGTGAAAAGGTTTAATCAAAAGATATGGTCATAACTCCTGGATTAAATAATTTTGACTTTTTAAAATTCGCAACCCTTCAGGTTAGCCAACTGAATTTTCTATTCAGCCGGCTGATGCACATGACTTATGCTCATGTGTTTTTGCCTTTTGAAATATAAAATCGTTATATATATATATATAAACACTATATAAGAGATTTTAACAATAAAAACAAGCTAAATGCAGACTCGGATACATTACAATTATTCTAATATATCTTCTTGTCGAATCTTCGTGTATTTAGGCTATATTCTTCTCCTTTTTCCTATAAAAAATGTTAGTGAATAATATCGTTAATATTTAGTTGTTGTAATCAAAATCAAGTTCAAAAATGGAGGTTCCAACAATCTACCCCTTTTTGATGATGAGAACCATATGAGACTTAATATAATATATATAAAGTAAATTAAAATTTCAAATTTTACCTGTGCTCCTCTTGAATATATTACTCCCCCTGTATACACATCACAGCAATTGATAATGAAGCATAAGCATGTAAGGAGAGCTATGTATGATGCATCATCACGTGTAATTTATCTGTTGTAGTCCTGTGAATGGCACAAAGAATAGAAACAAACAAAAAGATAAAGATAGGGAAGTACTCTTATAATTAGGGGCACCTTGAATTGATTTATTGGGACTATAGTCCATATGTGCTTTTCCTCTACTGGTTATGTCATTGTCTGTAGGTCTAAATTCCAACTGAACTTCCCCTTTGTCCTCGACAAAAAGGAATAAAAACTTATAGGGAATTAAAGTAATATATGTTTCATAAAACAATGAATTGAAAATGAGAGTGTATATGAACTATTTTCTTAATATACTATGCATACTTGAGTTAATAACTTTATTTTGACAATATGTTACAAGATTAATAGCGACTTGATATTACTTGTGATACTATATCCATTAGTCATAGTATCCAATGTTAATGCACTCAATGATATTCCTGAAACATATGTCAAACATAAGTTAACATATGTCAAACATAAGTTAACATATGTCAAATTAGCTATGAGTTATGTTCGAACAAATGTATATAAACAAAATAATATTATATTTATTATGCATATAAGAGTGATATAGTAATATTATATGATTCATGCAAATATTAAACATTTCATCATAATATCATCATAAACCACCATCACATACTTTTTAACATTATATATATATATATGCATATATATATATATACACACACACAAAAGCATATAACATAGAGTGTTTAAAGCCAAAATGTTATTTATATAAACCAATATAGAATAAACTTAAACATTCATTCTTCACCACCATCGTCATTGCCCTAATCATCCTCATTGTCATCGTCATCATCTTCTTCCCCAATGGACCTGTGATGACCCTAAACCCCTGTGCCACGGAAGCGAGGATAATCATTGGAATATAACACAAAAAAAATAACAGCAGAACAGAATCAAAGAGTTACACCAGATAAAGTACATCAAAGTTACACTGGGAATAATATTAACATCAGAGTTACACAGCATAACAGGACCATACTTAGCACATAATACAGTTTTAGCTTAATATAAAATGTCTGCAGCGGAATTAAACATAATATACTAAATGAAGTTTGAAAAACATAATAGGAATGATAGGATCCATCTTCAGCTCCATAGCTATCCAGAATGAGTCTGCTAAAACCTGAATACAAGGCTTCCCGTGTGGAAAATAGGGGCACCCGAGTTTGCAAAGTGAAATAAACTACGAGTCAGTCATGGGACTAGTATGAGAAATCTTACTTAACCTATTTAATAATAAGGCTAATCACAGGACCGCGCCACTAAAGCGGAACGGTTTACTCCATTGGATTGCCAGTGCATGAAATAAAGTAAATCATTAAACAATGCAATGCTTTTTAGAAAAATGAAACCATTATAAGACTCAAGTCCCATCACACAATGCAACACAAACCGGAGGATAGAGTTTTACCTTTTAATGGCTAAATATGCTTGATACATCAAAACAAAGTCATTTGATATTATTACTGGTGTATATATGTTTCAAAAACATTTTCAATCATAATGTATCAATCATAGATGACATAACTACCATATACTATGTCGCCATACTAGTTTTACAATCAAAACCGTACGATGTCGTATTAGAAGTTGGATTTCCATCATGAACCAAGGCAAGGGATCGTCCTTACTGAATTTGAGACAATCTAGCCCATGTCTCTGGACTCAGACTCAGGTGAGCCCTTAGGAGAGCCAGGGCCGGTCCACACATATGTTAGTGGATCAGTAATTCTAGAACAATACGTTTCCCCCTTCCTATGGGGCGTAAATCAAAATCCACTAGGAACTCAAATCCAAGGTACCTCGCTTTCCATCATCAACATAAGTAAAAAAAATGTCTGGGCTCCATACTAAGACACCACTTCTATTTAGAAAGAAACGCATGTTCTCTCTGGGGTCCTTCTCCCGTTTCTGATTCATACCGGGGTGTGAGGCTCGCGAAATAACGCTATACATAAAGTTGTGCCAATTAAAGCTGTGCTTTAATCATCAACCACAAGACTCTTTTTTTCAACAAAAAGCCTTGATCATTTGCATCTTGGCATGCCACACTGGCAATTCACGCCATGCGATTGATGTCTATCAATATATTATCTCTGAGCTCGTACGTCTCAGAGAAGGGTGTTAAGCAAGAGAATAAATTCTCCACCACCAAACCGATATATATTTAATAGAAATCAATCTACACAGAATAAAATTCAATGTCAGACACACATCCATTTACTAGTTCGTTCTGGGTCTGAACGAAACCGGAGACACCTTATTCCTCGTCTTATATGTCCAATACGGAAGAGAGGCTCTCGCATATCCGGACAATCAACAAGTATGTCTAGACAACTACCACTGTAACCCTTTCAAGGAAGCAACTCCAATCAAAGGCATCAGTAGTCATCCATTCGATGTGAAGATCATCGGTCTTCAACCACCGCCTTCAAATCTTCAACTTCTAATCGTCGATCAATGATTTGAAATGAGAATTAACTCGGCCTTTTGAAATAATTCGTGAATATATATAATTCAAATCATTTCTTTTCATTCGATATCGTTTATAATAGTTTATAACAATTTATCGCAACTTTTATTTATATAAAAATAGCCCCTTTTAATTAAACGACGCTTCAGGTCATTACGCGGCCCTGGCGCTATTTTTATTAAAATTTGAATTACAAATTTATCAAAATCTAACCGTTGGATCTTAGCAAATTTTAAATCGTTGGAAAGATCTTTCCAAAGCGAACCAAATGGTTCTACTTTTGGGAAAATCCGATGGTCGGATCTTTCGGTGTAACACTCTATGTCCATTAATGTCACTCACAAAGGGAATGCATCAATGTCCGTGAAGCGTTATTGTTGTATAGAACAGATAAATTACAAGAATAAATAAATAAAACAACACAGCGGAAGTTAAAACTTATTTTATTGCATCATAACTGAAAACGAGTTTACATAAGTAATCTCCAAAACCATTACAACAGGATCAATAGTCTTTTCCAAAAACTTCAAAGTACATAAAGAAGCAAATACTTAAATAACATAAATGCATAAATCCCCACTGAGCATAAGCAAAGCCATAAAGATGAAAGAGTCCAAAGCGGTACATCTACTCTCTTCAAGCAACTGGAAGAAATCTGCACTAAGCTGTAGTATTCCCTCCTTGCAAACCTGAGGGGGGGGGGGAAGGAAGAAAAGAGGTGGAAAGAAAAGGGGGTCAGACATAAAGTCTGGCGAGTGCGATAACTTTAACAATATAATTATCAAAATAACTAGGATAAGGCATAAGCTGGAAAATAAGGAAATGACTGTGAACAATTGGGTATGACAGAGCAAACAAGGAAATGAGACGAACAAAGATAACGTTAAAGGCGCCTCTAATCACTATAGGATAATTACTATACTGCACCACCACTAGTTACTCTAGAAGTTGATCCCGCCTACAGAACTTAATACTGCTAATGGTAGTTTAGTGTACCCCTAGCTAACTCCACAGGTGTCGTCTGCCCCTATCTCCACTAGGTGTACCCACTATCGCCATTCGATCGGCTCCCTAACTCGTAGATACCCGTGCTGGCCCCATAGTGGGGTGTATCACTCCCCAAAGTGGTAACCCGATACAACCAAAAATGCACGGCTTGTATCTACACGATGCAACAACGTCTTACCTACCAGCCCGGGCCCACACAGGCATATGAACCCTTTGGACTTGCGTTGCCACCGCTGACCCGTTTTGACCTCTTACAATCAAATCCAGTACGCGTGTCCCGTCCTCGACTTGGGTCGAGCCCACAAAGATACTTAAGGGGTTACCGTTCTTTAAATAATTTTGTACACTTCATACAAATGTTAAAAAGAATATATTTTTTATGATTCCTACTTACATTAAATTTGTGATTTCTAATGTAAAAACATTATTATCAAACAATTCTATTTTTAATGGATCATTCTTACTTACATTAAAAATGTGATTTGTAATGTAAAAACATTTTTTTCAAGCAATGAATATTTATAATGAATCAATCTTACTTACATTAAAAATGTGATTTTTAATGTAAAATCATTTTTATCAAACAATTCCATTTTTAATGAATCATTCTTACTTACATTAAAAATGTGATTTTTAATGTAAAAACATTTTTGTCAAACAATTCTATTTTTAATGAATCATTCTTACTTACATTAAAAATGTGATTTTTAATGTAAAAACATTTTTATCAAACAATTCTATTTTTAATGAATCATTCTTACTTACATTAAAAATGTGATTTTTAATGTAAAAATATTTTTATCAGACAATTCTATTTTTAATGAATCATTCTTACTTACATTAAAAGTGTGATTTTTAATGTAAAAACATTTTTATCAAGGTTGAATTCTTTTTAATGAAGCATTCTTACATTAAAAATGTAATTTTTTTTAATGTTAACATAATTTTCAAACTAGAATCCTTTTTAATGATTCATCTTTACATTAAAAATGTAAATTTTTAATGTTAACATATTTTTCAAACTAGAATCCTTTTTAATGATTCATCTTTACATTAAAAATGTAACCTTTTATGTCAAACTATTTTTATCCAACTATAAATATTTTTAATGAATCATTATTACATTAAAAATGTAATCTTTTATGTTAAACTATTTTTATTCAACTATAAATATTTTTAATGAATCATTATTACATTAAAAATGTAATTTTTATGTTAAAGTATTTTTATCCAACTATAAATATTTTCAATGAATCATTATTACATTAAAAATGTAATCTTGTATGTTAAACTATTTTTGTCCAACTATGAATATTTTTAATGAATCATTATTACATTAAAAATGTAATCTTTTATGTTAAACTAGTTTTATCCAACTATGAATATTTTAAATGAATCATTATTACATTAAAAATGTAATCTTTTCTGTTAAACTATTTTATCCAACTATGAATATTTTTAATGAATCATTATTACATTAAAAATGTAGTATTTTAGGTTAAACTATTTTTATCCAACTATGAATATTTTTAAGGAATCATTATTACATTAAAAATGTAGTCTTTTATGTTAAACTGTTTTTATCCAACTATGAATGTTTTTAAGTAATCATTATTACATTAAAAATGTAATCTTTTATGTTAAACTATTTTTATCCAACTATGAATATTTTTAAGGAATCATTATTACATTAAAAATGTAATCTTTTATGTTAAACTATTTTTATCCGACTATGATCATTTTTCCATATTTCTTATATGAAATGAAAATGTGAATTTTTATTGTTAAACTTTTCACGCAATGATCATTCTTCATTATTTCTACTTTCAATAAAAATGTAAATTTTTATTGTTTAACTTTTTTTTAATTTCAAACAATCAATATTTTTTATTGTTCCTACTTTCAATAAAAATGTAAATTTTTGTTGTTTAGACAATTTTCATTTCATATCTGAATATTTTACAACACATGAAAATTTCAGAAAATTTCGGCATTATAACGGTAGAGTAATTAAAACCGGTACCGTCCCTAGTACAGCTCCTCAGCTATCCTAGGCCTCGCGTTGATACAAGGGTTTATTTTTTTATAATTTCCACAATACAATTCATTTTCACAACACTGTGAATTTACCCCAAACACAATCAATTTTATTGCAACCACCATCAATCACACACAATCGCAATCAATTTCACACCACAATACAATCAAGTTGTCCATGTTTTGTGGACGACGGTATCGGGGGAGCTATTAAACTCCATCTGCAACCTAATATAATTTTATTCAATTATTTTTGAATTTGGAAATCTCACATTGCTTTTTATTCCTTCTAAAATTGTAGAAAGCTCTAAAAATTCTCCGGTCTCTTCTAAAACGTCGTGTATGATGCCACGAGTCCAATGTCCCTTGTTTCATCGAATTTCGTTATCGTATGAAAAATATATGATTTTTACAAACAAAAATGAATTTGCAACACTTTAAAGTGTTATTAACCATTTAAATATATCAGCCGATACCTTTCTGAAGATGTTCAAAACTAGGGATCAATCTTTCTTTAAATCCGTTGGGCTAGGGGATGATCGAGTTTCTCCACGTCGAAGTGGGGCGAGACGCGCGCCGGACGGTGGTGGTGCGGTCAGGTGCGACAGCGGCAGATGATCTCGGCGGCTGTTCGAATGCACTAACTTCGGGGCGTCAGATCTCTCTCCACACACGACAAAAAAAATACAAATCGGGTATGGATTGAAAGCTAGGAGAAAACTCTACAAAAACCCAACCTGGAGCAAGTGATTTCATTGAGTGGATTTGGAGTTATTTGAGGAAGAAGAAGGGAGCTGTAGGCGCCATCAACTTTTAGGGTAAACGGGTTTCTGAAGATAACGACAAGGGTGTTTCGGATTTTAATATATATATATTATTTGATATAATTTTAATTTACAAATTGTTTATTTATCGGTTCGGACTCCAAACAAGGCCCAATGATTGTCGCTCTTAGCTAATCACCCTTATTCCAGACACAATGGACTAGGTCTCATCAGTCCATTTGATCGTTTCGGCCCATTTTTCTTAAAATTAAAATATAAAACATTTAATTATTAAATTTGATCGTACATTTTAATTTATCGGGGCCACATACTAACTCCTAAAATTCCCGAAAAATAAATCCTGCTATGTTTTGACGATACGGTCCTAACAAAATTAATTTCATCGAATTTGGAGACCGTTTGCAAAATAGGCTTTTTCTGGTTGATCCAATTTGACTAAAATTGACAAAACACGTTTTCTTTTGCCAAACTCACATATTAATTCCAAAAATTATGAAAATTGGAATCTTGCAATAATTTGACATTCTGGATCCGACCAAAGTGGTTTCGTCGAAAATGGAGGTCGTTTGCAAAATGGCTATTTATGAGGGATATATATTATATTAAAATCCATAGCGACTGTTACAAATTTTAAATTGGACACAACTTTTTATTCCCGTTTCAGCTTTTTCACATTCGTTAGAAAGATATTGTTAAACAAATTCTAATATTTCTGGTTTTACTGAAATATGATTTATTTGAATCCTTTACATTCATTTGAAATTTGAAGTCGAATTTTCAAACTACCACGCCATTTCACGTTCGTTATATAATTAAAATAAATGTATAAATTCTAACTTCGATTCAAATAAATTTTAAATCATTATTATCAAAAGTAAATCATTTTAAATATTCAAAATTGATTAAATAGCTAAAATGAAAATTTTAAATTGGTTCTGATTTTTCGGTTTGTTACAATCTCCCCCACTTAAAAACTTTTCGTTCCTGAAAAGGAAACAACGGTAAAGTAGGAAACAAAACGGAAACGCAAAATATTGTAAATGTACCTTGCACCAGAGCTAATCAGGGATGTCCACCCCGCACTTGGGATAAGCCTGCTTAATGCTATCTTCTGCCTCCCATGCACAGTCTCTAGGATCTCTGCTCCACTGCACTTTGACTAAATGAATTCTCTTATTTCTCACAACCTTGGTTTCCTTGCCAATAATTTTCACTGGCTCTCTTCTCACTGCTAAGCTTGGGATAATCTCCAAATCTTGTTGTGTTGCTTCCTCCACAATCAAGTCTGGGGTCATGTACATGCTTTCGAAGTTGAGACACGTGAAATATATCATGTACCCCTGGCAACCAGTTAGGCAACTGGACCCTATAAGCGAGAGTTCCAATCCTTTCGAGTATAGGGAATAGACCAATGAATCTAAGCGCCAACTTTCTTGTCTTCCCGAAACAGACTACTCCTCTGAATGGGGAAACTCTCATATATACATAATCACCAACAACAAATTCTAAATCCCTTCTTCTTGAATTTGCATAACTCTTATGTCAGCCCTGAGCTTTCTGAAGCTGCCTCTTAATGAAGTCGACTTTATCCGATGCTTCTCAAATCATGTCGGGGCCCAATACTAGTCGATTGCCTCGTTCTACCCAAAATGCGGGAGATCTACATGGCCTGCCATACAATTCTTCGAATGGCGACATTTGCAAGCTTGCTTGGTAACTTTTATTATATGAAAACTCAACCAAATGCAAATGATCTTCACATGACCCTCCAAAATCAAGAATACATGCCCGCAACAAGTCTTCTAGTTTACGATGCACCCTCTCAGTGTGGCCATCTGTTTGAGGATGATAAGCGGTGCTAAAATTTAACTTTGTCCCCTGCTCTACCTGGAATGCTCCCCAGAATTTACTAGCGAATATCGGATCACGATCACTAACAATACTACTGGGAACTCCAGTAGTCTAACAATTTCTCTAAAATAAATTTACGTCAGACTTTGATCTGTTCTAGTAGATCTGACAAGAATAAAATGGGCGGTCTTTGTCAAATGATCTACGATCACCCATATACTGTCATTACCTTTCCTGGTTCGGGGCAAGCCATCAATGAAATCCATGGAGATTTGATCCCACTTTCAATTTGGAACCTCTAATGGTTGTAACAAGCTAGCAAGTTTCTGTTAATCACTTTTGACTTGTTGGCAAGTAGAACACCTGCTGACATAAATGGATATGTCTCTTTTCATAGATTTCCAATAGAACGTACGCTTGAGATCATGATACATCTTACTCATCTCTGGATGAATACTAAGCTTGGATTTGTGGCATTCATTCATCACTTCTCTTCTGAGCTCAGGAATATTCAGAACACAAATTCGGCCTAATAACCTCAGAACTCCTTTGTTATCAATTTGGAAACTTGAGGGTTCACCTTTCGGGAATCTTTTAATAATTCTATGAATAAATTCATCATCCTTCTGAAGAGCAAAGATTTTGTCAATCAGTGAAGGCGTAATAATGAGACTAGCGATAATGGCATTCTTTCTGCTGAGCGCATCAACTACAACATTGGCTTTCCCTGGAGTATACAAAATATCTAGATCGTATGCTGCAAGAAATTCTAACCAATGCTGCAGCCTCAAATTCAAGTCCTTTTGGGTGAACAGATACTTTAATGATTTATGATCTGTGTATAATTCGAACTTCTCACCCAAAAGATAGTGCCCCCATATTTTCGAAGTGAACACGACGGCTAACAACTCAAGATCATGAGTAGGATATCTCTTCTCATGCGGCTTCAACTGACGGCTAGCATAAGCAACTACTTTGCCTCTTTGCATTAATACTGCATCAACACCTTCAATAGAAGCATCTGTATAGACTGTCAAGTCTTGATTGCCCGCAATAATAGTCAACACTGGGGCCGTAGTCAACCTAAATTTCAGCTCTTGGAAAACTGCCTCATATTCAGGTGTCCAATTAAACTTTGTATGCTACTTTGTAAGTTTCGTTAATGGACAAGATATCTTTGAAAGATCTTTAATGAATTTCCAATAATAGGCAGCCAATCCTAGAAAACTTTTGACTTCTGTAGGTGTGCTAGGCTGCTTCCAATCTCCAATGGCTGTGATTTTACTTCGATCTACTGAAATTCCTTCCTTCGATAATACATGACTGAGGAACTTCACTTCTTCTTGCCAGAATATGCATTTAGAAAATTTGGCTTTTAATACATTTTTTCTTAGAATTCCCAAAACTTCTTCCAAATGCTTCTCATGCTCGGCAGTTGACTTAGAGAAGATTAAAATGTCATCAATGAAAACCAGGACAAATTTATTTAAAACATCACCGAATACTCTGTTCATTAAATTGAAAATATTGGCAGGAGCGTTACATAAGCCGAACGGCATTACTAACCATTCATAAAATATGTCTGGGCCTCTAAAAGTTGTCGAAGGAATACACTCTTCAGCTATCCGCAGTTGATGGAAACCTGTAGCTAGGTCCATTCTAGATAATACTTACGCTCCATTCAAGAAATCTAATAAATCATTAATACGCGGCAATGGATATTTATTCTTTAGTGTCTGCTTATTTAAATCTCGGTAATCCACACATAGTCTGAGAGTGCCGTCTGACTTTGGAACAAACACTACTACTGCACCCCAATTCGAAAAGCTAGGCCTGATAAGACCTTTCCACAAGAGCTGTTTAGTTTGGTTACTCAATTCTTCTTTCTCTTTCCATGACATTATTGGAATAGGATGCACAACTGGCCTTGCGTTCGGAATTAAATCAATCCTGAAGTCAATTTCTCTTCGTGGAGGTAAGCTATCAACTTCTTCGAACACATCCGCGTAATTCTTAATGAAATGAATATCTTCAATAGCAATGGGAGAAACCTCAAGAGCAGCCCAAAATTCTTTTCTGTCTGAATCTAAGCCTACGCAGGGTATAACAGTATTTGCAAGCTCCGTTTTAACTTTACTACTCTTTTGGCGCATTTAACCTCGGCCTCGTATTTAGTTAACCAATCCATCCCAAGAATGATATCAAATTCAGAAAAATCAATAACAGTCAAATTAAAAGAAGACCAATAACGGGAAAAGGAAATAGGCACTCTGCAATACAAACCAAGAATAAGAGAACCGCCTATATGATTATGAACTCTAATCGATTCCTTAAAGTTCCTTAGTTTTAACTTCAACTTCTTAACCGTATTGCTTGAAATAAATCTTTGTGATGCGCCCGTATCAAACAATACTTTAACTGGAATATTTTTGACGTAAGGGTCCCTTCCAAAACATCTGGCCTTTGCGGACTAGCTGAGGGTGCTGGAGTTTCTGCTACTTCCTATACATGAGCTACTTCAGACTTCTTTAATAACTGGCAATTTTTTGCAATATGACCAGACTGGTGCCACTTATGGCATTTTCTTCCCTCTTGCAACTTCTTATTGGATTTAGATTCAACATTCCTTTATTTCTTCGAAGATTTGCAATTCCTTACCAGATGCCCTTGCTCATTGCAGTTATTGCATATGGCAGTCGTTAATGGTTCTTCCTTAGATTTAACCCCTTTCTTATCAGCTTTAGGCTTCTTACTAACCTCAGGCTTTGTACTTGCCTTAGGACTATCAATTTCAAACTTCCTTTTGCTGCTAGAACTGCCTTCCTCTTCATCTTCCAAACCGCCTTGTTTACGAAGATACTCATAGCGATAAGCCATTTGTTTCAACTTAGAAAAAGGAAGATTCATATGAGCAATTACTCTACCTTCGTATTTCTTTTGAAGTCCGTTATTAAATCTCAGATTCTTCCTTATAGGATCTCAAATTAGTTCTGGGGCAAAGCGAGAAAGTTCATTGAATTTATTGTGATATTCCTGGATGGTCATATCTCCTTGTTTCAGATAGTAAAACTCATCATATAGCCGCTCAGTTGCTTCTGGAGGAATAAAATTTTCTGTGAACATTTCTTTAAATCTACCCCAGGTAATATTACCTTCTGGATTTTCTTTAGTAACAGTTTCCTACCAGATTAAAGCTTCGTATTTGAGTGCCTAAGATGTCAGTAATCTTTTCTGATTATCTCTCAGCTTTAAGCTTTCAAAAATTCTCTTCGAAGAACGCATCTATGCTTGTGTTTCAATAACGGACTCTTTGCCCGAGAATGGTATTCCACCCAGATTTCGATACTTCTTTACTAGAGCTTCTAGATCTGGTTATGGTTGTGGGAGCACGATTAGCTCATTAGATTGCTGAACCAAAGAATTACTTATTCTGTTTTTGCCACTCATTTTTGACTATGTCTGCAAATAGCAGATAAAGAGTTAGGGCAACAGAAAAGACATTGTAAAGCATAGAGACATATATTTAAATGTAAATGCATCTATGGGGGTGTATTTTATTATGCCATACTCATTCTAGGACATTACCAATCCTATCTATGATGAGTCACTCGTCTTAGAATACTACTGATTCTATTCTGATGAGTTCGTTAACATGTTATATTCCAGAGCTAAGGTTAACCAAAGCTCTGATACCAACTGTGATGACCCTAAACCCCTGTGCCAAGGAAGCAAGGATAATTATTGGAATATAACACATAAACAATAACAACAGAACATAATCATAGAGTTACACCAGATAAATTACATCAAAGTTACACTAGGAATAATATTAACATCAGAGTTACACAGCATAACAGGATCATACTTAGTACATGATACAGTTTCAGCTTAATATAAAATGTCTATAGCGGAATTAAACATAATATACTAAATGAAGTCTGAATAGCATAATAGGAATGGTATGATCCATCTTCAGCTCCATAGCTATCCAGAATGAGTCTGCTGAAACCTGAATACAAGGCAACCCGTGTGGAAAATAGGGGCACCCGAGTTTGCAAAGTGAAACAAACTACGAGTCAGTCATGGGACTGGTATGAGAAATCTTACTTAACCTATTTAATAATAAGGCTAAACACGCCGCTAACGCAGAACGGGTTTACTCCATTGGATTGCCAGTGCATGAAATAAAGTAAATCATCAAACAACGCAATGCTTTTTAGAAAAATGAAGCCATTGTAAGACTCAAGTCCCATCACACAATGCAACGCAAACCGGAGGATAGAGTTTTACCTTATAATGGCCCAATATGCTTGATACGTCAAAACAAAGTCTTTTGATATTATTACTGGTGTATATATGTTTCAAAAACATTTTCGATTATAATGTATCAATCATAGACGGCATAGCTACCATATACTATGTCGCCATACTAGTTTTACAATCAAAACCGTACAATGTCGTATTGGAAGTTAGATTTCCATCATGTACCAAGGCAAGGGATCGTCCTTACCGAATTCGAGACAATCTAGCCCATGTCTTAGGACTCAGACTCAGGTGAGCCCTTAGGAGCGCCAAGGCCGGTCCACACATATGTTAGTGGATTAGTAATTCCTGAACAATACGTTTCACCACCCTATGGGGCGTAAATCAAGAGCCACTAGGGACTCAAATCCGAGGTACCTCGCTTTCCATCATCCACATAAGTAAAAAAATGTCTAGGCTCCATACCATGACACCACTTCTAGCTAGAAAGAAATGCATGTTCTCCCTGGTGTCCTTCTCCCATTTCTAGTTCATACCGGGGTGTGAGGCTCGCGAAATAACGCTATACACAAAGCTATGCCAATTAAATTTGTGCTTTGATCATCATCCACAAGGCTCTGTTTTTCAACAAAAAGCCTTGATCATTGGCATCTTGGCATTCCACACTGACAATTAACGCCATGCGACTGATGTCTATCGATATATATCCTTTGAGCTCGTACGTCTCCGAGAAGGGTGTTAAGCAAGAGAATAAATTCTTCGCCACCGAACAGATATATATTTAATAGAAATTAATCTGCATAGAATAAAATCCAATGTCAGACACACATCCATTCACTAGTTCGATCTGGGTCTGAACGAAACCGGAGACACCTTATTCCTCGTCCCATATGTCCAATACGGAAGAGAGGCTCATGCATATCCGGACAATCAACAAGTACGTTCGGACAACTACCACTGTAACCCTTTCAAGGCAGCATGAAGCGACCCGAACTTCCCCGGTCTCCGAAGAGATGAGAAAGAACGAATTATTGTGAGGACAAGACAAATTGGAACGCAGTCGGAGGAACATTTCATAGTTAATTACAACAATTCCATCAGAATACAAGAATATACAGAGTATGAATGAATAAATTACATTCGATAAATATCAGAGATTACAATAAATTACATAGCAGCGGAAAATAATACAAAGCACAAATGAAGGTGATATACGGATACAGAGCTTTCCGGATATCATTCCAGCTGTAAACCAGGATCCTGCGAATATAAATCTGCAAAACCAAAACTACTAGCTGCCCGTGTAGAAAATAGGGGCACCCAGAGTTTAGGTTAAAACAATAAACTCCAGGTCAGTCATGTGACTGGTGTGAGAACTAAAACAGTTATTTAAAACTTTACTTTAAAAGAGGGTAATTCAAGGGACCACGCCGTATAACACGGAACGGGTTTCCTCCCAAGAATACTAGTGCACAGAAAAGACAACGCAATGCTTTTTCGAAAAATGAAGCTATTATAAGACCTAGGTCCCATCACACAATGCAACGCAAGCCGTAGGATAGGGTTTTCCCTTATAATAGCCAAACATGCTTGGTACGTTTAAAACAAATCATTTGATACTATAATAAGTGTATAGTGTCTAAACAATTTCAATCATAAATATCAATCATAGACGACATGGGTACCATATATCATGTCGCCATACTAGTTCTACAATTAAAACCACAATACACGTATTGGAAATTGGATTTCCATCATGAGTCGAGGCAAGGGGCAAGCTCCTCTCCGCTTCGAGACACTCTAGCAAATGCCTCGGGACTACACACTCTGGGTAACCCCTGGATGCTTCAGGGCCGGTCCTCTCTTACGTTTGAGGATTAATTATTCGTGAACACACGTTTCCCGGTCCTTACAGACCTAAAATCGAGGCGCCTCATCCAACAACCACATAGGTGAAAAGTATATAAATGTCAGGGCTGGTAAGTCACTGACACCACCAAAGCTAGAAAGAAACGTCGTGCTCTCCCTGCAGTCCTTATCCCGTTTTTAACTCATACCGAGGTGTGAGGCTCGCGAATCCACGCTATACACAAAGCTGCCACGTAGGCCGTGCTTTGATCATCAACCACAAGACTTTGCTTTTCAACAGAAGCCTTGATCCATGCAACTCAGCGTGCCACACAGGCAATTTATGCCATGCGATTGATATCTATCGATATATAACCTCTAAGCTCGTACGTCTCAGAGAAGGGCGTTAAGCAAGAGAATAAATTCTCCGCCACCAAACAGATATATATTTAACAGAAATCAATCAACACAGAATAAAATCCAATGTCAGACACACAATCCATTTACAAGTTCATTCTGGGTCTGAACGAAACCGGAGGCACTTTCCTCGCATATCCATCGATCTCCAAGTACGTCTGGACGACCACCAACTATTTCCATCCTCTTGGGTGTACAGCCCAATCAGGATCGTCAGTAATTACCCAAACGATGTGAAGACTTCCGGTCTTCAACCACCGTCTTCATCTTCGACATATCGTCGATTCGGTTATTCAGAATGGGTATAAACCCGGCCTTTCCGAACAACCCGCGTATATTAAAAACAAATGTTACACAAACACAACATACGCCTCATTCCAATTCATTAGTCACTAACCGTAAATCAGTAAGAGAGCAATTCCCCAAATATTAACCCCGAAGGCCGAAACCAACATCAGATCAATACCCAGGAAACCATTCTTCTTAACTAACCTACAGCTTAGTTTCTAAATTTCACATTCTTAGGGGAAAGGTTCCCATTAATTTTATCCAAGATAAATTCTTTAAAATTTATCCTTTAATCTTCCTTTGGATGTCATTTCAAACCAAATTATGGTTTTCCAAACTAATCGAGATTAGCGAATCACATCGGAGTAATTATTTATTTTATTTCCCAATCCCAACCTATTCATCCCATGAAGCAAAACTGGTAATACTCCATATCTAACACCACAGTGTTATCGGTAAAATTAATTACCATTTCACGTTCAAATCTAATTAAAGATTTAATTATCGCTTTGGAGCAAAATTGGTGATACTCCATCCCCGCTCATTTTCCAAATTTGATAATTTAGATTATCAATTCACATTTCAATCTAATTGCAGATTCATTAAAACTCCTTTTACAGGGTTAAAGAACTAATGTCATTTAAAACACAGTTCACGATAAACCCAAATCACATTCTATTTATTATCAGGTTAAAGAACAAGTGTTATTTAAAACACCCTTCACGATAAACCCACTAATCAATTCTATTTAAAACCCATTTCAAATCCAATTTATTTATTTAAAATAAATGGGTTTTTATTTTAGTTCTAAACTAGTTCATTTCGTTAAAAATCTATTTTTATCTTTTCAAATATGGAGTTTTTCATCCCAATTTTTCCCAAATCATTTCTTATGATTTTACCCAAATTATTACTATTTTTAATAATTTTATCAAGGCCTGTACAGTCGATTTCCATCAACGGCCATCGAACTGCACTTATAGCGACCTTTTCCAAATTTGATTTGGACGTATCTCCAAATCCAACCGTTAGATTTCAAATTTCTAATATTCGTTAGAAAGCTTTTTTCGATACGAACCCAATGGTTCCTGTTTTAGGAGGATCCGACGGTCGGATCTCCCGTAATGTCCGTTCGAAGTTAATGGTCGAAATTTACGAACTGCCGCGGTGCGGTGCGTTCTATTCAGACCATTATATTATATATATAAGATATATAATATATATTTCATCGATTTCCATTTAAAATGAATTTTATAAATAGTTTTAAATTCGTTTCTAAAACAAATTCAACTTCCATTTCAATTCAAATCAAAATTGAATTTTTTCCTTATAAATTCGTTTTAAAATTCATTTCTATTCAATTCAAATTTCAATTCAATTTGAATTCATTTCAAATTGACTTTTATTCTATTTCAATTCGTTTTCAATTCAATTCGAATTCGTTTTATATTCAATTCAATTCGAATTCGTTTTCTTTTCAATTCATTTCGAATTCGTTTTATATTCAATTCAATTCGAATTCGTTTTATATTCAATTCAATTCAAATTGGTTTTCTATTCAATTCAATTCAAATTTAAAAACGAATATAATCGATATAAATATCGTTCGCGTCAAAATAGCACATCTCTAATCAATACGGCTTTATATATTTCAATAATTCCGTTATTCTATTCAACAAATGAATATTTATTTTTGTCAACACATGACTAATCTCAACGAATGAGTACTGTCCACGTGTGACTATTTTTGTTATTTAATATATTTTATAAAAATTATGGTACCTATCGTTTGATTTCAAATCAGACTCCAACCGTAAATTAGTAAGAGAACGATTCCCTAAATATTAACCCCGAAGGCCGAAACCAACATCAGATCAATATCCAGGAGACCACTCATCTCATCTATTTTCCAGTTAATTTCTAATTTCATATATGATAAAGATGTAAATTTTATTGTTAAAATATTTCGTTCAACAAATGACTAATCTCAACGGATGAGTACGGTCAACACATGAACCTTTATTTTATAAAGATAAAGATGTAAATTTGATTGTTAAAATATTTCGTTCAACACATGACTAATCTCAACGGATGAGTACGGTCAACACATGAACCTTTATTTTATAAAGAAAAAGATGTAAAATTGATTGTTAAAATATTTCGTTCAACACATGACTAATCTCAACGGATGAGTACGGTCAACACATGAACCTTTATTTTATAATATTCTTTAATTTCCCAATTGGAATGAGGCCCAATCAATTACCATATAAAGTTAATTATATGGATTCCATAAAACACATGTATATAATAGCAACGATAAATAATCAACCATCATCCAAAGTGCACTACACAACTGCATAAGCATCAGATATAAATAATCGACGCTTACACAGTCTGTCGACCAATCGATCGACATACAATTAAATAATTGGGATTAGTGTACCCAAATATCATCCCAACACCCGTGTGGGGTTTCAAATCAACAAACACAGATTTTTATTTGTGCAGTTTGGTGATGTGTAAAATTTATCGACCCAATCAATATCAGTCAAATCAGTGTATATAAACAAATCGGCCGATTTGTTTATAAATATTTATTTACTCACATTCACGTTAAAAATTATATTTTTAACGATAAAATATTTTATTTTAACACATGAATTTCTATTCAGTTCATTTACAAAATAAAATTGATATTTTTATTTTTCTAACTTATTTTAGAAAATTTCGGCGGCATAACGGCACGATACTAGAAACAGGACAAGGCCTAGCCTTATCCCCGGTCTAGTGATGGCCCACGCCATACACATATCAATCAATCCAATTCCATTTCACCAAATAATCAGATTCAAATCAAATAATCTAACTAATCTATGCAACCAAACAAACAAGTCCATGGTCTGTGGACAGTGGTGTCGGGTGCTACTAAACACCGTCTGCATCCTAGTATATATATTTATAACTAGAAAAGAAAATTTAAAAGGTGAGAAGTTCTCACCGATAGCTAATCCAATTCCACGACACTTCAAATGTAGGAAATCTTCACCTTTTCGTCTTTTGTCACTTTCACCGTCCGTGTTCGCTACATATATAAAAATCACATTTTTATTTTCATTCCTTCATGATAAAAATTCTATTTTTGCATCGCTACTATATAGATAAAAATCCTATTTTTACATCGCTACTATATAGATAAAAATTCTGTTTTTACAATGGTGTTCATATAATAAAGATTATATTTTTATCACGCTACTCTCTATATAAAGATTTCGCCTTTTCAAAAATAAAGATCTCGCCTTTTCAAAAATAAAGATCTTGCCTTTTCATTTATAAAGATTTCGCCTTTTCATTTATAAAGATTTCGCCTTTCTAAATATAAAGATTTTGCCTTTCAAAATATAAAGATTTCGCCTTTCTTATTTCATCCCTATAAAAACCCTTTTTTTCAATGTATATATAATAAAAATCAGAATTTTATTTCGCTACATATACAAAGATGATATTTTTATATTCTCTATCTTATAAAAATCATATTTTTATTTCACTTTCAAATATATAAAAAACGAACCTTTTCATATTTAAAAATACGATCTTTTCACTTTTAAAATATCGTATTTACACCTTTAAAAATTTAACCACTCTTGGGTTTAAAAATCAAATTTTTTTTCCTATGTTATAAAATCGACATTACTTAAAGGAAAATTAAAATGAAAATAAAACTTACTTTCAACGAAGGGGGCTATATGCGTTCGCCAGCGGATGGAGGGGGCTTCAAGAGGCGTCGGGTGGCTGCAGAGGGGTGGCGCTGGCCTTCCGGTGGTCATGGCTGGCTTGTGGCGGCGAGTGGAGGCCTCAGTGAATTGGAGGAGTGGCTGTCCAATCAGAGAAGAAGGTGAGCGAAGGGAGGAAGGAGAAGGAGAGGGGGTTGACGGTTGTGGAGCGCAGGTCGGAGGTGGGTTCAGGCGGGGTCGGTTAGAGGGAAGCGGGGCTTTGGGTTTGGGCGCGATGGCGTTCGTGGAGGAGGATCGGAGGGACTGCGGCTGTGGCGGAGGGGGAAGGGAGGCGAGGGTGCGAGGCTGGGGGAGGCCGCGCCTCGACGGTGGTGGCCACGGCGGTGAACGGGGGGGGGGGGGGGGGGGAGGCGATCGATGCTTCCCCCCCTTTTTTTATTTCTTCTGATTCGATTTTGTGGGGGGCCCAGATAAAGAGATAGGGAGAGGGAAGATATTTTAATTTTATATTATTTAATTTCAAGAAAAGTTGACTTTTTATTTCGACCTCGTAACGAGGCCCACCGCCTGTCGTTCATAGCGTTTTACCCCCATTCCGAACACAATGGGATATGTATCGTAGGCTGATTCGATCGTTTCGATCTGTTTCCGTTAAAATCAACATATAACTCTATATATTGAATTTGAACGCGCATTTCAATTTACCGGTGTCACATACTAACTCGAAAAATTCCCAAAAAATATTTTCTAGCTTCGTATTGACCAAACGGTCCTAACAAAACTAGTTTCGTCAAATTCTGAGACCGTTTGAAAAATGGTCGATTTCCAGTCGATTAAAATCAACTGAAACTGGTCAAACACGTTTTCCTTTGCCACGCTCACATATTGATTCGAAAAATTATGAAATTTGGAATCTAACAATAATTTGACACTGCGGATCCAACAAAAGTGGTTTCGTCGAAATCCGAGGTCGTTTGCAAAATGGCCATTTTTAAGGGCCTGAATTCCATAGCGACTATTCAGAGTTTCCAACTGGACATATCTTTTGATTCCCGCTATGTAATTTTGATTTGTCGGATTCGTTGGAAAGATATTCATAATTAGATTCTATTATTTTCGGTTTCATTAAAATCCGGATTGTTTTGCACCCGGTACATTCAATTGAAGTTTGAAATCGAATTATCGAACTACCGCGCCATTTTCAATTCCTTTTATAATTATATATAATTATTTATATTCTAACGACGGCGTATATAATATATACGTCCGAATTCTATTCAAAATAAATTTCACGTCGATATTATTTAAAATAATTCATTTTAAATGTTCAAAATTCGCTAAAATTGCCAAAATAAAAATTTTAAACTGGCCCAGATTTTAGGGTTGTTACAATCTCCCCCACTTAAAACTTTTCGTCCCCGAAAAGGAACAAAGTCGAAAGTGGTTTGATTAGTCAACTCTACGTTCGATCTGGCTTCCATTCTCCAACTTTTCAGTTTCTGAGAATTTTCAAATTTTTCAAAAATTTGGCTAACACCCAGAATTTTCGAAAAAATTCGCCATAACCTCCCCTGCACCGGGAGCCACGGGAAAATCCCGAAATTGCCATATAGGCTTTTTGATCTCAAAAAGAAAAAGAAAAAGCCAAGCGGCTAGCCAATAGGCTCATAAAATCATCATCACCCAAACAAAACAGTAAATTATAGTAAACATGTACCTATTTGTCGGGCAAACAAATTTTATTCTCTACTCTAGCCTCCTTGCTATGACCTGTTCAATGTAAGTACATGTATATGCAAGCAAATGCGACCAATTTTCAATACAATTCAATATTTGATTCAATTAGGCTAAATGGTTCAAAATTATCTAACAAATAAACAATCAACACAAACATCAATCAGTTAGTGAATTAGAATTCCAAATTCATAATTTTGATATATATACTGAAAATCTTGTTTTTGATGCCAAATCATAACAAATAAATCTATCTATATAAGTTTTGGTTCTCACACCAGTCTAATGGAAGTATATAGATATCACACCTTCGAAACACGAACATAAATACTGATGATGTCATGAAAATTATCAGTACCATCTCCGAGCGACTAGAATGTGATTCTATATCTATCCAGTATATTAAAACTTCGAATATACGTTCATGACGCGTATATGCAAAATATTTATATATTGGATTGTTCAAATTCAATACAAATAAAATATTCAAATACGTATAAAACGATTTAAATTTCAAAACAAAATTTGTTTTCATTTGAAAAATATACTCTTCACACTCGTTCTAGGATACTACTGATCCTATCTCTAACGAGTCATTCTAATTGGATATTACTAATCCAATATCTGATGAATTATTTCATATGGTTCTAATGTGTCTTGTTCTCGAGCTCTGTAAACCAAAGCTCTGATACCAACTGAAGCGACCCGAACTTCCCCGGTCTCCGAAGAGATGAGAAAGAACGAATTATTGTGAGGACAAGACAAATTGGAACGCAGACGGAGGAACATTTCATTGTTAATTACAACAATTCCATCAGAATACAAGAATATACAGAGTATGAATGAATAAATTACATTCGATAAATATCAGAGATTACAATAAATTACATAGCAGCGGAAAATAATACAAAGCACAATTGAAGGTGATATACGGATACAGAGCTTTCCGGATATCATTCCAGCTGTAAACCAGGATCCTGTGAATATAAATCTGCAAAACCAAAACTACTAGCTGCCCGTGTAGAAAATAGGGGCACCCAGAGTTTAGGTTAAAACAATAAACTCTAGGTCAGTCATGTGACTGGTGTGAGAACTAAAACAGTTATTTAAAACTTTACTTTAAAAGAGGGTAATTCAAGGGACCACGCCGTATAACACGGAACGGGTTTCCTCCCAAGAATACCAGTGCATAGAAAAGACAACGCAATGCTTTTTCGAAAAATGAAGCTATTATAAGACCCAGGTCCCATCACACAATGCAACGCAAGCCGGAGGATAGGGTTTTCCCTTATAATAGCCAAACATGCTTGGTACGTTTAAAACAAATCATTTGATACTATAATAAGTGTATAGTGTCAAAACAATTTCAATCATAAATATCAATCATAGACGGCATGGGTACCATATATCATGTCGCCATACTAGTTCTACAATTAAAACCGCAATACACGTATTGGAAATTGGATTTCCGTCATGAGTCGAGGCAAGGGGCAAGCTCCTCTCCGCTTCGAGACACTCTAGCAAATGCCTCGAGACTACACACTCTGGGTAACCCCTGGATGCTTCAGGGCCGGTCCTCTCTTACGTTTGAGGATTAATTATTCCTGAACACACGTTTCCCAATCCTTACAGACCTAAAATCGAGGCGCCTCATCCAACAACCACATAGGTGAAAAGTATATAAATGTCAGGGCTGGTAAGTCACTGGCACCACCAAAGCTAGAAAGAAACGTCGTGCTCTCCCTGCAGTCCTTATCCCGTTTTTAACTCATACCGAGGTGTGAGGCTCGCGAATCCACGCTATACACAAAGCTGCCACGTAGGCCGTGCTTTGATCATCAACCACAAGACTTTTCTTTTCAACAGAAGCCTTGATCCATGCAACTCAGCGTGTATCTATCGATATATAACCTCTAAGCTCGTACGTCTCAGAGAAGGGCGTTAATCAAGAGAATAAATTCTCCGCCGCGAAACAGATATATATTTAACAGAAATCAATCAACACAGAATGAAATCCAATGTCAGACACACAATCCATTTACAAGTTCGTTCTGGGTCTGAACGAAACCGGAGGCACTTTCCTCGCATATCCATTGATCTCCAAGTACGTCTGGACGACCACCAACTATTTCCATCCTCTTGGGTGTACAGCCCAATCAGGATCGTCAGTAATTACCCAAACGATGTGAAGACTTCCGGTCTTCAACCACCGTCTTCATCTTCGACATATCGTCGAATCGGTTATTCAGAATGGGTATAAACCCGGCCTTTCCGAACAACCCGCGTATATTAAAAACAAATGTTGCACAAACACAACATACGCCTCATTCCAATTCATTAGTCACTAACCGTAAATCAGTAAGAGAGCAATTCCCCAAATATTAACCCCGAAGGCCGAAACCAACATTAGATCAATACCCAGGAAACCATTCTTCTTAACTAACCTACAGCTAGTTTCTAAATTTCACATTCTTAGGGGAAAGGTTCCCATTAATTTTATCCATGATAAATTCTTTAAAATTTATCCTTTAATCTTCCTTTGGATGTCATTTCAAACCAAATTATGGTTTTCCAAACTAGTCGAGATTAGCGAATCACATCGGAGTAATTATTTATTTTATTTCCCAATCCCAACCTATTCATCCCATGAAGCAAAACTGGTAATATTCCATATCTAACACCACAGTGTTATCGGTAAAATTAATTATCATTTCACGTTCAAATCTAATTAAAGATTTAACTATCACTTTGGAGCAAAATTGGTGATACTCCATCCTCGCTCATTTTCCAAATTTGATAATTTAGATTATCAATTCACATTTCAATCTAATTGCAGATTCATTAAAACTCCCTTTACAGAGTTAAAGAACTAATGTCATTTAAAACACAATTCACGATAAACCCAAATCACATTCTATTTATTATCGGGTTAAAGAACAAGTGTTATTTAAAACACCCTTCACGATAAACCCACTAATCAATTCTATTTAAAACCCATTTCAAATCCAATTTATTTATTTAAAATAAATGGGTTTTTATTTTAGTTCTAAACTAGTTCATTTCCATAAAAATCTATTTTTATCTTTTCAAATATGGAGTTTTTCATCCCAATTTTTCCCAAATCATTTCTTATGATCTTTCCCAAATTATTACTATTTTTAATAATTTTATCAAGGCCCGTACAGTCGATTTCCATCAACGACCATCGAACTGCACTTACAGCGACCTTTTCCAAATTTGATTTGGACGTATCTCCAAATCCAACCGTTAGATTTCAAATTTCTAATATTCGTTAGAAAGATTTTTTCGATACAAACCCAACGGTTCCGGTTTTAGGAGGATCTGACGGTCGGATCTCCCGTAATGTCCGTTCGAAGTTAATGGTCGAAATTTACGAACTGCCGCGGCGCGGCGGGTTCTATTCAGGCCATTATATTATATATATATAAGATATATAATATATATTTCGTCGATTTCCATTTAAAACGAATTTTATAAATAGTTTTAAATTCGTTTCAAAAACAAATTCAACTTCCATTTCAATTCAAATCAAAATTGAATTTTTTCCTTATAAATTCGTTTTAAAATTCATTTCTATTCAATTCAAATTTCAATTCAATTTGAATTCATTTCAAATCGATTTTTATTCTATTTCAATTCGTTTTCAATTCAATTTGAATTCATTTTATATTCAATTCAATTTGAATTCGTTTTCTTTTCAATTCATTTCGAATCCGTTTTATATTCAATTCAATTCGAATTCATTTTATATTCAATTCAATTCAATTCAAATTGGTTTTCTATTCAATTCAATTCAAATTTAAAAACGAATATAATCGATATAAATATCGTTCGTGTCAAAATAGCGCATCTCTAATCAATACGGCTTTATATATTTCAATAATTCCGTTATTCTATTCAACAAATGAATATTTATTTTTGTCAACACATGACTAATCTCAATGAATGAGTACTGTCCACGTGTGACTATTTTTGTTATTTAATATATTTTATAAAAATTATGGTATCTGTCGTTTGATTTCAAATCAGACTCCAACCGTAAATTAGTAAGAGAACGATTCCCTAAATATTAACCCCGAAGGCCGAAACCAACATCAGATCAATATCCAGGAGACCACTCATCTCATCTATTTTCCAGTTAATTTCTAATTTCATATATGATAAAGATGTAAATTTTATTGTTAAAATATTTCGTTCAACACATGACTAATCTCAACGGATGAGTACGGTCAACACATGAACCTTTATTTTATAAAGATAAAGATGTAAATTTGATTGTTAAAATATTTCGTTCAACACATGACTAATCTCAACGGATGAGTACGGTCAACACATGAACCTTTATTTTATAAAGATAAAGATGTAAATTTGATTGTTAAAATATTTCGTTCAACACATGACTAATCTCAACGGATGAGTACGGTCAACACATGAACCTTTATTTTATAATATTCTTTAATTTCCCAATTGGAATGAGGCCCAATCAATTACCATATAAAGTTAATTGTATGGATTCCATAAAACACATGTATATAATAGCAACGATAAATAATCAACCATCATCCAAAGTGCACTACACAACTGCATAAGCATCAGATATAAATAATCGACGCTTACACAGTCTGTCGACCAATCGATCGACATACAATTAAATAATTGGGATTAGTGTACCCAAATATCATCCCAACACCCGTATGGGGTTTCAAATCAACAAACACAGATTTTTATTTGTGCAGTTAGGCGATGTGTAAAATTTATCGACCCAATCAATATCAGTCAAATCAGTGTATATAAACAAATCGGCCGATTTGTTTATAAATATTTATTTACTCACATTCACGTTAAAAATTATATTTTTAACGATAAAATATTTTATTTTAACACATGAATTTCTATTCAGTTCATTTACAAAATAAAAATGATATTTTTATTTTTCTAACTTATTTTAGAAAATTTCGGCGGCATAACGGCACAATACTAGAAACGGGACAAGGCCTAGCCTTATCCCCGGTCTAGTGATGGCCCACGCCATACACATATCAATCAATCCATTTCCATTTCACCAAATAATCAGATTCAAATCAAATAATCTAACTAATCTATGCAACCAAACAAACAAGTCCATGGTCTGTGGACAGTGGTGTCGGGTGCTACTAAACACCGTCTGCATCCTAGTATATATATTTATAACTAGAAAAGAAAATTTAAAAGGTGAGAAGTTCTCACCGATAGCTAATCCAATTCCACGGTACTTCAAATGTAGGAAATCTTCACCTTTTCGTCTTTTGTCACTTTCACCGTCCGTGTTCGCTACATATATAAAAATCACATTTTTATTTTCATTCCTTCATGATAAAAATTCTATTTTTGCATCGCTACTATATAGATAAAAATCCTATTTTTACATCGCTACTATATAGATAAAAATTCTATTTTTACAACGGTGTTCATATAATAAAGATTATATTTTTATCACGCTACTCTCTATATAAAGATTTCGCCTTTTCAAAAATAAAGATCTCGCCTTTTCAAAAATAAAGATCTTGCCTTTTCATTTATAAAGATTTCGCCTTTTCATTTATAAAGATTTCGCCTTTCTAAATATAAAGATTTCGCCTTTCTAAATATAAAGATTTCGCCTTTCTTATTTCATCTCTATAAAAATCCCTTTTTTTTCAACGTATATATAATAAAAATCAGATTTTTATTTCGCTACATATACAAAGATGATATTTTTATATTCTCTATCTTATAAAAATCATATTTTTATTTCACTTTCAAATATATAAAAATCGAACCTTTTCATATTTAAAAATACGATCTTTTCACTTTTAAAATATCGTCTTTACACCTTTAAAAATTTAACCACTCTTGGGTTTAAAAATCTAATTTTTTTCCTATGTTATAAAATCGACATTACTTAAAGGAAAATTAAAATGAAAATAAAACTTACTTTCAATGAAGGGGGCTATATGCGTTCGCCAGCGGATGGAGGGGGCTTCAAGAGGCGTCGGGTGGCTGCAGAGGGGTGGCGCTGGCCTTCCGGTGGTCTTGGGTGGCTTGTGGCGGCGAATGGAGGCCTCGGTGAATTGGAGGAGTGGCTGTCCAATCAGAGAAGAAGGTGAGCGAAGGGAGGAAGGAGAAGGAGAGGGGGTTGGCGGTTGTGGAGCGCAGGTCGGAGGTGGGTTCAGGCGGGGTCGGTCAGAGGGCAGCGGGGCTTTGGGTTTGGACGCGATGGCGTTCGTGGAGGAGGATCGGAGGGACTGCGGCTGTGGCGGAGGGGGAAGGGAGGCGAGGGTGCGAGGCTGGGGGAGGCCGCGCCTCGATGGTGGTGGCCACGGCGGTGAACGAGGGGGAGGCGATCGATGCTTTCCCCCCCTTTTTTTTTCTTCTGATTCGATTTTGAAGGGGGGGGCAGATAAAGAGATAGGGGGAGGGAAGATATTTTAATTTTATATTATTTAATTTGAAGAAAAGTTGACTTTTTATTTCGACCTCGTAACGAGGCCCACCGCCTGTCGTTCATAGCGTTTTACCCCCATTCCGAACACAATGGGATATGTATCGTAGGCTGATTCGATCGTTTCGATCTGTTTCCGTTAAAATCAACATATAACTCTATATATTGAATTTGAACGCGCATTTCAATTTATCGGGGTCACATGCTAACTCGAAAAATTCCCAAAAAATATTTTCTAGCTTCGTATTGACGATACGGTCCTAACAAAACAAGTTTCGTCAAATTCTGAGACCGTTTGAAAGATGTTCAATTTCCAGTCGATTAAAATCAACTAAAACTGGTCAAACGCGTTTAACTTTGCCACGCTCACATATTGATTCGAAAAATTATGAAATTTGGAATCTAACAATAATTTGACACTGCGGATCCAACAAAAGTGGTTTCGTCGAAATCCGAGGTCGTTTGCAAAATGGCCATTTTTAAGGGCCTGAATTCCATAGCGACTATTTAGAATTTCCAACTGGACATATCTTTTGATTCCCGCTATGAAATTTTGATTTGTCGGATTCGTTGGAAAGATATTCACAATTAGATTCTTTTATTTTCAGTTTCATTAAAATCCGGATTGTTTTGCACCCGGTACATTCAATTGAAGTTTGAAATCGAATTATCGAACTACCGCGCCATTTTCAATTCCTTTTATAATTATATATAATTATTTATATTCTAACGACGGCGTATATAATATATATGTTCGAATTCTATTCAAAATAAATTTCACGTCGATATTATTTAAAGTAATTCATTTTAAATGTTCAAAATTCGCTAAAATTGACAAAATAAAAATTTTAAACTGGCCCAGATTTTCGGGTTGTTACACAGCACCCCCAATTAAAGGCATCATTAGTCATCCATTTGATGTGAAGATCGTCAGTCTTCAACCGCCGTCTTCAAATCGTCAACTTCTAATCGTCGATCAATTATTTGAAATCAGAATTAACTCCGCCTTTTCAAATAATTCGTGAATATATATAATTCAAATCATTTCTTTTCATTGCATATCGTTTATAATACTTTATAACGATTTATCTCTATTTTTATTTATATAAAACAACCCCTTTTAATTAAACGACGCTTCAGATCCCTACGAGGCCATGGCGCTGTTTTTATTAAAATTCGAATTAGACATTTCTCAAAATCTAACCGTTCGATCTTAGCAAATTTTATATCGTTGGAAAGATCATTCCAAAACGAACCCAACGGTTCCAGTTTTGGGAAAATCCGATGGTCGGGTCTTTCGGTATAATCGTTTAAAGTTACGATTCCAAATCGCGAACTACCACGCGCGATTCATTTTATTTAATTTCTATTTATATATATATATATATAATTCGTTCAACAATCTCAAATTATTTATTCTTTAAATAATTTTGTACACTTCATAAACATGTTAAAAAGAATATTTTTTTATGATTCCAACTTACATTAAAATTGTGATTTTTTATGTAAAAACATTTTTATCAAACAATTCTATTTTCAATGAATCATTCTTACTTACATTAAAAATGTGATTTTTAATGTAAATACATTTTTATCAAGCAATGAGTATTTTTAATGAATCATTCTTACTTACATTAAAAATGTGATATGTAATTTTTAATGTAAAAACATTTTTATCAAACAATTCTATTTTTAATGAATCATTCTTACTTACATTAAAATGTGATTTTTGATGTAAAAACATTTTTATCAAACAATTCTATTTTTAATGAATCATTCTTACTTACATTAAAAATGTGATTTTTAATGTAAAAACATTTTTATCAAACAATTCTATTTTTAATGAACCATTCTTACTTATATTAAAAATGTGATTTTTAATGTAAAAACATTTTTATCAAACAATTCTATTTTTAATGAATCATTCTTACTACATTAGAAATGTGATTTTTAATGTAAAAACATTTTTATCAAAGTTGAATTCTTTTTATCGAAGCATTCTTACACTAAAAATGCAATTTTTTTAATGTTAACATATTTTTCAAACTAGAATCCTTTTTAATGATTCATCTTTACATTAAAAAAGCAAATTTTTAATGTTAACATAATTTTCAAACTAGAATCCTTTTTAATGATTCATCTTTACGTTAAAAATGTAACCTTTTATGTTAAACTATTTTTATCCAACTATGAATATTTTTAATGAATCATTATTACATTAAAAATGTAATCTTTTATGTTAAACTATTTTTATCCAACTATGAATATTTTTAATGAATCATTATTACATTAAAAATGTAATCTTTTATGTTAAATTATTTTTATCCAACTATGAATATTTTTAATGAACCATTATTACATTAAAAATGTAATCTTTTGTGTTAAACTATTTTCATCCAACTATGAATATTTTTAATGAAGCATTATTACATTAAAAATGTAATCTTTTATGTTAAACTATTTTTATCCAACTATGAATATTTTTAATGAATCATTATTACATTAAAAATGTAATCTTTTATGTTAAACTATTTTTATTCAATAATGAATATTTTTAAGGAATCATTATTACATTAAAAATGTAATCTTTTATGTTAAACTATTTTTATCAAACTATGAATATTTTCAAGGAATCATTACTACATTAAAAATGTAATCTTTTATGTTAAACTATTTTTATCCAACTATGAATATTTTTAAGGAATCATTACTACATTAAAAATGTAATCTTTTATGTTAACTATTTTTATCCAACTATGAATATTTTTAAGGAATCATTATTACATTAAAAATGTAATCTTTTATGTTAAACTATTTTTATCCAACTATGATCATTTTTCCATATTTCTTATATGAAATAAAAACGTGAATTTTTATTGTTAAACTTTTCTATTTCAAACAATGATCATTCTTCATTATTTCTATTTTCAATAGAAATGTTAATTTTTATTGTTTAACTTTTTTTTTTAATTTCAAACAATCAATATTTTTCATTGTTCTTACTTTCAATAAAAATGTAAATTTTTATTGTTTAGACAATTTTCATTTCGTATTTGAATATTTTACAACACATGAATATTTCAGAAAATTTCGGCATTATAACGGCAGGGTAATTAAAACCGGCAACGTCCCTAGTACGACTCCTCTGCTATCCTAGGCCTCGCGGCGATACAAGGGTTTATTTTTTTTTTATAATTTCCACAATACAATTCATTTTCAAAACACTTTGAATTCACCGCAAACATAATCAATTTTATTGCAACCACCATCAATCACACACAATCGCAATCAATTTCACACCACAATACAGTCATGTGGCGACCCGAACTTCCCCGTGAAGGAAAGCACGGATTGCTTTGAGGACAAGACGAATCAGAACACAAACAGAAGAACATTTCATTGCTTATTACAACAATTCCTTCAGAATACAAGAATATACAGAGTATAAATAAATATTATACATTAGAAAAATATCAAAGATTACAATACAGTACATAGCAGCAGAAAATAATACAAAATACAACTGAAGGAGATAGAGGGATATAGAGCTTTCTGAATATCGTTCCAGCTATAAACCAGAATCCTGTGAAAATAAATCTGTAAAACCAAAACAACAAGCTGCCTATGTGGAAAATAGAGGCACCCAGAGTTTAGGTTAAAACAATAAACTCCAGGTCAGTCATGTGACTGGTGTGAGAACTAAAACAGTTATTTAAAACTTTGCTTTACAAATAAGGTAAATCGAGGGACCACGCCATATAATACAGAACGGGTTTCCTCCCAAGAATACCAGTGCATAAACAGTTATAAACAACGCAATGCTTTTTGAAAAATGAAGCTATTATAAGACTCAGGTCCCATCACACAATGCAACGCAAGCCGGAGGATAGAGTTTTACCTTATAATAGCCAAACATGCTTGGTATGTTCAAAACAAATCATTTTGATACTATTATAATGTAAAGTGTCAAAACAACTTCAAATATAAATGTATCAATCATAGACGGCATAGTGCCCCATCCCACTATGTCGCCATACTAGGCTCTACAAATAAAACTGAAATGTCATGTATTGGAAATTGGATTTCCGTCATGAGTCGAGGCAAGGGGAAAGCTCCTCACCGGCTTCGAGACACTCGAGCAAATGCCTCAGGATTCCCTGCAGAGAACCCTTGGAATCGGCTGGGCCAGTCCACACTTACGTTAGTGGATTGGCAATTCTTGAACACACGTTTCCCGGTCCTATCAGACCTATCCATCAGTTCCGAAGAGACCGATATATCATAGACGCCTCACATTCCAACATCCACAAAGGTATAATAATCAACGATGTCAGGGCTAGTAAAACGCTGACACTACCCATAGCTAGAAAGAAACGTCGTGTTCTCCCAGCGGTCCTTATCCCGTTTTTAACTCATACCGAGGTGTGAGGCTCGCGAATAAACGCAATACACAAAGCTACGCTGTATTAAAGTTGTGCTTTGATCATCAACCACAAGATTCTGCTTTTCAACAGAAGCCTTGATCATTGCATCTCAGCATGCCACACTGGCAATTCACGCCATGCGACTGATATCTATCGATATATAACCTCTGAGCTCGTACGTCTCAAAGAAGGGCGTTAAGCAAGAGAATAAATTCTCCTTCGCCAAACATATATATATTTAATAGAAATCAATCAACACAGAATAAAATCCAATGTCAGACACACAATCCATTTACAAGTCCGTTCTGGGTCTGGACGAAACCGGAGGCACCTTATACCTCGCATATCCATTGATCTCCAAATACATCTGGACGATCACCAACTATTTCCCTCCTCTTGGGTGTACAGCCCAATCAGGATCACCAGTACTCGTTCAAATGATGTGAAGACCTCCGGTCTTCCACCACCGTCTTAATCTTCGACTTATCGTCGAAACAGTTATTCAGAATGGGTATAAACCCGGCCTTTCCGAATAACTCGCGTATATAATAAACAAGTGCTATAAAACACAACATACGCCTCATTCCAATTTTGTATATTCTTTTATTCAAAAATTCACATCTTTTGGGAAAGGTTCCCATTAATTTTGTCAAAGATAAATTCTTTAAAATTTATTCTTTAATCTTCCTTTGGATTTCCTTTCAAAAGAAATTATGGTTTTCCAAACTAGTCGGGATTAGCGAACCAAGCCGAAGTAATCATTTATTTTATTTCCTAATCTCATCCTATTCATCCCATGGAACAAAACTGTTATTACCCCATAACTAACACCACGGTGTTATCGATAAATTTAATTACCTTTTCACGTTCAAATCTAATTAAAGATTTAACTATCGCTAGGAGCAAAACTGGTAATATTCCATTCTCGATCACTTTCCAAATTTGATAATTTAAATTATCAATTCACATTTAAATCTAATTAAAGATTCATAAAAACTCCACTTGGTTTTATTTTTTTTCAAAAATCAATATTAATGATTATTTAACTTTGGAAAATCAAACATGTCACATTGACAATCTACACCGCACTATTGATTTCTGCCGATAAATAACCTCTGAGCTCGTACGTCTCAGAGAAGGGCGTTAAGCAAGAGAATAAATTCTCCACCGCCAAACAGATATATATTAAGTAGAGATCAACCATACAGTTCGAAATACAACGACAGAGACGTAATCCTGTCTTTTACTAGGTTGAAGAACTAATGTCATTTAAAACACAGTTCATGACAAACCCAAATCACATTCCATTAATTATGGAATTTTCACGGAAAAACAAATCAATATATATTCGATATCAATTTCCGTATCCGACTAATAATATAAATGGAATAACGACAAATCCTTTTAAATTCCATATGTATTAACAGTCTTCCTCCACAGAATTTCATTTCGATTATCATCAAGTCGAATTCCATTCAGTTCTAATTCTATATATTAAACTGGAAAATGTTACTTTGGAAAATCCCTTTAAATCTTTATAAAAATCTTTATAAATTCCAAATCATATTTCATTGTAAATCGGGTTAAAGAACGAATGTCATTAAAAACACAGTTCACAATAAACCCAATTCACATTCTCTTTATAATTGAGTTAAAGAACAAGTGTTATTTAAAACACCATTCACGATAAACCCAAAAACAAACTTTAATTCAATTCCAATTAAATATATTAATTAATTGGTATATTCATTAAATCTAAATAAAAAGATTTAATCTTTTCTCAACTGGGTTTAAGAACAGTGTTAATGAAGACACCATTCACGACAAACCCAAACCTCATTTGATATTAACTACAAGGCTCTGAATAGAAAATATATCGGTTTATATTCAGTATCAAATTCTGAAACCAACCAATATCGTTTTGGAAATAATGATATATATATCTTCCAAATTTCCGTAACAATATTCGTATAATCCGGAATCCAACATTGAAATATTCCGATGATAATTTCGATTCAAATCCATTCCAATTAATATATTGGAAATTCTAGTTATTTTTAAAACCATTTCAAATCCAATTTATTTATTTTAAAAATATTGAATTTATAATTCTAGTTCAAAACTAGTTCATTTTGATAAAAATACATTTTTATCTTTTCAAATATGGGATTTTTCATCCCAGTTCTTTCCAAATCATTTATTTTGATTTTACGCAAATTATTGATATTTTTAATAATTTTATCAAGGCCCGTACAGTCGATTTCCATAAACGACCATCGAACTGCACTTACAGCGACCTTTTCTGAAATTGATTTGGACGTATCTCCAAATCCAACCGTTAGATTTCTAATTTCTCATATTGGTTAGAAAGCTCTTTTCGATACGAACCCAACGGTTCTAGTTTTAGGAGAATCCGACGGTCGGATCTCCCGTAATGTCCGTTCTAAGTCAATGGTCGAAATTCACGAACTACCGCGGCGCGGCGCGTTCTATTCAGGCCATTATATATATATATAATATATATATTATATATATTTCATCGATTTCCTTTTAAATGGTATTTTATAAATCGTTTTAAATTCGTTTTCAAAATGATTTCAACTTCATATTCAATTTCAAATCAAAATTGATTATTCCATATCATCGATATATAAATGATAATATTTTCAAAACATTATATTTTGAAATCAATTCATTTTCGATGTTCATTATAAACATGAATAAAATCGATATAAATATCGTTCACGTCAAAATGGCGTCAATCTAATCAACACGGCTTTATATATTTAGATATATTCGTGTCCATCCCAAATCGGACATCAAAATCAGATTTTGAATCTTTTCTGAATATTATTTTAAAATATTCATTCTTTTAAAATAGTCGATATTTCAAAATATTTATTATTTCTGAACTGGAATCTGACACAGTCTAATACCATATAATTTGATTTATATGGATTTCATACACACACATACGCGACAACAATCAAACACAGTCAACCATCATCCAAAGTGCATTCTACACTGCATAAGCATCAAATATAAATATTCAACACTTATAACAGCTTGTCAATCCATCGATCGACATATAGCTAATTATTGGGATTGGTGTATGTCCAATATCATCCCAATACCCGTGTGGGGTTTTAATCAATAAAACACAGATTTTATTTGTGCAGTAGGGCGATGTGTAAAATTTATCGTCCCAATCAATATCAGTCTAATGTGTGTACATAAACAATCGTCCGATTTGTTTATAAATATTTATTTTATTTTATTTTATATACACGTTAAAAATTATATTTTTAGCTATAAAATATTTTATTTCATTCCACAACACACAATCAATTTTCACAACACTTCAATCAAACAGACAAGTCATCCATGGTCTGTGGACGACGGGTGTCGGGTGCTGCTAAGCACCATCAACATCCTAGTATATATTTCAACTAGAAATAAAATTAAAAGTGAGAAGTTCTCACATTTGGGATCCACTCCACCAGTTTTACTTCTGAACTTCTGAACCGTTTTGATTTGTTTGAAATCCAATGCAGTCCTTACCACGCTGTTCATAATAAAAATTATATTTTTATTGCTTCATTCCAATAAATAAAAATTATATTTTTATTTCAACTTCATATATTTTACAACGCTTCTTTCTATATAAAAATTATATATTTTATTTTCCTACTTATATAAAGATCGAATATTTATTTCGCTTCATATATAATAAAAATCGAATTTTTACATAGCTAAAAATTATATTTTTAACTTCGCTATGATTTTATAAAAATCACATTTTTACTTTGCTACTATATAGATAAAAATCACATTTTTACTTTGCTACTATATAGATAAAAATCACATTTTTACTTTGCTATCATATATATATATATATATATATATATATATATATATATATATATATATATATATATATAAATCCCCTCTTTATCTTGCTATTCATACAATAAAAATCTCATCTTTATTCGTTGTTTACATAGATAAAAATCCTATCTTTGAACGTATAAAAATCGAATCTTTATTACATTAAAACTGAGAATTACTACCACGCTTCTTATACATATATGAATCAAATTTTATGTAAACATTATTACCTAACAAAAAAACAGAAATTAAAATGAATAAAAAAAACGTATTGTCAGTAGAGAGAGGGGGTTGGAGCAGGCGGCAGAGGCGAAGGGCGAGGTGCGGTGGCTGTCCAATGGTGACGACTGGCCCTGGCGTGGTTGTGGCGGCGGATTGGAGGCAGAGGCTTTCTAGGGTTTGGGGGAAAGAGGGGGAGGGGCTCACGCGAGGAGGGAGAAGGCTGGTGGGGGGGAGGTAGGGCTGAGAGAGAGTATAGGGAGATATTTTTTTATATATATTTTATTATTTAACTTCAAAAAGGTAACTTTTGATTTTGAATCCCAAACAAGAACCACCGACTGTCGTCCATAGCTAATTAACCCCATTCCGAACACAATGGGATATGTACTGCAAGCCGATACGATTATTTCGATCAGTTTCCGTCAAAATCAAAATATAAGTCTATATATTGAATTTGAACGCATATTTCAATTTAGCGGGGCCACATACGGACTCTAAAAATTTCCAAAAAATATTTTCTAGCTTCGTATTGATGATACAGTTCTAACAAAACTAATTTCGTCAAATTCTGAGTTCGTTTGAAAAATGGCCATTTTCTTGTCGATCCAAATTGACTAAAACTGTTAAAACACGTTTTACTTCGCCATGCTCATATATTGATTTTAAAATTTACGAATTTTGGAATCCACCAATAACTTGACCTCCCGGATCCAACATAAGTGGTTTCGTCGAAAACTGAGGTCGTTTGCAAAATTTCCATTTTTAAGGGCCAGAATTCCATAGCGACTATTCTGAATTTTCAACTGAACGTAACTTTTGATTCCCGCTATGAAAATTTGATTTTTTGGATTCGTTGGAAAGATAGTCTCAAATAGATTCAAATATTTTTAGTTTCGCTAAAATCCGGTTTATTTTGAATCCTGTACATTCATTTGAAATTTGAAATCGAATTTTCGAACTACCGCGCCATTTTCGATTCCTTTTATAATTAAAAATAAATAATTATATTCTAATGTCGATCTATATAAATATATACCTTCTAATTCTATTCAAAATAAATTTCTCGTGGTTATTATTTAAAATAATTCATTTTAAATATTCAAAACTCATCATAGTTGCCAAAATAAAAATTTTAAATTGGTTCGGATTTTTCGGGTTATTACAAATCAAGTCGTCCATAGTCTGTGGACGACGGTGTCGGGAGCTACTAAACTCCGTCTACAACCTAATATAATTTTATTCAATAATTTTTGAATTCAGAAATCTCACATTGCTTTTTATTCCTTCTAAAATTGTAGAAAGCTCCAAAAATTCTCCGGTCTCTTCTAGAACTTCGTGTACAATGCCACGAGTCCAATGTCTCCTGTTTCATAGAATTTCGTTATCATATGAAAAAGATACGATTTTTATAAAAAAAAATGAATTTGAAACACTTTAAAGTGTTATTAACCATTTAAATATATCAGCCGATACCTTTCTGAAGATGTTCAAAACTAGGGATCAATCTTTCTTTAAATTCGTTGGGCTAGGGGAGGATCGAGTTTCTCCACGTCGAAGTGGGGCGAGACGCGCGCCGGACGGTGGTGGTGCGGTCAGGTGCGACAGCGGCAGATGATCTCGGCGGCAGTTCGAACGCACTAACTTCGGGGCGTCAGATCTCTCTCCACATGCGACAAAAAAATACAAATCGGGTATGGATTGAAAGCTAGGAGAAAACTCTACAAAAACCCAACCTGGAGCAAGTGATTTCATTGAGTGGATTTGGAGTTATTTGAGGAAGAAGAAGGGAGCTGTAGGCGCCATCAACTTTTAGGGTAAACGGGTTTCTGAAGATAACGACAAGGGTGTTTCAGATTTTAATATATATATATATATATTATTTGATATAATTTTAATTTACAAATTATTTATTTATCGGTTCGGACTCCAAACAAGGCCCAACGATTGTCGCTCTTAGCTAATCACCCTTATTCCAGACACAATGGACTAGGTCTCATCAGCCCATTTGATCGTTTCGGCCCATTTTTCTTAAAATTAAAATATAAAACATTTAATTATTAAATTTGATCGTACATTTTAATTTACCGGGGCCACATACTAACTCCTAAAATTCCCGAAAAATAAATCCTGCTATGTTTTGACGATACGGTCCTAACAAAATTAATTTCATCGAATTTGGAGACCGTTTGAAAAATAGGCTTTTTCTGGTTGATCCAATTTGACTGAAATTGACAAAACACGTTTTCTTTTGCCAAACTCACATATTAATTCCAAAAATTATGAAAATTGGAATCTTGCAATAATTTGACATTCCGAATCCAACCAAAGTGGTTTCGTCGAAAATGGAGGTCGTTTGCAAAATGGCTATTTATAAGGGATATATATTATATTGAAATCCATAGCGACTATTACAAAATTTAAATTGGACATAACTTTTTATTCCCGTTTTAGCTTTTTCACATTCGTTAGAAAGATATTGTTAAACAGATTCTAATATTTCTGGTTTTACTGAAATATGATTTATTTGAATCCTATACATTCATTTGAAATTTGAAGTCGAATTTTCAAACTACCACGCCATTTCAGGCTCGCTATATAATTAAAATAAATGTATAAATTCTAACTTCGATTTAAATAAATTTTAAATCATTATTATCAAAAGTAAATTATTTTAAATATTCAAAATCCATTAAAATAGCCAAAATGAAAATTTTAAATTTTAAATTGGTTCTGATTTTCCGGTTTGTTACAATCTCCTCCACTTAAAAACTTTTCATTCCTGAAAAGGAAACAACAGTAAAGTAGGAAACAAAACGGAAACGCAAAATATTGTAAATGTACCTTGCACCAGAGCTAATCAGAGATGTCCACCCCGCACTTGGGATAAGCCTGCTTAATGCTATCTTCTGCCTCCCATGTACAGTCTCTAGGATCTCTGCTCCACTGCACTTTGACTAAATGAATTCTCTTATTTCTCACAACCTTTGTTTCCTTGCCAATAATTTTCACTGGCTCTCTTCTCACTGCTAAGCTTGGGATAATCTCCAAATCTTGCTGTGTTGCTTCCTCCACAATCAAATCTGGGGTCATGTACATGCTTTCGAAGTTGAGACACATGAAATATATCATGTACCCCTGGCAACCAGTTAGGCAACTGGACCCTATAAGCGAGAGTTCCAATCCTTTCGAGTATAGGGAATAGACCAATGAATCTAAGCGCCAACTTTCCTGTCTTCCCGAAACAGACTACTCCTCGGAATGGGGAAACTCTCAGATATACATAATCACCTACAACAAATTCTAAATCTCTTCTTCTTGAATCTGCTAACTCTTATGTCAGCTCTGAGCTTTCTGAAGCTGCCTCTTAATGAAGTCGACTTTATCCGATGCTTCTCAAATCATGTCGGGGTCCAATACTAGTCGATTGCCTGGTTCTACCCAACATGCGGGAGATCTACATGGCCTGCCATACAATTCTTCGAATGACGACATTTGCAAGCTTGCTTGGTAACTGTTATTATATGAAAACTCAACCAAATGCAAATGATCTTCCCATGACCCTCCAAAATCAAGAATACATGCCCGCAACAAGTCTTCTAGTTTATGATGCACCCTCTCAGTGTGGCGATCTGTTTGAGGATTATAAGCGGTGCTAAAATTTAACTTTGTCCCCTGCTCTACCTGGAATGCTTCCCAGAATTCACTAGCGAATATCGGATCACGATCACTAACAATACTACTGGGAACTCCAGTAGTCTAACAATTTCTCGAAAATAAATTTATGCCAGACTTTGATCTGTTCTAGTAGATCTGACAAGAATAAAATGGGCGGTCTTTGTGAAATGATCTACGATCACCCATATACTGTCATTACCTTTCCTGGTTCGGGGCAAGCCATCAATGAAATCCATGGAGATTTGATCCCACTTTCAATTTGGAACCTCTAATGGTTGTAACAAGCCAGCAAGTTTCTGTTAATCACTTTTGACTTGTTGGCAAGTAGAACACCTACTGACATAAATGGATATGTCTCTTTTCATAGATTTCCAATAGAACGTACGCTTGAGATCATGATACATCATACTCAACTCTGGATGAATACTAAGCTTGGATTTGTGGCATTCATCCATCACTTCTCTTCTGAGCTCAGGAATATTCAGAACACAAATTCGGCCTAATAACCTCAGAACTCCTTTGTTATCAATTTGGAAACTTGAGGGTTCGCCTTCCGGGACTCTTTTACTAATTCTATGAATAAATTCATCATCCTTCTGAAGAGAAAAGATTTTGTCAATCAGTGAAGGCGTAATAATGAGACTAGCGATAATGGCATTCTTTCTGCTGAGCGCATCAACTACAACATTGGCTTTCCCTGGAGTATACAAAATATCTAGATCGTATGCTGCAAGAAATTCTAACCTATGCTGCAGCCTCAAATTCAAGTCCTTTTGGGTGAACGGATACTTTAATGATTTATGATCTGTGTATAATTCGAACTTCTCACCCAAAAGATAGTGCCCCCATATTTTCAAAGCGAACACGATGGCTAACAACTCAAGATCATGAGTAGGATATCTCTTCTCATTCGGCTTCAACTGACGGCTAGCATAAGCAACTACTTTGCCTCTTTGCATTAATACTGCATCAACACCTTCAAGAGAAGCATCTGTATAGACTGTCAAGTCTTAATTGCCAACTATAATAGTCAACACTGGGGCTGTAGTCAACCTAAATTTCAGCTCTTGGAAAACTGCCTCATATTCAGGTGTCCAATTGAACTTTGTATGCTACTTTGTAAGTTTCGTTAATGGACAAGATAGCTTTGAAAGATCTTTAATGAATTTCCAATAATAGGCAGCCAATCCTAGAAAACTTTTGACTTCTGTAGGTGTGCTAGGCTGCTTCCAATCGCCAATGGCTGTGATTTTACTTCGATCTACCGAAATTCCTTCCTTCGATAATACATGACTGAGGAACTTCACTTCTTCTTGCCAGAATATGCATTTAGAAAATTTGGCTTTTAATACATTTTTTCTCAGAATTCCCAAAACTTCTTCCAAATGCTTCTCATGCTCGATAGTTGACTTAGAGAAGATTAAAATGTCGTCAATGAAAACCAGCACAAATTTATTCAAAACATCACCGAATACTCTGTTCATTAAATTGAAAAAATTGGCAGGAGCGTTACATAAGCCGAACGACATTACTAACCATTCATAAAATATGTCTGGGCCTCTAAAGCTGTCAAAGGAATACACTCTTCAGCTATCCGCAGTTGATGGAAACCTGTAGCTAGGTCCATTCTAGATAATACTTACGCTCCATTCAAGAAATCTAATAAATCATTAATACGCGGCAATGGATATTTATTTTTTAGTGTCTGCTTATTTAAATCTCGGTAATCCACACATAGTTTGAGAGTGCCGTCTGACTTTGGAACAAACACTACTACTGCACCCTAATTCGAAAAGCTAGGCCTGATAAGACCTTTCCACAAGAGCTGTTTAGTTTGGTTACTCAATTCTTCTTTCTCTTTCCATGACATTATTGGAATAGGATGCACAACTGGCCTTGCTTTCGGAATTAAATCAATCCTGAAGTCAATTTCTCTTCGTGGAGGTAAGCTATCAACTTCTTCGAACACATCCGCGTAATTCTTAATGACATGAATATCTTCAATAGCAGTGGGAGAAACCTCAAGAGCAGCCCAAAATTCTTTTCTGTCTGAATCTGAGCCTACGCAGGGTATAACGGTATTTGCAAGCTCCGTTTTAACTTTACTACTCTTTTGGCGCATTTAACCTCGGCCTCGTATTTAGTTAACCAATCCATCCCAAGAATGATATCAAATTCAGAAAAATCCATAACAATCAAATTAAAAGAAAACCAATAACGGGAAAAGGAAATAGGCACTCTGCAATACAAACCAAGAATAAGAGAACCGCCTATATGATTATGAACTCTAATCGATTCCTTAAAGTTCCTTAGTTTTAACTTCAACTTCTTAACCATATTGCTTGAAATAAATCTTTGTGATGCGCCTGTATCAAACAATACTTTAACTGGAATATTGTTGACTGTAAGGGTCCGTTCCAAAACATCTGGCCTTTGCGGACTAGCTGAGGGTGCTGGAGTTTCTACTACTTCATATACATGAGCTACTTCAGACTTCTTTGATAATTGGCAATTTTTTGCAATATGACCAGACTGGTGGCACTTATGGCATTTTCTCCCCTCTTACAACTTCTTATTGGATTTAGATTCAACATTCCTTTATTTCTTCGAAGATTTGCAATTCCTTAGCAGATGCCCTTGCTCATTGCAGTTATTGCATATGGCAGTCGTTAATGGTTCTTCCTTAGATTTAACCCCTTTCTTATCAGCTTTAGGCTTCTTACTAACCTCAGGCTTTGTACTTGCCTCAGGACTATCAATTTCAAACTTCCTTTTGCTGCTAGAACTGCCTTCCTCTTCATCTTCCAAACCGCCTTGCTTATGACGACACTCATAGCGATAAGCCATTTGTTTCAACTTAGAAAAAGGAAGATTCACATGAGCAATTACTCTACCTTCGTATTTCTTTTGAAGTCCGTTATTAAATCTCAGATTCTTCCTTATAGGATCTTGAATTAGTTCTGGGGCAAAGAGAGAAAGTTCATTGAATTTATTGTGATATTCCTAGATGGTCATATCTCCTTGTTTCAGATAGTAAAACTCATCATATAGCCGCTCAGTTGCTTCTGGAGGAATAAATTTTTCTGTAAACATTTCTTTAAATCTACCCCAGGTAATATTACCTTCTGGATTTTCTTTAGTAACAGTTTCCTACCAGATTAAAGCTTCGTATTTGAGTGCCTAAGATGCCAGTAATCTTTTCTGATTATCTCTCAGCTTTAAGCCTTCAAAAATTCTCTTCGAAGAACGCATCTATGCTTGTGTTTCAATAACGGACTCTTTGCCCGAGAATGGTATTCCACCCAAATTTCGATACTTCTTTACTAGAGCTTCTAGATCTGGTTCTGGTTGTGGGAGCACGATTAGCTCATTAGATTGCTGAACCAAAGAATTACTTATTCTGTTTCTGCCACTCATTTTTGACTATGTCTGCAAATAGCAGACAAAGAGTTAGGGCAATAGAAAAGATATTGTAAAGCATAGAGACATATATTTAAATGTAAATGCATCTATGGGGGTGTATTTTATTATGCTATACTCATTCTAGGACATTACCAAACCTATCTATGTTGAGTCACTCGTCTTAAAATACTACTGATTCTATTCTGATGAGTTCGTTAACATGTTATATTCCAGAGCTAAGGTTAACCAAAGCTCTGATACCAACTGTGATGACCCTAAACCCCTGTGCCAAGGAAGCAAGGATAATTATTGGAATATAACACATAAACAATAACAACAGAACATAATTATAGAGTTACACCAGATAAATTACATCAAAGTTACACTAGGAATAATATTAACATCAGAGTTACACAGCATAACAGGATCATACTTAGTACATGATACAGTTTCAGCTTAATATAAAATGTCTATAGCGGAATTAAACATAATATACTAAATGAAGTCTGAATAGCATAATAGGAATGGTATGATCCATCTTCAGCTCCATAGCTATCCAGAATGAGTCTGCTGAAACCTGAATACAAGGCAACCCGTGTGGAAAATAGGGGCACCCGAGTTTGCAAAGTGAAACAAACTACGAGTCAGTCATGGGACTGGTATGAGAAATCTTACTTAACCTATTTAATAATAAGGCTAAACACGCCGCTAATGCAGAACGGGTTTACTCCATTGGATTGCTAGTGCATGAAATAAAGTAAATCATCAAACAACGCAATGCTTTTTAGAAAAATGAAGCCATTGTAAGACTCAAGTCCCATCACACAATGCAACGCAAACCGGAGGATAGAGTTTTACCTTATAATGGCCCAATATGCTTGATACGTCAAAACAAAGTCATTTGATATTATTACTAGTGTATATATGTTTCAAAAACATTTTCAATCATAATATTTCAATCATAGACGGCATAGCTACCATATACTATGTCGCCATACTAGTTTTACAATCAAAACCGTACAATGTCGTATTGGAAGTTAGATTTCCATCATGTACCAAGGCAAGGGATCGTCCTTACCGAATTCGAGACAATATAGCCCATGTCTCAGGACTCAGACTCAGGTGAGCCCTTAGGAGCGCCAGGGCCGGTCCACACATATGTTAGTGGATTAGTAATTCCTGAACAATACGATTCCCCACCCTATGGGGCGTAAATCAAGAGCCACTAGGGACTCAAATCCGAGGTACCTCGCTTTCCATCATCCACATAAGTAAAAAAATGTCTGGGCTCCATACCATGACACCACTTCTAGCTAGAAAGAAACGCATGTTCTCCCTGGGGTCCTTCTCCCATTTCTAGTTCATACCGGGGTGTGAGGCTCGCTAAATAACGCTATACACAAAGTTATGCCAATTAAATCTGTGCTTTGATCATCATCCACAAGGCTCTGTTTTTCAACAAAAAGCCTTGATCATTGGCATCTTGGCATGCCACACTGACAATTAACCCCATGCGACTAATGTCTATCGATATATAACCTCTGAGCTCGTACGTCTCCGAGAAGGGTGTTAAGCAAGAGAATAAATTATTCGCCACCGAACAGATATATATTTAATAGAAATAAATCTGCATAGAATAAAATCCAATGTAAGACACACATCCATTCACTAGTTCGTTCTGGGTCTGAATGAAACCGGAGACACCTTATTCCTCGTCCCATATGTCCAATACGGAAGAGAGGCTCATGCATATCCGGACAATCAACAAGTACGTCCGGACAACTACCACTGTAACCCTTTCAAGGCAGCACCTCCAATTAAAGGCATCATTAGTCATCCATTTGATGTGAAGATCGCCAGTCTTCAACCGCCGTCTTCAAATCTTCAACTTCTAATCGTCGATCAATTTTTTGAAATCAAAATTAACTCGGCCTTTTCAAATAATTCGCGAATATATATAATTCAAATCATTTCTTTTCATTGCATATCGTTTATAATACTTTATAACGATTTATCTCTATTTTTATTTATATAAAACAACCCCTTTTAATTAAACGACGCTTCAGATCACTACGAGGCCATGGCGCTGTTTTTATTAAAATTCGAATTAGACATTTCTCAAAATCTAACCGTTGGATCTTAGCAAATTTAATATCGTTGGAAAGATCATTCCAAAGCGAACCCAACGGTTCCAGTTTTGGGAAAATCCGATGGTCGGGTCTTTCGGTATAATCGTTTAAAGTTACGATTCCAAATCGTGAACTACCGCGCGCAATTCATTTTATTTAATTTCTATTTATATATATATATAATTCGTTCAACAATTTCAAATTATTTATTCTTTAAATAATTTTGTACACTTCATAAACATGTTAAAAAGAATATTTTTTTATGATTCCAACTTACATTAAAATTGGGATTTTTAATGTAAAAACATTTTTATCAAACAATTCTATTTTCAATGAATCATTCTTACTTACATTAAAAATGTGATTTTTAATGTAAATACATTTTTATCAAGCAATGAGTATTTTTAATGAATCGTTCTTACTTACATTAAAAATGTGATATGTGATTTTTAATGTAAAAACATTTTTATGAAAAAATTCTATTTTTAATGAATCATTCTTACTTACATTAAAAATGTGATTTTTGATGTAAAAACATTTTTATCAAACAATTCTATTTTTAATGAATCATTCTTACTTACATTAAAAATGTGATTTTTAATGTAAAAACATTTTTATCAAACAATTCTATTTTTAATGAATCATTCTTACTTACATTAAAAATCGCATGTAAAAACATTTTTATCAAAAAATTCTATTTTTAATGAATCATTCTTACTACATTAGAAATGTGATTTTTAATGTAAAAACATTTTTATCAAAGTTGAATTCTTTTTATCGAAGCATTCTTACACTAAAAATGCAATTTTTTTAATGTTAACATATTTTTCAAACTAGAATCCTTTTTAATGATTCATCTTTACATTAAAAAAGTAAATTTTTAATGTTAACATAATTTTCAAACTAGAATCCTTTTTAATGATTCATCTTTACGTTAAAAATGTAACCTTTTATGTTAAACTATTTTTATCCAACTATGAATATTTTTAATGAATCATTATTACATTAAAAATGTAATCTTTTATGTTAAACTATTTTTATCCAACTATGAATATTTTTAATGAATCATTATTACATTAAAAATGTAATCTTTTATGTTAAATTATTTTTATCCAACTATGAATATTTTTAATGAACCATTATTACATTAAAAATGTAATCTTTTGTGTTAAACTATTTTCATCCAACTATGAATATTTTTAATGAAGCATTATTACATTAAAAATGTACTTTTATGTTAAACTATTTTTATCCAACTATGAATATTTTTAATGAATCATTATTACATTAAAAATGTAATCTTTTATGTTAAACTATTTTTATTCAACAATGAATATTTTTAAGGAATCATTATTACATTAAAAATGTAATCTTTTATGTTAAACTATTTTTATCAAACTATAAATATTTTCGAGGAATTATTACTACATTAAAAATGTAATCTTTTATGTTAAACTATTTTTATCCAACTATGAATATTTTTAAGGAATCATTACTACATTAAAAATGTAATCTTTTATGTTAAACTATTTTTATCCAACTATGAATATTTTTAAGGAATCATTATTACATTAAAAATGTAATCTTTTATGTTAAACTATTTTTATCCAACTATGATCATTTTTCCATATTTATTATATGAAATAAAAACATGAATTTTTATTGTTAAACTTTTCTATTTCAAACAATGATCATTCTTCATTATTTCTATTTTCAATAGAAATGTTAATTTTTATTGTTTAACTTTTTTTTTTAATTTCAAACAATCAATATTTTTCATTGTTCTTACTTTCAATAAAAATGTAAATTTTTATTGTTTAGACAATTTTCATTTCATATCTGAATATTTTACAACACATGAATATTTCAGAAAATTTCGGCATTATAACGGCAGGGTAATTAAAACCGGCAACGTCCCTAGTACGACTCCTCTGCTATCCTAGGCCTCGCGGTGATACAAGGGTTTATTTTTTTTTATAATTTCCATAATACAATTCATTTTCACAACACTGTGAATTCACCGCAAACATAATCAATTTTATTGCAACCACCATCAATCACACACAATCGCAATCAATTTCACACCACGATACAGTCATGTGGCAACCCGAACTTCCCCGTGAAGGAAAGCACGGATTTCTTTGAGGACAAGACGAATCAGAACACAAACAGAAGAACATTTCATTGCTCATTACAACAATTCCAACAGAATACAAGAATATACAGAGTATAAATAAATATTATACATTAGAAAAATATCAAAGATTACAATACATTACATAGCAGCAGAAAATAATACAAAATACAACTGAAGGAGATAGACGGATATAGAGCTTTCCGAATATCGTTCCAGCTGTAAACCAGAATCCTATGAATATAAATCTGCAAAACCAAAACTACAAGCTGCCTATGAGGAAAATAGGGGCACCCAGAGTTTAGGTTAAAATAATAAACTCCAGGTCAGTCATGTGACTGGTGTGAGAACTAAAACAGTTATTTAAAACTTTGCTTTACAAAGAAGGTAAATCGAGGGACCACGCCACATAATACAGAACGGGTTTCCTCCCAAGAAAACCAGTGCATAAACAGTTATAAACAACACAATGCTTTTTGAAAAATGAAGCTATTATAAGACTCAGGTCCCATCACACAATGCAACGCAAGCCGGAGGATAAAGTTTTACCTTATAATAGCCAAACATGCTTGGTATGTTCAAAACAAATCATTTTGATACTATTATAATGTAAAGTGTCAAAACAACTTCAAATATAAATGTATCAATCATAGACGGCATAGTGCCCCATCCCACTATGTCGCCATACAAGGTTCTACAAATAAAACTGAAATGTCACGTATTGGAAATTGGATTTCCGTCATGAGTCGAGGCAAGGGGCAAGCTCCTCACCGGCTTCGAGACACTCTAGCAAATGCCTCAGGATTCCCCGTAGAGAACCCTTGGAATCGGCTGGGCCGGTCCACACTTACGTTAGTGGATTGGCAATTCTTGAACACACGTTTCCCAGTCCTATCAGACCTATCCATCAGCTCCGAAGAGACAGATATATCCGAGGCGCCTCGCATTCCAACACCCACAAAGGTATAATAATCAACGATGTCAGGGCTAGTAAAACGCTGACACTACCCATAGCTAGAAAGAAACGTCGTGTTCTCCCAGCGGTCCTTATCCCGGTTTTAACTCATACCGAGGTGTGAGGCTCGCGAATAAACGCAATACACAAAGCTACGCTGTATTAAATTCGTGCTTTGATCATCAACCACAAGACTCTGCTTTTCAACAGAAGCCTTGATCATTGCATCTCAGCATGCCACACGGGCAATTCATGCCATGCGACTGATATCTATTGATATATAACCTCTGAGCTCGTACGTCTCAGAGAAGGGCGTTAAGCAAGAGAATAAATTCTCCTTCGCCAAACAGATATATATTTAATAGAAATCAATCAACACAGAATAAAATCCAATGTTAGACACACAATCCATTTACAAGTCCGTTCTGGGTCTGGACGAAATCGGAGGCACCTTATACCTCGCATATCCATTGATCTGCAAATACATCTGGACGATCACCAACTATTTCCCTCCTCTTGGGTGTACAGCCCAATAAGGATCACCAGTACTCGTTCAAATGATGTGAAGACCTCCGGTCTTCCACCACCGCCTTCATCTTCGACTTATCGTCGAAACAGTTATTCAGAATGGGTATAAACCCGGCCTTTCCGAATAACTCGCGTATATAATAAACAAGTGCTATAAAACTAAACATACGCCTCATTCCAATTTTGTATATTCTTTTATTCAAACATTCACATCTTTTGGGAAAGGTTCCCATTAATTTTGTCAAAGATAAATTCTTTAAAATTTATTCTTTAATCTTCCTTTGGATTTCATTTCAAACCAAATTATGGTTTTCCAAACTAGTCGGGATTAGCGAACCACACCGAAGTAATAATTTATTTTATTTCCTAATCCCAACCTATTCATCCCATGGAACAAAACTGTTATTACCCCATAACTAACACCACGGTGTTATCGATAAATTTAATTACCTTTTCACGTTCAAATCTAATTAAAGATTTAACTATCGCTAGGAGCAAAACTGGTAATACTCCATTCTCGATCACTTTCCAAATTTGATAATTTAAATTATCAATTCACATTTAAATCTAATTAAAGATTCATTAAAACTCCACTTGGTTTTATTTTTTTTCAAAAATCAATATTAATGATTATTTAACTTTGGAAAATCAAACATGTCACATCGACAATCTACACCGCACGATTGATTTCTGCCGATAAATAACCTCTGAGCTCGTACGTCTCAGAGAAGGGCGTTAAGCAAGAGAATAAATTCTTCGCCGCCAAACAGATATATATTAAGTAGAGATCAACCATACAGTTCGAAATACAACGACAGACATGTAATCCTGTCTTTTACTGGGTTAAAGAACTAATGTCATTTAAAACACAGTTCACGACAAACCCAAATCACATTCCATTAATTATGGAATTTTCACGGAAAAACAAATCAATATATATTCGATATCAATTTCCGTATCCGACTAATAATATAAATGGAATAACGACAAAGCCTTTTAAATTCCATATGTATTAACAGTCTTCCTCCATAGAATTTCATTTCGATTATCATCAAGTCGAATTCCATTCAGTTCTAATTCAATATATTAAACTGGAAAATGTTACTTTGGAAAATCCCTTTAAATCTTTATAAAAATCTTTATAAATTCCAAATCATATTTCACTGTAAATCGGGTTAAAGAACGAATGTCATTAAAAACATAGTTCACAATAAACCTAATTCACATTCTCTTTATAATTGAGTTAAAGAACAAGTGTTATTTAAAACACCGTTCACGATAAACCCAAAACAAACTCTAATTCAATTCCAATTAAATATATTAATTAATTGGTATATTCATTAAAATCTAAATAAAAAAATTTAATCTTTTCTCAACTGGGTTTAAGAACAGTGTTAATGAAGACACCATTCACGACAAACCCAAACCTCATTTGATATTAACTACAAGACTCTGAATAGAAAATATATCGGTTTATATTCAGTATCAAATTCTAAAACCAACCAATATCGTTTTGGAAATAACGATATATATATCTTCCAAATTTCCATAACAATATTCGTATAATCCGGAATCCAACATTGAAATATTTCGATGATAATTTCGATTCAAATCCATTCCAATTAATATATTGGAAATTCTGGTTATTTTTAAAACCATTTCAAATCCAATTTATTTATTTTAAAAATATTGAATTTATAATTCTAGTTCAAAACTAGTTCATTTTGATAAAAATACATTTTTATCTTTTCAAATATGGGATTTTTCATCCCAGTTCTTTCCAAATCATTTATTTTGATTTTACACAAATTATTGATATTTTTAATAATTTTATCAAGGCCCGTACAGTCGATTTCCATAAACGACCATCGAACTGCACTTACAATGACCTTTTCTGAAATTGATTTAGACGTATCTCCAAATCCAACCGTTAGATTTCTAATTTCTCATATTCGTTAGAAATCTCTTTTCGATACGAACCCAACGGTTCTGGTTTTAGGAGAATCCGACGGTCGGATCTCCCGTAATGTCTGTTCGAAGTCAATGGTCGAAATTCATGAACTACCGTGGTGCGACGCGTTCTATTCAGGCCATTATATATATAATATATATATTATATATATTTCGTCGATTTCCTTTTAAATGGTATTTTATAAATCGTTTTAAATTCATTTTCAAAATGATTTCAACTACATATTCAATTTCAAATCAAAATTGATTATTCCATATCATCGATATATAAATGATAATATTTTCAAAACATTATATTTTGAAATCAATTCATTTTCGATGTTCATTATAAACATGAATAAAATCGATATAAATATCGTTCACGTCAAAATGGCGTCAATCTAATCAACACGGCTTTATATATTTAGATATATTCGTGTCCATCCCAAATCGGACATCAAAATCAGATTTTGAATCTTTTCTGAATATTATTTTAAAATATTCATTCTTTTAAAATAGTCGATATTTCAAAATATTTATTATTTCTGAACTGGAATCTGACACAGTCTAATACCATATAATTTGATTTATATGGATTTCATACACACACATACGCGACAACAATCAAACACAGTCAACCATCATCCAAAGTGCATTCTACACTGCATAAGCATCAAATATAAATATTCAACACTTATAACAGCCTGTCAATCCATCGATCGACATACAGCTAATTATTGGGATTAGTGTATGTCCAATATCATCCCAATACCCGTGTGGGGTTTCAATCAATCAAACACAGATTTTATTTGTGCAGTAGGGCGATGTGTAAAATTTATCATTCCAATCAATATCAGTCAAATGTGTGTACATAAACAAATCGTCCGATTTGTTTATAAATATTTATTTTATTTTATATACACGTTAAAAATTATATTTTTAGCTATAAAATATTTTACTTCATTCCACAACACACAATCAATTTTCACAACACTTCAATCAAACAGACAAGTCATCCATGGTCTGTGGACGACGGGTGTCGGGTGCTGCTAAGCACCATCAGCATCCTAGTATATATTTCAACTAGAAATAAAATTAAAAGTGAGAAGTTCTCACATTTGGGATCCACTCCACCAGTTTTACTTCTGAACTTCTGAACCGTTTTGATTTGTTTGAAATCCAATGCAGTCCTTACCACGCTGTTCATAATAAAAATTATATTTTTATTGCTTCATTCCAATAAATAAAAATCATATTTTTATTTCAACTTCATATATTTTACAACGCTTCTTTCTATATAAAATTTATATATTTTATTTTCCTGCTTATATAAAGATCGAATATTTATTTCGCTTCATATATAATAAAAATCGAATTTTTACATAGCTAAAAATTATATTTTTAACTTCGCTATGATTTTATAAAAATCACATTTTTACTTTGCTACTATATAGATAAAAATCACATTTTTACTTTGCTACTATATAGATAAAAATCACATTTTTACTTTGCTATCATATATATATATATATACATATAAATCCCCTCTTTATCTTGCTATTCATACAATAAAAATCTCATCTTTATTCGTTGTTTACATAGATAAAAATCCTATCTTTGAACGTATAAAAATCGAATCTTTATTACATTAAAACTGAGAATTACTACCACGCTTCTTACATATATGAATCAAATTTTATGTAAACATTATTACCTAACAAAAAACTGAAATTAAAATGAATAAAAAAATGTATTATCAGTAGAGAGAGGGGGTTGGAGCAGGCGGCAGAGGCGAAGGGCGAGGTGCGGTGGCTGTCCAATGGTGACGACGGGCCCTGGCGTGGTTGTGGCGGCGGATTGGAGGCAGAGGCTTTCTAGGGTTTGGGGGAAAGAGGGGGAGGGGCTCACGCGAGGAGGGAGAAGGCTGGTGGTGGGGGGGGGGGGGGGGAGGTAGGGCTGAGGGGGAGTATAGGGAGATATTATATATATATATATTTTATTATTTAACTTCAAAAAGGTAACTTTTGATTTTGAATCCCAAACGAGACCCACCGACTGTCGTCCATAGCTAATTAACCCCATTCCGAAAACAATGGGATATGTAATGCAAGCCGATTCGATTGTTTCGATCAGTTTCCGTCAAAATCAAAATATAAGTCTATATATTGAATTTGAACGCATATTTCAATTTACAGGGGCCACATACGGACTTTAAAAATTTCCGAAAAATATTTTCTAGCTTCGTATTGATGATACGGTTCTAACAAAATTAATTTCGTCAAATTCTGAGTTCGTTTGAAAAATGGCCATTTTCCTGTCGATCCAAATTGACTAAAACTATTAAAACAAGTTTTACTTCGCCATGCTCATATATTGATTTAAAAATTTACGAATTTTGGAATCCAGCAATAAATTGACCTCCCGGATCCAACATAAGTGGTTTCGTCGAAAACTGAGGTCGTTTGCAAAATTTCCATTTTTAAGGGCCAGAATTCCATAGCGACTATTCTGAATTTTCAACTGAACGTAACTTTTGATTCCCGCTATGAAAAATTTATTTTTTGGATTCGTTGGAAAGATATTCTCAAATAGATTCAAATATTTTTGGTTTCGCTAAATTCCGATTTATTTTGAATCCTGTACATTCATTTGAAATTTGAAATCGAATTTTCGAACTACCGCGCCATTTTCGATTCCTTTTATAATTAAAAATAAATGATTATATTCTAACGTCGATCTATATAAATATATACGTTATAATTCTATTCAAAATAAATTTCTTATGGTTATTATTTAAAATAATTCATTTTAAATATTCAAAACTCATCATAATTGCCAAAATAAAAATTTTAAATTGGTTTGGATTTTTCGGGTTATTACAAATCAAGTCGTCCATGGTATGTGGACGACGGTGTCGGGAGCTACTAAACTCCGTCTGCAACCTAATATAATTTTATTCAATAATTATTTGAATTCAAAAATCTCACATTGCTTTTTATTCCTTCTAAAATTGTAGAAGGCTCCAAAAATTCTCCGGTCTCTTCTAGAACGTCGTGTACAATGCCATGAGTCCAATGTCTCCTGTTTCATCGAATTTCGTTATCATATGAAAAGATACGATTTTTATAAACAAAAATGAATTTGAAACACTTTAAAGTGTTATTAACCATTTAAATATATCAGCCGATACCTTTATGAAGATGTTCAAAACTAGGGATCGATCTTTCTTTAAATCCGTTGGGCTAGGGGATGATCGGGTTTCTCCACGTCGAAGAGGGGCGAGACGCGTGACGGACGGTGGTGGTGCGGTCAGGTGCGACAGCGGCAGATGATCTCGGCAGCTGTTCGAACGCACTGACTTTGGGAAGTCAGATCTCTCTCCATACGCGACAAAAAAATACAAATCGGGTATGGATTGAAAGCTAGGAGAAAACTCTACAAAAACCTCAATTGGAGCAAGTGATTTCGTTGAGTGGATTTGGAGTTATTTGTGGAAGGAGAAGGGAGCTGTAGCTGCCATCAATTTTTAGTATATGGGTTTCTGAAGATAACGACAAGGGTTTTTCGGATTTTAATATATATATATTATTTAATATAAATTTAATTTACAAATTATTTGTTTATCGATCCGGACTCCAAACAAGGCTGAAGACTACCGCCCCTAGGTAATTACCCCCATTCCAGACACAATGGACTAGGTCTCATTAGCCCATTTGATTGTTTCAGCCATTTTTCTTAAAATTAAAATATAAAACATTTAATTATTAAATTTGATCGTACATTTTAATTTACCGGGGCCACATACTAACTCCTAAAATTCCCAAAAAATAAATGTAGCTATGTTTTGACGATACAGTCCTAAAAAAAACTAATTTTGTCGAATTTGGAGACCGTTTGAAAAATGGGCTTTTTCTGGTCAATCCAGTTTGACTGAAATTGACAAAACACGTTTTCTTTTGCCACGCTCACATATTAATTCCAAAAATTTTGAAAATTGGAATCTTGCAATAATTTTACATTATGGATCCAACCAAAGTGGTTTTGTCGAAAACGGAGGTCATTTGCAAAAGGGCTATTTATAAGGGCTATATATTATATTAAAGGGTCAGTTTGTCTCAGGTCCCTAATAAGTTTCAAAATTCACGTCATATCCAGTCAAATGTTTCATAAAAATTAGGTCCCTATTTTTTGAAAAATCATCAAAAAATCACGTAAAAAATTTATTTATTTTTACATAAATTTATAATTGAATACAACTAATCATCATCAAAATCATGCGTTAAAACCAGCAAAAAACGCAAGAAAACCAAGAAATAGTGAAACATCAGTATTATGCATCAAAAGATGCACTTATTTTTAAATAGTTGCTTACATTTATGCATATATTTTAGTTATGCATCAAACTGCACTATTTATGCATACATGTATGTAGTTAAACTACAATATATGCATCGTTTTATGCATATATTCAATTCTGGCCTGATTTTTCAAGCATACGCCCTTTATGCATACATTGTGCGTATATAACCAATAAATTCATATATGTATGCACATTTTCGTAAGCCTCCATCCTTTTTATCTTTGTTGCATAGATGTATGAACTTATTCGAGATATATGCATGTATTTCTGCAACTATTCGTAACACATGCAGCTTAGTTCAACTTTATATGCATACATGTTTCCAACTATTACCAATATATGCGTACATATATGCATATATTAATCCAGATTTTAATATAACACACTGGATGAATATATGCATATGTTGCTAATAGTTGTATACATTTCTGCAATTTTTTTCTTTTCAGATTGCTTCTAGGAATATTTGCGATTTTTTTATTTTGTTTATGTTGAAGCGCTTTCTTTTTTGGAAAACACATAACATGGCAAAATAGGGACCCGCTTTACATTTCAAAGTTAGACTGGATGTCGTTCTAATTTGCAAAGTTTTTAGGGATGTGTCCCTTATTTTCACTATACTAAATTCCATAGTGACTATTACATATTTTAATCTGGACATGACTTTTTATTCCTATTATGAAATCTGGATTTTTCACATCCATTAGAAAGATATTGTTAAACAGATTCTAATATTTCTAGTTTTACTGAATCTGATTTATTTGAATCCTGTACATTCACTTGAAATTTGAAATCGAATTTTCAAACTACCGCGCCATTTCCGGCTCAATATATAATTAAAATAAATATATACGTTCTAACTTCGATTCAAATAAATTTTAAATATTCAAAATCCATCAAAATAGCCAAAATAAAATTTTTAAATTGGTTTTGATTTTTCGGGTTGTTACAAGACCATTCAAAGTTAGTAGGTTCATAAACCTCAAAAGAAGGTGTAATGGTGCAAGCTATTTTATTCCAAATTTTTGAAAGAAAGCCCTTAATTGAATTAAAATGCCATTCCGTCTTGTCTTGAAATTTTGTCAATTTTTTTGGAGTTTTAATTGATTGTTGGAAATATTGGAAAGAGCTTTCTTTTGATTTTCTTTCGAACTAAAAACTTGAATAATAACTTCATCACCCAATGTTATAGAAGAAGATGGCCTTTTCGAGGTTGTAGGCTCGGTGGATTGTGCAATTTTATTAGCAATATTTATTTTCCATTTCATAAAAGAAATTATATTGAGAGTTTGTGGCCTTGCGAGAATACGCATCAAAGCCAAGGTCTTTGCTCCAATTTCTCCTATCGAAGATGTAATGGATTCTGTTAGCTTAACCCCTGAGTCAAGAAGAATTCACATAATATAAGCACCATAATGGGTCATCTTATATTTCCTTTTATACATTGTGTCAAGAAATTCATCCATTACGATTTTAGCCCAATTCACTTGAACATTGTTATAAATGACATATAAAGCTTAAAAATCCCTTTTATACACTCTCTCATAGCTACCGATGCGGGGTTGTAGGAATCGAATCAAAGTCCCATGTAAAATGCGAGCCTGGGCTCGTAAAGCACTTGATTTTAATTTTGACATATCAACCAAGCTATTGGATAAGAATCGATGTGAAACTTCCTCATTTTCATCCATATCAACATCAATATCATCAATATTAGTTCCTTCAAAGGCATATTGTAGTATACGTGCTAGGTGAGCAATGAGGATAAATTAGAAATCCCGCAAACTTTTGACCAAATTACATTGTTTCTATCCTCAGTATTTTCAAGATCCAGATTCAGGTTGGCCAGAAACAACTTAACAAGGAGATGATATAGTTTCTTATTATTAGCATCAAAATCTATTAGAGGTTCAAAATAAGTAAACCTTGTAATTTGATGAATCTAATATCTGTGAATTCAGAAAACTTAATGAACAATCCCAAATAGAACTTTGAATCTTTCATGGCTTTGAAACATTGAATAACAACATCATTGTGTAGTTATTGCTTGATTTGATCGTCAGAAGGACCAATGACTATTTGTTTAAGTTTCTTCGATCAAGAAGGAATGAATTTATTTTTGATATTGAGCTTGTAGGATTTTGGATTTTGAGAATTTTGAGTTGATTTTCGTTTTTAGGTTTAGAGTTGTGAAGAAATGAAAGATATGAGAGTAACATATGTTTAAGTTTTAACGAGTTTCGGGTTTGCAAACCTAAAAAATTCGATCTGAATGGATTTAGCCGGTTGTTTTCAAAATCCAATCGGCTGAATTAAGGTAAATTTCAAATAGATTACACCCGGTATTTTCAGCCTGCTGTTTTGATGAATTCAAGCGGCTAAATTCTGGGTTCAAATTTTTGTATATCAGGAATATTCAGTCGATTGAAATTTCAATTCAGTCGGCTGAATCTGGAAGTTTTATGTCCTGTGCATATTTAGTATCTAAAGTTTATGATTTTGAAATCCTATAGATTTGATGTGTTAATATATATAATGTTAAGTGTGTGTGTGTGTGTATATATGAGTATTAACTGTATATATATATATATATGATATAATTATAATTATGCATTTATTTTAAATTGAGTTTTGGCCAACGACGATAAATATTTTTATTCAAATCTAGAGATATTACTAATGAAAAAATCTTTATTTTTGGAACAAGAAAATGATTAAAAATTCTAGAATTTATTCAAAGGCTTAGGAAGAAGATTTCTATGGAGAGTTTTTCTTCTTAGCCTCTTCGTTCACTACAAAATTTCTATCTCAAGAATTTGGAGTATACAGAGGTCATTGCGGACTTGGATATAATGGATTATTAGAAGATGAAGGATCGTGAATGTCCGGCTTAACTGTTCTGTAGACTCTTATAGCTATTTGTTCTAGAAAAGTTAATCTTCTCGCAATAACTTTTTGTTCAAATTACAATTCAAGTTGAAGATCGAGTTGTTGCTATTGAAAATGATGGATATCATCGAGCTTTTCTTTTTTTGAGGTGAGATAGCTATTGATCATTTAGATTTCTTAATTTTTGATGCATAGCCTGTATGACATGGCGACTATTTACAAAGCAGATCTTGTTTTGGGTTATAGCTTGAATTGGAGATGACGATGGTGATGATTTGGATGAATTCGAGTGTGAAGACATTATGGATTTCTTGAATTTTTCAATTGAGTTTATAATTGATATTCTACTATATTTGTAACAACATAGATTCTTTAGCTCAACTTATAACTAGAATTTCCTATATTTTGGGAATAAATTCCGTGGTTCAACAAAATTAGAAAATCTGAACCATCTATTTATTATATAAATACAATTTAAGATTAGTGGTTAAAAATTTGGTATTACAAGTTTGTTTTAATATAGGTATACTATTATATTTCGAGTAGACAAGAAATAATTAGTTGCTAAATGGAAAGGCTACGTGACTAGTATTCAGGCCACTAGGGTTCAAGTCCAAGTTGATGCAATATTGATTTTTTTGATACCAAATAGAATATTTTATTTTAAGTAAAAAATCTTGAATTTTTTATAAATCGTTAAATGATATGATACTTAGTTCTCTCCTTAACTTTTTAAATATATTTTCGAGTAATGGTTCTAGAAAAATATATGCTATTTGATAGTCAGATGATACAAATTCAAAATTTATTACTTCCTTTTCTATCGTATCACATTGAAAGTGATGACGAATATATATGTTTAGTCGAAGAGTAATTAAATGGGTTTTAGATAAACTTATCGCACTAGTGTTATCGTAATAAATAATTGATTTTTTTAAATTTATATTAAAATCTTTAAATGAAACGACCCGATCTTCCCACTCGGCCTAAACCGAACAAGAAGGCGGATTGCTTTGAGAACACGACTCATCAGAACACAAACATGAGAATATTTCATTGCTATTTCAACAATATACATCGGATTACAAGAATATCAGAGCACGAATAAATATTACACAACAGAAAAATATGATATCAAAGATTTAAATTACAAAACAGCGGAAATTATAATAAATGAATATAATGTGCAGTGGAAAACATCAACTACCACAACTGAAAGAAATACAAGGATACAAAGCATTCCGAATATATCTCCAACCGTAATCAAGGATCTTATGAAAAGAAATATCTGCGAAAACCAAAACTACAAGCTGCCCGTGTGGAAAATATGGGCACCCAGAGTTTAGGCGAAAACAATAAACTCCAGGTCAGTCTTGGGACTGGTGTGAGAACTTGAAATAGTTATTAATCTTTTACTTTAAAATATGGTAAATCACGGGACTATGTCCTATCTCACGGAACGGGTTCACTTCCATGAATACTTTGAAATAAAACAATTTGTAAACAACGCAATGCTTTTCGAAAAATGAGGCTATTATAAGACTCAGGTCCCATCTCACAATGCAACACAAACCAGAGGATAGAGTTTTACCTTATAATAGCCAAACATGCTTGGTACGTTTTAAAAACAACTATCTTTGATACTATTATAAGTGCACAGTGTAGGAAACAATCTTCAAATATAAATGTATCAATCATAGATGACACAGTACCCCCATCTTACTATGTTGCCATATAGGTTTACAACTAAAGCCGAAAAGTTGCTTGTTGGAAATTGGGTTTCCATCTATGAACCGAGGCAAGAGATAATCCTCATCCGATTCGGAGAACCTCCAGCAAGATGTCCAGGAATCATACTCAATCGAACCCTTAAGAGAATGTAGGGCCGGTCCACTCTTACTTTTGTGGATTGACAATTCCTAAACAATACGTTTCCCGGTCCTATCAGACCTATCACTTGAGCATTTTAGTCGGCTCTATATCCTAGGTACCTTGCTATCCATCATCCATATAAGTAAAAATGTCTGGGCTCCATACCATGACACCACTTTTAGCTAGAAAGAAACGCATGCACTCCCTGCTGTCCTTCATCCCGTTTTTGGTTTGTAATAGGGTGTGAACCTCGCGAATTAAAGCCATACACAAAGATATGCTAATTAAAGCCGTGCTTTGATCATCAACCACAAGACTTTGCTTTTCAATAAAAGCCTTGATCACTGCATCTTAGCATGCCACATTGTCAATCCATACCATACAATTGATTTCTGCCAATATATAACCTCTAAGCTCATACGTTTCAAAGAAAGGTGTTAAGCAAGAGAATAAATTCTCCGTCACCAAACAAATATATATTTAGCAAAAATAAACGAACATAACACACAATACAATATCTGACATAATCCATTCACAAGTCCGTTCTGGGTATGAACGAAACCGGAGGCACCTTATTCCTCGTCCCATATGTCTAATACAGGAGAGAGGCCGTCGCATATTCGAACAATCAACAAGTACGTCTGGACAACTACCACTATAACCCCTTCAAGGCAGCAACTCTAACCAAGGGCATCAGTAGCAATCCATTCGATGTGAAGAATGTCGGTCTTGCACCGTCTTCAATATCTTTGACCTTTTGTCGTCGCATCAGTTATTCAGAATGGGTTAAACCTAGTATTTCCGAATAACTCGCGTATCTTATAATCAGATGCTATAAAAACATATCCTATGCCTCACTCCAATCTAGAATATTCTTTTATTCAGATATTCATAACTCTGGGAAAGGTTCACATTAATTTTACTAAAGATAAATTCTTTTAAACTTATTGTTTAATCTTCCTTTGGATATCATTTCAAAAGATTTTATTATATCTTTTCATAACTTAAGCCAAATTATGGTTTATCAACTAGTCGGGATTATCAAGCCTTATCGAAGTAATCATTTATTTTGTTAATCCCAATCCCAACCTATTCATCCCATGGAGCAAAAAATGGTGGTACTCCACATTTAACACCCATCATTTTATTGGTAAATTTAATTACCATTTATCGTTTCAAATCTAATTAAAGATTTAACTATCGCATGAAATAAAACTAGTGATACTCCATCTCGATCGTTTCTCTTATTCGGTAAATTTAATTATCGCTTTCTATGTTTCAATCTAGTTAAAGACTCATTAAAACTCTAGTTCAGTTTTAATATCAAAAATCATTATTTAATGATTTTTCAACCTTGGAAATTAATCTTGTCTTTACTTGGGTTAAAGAACAAATGTCATGTAAAAACACTGTTCACAATAAACCCAAAATCATCTTCCATTAAGATGGAATCTTGACGGAAATCTGAACAATTTATAATGGATACAAATTTCCTTATCCGACTAGTACTATAAGTGGAATAGCGGCGAAGCCTTTTAAATTCCATAAATACGCCTTCCTTCCCAAAAAATCATCTAGATTATTATTAATCGAATTCCATTCAATTCCAATTTAATTAAATAAACTGGAAACTTCTCTAAATCTTAATTAAAAGATTTATTTTGTAACACCCCATATATTCTATAAAAGTGAAATTCATAAATTTAAAAGTATAATTAATTCTAATGAAAGAATTAAGGGAAACGGCTTACGCCATTGCGTTCGTCTCGGAATTTTGGTTGAGATAGAGTCCGAGTTTGCGTGAAACGGACTCCGTATGAAGGAGTTATGATCTCCGGAAGTTTCAGAATAAATTTGAAATTCAAAAACAGCTCAGAACAGGTTTTAAAATTCGAATTCGAGTTCAAACTGGGCTGGGCGGGAAAATTCCCGCCCAGTGACCAGGTCGACACTAGTGTCGACTGGGCAGTCGACCTGGCCCCCCCATGTCGACTGCGCAGTCGACTTGGGTGTCGACCTGCAGGTCGACTTGCCCGGTCGACCTGACCAGGTGGGTCTGGCCCTGGTTCGACTTCTGGTGTGCTGTACGGTCTGATTTCCCTCCCTGTTTGCATCTGACGGCTCAAATTAACTTGAAAACTCTATAAATACACCCTAAGACTCAACTAATTCACATAAGAAAATAAGAGAGGAGTCGTCATGCTGCCAGGAAGGAGTTGATCGTAGCCGCCAAGAATCAAACTAAGAAGCAAATTAAAGTCTAATCAAATCAATCAACAAATTGCTACCCAAAGGAGAGCACCTCCAAATTCAGAAAACAGAAATCAGAAAACAAGATCTCGTCACACGTTGTAAGTATAGTGGTCTTTCAGAATCTGAATAAAATTATGATGTGATACGATGTAATTGAGAATCGAATTGTATTGTTGTTGTATAATGATGTAGATCTTGTGTATTGTGATGTTTCTATCGTGATTATGTGTATTGATTAGTGGCATAAATGGGTCGATGCAAGTTTATTATACGATTGTATATGAAAGTAATTGCAATTGCAAGTTTGTGGCAAAATCTATGATTAGATCCCTCTTATGTTTATGTTAATATCCCCTTTATGTTTATGTTGATATCATGGGCCATATACTTATGTAAACATATCATAGATCTGAGATCTTTTATGCCTACATGACTCAAAACTTATGTATACATCTTAGATCCATTACAAGTATGATTAGAACTATGTTAAATGCAGTTTGAGTTACATAAACTATGCAAGTTCATGTGGAAATAGACTATATATTAGATTTGGACATTTTTGGGTTAATTTACAACATGCTAGTTTTGTGTTCGACATTATGCCAAGTTAATATGTTAAAACCCAAGTTTGTATAAATCTACATATGCCATCCTATGTGACACCCATTTAGTTGTATACCAATTTTGCATGCAAGTTCACATGATCCAATGTTTATGTTAACGCCAATTTGCAAGTTCATGCGCTACACCTTCTATGTATCATAGAAATATTATATGTTCTGGATTTCCCCTTTTCTCACGTTTATCAAGTTGGGCTGAATTGTGTCGAGCCCAACATTAGTATGTACAAACGGGGGTAATAGCGTTGGGTGTAAAACATGATATAATAAATATGTTGGCATGTTTGGCGCGTGCCAACGACTGTGACATTTTAGCGATATAAATTGTTATACCCAAATTAAAAGACGACATGACGTTTGCATAAATAATAAAATATGTAAATCTAGAAAAGACGACATGTTTGACCCGAGGTTGGATTGAGTTGTGACATAAACCTGCCCGGACCCGCCCGGCTGTCCAGTAGTCACAACAATACCTATCCAATGTGGGTGGTTAAACATTGAGCCCAATAAAGACCCGAGGTTAGACTGAACTACGGTGTAAACCTGCCCGGAACCAACCGGCACATCCAGTAATCGTAGTGATATCTATCTAATGTGAGTGGTCGGTGCTCCAAGAGGCTAAGGACAGGTAGTAGGGTTAAGTCAACTAAAAACACTTAACCAAGATTCAACATGTTAACAAATATTGATGGGTGGGGGTTAGGTATATACATACACTTAACCACTTAACATGTTTGACTAGAAAACCCTGGTAACGTAGGGACCCATTTCAGCAGTAACCCAATTTAGGTATCAACGGTACCCTGAAACTAGGCAGGGTGGGACACGATTACTGGGCTGATTGTAAGCGGTCAAATAACGACAATGTTAGGTGCAAAGTGTAGGTCTAACGGTGTGCGGTCGTGCACGCACTTCGGAGCAGACAATCAGGGCACTGGGGGCACCAGTAGTATATCCTATGCCTTCTAGTAATTGTGTCAGGGCCGCCACCATGGGTCTTGATACACCCCATGGTGGGACCAGCAAACGTATCTACACTTCTTGGGGTAGTCGTAAGACACACGTACGAGTAGGAGCAGATCTTTAGAAAAAAAAGATCACTTCACCCTCAGCATGGGGTGCCGGTTAGAATAATTCTAGCAAATGCAGAGATATAGTGTGGGTTCGATAGTATGTTCGATTCTAGACTACACTCCCTTAGTTATGATACTATCCTGTTTTCAGTTTATGTCTATCATATCCTTTTTTTTCACATACTGAAAAGTCACTAGATTTACTTAGGCTTTATGTCTGACTCCGTTTTTCTTTTCGTCTTCTTTTCTTTCGTTTCCCCCCCAGGTCAACAGGGAGGAAACAACTCAGCTTAGTCAGACTCTTTTGCAAGCTTGAAGACAATCGATGTACGGTTTGGATCTCTTTTGCTTGGATCATGGTTTTGGATATCATTATGGGGATTTTGCTGCTTTATTTTAAGTTTTATGCTTCTCTGATAATCAAGGCAGTTATGGAAATGTAATGTTTTTGGAAGTATTGTAAGACAATTATGGTATGGTTTGTATGACACGTATTTTGATGAAATAAAAGTTGCTGTTGTTTCCGCTGTTTAAAAAAAAATGTGTATTTATATCTGTCTTGTGTATCTGTGACTTATACTTATAAACCTCCACCAAAATTAGGGCCTTCCCTTTGTGAGTGACCCTAACGGAGGTGGGGTGTTTCACTTGGTATCAGAGCAAGGTTTACCAGATAAGATAAAGTTTTTGATATTATTTTCAAAAGAAAGTTTAAAGAAGCATTTTTTTTTAGAAAAAGTGTTATATTTTAAAAGGCATGATCCCCAAAAGCCATGTGTACTATCTCCCTCTATCCTTCGTTTTGAATCTTTCCTTTCTGTTTCAGCATATCTGGAGACCTTAACATTCCTGAAGGAGTACCGATACCCGGTTGGTTTAGGAGGTTCTTAGAAGCTAGGGCCGCAAATGGCGCGGGCCCGGCAGATATCCTTCCTCCCCTAGTAGCACCAGTTCCTCCTCCTCCTGCTCCTCCCCTTGGAAATGCTTTTGCCAAAACATGTAGAGACTTCAAGTCTATGGGTGGAAAAGACTTCCATGGAACTGAACCCTTTGTAGGAGCAAGAAATTGGCTAAAGGAGACCGAGGATCTGTTTGACATCTTCGGAGTTGATGATAGGCAAAAGATACAACTAGCAGTGTGGTTGCTCAAAGATGAAGCTTCCTATTGGTGGGAGATCACTAATGCTCAAAGGGCGGTAGAAACTTGGGATGATTTTAGGACAAGGTTTGAGTTGAAATTCCTCTCCCAAGCTGAAAGGAGCCTGCAAATAGAGAAGTTCTTAAATCTTAAACAGTGAAGCATGACGGTTAGGGAGTACGTTAATCAGTTCAATCAGCTGGCCAGATTTGGGCTGGACTTAGTAAATACCCAACACAAGAAGGCGCTTCGCTTCGTCAAAGGTCTGAATGAGCCTATACACAGCCTTGCCATGACCCATGTGTCCACGGGAGCGACTTATGAAAGCTTGGTGGACATGGCGTTGCTACATGAGGAAGACCACAGCAAGAAGGAGACTAAGGCTGAGGAAAAGAAAGAAGGTTTACAGGCTAAGGAGACAGACTTTAAGAAAGGAGGAAAGAACAAGAAGTCCCGTGAAAAGAGAAAGTGCCATTTCTGTGGCATAGTTGGGCATATAGAGAAAGACTGCCGGAAGAAGAAGACAAAGATGGGTGGTTGCTTCCATTGCGGGGAGACTGGGCACCAAGCTAAGGACTGCCCAAAGAAGAAAGGACAGGGACAGAAAGTTGGATCTACTTCAGGAGGTCAAGTTCATGCTCTGACAGCACCTCCACAGGAGCGAGGTAGTAATATTTATGTAGAAAGTGTAGTCTATCTTTATGATCATCCAGTTCGCACACTTTTTGACTCTGGTGCATCACACTCCTTTATTTCATCTGCATTAGTAGAATCTCTGCATTTAGACACTAGTATGGTTGAGGATCCCTTGGTAGTTTCAAATCCAATTAGGGGCTCCGCTTACTTGTCAATGGTTTGTTTGGGTTTGAAAATCTCTATTCTCAGTGTTGAGTTTAGTTGTAATGCCTTTGTTCTAGGCTTCTCGGGATATGGTTTGATCTTAGGCATGGACTGGTTATCCAGTAACGGTGCCATTCTTGATTGTGAGAAAAGAGTAGTTAAACTCTTGACTCGGCTTGGTAACACTGTAGAAATTTCCTGTAATCCTTTGAATGCTGTTATGCTTAGTTATCTAGAGTCGTTTGATGCTTCTGTTGATAGTTTGCAATCGGTTAGAGTAGTCCGGGAATATCCGGATGTCTTCGAGGAGGTGAAAGGCTTACCTCCGAAGCGGGAAATAGACTTTCGAATCTATCTTGTGGATAACGCAAAGCCCGTAGCTTTACCTGTCAGACATATGGCTCCAAAGGAGAGAAATGAGCTTAGTAAGCAAGTTAAAGAACTTCTAGAGAAGGGGTTCATTAGAAGGAGCATTTCAGAATGGGGTGCTTCAGTGGTGTTCGCAACCAAAGAAGACGGTTCTCTACGCCTTTGTGTTGACTATAGGGAGTTAAACAAGTTAACCAAGAAAAATAGGCACCCTCTTCCCCGAATAGACGATTTGTTTGATCAGCTTGTAGGCGCGTCGGTTTTCTCCCAACTTGATCTAGCAACTGACTTTCATCAGCTAAGAGTGGCTGAAGATAGTATTGATAAAACGACGTTCAGAACCCCAGACGGTTTCTTTGAGTGGCTTGTCATTCCTTTCGGCCTGACAAATGCACCCGCTTATTTCGTGGACCTAATGAGCAGAGTGTTCAGAGAATTCCTCAACAAGTTTGTGGTTGTCTTCATAGAAGATATCTTGATCTTTTCAAAGAGTGAGGAGGAGCATGCTCAACATCTGAAGGAAATCATGGATACTCTCCGAGCACATCAGCTAAAGGCAAAATTTTCAAAATGCCACTTTTGGAGAGAAGAAGTAAGGTTTCTTGGGCATGTAGTATCTAAAGAAGGGCTGGCCGTAGACCCCGCGAAGGTAGTTGCGGTGCAAGACTGGAAGGCACCAAAGAATGCAACTGAGGTCCGAAGTTTTCTAGGACTAGCAGGTTTCTACCGGAAGTTCATAAGGGATTTTGCAAAAATCTCAGATCCACTCACAAGGCTGACAAAGAAGAATCTAGTGTTCAATTGGGACTTGGATTGCGAGTTCGCTTTCCAACGCCTAAAAAGGGCTCTTACAACAGCCCCAGTCCTGACTCTGCCAGACGGAAGCAAGATGTTCACAGTTTATACAGATGCATGTGGGACAGGGCTAGGCGTTGTCTTGATGCAAGAAGGAAGGGTAGTAGCTTATGGTGGAAGGCAATTGAAAGTTCATGAAAAGAACTACCCGACCCACGATCTTGAGTTATCCGCCATCGTCTTTGCACTTAAGTCTTGGCGCCAATATCTCCTAGGTGAGAAGTTCGAACTTTACACAAACCATAAATTGTTGAAATATCTTTTCTCGTAGAAAGATCTTAACTTGAGGCAACAAAGATGGATGGAGTTTCTTGCCTCGTATGACTTCGAGATTTCCTATACTCCGGGCAAGGGCAATGTGGTGGCAGACGCCTTGAGTAGAAAGAAACTGACCCTAAGCCCACTCTTTGTAGAAAGGCAAAGCCTACAGTATATAGCTAGTTTTAACTTTAGGCCCTCCTCTGATTTCGTACCGGGTTTGTTAGCATCTCTTGAGGTGCGCCCTACTCTTTTGGACACAATAGGGACGGCACAACGTGAGGACCCTCAGCTAGTTGAAGTGGTTGATAAGCTAATTAGGGGTGAGACTTCTAGTCACCTCAGTAGATACTCTATCGATGATAAAGGCTGGCTAAGACGCAACGGAAGACTATGCGTTCCACAAGCAAGGGAGTTGATAAAGAAGGTTCTCGAGGAAGCACATCGTTCCAAGATGACAATACACCCAGGCGGAGACAAAATGTACAAGGACATGAAAAGGGTTTTCTTTTGGAACGGCATGAAGAAGGACGTGGCAGATTTTGTTTCTAAGTGTATGGTATGCCAACAAGTTAAAGCGGAACGGAAAAAGCCTGGAGGACTGCTTCATCCCCTAGAGGTCCCACAGTGGAAGTGGGATAGCATTTCAATGGACTTCGTTGATGGGCTGCCTAGGTCGAGAAGGGGCAATACTAGCATTTGGGTAATAGTGGATAGGCTTACAAAGAGCGCCCACTTTTTACCTGTCAAGAGTAAAAGGACCGCCTCATCCCTGGCGTCTCTTTACATCAAGGAGATAGTTCGATTCCTTGGGATACCCTCCACATTGTTAGTGACCGAGACCCTATCTTCACAAGCGAGTTTTGGCGAAGTTTGCAAGAAGCTGTAGGCACTCAGTTATGTTTAAGCACGGCCTATCACCCTCAGACCGATGGCCAGACGGAAAGGGTGAATAGAGTTTTAGAGGATCTTTTGAGACTTTGTGTTATTGACTTTGGAGGGACATGGGAGGATCACCTTCCCTTAGTGGAGTTTGCTTACAACAATAGCTTCCAAGCTACCATATGCATGGCACCCTTCGAAGCATTGTATGGAAGACCGTGCAAGTCACCAACTTGTTGGTGGGAGTCTACATATAAGGTTATTCTTGGTCCAGACATGATCAGAGAAACTTCTGAAAAAGTGGACTTGATACGAAGAAGGATGAAGACGGCCCAAGATAGACAGAAATCCTACGCCGACAAGAGAAGGACCGACCTTGAGTTTGAGGTTGGGGACAGAGTTTTTCTTAAGGTATCTCCTCTAAGGAACGTTGTTCGTTTTGGATCCACTGGAAAGCTAGCACCGAGATTTGTAGGACCATTTCCTATCATCGAGAAGGTTGAGAAGATGGCCTATAGATTAGATCTACTCGAAAAACTGGCCGGAGTTCACAGAGTTCACAACGTCTTTCATGTTTCTCACCTCCGGAAGTGTTTACACGAGTCTGCTGAAATAGTAGAGCCTAGCATTCTAGAAGAAGCCGAAGTGGAACGTGAAGCAACTGTGAGAAGAGTTCCAACATGCATCTTAGGAACTGAAGTGAAAAAGCTACGCAACCGAGAAGTCAAGCTCGTCAAAGTTCAGTGGAGCGACGCCGAGGAAGACGCGACTTGGGAAACTGAGGCTAGAATACGCGCAGCCTACCCTTTTCTTTTTGAGGGTACATCTTTTGATCTCTCTTTTTCCTTAAGTTATGCTTTATCTATCTTTTAGGCATATTTCCTCGGCCCTTTCTCCTTAACTCCTTAGGTAGAAAACAAATGGATGCAAACATGTATTTGAAAACATGTTATGGATTATGGTTGTAAGTGGTTGCAAGTGATTGCTAGTGGTTGCTCGTGGATACATATACACACACACCCTAGGATTTAGATCGGCTCAGTCACTTCATACTGCATATGCATATATGTATTCTCGTTCACATATGGTTGAAATTTTATATGTTATCATATGGTTATCGCATTTGTATGAATTGTTGTGCACTCATGTACAATTATGAGTAGGAAAAATTTGCATACATAATGGATTCATGACACTTACATGATTCGCATTTAGGAGGTCAACTGAATCAGTCGACCACCTGATTTCTACATTAGATAGGGACATTCATACACACAATGCATATGATCATAAAACATTAGAAGTCTTTAAGGACAATGGACACCTGTGTTTGTTGGTTGAGTAGATGGACGATTGGATGGTAAGGATATACGTTCTTCCTAGCTTGAAGATTTCGGGGACAAAATCCTTTTAAGTGGGGGAGAATGTAACACCCCATATATTCTATAACAGTGAAATTCATAAATTTAAAAGTATAATTAATTCTAATGAAAGAATTAAGGGAAACGGCTTACGCCATTGCGTTCGTCTCGGAATTCTGGTTGAGATAGAGTCCGAGTTTGCATGAAACGGACTCCGTATGAAGGAGTTATGATCTCCGGAAGTTTCAGAATAAATTTGAAATTCAAAAACAGCTCAGAACAGGTTTTAAAATTCGAATTTGAGTTCAAACTGGGCTGGGCGGGAAAATTCCCGCCCAGTGACCAGGTCGACACTAGTGTCGACTGGGCAGTCGACCTGGCCCCCCAAGTCGACTGCGCAGTCGACTTGGGTGTCGACCTGCAGGTCGACTTGCCCGGTCGGCCTGACCAGGTGGGTTTGACCCTGGTTCGACTTCTGGTGTGCTGTACGGTCTGATTTCCCTCCCTGTTTGCATCTGACGTCTCAAATTAACTTGAAAACTCTATAAATACACCCTAAGACTCAACTAATTCACATAAGAAAATAAGAGAGGAGTCGTCATGCTGCCAGGAAGGATTTGATCGTAGCCGCCAAGAATCAAACTAAGAAGCAAATTAAAGTCTAATCAAATCAATCAACAAATTGCTACCCAAAGGAGAGCACCTCCAAATTCAGAAAACAGAAATCAGAAAACAAGATCTCGTCACACGTTGTAAGTATAGTGGTCTTTCAGAATCTAAATAAACTTATGATGTGATACGATGTAATTGAGAATCGAATTGTATTGTTGTTGTATAATGATGTAGATCTTGTGTATTGTGATGTTTCTATCGTGATTATGTGTATTGATTAGTGGCATAAATGGGTCGATGCAAGTTTATTATACGATTGTATATGAAAGTAATTGCAATTGCAAGTTTGTGGCAAAATCTATGATTAGATCCCTCTTATGTTTATGTTAATATCCCCTTTATGTTTATGTTGATATCATGGGCCATATACTTATGTAAACATATCATAGATCTGAGATCTTTTATGCCTACATGACTCAAAACTTATGTATACATCTTAGATCCATTACAAGTATGATTAGAATTATGTTAAATGCAGTTTGAGTTACATAAACTATGCAAGTTCATGTGGAAATAGACTATATATTAGATTTGGACATTTTTGGGTTAATTTACAACATGCTAGTTTTGTGTTCGACATTATGCCAAGTTAATATGTTAAAACCCAAGTTTGTATAAATCAACATATGCCATCCTATGTGACACCCATTTAGTTGTATACCAATTTTGAATGCAAGTTCACATGATCCAATGTTTATGTTAACGCCAATTTGCAAGTTCATGCGCTACACCTTCTATGTATCATAGAAATATTATATGTTCTGGATTTCCCCTTTTCTCACGTTTATCAAGTTGGGCTGAATTGTGTCGAGCCCAACATTAGTACGTACAAACGAGGGTAATAGCGTTGGGTGTAAAACATGATATAATAAATATGTTGGCATGTTTGGCGCGTGCCAACGACTGTGACATTTTAGCGGTATAAATTGTTATACTCAAACTAAAAGACGACATGACGTTTGCATAAATAGTAAAATATGTAAATCTAGAAAAGACGACATGTTTGACCCGAGGTTGGATTGAGTTGTGACATAAACCTGTCCGGACCCGCCCGGCTGTCCAGTAGTCACAACAATACCTATCCAATGTGGGTGGTTAAACATTGAGCCCAATAAAGACCCGAGGTTAGACTGAACTACGGTGTAAATCTGCCCGGAACCAACCGGCACATCCAGTAATCGTAGTGATATCTATCTAATGTGAGTGGTCGGTGCTCCAAGAGGCTAAGGACAGGTAGTAGGGTTAAGTCAACTGAAAACACTTAACCAAGATTCAACATGTTATCAAATATTGATGGGTGGGGGTTAGGTATATACATACACTTAACCACTTAACATGTTTGACTAGAAAACCCTGGTAACGTAGGGACCCGTTTCAGAAGTAACCCAATTTAGGTATCAACGGTACCCAGAAACTAGGCAGGGTGGGGCACGATTACTGGGCTGATTGTAAGCGGTCAAATAACGGCAATGTTAGGTGCATAGTGTTGGTCTAACGGTGTGCGGTCGTGCAGGCACTTCGGAGCAGACAATCAGGGCACTGGGGGCACCAGTAGTATATCCTATGCCTTCTAGTAATTGTGTCAGGGCCGCCACCATGGGTGTTGATACACCCCATGGTGGGACCAGCAAACGTATCTACACTTCTTGGGGTAGCCGTAAGACACACGTACGAGTAGGAGCCGATCTTTAGAAAAAAAAAAGATCACTTCACCCTCAGCATGGGGTGCCGGTTAGAATAATTCTAGCAAATGCAGAGATATAGTGTGGGTTTGATAGTATGTTCGATTCTAGACTACACTCCCTTAGTTATGATACTATCTTGTTTTCAGTTTATGTCTATCATATCCTTTTTTTCACATACTGAAAAGTCACTAGATTTACTCAGGCTTTATGTCTGACTCCGTTTTTCTTTTCGTCTTCTTTTCTTTCGTTTCCCCCCCAGGTCAACAGGGAGGAAACAACTCAGCTTAGTCAGACTCTTTTGCAAGCTTGAAGACAATCGATGTATGGTTTGGATCTCTTTTGCTTGGATCATGGTTTTGGATATCATTATGGGGATTTTGCTGCTTTATTTTAAGTTTTATGCTTCTCTGATAATCAAGACAGTTATGTAAATGTAATGTTTTTGGAAGTATTGTAGGACAATTATGGTATGGTTTGTATGACACGTATTTTGATGAAATAAAAGTTGCTGTTGTTTCCGCTGTTTAAAAAAAAAATATGTGTATTTATATCTGTCTTGTGTATCTGTGACTTATACTTATAAACGTCCACCAAAATTAGGGAATTCCCTTTGTGAGTGACCCTATCGGAGGTGGGGTGTTTCATATTCCATTCATAACTGGGTTTAAGAACGGTAATAATGAAGATACCATCCACAACTAGCCCAAATCCAATTTACCATTTCTAAAAATCATTAGATTATTATTCTAGTTATTAACTAGTTCATTCGGATAAAAATATCTTTTATCTTTTCGAATATGGAATTTTTCATCCAACATCTTTCCAAATCGTTTATTATGATTTTACATAATTTATTCATATTTTTAATAAGGCCCTTACAGTCGGTTCCCAATATCGACCACCGAACTGCATCCATAGTGACCTTTTCTAAAAATGATTTAGACATATTCTAAAACCTATCCATTCAAATTTAAATCTCATATATTCATTGGAAAGATCTTTTCGATACGAATCCAATGGTTCTAGTTTTAGGAGAATCCGATGGTCGGATCTCCCATTACGTCCATTTCAAGTTAATGGTCGAAATTCGCGAACGGTCGCTTTGCGATACGTTCTATTCAAACCATATATATATATATATATATATATATATATATATATATATATATATCTTCGATTTCCATCAAAACGTATTTTATAAGACTTTTATAAATTTATTTAAAAATGATTCCAACTTCCATTTCAATTTTTAATTAAAATTAAACATTCCATTATATTATGATATCAAAATGATAATATTTTCAAAATTTCATATTTTGCTATTCTGTCTTCTCGATATTCATTATAAAAATGAATAAAATCAATATGAAATCCGTTCGAGTCAAAATAGCGTTTATATACTTAACTTGGCTCCACATTTTTATATTTTCATGTCCATCCAAAATCGGACATCAAAATTAATTTCTACTTCTCATTGAATATTACATTGTAAAAATATTCTAATTTATACCGGATTGGAATAAAATTTCAACCAATATCCATATAAATAAATTAATATGGATTACATTCATCATTTACATTCAACGATAGTTGCAAACAACTATCAACATCCAAAATCACATCCAATGTGCATTTTATTTTCATGTGAGCTTCAATTAAATAATTGATGCTTACATGAATCCGTTAATCAACCGATTAACCGCAATTTCACACAAAGGAGATGTGCAAGTCATCATCCCAAGACCCATGTGGGGTTTTCAACTAACAACAATTATTTAATGAATCATCACTCGCATACAATGCACACACCGTAGTCATAAATAAATAAATATTAAACTATCAAATGACATTTACGGCGCCACAAGTGCCCATCCACGTTGTATGAAATGCGAGTGTCACATATTCATACAACGCTTCTAATGCAAATTATTTGCGAATAGTTCAAGTGTTGAACTCCTAAAGGGGTAATATAACTACATGATGCAATTTCTAACTTGCAACTTAAAATGCATAACTAAACAAATCATGACATTATCACTTAACCAAATAATTTAGTGAGAAAGTTCTCACTTTTCATACAACTAAATAATAATTTAGTTATAGCTCTCACCCATAAGCTAAACCAAACACCGCGACACTTCTTATGTAGAATTTTCTTGTCGCGCACTCGCTTTTGTCATTCTCCGCACTTAAATTCACCATTCTAACTCTAGAATTTGCATACGACATCCAACCTTCACCCAATGTAACACCCCTAAGTCCCACATTGTGGAAGCTTGTATGAAGTGTGTACTTTTATAGTAAAGCCCATCTCTTACTAACGCCGAGGCCTTTTGATGAACAAAACCCCACACCTATACGGTGGCTAAGTTGGGGACAATATCTTGCGTGAACGGAGGTGCGGTTGTTACAGTGGTATCAGAGCCAATACCCAACCGGAATTGTGGCTCCTGTGTGGACCACAGTGCCAGGGTGAGGTGTTTATGAGCCAACAGGGACGTTGGGCTCTTTAGGAGTGGAGAATGTAACACCCCTAAGTCCCACATCGTGGAAGCCTGTGTGAAGTGGGTACTTATATAGTAGAGCCCATCTCTTACTAATGCCGAGGCCTTTTGAGGAACATAACCCCACAACTATACGGTGGCTAAGTTCGGGACAAAATCTTGCGTGAATGGAGGTGCGGGTTGTTACACCAAACTAGGTCACCAGCACAAAAACATCATTCCGGACAACTATTCCTAGTGAACTTTCTTCCCAAAACACTCCAATTCGGCAGAAATTGCCAAAAATTGCAGTAGATCTACAAACTTCAATCACGTTTTTTGAGCAGCTCCGAACTCCAAAATTCGATTTTGATATGTCAAAATTGTAGAGAAAAATAAGATCTACAAATTTCGTCTTGTGGAGCCTCGGCCAAAAATGCAAAAATTGAAAGTTAATGAGAAAAGAAGAGGAGGGTGTTATTTGCAAACATAAAATTTAGAGAAAGAGTGGAATTTGGCCATGGCGGGGCCCACGGCCAAGGGGAGGGGCCTCACCGCGGCTGGGGGCGGATTGATGGCGGTTGGGGGTGGCAGTGGTGGGCACGGAGGAGCGGTTTTTGGTGATTTAGTGTAACAACCCGTATTTTTGGTCGATTTATTTTAAATATTTTATATCGTTTTAAATATTGAGTTAGTAATATAAATGATTTTTTATATTAAGTTATCGATTTAAAAATCAATTTCGATTTAATATCGAATATATCGAATTATCGTAATACGAAAATGGTAATAGTTGAATTCAAATTTAAAACTGAATCGAAACAGTTCAAATAATCAATATAAATCATATTTGAGTATAGCAAAAAAAAAAAAAAATTATCAAGGAATAAATTGGTTTGAATTTAAATTATATTTTTTTAATATGGTTATTTTATATATGTTCAAAATTTAATTGTATAATCTATTTCGTTGAATTTAGAATAGCGTTATAACATTATAACGCCAGTCGATATGCAAAAATAAGGGTTCTTAATTTCAAGTAATAGACCCCAATATTATTTTAGTGGATAAGCACGAGATCAAATCAATATCTGTTTAAAATAAAGTGAAAATCTCTTTAAATCAAATCGATATCCTTTTAAATAAAATAAAAACTACTTCATTTCTAATCAAATTAATTTTTAGGTACTTAACCTATAACCTACTTCGTACCAACGCAGACCTATATTCCTTGGCGCTCAAGTGTTCTTCTTTTATTTAATCGCGAATCCTCTCTTCATTGTGGAAATCAAAACCGAAAGCTTCAATGAGAAATAAAAATGGCCGTCCTTTGTCTTCAATTATTCACAAATCAAAATCAGAAAGGGGGAATCGCTATCGAAGAACGCGATGTTGTCTGAGGCTCGATTTTGGGCCAGCGATTTAGGTTTACGGTTTGGGAACGAATAATCTAGGGTATTTAGGGGATGGGTAGATCGGACGCTGGGAGATCGATGTGGGTTTCGACATCAACTGGAGTACGAGTGCAGTGATTTCTGTGAGTAGATAGGGTTGTGATGGACTTTTGGGGGCAACTGGGTGACGTTCGATTGACTGATGGTTGATCTGGGAGTTCGATAGTTGGAAATGGGGAGAGTTTGATGGATGCAGTTAGGTGACTGGGAGTTCGGATCCGCGATTTTGGGATCTGTTGAGTTGCTGATTGGAGGAGAAGCTTGTTTGGACGTTAAGAACCGAGCAGTTTGTGAGGTAGCGAAATGGTATTGTAGTTTGTGGTATTTTTACATGGATGGTTGTTCTTGTATAGGCAAGGGTGTTGAGTTCGAATTTGTACAGTAAAGGAGAAGGAGAATTGTTCGAGACAGAAAGGTATACACCTTCGCATAATATAATTTTTTTATAGGATAATTGGTTCCTTAGTTAAGTTTAAAGTAGTTTAATCGATAAATTTAATATATAATCATGGGCGCCAAAAAGAATTATTCGAGTAGATTTGAAACTATGATGTTTGGAATTCAAAATGGGATCAGGATATGTTCGTAACAACAACGAATATTCATTGAATTAGTATATTTAAGATAATATATTCAATTAGTTAAATTGATAATAGTTTAAAGCGATAAAAATAGGATTTTATTTTAGTTGATTAAAGCATAAGATTTTATTTTAGTTAGATAGAAACCCGTCTTTCTTTGTAAGAATAAAATAAATAAGTATATATATAGGTCATATAATTCACACATATATGTACACCATATTTAATTTATACAAGGTCCAAGATGCTAATGCAAATCGAGTTGGACCTATAGCGGGAAATGGATTTGGATTTTTCTGGAGACAAATGGAATTCACATCAAATGTCTTTGATTTATTCCGACAATTAAAATCAGATGAGTAAATCTCACTCACAGTTGTATATTTAAATTTATTTTTAATCGTTGAAAATAAATTTGTTGGTTGCTTGGTTGCATGAATGAATTGTTGAATTATTGTGGTTATTATATAATATATATATTAGTTATTTAGGCTTGGTGGTTGTCGCTATTATTATATATATTGGACATTCCCCGCAATACTATTAGTGGATGCCCGTAGTATCATTAGAGGATGACCCTACGCTCCACGTATATAAGTGGATCCCCTTTTATACCGCGATATCCTGCCTTTAAGCAGGATTGGTATTATTTATGTGACTAACATCTGTGGATGCAGGGAAAACAGGTTGGAGGGATCCAACTGGATTCCTCAAATTTATTTATTACTGTTTCCATATTTGTGTGATGTGTTGAATTGGATTGATGGTTTTCTTAATTGGGTATATAAATATCATTGGCCCTAGAGAGTTATATTTAAAAATATCATAAAAGGGATTTATAGATTTAAAAAAAAACATTTTTCTGAATAGAAACTGAATTTCAGATTTGGCTAGGAAAATATTACCTTGTTTTTAGAAATAAAAATAAGTAGTTGAATTTATAAACGATGTTTATAATTGAGTAGAAAAATTATCATTGGAAAATTTTGAAATGGAAACTCAAGTGTTAATTTGGAAAAGGAAATTTATTTTCTGAAAATAGAAATGGGGTTTGAAATCGGAAACTTATTTTAATATTTAAAACAAGAAGTGTTATTTATAAATGATTTTTAGAAATAAAAGAAGGGAATTTTTATTGGATAATTTATGTAAAGTCAAGTATGAACTTAAAAGAGATTTTTAAATGGAAAAGAAAGGGAAATTTTACTTTACGAAATAGAAATGGTATTTCGAATGAATTGAGAAATATTAACTGGTTTTTTATAATAAAAATAAGTAGCTGAAATTTATAAACGGTGTTTATAAATAGAAAGAAATATTATCATTTGATAATATTAAACTTTAATTTCAAGTAAGGGATTTAAAGAAGGAAATTTATCTTTCGAAGTGGAAATTTGATTTCAAATGAAATATGAAATATAAGCTTGTTTTAAATATTTAAAACAAGAAGTAAAATTTATAAATGATATTTATAAAGAGAAGAGGATGATTATCATGAGATGATTTGGGTATTTAAATTTAAATATGAATTTAAAAAGAGATCTATAACTTGAAATCGTTTCAAAAAAAGAAACGATGAAATTTATTCCGATATTCGGAATGTAAACCGAATTTAAATAAATCCACACGGATTTATGATTTTAACTCGACTATGTCGAACTTATAGAATAAAAATTATATTTCAGAAGATATTGGAATTGTATTAAATGTTGATTTAAAATTTTATATGAAAATAGATTATATAAATATAAGTTATGGTAATTAAGTATTTTCAAATAAACTTGAGATTCAAAAGGGAAATCAAATATTCCAAAATAGAAATCGAGTTTCAATAGATTACTTAAATGGAAGTTGAATCTAATAAAGAAGTTAATTTATAAACAAGGTTTATATATGTGATGAATTAATTTTCATCGAGCAATTTGGAAATAAATTTCCAAATGAAAGAAATGGAATCAAAGCTGAGATTTAAATCAAGTTTTGATATTATAAGCTTTTATTCATCTCAAGATAAGAACGTCGTCGATCAAGGTCTGAGAGGTAATTAAAATACCCCAACTTGAACGACTTCACTATTATCAAGAGATGATATTAGTTTGTAATGGTGATGGATGCTGAATTTATGGATTATTTCCAAAAAAAAGGAGATTTAATATTTGAATTTGATTATATCGAACTTTAATTAAATAATTTATGGAAATTGGACTTGAATATAGAATTTGAGTTGAAACTGAGTTATGGATATGGAATTCGATTTGTGTATTAGCAAATTAAAATATATTTGAATATGATATGTTCAAATCGAAGGTACATTATGCAAAAGAGCGAATTAAAGAATCAGTTAGCAGGTTTGTTAAAAAGGGAATGGATTGATTGAAATGAGTTAGAAATGGGCATATAAATGTAAACAAGAATGGGATGAAGAAAATGAAGAGAATGAAGATTATATATTAAGTGCCCGACAAAAAGGTACATGTTTAAATTTCCATATGAGGTTTTATGCGCCGAATCGACAAGTCGCTTGGCTTTTTGATTTTCTTTTTGAATGGAAAGGGCCTAGAGAGGAGAGTTGGGGTTTAACTATTGACCAGTACAAAGGAGTTGCTAGCGAAATTTTTCGAAAATTTAAGGAGTTAGAATATTTTTAAGAAATTTGATAATTAGAAATCAATATATATAATTTGATAAGAAGTTTGGAAAATAGATAATGAATGAATAAATATTAGAAAGGGCTAATGATTGTGAAATTGTTTGATGAATGTTATTTTTCCTTTGATAGTTAAATCATCGACTATCAAATATTTTTTACCATCGTTGCCAATACGGAGAGACCAGTTGGATTTATTATCCGAAAACCAATCCGTATGGGCATAGGCGTTGCGAATTAGATTATGCTGAAAATAATCGAAAACGGAGGCTGTTTGGTTTGTCTAGACCTACGACAACTTGTATGGACGAATGCCTGACAAAGTATTCCTAACGGATCACATAAGACGATCTTTTCAAGGTATTATGCCTAGTGGTGGAGAAATTCGTTTCTCTTAGCCTTTATACCCGTAATATTTTTGGGAAGATCAACTAGTGATTTGACGGGTTTGATAATGTGGCATTCAAAGTGTATGGTGGCCAGATGTTCTAAAAGATTGACGTAGCCTCAAGCTTCACAACCGGGAAATGACCAAAATCGGGCAGGCAGCATGGCTATGTGGGTTGCTCCCATTAGGTTGTATAATCACCTATCTAGAGAATTCCTTTTACTTCTTTAATCTATTTCGATGCAATCCCTTTTCGGGAAACGGTGGTTTGCTCCCAACCGTTGGTGATATACATTCGATACACTCAAGCGAAATGAGTGGTCGGTCATGTGTGGGCCGGGTTGCAAGACGTTCTTGTTGAACCCAGTGTATTCCCCTCTAGAGATACACTATCGACGGGTGGTCCCATACCTTGTCATAGTTGGAATCCAATCTCCAATAAGCGCCCTGCGGTTTTTTATTTTATACTATATATATATATGTAGAGCGTAAGATGCAAGCATTCTACTATTTGGTTATTTATTTGATTAGACATTATTATAATATCACTGGATTTTGCTATAAAAAGGGTTTGGATTATAGTAAGGTAAAAACCGTCCGTGTTTATGTGTGGGCTGATCTTACTATTATCCTTTTCTTTCAAAAGGTTTTTCAAAGTTAACCAATATGGTTGGAGTTTACTCACACCAGTCCCATGACTGACCCAGAGTTTATTTTATTTGTTGTTTTTCTAAACACTTGGGTGCCCAAATTTGTATGCGCAGTCAAGTGTTTCAGGCTTTTACAAATACACTTGAAGGAGCTTGAAGTAGGAGGCTCCACCGTTAGTTATTTAGAGTTATTTCCGCTGTATCAAATGCTGTGTTGTACTCTGATAATGGTATGTATATATGATACAAAGTTTTGTATTTCAAAAGTTATGTTATATAATATATTTTATTCGTTCCGCTGTGAGATTCTGTGTTGTTATTTTTGTTCTTCTTCTATCTTTTCTATTTTGTTTAACCCTAATGACTCGTATTTCTGTATTATTTGAGTTGGACGTGGGTTGTATTAGTCAGCTCAGATAGTACGGATTTGCGGGCCGTTACAGTTGGCATCAGAGCTTAGGTTGAGCGAATACCTAGGCTTTGGTAGAATGTGCTCATTAGAGATAGGGTCAGTAGTACCCTAGAATGAGTTGAGTGTATATAAATACGAGAGAGCGTATTTGTTAATTAATATAAAATTTGTTTTATATTGGGTTGGCTAGTCTGGTTAGTGGTTTATGAATTCTGATCGAATCGTGGGACGCCACGGCGTCGATAGGAATTTATAATCACTTGAATAGAAAATTTTGACACAATATCGTTTTAAAATGGGTAAATGAAATAATTTTACCCAAAAATTTTATTTTTGATAGAAAAAGAATAATTTTCTGAAATTATTATAATATATGGATGTGTTGGGTGTTAACATTATAGTCAAGTGAGATTATAAAATTGGAATGGTTACTTATAATCAAGTAAATTTGTATGTGAATAAAATATACAAATGAGATGAATTAAAATGGAATTCAAACCAGAATTCAGGAATTTAAATCCTGGGAAGTTTAAAAATATTTTCTGAAGTATATTAGAACAATATAGCTTTGTGTTGGAAGGATTTTTGGAATGAAAATCATTTTTGATGGATTTTTAAAATGATAAAGCACTGAACTTACTTCAGTAGCTGGAAAATAATTCTGATGATGACTGCAGCATCATCAGTGTTCCTTTTCGAGTTTCTAAGTGATGGATTGCTACCTTAGAAAAGTTTCTGATGGAAATTTGTTTGAAAGAAAACAAGTTGGTTTGAAAATTCAAATGTTTTGAATTTGGAATGGTTCTAAATATACGTGGATATATTTATGTGATTTCAAAAAGGATTTAAAATAAAAACCTGGGTATTTGAATTTTGGCATTTAAATTTAACTTAAACAAGTTAAATGGATCAAAGTAAATAAATGGAAACCAAAAGTTTTGGTAGAACTAAAGTTGTGGAAAAATAAAAAGTTGAGTTTCAACGTAAGTGATTTTTTTTTAAAGTAAATGGGTTAGTAGCATTTTTCCTACCTTAGTAATTTCAGGGACGAAATTCTTTTAAGGGGGAAGAATGTAACAACCCATATTTTTGGTCGATTTATTTTAAATATTTTATATCGTTTTAAATATTGAGTTGATAATATAAATGAATTTTTATATTAAGTTATCGATTTAAAAATCAATTATGATTTAATATCGAATTATCGTAATACGAAAATGGTAATAATTGAATTCAAATTTAAAACTGAATCGAAACAGTTCAAATAATCAATATAAATCATATTTGAGTATAGTAGATAATAATAATAATTTATTCTCAAGGAATAAATTGGTTTGAATTTAAATTATATTTATTTAATATGGTTATTTTATATCTGTTCAAAATTTAATTGTATAATCTATTTCGTTGAATTTAGGATAGCGTTATAACATTATAACGCCAGTCGATATGCAAAAATAAGGGTTCTTAATTTCAAGTAATAGACCCCGATATTATTTTAGTGGATAAGCACGAGATCAAATCAATATCTGTTAAAAATAAAGTGAAAATCTCTTTAAATCAAATCGATATCCTTTTAAATAAAATAAAAACCACTTTATTTCTAATCAAATTAATTTTTAGGTACTTAACCTATAACCTACTTCGTACCAACACAGACTTATATTCCTTGGCGCTCAAGTGTTCTTTTATTTAATCGCGAATCCTCTCTTCATTCTGGAAATCAAAACCGAAAGCTTCAATAAGAAATAAAAATGGCCGTCCTCTGCCTTCAATTATTCACAAACCAAATTCAGAAAGGGGGAATCGCTATCAAAGAACACGATGCTATCTGAGGCTCGATTTTGGGCCAGCGATTTAGGTTTACGGTTTAGGAACGGATAATCTAGGGTGCTTAGGGAAAGGGTAGATCAAACGCTGGGAGGTCGATGTGGGTTTCGACATCAACTGGAGTTCGAGTGCGGTGATTTCTATGAGTAGATAAGTTGCGATGGACTTTTTGGGGCAACTGGGTGACGTTCGATTGACTGATGGTTGATCTGGGAGTTTGATAGTTGGAAATGGGGGGAGTTCGATGGATGTAGTTACGTGATTGGGAGTTCAGATCCGCGATTTTTGGGGTCTGTTGAGTTGCTGATAGGAGGAGAAGCTTCTTTGGATGTTAAGAACTGAGCAGTTTGTAAGGTAGCGAAATGGTATTGTAGTTTGTGGGATTTTTGCATGGATGGTTGTTCGTGTACAGGCAAGGGTGTTGAGTTCTAATTTGTACAGCAAAGGAGAAGGAGAATTGGTCGAGACAGAAAGGTATACACCTTTGCATAATTTAATTTTTTTATAGGATAATTGGTTCCTTAGTTAAGTTTATAGTAGTTTAATCGATAAATTTAATATATAATCATGGGCGCCAAAAAGAATTATTCGAGTAGATTTGAAACTAGGATGTTTGGAATTCAAAATGGGATCAGGATATGTTCATAACAACAACGTATATTCGTTGAATTAGTACATTTAAGATAATATATTCAATTAGTTAAATTGATAGTAGTTTAAAGCGATAAAAATAGGATTTTATTTTAGTTGATTAAAACATTAGATTTTATTTTAGTTAGATAGAAACCCGTCTTTCTTTGTAAGAATAAAATAAATATGTATATATATAGCTCATATAATTCAGAAATATATGAACACCATATTTAATTTATACAAGGTCCAAGATGCTAATGCAAATCGAGTTGGACCTATAGCGGGAAATGGATTTGGATTTTTCTGGAGACAAATGGAATTCAGATCAAATGTCTTTTATTTATTCCGATAATTAAAATCAGGCGAGTAAATCTCACTCACAGTTTTATATTTAAATTTATTTTTAATCGTTAAAAATAAATTTGTTGGTTGCTTGGTTGCATGAATGAATTGTTGAATTATTGTGGTTATTATATAATATATATATATATTAGTTATTTAGGCTTGGTGGTTGTCGCTATTATTATATATATTGGACATTCCCCGCGATACTATTAGCGGATGCCCGCGGTATCATTAGCGGATGATCCTACGCTCCACATATATAAGTGGATCCCCTTTTATTCCGCGATATCCTGCCTTGAAGCAGGATTGGTATTATTTATGTGACTAACATCTGTGGATGCAGGGAAAACAGGTTGGAGGGATCTAACTGGATTCCTCAAATTTATTTATTACTATTTCCATATTTGTGTGATGTGTTGAATTGGATTGATGGTTTGCTTAATTGGGTATTTAAATATCACTGGCCCTAGAGAGTTATATTTAAAAATATCATAAAAGGGATTTATAGATTTAAAAAAAAGAAAAATACATTTTTCTGAATAGAAACTGAATTTCAGATTTGGCTAGGAAAATGTTAACTTGTTATTAGAAATAAAAACAAGTAGTTGAATTTATAAACGATGTTTATAATTGAGTAGAAAAATTATCATTGGAAAATTTTGAAATGGAAACTCAAGTGTTAATTTGGAAAAGGAAATTTATTTTCTGAAAATAGAAATGGGATTTGAAATCGGAAACTTATTTAATATTTAAAACAAGAAGTGTTATTTATAAATCACTTTTATAAATAAAAGAAGGGAATTTTTATTGGATAATTTATGTAAATTCAAGTATGAACTTAAAATAGATTTTTAAATGGAAAAGAAAGGGAAATTCTACTTTTCGAAATAGAAATGGTATTTCGAATGAATTGAGAAATATTAACAGGATTTTAATAATAAAAATAAGTAGCTGAAATTTATAAACGATGTTTATAAATAGAAAGAAATATTATCATTTGATAATATTAAACTTTAATTTCAAGTAAGGGATTTAAAGAAGGAAATTTATCTTTCGAAGTGGAAATTTGATTTCAAATGAAATATGAAATATAAGCTTGTTTTAAATATTTAAAAGAAGAAGTAAAATTTATAAACGATGTTCATAAAGAGAAGGGGATGATTATCATGAGATGATTTGGGTATTTAAATTCAAATATGAATTTAAAAAGAGATCTATAACTTGAAATCGTTTCAAAAAAAGAAACGATAAAATTTATTCCTATATTCGGAATGTAAACTGAATTTAAATAAATCCATACGGATTTATGATTTTAACTCGACTATGTCGAACTTATAGAATAAAAATTATATTTCAGAAGATATTGGAATTGTATTAAATGTAGATTTAAGATTTTATATGAAAATAGATTATATAAATATAAGTTATGGTAATTAAGTATTTTCAAATAAACCTGAGATTCAAAAGGGAAATCAAATATTCCAAAATAGAAATCGAGTTTCAATAGATTACTTAAATGGAAGTTGAATCTAATAAAGAAGTGAATTTATAAACAAGGTTTATATATGTGATGAAGTAATTTTCATCGAGCAATTTGGAAATAAATTTCCAATTGAAAGAAATGGAATCGAAGGTGAGATTTAAATCAAGTTTTGATATTACAAGCTTTTATTCATCTCAAGTTAAGTATGTCGTCGATCAAGGTCTGGGAGGTAATTAAAATACCCCAACTTGAACGACTTCACTATTATCAAGAGATGATATTAGTTTGTAATGGTGAAGGATGTTGAATTTATGGATTATTTCCAAAAAAAAGGAGATTTAATATTTGAATTTGATTATATCGAACTTTAATTAAATAATTTATGGAAATTGGACTTGAATATAGAATTTGAATTGAAACTGAGTTATGGATATGGAATTCAATTTGTGTATTAGCAAATTAAAATATATTCAAATATCATATGTTCAAATCGAAGGTACATTATGCAAAAGAGTGAATTAAAGAATTAGTTAGCAGGTTTGTTAAAAAGGGAATGGATTGATTGAAATGAGTTAGAAATGGACATATAAATGTAAACAAGAATGGGATGAAGAATATGAAGAGAATGAAGATTATATATTAAGTGCCTGACAAAAAGGTACATGTTTAAATTTCCATATGAGGTTTTATGCGCCGAATCGGCAAGCCGCTTGGCTTTTTGATTTTCTTTTTGAATGGAAAGGGCCTAGAGATGCAAGTTGGGGTTTGAACTATTGACCGGTGCAAAGGAGGTGCTGGCGAAATTTTTCGAAAATTTAAGGAGTTAGAATATTTTTACGAAATTTGATAATTAGAAATCAATATATATATAATTGATAAGAAGTATGGAAAATAGATAATAAATGAATAAATATTAGAAAGGGCCAGTGATTGTGAAATTGTTTGATGGATGTTATTTTTCCATCGATAGTCAAATCACCGACTATCAAAGATTTTTGACCATCGTTGTCAATACGGAGAGACAGGTTGGATTTATTATCCGAAAACCACTCCGTATGGGCATAGGCGTTGCGATGTAGATTATGCTGAAAATAATCGAAGTTAGAGTGAATTGCAAGGGCTGTTTTGTTTGTCCAGACCCAGGACAACTTGTATGGACGAATGCCTGACAAAGTATTCCTAACGGATCACATAAGACGATCATTTCAAGCTATCACGTCTGGTGGTGGAGAAATTCGTTTCTCTTAGCCTTTATACCCGTAATATTTTTGGGAAGATCAACTAGTGATTTGACGGGTTTGATAACGTGGCATTCAAAGTGTATGGTGGCCAGATGTTCTGTAACACCCCACACCCGCTAAGGTCACTCACTAAGGGAATGCCTTAACTTCGGTGGAGTATTTTAAGTGAATATAGAACAGAAAAATTACAACAAGACAGATATAAATAATACTTGTTAACTAAAACATCATTTCATTGCAGCAGAAGGTAAACATGTTTGGTTACAAAACCATAAAACAAGAGTCAAGTACTAAATATCCATCCTGATAAAAACATAAGTACATAATCCCACTACATAACTAATAGCCATAATAGAAAAGATAAGCTTTACATCAATGGTCCAAGCTCCAAAAGATAGATAAAGCAATATGATCAAAGCCCACTAGTGCTAGGCCCACCCTGAGAACCTGAGGGTTGGGAAAAAGGATAAAAACAACGGGGTCAGACATAAGTCTGAGCGAGTCCTACAACTTTAACAATACAATCATTAAAGTAATTTGGGTATGATATAAACTTGGTACGGTAATGACTGGGGATAAATGACTACACTAAGTAGCCAACTAGACATAGGATGAACTAAGATATCGGTAAAGACGCATCCACCCACCCAAGGGTAATTACTACACTGCACCACACCAGTCATTCCAACTTAAAGGTTGATCCCACCCAAGGACTTAGCAAATATAACTAGTAGTTTCGTGTACCCCTAGCTGACCACATAGGTGTCGTCTGCCCCTATCTCCACTAGGTGTACCCACTACTCCCCAAGCGATCGGCTCCCTAACGTAGATACCCGTGCTGGCCCCACAGTGGGGTGTATCACTCCCCAAAGTGGCAACCCGATATAATCAACGGTGCATGGCTTATACCTACACGATGCAACAACGTCTTACCTACCAGCCCGGGTCCACACACGCATATGAAACCCGTTGGACTTGCGTTGCCACCGCTAACCCGTTTTGGCCTCTTATAGTCAAGCCCAGTATGCGTGTCCCGTCCTCGACTTGGGTCGAGCCCACAAAGATACGTTTTGGGTTACTGGTTGAAATGGGCCCCCACAAGCTACCCACCTAAGCTTGTCCCTTTTCTAGTGCATCCCACTTAACCCTTTAATCATGTTTAATTACATGTTTCCACTTGGTTAAGTATTCTAATCGTATTTTCTATTGCCACCCAAGGCAACCCACCAGATTTCCACATGCCACCGAAGGCACTTACTTGATTTCCACATGCCACCCAAGGCACCCACTTAACCCCTCATGCCCCACTACATGCTTATCTGGTTTAGTGTTTCTTAATTGATTAAGAACGTAACCTTTGTAAAGACCTCTCACATTAGACTGTCTTTTATGGCAGCTGGATTTGCCGGTCGGGTCCGGGCAGCCTTACGCCATAATAGAGTCTAACCTCGTGTCTTTACACTTGTCACGTATTTAGTTTATGCCTAAGACCTCTCACATTGGGCCAATCATTTGTAGCCGCTGGATTTGCCGGTCGGGTCCGGGCAGTCTTATGCTACAAAAGGGTCCAACCTCGTGTCTTAGTCGATTAATTACACCTAATTAATCACCCCCATATTTTGAATTAATTTTCCCTAATTAATTCCAATTTAATGATGTACATAATTGACTCAATTATGTCCATCCACTTATGGTATGCAACTTCATACCAATTTCACCACAATTTTGTTAACATGAATATTAACCCCATCGTTCCCCACGTAATACGCTAACATGACATACTTAAAAGGGAAGATTCATCACAAATACAATGGGTTCAACTTAGCATATCATTAGCATCAACATGGGTTTTAAAGGTGTCAACTTGCATATATGACCATAGCATCAAACCCAACTAGCATAAATAATCAACCCAAACTTGCATGAATCACATATGTCATAAAGAGGGTAACTTGCATAGATGTTCATGTCATAGACCTATCATAAAGGGTTAAACTTGCATACATGTAATAGGTCTAAAAAGGGATGAACTTGCATATGTTACTTCATATCATAAAAAGGGGTAAACATGCATATATATGCATGACATACAAAGGAGTAAACTTGCATATGTATGCATATCATACAAAGGTGTAAACTTGCACATGTTACTTGCATATAATCAAACACCAAACTTGCATAACATGTCATATATGAACTTGCATATAATCAAACACCAAACTTGCATAACATATCATATATGAACTTGCATATAATCAAACACCAAACTTGCATAACATATCATATATGAACTTGCACATAATCAAACACCAAACTTGCATAACATGGTGTCATAATGGATCAATGTTTATCATAGTGATTTGCATAACTAGCATCATGAACATATAGCATAAAACTTGCATAACTAGCATCATGAACATATAGCATAAAACTTGCATAACTAGCATCATGAACATATAGCATATGATAACATAACTTGCATTGATCCACATACATAACCATAACCTCATTTTATCCTACCATAATTAGTTTAGCAATTGCTTGCTAAAGGCATAGAAACTCACAACTTGTTGATTAGCACTCCTATGAAGAAGATTAAGTTGCTAGAGTTGATTAGAAGTTTATTTGAGAAGCTATCTTCTTCTAAAATTTGATGGAGGCTCCTTCTACTTGCATTTTGACGGCATGATGACGTTGTATCCAATTTTAGTATGAATTAGGGTAGTCTTAGGGTGTATTTATAGATTAGTTAAGTGTTTTAGGCCATAGGATTAACCCTAGGATAGTTTAGAGCCATCAGATCTCGTCACAAGCCACCAAACACAACCCAAACCTGACCAATCTCACTCAAATGGTGCACCAGGCAAAACTGCCCGGCCACCTGTGTCGACACCCAAGTCGACAGGGCAGTCGACTTGGGTCTAGCTGTGTCGACTCCCCTGTCGACTTGGTGCGGCTGGTGGGAATTTCCCCGCCTAGCTCCATTTCTGCATTTGAAATCTGTTTTTCAAAATTTGAATTTTCTGAAAACTTCTTCGGGCCTTAACTGGGTCATACGGACTCCGATTTTCGAAAAATCGGACTATATTTCGCGTATTTTTCCGAGACGAACGCAATGGCATAGCCTGTTTCCCCTGATTCAGATATTAAAATTTAATTCTGCCCTGATTTATATTATTACAAGTTATTCAACATACGGGGTGTTACATTCTCCCCTACTTAAAGGATTTCGTCCCCGAAATCTCTAAGTCAAGAAGAACGTATCCTACCATCCAAACAACCATCTACTAAACCATCAAACACTGGCATCCATCGTCCTTAAAGTTTCTAATGCTGTATGAACATATGCAAAAAAAGTGTGTGTATATGTTCCCTGTCTAATGCAAAATTAGGCGGTCTACCGATTCAGTTGACCTCCTTAATGCAAACCATGATAGTGCCATGCATCCAATATGTATGCGAAAGAACCCTATCGACACATACTATCTCTACATGTGTGCACAACCATACACCAAAATGCATCATCCATATGATAACACAACCATTATACATCCATTAATATAGCTACCTACACACAATTATATGCAATATGCAATATGAAGTGACTGAGCCGATCTAGTGTCTAAAGTGTGTGTATATGCATCCACGAGCAACCACTAGCAAACACTTGCATCCACACGCATCCATCAAGCATAACATGTCTTAAACACATGTTTCAACCATAGGTTTACCCAATATAAAGGTCAAATGTACTAATGAGAGGACATACTAAAGATAAGATAAGGACTAGACAAACGATAAAGGAGAAGTTAAAAGACATACCCTAAAAAAGAAATGGGTACAGTGAACGCATTTTCGCTTCTGTCTCCCAAGTAGCGTTGCTCTCATCATCTCCCCATTGCACTTTGACTAGTTAGACCTCTCTATTTCTCAACTTCCTAATCTCTGACCCAAGGATGCGAGTAGGAGCTCGTCGAATCGTTGCATCACGCTCTACCTCCACTTCTCTAAGCAAGCTCGGCTCTACCACCTCTGCGGTCTCATGTAGGCACTTCCTCAAATGTGACACATGGAATACGTCATGTACACCACTAAGTCTCTCGGGCAAATCCACTCTATATGCCATCTGTCCAATCCTTTCCTTAATAGGAAACGGTCCTACAAACCTTGGTGCTAACTTCCCAACAGACCCAAAGCGAACAACATTCCGTAATGGAGATACTTTGACAAAGACCATGTCCCCAACATTAAACTCAAGATCCGTCCTCCTCTTATCCGCGTAAGATTTCTGCCTATCTTGCGCTGCTTTCATCCTTCTTCGAATCAAATCAATCTTTTCCGAAGTCTCTCTAACCATATCGGGCCCAAGCAAGATCTTATCCGTAGATTCCCACCAACATGTAGGTGATCGACAAGGCCTTCCATAAAGAGCTTCAAAAGGAGCCATACCAATACTAGACTGAAAGCTGTTATTATACGCGAACTCTACGAATGGAAGATGCTCTTCCCATGTACCTCCAAAATCTAAGACACATAGCCTCAAAAGGTCTTCTAGAACACGATTCACCCTCTCGGTCTGGCCGTCCGTCTGAGGATGATATGCGGTGCTCAAACACAACTGAGTCCCTACCGCCTCTTGCAAACTCTTCCAAAACTCGCTAGTGAAGATAGGATCTCGATCGCTCACTATGCTAGAAGGTACACCATGCAACCGAACTATCTCTCGAAGGTAAACTGAAGCTAGCCATGGAGCAGTCCTCTTACTTTTCACGGGTATAAAATGGGCGCTCTTAGTAAGTCTGTCTACCACAACCCAAATTCCCGTATTACCCTTCCTCGATCTCGGTAATCCATCGACAAAATCCATCGAGACGCTATCCCACTTCCATTGCGGAACTTCCAATGGGTGAAGCAACCCACCAGGTTTCTTTTGCTCCGCTTTCACTTGTTGGCACACCAAACATCTAGCGACATACTCGGCCACATCCTTCTTCATACCGGCCCAAAAGAAAACTCGCTTCATGTCTTGGTACATCTTGTCCCCACCGGGATGAATGGTCATCTTCGAACGATGTGCATCATCAAGTATAGCCTTCCTCAAACCCTCATCTTGCGGTCCACAAAGTCTACCGTCTCTACGCAACCACCCTTTATCATCTAGGGTGTACCTACTCAAATGGCTGGACGACTCCCCCCTTATGAGCCTCTCTACCAACTCAACCAACTTTGGGTCGTCCCGCTGTGCCTCGCCAATCCGTCCCAAAAGAGTAGGTCTGACCTCTAAGGATGCTAGCAAACCGGGTACAAAGTCAACGGAAGGTCTGAAGTCAAACATCGAGATAAATTCCAAGTTTCGTCGTTCCACGAACAATGGACTCAAGGACAACCTTTTTCTGCTTAAGGCGTCCGCCACCACATTACCCTTGCCAAGGGTATACACTATCTCGAAATCATAGGATGCTAAGAACTCCATCCACCTTTGCTGCCTTAAGTTCAAATCCTTCTGAGAAAACAAGTACTTCAAAGATTTGTGGTCAGTGAACAATTCGAACCTCTCGCCAAGAAGATAATGGCGCCAAGACTTAAGCGCAAAAACAATAGCGGCCAACTCTAGATCATGCGTAGGGTAATTTTTCTCATGCTTTCTCAACTGCCTTCCCCCATAGGCTATTACCCTTCCCTCTTGCATTAAGACTGCGCCTAGTCCTGTCCCACAAGCATCAGTATAAACAACAAATGGCTTACTCCCATCTGGCAACACTAAGACTGGAGCTGTGGTTAAAGCTCTCTTTAACCGTTGGAACGCATCATCACAATCTATGTCCCATTTGAAGACTAGATTCTTCTTCGTCAAGCGAGTTAATGGGGCTGATATTTTCGCGAAGTCCTTGATAAACTTCCTATAGTAGCCAGCCAACCCCAAGAAACTCCTCACCTCGGTAGCATTCTTCGGAACCTTCCAATCTTGGATGGACACTACCTTCGCGGGATCCACAGCTATCCCTTCCTTAGAGACCACGTGCCCTAAGAACCGCACTTCCTTCCTCCAAAAGTGACATTTAGAGAATTTAGCCTTAAGGCTATGTGCTTGAAGAGTCTCTAACACTTCCCTAAGATGTAGGGCATGCTCTTCTTCACTCTTAGAAAAGACCAAGATATCATCCACAAAGACCACCACGAACTTATTAAGGTACTCCCTGAACACCCTACTCATCAGATCAACAAAGTATGCGGGGGCGTTCGTCAAACCAAATGGCATCACCAGCCACTCATAGAAACCATCCGGAGTCCTAATGGCAGTCTTGTCTATGCTATCCTCAGCCACCCTCAACTGATGAAACCCCGTGGCTAAGTGCAACTGCGAAAACACTGAGGCGCCAACCAACTGATCAAAGAGATCGTCAATCCTCGGCAATGGGTGTCTATTCTTCTTTGTGAGCTTGTTGAGTTCTCTATAGTCTACACAAAGTCTGAGGGACCCATCCGCCTTCGTGGCAAAAACTACTGGAGCACCCCACTCCGATATACTTCGTCTTATGAACCCCTTCTCAAGCAACTCCCCTACTTGCTTATGGAGTTCCCTCCTCTCACGAGGAGCCATGTAGCGCACTGGCAAAGATACTGGTTTAGCATTGTCTACCAGATATATTCGGAAGTCTATCTCCCGCTTCGAAGGTAAGCCCTTCACCTCCTCAAACACATCCTAGTATTCCCGGACCACTCTAACAGATCGCAAACTCTCGACCGAAGCATCAAGCGATTCAAGATAACTTAGCATAACAGAATTCATGGGATTACAAGAGATCTCGAGAGTGTTCCCCAAGCGGGTCATGAGCATAACAACTCTCCTTTCGCAATCAAGAACAGCACCATTACTGGATAACCAGTCCATGCCCAAAATTAACCCATAGCCCGTGAAGCACAAAACAAAAGCATCACATCTAAACTCAACGCTAAGTATAGAAATCTTCAAACCCAAACATATCATGGACAAATAAGTGGAGCCCCCAATTGGGTTTGAAACAACCAAGGGATCATCTACTAGACTGGTGTCTAAGTGCAGTGACTCAACTAATGATGATGAGATAAACGAATGCGATGCGCCAGAGCCGAATAAAGTACGGAAAGGACGATCAAACAGAAAAACCAGACTTTCAACGGAAATAGTTCTACCTCTTTCCTGAATCGGTGGAACCGCGAGAGCCTGAACTTGCCCCCTTGCCTGACCTGGTGCCATAAGAGCTTGCACTTGTCCCCCTGAGGTAGATCCCGTCCTCTGCCCCTTCTTAGGGCAGTCCTTCACTAGATGCCCTGCTTCGCCACAGTGGAAGAAGCCAGTCTTCTTCTTCTTCCGACAATCTTTGCTTAGGTGGCCTGGTGTCCCACAATTGAAGCACTTCTTCTTTCCCTTGCCACCGTTGCCTTTCCCACCCTTGTTTTGCTGTTGCTGTTGAGGTCTCTTCTGATCTCCTTTCTTCTCGGGTGCCTTATTAGCATTGGGACCCTTCTCTTCCTCATGCATGAGTGCCATGTCTACTAGCTTCTCAAAGGTGGCCCCCATAGGGATGTGAGTCATAGCCAATCCATGCATCGGTTCATTCAAGCCTTTAACGAACCTCAAAGCCTTCTTCTCCGGTGTATTCACCATGTCTATGCCAAACCTTGCCAATTGATTAAACTTGTTGACATATTCCTTCACTGATAGGTTTCCTTGCTTTAGAGTCAAGAACCTTTCCATATATAGATTTTCTTCTGCCCTTGAGAGAAACTTTGCCACAAACCTTTGTCTGAAATCCGCCCAAGAGTCAACAGGGCGCTCTCCATTAGTGACCTCCCACCAGAACGAGGCCTCTCCCTTCATTAACCAAGCAGCTAATTGACTTTTTTTCCTTCTTCCATCTCAAAGATGTCTATCAACTCTTCCGTCTCCTTAAGCCAATCCCTAGCTTCCACAAAAGTTTCTGATCCTTGAAAAGGTTTCCCTCCCATAGCCTTAAATTCCTTGCAAGTCTTAGCAAAAGTATCCGCGCGAGGAGGAGGAGGGGGAGGAAGATCGGGTGCAACTGGTGGTGGAGGAACATCTGCTGGACCCGCAGCGGCGGCCCTAGCCTCCATCAATCTCCTATACCATACTGGTATCGCTACACCCTCCGGAAAGTTAAGATCTTCAGCCATGCTGAAACGAAAAAGGAAAGATTCAAAACGGAGAATTCGAAAGATAAAGATGTGGCTATTGGGGATTATGCTTTTCTTTCAAAAACTTTTCTCTTAAAAGACATGTTTTTGAAAATACTCCTTCGAAAATGTTTTTAGAAAAATAGTTTTTCTAAAAGTTTTATCTGTTCTGGTAACCTTCGGCTCTGATACCACATGTAACACCCCACACCCGCTAAGGTCACTCACTAAGGGAATGCCTTAACTTCGGTGGAGTATTTTAAGTGAATATAGAACAGAAAAATTACAACAAGACATATATAAATAATACTTATTAACTAAAACATCATTTCATTGCAGCAGAAGGTAAACATGTTTGGTTACAAAACCATAAAACAAGAGTCAAGTACTAAATATCCATCCTGATTAAAACATAAGTACATAATCCCACTACATAACTAATAGCCATAATAGAAAAGATAAGCTGAGCTTTACATCAATGGTCCAAGCTCCAAAAGATAGATAAAGCAATCTGATCAAAGCCCACTAGTGCTAGGCCCACCCTGAGAACCTGAGGGTTGGGAAAAAAGATAAAAACAACGGGTCAGACATAAGTCTGAGCGAGTCCTACAACTTTAACAATACAATCATTAAAGTAATTAGGGTATGATATAAACTTGGTACGGTAATGACTGGGGATAAATGACTACACCAAGTAGCCAACTAGACATAGGATGAACTAAGATATCGGTAAAGACGCATCCACCCACCCAAGGGTAATTACTACACTGCACCACACTGTTGGATCTAGAATAACCCTAGAGGGGGGGTGAATAGGGTTTTTCACAGTTTTTAACAAGAATTAAAAAACTTAATGAAATAAATAATAATAATAAACTGATCACAGAATATAGCAGAAACAGAAATGCGAATATAGCAGAAACAGAAATGCAGAAAATAAATCACACAAAGATATACCCAGCTTCGGCAAAACCCTGCCTACTGCTGCATTTCTAAGATTTCTACTAGGTGATAGAACAGTTCCCGCATACAAGACCATGTACACTCGCAAACCCCTGCTTCTATTCTAACCCTACGCTCAAAATCCTAGACTGATTCAAACCCCTGAATCAGATTTTCCCCAGATTACAAACCCGTGACCTGTAACTCAGATTTACAGACTCTGAACCTGACAGTCAACTCCTTGACTAAATCCCCCTAGATTTTACAGACCTAGAACTGTTCAGAAATGATTTTACAACACAATAAAAAAAAATATAAACCCTAGTTTTTAAAATAAAAATAAAAGGAGTTTATATTAAAGGGGTCATCCCCTTTTAACACATGGCTAGGTTTTTAAGCCCATTATGTCGGCCCCTTTCCTTTGCTCTTGCCCGACCTCCTTTTTGTTCTGGAACTCAAAAATGGCGGCTAGGGTTTTGCGATTCCCCCAAATCAATCGGTTTCTGAGCGAGATGATTATTGTTATTGCTTCAATTCTCTTGCGCCTTGTTTCTTCAATCTATTGCTCTCTGATTTGAGGGTTGTTCTCTGGTCTGATCGAAACTGTGAGTAATTTTAATTTTTCGTGTCTGCTTGAAATTTCTTGCTAGTTGTTGTGTGGTTTCGATGCCTTAAACTGCCTGTGATGATGTGGTGTCATATAGGATTTCATATCCTTAACTTGCGCTCTGATTTCTTAAATGATTCGATCTGATTTTGTGGGATTCGATCTTCTATATTTGCCGATGATGAAATGGTGTGATAAAATAGGATTTGAAATCCTCAATCAACTCTGATTTCGCTGTAATGACTTGGCTGATTGATTGTCTCTTCCCCCTTTTTGAAGTTCCTGATAAAATCGATTTTAATGGATGAAATATGTTGCCTTGTTTGCCTCGATGGATTCTGGACTTGATTGTGGCCTTTTTTTTTTTTCTTGAAATGATACTGCCGAGGTTCAAGAACAGGAAACAAAGAATAATGTTTTCCTGCGTGATATTTCTTACCAAAAATTGATTTGCCATTTCTGGAATCCCCTGCACTGAATTGATTTTCAAATCTGGAAAAAAGCAAATACACTTGCTCAATTAATTGTGAGATTTGAATGCTGATTTCTTTATATATATGGTTGCCGAGATTGATTTCTGAAAATAAATCATGCTCAATAGTGAAGCAAGATTTCTATAAATGTTTTCTTGCCTTAATTGATGCCGTGACCTACTTCATATGATTTCGAATTGTTGATTGAGCACTGAATGATTCACAGAAAAAAAATCAAACCTATTTAAGCTCAAAATGTGATTTCTTTCCATATATTGCTCCTCTGATTTTCCTGAAAAAAAAAATCAATCCCTATGCTGATTGTATACTTGATTTTCATGGATTGAATACTTGTCAAACATGTATATCCCCAACACTGGAAACAACGAATATGCTTTCATTTCTCTGCATGATTTTCTGCAAGCAAAATACTGATTCTTTTGCCAAATATAAAGCACGATCTTCTTGACTGACTATGCAGAATTGATGTCTTCATTCATGCCACTTGTAACTTTGAGCATGGCTCGACCACCTTGTGAAAAACTGAATTTACTTGAACCAAAATAAAAACACAAACTGCTGCTTTAATGTTGAGTTGTGCATCATCATTATTTGGTCATGTGTTGTGTTGAACCCAGTTTTGAACCTAAAGCTTGTGCTATGCTGTTTTGTACTTTGATGTTGTACTACTGACTTGCATGTCTTGTGTCGTGCATATGTACTGTACCATGTATTTATGTTCACTTTTGCTCGCCCTTTTACTTTGAAAGCTGCTCCAATCATGTTGTGTACACACAGCTACACTTTTGAAGGTTTCTTGTGTTCATGTATCAATATATGTGAAACTGTGCTTGCCTTGATGTTGCATGATTTGTTGTTCATTGTTCTCGGCCCAATATCAAACATGTTGCATACAGTTTGTACTATGCTGTGTGTGTGTATATTTGCATTTAGCTATGCCCTGCTGAACTTCACACTGGCTTGACTCATATATGTTTGCTCGACAACTTTGTACATGCATCATCATGTTTGAGCTGTAGTTACACCATCTTGATTTGAGTTTGTTGAAGTTTCTTTGCTGATTTGAACTCCACTTCTTTTTTGCTGGCTCGACCATGTTTGAGCTGCACTTGTTTGTGCACTTTGACTTATTTTTTTTTTTATTTGCTGACTTGTTATTTGGCTTTCATGAATGCTGGCTTGTCCATGTTTGACTTGTCAGTTGCACTGAGTTGAGCAGGTCCTAGTGGCTACTCCTCAGCTGCGTACTGATTGGCGTGGCAGTGCACACGTGTATTTATACACGTGTGTATATGCAGCCATCAGTCGGAAAAAAAATCAGATCGAGTCAGAAAAATGATGAGAAACACACCGAATTCTGAGGCAAATATAATTTCAAAAATAAAATTCACATCTGCATGTATTCAGTTTTTTTTTTTTTTTTTTTTTTTTTTTTATAATTTCTATTGCAGTGTACTGTGTGTGTGTTTCATGTGACAGGTGATGAGGTGATGACTGGACTGACTGTGAGCAGTGAAGATTGACAGAAGACTGAAGATACAAGACAGAAGATGAAACAGCGTGTATAAAAAGAATGTATAAAAGTCTGTATACTGAAAAGTAAACTGAATGAATGTATGAGTGTTGCAGTGAGGAGCTGTGTATATATGAAATGTACTGATGTCTGTAATAAACAAATTTGAAATGTACTGATGTCTGTAATAAACAAGTTTGATTGAAATAAAATATTATTTTATTGTTGTCAAACAAACTTGTCTATTTTGTTCTGTTATTTATTAGTACAAATATTCTGTGAGTGTTTAAATAGAGGAGTTTATAAGATTCATACTGTTGTGTTATTGAAATAAAATATTCAATTTAAATAGAATACAGTATGTTTATATCAATGTCTGTATGGTCGTATTCCATTTAAATATAAATATTATATTTCAGTCAGTGATGTATATGTTTAACAGTACGATTTCAAACACATTTATAATAATATTTATTTGGTTGTTATCATCAAACAAAAATCATATAATTGTGTATACAACAACGTTATATACAACAATCTCCCCCTTTTGATGATGACAAACAAAATATGAAGATTTTGAAAAAGTAAATGTGTTTGACTGTGAAGAACAGAACTCCCCCTATTTGACTGCTCCCCCTTCAGCAGAAACTCCCCCTATAACTGTGCATGAGTGAAAATTTTGAAAAAATAATAAATGTTCAATATAAAATATTCACTCATAAATCAAAATCTAATCAATTCTCCCCCTTTTGTTATCATCAAAAGGATACAGATTTTAAAATACTGATGAAAATTGACTAACACATACAGTATCAGCTTAAGAGGAAGAACAATTATGAATCTCAATCAGTCAAACAAAAATCATAATAAACTAAGAACTGGTGGCATACTTCACATTGTAGAGAATGACGGATTTACGATGAATTTTATATAAAATGGAGAGAGTTTTAAGACCAATTCATTTCCAATTATTTTCAAAAAGGATTTTAAGAAATTGAGGCACAAAACAGTGATGGATTTTGACTATAATTATAAATTCAACTTAAGTGACAAAATTAGATAGTCTCAAATCCTAGTAACTATCAATCAACAAAACATAATACTTCATAAGGTATTAACACATTTCACAGATTAGAGAGACGGATAGATAGGCTGATTTTTATAAATACCAAGGAGATTTTCACATTAATTTATTTTATCCAAATTATTTTCTTTTCCCCTTTTTTTTAAAATTTAAGAGCACACTGACCACGCATAACCAGAGCTTGGATTTTTAAATGAAGTCAGTCGCAGCTTAAATTATAAGTTGTCTCTTAACCATTCATGACCAGAGCTTGGATTTTTAAATGAGGTTAGAAACACACTTATAAATTAATTATATCATTTTCAGCCTTTTTTTTTTAAAAAAAACTCCTCGATATATAAAACCAGTATGGATGATAGAAATGTGGTAAGTACAGAGATGGACTGTGAAATAAATTTCTAAATTAATTATATTATGAGATATGCATGAACTGTACCGGGATTATTGAAAAATTTCATTTATCACTAATTCTGAATAATAATATAACCACAATTCCATCACAAATATTTTCACTGTTTATTTAAAATGATTTTTTTTTTTTTTTAAAAAAAAAATTAAACCCTCCACATTTATATAAAATCATAACGGATGGCAGAAGGATGATAAGTAATGAAGATGGCCGTGAAATAATTGCCAGTCCAAAGATATTATAATAAATATTCAACCATTATGAAAATCTAAATAAAATTCTCCTCTTGTTGTGAAATATACTGCAGTCACAATTCATCACAATTTCTAAATCTGGTTATAATTTTGATGAATTATAAATACAGTTTAATTTGGATATTGATTTCAATTTCTGAAAGAATAATCAATAAATAATTTTAAAATTGAAAATCAATTACAAGAGTAATATGCTGATCTATACATGACAAGAGGGAAAAAATATATATATACAGAAAAAAAAATGCAGCACTTTTAAACTGATACCACATGGTGTCTCTACAAAGTGAAAAATCAGAACAGATGGATGAGACAAATATAAGGCGCTTCTGATACCAAATGTTCTCGCTTTCTCGAGGATTTTAATGACACCCTGGTGGCAAACAATGGTACCTCAGTTAACAGAAAATACTTAATTACAAAGCAAGCAACTCAAGCACACAAATTTCATTTATCAGAGTACGATAAATCTTTGATACCAAATCAAGCAGTCAAAAAAAATATTTACAAATCAATTTCTTATAATCAGAGCAGCATGATTCCAAAAAACAAACATTTTTCAAAAGACAGTATCAGAGCAGCACAGAAAAAATCAATATCACAACAGACTTGTCAAACGATGTTTCTGAAGATAAAAAAAAAAAATATATTCCATGATCCATGATTATAAAATTTAGTTTATTTTAAATCATTTGAAGAAATGTGAATATATCAGGATTTAATGAATCAATCACACCAGGTTATATTTCAGATTCAAGATATGTGTGAGATCCAATAAATCAATAATTTCAAATGATTTTAAACAAACATATATTCAAATCAAATAATCATGAAATAACAATGATTTTCAAAGATCATTTTCAAAAAGAATTATCACAAGAATTTTCTGACAAGTCCTCAACAAATTTCAGATCATCTACATCAATTTTGTGAGATATTCATGATCCAAAGAATAAAAATAATTTATTTGAAATCATTTGAATAAATATCAAATTTTGAGATATAATGAATCAGTCACACAAGATTAATAATTTCAGATTTAAATGGTGTGTGAGATTCAAAATATCAGGAATTTCAGATGATTTCAAATTAAACTAATTTCAACCATAATAATCATGAATAAGGATGAAATTCAAGATGTATCACTGATTCAACCCAAATATTTTTCAAGTCAGAAATAATCAAGCCAATCTAAAAAATTAATGATATTATCACAACTGAGAAGTAACAGTGCTGTAATGAGTATAATACTTTAAGCATTTCCAAAAATGAATTGGAAGGAAACTCAAAACAGCATAAGTGTGTGAAATTTCATTAATTATTCAGATCTTCAAAAATTTAGAATTCTAGTTAACAGTGTTCAAGATATGATATGAATGCATCAACACTGTTATGAATTCAACAATCAGAAAATAAACTTCAAAACACTTGCAGATATATACAAGTTCAAATTCAGGATATGGAAACGATTAACACATGATGATTTTATACAAGTAAGGCAAATTTCCAGAAAAAACATTAATTCTGCAACTGGAAGTTTAAGAAGTACAGACAAAGAAGAATATGGCAGTGTCAAATAAAAAACAAAAAAAAAAACAGAGGGAGATAGAGGAAGGAATAAAAACAGACAATAAAAACAAAGAGAATATACAAAGGTGAGTTTAGAGATCATACCAGAATCCAATGTAAAGCAGAATCTCTAACTCAACAAATGTTGGCCTAAGGAACTGTAAATGACACAGAATTATAGACAATCTTGATTTCAAATTTCTTTTCAGTACAGCAGTTCCTCAGCCTTCACTGGTACCTAGCAGTTGAGAGAATTAAGTGGTCTAACAAAATTTGTAAAACCACTCTGAAATACGTTTACCACTTTTGGTACCCAAACCTGTTTGTATAACAAACCATCAGAATTAACCTTTGTACCCTTTGGAACCCAAATCTGTTTGAATTTAGTTAAAGTCGTTTTATTTTTATTCGGGATCCAAGATTGTTTAAACGGTTTATTATAAAACGATTTCTCATCACAATTTCGATTAAAAGAACCTTTGAAATTTTCAGAGTTCAAATTTTTAACGTAGTTCTTTTCAAGGTTGTTTGAAGAATTTTTTAAATCATTTGAAATTCGTCTTTCAAAATCATTATTTTTCTCAAACCCAAGTCCACGTTTATTTTGAACAGAGAATTGGTTTTTCAACAACATATTCAAAGATTTTTCACCGTTTGAGAAATTAGACAAGATTGTTTCAAGTTGTTGAATTTCAGTTTTAAGATCACCATTTTCTTTCAATAAATTTGAACAACGATTTTTAGTGATCTCACATCTTTCAGAAACAGATTTCAAAACCAAATTTTCATCATTGAGTAACTTTATCTTGGTTTGGGATTCGGAAATTTCAAGTTCAAGTCGTTTTTGTTTTTCAGACTCAAAATTCTTGGATTTTTCAATCTCATTTTCAAGTTCTTCTAAAATCAAATTTGATTTCAACAAATTCTCCTTTTCAGCAATTTCAAATTTGGAATTTATATCTGTTTTAAAATTTTCAAATTCCTTTTGCAGAAGATTATTCAAATTTGACAGCTCAGTCTTGTTCTCATTTAAGATCAGAATTTCATCTTCAAACTTTTGGATACTTTTATTGAGATGAACAAGATTGGCTTTCAATTTCAAACAATTTTTGCAAACAGAATTTGAAGAATTTTTAACATATTCAAGTTGTGATTCCAAATCATCAATTTTGCTGATCAACTCAGAATTCCTAGATTTCAGAGATTTATTTTTAGATTGGAGTTTGTCAACAGATTTAGTTAAATCAAGACACATGTAAACCAGATCTTCATATAAGAAATTCTCGGTTTCAGCATTTGTTGATTCTCCATCATCTGATTCATCTGAAGTTTCATTTGTAAATCCTGTTAAACAGAACTCTGAATCTGAGTTGACTTTATCGGGTTTTGAGCTGTGGTTGTCAAGTCTTCCATACTTCGTATTGAGAGTGTCCCAGATTTCCTGTGCAGATAAACAATGACAGATAAGGTTAAACTGTTCGGTATTAAGATAATCAAATATGATTTTCATAGCACGAGTATTGAAATTAATATCTACACTATCAAATCCATTGATAATAACATCCCAACATTTGATATTAACAGATTTTAAATAAAATTCCATTTTGGATTTCCAGTTTAAAAAATCTGTTCCATCAAAAACATTTGGAGATGAACTGGACTGACTCTCTATCGGTTGACAACTAGGATGACCCATGACTCTAGAGTTAGTGAAATAACCTGCTCTGATACCACTTGTTGGATCTAGAATAACCCTAGAGGGGGGGTGAATAGGGTTTTTCACAGTTTTTAACAAGAATTAAAAAACTTAATGAAATAAATAATAATAATAAACTGATCACAGAATATAGCAGAAACAGAAATGCGAATATAGCAGAAACAGAAATGCAGAAAATAAATCACACAAAGATATACCCAGCTTCGGCAAAACCCTGCCTACTGCTGCATTTCTAAGATTTCTACTAGGTGATAGAACAGTTCCCGCATACAAGACCATGTACACTCGCAAACCCCTGCTTCTATTCTAACCCTACGCTCAAAATCCTAGACTGATTCAAACCCCTGAATCAGATTTTCCCCAGATTACAAACCCGTGACCTGTAACTCAGATTTACAGACTCTGAACCTGACAGTCAACTCCTTGACTAAATCCCCCTAGATTTTACAGACCTAGAACTGTTCAGAAATGATTTTACAACACAATAAAAAAAATATAAACCCTAGTTTTTAAAATAAAAATAAAAGGAGTTTATATTAAAGGGGTCATCCCCTTTTAACACATGGCTAGGTTTTTAAGCCCATTATGTCGGCCCCTTTCCTTTGCTCTTGCCCGACCTCCTTTTTGTTCTGGAACTCAAAAATGGCGGCTAGGGTTTTGCGATTCCCCCAAATCAATCGGTTTCTGAGCGAGATGATTATTGTTATTGCTTCAATTCTCTTGCGCCTTGTTTCTTCAATCTATTGCTCTCTGATTTGAGGGTTGTTCTCTGGTCTGATCGAAACTGTGAGTAATTTTAATTTTTCGTGTCTGCTTGAAATTTCTTGCTAGTTGTTGTGTGGTTTCGATGCCTTAAACTGCCTGTGATGATGTGGTGTCATATAGGATTTCATATCCTTAACTTGCGCTCTGATTTCTTAAATGATTCGATCTGATTTTGTGGGATTCGATCTTCTATATTTGCCGATGATGAAATGGTGTGATAAAATAGGATTTGAAATCCTCAATCAACTCTGATTTCGCTGTAATGACTTGGCTGATTGATTGTCTCTTCCCCCTTTTTGAAGTTCCTGATAAAATCGATTTTAATGGATGAAATATGTTGCCTTGTTTGCCTCGATGGATTCTGGACTTGATTGTGGCCTTTTTTTTTTTTTTTCTTGAAATGATACTGCCGAGGTTCAAGAACAGGAAACAAAGAATAATGTTTTCCTGCGTGATATTTCTTACCAAAAATTGATTTGCCATTTCTGGAATCCCCTGCACTGAATTGATTTTCAAATCTGGAAAAAAGCAAATACACTTGCTCAATTAATTGTGAGATTTGAATGCTGATTTCTTTATATATATGGTTGCCGAGATTGATTTCTGAAAATAAATCATGCTCAATAGTGAAGCAAGATTTCTATAAATGTTTTCTTGCCTTAATTGATGCCGTGACCTACTTCATATGATTTCGAATTGTTGATTGAGCACTGAATGATTCACAGAAAAAAAATCAAACCTATTTAAGCTCAAAATGTGATTTCTTTCCATATATTGCTCCTCTGATTTTCCTGAAAAAAAAATCAATCCCTATGCTGATTGTATACTTGATTTTCATGGATTGAATACTTGTCAAACATGTATATCCCCAACACTGGAAACAACGAATATGCTTTCATTTCTCTGCATGATTTTCTGCAAGCAAAATACTGATTCTTTTGCCAAATATAAAGCACGATCTTCTTGACTGACTATGCAGAATTGATGTCTTCATTCATGCCACTTGTAACTTTGAGCATGGCTCGACCACCTTGTGAAAAACTGAATTTACTTGAACCAAAATAAAAACACAAACTGCTGCTTTAATGTTGAGTTGTGCATCATCATTATTTGGTCATGTGTTGTGTTGAACCCAGTTTTGAACCTAAAGCTTGTGCTATGCTGTTTTGTACTTTGATGTTGTACTACTGACTTGCATGTCTTGTGTCGTGCATATGTACTGTACCATGTATTTATGTTCACTTTTGCTCGCCCTTTTACTTTGAAAGCTGCTCCAATCATGTTGTGTACACACAGCTACACTTTTGAAGGTTTCTTGTGTTCATGTATCAATATATGTGAAACTGTGCTTGCCTTGATGTTGCATGATTTGTTGTTCATTGTTCTCGGCCCAATATCAAACATGTTGCATACAGTTTGTACTATGCTGTGTGTGTGTATATTTGCATTTAGCTATGCCCTGCTGAACTTCACACTGGCTTGACTCATATATGTTTGCTCGACAACTTTGTACATGCATCATCATGTTTGAGCTGTAGTTACACCATCTTGATTTGAGTTTGTTGAAGTTTCTTTGCTGATTTGAACTCCACTTCTTTTTTGCTGGCTCGACCATGTTTGAGCTGCACTTGTTTGTGCACTTTGACTTATTTTTTTTTTTTATTTGCTGACTTGTTATTTGGCTTTCATGAATGCTGGCTTGTCCATGTTTGACTTGTCAGTTGCACTGAGTTGAGCAGGTCCTAGTGGCTACTCCTCAGCTGCGTACTGATTGGCGTGGCAGTGCACACGTGTATTTATACACGTGTGTATATGCAGCCATCAGTCGGAAAAAAAATCAGATCGAGTCAGAAAAATGATGAGAAACACACCGAATTCTGAGGCAAATATAATTTCAAAAATAAAATTCACATCTGCATGTATTCAGTTTTTTTTTTTTTTTTTTTTTTTTTTATAATTTCTATTGCAGTGTACTGTGTGTGTGTTTCATGTGACAGGTGATGAGGTGATGACTGGACTGACTGTGAGCAGTGAAGATTGACAGAAGACTGAAGATACAAGACAGAAGATGAAACAGCGTGTATAAAAAGAATGTATAAAAGTCTGTATACTGAAAAGTAAACTGAATGAATGTATGAGTGTTGCAGTGAGGAGCTGTGTATATATGAAATGTACTGATGTCTGTAATAAACAAATTTGAAATGTACTGATGTCTGTAATAAACAAGTTTGATTGAAATAAAATATTATTTTATTGTTGTCAAACAAACTTGTCTATTTTGTTCTGTTATTTATTAGTACAAATATTCTGTGAGTGTTTAAATAGAGGAGTTTATAAGATTCATACTGTTGTGTTATTGAAATAAAATATTCAATTTAAATAGAATACAGTATGTTTATATCAATGTCTGTATGGTCGTATTCCATTTAAATATAAATATTATATTTCAGTCAGTGATGTATATGTTTAACAGTACGATTTCAAACACATTTATAATAATATTTATTTGGTTGTTATCATCAAACAAAAATCATATAATTGTGTATACAACAACGTTATATACAACACACACCAGTCATTCCTACTTAAAGGTTCATCCCACCCAAGGACTTAGCAAATATAACTAGTAGTTTCGTGTACCCCTAGCTGACCACATAGGTGCCGTCTGCCCCTATCTCCGCTAGGTGTACCCACTACTCCCCAAGCGATTGGCTCCCTAACGTAGATACCCGTGCTGGCCCCACAGTGGGGTGTATCACTCCCCAAAGTGGCAACCCGATACAATCAACGGTGCACGACTTATACCTACACGATGCAACAACGTCTTACCTACCAGCCCGGGTCCACACACGCATATGAAACCCGTTGGACTAGCGTTGCCACCGCTAACCCGTTTTGGCCTCTTATAGTCAAGCCCAGTATGCGTGTCCCGTCCTCGACTTGGGTCAAGCCCACAAAGATACGTTTTGGGTTACTGGTTGAAATGGGCCCCCACAAGCTACCCACCTAAGCTTGTCCCTTTTCTAGTGCATCCCACTTAACCCTTTAATCATGTTTAATTACATGTTTCCACTTGGTTAAGTATTCTAATCGTATTTTCTATTGCCACCCAAGGCAACCCACTAGATTTCCACATGCCACCCAAGGCACTTACTGATTTCCACATGCCACCCAAGGCACCCACTTAACCCCTCATGCCCCACTACATGCTTATCTGGTTAAGTGTTTCTTAATTGATTAAGAACGTAACCTTTGTAAAGACCTCTCACATTAGACTGTCTTTTATGGCAGCTGGATTTGCCGGTCGGGTCCGGGCAGCCTTACGCCATAACAGAGTCTAACCTCGTGTCTTTACACTTGTCACGTATTTAGTTTATTCCTAAGACCTCTCACATTGGGCCAATCATTTGTAGCCGCTGGATTTGTCGGTCGGGTCCGGGCAGTCTTATGCTATAAAAGGGTCCAACCTCGTGTCTTAGTCGATTAATTACACCAAATTAATCACCCCCATATTTTGAATTAATTTTCCCTAATTAATTCCAATTTAATGATGTACATAATTGACTCAATTATGTCCATCCACTTATGGTATGCAACTTCATACCAATTTCACCACAATTTTGTCACATGAATATTAACCCCATCGTTCCCCACGTAATACGCTAACATGACATACTTAAAAGGGAAGATTCATCATAAATACAATGGGTTCAACTTAGCATATCATTAGCATCAACATGGGTGTTAAAGGTGTCAACTTGCATATATGACCATAGCATCAAACCCAACTAGCATAAATAATCAACCCAAACTTGCATGAATCACATATGTCATAAAGAGGGTAACTTGCATAGATGTTCATGTCATAGACCTATCATAAAGGGTTAAACTTGCATACATGTCATAGGTCTAAAAAAGGATGAACTTGCATATGTTACTTCATATCATAAAAAGGGGTAAACATGCATATATATGCATGACATACAAAGGGGTAAACTTGCATATGTATGCATATCATACAAAGGTGTAAACTTGCACATGTTACTTGCATATAATCAAACACCAAACTTGCATAACATGTCATATATGAACTTGCATATAATCAAACACCAAACTTGCATAACATATCATATATGAACTTGCATATAATCAAACACCAAACTTGCATAACATATCATATATGAACTTGCATATAATCAAACACCAAACTTGCATAACATGGTGTCATAATGGATCAATGTTTATCATAGTGATTTGCATAACTAGCATCATGAACATATAGCATAAAACTTGCATAACTAGCATCATGAACATATAGCATAAAACTTGCATAACTAGCATCATGAACATATAGCATATGATAACATAACTTGCATTGATCCACATACATAACCATAACCTCATTATATCCTGTCATAATTAGTTTAGCAATTGCTTGCTAAAGGCATAGAAACTCACAACTTGTTGATTAGCACTCCTATGAAGAAGATTAAGTTGCTAGAGTTGATTAGAAGTTGATTTGAGAAGCTATCTTCTTCTAAAATTTGATGGAGGCTCCTTCTACTTGCATTTTGACGGCATGATGACGTTGTATCCAATTTTAGTATGAATTAGGGTAGTCTTAGGGTGTATTTATAGATTAGTTAAGTGTTTTAGGCCATAGGATTAACCCTAGGATAGTTTAGAGTCATCAGATCTCGTCACAAGCCACCAAACACAGCCCAAACCTGACCAATCTCACTCAAATGGTGCACCAGGCAAAACTGCCCGGCCACCTGTGTCGACACCCAAGTCGACAGGGCAGTCGACTTGGGTCTAGCTGTGTCGACTCCCAAGTCGACTCCCCTGTCGACTTGGGGCGGCTGGCGGGAATTTTCCCGCCTAGCTCCATTTCTGCATTTGAAATCTGTTTTTCAAAATTTGAATTTTCTGAAAACTTCTTCGGGCCTTAACTGGGTCATACGGACTCCGATTTTCGAAAACTCGGACTCTATTTCGCGTATTTTTCCGAGACGAACGCAATGGAATAGCCCGTTTCCCCTGATTCAGATCTTAAAATTTAATTCTGCCCTGATTTATATTATTACAAGTTATTCAACATACAGGGTGTTACATGTTCTAAAAGATTAACGTAGCCTCAAGCTTCACAACCGGGAAATGACAAAAATCAGGCAGGCAACATGGCTATGTGGGTCGCTCCCATTAGGAAGTATAATCACCTATCTAGAGAAATTCCTTTTACTTCTTTAATCTATTTCGATGCTGTCCCTTTTCGGGAAATGGTGGTTTGAGCCCAACCGTTGGTGATATACATTCGATACACTCAAGCGAAATGAGTGGTCGGTCATGTGTGGGCCGGGTTGCAAGACGTTCTTGTTGAACCCAGTGTATTCCCCTCTAGAGATACACTATCGGCAGGTGGTCCCATACCTTGTCATTGTTGGAATCCAATCTCCAATAAGCGCCCTGCGGTTTTTGATTTTATACTATATATATAGAGCGTGAGATGAAAGCGTTCTACTATTTGGTTATTTATTTGATTAGACATTATTGTAATATCACTGGATTTTGCTATAAAAAGGGTTTGGATTATAGTAAGGTAAAAACTGTCCGTGTTTATGTGTGGGCTGGTCTTACTATTATCCTTTCCTTTCAAAAGGTTTTTCAAAGTTAACCAATATGGTTGGAGTTTACTCACACCAGTCCCATGACTGACCTAGAGTTTATTTTATTTGTTGTTTTCCTAAACTCTTGGGTGCCCAAATTTGTACGGGCAGTCAAGTGTTTCAGGCTTTTACAAATACACTTGAAGGAGCTTGAAGCAGGAGGCTCCACCATTAGTTATTTAGAGTTATTTCCGCTGTATCAAATGCTGTGTTGTACTCTAATAATGGTATGTATATATGACACAAAGTTTTGTATTTCAAAAGTTATGTTATATAATATATTTTATTCGTTCCGCTGTGAGATTATGTGTTGTTATTTCTGTTCTTCTTCTATCTTTTCTATTTTCTTTAACTCTAATGACTCGTATTTCTGTATTATTTGAGTTGGACGTGGGTTGTATTAGTTAGCTCAGATAGTACAGATTTGCGGGCAGTTACATCTAGAGTTAAATTTTTTTTAAAGAGAAGGAAGGAGAGAGTGAGGAGGAAGGAGGAGAGGAGGAGGATAAGGAGGAGGAGGGAAAGAGGAGGTAGTGGCTGACGGTGGTGGCGGAGGGAGAGGCTACGACGGAAACATCTTGGGGGAGCATGCCATTAAAAAAAGAAAAGAGGAAGAAAGGAGGAAGGGAGAAAAGTGAATGAAGAGAAGAAGGAAAAGTGATTATATGCTCGTTTCTCTCCGGATCGCCAGACTGCAAATGATCTCCGTTTGCGACTAATTTCGGACATGAAATAATACACGGCAAGATGAATTCAACGAACCAAGTTTCGTCGAATTCCGAGTTCGTTTGATCTTCCGTTTAATTTCTCAAACAGGCTCAAATAATGTTCAAAAAATGCGATTTGAGCATACCTTTTTCTCTTGTATTCCCAAATGCTAACTCATACCCTTTTGGATTTAACCATTATTTGACGATTCGAACCCAAAAAAAAGTGGAATTGATTTCTGAGATTGTCTCAATAATGTTCCTTTTTAAACTGATCGCCTGTTTTTGAACAAATGGTTTTGCCTCGCACAGCCACATACTGAGTCCGTTTGGCGTGAATTTGGAAATCCAACAATAATTTGTCATTATGAATCCAACAAGATTGGTCTCGTCGAATTCTGAGCTTCCTTGCAAAATTTCACTTTTTAAGGGCTATGCGATGATTTTAAAATTCGAATTTTTAAAATTTTCAAAAACAAAGCTACTAAATCAATTTAATAATTTTACTGAGTTTGTTTTATGTCAAATAAAATATGAAAACTAAATTTAAAATTATTCTCCAATTTTATTTAGCAAAAATAACCAATTTATATTCAAAATTCATTTAAATAGCTTAAATTAAAATTTTAAATTGGTTCTGAAGATACGGGTTGTTACACTTTAAGTTTTTGTTGCATGTATATAACATGAGCACAAGCCAAAGCTATATTTATATATATATATATATTCAGCTTCACACGTAGATAGTTAAATGCAATTTTGTTTCTTGCTGAACCAAGAGACAAGTGATTTGCTAATAAAGTGACAGGTACCACTTGTACGTTTTCGATCCGTCTGTGATCCTCCAAAATTAGCATCACTGAAGGATACTAACTCAGAGGAAGATTCTTTTGGATAGAAAAGTACGAAATCCTGGGTATTTCTTAGATAACGTAATATACGTTTTACAATTATAAGTGTTATTCCTTTGGATTTGCCTGAAATCATGCACATAAACAAATACTCATCATTATATCCGGTCCACTTGCTGTTAAATACAATAAGGATCCTATCATACTACAATATAATTTTTGGTTAAAAGTTTTACCATTTTCATCTCATCGTGATGTATTGTTGTACTCATAAGAGTTGGTTTAGTAGAAGTGTTTTCCATTCCAAAGGTGGTGGCTTTTATTGGTGACTGCAATAACTGCTTGAGCGATGACGAGGTAGATACGAAGGTTGTGCATGGACTAGTGATGGATATTGCGACTTCGATTTGGTGTAGGAGGAAAATCATGATTTAATTTAGGGGTAGATAATTTGGTCGGGAAAAAAAATAAAAGGAGAATGATATGATTTTTCTTCATCACTTTCCCTTATATATATCTCGAAAAGAAGGGGGACGCCATAAGTTAAGTGAAGCACGTGGAAAACAATTTAGGCACCGAGGACAGGTGTTAATTTAATTAGAGAAATGAAGACAAATGTCCATTATAAATGTTAAATTTCAAACAAATGTACAGACTTATAATTTAGTTTTAAACTAAGAATAAAATTGTTTTGTAAATACAATATTTATCCAATACTCATAAAAAATATGGATGATGATACAATTGGCGAACGTTGACAGATTTCTTGTTTCTAACTTGGAATTAAAGATTTGGGACAACAAATGTTCGAATTTCATGAAACCAAAACTATTGTTAATTCAAGAATATGATTTGGTATTGTTTGTTCTAATTCAGTCAAATCCTAATAATATTGGATCTTTAACTATTTACTTGAATTCAAGAATCAATGTTAAATAGAAATTTGATTTCATGCTTATTTTCGACTATACGAATTCCAAATTAACTTATTATTATATTCAATATTTTAAAACGAACATACTTATTTTAAGTTTTCATTCAAAACCAAGTTCAAATAGATTAGATTTAAATTACTAAGCTAAATTTCAAGTATAAACATTGATTTCAATTTGTAGGTTAAATTTCAAATTTATACCTCAAAATCAAATATTTAAACACATTATATTTAAATTAATTATAATATTAATATAAAACATTCGATTAAACTAATTAATTGTTTTAAAATGTTGAAATTGTCAGGTTGCCTCGGTAACTCATAGTGGTTATGGACAAAAGTTGGTATTGGAGGACCAATGACAGATGTTTATCAATTATGAGGAATTGAATGAAAATTAATGGAGCTTGGAAGATTATTCTATATTACAATAAAGGAAGCTATACGGAATATGTTTTAGTTTTTTATTTTAATCCAGAAGAAGTAAGGAGAAAGAGATATAACCTTTCCATACCTATAGTTTGCAAATTAATCACCCCACCTCCGTTAAGGTCACTCACAAAGGGAATGCCTTAACTTTGGTGGAGGGTTATAGGTACAAGACACAAAAAAATTTACAAGACAGATAAATATAAGCAGCGAAATTTAAATATTTATTGCATACGTGGTTCAATACAAAAGCGTTACATCAAATTGTCTCAAAATAACTTCCAAAACATTACAACATGATTTCTGTCTTGATTATTTAATAAAGAAGCATAAACCAAAAATAAAACTGCATAAATCCCCAAGGATAATGTCCAAGAGCTATAGCCAAGGTGAGAGAGAGAGTCCAAATCATACATCTACTTTCTTGAAGCTTGCAAAGAGTCTGACTAAGCTGCAGTATTCCCTCCCTGTGGACCTTGGGGGGGGGGGGGAAACGGAAGAAAAGAGGGCGAAAGAAAAAATGTCAGACAATAAGTCTGGTAAGTTCGGTGATTACTAGTATTTAAACAAGAAAAGGGATCATGACAGTAATAACAGAACATAGGACAATACCTTAATATAAGATAAGAGGAACATGTGATCACACCCATTACTATAGTCTCTGCACCAACTTAACCATTGGTTCAACCAGCTCTACGTGTTCATAATAAACGATCCCCTTAATGATCGACTCCTACTCGCATGGATTCATATCCTGTGTCATTCGGCCCCACTTGACTGTAAATACCTGTGCTGGTCCCACCATGGGGTGTATCAGTCCCTTTGGTGGCAACCCGACACGATTCATGATGCATAGTGTATACTACTGATGACCAGTGCCTGATTTTTCAACCCCGGAGTACGTGCATGCCCACACTCCGTCGGAACCAATACTGGCCCACCAACCGCCGACGTTTTGACTACTTATACTCAGCCCAGTAGTCGTGCCCCACCCTGCCTAGTTTCAGGGTACCATGATACATCTATGTGAGTTACTGCTGAAATGGGTCCCCGTTACTAGGGTTTTTTAATCAACATGTTTATTTGGTAAAGTATCCAAGTTTACTTAACCCCACCCATTCGTTTAGTTAACATGTTGAATCGGTTAAGTGTTTCCCTAATTGACTTAACCCCACCAATCCCGACTTAGCTTTAATTTATTCATTAAAGCACCAACCACTCACATTAGACAGGTCTTGTTGTGGTCACTGGATATGTCTGTCGGTTCCGGGCAGATTTACACCATAACTCAGTCTAACCTCGGGTTCTTTTCGGGCTTGATGCACTAACCACCCACATTAGACAGGTCTTGTTGTGGTCACTGGACATGCCGGTCGGTTCCGGGCAGATTTATACCACAACTCAGTCTAACCTCGGGTTAGGCATATTCGTCTTTTCTTAATTCACATATTTTCTATATATGTCTAATTTCTTTATGTATGTTAATTTTAATTTTTTCATGCCATAATTATCCTTTGATTATGCTCACCATAAATGGTATATCAAATATACCATCTAATGAACAAATCTATGCCATGAATTTTTCATATTTTCCCATCGCTACCCCCGTGGAACGTACGCATGAATCACATAAAATGTTGGGCTAGTAAATTAGCCCAACCCATAAACAAGAAAAGGGGTAATAAACAAGGGACATAAAATAAACATAAAATAGCATACATTTCAACTTGTCATGTGTAACTTGGCATTGAGGTATCATTAACTTTAATTAAATGGGTAAAGGTGAACTTGTGACTAAGTTGGGTCTAATTGTCATGTAAACTTGACAAAGGTCTAGAATGGAGGTTTAACATATAATCACAGTTTCAACCCACAACTTAGCGTATTAACTTATGTATGTCAAAACATAAGAAAGCTACTATAATCATTTTTAAATCGTAACTTAGCATATTGACTTATGTATGTCAAAACATAAAAAAAACTACTATAATCATTTTTACAACATAAATATATTCAACCTAACATGAATATACATGAGTGTTGATCTAACATATAAGCATGTGTTTTAGATCATAAACTTGCAAATAACCACCAATTTATAACATGACATATTTCACCATTTAATTGGCAAAATAAATCCATTACCCAATCATAATAGATTCCAATAACATACAATATGTTCATCACCACAAGCATATAGATATGATTAATATATAATATGTTCGTCACCACAAGCATATAGACATGATTAATTTCAACGATACTATAAGATAAACGAGAATCAAATCTTATACATAAGCATCACTCTATATTCGAATTACAACATGTCATGATTCATTTGAAACATTTAAATCTACGTAATAACCAACTTACAATCTAAAAAGGAATTCTTGCGTTCGGAAATCTGAATTCTGAAATTGGTAAGCTCGCCTTTGATGTAGATCGTTGAATTTGATAACTTTTAATTTGATTTTTGATTCAAGTTCTTATCTTGTCTTTGAATTGGTGATGGCTACTCCAAGTTCTCAATTGACAACATGATAGTTCTAGGATTATTTTTGTGTGATTTTTAGGTTTGAGCATTGGGTTGTTTATATAAAATTTCAATTCAATTTGAACCATCGGGTGATCCTAGGGTTAATTGCAACCATTCAGACCAGATCAGAACTATCCAGAAACCTTAGTGACTCAGCAGCAAGTCATCAGTCATCAAAATTCAGATCTGGTCGGGGTGGGGGGGGTGGGGGGGGGGAGGTAGGTCGACCCCTGGGGGGAGGTCGACACTAGGGTGGACCCCATGGTTGACCTGGGTCCTAGGCGGGAATTTCCCCCCCAGCCCGCTTCTGACTTCTGATTTGAATTTGAATTTGTTTTCGAGCTGTTTGAATTTATTTGAATTTTCTGGAAACTTCTGACAGCCATAACTTCCTCATACGAAGTCCAATTTACGCAAAATCGGACTCTATCTCAACCAAAATTCCGAGACGAACACAATGGCATAAACCATTTCCTTAATTCTCACATTTTAAATTAAGTATTGTTTAATTCGTTACTATACCGTTAACAGAAAATACGGGGTGTTACATTCTCCCCTCCTTTTAGGATTTCGTCCCCGAAATCTTCAAGTCGAGAATAACTTATATCCTACCATCCAATCACCCATCTACTCAACCATCAAACACAGGCGTCCATTGTCCTTAAATGATTTCTAATGCTTCATAATCATATGCATTGTGTGTGTACATGTCCTTATCTAATGCAAAATCAGGCGGTCTACTGATTCAGTTGACCTCCTTAATGCAAATTATGTCAGTGCCATGAGTCCATTATGAATGCAATTTTTCCTACTCAAAATTTCTTACATGAATGCACAATCATTCATACAAATGCAATGTCCATATGATAACACATCAAGTTTTAATCCATAAACCAATACATATATGCATATGGAATATGGAAGTGACTGAGCCGATCTAATACCTAATGTGTGTATATATGCATCCACTAGCAACCACTAGCAACCACTTGCAACCACTTGCAACCATCAATCATAACATGTTTCAATTACATGTTTACATACAAATGGGTTCCAACCTAAGGATAAAGGATAGGATCAAGGAGATATACCTAAAAAGATAGATACGAGCATAAACTTAAGGAAAAAGAGATTAAAGACATACCCTCAAAAAGAAAAGGGTAGGTTGCGCGTATTCTGTCCTCAGTTTCCCAAGTCGCATCTTCCTTGGTGTCGCTCCATTGAACTTTGACGAACTTAACTTCACGGTTGCGTAGCTTTTTGACTTATGTTCCCAAGATACGGGTTGGAACTCTCCTCACAGTTGCTTCTCGTTCAACTTCAACTTCCTCTAGCATACTTGGTTCTACCACTTCCGCAGACTCGTGTAAGCATTTCCGCAGGTGAGAGACATGAAATACATTATGAATCCCAACCAATCTTTCAGGGAGCTGTACCCTATAAGCCATCTTCCCAACCTTCTCGATGATAGGGAACGACCCTACAAATATTGGTGCTAACTTTCCTGCAGATCCAAAGCGAACGACGTTCCTCGAAGGAGATACTTTAAGGAATACCTTGTCTCCAACTTCGAACTCAAGGTAAGTTCTTCTTTTGTCTGTGTAGGACTTCTATTTATCTTGGGCAGTCTTCATTCTTCTTTGTATCAAGTCTACTTTCTCTGAAGTTTCCCTAATCATGTCTGGTCCAAGTATGAGCTTGTCTGTGGACTCCCACCAGCAAGTTGGTGACCTGCACGGTCTTCCATATAAAGCTTCGAAAGGCACCATGCCTATGGTGGCTTGGTAGCTATTGTTGTAAGCGAATTCCACCGAAGGTAGATGATCCTACCATGTACCTCCGAAGTCAATAATGCATAATCTCAAGAGGTCTTCTAATACTCTATTGACTCTTTCGGTTTGGCCATCGGTTTGAGGGTGATAGGCCGTGCTTAAGCATAACTGTGTGCCTACAACCTCTTGTAAACTCTTCCAAAACTCGCTCGTGAAGATATGGTCTCGATCACTCACTATGCTGGAGGGTATCCCATGGAGTCAAATTATCTCCTTAAGATATATGGATGTTAGAGATGAGGCAGTCCTTCTACTCTTGATGGGTATAAAGTGGGCGATTTTTGTGAGCCTGTCCACTAGTATCCAAATGCTGGTATTGCCCCTTCTTGACCTAGGCAATCCATCTATAAAGTCCATCGAGATGCTATCCCATTTCCACTGTGGGACCTCTAGAGTATGGAGCAGACCACCAGGCTTCTTCTGCTCCGCCTTGACTTGTTGGCATATTAAACACTTAGAAACAAATTCAGCCACGTCTTTCTTCATGTCATTCCAAAAGAAAACTCTTTTGATATCCTTATGCATTTTGTCTCCGCCTGGGTGTATGGTCAGCTTGGAATGGTGTGCCTCTTCTAGAACTGCCTTTACCAAATCCCGTACTTGTGGGACACATAGTCTTCCATCTCGTCTCAACCAGCCCTTGGCATCAATGGAGTATCTATTGAGGTGACTGGAAGTCTCACCCCTAATTAACTTGTCCATCACATTGGCTATCTGAGCGTCTTCTCTTTGCGCGGCTCCGATTGAGTCTAATAGAGTTGGTCGCACTTCTAATGTTGCTAGCAAGCCAGGTACAAAGTCAGAGGAGGGTCTGAAGTTAAAGCTTGCTATGAACTTCAAGTTTTGCCTTTCCACAAAGAGAGGGCTTAAGGCCAGCTTCTTTCTACTTAAGGCGTCTGCTACTGCATTGCCCTTGCCAGGAGTGTAGGAAATATCCAAATCGAACGAGGCAAGAAACTCCATCCATCTTTGCTGCCACAAATTGAGATCTTTCTGCGAGAAAAGGTATTTCAATGATTTATGGTCAGTATACAGTTCAAATTTCTTACCTAGGAGATAATGGCGCCAAGACTTAAGTGCAAAAACGATGGCTACTAATTCTAGGTCATGGCTTGGGTAGTTTTTCTCGTTTACTTTCAATTGTCTTCCACCATAAGCCACTACCTTCCCTTCTTCCATTAGAACAGCGCCTAGTCCCATTCCACATGCATCTGTGTATACTGTAAACATGTTGCTTCCATCAGGCAATGTCAGAACTGGGGCTTTTGTTAGAGCCCTTTTCAAACGTTGGAAAGCAATATCGCAATCCAAATCCTAATTGAAATCTAGGTTCTTCTTTGTCAATCTTGTCAGTGGAGCTGAGATTTTTGCAAAATCTTTGATAAATTTTCGACAAAAGCCTGCTAGCCCGAGAAAGCTTTGGACTTCGGTTGCGTTTCGAGGAACCTTCCAATCTTGCACAGCAACCACTTTCGCGGGGTCCACAGCTATCCCATCTTTTGACTCCACGTGTCCAAGGAACCTAACTTCTTCTCTCCAGAAATGGCATTTGGAGAATTTCGTCTTCAACTGATGTGCACGGAGAGTATCCATGACTTCTTTTAGATGCCGAGCATGCTCTTCCTCATTCTTTGAGAAGATCAAAATATCGTCTACGAAGACTACCACAAACTTATTAAGGAACTCTCGGAACACCCTGCTCATTAAATCAACGAAGTAAGCGGGTGCATTTGTCAGGCCGAAGGGCATGACAAGCCACTCGAAGAAACCATTTGGGGTTCTGAATGCGGTCTTATCAATGCTGTCTTCAGCCACCCTTAGCTGATGAAACCCGATAGCCAAATCTAATTGGGAGAAAACTGATGCACCTACAAGCTGATCGAACAAATCATCTATTCTCGGGAGTGGGTGCCTATTCCTTTTGGTCAGCTTGTTTAGCTCCCTATAATCAACGAACAGGCGAAGCGAACCGTCCGCTTTAGTTGCGAACACTACTGGAGCATCCCATTCAGAAATACTCTACCTTATAAACCCCTTCTCAAGCAATTCTTTAACTTGCTTGCTGAGTTCTTTCCTTTCCCTCGGAGCCATGTGTCTAACGGGTAAAGCAACGGGTTTTGCATTGTCCACGAGGTATATGCGGAAATCTATCTCCCGCTTTGGAGGTAAGCTCTTTACCTCTTCAAACACATCCGAGTATTCACGGACTACCCTTAAAGACTGCAAGTTCTCAACAGACGCATCAAGAGACTCTAGATAACTAAGCATAACGGAGTTCATGGGATTACAAGAAATTTCGAGAGTGTTATCGAGGCGAGTCATGAGTCTAACCACTCTCTTTTCGCAATCGAGGACGACACCATTACTGGATAGCCAGTCCATGCCTAGAATCAACCCATAGCCCGTGAAGCCCAAAACAAAGGCATTACATCTAAACCCAAAGCTTAGTATAGATATTTTCAAATCCAAACAAACCATTGACAAATAAGCTGAGCCCCTGATTGGATTTGAAACAACCAAGGGATCCTCTACTATACTGGTGTCTAGGTGTAGAGATTCCACTAAAGCAGTAGATATAAAAGAGTGCGATGCGCCAGAATTAAATAGTGAACGTACAGGATGATCAAAAAGATAGACTAAACTTTCGACAGATATATTTCTACCTCATTCTTGCTGTAACACCCCGAATTTCAGTTAATACTAATATTCACTAATTACAGAATTAATAATCTCAGATGTGAGAATCAGGGGAAACGGGTTACGTCATTGTGTTCGTCTCGGAAAAATACGCGAAATAGAGTCCGAAATTTTGTAAATCGGAGTCCGTATGACCCGGTTAAGGCCCAAAGAAGTTTTCGGGAAATTTGAATTTCGAAACATGCAGAAATGGGGGCCAGGCGGGAAAACTCCCGCCCAGCCAAGTCGACTTGGCTGTCGACAGGGCTGTCGACTTGCCTGTCGACATGCCTCTCGACTTGGCAGTCGACAGGGCTGTCGACTTGCCCTATCGGCTGATTCTGGCCTGGGTGCACCTGGTTGAGTTTTGGGCTGGGTTGGAGGGCTTGGGACGAAATCTGACGGACCTAAACTAACCTAGGGTTAATCTAAGGGTCTAAAACACAACCTAATCCTATAAATAAGACCCTAAGCTAGCCCTAAATGATCATAATCCTATCCTCTAACTAAACTATGCCAAAATTTTCTATGATAATGGCCTCCACTCAAAACCCTAGCCTCCATCCTCTTTCTAAACTATTTCTATGAAGGCTTTCATGTTCATACAAGCATTTTTAAGTTGTATGAGTGATCATTAGCTTGCATTCATCATCAAGTTGCAAGCTTTATTTTCAAGGCTAGAGTTTTTGGGTGATTTTTGGCAAGGGTTTTCTTATTGGAGTTTAGTGGTGAGTTTCTATAGCCTTAATAATCAATTGTTAAATTGATTATGATAGGATATGAAAAGATATGGCTATGTTTGTGGATCAATGTTTTTATGCAAGTTTAGTATAGTATATGTTGTGTGTTTTGCAAGTTTTATGCTATATGTTATGCAAGTTTAATGCTATGTTTTATGATGCTCATTATGCAAAACACTATGTTGAACATTGATTCATATGTAACATGTTATGCAAGCTATATGTGAGATTATATGCAAGTTCATATGTAACATGTTATGCAAGCTATATGTGAGATTATATGCAAGTTCATATGTAACATGTAATGCAAGTTATGTGCATGATTATATGCAAGTTCATATGTAACATGTTATGCAAGTTATGTGTTTGGTTATATGCAAGTTATGTGCATGATTATATGCAAGTTCATATGTAACATGTTATGCAAGCTATATGTGAGATTATATGCAAGTTCATATGTAACATGTAATGCAAGTTATGTGCATGATTATATGCAAGTTCATATGTAACATGTTATGCAAGTTATGTGTTTGGTTATATGCAAGTTATGTGCATGATTATATGCAAGTTCATATGTAACATGTTATGCAAGTTATGTGTTTGGTTATATGCAAGTTAACATGTGACATGCTATGCAAGTTCACACCTTTGTATGACATAAGAATCATATGCAAGTTACCCCTTTTGTGACATATGTGCTTCATGCAAGTTTGGGTTAAATGCTAGTTGGGTTTAATGTATGCTCATATATGCAAGTTGACACCTTTTAAACCCATGATAAAGTTATATGCTATGTTGGTTAAACCCATGGCATTTGTGATGAATCTTCCCTTTATTATGTCATGTTATGAGAACGAATTACGTGGGGAACGATGGGGTTAATATGCATGTTAATAAAATGGTGTGAAATGGGTATGCTTAAGCATAACATAAAGTGAATGGACATAATTGGGAATTTACCTATTAAGTTAGGTCTACCCATATTATGGAATTGGGAATTTACCTATTGAGTTAGGTCTACCCATATTCTTGAAATTGGTAATTAATTAGGGATAATTAATACAAATTATGGGGGTGATTAATTAGGTGTAATTAATCGACTAAGACACGAGGTTGGACCCTTTTGTAGCATAAGACTGCCCGGAACCGACCGGCAAATCCAGCAGCTACAAATGATTGGCCCAATGTGAGAGGTCTTAGTCATAAACTAAATACGTGACAAGTGTAAAGACACGAGGTTAGACTCTGTTATGGTGTAAGGCTGCCCGGAACCAACCGGCATATCCAGCTGCCATAAAAGACAGTCTAATGTGAGAGGTCTTTACAAAGGTTACGATCTTAATTAATTAAGAAACACTTAACCAAATTAGCATGTAGTGGGGCATGAGGGGTTAAGTGGGTGCCTTGGGCGGCATGTAGTAACTAGTGGGGGTGCCTTGGGTGGCATGAGGAAACTAGTAGGTTGCCTTGGGTGGCAATAGAAAATACGATTAGAATACTTAACCAAAGTGGAACATGTAATTAAACATGATTAAAGGGTTAAGTAAGTGCCTTGGGTGGCATGTGGGAATCAAGTAAGTGCCTTGGGTGGCATGTGGAAATCTAGTGGGTGCCTTGAGTGGCAATTAAAATATGATTAAAAGACTTAACCAAAATTTATAACATGTAAGTGGACATGGTTAAAGGGTTAAGTGGGATTCACTAGAAATGACAAGCTTAGGTGGGTAGCTTGTGGGGGCCCATTTCAACCAATATCCCAAACGTATCTTTGTGGGCTCGACCCAAGTCGAGGACGGGACATGCATATTGGGCTTGACTGTAAGAGGCCAAAACGGGTTAGCGGTGGCAACGCAAGTCCAACGGGTTTCATATGCGTGTGTGGACCCGGGCTGGTAAGTAAGACGTTGTTGCATCGTGTAGGTATAAGCCGTGCACCGTTGATATTATCAGGTTGCCACTTTGGGGAATGATACACCCCACTGTGGGGCCAGCACGGGTATCTACGTTAGGGAGCCGATCGCTTGGGGAGTAGTGGGTACACCTAGTGGAGATAGGGGCAGACGGCACCTATGTAGTCAGCTAGGGGTGCACGAAACTACTATTAAAAATTACTAAGTACACTTAGTGGGATCAACCTTTAAGTAGGAATTACCCTTGGGTGGGTAGAACTGGTGTGGTGCAGTGTAGGAATTACCCTTCGGTGGGTAGATCTGGGGTGGTGCAGTGTAGTAATTATCCTTGGGTGCGTAAATGCGTCTTTTCGGTTATCTTAGTACATCCTGTGTTTAGTTGGCTACTTAGTTTAGTCATTATCCCCAGAGGTACCGTACCTTGTTTATATCATACCCTAATTACTTTAATGATTGTATTGTTAAGGTTATAGGACTCGCTCAGACTTTTGTCTGACCCCGTTGTTTTTTTATCTTTTTTTCCAACCCTTAGGTTATCAGAGTGGGCCTAGCACTAGTGGGCTTGGATCAGACCGCTATATCAATTTTTTTGGGGCTTGGACCGTAGAAGTAAAGCTCGGTTTATCTTTTCTATTATGGCTATTATCTATGTAGTGGGATTATGTACTTCTATTTTATCAGGATGGATATTATGTACTTGACTCTTGTTATGGTTTTGTGATGTAACCAAGCATGTTTTACTTTCCACTGCAATGAAATGATGTTTTAAATTTTCAAGTATTACTTATATCTGTCTTGTTGTAATTTTTATGTTCTATACTCACTAAAAATACTCCACCGAAACTAAGGCATTCCCTTAGTGAGTGATCTTAGCGGGTGTGGGGTGTTACACGTGGTATCAGAGCTTAAGGTTACCAGAACAGATAAAATTTTTAGAAAAACTATTTTCTAAGAATATTTTTGAAAGGAGTATTTTCAAAAACATGTCTTTTAAGAGAAAAGTTTTTGAAAGAAAAGCATAATCCCCAATAGCCATATCTATATCTTTCAAATTCTCCGTTTTGAATCTCTTCCTCTCTCGTTTTGAGTTTCCCCTCCGCGTATAGATGATCTTTCTAAGATAGATAAGAATGGAAAACCACTTCAAGGGACTTAGACATTAGTCGGACTAGAAGTTGGTTCAAGAAGGAGGAGGACTTGTAGGTACCTATTGGATAGACAATGGGAGGAAGGCTCAAATAGTTGCTTGGTTAATGAAGAGCGAAACCTCATTTTGATGGGAGGTTACGAGTGGAGAATGGGAAGAAGAGGACTAGTAGTTATCCTTTTAGGAGGAATAGGACACCTTATTAGGATTGTCCAAAGAGGCAAGGGCAAGGTACGGAATCTCCTGGAGGGTAGTTGTATTCCCTCACGGCTAGTGTACCAGATGGGGATAGGACCGTCTAGGTTGGAATTTGGATTTCTTTTTTATCCGGTTCGGACTTTATTTGATTCTGACGCATCGAGTTCGTTTATCTCATCATTGTTAGTTGAGTCACTGCACTTAGACACCAGTTTAGTAGATGATCCCTTAGTTGTTTCAAACCCAATTGGGGCTCCATGATGTGTTTGGGTTTGAAAGTTTCTATACTTAGTGTTGAGTTTAGATGTGATGCTTTTTGGGCTTCACGGGCTATGGGTTAGTTTTGGGCATGGACTGGTTATCCAGTAGTGGTGTCGTTCTTGATTTTGAAGGGAGAGTTGTTAGGCTTATGACCCGCTTGGGTAACACTCTCGAGATCTCTTGTACTCCCATGGAATCTGTTATGCTAAGTTATCTAGAATCGCTTGATACGTCGGTCGAGAGTTTGCGATCTGTTAGAGTGGTCCGGGAATACTCGCATGTGTTTGAGGAGGTGAAGGGCTTACCTCCGGAGCGGGAGATTGACTTCCGAATATATCTGGTAGACAATGCCAAACCAGTATCTTGGCCAGTGTGCCACATGGCTCCTCGTGAGAGGAGGGAACTCCATAAGCAAGTAGGCGATTTGCTTGAGAAGGGGTTCATAAGACGAAATATATCGGAGTGGGGTGCTCCAGTAGTTTTTGCCACGAAGGCGGATGGGTCCCTCAGACTTTGTGTAGGCTAAAGAGAACTAAATAAACTCACAAAGAAGAATAGACACCCATTGCCGAGGATTGATGATCTCTTTGATCAGTTGGTTGGCGCCTCAGTGTTTTCGTAGTTGGACTTAGCCACGGGGTTTCATCAGTTGAGAGTGGCTGAGGATAGTATAGAGAAGACTACATTTAGGACTCCGGATGGTTTTTATGAGTGGCTGGTGATGCCATTTGGTTTGACGAACGCCCCCGCATACTTTGTTGATTTGATGAGAAGGGTGTTCAGGGAGTACCTAAATAAGTTTGTGATGGTCTTTGTAAATGACATCTTGGTCTTTTCTAGGAGCGAAATGAGTTTTCGTGTGTGCTTAATAGGTTGAGCAAAGCCAGTTATGGGAAAAACGGTGGTTTTGGAGCGAGACTGGCGAGGACATCCAAAGTTGGTCAAAGGCTTAATTGTTTAGCCATTTTTACTAGTATCATCTCACGTAGGTCGTCTGAACTCGAAGGAGATATCCCTTGGGTGTTTGTCTGATATTGGTTTAGGCCTTTGGGGCTTGCACTTGGGGGATGTCAAGTTCGACTAGGATGGTCTGCGTGAGAGATGGACAGTTGTGATGATTTTGGATGGGGTAATATCCTGGTTTTCTCTAAAAGTGGAGAAGAGCATGCCCTACATCTTAGGGAAGTGTTGGAGACTCTTCGAGCGCATAGTCTTAGGACAGCAAAAGTGGATGGGATTCTTAGCATCCTATGAGTTTGAGATAGCGTATACCCATGGCAAGGGTAACGTGGTAGCGGACGCCTTAAGTAGAAAAAGGTTGTCCTTGAGTTCATTGTTCGTTGAACGACGGAGCTTAGAGTTTATTTCTATGTTTGACTTTAGACCTTCCGTTGACTTTGTACTCGGTTTGCTAGCCTCCTTGGAGGTTAGGCCTACTCTTTTGGGGCGGATTGGCGGAGCACAGCGAGACGACCCACAGTTGGTTGAGTTAGTAGAGAAGCTCATGAGGAGGGGGAGTCGTCCAGCCATTTGAGTAGGTACACCCTAGATGGTAAGGGGTGGTTGCGTAGAGACGGTAGACTTTGTGTACCGCAAGACGAGGGTTTGAGGAAGGCTATACTTGATGATGCACATCGTTCGAAGATGACCATTCATCTCGGTAGGGACAAGATGTACCAAGACATGAAGCGAGTTTTCTTTTGGGTCGGTATGAAGAAAGACGCGGCCGAGTATGTCGCTAGATGCTTGGTGTGCCAACAAGTAAAAGCGGAGCAAAAGAAACCCGGTGGGTTGCTTCACCCATTGGAAGTTCCGCTATGGAAGTGGGATAGTGTCTCGATGGATTTTGTCGATGGATTACCGAGATCGAGGAAGGGTAATACGGGAATTTGGGGTGTGGTAGACAGACTTACTAAGAGTGCCCATTTTATACCCGTGAAGAGTAAGAGGACTGCTGCAGAGCTAGCTTCAGTTTACATTCGAGAGATTGTTAGATTACATGGTGTACCTTCCAGTATAGTGAGCGATCGAGATCCTATCTTCACTAGCGAGTTTTGGAAGAGTTTGCAAGAGGCGGTAGGGACTCCGTTATGTTTGAGTACCGCATATCATCCTCAGACGGACGGCCAGACCGAGAGGGTGAATCGTATTTTAGAAGACCTTTTGAGGCTATGTATCTTGAATTTTGGAGGTACAGGGGAAGAGTATCTTCCATTGGTGGAGTTCGCGTATAATAACAGCTTTCAGTCTAGTATTGGCATGGCTCCTTTCGAAGCTCTTTATGGAAGGCCTTGTCGATCACCTACATGTTGGTAGGAATCTACGGATGAGATCTTGCTTGGGCCCGATATGGTTAGAAAGACTTCGGAAAAGATTGATTTGATTCGAAGAAGGATGAAAGCGGCGCAAGACAGACATAAATCTTATGCGGACAAGAGGAAAGCAGAGCTTAAGTTTGATGTTGGGGACATGGTTTTATCAAGGTATCTCCGTTACAGAATGTGGTTCGCTTTGGATCTGTTGGAAAGTTAGCACCAAGGGTTGTTGGGCCGTTTCCTATTAAGGAAAGGATTGGACAGATGGCATATAGAGTGGAGTTTCCCGACAGGCTTAGTGGTGTACATGATGTATTCCATGTGTCACATTTGAGGAAGTGCCTACATGAGACCGCTGAGGTGGTAGAGCCGGGCTTGCTTAAAGAAGTAGAGATAGAGCGTGATGAGACGATTCGACGAGCTCCTACTCGCATCCTTGGGTCAGAGACTAGGAAGTTGAGGAATCGAGAGGTTCAACTAGTCAAAGTGTAATGGGGAGAAGATGAGAGCAACGCTACTTTAGAGACAGAAGAGAAGATGCGTTCATTATACCCATTCCTTTTTAGGATATGCCTTTTAATTTCTCCTTTATCGTTTGACTAGTACTTATCTTATCTGTAGTATGTCCTCTTGTTAGTACCTTTGACCTTTAGATAGGGTAAACCTATGGTTGAAACATGTGTTTGAGACATGTTATGATTGATGGATGCATGTGGATGCAACTGTTTGCTAGTGGTTGCTCGTGGATGCATATACACACACTCTAGACACTAGATCGGCTCAGTCACTTCATATTGCATATTGCATATAATTGTGTGTAGGTAGCTAAATTGATGGATGTATAATGGTTGTGTTATCATATGGATGATGCATTTTGGTGAATGATTGTGCACTCATATAGATACAGTATGTGTCGATAGGGTTCTCTCGCATACATATTGGATGCATGGCACTATCATGGTTTGCATATGTTCATACATTAGATAGGGAACATATACACACACTCTTTGCATATGCTCATACATCATTAGAAATTTTTTTAAGGACAATGGATGCCCGTGTTTGATGAATTGAGTAGATGGTTGTTTGGATGGTAGGATATGCATTCTCCTTAGCTTAGAGATTTCGGGGACGAAATCCTTTAAGGAGGGGAGAATGTAACACCCCGAATTTCAGTTAATACTAATATTCACTAATTACAGAATTAATAATCTCAGATGTGAGAATCAGGGGAAAAGGGTTACGTCATTGTGTTCGTCTCGGAAAAATACGCGAAATAGAGTCCAAAATTTTGTAAATCGGAGTCCGTATGACCCGGTTAAGGCCCAAAGAAGTTTTCGGGAAATTTGAATTTCGAAACATGCAGAAATGGGGGCCAGGCGGGAAAACTCCCGCCCAGCCAAGTCGACTTGGCTGTCGACAGGGCTGTCGACTTGCCTGTCGACATGCCTCTCGACTTGGCAGTCGACAGGGCTGTCGACTTGCCCTGTCGGCTGATTCTGGCCTGGGTGCACCGGGTTGAGTTTTGGGCTGGGTTGGAGGGCTTGGGACGAAATCTGACGGACCTAAACTAACCTAGGGTTAATCTAAGGGTCTAAAACACAACCTAATCCTATAAATAAGACCCTAAGCTAGCCCTAAATGATCATAATCCTATCCTCTAACTAAACTATGCCAAAATTTTCTATGATCATGGCCTCCACTCAAAACCCTAGCCTCCATCCTCTTTCTAAACTATTTCTATGAAGGCTTTCATGTTCATACAAGCATTTTTAAGTTGTATGAGTGATCATTAGCTTACATTCATCATCAAGTTGCAAGCTTTATTTTCAAGGCTAGAGTTTTTGGGTGATTTTTGGCAAGGGTTTGCTTATTGGAGTTTAGTGGTGAGTTTCTATAGCCTTAATAATCAATTGTTAAATTGATTATGATAGGATATGAAAAGATATGGCTATGTTTGTGGATCAATGTGTTTATGCAAGTTTAGTATAGTATTTGTTGTGTGTTTTGCAAGTTTTATGCTATATGTTATGCAAGTTTAATGCTATGTTTTATGATGCTCATTATGCAAAACACTATGTTGAAAATTGATTCATATGTAACATGTTATGCAAGCTATATGTGAGATTATATGCAAGTTCATATGTAACATGTTATGCAAGCTATATGTGAGATTATATGCAAGTTCATACGTAACATGTAATGCAAGTTATGTGCATGATTATATGCAAGTTCATATGTAACATGTTATGCAAGTTATGTGTTTGGTTATATGCAAGTTATGTGCATGATTATATGCAAGTTCATATGTAACATGTTATGCAAGCTATATGTGAGATTATATGCAAGTTCATATGTAACATGTAATGCAAGTTATGTGCAAGATTATATGCAAGTTCATATGTAACATGTTATGCAAGTTATGTGTTTGGTTATATGCAAGTTATGTGCATGATTATATGCAAGTTCATATGTAACATGTTATGCAAGCTATATGTGAGATTATATGCAAGTTCATATGTAACATGTAATGCAAGTTATGAGCATGATTATATGCAAGTTCATATGTAACATGTTATGCAAGTTATGTGTTTGGTTATATGCAAGTTATGTGCATGATTATATGCAAGTTCATATGTAACATGTTATGCAAGTTATGTGTTTGGTTATATGCAAGTTAACATGTGACATGCTATGCAAGTTCACACCTTTGTATGACATAAGAATCATATGCAAGTTATCCCTTTTGTGACATATGTGCTTCATGCAAGTTTGGGTTAAATGCTAGTTGGGTTTAATGTATGCTCATATATGCAAGTTGACACCTTTTAAACCCATGATAAAGTTATATGCTATGTTGGTTAAACCCATGGCATTTGTGATGAATCTTCCCTTTATTATGTCATGTTATGAGAACGAATTACGTGGGGAACGATGGGGTTAATATGCATGTTAATAAAATGGTGTGAAATGGGTATGCTTAAGCATAACATAAAGTGAATGGACATAACTGGGAATTTACCTATTAAGTTAGGTCTACCCATATTATGGAATTGAGAATTTACCTATTGAGTTAGGTCTACCCATATTCTTGAAATTGGTAATTAATTAGGGATAATTAATACAAATTATGGGGGTGATTAATTAGGTGTAATTAATCGACTAAGACACGAGGTTGGACCCTTTTGTAGCATAAGACTGCCCGGAACCGACCGGCAAATCCAGCGGCTACAAATGATTGGCCCAATGTGAGAGGTCTTAGTCATAAACTAAATACGTGACAAGTGTAAAGACACGAGGTTAGACTCTGTTATGGTGTAAGGCTGCCCGGAACCAACCGGCATTTCCAGCTGCCATAAAAGACAGTCTAATGTGAGAGGTCTTTACAAAGGTTACGATCTTAATTAATTAAGAAAGACTTAACCAAATTAGCATGTAGTGGGGCATGAGGGGTTAAGTGGGTGCCTTGGGTGGCATGTAGTAACTAGTGGGGGTGCCTTGGGTGGCATGAGGAAACTAGTGGGTTGTCTTGGGTGGCAATAGAAAATACGATTAGAATACTTAACCAAAGTGGAACATGTAATTAAACATGATTAAAGGGTTAAGTAAGTGCCTTGGGTGGCATGTGGGAATCAAGTAAGTGCCTTGGGTGGCATGTGGAAATCTAGTGGGTGCCTTGAGTGGCAATTAAAATATGATTAAAAGACTTAACCAAAATTTATAACATGTAAGTGGACATGGTTAAAGGGTTAAGTGGGATTCACTAGAAATGACAAGCTTAGGTGGGTAGCTTGTGGGGGCCCATTTCAACCAATATCCTAAACGTATCTTTGTGGGCTCGACCCAAGTCGAGGACGGGACACGCATATTGGGCTTGACTGTAAGAGGCCAAAACGGGTTAGCGGTGGCAACGCAAGTCCAACGGGTTTCATATGCGTGTGTGGACCCGGGCTGGTAAGTAAGACTTTGTTGCATCGTGTAGGTATAAGCCGTGCACCGTTGATATTATCAGGTTGCCACTTTGGGGAATGATACACCCCACTGTGGGGCCAGCACGGGTATCTACGTTAGGGAGCCGATCGCTTGGGGAGTAGTGGGTACACCTAGTGGAGATAGGGGCAGACAACACCTATGTAGTCAGCTAGGGGTACACGAAACTACTATTAAAAATTACTAAGTACACTTAGTGGGATCAACCTTTAAGTTGGAATTACCCTTGGGTGGGTAGAACTGGTGTGGTGCAGTGTAGGAATTACCCTTGGGTGGGTAGATTTGGGGTGGTGCAGTGTAGTAATTATCCTTGGGTGGGTAAATGCGTCTTTTCGGTTATCTTAGTACATCCTGTGTTTAGTTGGCTACTTAGTGTAGTCATTATCCCCAGAGGTACCGTACCTTGTTTATATCATACCCTAATTACTTTAATGATTGTATTGTTAAGGTTATAGGACTCGCTCAGACTTATGTCTGACCCCGTTGTTTTTTTATCTTTTTTTCCAACCCTTAGGTTATCAGAGTGGGCCTAGCACTAGTGGGCTTGGATCAGACCGCTATATCAATTTTTTTGGGGCTTGGACCGTAGAAGTAAAGCTCGGTTTATCTTTTCTATTATGGCTATTATCTATGTAGTGGGATTATGTACTTCTATTTTATCAGGATGGATATTATGTACTTGACTCTTGTTATGGTTTTGTGATGTAACCAAGCATGTTTTACTTTCCGCTGCAATGAAATGATGTTTTAAATTTTCAAGTATTACTTATATCTGTCTTGTTGTAATTTTTCTGTTCTATACTCACTAAAAATACTCCACCGAAACTAAGGCATTCCCTTAGTGAGTGATCTTAGCGGGTGTGGGGTGTTACACTTGCGGAGGTGCCTGAGAGCGTGAACTTGTCCTCCAGAAGAAGGTAAAGCTCCCTGCCCTTACTTCCTTGGGCAGGCCCTAGCCATGTGTCCTGTCAAACCACAGTGGAAACAACCACCCATCTTCCTTTTCTTCTTCTTGAAGTCTTTGATCAGATGCCCGGGAATGCCACAGAAATTACACTTTCTCTTTTCATGGGGTTTATTGTTCTTCGCGCCTTTCTTTGAATCAGCCTTCTTGTTCTACGACCCCTCCCCCTTCTTATCTTGAGGCCTTTCCAGTTTTGCCTCATTCTTTCCCTTGTCTTCCTCATGTAAGAGTGCCATGTCCACTAACCTCTCGTAAGTAGCCCCCATAGGTATATGGGTCATGGCCAAGCTGTGAAGTGGCTCATTCAATCCATTGACAAAACGGAGAGCCTTCTTATGAGGAGTATTCACTAAGTCCAGTCCAAATTGGGCCAGCTGATTGAATTGATTGACGTACTCCTTGACCGTTATACTTCCTTGCTTAAGAGATAAGAACTTTTCCAGCTATAAACTTCGTTCAGCTTGTGAGAGGAATTTCATCTCAAACCTTATTCTGAAATCCATCCATGTTTCAACTGGTCTTTCAGCATTAGGGACTTCCCACCAATAGGAAGCTTCATCTTTGAGCAACCATACCGCCAACTGTATCTTCTGCCTATCGTCCACCTTGAAGATAACGAACAGATCCTCAGTTTCTTTGAGCCAGTTCCTTGCTTCTATGAATGATTCAGTTCCCTTGAAATCCTTTCCACCCATGGTCCTAAAATGTCTACAAATCTTTGAGAAAGCATTTGCACAAGGAGGAGGAGGTGGAGGAGGAACTGCTGCAGCTAGAGGAGGAATATCTGCTGGGCCTGCGTTGTTGGCCCTAGCCTCTAAGTACCTCCTGAACCGGCCAGGTATCGGTACACCCTTTGGAAGGTTAAGATTCCCAGACATGTTGAAACGAAAAAGAAAAGATTCAAAACGAAGGATAGAAAGATAATGCATATGGCTTTAGGGATTATGCCTTTTTAAATTTAAACAACACTTTTTCTTGTAAACTGCTTCTTTATATTTCTTTTTGAAAATAGTTTTCAAAAACTCTTATCTGATCTGGTAAACCTTTACTCTGATACCAAGTGAAACACCCCACCTCCATTAAGGTCACTCACAAAGGGAATGCCTTAACTTTGGTGGCTGGTTATAGGTACAAGACACAGGAAACTTTACAAGACAGATAAATATAAGCAGCGAAATTTAAATATTTATTGCATACGTGGTTCAATACAAAAGCGTTACATCAAATTGTCTCAAAATAACTTCCAAAACATTACAACATGATTTCTGTCTTGATTATTTAATAAAGAAGAATAAACCAAAAATAAAACTGCATAAATCCCCAAAGATAATGTCCAAGAGCCATAGCCAAGGTGAGAGAGAGTCCAAATCATACATCTACTTTCTTGAAGCTTGCAAAGAGTCTGACTAAGCTGCAGTATTCCCTTCCTGTGGACCTAAGGGGTGGAAACGGAAGAAAAGAGGGCGAATGAAAACTGGTCAGACAATAAGTCTGGTAAGTTCGGTGATTACTAGTATTTAAAAAGAAAAGGGATCATGACAGTAATAACAGAACATAGGACAATACCCTAATATAAGATAAGAGGAACATGTGATCGCACCCATTACTATAGTCTCTGCACCTACTTAACCATTGGTTCAACCAACTCTACGTGTTCATAACAAACGATCCCCTTAATGATCGACTCCTACTCGCATGCATTCATATCATGTGTCATTCGGCCCCACTTGACTGTAGATACCTGTGTTGGTCCCACCATGGGGTGTATTCGTCCCTCTGGTGGCAACCCGACACGATTCAGGATGCACAATGTATACTACTGATGCCCAGTGCCTGATTTTTCCACTCCGGAGTACATGCACGCCCACACTCCGTCGGAACCTACACTGGCCCACCAACCGCCAACGTTTTGACTGCTTATACTCAGCCCAGTAGTCGTGCCCCACCCTGCCTAGTTTCAGGGTACCATGATACATCTATGTGGGTTACTGCTGAAATGGGTCCCCGTTACTAGGGTTTTTTAATCAACATGTTCATTTGGTTAAGTGTCCAAGTTTACCTAACCCCACCCATTCGTTTAGTTAACATGTTGAATCGGTTAAGTGTTTCCCTAATTGACTTAACCCTACCAATCCTGACTTAGCTTTAATTTATTCATTAAAGCACCAACCACTCACATTAGAAATGTCTTGTTGTGGTCACTGGATATGTCAGTCGGTTCCGGGCAGATTTACACCACAACTCAGTCTAACCTCGGGTTCTTTTTGGGCTTGATGCACTAAACACCCACATTAGACAGGTCTTGTTGTGGTCACTGGACATGCCGGTCGGTTCCGGGCAGATTTACACCACAACTCAGTCTAACCTCGGGTTAGGCATATTCGTCTTTTCTAAATTCACATATTTTCTATATATGTCTAATTTCTTTATGTATGTTAATTTTAATTTTTTTCATGCCATAATTATCCTTTGATTATGCTCACCATAAATGGTATATCAAATATACCATCTAATGAACAAATCTATGCCATGAATTTTTCATATTTTCCCATCACTACCCCCGTGGAACGTACGCATGAATCACATAAAATGTTGGGCTAATAAATTAGCCCAACCCATAAACAAGAAAAGGGGTAGTAAACAAGGGACATGAAATAAACATAAAATAGCATACATTTCAACTTGTCATGTGTAACTTGGCATAGAGGTATCATTAACTTTAATTAAATGGGTAAAGGTGAACTTGTGACTAAGTTGGGTCTAATTGTCATGTAAACTTGACAAAGGTCTAGAATGGAGGTTTAACATATAATCACAGTTTCAACCCACAACTTAGCATATTAACTTATGTATGTCAAAACATAAGAAAGCTACTATAATCATTTTTAAATCGCAACTTAGCATATTGACTTATGTATGTCAAAACATAAAAAAAACTACTATAATCATTTTTACAACATAAATAGATTCAACCTAACATGAATATACATGAGTGTTGATCTAACATATAAGCATGTGTTTTAGATCATAAACTTGCAAATAACCACCAATTTATAACATGACATATTTCACCATTTAATTGGCAAAATAAATCCATTACCCAATCATAATAGATTCCAATAACATACAATATGTTCATCAACACAAGCATAAAGATATGATTAATATATAATATGTTCGTCACCACAAGCATATAGACATGATTAATTTCAAAAATACTTTAAGATAAACGAGAATCAAATCTTATACATAAGCATCACTCTATATTCGAATTACAACATGTCATGATTCATTTGAAACGTTTAAATCTGCGTAATAACCAACTTACAAACTAAAAAGGAATTCTTGCGTTCGGAAATCTGAATTCTGAAATTGGTAAGCTCGCCTTTGATGTTAATCGTTGAATTTGATAACTTTTAATTTGATTTTTGATTCAAGTTCTTATCTTGTCTTTGAATTGGTGATGGCTACTCCAAGTTCTCAATTGACAGCATGTTAGTTCTAGGATTATTTTTGTGTGATTTTTAGGTTTGAGCATTGGGTTGTTTACATAAAATTACAATTCAATTTGAACCATTGGGTGATCCTAGGGTTAATTACAACCATTCAGACCAGATCAGAACTATCCAGAAACCTTAGTGACTCAGCAGCAAGTCATCAGTCATCAAAATTCAGATCTAGGGGGGGGGGGTGGGGGGGGGGGAGGGTAGGTCGACCCCTAGGGGGGAGGTCGACACTAGGGTCGACACCATGGTTGACCTGGGTCCTGGGCGGGAATTTTCCCGCCCAGCCCGCTTTTGACTTCTGATTTGAATTTGAATTTGTTTTCGAACTGTTTGAATTTATTTGAATTTTCTGGAAACTTTTGACAGCCATAACTTCCTCATACGAAGTCCAATTTATGCAAACTCGGACTCTCTCTCAACCAAAATTCCGAGACGAACACAATGGCATAACCCATTTCCTTAATTCTCACATTTTAAATTAAGTATTGTTTAATTCATTACTATACCGTTAACAGAAAATACAGGGTGTTACATTCTCCCCTCCTTTTAGGATTTCGTGCCCGAAATCTTCAAGTCGAGAAGAACTTATATCCTACCATCCAATCACCCATCTACTCAACCATCAAACACAGGCGTCCATTGTCCTTAAATGATTTCTAATGCTTCATGATCATATGCATTGTGTGTGTACATGTCCTTATCTAATGCAAAATCAGGCGGTCTACTGATTCAGCTGACCTCCTTAATGCAAATTATGTCAGTGCCATGAGTCCATTATGAATGCAATTTTTCCTAATCAAAATTTCTTACATGAATGCACAATCATTCATACAAATGCAACGTCCATGTGATAACACATCAAGTTTTAATCCATAAACCAATACATATATGCATATGCAATATGGAAGTGACTGAGCCGATCTAATACCTAATGTGTGTGTATATGCATCCACTAGCAACCACTTGCAACCACTTGCAACCATCAATCATAACATGTTTCAATTACATGTTTACATCCAAATGGGTTCCTACCTAAAGATAAAGGATAGGATCGAGGAGATATATCTAAAAAGATAGATACGAGCATAAACTTAAGGAAAAGAGATTAAAGACATACCCTCAAAAAGAAAAGGGTAGGTTGCGTGTATTCTGTCCTCAGTTTCCCAAGTCGCGTCTTCCTTGGTGTCGCTCCATTGAACTTTGACGAGCTTAACTTCACGGTTGTGTAGCTTTTTGACTTCTGTTCCCAAGATACGGGTTGGAACTCTCCTCACAGTTGCTTCTCGTTCAACTTCAACTTCCTCTAGCATACTTGGTTCTACCACTTCCGCAGACTCGTGTAAGCATTTCCGCAGGTGAGAGACATGAAATACATTATGAATCCCAACCAATCTTTCAGGGAGCTATACCCTATAAGCCATCTTCCCAACCTTCTCGATGATAGGGAACGACCCTACAAATATTGGTGCTAACTTTCCTGCGGATCCAAACCGAGCGACGTTCCTCGAAGGAGATACTTTAAGGAATACCTTGTCTCCAACCTCGAACTCAAGGTCAGTTCTTCTTTTGTCTGTGTAGGACTTCTATCTATCTTGGGCAGTCTTCATTCTTCTTCGTATCAAGTCTACTTTCTATGAAGTTTCCCTAATCATGTCTGGTCCAAGTATGAGCTTGTCTGTGGACTCCCACCAGCAAGTTGGTGACCTGCACGGTCTTTCATATAAAGCTTCGAAAGGCACCATGCCTATGGTGGCTTGGTAGCTATTGTTGTAAGCGAATTCCACCAAAGGTAGATGATCCTCCCATGTACCTCCGAAGTCAATAATGCATAATCTCAAGAGGTCTTCTAATACTCTATTGACTCTTTCCGTTTGGCCATCGGTTTGAGGGTGATAGGCCGTGCTTAAGCATAACTGTGTGCCTACAGCCGCTTGTAAACTCTTCCGAAACTCGCTCGTGAAGATAGGGTCTCGATCACTCACTATGCTGGAGGGTATCCCATGGAGTCGAACTATCTCCTTAAGATATATGGATGCTAGAGATGAGGCAGTCCTTCTACTCTTGACGGGTATAAAGTGGGCGCTTTTTGTGAGCCTGTCCACTATTATCCAAATGCTGGTATTGCCCCTTCTTGACCTACGCAATCCATCTATAAAGTCCATCGAGATGCTATCCCATTTCCACTGTGGGATCTCTAGAGTATGGAGCAGACCACCAGGCTTCTTCTGCTCCGCCTTGACTTGTTGGCATATTAAACACTTAGAAACAAATTCAGCCACGTTTTTCTTCATGCCATTCCAAAAGAAAACTCTTTTGATATCCTTATGCATTTTGTCTCCGCCTGGGTGTATGGTCAGCTTGGAATGGTGTGCCTCTTCTAGAACCGCCTTTACCAAATCCCGTACTTGTGGGACACATAGTCTTCCATCTCATCTCAACCAGCCCTTGGCATCAATGGAGTATCTATTGAGGTGACTGGAAGTCTCACCCCTAATTAACTTGTCCATCACATTGGCTAGCTGAGCGTCTTCTCTTTGCGCGGCTCCGATTGAGTCTAATAGAGTTGGTCGCACTTCTAATGTTGCTAGCAAGCCAGGTACAAAGTCAGAGGAGGCTCTGAAGTTAACGCTTGCTATGAACTTCAAGCTTTGCCTTTCCACAAAGAGAGGGCTTAAGGCCAGCTTCTTTCTACTTAAGGCGTCTGCTACTGCATTGCCCTTGCCAGGAGTGTAGGAAATCTCAAAATCGAACGAGGCAAGAAACTCCATCCATCTTTGCTGCCTCAAATTGAGATCTATCTGCGAGAAAAGGTATTTCAATAATTTATGGTCAGTATACAGTTCAAATTTCTCACCTAGGAGATAATGGCGCCAAGATTTAAGTGCAAAAACGGTGGCTGCTAATTCTAGGTCATGGGTTGGGTAGTTTTTCTCGTGTACTTTCAATTGTATTCCACCATAAGCCACTACCTTCCCTTCTTCCATTAGAACATCGCCTAGTCCCGTTCCACATGCATCTGTGTATACTGTAAACATCTTGCTTCCATCAGGCAATGTCAGAACTGGGGCTTTTGTTAGAGCCCTTTTCAAACGTTGGAAAGCAATATCGCAATCCAAATCCTAATTGAAAGCTAGGTTCTTCTTTGTCAATCTTGTCAGTGGAGCTGAGATTTTTGCAAAATCTTTGATAAATTTTCGACAAAATCCTGCTAGCACGAGAAAGCTTCGGACTTCGGTTGCGTTTCGAGGAACCTTCCAATCTTGCACAGCAACCACTTTTGCGGGGTCCACAGCTATCCCATCTTTTGACACCACGTGTCCAAGGAACCTAACTTCTTCTCTCCAGAAATGGCATTTGGAGAATTTCGTCTTCAACTGATGTGCACGAAGAGTATCCATGACTTCTTTTAGATGCCGAGCATGCTCTTCCTCATTCTTTGAGAAGATCAAAATATCGTCTACGAAGACCACCACAAACTTATTGAGGAACTCTCAGAACACCCTGCTCATTAAATCAACGAAGTAAGCGGGTGCATTTGTCAGGCCGAAGGGCATGACAAGCCACTCGAAGAAACCATTTGGGGTTCTGAATGCGGTCTTATCAATGTTGTCTTCAGCCACCCTTAACTGATGAAACCCGATAGCCAAATCTAATTGGGAGAAAACCGATGCACCTACAAGCTGATCGAACAAATCATCTATTCTCGGGAGTGGGTGCCTATTCCTTTTGGTCAGCTTGTTTAGCTCCCTATAATCAACGCACAGGCGAAGCGAACCATCCGCTTTAGTTGCGAACACTACTGGAGAATCCCATTTAGAAATACTCCGCCTTATAAACCTCTTCTCAAGCAATTCTTTAACTTGCTTGCTGAGTTCTTTCGTCTCCCTCGGAGCCATGTGTCTAACGGGTAAAGCAACGGGTTTTGCGTTGTCCACAAGGTATATGCGGAAATCAAACTCCCGCTTTGGACGTAAGACCTTTACCTCTTCAAACACATCCGAGTATTCACGGACTACCCTTAAAGACTGCAAGTTCTCAACAGACGCATCAAGAGACTCTAGATAACTAAGCATAACGGAGTTCATGGGATTACAAGAAATTTCGAGAGTGTTATCGAGGCGAGTCATGAGTCTAACCACTCTCTTTTCGCAATCGAGGACGGCACCATTACTGGATAGCCAGTCCATGCCTAGAATCAGCCCATAGCCCGTGAAGCCCAAAACAAAGGCATTACATCTAAACCCAACGCTTAGTATAGATATTTTCAAATCCAAACAAACCATTGACAAATAAGCTGAGCCCCTAATTGGATTTGAAACAACTAAGGGATCCTCTACTATACTGGTGTCTAGGTACAGAGATTCCACTAAAGCAGTAGATATAAAAGAGTGCGATGCGCCTGAATCAAATAGTGTACGTACAGGATGATCAAAAAGATAGACTAAACTTTCGACAGATATATTTCTACCTCGTTCTTGCGGAGGCGCCTGAGAGCGTGAACTTGTCCTCCAGAAGAAGGTAAAGCTCCCTGCCCTTACTTCCTTGGGTAGGCCCTAGCCATGTGTCCTGTCTCACCACAGTGGAAACAACCACCCATCTTCCTTGTCTTCTTCTTGCAGTATATGATCAGATGCCCGGGAATGCCACAGAAATTACACTTTCTCTTTTAACGGGGTTTATTGTACTTCGCGCCTTTCTTTGAATCAGCCTTCTTGTTCTGCGACCCCTCCCCCTTCTTATCTTGAGGCACTTCCAGTTTTGCCTCATTCTTTCCCTTGTCTTCCTCATGTAAGAGTGCCATGTCCACTAACCTCTCGTAAGTAGCCCCCATAGGTATATGGGTCATGGCCAAGCTGTGAAGTGGCTCATTCAATCCCTTGACAAAACGGAGAGCCTTCTTATGAGGAGTATTCACTAAGTCCAGTCCAAATTGGGCCAGCTGATTGAATTGATTGACGTACTCCTTGACCGTTATACTTCCTTGCTTAAGAGATAAGAACTTTTCCAGCTGTAAACTTCGTTCAGCTTGTGAGAGGAATTTCATCTCAAACCTTATTCTGAAATCCATCCATGTTTCAACTGGTCTTTCAGCGTTAGGGACTTCCCACCAATAGGAAGCTTCATCTTTGAGCAACCATACCGCCAACTGTATCTTCTGCCTATCGTCCACCTCGAAGAAAACGAACAGATCCTCAGTTTCTTTGAGCCAGTTCCTTGCTTCTATGAATGATTCAGTTCCCTTGAAATCCTTTCCACCCATGGCCCTAAAATCTCTACAAATCTTTGAGAAAGAATTTGCACGAGGAGGAGGGGGAGGAGGAACTGCTGCAGCTAGAGGAGGAATATCTGCTGGGCCTGCATTGTTGGCCCTAGCCTCTAAGTACCTCCTGAACCGGCCAGGTATCGGTACACCCTTTGGAAGGTTAAGATTCCCAGACATGTTGAAACGAAAAAGAAAAGATTCAAAACGAAGGATAGAAAGATAATGCATATGGCTTTAGGGATTATGCCTTTTAAATTTAAAACAACACTTTTTCTTGTAAATTGCTTCTTTATATTTTTTTTGAAAATAGTTTTCAAAAACTCTTATCTGATCTGATAAACCTTTACTCTGATACCAAGTGAAACACCCCACCTCCGTTAAGGTCGCTTACAAAGGGAATGCCTTAACTTTGGTGGAGGGTTATAGGTACAAGACACAGAAAAATTTACAAGACAGATAAATATAAGCAGCGAAATTTAAATATTTATTGCATACGTGGTTCAATACAAAAGCGTTACATCAAATTGTCTCAAAATAACTTCCAAAACATTACAAAATGATTTCTGTCTTGATTATTTAATAAAGAAGCATAAACCAAAAATAAAACTGCATAAATCCCCAAGGATAATGTCCAAGAGCCATAGCCAAGGTGAGAGAGTCCAAATCATACATCTACTTTCTTGAAGCTTGCAAAGAGTCTGACTAAGCTGCAGTATTCTCTCCCTGTGGACCTGAGGGGTGGAAACGGAAGAAAAGAGGGCGAAAGAAAATGGGTCAGACAATAAGTCTGGTAAGTTCGGTGATTACTAGTATTTAAAAAAGAAAAGGGATCATGACAGTAATAACAGAACATAGGACAATACCCTAATATAAGATAAGAGGAATATGTGATCGCACCCATTACTATAGTTTCTGCACCTACTTAACCATTGGTTCAACCAACTCTATGTGTTCATAACAAACGATCCCCTTAATGATCGACTCCTACTCGCATGTATTTGTATCATGTGTCATTCGGCCCCACTTGACTGTAGATACCTGTGTTGGACCTACCATGGGGTGTATCAGTCCCTCTGGTGGCAACCCTACACGATTCAGGATGCACAATGTATACTACTGATGCCCAGTGCCTGATTTTTCCACTCCGGAGTACATGCACGCCCACACTCCGTCGGAACCTACACTGGCCCACTAACCGCCAACGTTTTGACTGCTTATACTCAGCCTAGTAGTCGTGCCCCACCCTGCCTAGTTTCAGGGTACCATGATACATCTATGTGGGTTACTGCTGAAATGGGTCCCCGTTACTAGGGTTTTTTAATCAACATGTTCATTTGGTTAAGTGTCCAAGTTTACCTAACCTTACCCATTCGTTAAGTTAACATGTTGAATCGGTTAAGTGTTTCCCTAATTGACTTAACCCTACCAATCCTGACTTAGCTTTAATTTATTCATTAAAGCACCAACCACTTACATTAGACATGTCTTGTTGTGGTCACTGGATATGTCGGTCGGTTCCGGGCAGATTTACACCACAACTCAGTCTAACCTCGGGTTCTTTTTGGGCTTGATGCACTAAACACCCTCATTAGATAGGTCTTGTAGTGGTCACTGGATATGCCGGTCGGTTCCGGGCAGATTTACACCACAACTCAGTCTAACCTCGGGTTAGGCATATTCGTCTTTTCTAAATTCACATATTTTGTATATGTGTCTAATTTCTTTATGCATATTAATTTTAATTTTTTCATGCCATAATTATCCTTTGATTATGCTCACCATAAATGGTATATCAAATATACCATTTAGTGAACAAATCTATACCATGAATTTTTCATATTTTCCCTTTGTTACCCCCGTGGAACGTACGCATGAATCACATAAAATGTTGGGCTAGTAAATTAGCCCAACCCATAAACAAGAAAAGGGGTAATAAACAAGGGACATGAAATAAACATAAAATAGCATACATTTCAACTTGTCATGTGTAACTTGGCATAGAGGTATTATTAACTTTAATTAAATGGGTAAAGTTGAGCTTGTGACTAAGTTGGGTCTAATTGTCATGTAAACTTGACAAAGGTCAAGCATGGAGGTTTAACATATAATCACAGTTTCAACCCACAACTTAGCATATCAACTTATGTATGTCAAAACATAAGAAAGCTACTATAATCATTTTTAAATCGCAACTTAGCATATTGACTTATGTATGTCAAAACATAAAAAAAAACTACTATAATCATTTTTACAACATAAATTGATTCAACCTAACATGAATATACATGAGTGTTGATCTAAAATATAAGCATGTGTTTTAGATCATAAACTTGCAAACAACCACCAATTTATAACATGACATATTTCACCATTTAATTGGCAAAATAAATCCATTACCCAATCATAATAGATTGCAATAACATACAATATGTTCATCACCACAAGCATATAGATATGATTAATATACAATATGTCCATCACCACAAGCATATAGACATGATTAATTTCAACGATACTTTAAGATAAACGTGAATCAAATCTTATACGTAAGCATCACTCTATATTCGAATTACAACATGTCATGATTCATTTGAAACGTTTAAATCTGCGTAATAACCAACTTACAAACTAAAAAGGAATTCTTGCGTTCTGAAATCTGAATTCTGAAATTGGTAAGCTCGCCTTTGATGTAGATCGTTGAATTTGATAACTTTTAATTTGATTTTTGATTCAAGTTCTTATCTTGTCTTTGAATTGGTGACGGCTACTCCAAGTTCTCAAATGACAGCATGATAGTTCTAGGATTATTTTTGTGTGATTTTTAAGTTTGAGCATTGGGTTGTTTATATAGAATTTCAATTCAATTTGAACCTTCGGATGATCCTACGGTTAATCGCAACCATTCAGACCAGATCAGAATTATCCAGAAACCCTAGTGACTCAGCAGCAAGTCATCTATCATCGAAATTCAGATCTGGTCGGGGGGGGGGGGGGTAGGTCGACCCCCAGCTCGACCCCTAGGTCGACCTGTAGGGGGAGTTCAACACTAGGGTCGACCCCTTGGTCGACCTGGGTCTTGGGCGGGAATTTTCCCGCCCAGCCCGCTTCTGACTTCTGATTTGAATTTGAATTTGTTTTCGAGCTGTTTGAATTTATTTGAATTTTCTAGAAACTTATGACAGCCATAACTTCCTCATACGAAGTCCAATTTACGCAAACTCGGACTCTTTCTCAACCAGAATTCTGAGACGAACATAATGGCGTAACCTGTTTCCCTTAATTCTCACATTTTAAATTAAGTATTGTTTAATTTGTTACTATACCGTTAACAAAAAATACGGGGTGTTACAACAAAGTTGTTTTATATATACAAACTCAAGTAACTTTCATTTAATTAAAATATAAGAATTAAGCCATAACTTATGGATTGAGTTGGTATGTAATACTTGATGAAAGAGCTTTTCGGATGATGATAGTGTGATCTCCACAATTTTAGAAAAAGTTTAATTTGAATTAAATAGTTATGCAGGTATGAATATATACATTGTTTTATCCAATCAATTTTATAAACTAACGAGGCTAATAAATCATTCGTTTATAGTTTGGTTGTCTGTAATACAAGCATAACTACATACAATTGATATATTACTAAACTATGTACTCTCTATTGTTTAAAAAAGATGGAAATGGGACTATATCCTATTTTTCTTCATTATTTATCATATATTCATATGTTTCTGATCATTATTGTTTATATTCAGGCAAAGGCAGATATAATTTTGATCACGTCAAGTGTTAGCTGAAGATGATGCTTGAAAATATCCATTGATGAATTTATGAATAGGTATTGGTACTAGTTTGAAGTGCGAATGTTTTTGGATTTATGACTCATACTCCCTGCGTTTCTTAAAATGCTAAAGTATTATTGATCAAGTTCATGCTGCAAGATCAAATTTATGAAGGTTGATGCTTAAAAAGTCATAACAAGAAGTAGTGATCAAGGTATGAAGGTCTGATATAGCAGATGCATTGGTAGCATTCTTTATTCTATGAGATCATTGGTTCCTAATCCTAAATTATGTATTGGTTCTACAACATATGTATAAGTATTTATTAATGTTTTATCATTTTCTACACATATATAAATGTATGTGCAAGCGCGTGCGAGCTCGTGTTTGTACATATTATAATTTATTTGTTACATCGAAGGAAAAATCACCTAATTATTGTTGTTAAAAAGATCGAAATGTATAAGGGATTGAAAAAAAATCAATGATATGTTTTGGTTTTCTTTGATTTAGTTTGCTTGATGCATTTAATTGTACATAATAATAATGTAATGTTTGAATCAGTTTGTAACGACCCACCCGAAGTGGGCCTAAGTTTTGACCAAGAAAGGACCCATCGAAACTTTGAGCCAATCTAAGTGGATCATCGGTTCCTATAAGGATTAAATTTAAACAGATATATAGGGTAGTCTAGAACAAAAATAAGAATCTCACGCAACGGAAGTGACAAAATATAATAACATAACATTGATGTACCATTACTAAAAACCATATTGTCAATTGCAACATGTTTGTAACGAACGCGGATTTTCGACCCAGAAAATCGACACAACATACTATGTCGGCTATTCAAGCATCGGAAATACCGGACTATTAATAGAAAGAAGTTAGAGGGTGAGACATAGACAGAAAGAAAGTTAGAATTGAAGAAGAAGAAGATCACAACAGATGATACACGAATCTCACAGCGGAACGAATAAAATATATTAGAACATTACTTTGAAATAAAAAACTGTATTAGTACTCATGTTCATCATCATCAGAGTACGTCATACAAATATCACAACAGAAATAACCCTATAAATATATATCCAGCACTGAAGCATCCTGCTCCAAGCTCCTTTAATGGTATCTGTAAAATCCCGACTACTTGACTACCCGTACAAATTTAGGCACCCAAGAGTTTTGGGAAAACAAAACAAAATAAACTCTAGGTCAGTCATGTGACTTGTGTGAGTAAACTCTAATCATTTCGTTTTAATTTTTCAAAATCCTTTTAAAGGAATAGATAATCGTAAGAGCGATCCACACATAAACACGGATGGTTTTTACCTTACGATAACCTAGTACATTTTTTTTCAAAAATCAACGCTATTATGATATTATAATAATGTCTAATACAAGTACTTAGAAATCTAGCAGAACGCTTTCATCTCACGTTCTACATATGTAACACCCCAAATTCTACATATGTAACACCCCACGTCCATTAATGTCACACGCAAAGGGAATGCATTAACTTTCATGGAGCATTTTAAGTGAATATAGAACATAAAATAACAACAAGACAGATATAAAGCAGTACTTGAAAATTTAAAACTTTATTTATTGCAGCAGAAGGTAAATATGTTTGGTTACATCATCAAAACCATAAACTAAAGTCAAGTACATAATATCCATCTTGATAAAACAAAGTACATAAACTGAAAGACATAGTCCCTAACATCAGAATAGCCATAAATAAGAGAGAAGCTGAACTTTACTTCAGCGATCCAAGCAATCTTTTAAAAGCAGTCCAAAATCAAGCTCCACTAGTGCTAGTTCCAACCTGAGCACCTGGGGGGGGGGGGGGGAAATTGGAGGAAACAAAGGGGGGTAAGACATAAAATCTGGCGAGTGCGATAACTTTAACAATATAATTAACAAAGTAACTAGGCTAAGGCATAAGTTGGAAAATAAGGAAATGACCATGAACCATTGAGTATGGCAGAGTAAATAAGGAAACGGGATGAACAACGATATCGTTAAGGCGCACCTAACCCACTATACGATAATTACTGAACTACACCAACACTATAAGATAATTGCTATACTGCACCACCACTAGTCACCCTAAGTTGATCCCGCCTACAGACTTAAATAATGATAATGGTAGTTTCGTGCACCCCTAGCTGCCTTCATAGGTGCCGCCTGCCCCTATCTCTACTAGGTGTACCCACTACCCCCAAGCGATTGTCTCCCTAACTCGTAGATACCCGTGCTAGCCCCACAATGGGGTGTATCACTCCCCAAAGTGGCAAACCCGATACAACCAACAATGCACGGCTTATACCTACACGATGCAAGAACGTCTTACCTACCAGCCCGGGTCCACACACGCATATGAACCCGTTGGACTTGCGTTGCCACCGCTAACACGGTTTGGCCTCTTACATTCAAGCCCAGTATGCGTGTCCCGTCCTCGACTTGGGTCGAGCTCACAAAGATACGTATGGGTTACTGGTTGAAACGGGCCCCCATTACTTGACACAAGCTATCCACCTAGGCTTGGTCCCCTTTAGTACATCCCACTTAACCCACTTCTTATTCATGTTTCAATTACATGTTTCAATTTTTGGTTAAGTGTTTCTAATCGTATTTCCGAATGCCACCCAAGGCACCCAGTAGATTCCACATGCCACCCAAGGCACCCACTTAACCCCCTCATGTCCCACTACATGCTTATCTGGTTAAGTGTTTCTTAATTCATTAAGACCGTAACTTCATAAAGACCTCTCACATTAGACTGGCATTTGTGGCAGCTGGATTTGCCGGGCGGGTCCGGGTAGTCTTACATCACAAAAGAGCCTAACCTCGTGTCTTTACAATGGTTACGTATTTAGTTTATGCCTAAGACCTCTCACATTAGACTGGCATTTGTGGCAGCTGGATTTGCCGGGCGGGTCCGGGCAGTCTTACACCACAAAAGAGCCTAACCTCGTGTCTTAGACGATTAATTACTCCTAATTAATCATTCCCCAAATTTGAATTACTTTCCCTATTCAAATTATCAATCAATTCCAAATTTAACGATGTCCATAATTGACTCAATTATGTCCATCCATTTATGGTATGTAAAATCATACCAATTTTCACCACTATTATATTTTATGCCTTTTAAGGCATTTATGCCAATTAAATCTTTTTAATATTATCCCCTTTACCCCACGTTGTACGTTTGTTCATTTAACGTAAAATATACGTTAGAATCGAATAGTCTAACTCATGGAATAAAGAGAAAACATCACAATATACACATAATTAAAACATAGATCTAACATAGGGGTGAACTTGCATATGTGAATGATGTTCTACATCTAAAACTTGCATAGACCAAAGTTACAACTTGCATAAACAACATATGTCATGGATCCAAATCTAAAGGTGTGAACTTGATGAGATAATGGCCACAAAATTGCATAAATCATGTATGTCATAGATCTATATCTAAAGGAGTAAACGTGCATAGGTAATAACATTAAACTTGCATAACATGATTCATATCCAACTCATAAACTTACATATGTGATTTATACATCGCAAAAATGGTGTAAACTAGTATCTAACATGTAAAGTATCATGTAGAATTTAGCATATAACTCACACAAGTCATAGCCTAACTTTCAATTAAATTTTCACATAAACTAGGTGTCATAACCATGTAAGGTCACATATGATTCATGTTTGAATCAAAATCTAAACTTGCGTACATATGATTTATCATATGAATCAACATAACCAAACTAGCATATGAAACATGATGATTTGATTGTATATAAAGTTACAACATGGATGATAGCAACATAACTTTACATCATAAATGATAGCATCACAACATAACGTCATAGAGATTTCAATCACAATCCGACAACATAATTACAACATGCAATCAATACTTCACATCATATCCATACAATCCGCATTATAACTTAATCCAATTAAATTACTAATTATTTTATTAAAACTATCGAACTCACAACTCAAAAGCAGTCTTGAGTTCTAAATTCTGATTTTTGGAGTTGAATTAGCTCCCCTTTGAAGAAGATTCGTTGTTAGGGTTGAGTAGAACCGATTTGATTTGCTGTTCTTCCTCTTTAATTTGGTGGCGGCTGCTCTAGGGTTCAAGACAACAGCATGACGACCATAGTTTCAGTTTTAATTCTGATTTAGGGTTTGAGTCTATGGGTCTTTTTATAGATTTTTGAATTAATTTAAGCCGTCAGATGATCTTAGGGTTAATTGAAACCATTCAATCGGGATAGGGTGACACCTCAGCCCTAATGACTCAGCAAGGAGTCAGAAAGGACTCAGCAACATGGGTCAGCCTGAACCCGAAAGCTGTGCAGGCTTGCTGCCTCGGCCTGGGCGCACTTGGCAGGTGCGCCGGTGCAAATTTGTACTGGCGCACTTCCCAAGTGCGCCAGTGCAATTAATTTTTTTTGCCACCAATCTTCGTTCGTCCATAACTCCTTCATCCGGTACCCGTTTCCCGCAAACTCAGACTCTATTTCAACCAGAATTCCGAGACGAACACAATGGCGCAACCCCATTCCCATAATTCTCACGTCTGAGATTAATTATTCTTTATTTTAGTTAATTCGATTATTCAAAAATCCGAGGTGTTACATTCTCCCCTCCTTAAAGGATTTCGCCCCCGAAATCTCCAAGTTAAGGAGAATGCATATCCTACCATCCAAACAACCATCTACTCAACCATCAAACACGGGCATCCATTGTCCTTATAAAATTTCTAATGCTGTATGAACATATGCAAGAAGTGTGTGTATATGTTCCTTATCTAATGCAAAATTAGGCGGTCTACTGATTCAGTTGACCTCCTTAATGCAAACCATGATAGTGCCATGCGTCCATTATGTATGCGAAAGAACCCTATCGATATATATTATTTCTACATGTGTGCACAAACATTCACCAAAATGCAACATCCATATGATGGTACAACCATTATACATCCATTACTTAAATATGTACACACATTTATATGCAATATGCAATATGAAGTGACTGAGCCGATCTAGTGCCTAAAGTGTGTGTATATGCATCCACGAGCAACCACTAGCAAACACTTGCATCCACGTGCATCCATCATACATAACATGTCTCAAACACGTGTTTCAACCATAGGACTACCCTATCTAAAGGTCAAAGATACTAGCGAGAGGACATACTAGAGATAAGATAAGTACAAGGTGAGCGATAAAGGAGAAATTTAAAATACATACCCTCGAAAAGAAAAGGGTACAATGAACGCATCTTATCTTCCATCTCCCAAGTAGCGTTGCTCACGTCATCTCCCCATTGCAATTTGACTAGTTTGACCTCTCGATTCCTCAACTTCTTAATCTCCGACCCAAGAATGCGCGTAGGAGCTCGTCGAATCGTCGCATCACGCTCGATCTCCACCTCTCTTAGCAAGCTCGGCTCTACCACTTCCGCGGTCTCGTGCAAGCACTTCCTCAAATGTGATACATGGAATACGTCGTGTACACCACTAAGTCTCTCGGGCAACTCCACTCTGTACGCCATCTGCCCAATCCTTTCCTTAATAGGAAACGGCCCTACGAACCTTGGTGCTAACTTTCCAACGGACCCAAAGCGAACGACGTTACATAATGGAGACACCTTGACAAAGACCATGTCCCTAATATCAAACTCAAGATCTGACCTCCTCTTGTCCGCATAAGATTTCTGTCTATCTTGCGCCGTCTTCATCCTCCTTCGAATCAAATCGATCTTTTCCAAAGTCTCTCTAATCATATCGGGTCCAAGCAAGACCTTGTCTGTAGACTCCTACCAACATGTAGGCGAACGACACGGCCGTCCATAAAGAGCCTTGAATGGTGCCATGCCAATGCTAGACTGAAAGCTGTTATTATATGCGAACTCCACCAACGGAAGATGGTCCTGCCATGTACCTCCGAAGTCTAAGACACATAACCTCAATAGGTCCTCTAGAATACGATTCACCCTCTCGGTCTGGACGTTCGTCTGAGGATGATATGCGGTGCTCAAACATAACTGAGTCCCTACAGCCTCTTGCAAGCTTTTCCAAAATTCGCTAGTGAAAATAGGATTGCGGTCGCTCACTATGCTAGAAGGAACACCGTGCAAACGAACTATTTCTCAAATGTATACGGAGGCTAACCATGGAGCAGTCCTCTTACTCTTTACGGGAATGAAATGAGAGCTCTTAGTAAGTCTGTCTACCACAACCCAAATCCCCGTATTACCCTTCCTCGATCTTGGTAATCCGTCAACAAAGTCCATCGAAACACTTTCCCACATCCATTGTGGGACCTCCAATGGGTGTAGCAATCCACCGGGCTTCTTTTGCTCTACTTTTACTTGTTGGCACACCAAGCATCTAGCGACATACTCGACCACATCTTCTTCATGCCGGCCCAAAAGTAAACTTGTCTCATTACCATGTACATCTTGTCCCCGCCGGGATGGATGGTCATCTTCGAACGATGTGCATCATCAAGAATGGTCATCCTTAGGTCATCGTCTTTTGGTACACAAAGTCTACCGTCGCTACGTAACCAACCCTTATCATCTAGGTTATACCTACGGAGATGGCTCGATGACTCCCCTCCTTTGAGCTTCTCTACTAACTCAACCAACTGTGGGTCGTCCCGCTGTGCCTCGCCAATCCGTCCCAAAAGCGTAGGTCTGACCTCTAAGGATGCTAGCAAACCAGGTACGAAGTCAATGGAAGGTGTAAAGTCAAACGTAGAGATGAACTCTAAACTTCTCCGCTCAACAAACAACGGACTCAAGGATAACCTTTTTCTACTTAAGGCATCTGCCACCACGTTACCCTTGCCAGGGGTATATGCTATCTCGAAGTCGTAGGATGCTAAGAATTCCATCCACATTTGCTGCCTTAAGTCCAAGTCCTTCTGAGAGAATAAGTAATTTAGCGATTTATGGTCAGTGAATAATTCAAATTTTTCGCCAAGAAGATAATGACGCCAAGACTTAAGCGTGAAGACAATAGCGGCCAACTCTAGGTCATGTGTAGGGTAATTTCTTTCATGCACCTTCAACTGCCTTCCACCATAGGCTATTACCCTTCCCTCTTGCATTAAGACTGCGCCTAGTTCTGTCCCACAAGCATCGGTATAAACGGTAAATGGCTTACTCCCATCTGGCAACACTAAGACTGGGGCTGTGGTCAAAGCTCTCTTCAAACGTTGGAACGCATCATCACAATCTACTTCCCACGTAAAAACTAGATTCTTCTTCGTCAAGTGTGTTAATGTGGCTGATATTTTTGTGAAGTCTTTGATGAACTTCCTATAGTAGCCAACCAACCCTAAGAAACTCCTCACCTCGGTAGCATTTTTAGGAACCTTCCAATCTTGGATGGCCACTATCTTAGCGGGATCCAGAGCTATCTCTTCTTTGGAAACCACGTGCCCTAAAAATCGCACTTCCTTCCTCCAAAAGTGATATTTAGAAAATTTAGCTTTAAGGCTATGCGCTTGAAGAGTCTCTAACACTTCCCTAAGATGTAGGGCATGCTCTTCTTCGCTTTTAGAAAAGATCAAGATATCGTCCACAAAGACTACCACGAATCTATTAAGGTACTCCCTAAACACCCTACTCATCAAATCAACAAAATATGCGGGGGCGTTTGTCAAATCGAAGGGAATCACAAGCCACTCAAAGAAACCGTCTGGAGTCCTAAAGGCAGTCTTATCTATGCTATCCTCAGCCACTCTCAACTGATGGAAACCCGTGGCTAAGTCCAACTGCGAAATCACTGAGGCGACAACTAACTGATCAAAGAGATCGTCAATCCTCGGCAGTGGGTGTCTATTCTTCTTAGTAAGCTTATTAAGTTCTCTATAGTCCACACAAAGTCTAAGGGACCCATCTGCCTTCGTGGCAAATACTACTGGAGCACCCCACTCCGATATACTACGTCTGATGAACCCCTTCTCAAGCAATTCCTTCACTTGCTTACTGAGTTCTCTCCTCTCTCTTGGAGCCATGTGGCGCACTGGCAACGCAACCGGCTTTGCATTATCTACTAGATATATTCGAAAGTCTATTTCACGTTTTGGGGGTAAACCCCTCACCTCATCGAAGACATCAGCAAATTCACAGACTATGGGAACAGAATGTAAATCATCATCGGATGCGTCAAGGGATTCTAGGTAGCTAAGCATTACTGGACCTCTAGGGTCATAAGAAATACAAGGGTCTTTCCAGAACGAGTCAACAATCTAACTACCCTTCTTTCACAATCTAGGATGGCTCCATATCTAGTTAGCCAATCCATACCTAGAATTAAACCGTAACCCATGAAGCCAAGAACAAAAGCATTGCACTCAAACTCAACGCCCAAGATAAACACTATCAAATCCCGACAAATCATAGAAAGATGAACCGAACCACCGATAGGATTTGAGACTACTAAGGGATCAGTAACTAGACTAGTATCAAGGTGCAGTGTTTCAACTAATGATGTAGAAATAAATGAATGTGATGCGCCAGAATCGAATAAAGTACGGGCAGGATGATCAAACAGAAAAACTAAACTTTCAACGGAAATTGCTCTACCTCGTTCTTGCAGCGGTGGGACCACGAGAGCCCGAACTTGTCCGCTTGCCAGACCTGGTGCCATAAGAGCTTGCACCTGTCCTCCCGAGGTAGACCCTGCCCTCTGCCATTTCTTTGGGCAGTCCTTAGTAAGATGTCCCACCTCGTCACAGTGGAAACAAACGGTCTTCTTTTTCTTCCTACAATCTTTGCTTAGATGGCCGGGTGTCCCACAGTTAAAGCATTTCTTCTTCCCCTTAGCATTATTGCCTTTGCCACCTTTCTTGTTCTGTTGTTTCTGTTGCGATTTGTTTTGATCCCCTTTCTTCTCGGGTGCTTTATTAGCATTGGTGCCCTTCTCCTCTTCATGCATGAGCGCCATGTCAACTAGTCTGTTGAAGGTAGCCCCCATGGGAATGTGGGTCATAGCTAACCCATGAAGCGGCTCGTTTAAACCCTTAACAAATCTTAGAGCCTTATTTTCTGGAATGTTCACCAAGTCCAAGCCAAACCTTGCCAATTGGTTGAATTTGTTGACGTACTCTTTCACCGATAGATTCCCTTGCTTCAACGCCAAAAACCTTTCCATGTATAGATTCTCTTCAGCCTGCGAGAGAAACTTCGCCTCAAACCTCTGCCTAAAATCTGGCCATGTATCGACTGGACGTCCCCCATTAATGACCTCCCACCAAAACGAGGCCTCATCTTTCATTAGCCAGGCAGCTAGCTGGACTTTTCTTTCATCATCCACTTCAAAGATTCTAAACAATTCTTCCACCTCCTTTAGCCAGTTTCGAGCTTCAACAAATGTCTCCGTCCCGTGAAAAGGTTTTCCTCCCATTGCTCTAAAGTCCTTACATATCTTAGCAAAAGTATCGACGCGAGGAGGAGGGGGAGGAGGAGGAGGAGGAGCATTTGCTGGACCTGCGGTGGCGGACCTAGCCTCAAGATATTGACGAAACCAACCGGGTACTCGAACACCTTCTGGTATCTCAGATGCTTCAGACATGCTGAAACGAAAAAGGAAAGATTCAATATAAAAGAATCGAGGGAACGATATATGGCTCTTGAGGTATGCTTTCTAAAATAAGCTTTTCTCTTGAAAATACTTTCCTTAAAATGTACTTTTAAAAGTACTTCTCTATAAAAATGCTTTTGAAAAACAGTTTTTCAAAATTCATATCGGTTCTGGTAACCTTCAGCTCTGATACCACGTGTAACACCCCACGTCCATTAATGTCACTCGCAAAGGGGATGCATTAACTTTCATGGAGCATTTTAAGTGAATATAGAACAGAAAATCACAACAAGACAGATATAAAGCAGTACTTGAAAATTTAAAACTTTATTTATTGCAGCAGAAGGTAAATATGTTTGGTTACATCTTCAAAACCATAAACCAAAGTCAAGTACATAATATCCATCTTGATAAAACAAAGTACATAAACTGAAAGACATAATCCCCAACATCAGAATAGCCATAAATAAGAGAGAAGTTGAACTTTACTTCAGCGATCCAAGCAATCTTCTATAAGCAGTCCAAAATCAAGCTCCACTGGTGCTAGTTCCAACCTGAGCACCTGGGGGGGGGAGGGAGAAAAGAGGAGGAAACAAAGGGGGGTCAGACATAAAGTCTGGCGAGTGCGATAACTTTAACAATATAATTAACAAAGTAACTAGGCTAAGGCATAAGTTGGAAAATAAGGAAATGACCATGAACCATTGAATATGGCAGAGTAAATAAGGAAACAGGATGAACAACGATATCGTTAAGGCGCACCTAATCCACTATACGATAATTACTGAACTACACCAACACTATAAGATAATTGCTATACTGCACCCCCACTAGTCACCCTAAGGTTGATCCCGCCTACAGACTTAAATAATGATAATGGTAGTTTCGTGCACCCCTAGCTGCTTTCATAGGTGCCGCCTGCCCCTATCTCCACTAAGTGTACCCACTACCCCCAAGCGATCGGCTCCCTAACTCGTAGATACCCGTGTTGGCCCCACAGTGGGGTGTATCACTTCCCAGAGTGGCAACCCGATACAACCAACAATGCACGACTTATACCTACACGATGCAACAACGTCTTACCTACCAGCCCAGGTCCACACACGCATATGAACCCGTTGGACTTGCGTTGCCATCGCTAACCCGGTTTGGCCTCTTACAATCAAGCCCAGTATGCGTGTCCCGTCCTCGACTTGGGTCGAGCCCACAAAGATACGTATGGGTTACTGGTTGAAACGGACCCCCATTACTTGACACAAGCTATCCACCTAAGCTTGGTCCCCTCTAGTACATCCCACTTAACCCACTTCTTATTCATGTTTCAATTACATGTTTCAATTTTTGGTTATCGTATTTCCAAATGCCACCCAAGGCACCCACTAGATTCCACATGCCACCCAAGGCACCCAATTAACCCCCTCATGTCCCACTAAATGCTTATCTGGTTAAGTGTTTCTTAATTCATTAAGACCGTAACCTCATAAAGACCTCTCACATTAGACTGGCATTTGCGGCATCTGGATTTGCCGGGCGGGTCCGGGCAGTCTTACACCACAAAAGACCCTAACCTCGTATCTTTACAATTGTTATGTATTTAGTTTATGCCTAAGACCTCTCACATTAGACTGGCATTTGTGGTAGCTGGATTTGTCGGGCGGGTCCGGGCAGTCTTACACCACAAAAGAGCCTAACCTCGTGTCTTAGACGATTAAATACTCCTAATTAATCATTCCACAAATTTGAATTACTTTTCCTATTCAAATTATCAATCAATTCCAAATTTAACGATGTCCATAATTGACTCAATTATGTCCATCCATTTATGGTATGTAAAATCATACCAATTTTCACCACAATTATATTTTATGCCTTTTAAGGCATATATGCCAATTAAATCTTTTTAATATTATCCCCTTTACCCCACGTTGTACGTTTGTTCGTTTAACGTAAAATATACGTTAGACTCGAATAGTCTAACTCATGGAATAAAGAGAAAACATCACAATATACACATAATTAAAACATAGATCTAACATAGGGGTGAACTTGCATATGTGAATGATGTTCTACATCTAAAACTTGCATAGACCAAAGTTACAACTTGCATAAACAACATATGTCATGGATCCAAATCTAAAGGTGTGAACTTGATGAGATAATGGCCACAAAATTGCACAAATCATGTATGTCATAGATCTATATCTAAAGGAGTAAACTTGCATAGGTAATAACCCTAAACTTGCATAACATGATTCATATCCAACTCATAAACTTACATATGTGATTTATACATCGTAACAATGGTGTAAACTAGTATCTAACATGTAAAGTATCATGTAGAATTTAGCATATAACTCACACATGTCATAGCCTAACTCTCAATTAAATTTTCACATAAACTGGGTGTCATAACCATGTAAGGTCACATACAATTCTACCCAACTTGTATATGATTCATGTTTGAATCAAAATCTAAACTTGCCTACATATGATTTATCATATGAATCAACATAACCAAACTAGCATATGAAACATGATGATTTGATTGTATATAAAGTTACAACATGGATGATAGCAACATAACTTTACATCATAAATGATCACATCACAACATAACGTCATAGAGATTTCAATCACAATCCTACAACATAATTACAACATGCAATCAATACTTCACATCACATCCATACAATCCGCATTATAACTTAATCCAATTAAATTACTAATTATTTTATTAAAACTATAGAACTCATAACTCAAAAGCAGTCTTGAGTTCTGAATTCTGATTTCTGGAGTTGAATTAGCTCTCATTTGAAGAAGATTCGCTGTTAGGTTGAGTAGAACTGATTTGATTTGCTGTTCTTCCTCTTTAATTTGGTGGCGGTTGCTCTAGGGTTCAAGACAACAGCATGACGACCATAGTTTCAGATTTAATTCTGATTTAGGGTTTGAGTCTATGGGTCTTTTTATAGAGTTTTGAATTAATTTAAGCCGTCAGATGATCATAGGGTTAATCGAAACTATTCAATCGGGATAGGGTGAAACCTCAGCCCTAATGACTCAGCAAGGAGTCAGAAAGGACTCAGCAACATAGGTCAGCCTGAACCAGAAAGCTGTGTAGGCTTGCTGCCTCGGCCTGGGTGCACTTGGCAGGTGCGCCAGCGCAAATTTGTACTGGCGCACTTCCCAAGTGCGCCAGTGCATTTTTTTTCTTTTTGCCACCAATCTTCGTTCGTCCATAACTCCTTCATACCCGTTTCCTGCAAACTCGGACTCTATTTCAACCAGAATTCCGAGACGAACACAATGGCGCAACCCCATTCCCATAATTCTCACGTCTGAGATTAATTATTCTTTATTTTATTTAATTCGATTATTCAAAAATCCGGGGTGTTACAACATATATGATATACAATCAAAACCATGGGCTCTTATTTGGGAATGTATTTCCAATTCTGACAAGGTATGGAACCACCTTCCGATCAGTGTACTCTAGAAGCGATACACTGGAATTCAACAAGAACATCTTGTAACTCGGCCACACATGACCAGCCATTCATTTTGCTCGAATGTTCCGAAAATATTATCACCTTATGGTTGGTATACCAACATAACCGTTCCTGGGAGATACAGAAGTGAAAGAATTAACAATGTTTAAGCGAAAGAAGGTCAATATCGTTCAAACATCCCAAACACACCATAATCAACACACCAGATAATTTATCACACCATATAACGCAAAGTATGAAAATCAACAATAAAACTGTTAAGGAATCCAGTTGGATCCCTCCAATCTGTTTCCCTACATCCACAGATGTTAATCACAATAATAACACTAATTTCATATAAATATGAAATATTAAAATAAATTGAATAAATATTTAAGCAACGATTTATATATATAACAGTGTATATAATTTCAAATAATTAATTAGCAAATATCCAAACAATCATCACACACAACATTCAATCATTTTTATCAATATTAAATAACGTTTAAAATATTAAAAATCGAACAGAGTTAGTTAGTTTGCTCACCTTTGTCGGTAATCGTTGATTAATGATTAACGGTCGATAGATCCGAACAAACGTTTTATCTTGTTAAAAATTCCCATTAGCTGTAATTCTCTCCAACCAGCTCAGTCGTGCATTGTTTTGTCACACGATTCCAACGAAGCTAGTTTCATGCAATTTTGTTCACGTATGCAATATTTACGGTTATTTTTAATATTTAACTTATAATTAAAATGAAATATTTTTACTAATAATATTGTTAAGTTTGAAACATTTTAATTTATTTAATTGGGACTAGCACTTACCAACTCAGCATATATGCACCGATTAACTTTCAACAGAGCCTTCCCCTCCAACCTTAATTGTTTCCACACCATTTCCTTTCTAAACCACTTCTCCCCTTTATATTCTTTAACATATAAAACTAAGCTCACGCAATTGTGTTTTTGTTTTTTTTCTCTTCTTTATTTCGGATATGGGCTTCCTATTTCTTTGAATCGACCCAATGCCACTACACCTGATCCACGCACTGTATCCCTTCTTCCACTAAATAGCTCCTTAACCATCCGCGTAATCCTGTCAATAAAACTCCACTTCTTTATTTTCCACCGCTGTCTTCCCTGATAGAAAACGTTGCACTCTCCCCATGCAAACTCCCGTTAACACCATTTAAAAACCTCCCTTCACAACATAATGCAGCCAAACAAATGATTTGTTTCCCAATCCACGTTCGTAGCTTTCTATTCCCATCTTCCCATTCGCCACTTTCCTCTATAGCCCATCGCAACTCCCATATATAAACATTTCAGATCATTCGAAAACTCCCATGCCACTTCAAAATATATGCTTCTCCACTTTAATATAACCATGCGGTGGTATATATTCAACCTGAGGAAAGGTTTGAAAAGAGTTGTATATGTTTGTTTTATAAATTGGTTTGCCATTTTAAAGCTCGAAAGTTCCTGAAAAGCGGAAGAATTTCAGTAGCATTCTGTGTATTTTACACAAAGGAGACTTCAGCGTTACATTATAAAACTTCAGTTTTAATCCTTCATTGTTTAATCACTTCATAAACCTGCAATTCTAGGCTTTGTGAATACATAGTTTCTTATAGGCTAAAGGATAGGGAGATTAGCATGTGCAAAAACTGTGTAAATGCACATAACGTATGTGCCTTATCAACATATAGGTATGTGGGATTAGAGAGATATGGACTGCACTTGTTTTCATTAAGGAATATAGCCCCGTTTGACAGGATGGGCAACATAGAGTAGATTTGTATTATGTGTGGTATTCAAAAGTAAATTGATCCATATTTAAGTTGCTATAAAGTTTATGTTTTTACAATCGTTATAATATTTAACATAAATATTTACTATGCGTGTCTATGGTGCTGTGTAGATGACAAATGATAACCTAGCTGCTATGCCTATGGTTAAGATATTTAATATTTCTCAAGCTAGTTTCCCATCTCAATCACTTCAAATAGAGTCATGCTACACTTTACGACGTCTGTTTATGTGAAACAAACCATGATGCTTTTTAAAACTTAAATCTTAAGTTATAGAGTTTAGGGGGAAAATCTAAGTCTGCGCTTCATCTTTTATTAGTCTGCGATCTATGTGTGGGCAGTGCTACTTCGGATGCTACACTATATATTTGTTTTGCAAAGATTAGATACTTATTAACGTAACCTATTACGTAAAATTTCGTTCGTCTATGGACCGCTATCGACAGAAAATGAAAATACCGTCGTAACGAGCAATGTGCCATGATCCCAAAAATATAATAATATAGACAAGTTAGCTTTTTCTATGGAACCCTAAAAATGCTGATATAGGGTGTATAAAAAGTATTTATTTTTCAATATAAAAATTACAGAAAAATTCTAAAAATTAAATTATAGCCCTCAAAGATCTTGTCTAAATTCAAAACTGATATTTTATTATAATAAAATAATCATTACAGTTTATAAACAAATCCATAACGACTATTTTAAAATTTGATTTGAACATAACTTATAATCTATAAAGCGAAATCTCCAATTTTCTTTTCCATTAGAAAAATTTAGCTCAACGGATTGGAACATTTCTTGTTTCATAAAAATCCGACTAATAACGGATCCTAGCTATACACTCAGTTGAAATTTAAATCGAAATATTACGAACTGTCACGATGTTACGTGCTCGATTATAATTATATTATAATTAATACATTCAATTGTCGTTTATTCAATATATTTGTTATAAATATTCAACTCTAAACTGAATTAAATCCTTTATATTATCCAGATTACACAATATTGCAAATTTAGCTATTTCCGACTATTTCAGAATCAAATTTTATTATCCATTATTTATATTAAATAAATATAAATCAAAATTATTTAATTTAAGCCAATTAAATTACAAAAACAATATTTAAATAATTAAATTAATTAATTATTATACCGTTAAACATACAGGTCATTACAATTCCCCCCTTAAAAGAATTTCGTCTCCGAAATTACTAAGGTAGGAAAAATTGTTACAGTCCATATTAACTTGGTTAAAAATCTAATTGTTTTACCTTTTAACTTATGTTTTAATTTAACCACCTTATCTTAATTAAAATATTTATTTATATTTACAAACGAAAATTTTCAAAAATTCTGAAAATTTTCTATCACTTTAAATTTTTGGAAAATTTTGCCAGCGTCTCCTTTGCATAGCTCAATCGGTACAACTACAACTCACCTCTTTAGGCTCTCTTCAATACAAAAGAAAATTAAATAGCCAAGCGGCTTGCCAAACAGGCTCATAGATCTTATATCCGATATAAAATATAATTGGTACCTTTTTGTCGGGTATCTAACTCTATCTCTTCCATCTGCTACCAACTCAGCATATACCAACGTCATTTCCAATTGATACTCAATCACTTATCCTCAAATCCGACCATTTGCCTATTCCAAAGCCAAATTCCATTCAAGCTAGAATTTCAGTCTCAATTCCAAACTTTTGACTTATCAATTCGTTTCCATTTCAGATTATCTCTAATCCAATTCAATTTAAGTTATATTCTAATTTTATTTATTCACTCTTAATATTTTAATTTATTTAACTTCATAAGTTAAATTTAAATTTCATAATTAAAATTCCTGGGTTTTATTCCAAATCAGTTTGAAATCATATATATATTAATAGCAATTCAAAACATTTGAATTTTTAAACAACTCGTTTTCTCAAAACAACTCAAAAACAAAAACTTTTGGTAGTAATCTGTCGCTCAGAAACTCGAAAATCACAACGATGATGTTCGGATCATCATCGGAATTACTTTCTAGTAATCGAAGTGAGTTCAATACTATATCACTTCCAAAACTTATTTTAAAACGCTTCCTTTTTTAAATCCCTTCAAAGTATCCTTTTTCAACACTTGTAAAGTATTTCAAAATTTCCCCAGGATCTTAATATTAAATCCAAAACCATTACAACACTTTTCCAATTTTCTAGAGTTTCAATTCCAAATTCTGACTTAATTCCAGATTTAGTTTATCTGGTTTTATATATTATACTTAAACAAATTCTAATTGGTTATTTATAACTATGTCGATTATAATCTGATAATTCCAAGAAATATATTCTTCTTTATATCAAAATATATTTCAGGTAAAATTATTTCATTTACCCTTATTTTAAAACATAATGTGTCGATTTATCGTATTCGAGTGTTTAGAAACCCCTGTTGATCTTGTGGTGCCCCACCATCAATCCAGAATTTATAATTCACTCACCCAATAAATCTCCACAATATAAAATCATTTTTATACTATCTACAAATATGTTTAGTCGTATATATACACTCAAACTAAATCTAGGGTATTACTAACCCCATCTCTACTGAGTTACGCCATAGAGCCAAGGTAATTACTTAACCTTTGTAACACCCCGTATTTCTGTTAATACTAATATTCACAAATTAAAAGAATTAATATTGAGAATTTGCACGAAATAGCCTTAAAAAGGCATATAACAAATTTGAGATATGTGAATTGCCTTAAAAGGCGAAAAATGGAATTAAGACATTAATTGGAAAATTAATGTGTAGAAATGGTCATAAGTTAATTATGGATTAATTTAAATTCATGAATAGGTGCGTGTGTATATATATATATATGGGCAGTTAATGTAAACATGAATAGAAGTTTATTAATTTGCTGAGTCACTTCTGACTCATTGCTGAGTCAATAAGATAAACCCCATCTTGTCTGAATGGTTGCGGTTATTTCTAGGTTAAATCTAATGGCCTAAATGAATCCTAACATCTATAAATAAGTGGGTAGACTCTAACCCTAAATCACTTGAAAAATTGGAGAGCTACCGACATGCCGTTGCCATGGAGTTCAGCATAGCCGTCACAAACTAAAGAAGAAGAAGGCCTAATCTACAAACCAACCCTACTCAAATCAAATCAAAAGCTCTCTCTCCTTCTATTTCTCTTCTTTAAAATTGTGAGTATGATGAATCTCATAATATTATTATAAAATAATTTGATTAAGTTATGAATGGATCACAAGAAAGTGATATGAATTGTTATGTATTTGTAAATTATGTTGTGGATCTCTTGTTATGCTATTATGTTATCATATATATGTTGTTATGTTGTAGTGATTATGTTGTAAATAATCCTATGCTATGTCATATGTGATTAATCATGCTATGCTATGTTGTAAATCATATCATACTATGTTGCAAATTATGATATGCTATGTTGTAAATCTTATATATGTTGTAGATCTCATATTATCACATATGTTGAAATACTTATGTTATATGATAATGATGTCATGTTAAGTTGTGTTGAATCATACAAGTTGTAAAATCATGATGTTAGTATTTATGCGAATTGGATCATGTTTAAAGTTTATGTTTTTTTATAATAGATCTTGATTATGGGAATTTGCCTATTGTGTTAGGTGTACCCATATACATGAATCTACAAATTAATTGGATCTTGAATATGGGAATTTGCCTATTAAGTTAGGTGTACCCATATACATGAATCTATGATTAAATGAATTTTGATTTTTGGGAATTTGCCTATTGAGTTAGGTGTACCCATACAAAACCATATTGTTAATGATGTTGATTCACACATGTCCTATACAAGTTTATGAAATTTGATCAAAATCATATTATGTGAATTATGAATAAGTTGACACCCTTAGATCCATGACATGTATAACCTTATGCAAGTTGTAATGTATGCAAGTTTTACCCCTTGCTATGATTTATTTAGTCACATATATATGTTGTTGTGAATATTTTCTTTTATGCTATGAGTTAGACTAATAGGGTCTAGCATACATTTTGCGAATAAACGTTCAAACGTGGGGTAGGGGTAATATTAGGAAATTAATAAATTGGGGTGCAATTGATATGATTTTGCATGCCTTAAATGGATGTCCATAATTGAGTCAATTATGGACATTGTTAAATTTGGAATTAATTAATAATTCAAGTAGGGAATTATTAAAATTGGGGAAAGTGGATTATTAATAATAATCAATGCTTAGGACACGAGGTTGGACCCGTTTGTGACGTAAACCTGCCCGGACCCGCCCGGCAAATCCAGTAGTCACAAATTTGGGCCCAATGTGAGAGGTCCTAGGCCCAAACTAAAGCATAACAGTTGTAAAGACACGAGGTTAGACTCTTTTATGGTGTAAGACTGCCCGGACCCGCCCGGCAAATCCAGCTGCCATAAATGCCAGTCTAATGTGAGAGGTCTTTATGAGGTTATGGCCTTAATGAATTAAGAAATACTTAGCCAGATAATCATGTAAGGTGGGACATGGGGGTTAAGTAGGTGCCTTGGGTGGCATGAGGAATCTAGTGGTTGCCTTTAGAGGCATTTGAAATACGATTAGACTTAACCAAATACACATGTAAATGAACATGACTAAGTGGGTTAAGTGGATGGACTAATGGGACAAGCTTAGGTGGAATGCTTGTGGGAAATAATGAGGGCCCATTTCAACCAGTATCCCAAAACGTATCTTTGTGGGCTCAACCCAAGTCGAGGACGGGACACGCATACTGGGTTTGACTATAAGAGGCCAAAACAGGGAGCGGTGGCAACGCAAGTCCAACGGGTTTCATATGCGTGTGTGGACCCGGGCTGGTAGGTAAGACGTTGTTGCATCGTGTAGGTATAAGCCATGCATCTCCGTTATATCGGGTTGCCACTTTAGGGGAATGATACACCCCACTGTGGGGCCAGCACGGGTATCTACGAGTAGGGAGCCGATCGAAAAATGGAAAGTGGGGTACACCTAGTGGAGATAGGGGCAGGCGGCACCTATGTTGTCAGCTAGGAGTACGTAAAGCCATTAAGAAAGTTTCTAAGTGAAGCTAAGTGGAATCAATCTTTAGGGTGACTGGTGTGGTGCAGTATTGTGTTTATCCTTTAGTATTTAGGAGCGCCTATAACGTTTCCTTTAGCGATTGTCTAAGTCCTTAATCTGCTCTTTCATAGACATTTCCTTGTTTTCCAGCTTATGCCTTAGTCCAGTTATTTTGATAATAGTATTGTAGAATTATCATACTCGCCAGACTTTATGTCTGACCCCCCCTCTTTTTCATCTTTTTTCTCCCTTCAGGTCCTCAGGTTCGGCCAAGTTCCAGTGGAGTCTAATTGGATTGCTTATCTCTTGGAAAGCTTGGACTGCTGAAGTAAAGTCCAGCTTGTTATCTTTCTTTTTAATGGCTATTTATGTAATGGGACTATGTACTTGTTTTATCAAGATAGATATTGTACTTGACTTTGATTATGGTGTTATGATGTAATCAAACATGTTTTGACATCTGCTGCAATTGAAATAAAGTTTTTAAATTTCCAAGTACTATTATATATCTGTCTTGTTGAAATTTTACTGTTCTATATTCACCTAAAACCTCCATAGAAGTTAATGCATTCCCTTTGTGAGTTACATTAATGGACGTTGGGTGTTACACGTGGTATCAGAGCATAAAGTTACCAGAACAGATAAAATTTTTAGAAAAATATTTTTCTAAAGTATTTTTGGAAGAAGTGCTTTCAAAAACATGTTATTTAGAGAAAGTTTTTATGAAAAACATAATCCCAAATAGCCATATCCTTATCTTTATCTTTCGAATTCTCCATTTTGAATCTTTCCTTTTTCGTTTCAGCATGGCTGAAGATCTTAATCTCCCAGAAGGTGTGACGATTCCAGGGTGGTTTAGGAGATATTTGGAGGCTAGGGCCACCACTGCAGGCCCAGCAGATGTTCCTCCACCCCCAGTTGCACCCATTACTCCTCCTCCTCCTCGTGTTGACACTTTTGCAAAGACGTGCAAGTAATTTAAGGCTATGGGAGGAAAAACTTTTCAAGGGACTGAGATGTTTGTGGAGGCCAGAGACTGGCTTAAGGAGACTGAGGAATTGTTGGATATCTTTGAAGTGGAAGATGGGAGGAAAGTCCGTTTAGCGGCTTGGTTAATGAAGGGAGAGGCCTCGTTTTGGTGGGAGGTCACTAACGGGGAACGTCCAGTTGATTCATGGGCGGATTTCAGACGAAGGTTTGAGGCAAAGTTTCTTTCAAGGGCAGAGGAGAATTTAAATATGGAAAAATTCCTGACATTAAAGCAAGGGAGCTTACCAGTGAAGGAGTATGTCAATAAATTTAATCAGTTAGCAAGGTTTGGCTTGGAGTTGGTGAACACGCCAGAGAAGAAAGCTTTGAGGTTCGTTAGAGGCTTGAATGAACCGTTGCAAGGGTTGGCTATGACCCACATCCCTATGGGAGCCACCTTTGAAAGGCTAGTAGAAATGGCACTTATGCATGAGGATAAGGCAGTTGAAAAGAAAGGGGATCAGAAGAAACCCCAACAGCAAAATAAGAAGGGTGGTAAAAACAATAATGGCAAAGGGAAGAAGAGATGCTTCAATTGTGGGACGCCTGGCCATCTCAGCAAAGATTGTAGAAAGAAAAAGAAGACTGGTTGTTTTCATTGTGGAGATGCGGGACATTTGGTGAAGGACTGCCCAAAGAAGGGGCAGAGGGCAGGGTCTACTTCGGGAGGACAGGTGCAGGCTCTTATGGCACCAGGGCAGGCAAGGGGGCAAGTTCAGGCTATTGCGGCCCCACCGCTGCAAGAAAGAGGTTGAACAATTTCTGTTGAAAGCTTAGTTTTTCTGTTTGATCATCCTGTCCGTACCTTATTCGATTCTGGCGCATCTCATTCGTTTATCTCTGCATCATTAGTTGAATTACTGCACTTGAACACCAGTTTAGTAGAGGATCCCTTGGTTGTTTCAAATCCAATTGGGGGTTCGGCTCATTTGACCATGATATGTTTGGATTTGAAAATCTTTATACTTAGCGTTGAATTTAGATGTGATGCTTATGTATTAGGCTTCACGGGCTATGGGCTAATTTTAGGAAGGGATTGGTTATCTAGAAATGGGGCCATTCTTGATTGTGAAAGGAGAGTAGTTAGGCTTGTGACTCGCCTTGGTAATGCTCTCGACATCTTTTGTAGTCCCATAAATTCCGTTATGCTAAGTTATCTTGAATCTCTTGACGCGTCTGTAGAGAATCTGCGAACGGTAGAGGTGGTCCGGGAATATCCGGATGTGTTTGAGGAGGTTAAGGGCTTACCTCCAAAGCGGGAGATAGACTTTCGAATTTATCTTGTGGATAATGCTAAACCCGTATCTTTGCCAGTGCGCCACATGGCTCCTCGTGAAAGGAGGGAACTTAATAAGCAAGTGAAGGAGTTGCTTGAGAAGGGGTTCATAAGACGTAGTATATCAGAGTGGGGTGCTCCAGTAGTATTTGCTACAAAGGCGGATGGGTCCCTTAGACTTTGTGTGGACTATAGAGAACTAAACAAGCTTACTAAAAAGAACCGACACCCACTGCCGAGGATTGACGATCTCTTTGATCAGTTAGTTGGCGCCTCAGTGTTTTCGCAGTTGGACTTAGCCACTGGCTTTCATCAACTGAGAGTGGCTGAGGATAGTATAGATAAGACTGCTTTTAGGACTCCTGACGGATTCTATGAATGGCTAGTGATGCCCTTTGGTTTGACAAACGCCCCCGCATATTTTGTTGATTTGATGAGTAGGGTGTTTAGGGAGTACCTTAACAAATTCGTGGTAGTCTTTGTGGATGACATCTTAGTCTTTTCTAAGAATGAAGAAGAGCATGCCCTACATCTTAGGGAAGTGTTGGAAACCCTTCGAGCGCATAACCTTAAGGCAAAATTTTCTAAGTGTCACTTCTAGAGGAAAGAAGTACGGTTCTTAGGGCACGTGGTTTCCAAGGAAGGGATAGCAGTGGATCCCGCAAAGGTGGTGGCCATCCAAGATTGGAAGGTCCCTAAAAATGTAACCGAAGTAAGAAGTTTCTTGGGGTTGGCTGGCTATTATAGGAAGTTTATCAAAGACTTCGCAAAAATATCAGCTCCATTAACACGGTTAACGAAGAAGAACCTGGTTTTTACGTGGGACGAAGATTGTGATGATGCGTTCCAACGTTTAAAGAGAGCCTTAACTTCAGCCACAGTCTTAGTGCTGCCAGACAGGAATAAACCGTTTACCATCTATACTGATGCTTGTGGGACGGGACTTGGCGCGGTCCTCATGCAAGAGGGAAGAGTAATAGCCTATGGTGGAAGGCAGTTGAGGGTTCATGAAAAGAATTACCCTACGCATGACCTTGAGTTAGCCGCAATTGTTTTCGCGCTTAAGTCTTGGCGTCACTATCTTCTTGGTGAGAAATTCGAACTGTTCACTGACCACAAATCATTAAAATACTTATTCTCTCAGAAGGATTTGAATTTAAGGCAGCAACGGTGGATGGAATTCCTAGCCTCCTACGATTTTGAAATAGCATATACCCCGGGCAAGGGTAACGTGGTAGCAGACGCCTTAAGTAGGAAAAGGTTGTCCTTGAGTCCGTTGTTTGTTGAACGACGAAGCTTAGAATTCATCTCCATGTTTGACTTTAGACCCTCCGTTGACCTAGTACCTGGTTTGTTAGCATCCTTGGAGGTTAGACCTACACTTCTAGGACGAGTTGGTGAGGCACAGCAAGACGACCCCCAGTTGGTTGAGATAGTAGAAAAGCTCAAAGGAGGGGAGTCGTCTAGCCATCTTCGTAGGTATACCCTAGACGATAAGGGTTGGTTACGAAGGGATAATAGACTTTGTGTACCACAAGACGAAGACTTAAGGAAGGCCATTCTTGATGATGCTCATCGCTCAAAGATGACCATTCATCCCGGCGGAGACAAGATGTACAAAGATATGAAGCGGGTTTTCTTTTGGGCCGGTATGAAAAAGGATGTGGCCGAGTACGTCACTAGATGCTTGGTGTGCCAACGAGTAAAAGCGGAACAAAAGAAACCCGGTGGGTTGCTTTACCCATTGGAAGTTCCACTATGGAAATGGGAAAGCGTCTCAATGGATTTTGTGGATGGATTACCAAGATCAAGGAAGGGTAATACGGGGATTTGGGTTATAGTAGATAGACTTACTAAGAGCGCCCATTTTATTCCCGTGAAAAGTAAGAGGACTGCTCCGTGGTTGGCTTCTGTATACATTAAAGAGATAGTTCGTTTGCACGGTATTCCTTCTAGTATAGTAAGCGACCGTGATCCCATCTTCACTAGCGAATTTTGGAAGAGTTTACAAGAGGCGGTAGGGACCTAGCTATGTTTGAGCACCGCATATCATCCTCAGACGGACGACCAGACCGAGAGGGTGAATCGTATTCTAGAGGATCTTCTAAGGCTTTGTATCCTAGACTTTGGGGGTACATGGGAAGAGCACCCTCCGTTGGTAGAATTCGCATATAATAATAGCTTTCAGTCTAGTATTGGCATGGCACCTTTCGAAGCTCTTTATGGAAGACCTTGCCGTTCGCCTACATGTTGGTGGGAATCTACTGATAAAATCCTACTTGGGCCCGATATGGTTAGGGAAACCTCGGAGAAGATTGATTTGATTCGAAGGGGGATGAAAGCAGCACAAGATAGGCAGAAATCGTATGCTGATAAGATTAGGACAGATCTTGAGTTTGACATTGGGGACATGGTTTTTATCAAAGTGTCTCCATTACGGAATGTTGTTCGCTTTGGGTCCGTTGGGAAATTAGCGCCAAGGTTTATAGGGCCGTTTCCTATAAAAGACAGGATTGGGAAGATGGCATATAGGGTGGAGTTGACTGAGAAACTTAGTGGAGTACACGACGTATTCCATGTATCACATTTGAGGAAGTGTTTGCACAAGACCGCGGAGGTGGTAGAGCCGAGCTTGCTTAAAGAGGTGGAAATAGAGCGTGATGCAACAATTAGACGAGCTCCTACATGCATTCTTGGGTCGGAGATCAAAAAGTTGAGAAATCGAGAGGTCAGACTAGTTAAAGTGCAATGGGGAGATGATGAGAGCAATGCTACTTGGGAGACAGAAGGGAAGATGCGTTCGCTATACCCTTTTCTTTTTGAGGGTATGTATTTTAATTTCTCCTTTATCGCTTAGCTTATCTTATCTTATCTTTAGTATGTCCTCTCATTAGTATCTTTGACCTTTAGTTAGGATAATCCTATGGTTGAAACATGTGTTTGAGACATGTTATGTATGATGGATGCAAAATGGATGCAAGTGGTTGCTAGTGGTTGCTCGTGGATGCATATATACACGCACTTTAGGCACTAGATCGGCTCAGTCACTACATATTGCATATTGCATAAATGAATGTATTTAGTATAATGGATGTATAATGGTTGTACCATCATATAGATGCTGCATTCGGTTGAATGGATGTGCACGCATATAGAAGTAGTTTGTAAGCAATTAGGATCTTTTGCATACATAATGGATGCATGGCACTATCATGAATTGCATCAAGGAGGTCAACTGAATCAGTGGACCGCCTGATTTTGCATTAGATACGGACATAGACACACACTGTGCATTTAAACACGAAAGCATTAGAAGTCTATAAGGACAATGGATGCCAGTGTTTGTTGATTGAGTAGATGGTTGATGATAGGATATAAACTTGAAGATTTCGGGGTCGAAATCCCTTAAGGAGGGGAGAATGTAACACCCTGTATTTCTGTTAATACTAATATTCACAAATTAAAAGAATTAATATTGAGAATTTGCACGAAATAGCCTTAAAAAGGCATATAACAAATTTGAGATATGTGAATTGCCTTAAAAGGCGAAAAATGGAATTAAGACATTAATTGGAAAATTAATGTGTAGAAATGGTCATAAGATTATTATGGATTAATTTAAATTCATGAATCGGTGCGTGTGTATATATATATATATATATATATATGGGCAGTTAATGTAAACATGAATAGAAGTTTATTAATTTGCTGAGTGTTTGCTGAGTCACTTCTGACTCATTGCTGAGTCAATAAGATAAACCCCATCTTGTCTGAATGGCTGCGGTTATTTCTAGGTTAAATCTAATGGCCTAAATGAATCCTAACATCTATAAATAAGTGGGTAGACTCTAACCCTAAATCACTTGAAAAATTGAAGAGCTACCGACATGCCGTTGCCATGGAGTTCAGCATAGCCGTCACAAACTAAAGAAGAAGAAGGCCTAATCTACAAAACAAATCTACTCAAATCAAATCAAAAGCTCTCTCTCCTTCTATTTCTCTTCTTTAAAATTGTGAGTATGATGAATCTCACAATATTATTATAAAATAATTTGATTAAGTTATGAATGTATCACAAGAAAGTGATATGAATTGTTATGTATTTGTAAATTATGTTGTGGATCTCTTGTTATGCTATTATGTTATCATATATATGTTGTTATGTTGTAGTGATTATGTTGTAAATAATCCTATGCTATGTCATATGTGATTAATCATGCTATGCTACGTTGTAAATCATATCATGCTATGTTGCAAATTATGATATGCTATGTTGTAAATCTTATATATGTTGTAGATCTCATATTATCACATATGTTGAAATACTTATGTTATATGATAATGATGTCATGTTAAGTTGTGTTGAATCATACAAGTTGTAAAATCATGATGTTAGTATTTATGCGAATTGGATCATGTTTAAAGTTTATGTTTTTTTTTATAATAGATCTTGATTATGGGAATTTGCCTATTGGGTTAGGTGTACCCATATACATGAATCTACAAATTAATTGGATCTTGAATATGGGAATTTGCCTATTAAGTTAGGTGTACCCATATACATGAATCTATGATTAAATGAATTTTGATTTTTGGGAATTTGCCTATTGAGTTAGGTGTACCCATATAAACCATATTGTTAATGATGTTGATTCACACATGTCCTATACAAGTTTATGAAATTTGATCAAAATCATATTATGTGAATTATGAATAAGTTGACACCCTTAGATCCATGACATGTATAACCTTATGCAAGTTTTAATGTATGCAAGTTTTACCCCTTGTTATGATTTATTTAGTCACATATATATGTTGTTGTGAATATTTTCTTTTATGCTATGAGTTAGACTAATAGGGTCTAGCATACATTTTGCGAATAAACGTTCAAACGTGGGGTAGGGGTAATATTAGGAAATTAATAAATTGGGGTGCAATTGATATGATTTTGCATGCCTTAAATGGATGTCCATAATTGAGTCAATTATGGACATTGTTAAATTTGGAATTAATTAATAATTCAAGTAGGGAATTATTAAAATTGGGGAAAGTGGATTATTAATAATAATCAATGCTTAGGACACGAGGTTGGACCCGTTTGTGACGTAAACCTGCCCGGACCCGCCCGGCAAATCCAGTAGTCACAAATGTCGGCCCAATGTGAGAGGTCCTAGGCCCAAACTAAAGCATAACAGTTGTAAAGACACGAGGTTAGACTCTTTTATGGTGTAAGACTGCCCGGACCCGCCCGGCAAATCCAGCTGCCATAAATGCCAGTCTAATGTGAGAGGTCTTTATGAGGTTATGGCCTTAATGAATTAAGAAATACTTAGCCAGATAATCATGTAAGGTGGGACATGGGGGTTAAGTAGGTGCCTTGGGTGGCATGAGGAATCTAGTGGTTGCCTTTAGAGGCATTTGAAATACGATTAGACTTAACCAAATACACATGTAAATGAACATGACTAAGTGGGTTAAGTGGATGGACTAATGGGACAAGCTTAGGTGGAATGCTTGTGGGAAATAATGGGGGCCCATTTCAACCAGTATCCCAAAACGTATCTTTGTGGGCTCGACCCAAGTCGAGGACGGGACACGCATACTGGGTTTGACTATAAGAGGCGAAAACAGGGAGCGGTGGCAACGCAAGTCCAACGGGTTTCATATGCGTGTGTGGACCCGGGCTGGTAGGTAAGACGTTGTTGCATCGTGTAGGTATAAGTCGTGCATCTCCGTTATATCGGGTTGCCACTTTAGGGGAATGATACACCCCACTGTGGGGCCAACACGGGTATCTACGAGTAGGGAGCCGATCGAAAAATGGAAAGTGGGGTACACCTAGTGGAGATAGGGGCAGGCGGCACCTATGTAGTCAGCTAGGAGTACGTAAAGCCATTAAGAAAGTTTCTAAGTGAAGCTAAGTGGAATCAATCTTTAGGGTGACTGGTGTGGTGCAGTATTGTGTTTATCCTTTAGTATTTAGGAGCGCCTATAACGTTTCCTTTAGCGATTGTCTATGTCCTTAATCTGCTCTTTCATAGACATTTCCTTGTTTTCTAGCTTATGCCTTAGTCCAGTTATTTTGATAATAGTATTGTAGAATTATCATACTCGCCAGACTTTATGTCTGACCCCCCCCTTCTTTTTCATCTTTTTTCTCCCTTCAGGTCCTCAGGTTGGGCCAAGTTCCAGTGGAGTCTGATTGGATTGCTTATCTCTTGGAAAGCTTGGACTGCTGAAGTAAAGTCCAGCTTGTTATCTTTCTTTTTAATGGCTATTTATGTAATGGGATTATGTACTTGTTTTATCAAGATAGATATTGTACTTGACTTTGATTATGGTGTTATGATATAATCAAACATGTTTTGACTTCTGCTGCAATTGAAATAGAGTTTCTAAATTTCCAAGTACTATTTTATATCTGTCTTGTTGAAATTTTACTGTTCTATATTCACCTAAAACCTCCATAGAAGTTAATGCATTCCCTTTGTGAGTGACATTAGTGGACGTGGGGTGTTACAACCTTCAGCTTTGATACCACTGTAACGAACACGGATTTTCAACCCAGAAAATCGACACAACATACCATGCCGACTATTCAAGCATCGGAAATACCGGATCATTAATAGAAAGAAGTTGGAGGGCATGACACCCCATGTCCGTTAATGTCACTCACAAAGGGAATGCATTAAGTTTCGTGGAGCATTATAAGTAAACAGAACGGAATTTTACAAGACAGAAAAAGTAGTACTTGAAAATTTTGTAATTTTATTGCAGCGGAAACAAAAATAAGTTTGATTACATTTCCAAATACCAAAATAAAGTACATAATATCAGTCTTCTACAAAACCTTCAGAGTACATAATTTTAAAGCCATAATCCCCAACAGAAAACTGCCATACGTAGAATCAAAGCCAAGCAATGCACCTTTCAACTTCAAGCTGGAAGAAAGAGATATCTGAACTAAGCTTGAGTATTTCCTTCCGAAGAACCTGGTGAGTCTAGTGACTTTAACAATATAACCATTAAAGTAACAGGATAAGAATATAAACTGGAAAGCAAGAAATGACTGTAGAATAAACAGGCATGACAAAGCAGACAAGATGAAAAAAATATAACGTTGATTGCGCTTCTAATCACTACAGGATAATTACTACACTGCACCAATGCTAGTAACACCGTATCATTACTAGTTACACCGCACCCTTAGTAGTCCCATACTAAAAGTTGATCCCTCTTACTAATCATGATAATGGTAGTTTCGTGTACTCCTAGCTGCTATCGTAGATTCCCCTTTTTGCTCCTACCCCCACGAGTTGTACCCACTACCTTCATCATTTGATCGGCTCCCTAACTCGCATGTATTATTACTTGTGTCATTCGGCCTCGCTTGTATGTAGATACCTGTACTGGCCCCATCATGGGGTGTATCAATTCCCATAATGGCAACCCGACACGATTCAAGATGCACAGTGTATACTACTGTTTCTCAGTGCTTATTTTTTTCCACTCCGGAGCATGTGCACGCCCATACTCTGTCGGAACCTACACTGCTGCACCACTCGCCGCTATTTTGACCGCTTATAATCAGCCCAGTAATCGTGCCCCACCCTGCCTAGCTCAGGGTACCATGATACATTTATGTGGGTTACTACTGAAATGGGTCCCCGTTACTAGGGTTTCCTAATCAACATATTATAATGGTTAAGTGTTCTCAATTTAACTTAACCCCACCCATTTGCTTAATTAACATGTTGTGCTGGTTAAGTGTTGCCTATTCATATGTTACTTAACCTTCTGAATGATTCACGCATGTTTATTTAACGGTTAAGCTTGTGGGCCTATATATACTAATATTACCCACTTACCCAAGATTTACTTAACCCTTCCCCTTATCAAGTCCATATGTATTATTGGTTAAGCTTGCCTTAACACTATCCACTATGTTCATGTAACATTGGTTAAGTTGTCTTCTTGTCCATGTTAACTTAACTCACCCACCTAACACGTTGTATTGGTGAAGCGTCGCCTGTTCATATGTTACTTAACCTTTCCATTTTTAGCATGTCTGTTCCTTAGCTTTAATTTATTCATTAAAGCACCAACCTCTCACATTAGAACTGTTGTTTGCGGTTGCTGGATGTGCCGGGCTGTTCCGGGCAAACTTCTACCGCAAACTCATTCTAACCTCGGGTTTTTGGGCTTAATGCGCTATCCTCTCACATTAGATCTATGTTGTTGCGGTCCTTGGATGTGCCGGGCGGTTCCGGACAATCTTACACCGCAACTCATTATAACCTCGGGTTAGGCACGTTCATCTTTTACCCAATTTACATAATTACCATTCATGCCCAAGTTTATATGTAAATTATCCGTAAGTGTGGTCAATTCAAGTTATGCCACATTTTCTAGTTATGTCCAAAATTAATTATATGATTACAACCCCTTTTTATGCCAATTACATAATATTCAACTTTTACCTAAAATTTTCCCCAACGTTCCCACGTCGTTCGTACGTATAGTTCATGTGATACGTTAGGCTCGCAATTAGCCCAACGCTCGCAATTAGCCCAACTCATAAAAAAGGAAAAATGGAAGAAAGACATGACATCATAACTGGCATAAACAATATAGATCTAAGACTGCATAAATCTAGTAAACATATAAAATTAGATCCAATCAACATATGGAATGTGAACTAGCATAGATCTAAACATAAACTTGCACGGATTTAAACCAATGAACCGGTATGGATCTAATCATATAAACATGTAGATCTAAACATATTGTAACACCCCGTATTTTCTGTGAACATTAAAGTAACAAATTAAAGTATACTTAATTTTTAAGAGAAGAATTAAGGGAAACGAGTTACACCATTACGTTCGTCTCGGAATTCTGCTTGAGATAGAGTCTGAGTTTGCGTAAATCGGACTCTATATGAAGAGGTTATGGCACTTAGAAGTTTCAGGAATTAAAAAAAAAACAGCCCGAATTCAAATTTAAAGTTTCAAAATTCAAATCACACATCCGGGCTGGGCTGGAAATTTCCTGCCCAGGACCCAGGCCGACCAGGGGGTCGACCTAGGTAGAACAGGTCGACCATGGGGTCGACCTCCCCCCTTTTCTAGATCCGTGACATATTCGTATTTCTGCATTTAGATGCCCGTTCTGACCAGATTCGTTGCTCCTAAGGTATTTAGACACCCCCTGTAACACCCCACCTCCGCTAGGGTCACTCACAAAGGGAATGCCCTAGTTTTGGAGGGGTATTATCTAGTAAACAGGCACAGAGATAACACAACACAGAACATAGATAAAATAGAGTATATAAAGCAGCGGATATAAACTTTAAAACCAAATCTCATTACTGAAAAATAGAGTCAAAACCTCTTACATCAAAATGACAAGTCATTATTTCATTACATCAAGTTCTAAAGAACAAAGTACTTAAAACAACATAAGTAAAATATTATTCCCAAAAAGTGCATGAGTGCAGCCATAGCATAGCTCAAGACCAAACCGTACATGAACTGTCAGAAAGCAAGCAAAGTCCAAGCTAAGAGCTAGAGTTTCCTCCCTGAGAACCGGGGGGGGGGGGGGAACGAAAGACAAAGAGGCGAAAGAAAACGGGTCAGTCAAAAAGACTGGTAAGCCCTAGTGACTATCAGCATAGAAACTAGTAAAGTTAACAAGACATGAATAAACTGGAATTAAACATAGGAATGATGATAAGTCTGACATGATAACTAAACTAACAAGATAACTCAAGTCTAACATTGCGTATTCAAGGTTCGCCATACCAACTATATTGGTATACTAATCCCGTGTCAACTATAAATCAAGAAATAATCCCTTGGCCCAATATCGTGAAGTGACCCAATTCGGGGTCCAACGGTATGATCTAATCGATCGGCTCCCTACAAGTCTAGCTCGTCATGTGTCTGTGTCATACGGCCCTATCACGAATGTAGTCACCTGTGCTAGGTCCACCATAGGGTGTATCAAGCCCTAGGGTGCCAACCACCGACACGAATCAAGAATGCACAGATAATACTACTGATGCCCAATGCCAGCTTTTTCAACTCCGGACTAAGTGCACGACCCTAGTCCGCCTGAACCTACAATGGCACACCAACTCAGCCGTCGTTCTGGTCGCTTACAATCAGTCCAGCAATCGTGCCCCAACCTGCCTAGTCCCAGGGTACCGTGATACATCTAGTGGGTTACTGCTGAAAAGGACCGCGTAACTAGGGTTTCGTTCAGCAGGTTAAGTTGTCATTTAAAATCGAGACTTAACCCCATCTACGTGTCATGTCAAATTGACTAAGTGTGTCGTTCTAGTTCAAGACTAAGTCCTACGAATCATGTGTCTGGTTGGTTAAGTGTGTTCAAGCGGTTCATGACTTAACCCTATCAAATCAACGTCTCAAATTGGTTAAGTATATTCAAGTGGTCCATGACTTAACCCTATCCAGTGGCATTAATTTACTTAATGCACCCCTAACCTCTCACATTAGACTTGGTTATGGTTACTGGATGTGCCGGGCGGGTCAGGGCAGTTTTACACCATAACCTAGTCTAACCTCGGGTTTCGAGTGCGATATGACCAACTACTCACATTGGGTCCTATTGTTTGCAGTTACTGGATTCGCCGGGCGGTTCTGGGCAGATTTATACTGCAAACTCAACCCAACCTCGAGTTGGCCACGTTCAAGTTATCTAAGTGTCATGTCCCAAATTCATATTTTCAAGAATAATTTCATGTCAAGTTCATGTTCCTATCCAAGCTCAAGTTATAACGATATTCATGTTTTCAAGTTCATACTAAATTCAGGTTTTCCTAAACTACCCAAATCACATCCCCAACGCTCGTGAATTCGAATCAAGGCAATAGATGTAACTAGGGAATAACATAACAAGGATGGGTATAAAGTGGCAAAGGTGATTTCAAGGCAAGCATGGTGTAACTTGAGATATAATCATAACATCACTGGCATATGAAATAGGGTGATAAACATAGCAATAAATGACATAAGATGATAATCCTAAACTTGTGACTAGCAATAGTTTCAACAGCACAACATCACAGGCATGTTAAAATAATGATAGGGTTTAGGTTATGACATGAACAGGCCCCTAAATCAAGTTCTTATCAGTATTCCACAAATCAAGGTTCAATATGAATGGTATTAGGTTCAAGGTGAATAGATCTAGGGTGAACAAGAGTAGATCTAAAATAATTGATCAAAAAGGAATGGTCATAGATCAAAGATATACAAGAGTAGGTCTCAAGTAGTTATCATGTTTATGTTCAACTTCAATTTACACATGTCCATATTAAGTTTAGGGTTTAGATCTAAGAGTAACTGGGGCTTACAGATCGTGGTTTTTGAGAACTAAGAACATAAATTGTCGTAGGATCGTTGTTGAGATGTTGTTCTATTCCCTTGAATTGTTGTAGAAACGTTGGCCTTCGATTTGGATCTAGTTTGAATGTTTAAGCTTCAAGTTTGGAGGCGACGGTCATGGTTCAAGAGGAGACTTAGCAGCATAATGGTGTTAGAAAGATTTATTGTGGATTATCCTAGGTCTTAGGGTGTTTTTATAGTTGCAACAACTAGTTTAGGCCATAGGATAAACCTTAGAATCGATCTGAACCACCAAAAATCGTCACAGGCCCTCAAACAAGCCAACAGGGTCAAGCAGGAGCAACCAGGCCCAAACCAGGTTCGGGGACCAGGTCGACACCCAAGTCGACTGCGCAGTCGACCTGGTCCTGGGGTGTCGACTGGCCAGTCGACTCCCCAGTCGACCTGGGGTGCTGGGCGGGAAATTTCCCGCCCAGTATGTCTGGGTTTTGAAATTCCAATTTGAACTCGAATTCGAACTGTTTTGAACTCTGAAAATTTCTGAAACTTTGGGGAGCCATAACTTGGTCATACGGACTCCGATTTTCGAAAACTCGGACTCGATTTCATGCATAATTCCGAGACGAACGCAATGGAGCAATCCGTTTCCCTTGGTTCTCATTTTAAAATTTAATTCTGCCTAGATTTATGGTTATAACACGTTATCAAAATACGGGTTGTTACATTCTCCCCTCCTTAAAGGATTTCGTCCCCGAAATCTCTAAGTTAGGAAGAACGTATCCTACCATCCATTATCCATCTACTCAAAACATCATCCACAAGCAAACATTGTCCTTAAGAGATTTCTAATGCTGTATGAACATATGCAGAAAGTGTGTGTATATGTTCCTTATCTAATGCAAATGATCAGGCCTGATTGATCTTTCTAATGCAAAATATGTTTAGTGTCATGAATCCAACATGTATGAAAATAATCCTAGTCACGTAAGCACTATATGTGTGCATCAACATTCATCCATATGCAACATTCATATGATAACACATTCAATTTCATTCATAAATAAGTATAAACACTCATGCATATGCAATATGAAAATGCGTCTGAGCCGATCTAGTGCCTAATGTGTGTTATGCAACCACGTGCAATCACTTGCAACCACTTGCAACCATTGTCAAACATCAACCATAACATGTTTCAAATACATGTTTACATTCATAGGATTCTACCTAAGGTTCTCAAGACAAGATCGAGAAGATAACAAGACAAACATGGATAGAAAAAGAAAGGTATGTAAACTTATAGGAAAATAGATCGAGAATGTACCCTAAAAAAGAAATGGGTATAGCGCGCGTATCTTTTCTTCGATTTCCCAAGTTGCGTCCTCTTGGGCTTCACTCCACTGTACTTTAACTAGCTTGACTTCTCGATTCCTTAGCTCCTAGATCTCCGTTCCTAAGATAAGAATCGGAACTCGCCTCAATGTTTCCACTTTTACGCCTTCAAGGATGCTTGGCTCAACCACTTCGGCAGACTCATACGCCTTATCTTCATTCTTATCACTCATACCTTTCCTATATAACATGTTAACAAGCCTCACGAAAACTATCTCCATCGTACGGAAAACCCTCTACGAAGCTAGAAAGAAGATTAGCCGTAGGTAAAGCTGCTGCGACTACAGATGGAGAAAAGAAAGGGAAAGAGATTCAAACAAAGAAACAAAGGATAGTGCTAATGGCTTTTGGGGAATAGCCTTTTCAAAATAAACTTTTCTTACAACATGCTTCTTTATAAACAGTTTTGAAAATAGTTTCAGAAGGTTTTTAAAACTTTTGCCCAGTCTGGTAACCTTCTGCTCTGATACCAAATGTAACACCCCACCTCCGCTAGGGTCACTCACAAAGGAAATGCCCTAGTTTTGGAGGGGTATTATCTAGTAAACAGGCACAGAGATAACACAAGACAGAACATAGATAAAATAGAGTATATAAATCAGTGGATATAAACTTTAAAACCAAATCTCATTACTGAAAAATAGAGTCAAAACCTCTTACATCAAAATGCCAAGTCATTATTTCATTACATCAAGTTCTAAAGAAGCAAAGTACTTAAAACAACATAAGTAAAATATTATTCCCCAAAAAGTGCATGAGTGCAGCCATAGCATAGCTCAAGACCAAACCGTACATGAGATTTCAGAAAGAAAGCAAAGTCCAAGCTAAGAGCTAGAGTTTCCTCCCTGAGAACCTTGGGGGGGGGGGGGGAACGAAAGACAAAGAGGCGAAAGAAAACGGGTCAGTCTAAAAGACTGGTAAGCTCTAGTGACTATCAGCATAGAAACTAGTAAAGTTAACAAGACATGAATAAACTGGAATTAAACATAGGAATGATGATAAGTCTGACATGATAACTAAGCTAACAAGATAACTCAAGTCTAACATTGCGTATTCAAGGTTCGCCATACCAACTATATTGGTATACTAATCCCGTGTCAACTATAAATCAAGAAATAACCCCTTGGCCCAATATAGTGACGTGACCCAATTCGGGGTCCAACGGTATGATCTAATCGATCGGCTTCCTACAAGTCTAGCTCGTCGTGTGTCTGTGTCATACGGCCCTATCACGAATGTAGTCACCTGTGCTAGGTCCACCATAGAGTGTATCAAGCCCTAGTGTGCCAACCAGCGACACGAATCAAGAATGCACAGATAATCCTACTGATGCCCAATGCCTGCTTTTTCAACTCCGGACTAAGTGCACGACCCTAGCCCGCCTGAACCTACAATGACGCACCAACTCAGCCGTCGTTCTGGTCGCTTACAATCAGCCCAGCAATCGTGCCCCACCCTGCCTAGTCCTAGGGTACCATGATACATCTAGTGGGTTACTGCTGAAAAGGGCCGCGTAACTAGGTTTCGTTCAACAGGTTAAGTTGTCATTTAAAATCGAGACTTAACCCCATCTACGTGTCATGTTAAATTGACTAAGTGTGTCGTTCTAGTTCAAGACTTAGTCCTACGAATCATGTGTCAGGTTGGTTAAGTGTGTTCAAGCGGTTCATGACTTAACCCTATCAAATCAACGTGTCAAATTGGTTAAGTATATTCAAGTGGTCCATGACTTAACCCTATCCAGTGGCATTAATTTACTAAATGCACCCCTAACTTCTCACATTAGACTTGGTTATGGTTACTGGATGTGCCGGGCGGGTCTGGGAAGTTGTACACCATAACCTAGTCTAACCTCGGGTTTCGAGTGCGATATGACCAACTACTCACATTAGGTCCTATTGTTTGCAGTTACTGGATTCGCCGGGCGGTTCCAGGCAGATTTATACTGCAAACTCAACCCAACCTCGAGTTGGCCACGTTCAAGTTATCTAAGTGTCATGTCCCAAATTCATATTTTCAAGAATAATTTCATGTCAAGTTCATGTTCCTATCCAAGCTCAAGTTATAATGATATTCATGTTTTCAAGTTCATACTAAATTCCGGTTTTCCTAAACTACTCAAATCGCATCCCCAACGCTCATGAATTCGAATCAAGGCAATAAATGTAACTAGGGAATAACATAACAAGGATGGGTATAAAGTGGCAAAGGTGATTTCAAGGCAAGCATGGTGTAACTTGAGATATAATCATAACATCACTTGCATATGAAATAGGGTGATAAACATAGCAATAAATGACATAAGATGATAATCCTAAACTTGTGACTAGCAATAGTTTCAACATCACAACATCACAGGCATGTTAAAATAATGATAGGGTTTAGGTTATGACATGAACAGGCCCCTAAATCAAGTTCTTATCAGTATTCCACAAATCAAGGTTCAATATCAACGGTACTAGGTTCAAGGTGAATAGATCTAGGGTGAACAAGAGTAGATCTAAAGTAATTGATCAAAAAGCAATAGTCATAGATCAAAGATATACAAGAGTAGGTCTCAAGTAGTTATCATGTTTATGTTCAACTTCAATTTACACATGTCCATATTAAGTTTAGAGTTTAGATCTAAGAGTAACTGGGGCTTACAGATCGTGGTTTTTGAGAACTAAGAACAAAAATTGTCATAGGATCGTTGTTGAGATGTTGATCTATTCCCTTGAATTATTGTAGAAGCGTTGGCCTTCGATTTGGATCTAGTTTGAATGTTTAAGCTTCAAGTTTGGAGGCGGCGGCCATGGTTCAAGAGGAGACTTAGCAGCATAATGGTGTTAAAAAGATTTGTTGTGGATTAGCCTAGGTCTTAGGGTGTTTTTATAGTTGCAACAACTAGTTTAGGCCATAGGATAAACCCTAGAATCGATCTGAACCGCCAAAAATCGTCACAGGCCCTCAAACAAGCCAACAGGGTCAAGCAGGAGCAACCAGGCCTAAACCAGGTTCGGGGACCAGGTCGACACCCAAGTCGACTGCGCAGTCGACCTGGTCCTGGGGGTGTCGACTGCCCAGTCGACTCCCCAGTCGACCTGGGATGCTGGGCGGGAAATTTCCCGCCCAGTCTGTCTGGGTTTTGAAATTCGAATTTGAACTCGAATTTGAACTGTTTTGAACTCTGAAAATTTCTGAAACTTTGGGGAGCCATAACTTGGTCATACAGACTCCGATTTTCGAAAACTCGGACTCGATTTCATGCAGAATTCCGAGACGAACGCAATGGCGCAACCCGTTTCCCTTGGTTCTTATATTAAAATTTAATTCTGCCTAGATTTATGGTTATAACACGTTATCAAAATACGGGTTGTTACACCCCAAACCTCACTTTCTCTCCACACAACTTCATTACGCCTATACTCTACTCTAATTCATATAAAAATAAATCAAAGACGGGGTTATGCTGCTCAAGTCCTTCGTAGAATCAAGTTTAGAATTCTAATAGAGATTCAAAAGCTAATTCAACGACTTCAACAACTACTTCTAAGAATCAAATCAAATCTAAATTAGAAGAACAAATTGTCCACTTCAAGGGAGAGCTATTCAGTTTCAGAATATAGATCCCAGAATTCAAGACCCTTCTGTAATTTGTAAGTTCACATTACTTTCAGAAATAAAAGTTAATTGTGATTCTGACATTGTAATAAATCTGGATCTGAGATTATGCATGTCTTTCTATATTCTTTGGATCTATCTCATTGATAATATTGTAACGCCCCGTATTTTCTGAGAATATTAAAATAACAAATTAAAGAATAATTTATTTGAAAAAGAGGAATGAGAAAAAATGATGTTTAGCATTGTTCTAAGGTTTGTAAGCAAAAGACTTAGTAGCTTATTTGGTTAGAACATGTGACTTGCATACAAGAGGTACAGCGTTCGATCCCCGCCAGCGCCATATTTTTGTTTTAGGGGAATGGCTAAAAAGTGGCTTAGTGTGAACGTAGTTCAAAAAGTGGTTTAGTGTGAAAATGGTTAATTATGAAGAAGTTATTAAGCCATGAAGTTTGTATGCATATGAGAGAAATATATATATATATAAATTAAATAAATAAATATTAAAAAAATGTTCAAAACAACGAATCGGGAGGGTGAATAGCCGAACCACACCATTTTTGGAGTCGACCCGAGCCCCTTTGGGTCAACTAGAGGTCAATCCAGGGTGTTTGGCTGCCAACCCGTGGCCCGATCCGCCCTAAGGGCTGATATGGCATTTGAGTGGTCCAGATCAGTTCTAGGGTTAATCCTAAGGCCTAAATAACTTCCTACACCTATATATACACCCTAAGAACTAACCCTAATTCATAAATATTATCTATGACACTATTATGCTGTCAAATTATCTCTTAAACCCTAGCCGCCGCCTCTAAATCAAATCTCAAGTGTTCAACATCAACTCAAATTAAAGATTAGAGCTTCTACAACAATTCAAGAAGATAGATCAGCAACATTGCAATGTTTCTACACCAATTTCAGTGCATAATTCTATTTTTTAACCACGAAAGGTGAGTACGGTGATTTTCACAATATAATGGGATTAAAAGTAAAATGAAGAAGTTGTAAAGAGGATTCATATGTTTGTATGTAATTTAAATCTCATCCAAGTCTTCACCTTTTTGATTCATCTCATCATATGCCTGTGTTTCTATGTAAAGTTCATACCTTTATCAGTTTATTCATGTTGAATCTGTCATTATGCCTCTATGCCAGTTTACATGTCCCTTTATTTCATGATGTTGTGTTAATTCCAATTTTCTGTGATTTGATTCTCTCTTCTTATCCTTATTCATTTTATTTTTGGATCTAGGCTACCTTCGAGCCTATGTTAAAAATACGCGTGAATGCAAATACGTGGGAACGATGGGAATATGTGAAATATGGAAAATTGGATATTATTGGATATTTTGGATAATTGGATAATATGTGAAATTGGCATATTTGGGTATGAATTACATGGAATTGATGAAATTGCCTATAATTGTAAATTTGTAATTGAGGCTAATTAATATGTAATTAGTGACAATTTGGAATAGGCAATATTATAAACATGATTATATGTTTAGTTGGGTATACATGACATGAAAATTGGGTATGGGTGAAATACGATTATTAATAAACCTTTGACACGAGGTTAGGCGCAATTGTGGCGTAAGACTGCCCGGAACCGCCTGGCAAATCCAGCTGCCACAATTGGACGTCTAATGTGAGAGGTCAAAGGAATGACTTTTAGGCGCAACAGTTAATGACACGAGGTTAGACCCGGTTTGTGGCGTAAGACTGCCCGGAACCACCCGGCAAATCCAGCGGCCACAAAGCGTTCGGTCTGATGGGGGAGGTCATGCACCGTTTGTCATAAGGAATGAATTAAGGAATACTAACCATAATAAGACATGGGTATGGTTAGAGGGTTTAGTGGGGTGACATGTAAATTATGACATGTAAATATGGACTTAACCGGAATAAGATAAGACATTTAAATTATGACATGTAAGTATGGACTTAACCATAGCATGTGTAAGACATGGACATTTAAATTAAAATGGTTAAGTGGGAGAAAAACCTAGTGGGGACCAAGCATAAGTGGGAGGCTTGTGTCGGATGGGGGACCCGTTTCAACCAGTAACCCGTTTGAGTATCTAATTGGGCCCGGTACTAGGCCGGGGTTGGGGCACGCTTACTGGACTTGAATGTAAGAGGTCAAAACGTGAATAGCGGTGGCAACGTGAGTCCAACGGGTTCATGTGCGTGCATGGGTCCGGGCTGGTAGGTAAGACGTTGTTGCATCGTGTAGGTATGGCTGTGCATTTTATGTTGGTGTCGGGGTTGCCACTTTGGGGAGTGATACACCCCACTGTAAGGCCAGCACGGGTGCCTACGGGGTTTAGGGAGCCGATCGAATGTGTAGGGTAAGGGTACCTTAGCGGTGGTAGGAGAAAGCCGGCACCTACGATAGCAGCTAGGTACAAGTAACTACCAAGTTTGTCATGTGGGTACAGTTAGTGGGACGGGATCAACCTTTAGTAAATAGAGACTAGTGGATGTGCGGTGTAATTAAGTAATGTGGTGTAACTTAGCAAAAGTGCGGTGTAACGAAATACATGTTGGTTGAGTTGGATAGTCCTTTGGGTGCTAGTCTGATGTTGACTTCGGTCTTCGGGGTTAGTACTTGGAGGGTTGTTCGCTTAGCCAAGGTGTAGGATTGTCTTAGTACTTGGATAGTCCTTTTATCTACCTTATCTATGTTACAGCCATATCATGATGCCTATTTATGTCTTGATCATTTACCTTACCTATTATTTGTTAAAATTACTAGACTCGCCAGACTTTATGTCTGGCCCGTTTTGTTTCCACCTCTTTTCTTTCCTTCCCCCCCCCCCCCCTCAGGTTTACAAGGAGGGAATACTACATCTTAGTGCCGATTTCTTTTAGTTGCTTGAAGAGAATAGATGTATCGCTTTGGACTCTCTCATCTTTATGGCTTTGCTTATGCTCAGTGGGGATTTATGCATTTATGTTATTTAAGTATTTGCTTCTTTTTGTACTTTGAAGTTTTTGGAAAAGACAATTGATCCTGTTGTAATGGTTTTTGGAGACTACTTGTGTAAGCTTATTTTGAAGTTATGATGCTATGAAATAAGTTTTATCTTCCGCTGTGTTTTATTTATTTATTCTTATAATTTATCTGTTCTATACTACTATAACGCTTCATGACATTAATGCATTCCCTTTGTGAGTGACATTAATGGCCATGGGGTGTTACAAATATTATGTCCGTTCTTAGTCTCTTCTTTCCTTCTTCCCTTTTGGTTTTATAGCCAGGCTACTGCGAGCCTGAGGCAGATCTCATAAGAGATGAACGTATGTTGGAAATAAAAATTGGGCATAATTGAGTTGTAACTGATTTGAAGACATAACACATGTTGTATTCAAAACAAATAGTATTGAACATATGACTTGAGATTTGAGGCATAAAGTACTGGACATACGACTTGAGATTTGAGGCATAAAGTATTGGACATATGACTTGATATTTGAGGCATAAAGTATTGGACATATATTTGAGGCATAAAGTATATTGGACATATAAATTGGAATTTGGGCCGTAAATTGAATTGTAAACATGTAAGTTCAAGTTATTTTCATATTTAAACACCTAATAGTGATTTTGGCATATAACGAAATGGATCTAAGTCCATGCTTAATGATAAGACAAATCTTTTAGGTTAATTCCTATCTTTCTATTGAATCAATGATTTACATGCCTAGGAAGTTATTATTCAATCATGCCTATCTTTGTTGGATATCTGATATATAATTCATTTTTAGGTCCATGATGTTATTTATATCATAACTATATGTCTATTCAGTTAGTTTGTTTCAGATCTATCTTTGTTATACCCCAACTCTAACAAATCTGTAATCCTCTTAGGTCCAAAACATTTAACAGATCTACCATTTTAATGCCTGTTTTATGCCTACTCTTGTTTATGTTCCTCTTTCGTCCCCTTTATTTTATGAATCTAGATTAACCTCGAATCTAGACTGAAACTTATTATGCGTACGATTGGAACACGGCGGTAACGGAGAATAGTCTATTTGGTAATGGTGGAACATAATTTTGTAACTTATGATTTGGGGCATAACTTGTCTTTGTTGCGAACTTGGGGTATTGGGGCATGACTATTAGTACAAACTTGGGAAGATTAGATATAGCCTAATTTGAGTAATAACTCGAAATTGAATTTGGGAGCCATAACTTGTAATTAGCTTTGTTGGGCATAACTCGAGAATTGAAACATGACCGGTTGGGATAATTTGCATGTAAATCTAGACTTAGACATTTTTGAAAATGTGGCATAATCTGAAATTGACAACAATTGTGAATAATTTACATATAAGCTATAAATATGTAAATTAGTGAAAAGATTAATATGCCTAACCCGAGGTTAGATTGAGTTGTGGTGTAAAACTGCCCGGAACCGCCCGACACATCCAGTAACCAAAACAACACCTATCTAATGTGAGAGGTTACTACGTCATGCCTAAGAAAAACCCGAGGTTAGATTGAGTTGTGGTGTAAAACTGCCCAAAACTACCCGGCACATCCAGTAACCGCAAAAAACACATATATAAAGTGAGAGGTTGGTGCATTAATAAATCAATTAATGTTAATGAACAAGATGAATGAGTAGGGTTAAGTTCATAGGAACACTTAACCAATATAACATGAATGACTAGGGTTAAGTTAATGAGAAACACTTAACCAATATAACTTGATTTGTGGTAAGGTTTAGTTAAAACAAGAGGGTAACACTTAACCAATATAACTTGATTTGTTGTAGGGTTAAGTTGACACAAGAAGGCAACACTTAACCAAAGTAACATGGCAAGTAGGTGGGTTAAGTTAACTTGAATTGATTGATGTCACTTAACCAATACAACATGATGAACACATGGGGTTAAGTTAACTTGAATTGATTGATGACATTAACCAATACAACATGATGAACACGTGGGGTTAAGTTAATGAAGAAACACTTGACCAATATAACTTGATGAACGAACGTGGTTAAGTCAATAGGAAACACTTAACCAATCTAACATGAAAAGTGAGAAGGGTTAAGTAAATAAGAAACACTTAACCAACATGACACGATGAATGAGTGGGTTAAGTTAACATGAATGGACAACACTTAACCAATATGACATAATGTGTGGGAGGGTTAATTACATCTCGGGTTGGTGGGTAATATTAGCACATATAGGCCCACAAACTTAACCGTTAAATAAACATGCTTGAACCGATGGGAGGGTTAAGTGCATCTCGTGTAGGTGGGTAATATTAGCACATATAGGCCCACAAACTTAACCGTTAAATAAACATGATTGAACCGATGGGAGGGTTAAGTACATCTCGCGTAGGTGGGTAATATTAGCACATATAGGCCCACAAACTTAAACGTTAAATAAACATGCTAGAATCGGTGGGAGGGTTAAGTCCATCTCGTGTAGGTAGGTAATATTTGTATATATAGGCCCACAAACTTAACCAGCAGGAAACCCTAGTAACGGGGACCCATTTCAGCAGTAACCCACATAGATGTATCATGGTACCCTGAACTAGGCAGGGTAGGGCACGATTACTGCGCTGATTATAAGCGGTCAAAAACAGCGTCAGGGGGTACGTTAGTGAAGGTTCCGACGGTTTACGGGCATGCATGTACTCCTGAGCGAGAAAAAGCAGGCACTGGGTACTAGTAGTTATACACTGTGTATCTTGAATCGTGTCGGGTCGCTATCATAAGGATTGATACACCTTATGGTGGGACTAGCACAGGGTATCTACATGCAAGAGAGGGCCGATTGACACAAACACTTGGAACATGAATACAAGTAAGGGAGCCGATCGATAGGGTAGTAAAGGTACATCTAACATGTTCATGGCAATTAGGCTGATTGAGGTGGAATCCTCACGATAGATGTACACCTAAAGTCTACCACAATTACGGGGATTGGGATCACGTTATCATTTTTTATAGATTACTAGTTGGGACACTAGTTAGGTCGTGCATAGTTGGGACACTAGTTAGGTGGTGCAGAGATAGATATAGAAATCAGAATAATGAAGTAGTAGCGAAGCAGAGAAAGAGTAGAAGCACATTCAGTTTATCTTGCCTTATCATACCTAATGCTTATCCTATGTTATCTTGTTATCCCTGTTATCACGGTATTTTCCTATATTCAGTTTATTCATGTCATGATGCTTTTGCCTGTTTATATGCTGAAAGTCACTGGACTTACCAGACTTATGACCTAGTTTTGTTTCGCCTCTTTTCTTCTGTTCCCCCCACCATGTTCATAAGGAGGAAATGTTACCACTTAGCTCAGTTTTCTTTCCAAGCTCGAAGATAGTCGATCTATTGCTTTGGACTCTCTCTTCCACTGCTATGGCTGGTTCATGCTTTATTAGGGAATATCATTGTTGTTTTTATGCTTCTTTTATACTTGGAAGTTTTTAAATCAAGACAGAAGTTTTATGTATTACATTTAAGTATGATCGAAAAAATTGTTTGTAAAAGCTTGACTGAGTTAAGTTGTTTATAAAATGGCTTTATTTTCCGCAGCTTTATTTGTCTATCTTGTAATTTATCTGCATCTTTTTACCTAAAATGCTGCACCAAAGTTAAGGCATTCCCTTTGTGAGTGTCCGTAACAGAGGTGGGGTGTTACACATGATATTAGAGCTGAAGGTTACCGGATCAGATAAAAGATTTGAAAAATTATTTTCAAAACGGTTTTAAGAGAAGCATTTTCAAAAGAAAAGTTTTGTTTTAAAGGCATATTCCTCAAAGCCATATGCACTATCTTTTTGATCCTCAGTTTGAATCCTTGTTTCCTTCTTTCCTAAGTCTCCGTGGCTCCTGGCTTTCTGGGAGGTAACCTCATCGCGGCATGGTTACGTAGGCTTGATGATACTACGACATCTGTCAGCGGGCGAAGAAGTGCCCAACTTCCATCTATAGCCGCAGTAGTTTCACCTGCGGCTTATTTTCTTTCAAGCTTTGTAGGGTTTTCCATGCGATGGAGGCAGCTTTCAAGAGAGTTGTCAACAAGTTACACAAGGATGACAAAGATGAGAATGAGGGAGTTTGGCTAAGGAGCACAACCCAAGGATGAAGAACTCATTGATATAGACTTGGTTCACAAAGGAGGGGAGGAAAGAATAGTAAAACCTAAAACAAGAGGAAGTATCTTTATTATGGTATAACGGGTTGTATAATTAAGGACAAGGCAAGAACAAATGACAGGATTTTCATAAGGGCAAATACATGCTCTCACCGCCAGCGTACCTGAGAGAGAGGTAGTAATGTTTCTGTTTAAAGAGTCTAGTTTTTTCTTTTTGATCATCCTGTTAGTACTCTTTTGATTTTAGTGCTTCACATTCGTTTATATCTGCTTCCATAGTTGAGTCTCTGCACCTTAGTACTTGTATAGTAGAAGATCCCATTATTGTCTCAAATCCAATTTGTGGTTCGGCTCACTTATCTTTGGTTTGTAAGGATTTGAGATACTTATGTTTTTGGTTTCATGGGCTATGGGTTGATTCTAGGCATGGATTGGTTAGCTAGTAATTGTGAAAGGAGGGTAGTTAGACTTTTGACTTGCCTCGGGAATACCCTCAAAATTTCGTGCGATCCTAAGGGATCAGTTTGTCTTAGCTACCTAAAATCACTTTATGTATTTATCGATGATTTTCGATCCATTGGAGTAGTCCATGAGTACGAGGATGTTTTGATTAGGTTAGGGGTTTTCCCCCTAAAACCTGAGACAGACTTTCGCATATATCTAGTTGACAATGCAAAGCCAGTTATGCGATCAATGATAGTTTTGGAGCAAGATTGGCGAGGATAGCCAGAGTCGGCTAAGTGCTCAATTGTTTGGTTGTTTGCTAGTATCATCTCACATAGATTGTCCAAATTCGGAGGAGGTATTCCTTGGGTGCTTGTCTAATATTGGTTTAGGCCTTTAGGGCTTGTACTTGAGGGATGTCAAATTCGACTAGGATGGTTTGCGTGAGAGATATCGACCCTCAGATTTGTGACATGATGGATAGGCTAAGTAGAGGAGAGACCTATAATCATCTTAGTATATACACTTGGTATCATGGTTAACATCTGTTTATCTTGGAAAGATAGTTCGACTACATCGGATACCCTCTAGCATAGTAAAGTGATCGAGGTCCTATCTTTACTAGTGGATTTTGGAAATAGAGGTCAAGAAGCTTCACAATCGTGAAGTTAAATTAGTTAAGGTACAGTGGAGTGAAGCTCAAGAAGATGTGACTTAGAAGACTGAAGACTAGATACGCGCATCATACCTTTTTTGAGGGTATATCCTTGATTCCACTTTTTCTGTAATATTTATTTTACATGCTAGTCTTTATCTTTTAAGTATATCCTATCGGTCCTATCCTCGATCCTTAGGTAGAAGCCAATGTATGTAAACTTGTTTTTGAGACATGTTATGTTTGGAGGATGCAAGTGTTTGCAAGTGTTTGCTAGTGGTTGCTCGTGGATGCATATACAGACATTAGGCACTAGATCGGCTCAGTCACTTTCATATTGCATATGCATGAGTGAACTTTTATATATACGGATTGAAACTTGATGTGTTATCATATGGATGTTGCATTTGTATGAATGACTATGCACTCATGTAGAAGTTATAAAGTATGATTAGGAATAATTGCATACATGATGGACTCATGGCACTAACATGATTCGCATTAAGGAGGTCAACTGGATCAGTAGACCGCCTGATTTTGCATTAGACAAAAAACATATACGCACGTTCTACATATGTTCATACGCCATTGAAACCTTTTAAGGACAATGGATGCCTGTGTTTGATGATTGATTAGATGGACGGTTGGATGGTAGGATATACGTTCTTCCTAACTTGAAGATTTTGGGGACGAAATCCTTTAAGGAGGGAAGAATGTAACACCCCGTATTTTCTATGAACATTAAAGTAACAAATTAAAGTATACTTAATTTTAAAGAGAAGAATTAAGGGAAACGGGTTACGCCATTGCGTTCATTTCGGAATTCTGGTTGAGATGTCCGAGTTTGCGTGAATCGGACTCCATATGAAGAAGTTATGGCACTTAGAAGTTTCAGGGATTTAAAATAAAAACCAGCCCGAATTCAAATTTAAAGTTTCGAAATTCAAATCACACATCCGGGCTGGGTGGGAAATTTCCCTCCCAGGACCCAGGTCGACCAGGGGGTCGACCTGGGTAGAACAGGTCGACCATTTGGTCGACCTTCCCCCTTTTCCAGATCCATGGACAAATTCGTTTATCTGCATTTAGACGCCCATTCTGACCAGATTCGTTGCTCCTAAGCTATTTAAACACCCCCAAACCTCACTTTCTCTCCACACAACTTCATTACGCCTATACTCTACCCTAATTCATATAAAAATAAATCAAAGACGGGGTTATACTGCTCAAGTCCTTCATAGAACCAAGTTTTGAATTCTAGTAGAGATTCAAAAGCTAATTCAACGACTTCAAGAACTACTTCTAAGAATCAAATCAAATCTAAATTAGAAGAACAAATAGTCCACTTCAAGGGAGAGCTATTCAGTTTCAGAATAGAGATCCCAGATTTTAAGACCCTTCTGTAATTTGTAAGTTCACGTTACTTTCAGAAATAAAAGTTAATTGTGATTCTGACATTGTAATAAATCTGGATTTGAGATTATGCTTATCTTTCTATATCCTTTGGATCTATCTCATTGATAATATTATGTCCGTTCTTTGTCTCTTCTTTCCTTCATCCCTTTTTGTTTTATAGCCATGCTACTGCGAGCCTAAGCCAGATCTCATAAGAGATGAACATACGTTGGAAAAAAAATTGGGCATAATTGAGTTGTAACTGATTTGAGGACATCACATGTTGTATTCAAAACATAAAGTATTGAACATATGACTTGAGATTTGAGGTATAAAGTATTGGACATATGACTTGAGATTTGAGGCATAAAGTATTGGACATATGACTTGAGATTTGAGGCATTAAGTATTGGACATATGATTTGATATTTGAGGCATAAAGTATTGGACATATATTTGAGGCATAAAGTATATTGGACATATAACTTGGGAGTAAATTGAATTGTAAACATGTAAGTTCAAGTTATTTTCAGATTAAACAACAAATAGTGATTTTAGCATATAATGAAATGGATCTAAGTCCATGCTTAATGATAAGACAAATCTTTTAGGTTAATTCCTATCTTTCTATTGAATCAATGATTTACATGCCTAGGAAGTTATTATTCAATCATGCCTATCTTTTTTGGAAATCTGATATATAATTCCTTTTTAGGTCCATGATGTTATTTATATCAGATCTATATGTCTATTCTGTCTGTTTGTTTCAGATCTATCTTTGTTATACCCCAACTCTAACAGATCTGTAATCCTCTCAGGTCCAAAACATTTGACAGATCTACCATTTTAATGCCTGTTTTATGCCTACTCTCGTTTATGTTCCTCTTTCGTCCGCTTTATTTTATGAATCTAGATTAACCTCGAATCTAGACTGAAATTTATTATGCGTACGATTGGAATACGGGGGTAATAGGGAATATTCTATTTGGTAATGGTGGAACATAATTTTGTAACTTATGATTTGGAGCATAACTTGTCTTTGTTGCGAACTTGGGGTATTGGGGCATGACTATTAGTACAAACTTGGGAAGATTAAATATAGCCTAATTTGAGTAATAACTCAAAATTGAATTTGGGAGCCATAACTTGCAATTAGCTTTGTTGGGCATAACTTGAGAATTGAAACATGACCGGTTGGGATAATTAGCATGTAAATCTAGACTTAGACATTTTTGAAAATGTGGCATAATATGAAATTGACAACAATTGTGAATAATTTACATATAAGCTATAAATATGTAAATTAGTGAAAAGATGAATATGCCTAACCCGAGGTTAGATTGAGTTGTGGTTTAAAACTGCCCAGAACCGTCTGGCACATCCAGTAACCACAACAACACCTATCTAATGTGAGAGGTTAGTGCATCATGCCCAAGAAAAACCCGAGGTTAGATTGAGTTGTGGTGTAAAACTGCCCGGAACCGCCCGGCACATCCAGTAACCGTAACAACACATATCTAATGTGAGAGGTTGGTGCATTAATAAATCAATTAATGCTAATGAACAAGATGAATGTGTAGGGTTAAGTTCATAGGAACACTTAACCAATATAACATGAATGACTAGGGTTAAGTTAATGAGAAACACTTAACCAATATAACTTGATTTGTGGTAAGGTTAAGTTAAAACAAGAGGGTAACACTTAACCAATATAACTTGATTTGTGGTAGGGTTAGGTTGACATAAGAAGGCAACACTTAAGTAGGTGGGTTAAGTTAACTTGAATTGATTGATGGCACTTAACCAATACAACATGATGAACATGTTGGGTTAAGTTAACTTGAATTGATTGATGGCACTTAACCAAGACAACGTGATGATCACGTGGAGTTAATTTAACTTGAATTGATTGATGACACTTAACCAATACAACATGATGAACACGTGGGGTTAAGTTAACGAAGAAACACTTGACCAATATAACTTGATGAACGAACATGGTTAAGTTAATAGGAAACACTTTACCAATCTAACATGATAAGTGAGAAGGATTAAGTAAATAAGAAACACTTAACAAACATGACACGATGATTGGGCGGGTTAAGTTAACATGAATGGACAACACTTAACCAATATGACATAATGTGCGGGAGGGTTAAGTACATCTCGGGTTAGTGGGTAATATTGGCATATATAGGCCCACAAACTTAACCGTTAAATAAACATGTTGAACCTATGGGAGGGTAAAGTACATCTCGTGTAGGTGGGTAATATTAGCACATATAGGCCCACAAACTTAACCGTTAAATAAACATGTTTGAACCGATGGGAGGGTTAAGTACATCTCGTGTAGGTGGGTAATATTAGCACATATAGGCCCACAAACTTAACCGTTAAATAAACATGCTATAATCGGTGGGAGGGTTAAGTACATCTCGTGTAGATGGGTAATATTTGTATGTATAGGCCCACAAACTTAACCAGCAGGAAACCCTAGTAACAGGGACCCATTTCAGCAGTAACCCACATAAATGTATCATGGTACCCTGAACTAGACAGGGTGGGGCACGATTACTGCGCTGATTATAATCGGGCAAAAACAGCGGCAGAGGGTACGTCAGTGTAGGTTCCGACGGTTTACGGGCGGGCACGTACTCCGGAGTGGGAAAAAGCAGGCACTGGGTACCAGTAGTTAAACACTGTGCATCTTGAATCATGTCGGGTCGCTATCATAAGGATTGATACACCTTATGGTGGGACCAGCACAGGGTGTCTACACGCAAGAGAGGGCCGATTGACACAGGCACTTGGAACATGAATACAAGTAAGGGAGTCGATCGATAGGGTAGTAAAGGTACATCTAACATGTTCATGGCAATTAGGCTGATTGAGGTGGAATCCTCACGATAGATGTACACCTAAAGGCTACCACAATTACGGGGATTGGGATCACGTTATCATTTTATACAGATTACTAGTTGGGACACTAGTTAGGTCATGCAGAGATAGATATAGAAATCAGAATAATGAAGTAGTAGCGAAGCAGAGAAAGATTAGAAGCGCATTCAGTTTATCTTGCCTTATCATACCTAATGCTTATCCTATGTTGTCTTGTTATCCCTGTTATCACGGCATTGTCTTATATTCAGTTTATTCATGTCATGATGCTTTTGCCTGTTTATATGCTGAAAGTCACTGGACTTACCAGACTTATGTCTGACCTAGTTTTGTTTCGCCTCTTTTCTTCCGTTTTCCCCCTAGGTTCACAGGGAGGAAATGTTACACTTAGCTCGGTTTTCTTTCCAAGCTCGAAGATAGTCGATGTATTGCTTTGGACTCTCTCTTCCACTGTTATGGCTGGTTCATGCTTTATTGGGGAATATCATTGTTGTTTTTATGCTTCTTTTATACTTGGAAGTTTTTAATTAAGACAGAAGTTCTATGTATTACATTTAAGTATGATTGAGAAAATTGTTTGTTAAAGCTTGACTGAGTTAAGTTGTTTATAAATGACTTTATTTTCCGCTGCTTTATTTATCTGTCTTGTAATTTATCTGCATCTTTTACCTAAAATGCTCCACCAAAGTTAATCCATTCCCTTTGTGACTGACCTTAACTGAGGTGGGGTGTTTCACATATGAACATATAGTTCTAAACATATGGACTGATATGGATCTAATCATATAAACATGTAGATCTAAACATATGAACATATAGTTCTAAACATATGGACTGATATGGATCTAATCATATAAACATGTAGATCTAAACGTATGAACATATAGTTCTAAACATATGGACTGATATGGATCTAATCAGATAAACATGTAGATCTAAACATATGAATATATAAAATATGATCTCACATGTATGAACATGAATTGCATATAATCTTTCATAACTTGCATAGATCGAGCAAACTTGCATACGTAACTTGCATATATAATTAGGCATATGAATTAACAGAGAACATAACTTGCATATAATTAATCAAATCAAGCATAAATCAAAACATAGTTTGCAAAGACATAAACTTTATGTGATTTACAAACATTTTCATACAGTCCAATTCATAACTCATCACAATTACATTTAAACAATTATCTTGTGAAAGTAACTGCACTCATAGAAAACGGATCTTGAATTCTGGGATCTGATTTTTGAAGTTGCTAAGCTAATCCGTTGATGTAGGCGTTGATTCGTTCGTTGTTGTTCTAGAATTCCTTTTCGCAATTACTAGGCTTTGAATCTTTATCTCTTATCTTTTTATCTTTAATCTAGAATTTGATCTGTTACGGTGGTGGCTAGGTTAGTTTGTAGATGAACAACATGACAGTATCATAGTTTAGGGTTGTGAGGTTAGGGTTTAGGTTTAGCTATGTATATATAGATGTTTAGGATTAATATGGGCCTTTAGATCAACCTAGGAGTCATCAAAGCCATCCAAACCCAAGAGAGCCAACCAGAACATCACACATATGCCCTAACATCTCAGAAAATCATCACTGTCCAGATCAGTTCGCAGGTGTCGACCCTATAGTGGGGGTCGACACCCATGTCGACACCTCTAGGGGGGTCGACGCCTATGTCGACACCCCCTGGGGGTCGACACCTCTGAGCGGGAAATTTCCCACTCGGCTGTTTTCTGAAGTTTTGAAATTCGAATCTGCTTTAATTATTTAATTATTATTTTAATTTAATTTCTGCTTAAACTTGAAAACTTCTAACCTCCATAACTTCTTTATACGGAGTCCGATTCACGCAAACTCGGACTCTATCTCAAGCAGAATTTTGAGACGAACGAAATGGCGTAACCCGTTTCCCTTATTTCCTCTTCTAAAATTAAGTATTCTTAATTTTGTTATTTTAATATTCACGTAAAATACGGGGTGTTACAGAGGGTGAGAAATAGAAAGAAAGAAAGTTAAAATCGAAGATGAAGAAGATCACAACAGATGATACACGAATCTCACAGCGGAACGAATAAAATATATTATAACATTACTTTGAAATACAAAACTGTATTTGTACTTACATTCATCGTCATTAGAGTACATCATATAAATATCATAGCGGAAATAACCCTATAAATATATATCCAATACTGAAGCATCCTGCTCCACGCTCCTTTAATGGTATCTGTAAAATACCGACTACTTGACTTTCCGTACAAATTTAAGCACCCAAGAGTTTTAGGAAAAAAACAAAATAAACTCTAGGTCAATCATGTGACTGGTGTGAGTAAACTATAATCATTTCGGTTTAACTTTTCAAAATCCTTTTTAAAGAATTGATAATCATATGACCGATCCACACATAAACACGGATGGTTTTTACCTTACGATAACCCAAAACAATTTTTTTTTCAAAAATCAATACTATTTTGATATTATAATAATGTCTAATACAAGTTCTTAGAAATCTAGAAGAACGCTTTCATCTCATGTTCTACATATATAATATACAATCAAAACCATGGACTTTTATTTGGGTAATTTATTTCCAATTCTGACAAGGTATGGAACCACCATCCGATCAGTGTACTCTTGTAGCGATACACTGGAGTTCAACAAGAACAGCTTGTAACTCGGCCACACATGACCGACCATTCATTTCGCTTGAATGTTCCGAATATATTATCACCTTACAGTTGGTACACCAACATAACCGTTCCCGAGAGATACAGAAGCAAAAGAAGTAACAAATATAAATATTCTCTAGATGGTGACAATATACCCTAATTGGGTGCGAACCACTTAGCCATGCTTCCTGCCCGATTTCTGTCATTTCTCGGTTGATGAGGCTTAAGGCCATAACGTATTTTTTATGCTTCATCTACTTTGAATGCCACATCATCATACCTACCAAATCACAAATTGATTTGTCCAAAAATATCGCGGGTATAAAGCTAATAGAAACGAATCCCTCCGCCACCAACATATATACGTTTGAAATGATCAACTTACGCGATCTATTAGATATACTTTGTTAGACATTTGTCCGTATACGTTGTCCTAGGACTAGACAAACCGACGGAATTGTTCTGTAAATCCATCTTAGGCAATTTCTACCTAGGATCGCCAGAATAACCCTTGCATAAACTCTATCTTTGAATATATTTGATTCGAAACGATAATGCCCCTACAGAGTGGTTTTCAGATAATAAACCTGATCCCGGTCTCTCGGAAATGGTCAAAAACTTTGATAGTTGGTGATTTAACTATCAAAGGCAAACATGTGTACAAACAATGGTCGCATTCCCAAATGGAAATCTTACCAATCAATCATCATTTCATTTCCCAATTTCCCATTTATTCTTAAAACTCATTTTACTTCTCACGATTTTCTTGGAAAACGTTTCCATATATTCACAACTATTTATTTCCCCTATTTTGAAAATATACCTTATTAACACTGGAAAACATTTCCATATCTTATTCATGCATCATTCCTTTTCTACATCCATCAGTCCCTACCCGTAAACTAGTAAGAGCACAGCTCCCTAAGTATTAACCCCGAAGGCCGAAACCAAGATCAATATCCAGAAACCCGTTTAACTTAACTAGTCACCAGTTAGTTTCAAATTTCCTTAACTCCATTCAAATCTGCAAAACGCTTGCTTTTAAATATTTTTTCACTTTAAAATGAGAATATTATTTCTTTACAGAAAACAAAACTCATTTTATTAAATCAAATCTTGATTTAAATAAATATTTTCATTACCGTTTAAAATCCCATCTGTCTAGTTCTTTTGTAAATTCATATTCGTATTTCACTCCATAGACTCCATTCTCTGGACAACATTTTGTTAATTATATATTGGATTTATAACTAAATCATGATTACATCTTTGATTAAAAATTATTGGTTTTTAAACCAAATATTATTTCTCTTGTCAAATTCTGTATTTATATAGTAGACAATTTCTATAAATAAATTATTTTTAATAACATTCGACAAAGTCGAATTATAATTGCAAAGTCCACATTTCGAACATCAAAACAGATTACATCATTTCCTTTTGCAAAATGATTTCCCATTTCCCATTCTAATATTCCTTTTAGAATTTACATTTCCAAATTAATTTATAAAAATGATTTCATCTCATTTGTAAACATCGTTTATAATCCAAACTTCTTGTTTTAATATAATTAAATTAAGTTATTATATTTTAGTCCATTTGAAATTCAATTTCTATTTAAAAATATATTATTCTTTTTAAAAACCCAATTTCTATTCCAATATATTTTACGGTATTTATATACCAATTATTTCAGGTCAATGTTGTTCAAACATCCCAAACACACCATAATCAACACCAGATTATTTATCACACCATATAACGCAATATATGAACATCAACAATAAAACTGTTGAGGAATCCAGTTGGATCCCTCCAATTTGTTTCCCTACATCCACAGATGTTAATCACAATAATGACACTAATTTCATATAAATATGAAATATTAAAATAAATAGAATCAATATTTAAGCAACGATTTATATATATAACGGTGTATATAATTTCAAGCAATTAATTAGAAAATCATCCAAACAATCATCACACACAACATTCAATCATTTTTATCAATATTAAATAACGTTTAAAATATTAAAAACCGAACAGAGTTAGTGAGTTTACTAACCTTTGTCGGTAATCGTTGATTAACGATTAACGGTCGATAGATCCGATCAAATGGTTTATCTTGTTAAAAATTCCCATTAGCCGTAGTTCTCTCCAACCAGCTCAGTAGCGTAGTGTTTTGTCACACGATTCCAACGAAGCTATTTCATGCAATTCTGTTCACATATGCAATATTTACAGTTATTTCAATATTTAACTTATAATTAAAATGAAATATATTTACTAATAATATTATTAAGTTTGAAACATTTTAATTTATTTAATTTGGCCTAGCACTTACCAACTCAAAATATATGCATCGATTAACTTTCAACAGAGCCTTCCCCTCCAACCTTAATTGTTTCCACACCATTTCCTTTCTAAACCACTTCTCCCCTTTATATTCTTTAACATAAAAAACTGGGCTCACGCAGTTGTTTTTTTGTTTTTTTCCACTTCTTTATTTCAGATACGGGCTTCCTATTTCTTTGAATCGACCCATCCGCTACATCTGATCCACGCACTGTATCCCTTCTTCCACTAAATAGCTCCTTAACCATCCACATAATCCTGTCAACAAAACTCCACTTCTTTATTTTCCACCGCAGTCTTCCCTGATAGAAAACGCTGCACTCTCCCCATGCAAACTGTTGTTATCACCATTTCAAATCCTCCCTTCACAACATAATGCAGTCAAACAAATGACTTGTTTCCCAATCCACGTTCGTATCTTTTCTGTCCCCATCTTCCCATTCGCCACTTTCCCCTGTAGCCCATCACAACTCCCATATGTAAACATTTCAGATCATTCGAAAACTCCCATGCCACATCAAAACATATGCTTCTCCACTTTAATACAACCATGCGGTGGTATATATTCAACCTGAGGAAAGGTTTAAAAAGAGTTTGTATAAGTTTGATTTATAAATTGGTTTCCATTTTAAAGCTCGACAATTTCTGAAAAGCGGAAGAATTTCAGTAGCATTATGCGTATTTATATACACAAAGGAGACTTCAGTGTTAAGTTATAAAACTTCAGTATTAAGTTGCATTGTTTAATCACTTCATAGGCCTGCAATTCTAGGCTCTGTGAATACATAGTTTTCTTATAGGCTGCAGGATATGGAGATTAGCATGTGCAGAAACTATGTATACGCAAAGAACGCATGTTCCTTATCAACATATAGGCCTGTGGGATTAGAGAGATATGAACTGCACTTTTTTCCCTTAAGGTATATAGGCCGCGTATAGAGTAGGTTTGTATTATGTGTGGTATTCAAAAGTAAACTGATCCATATTTAAGATGCTATAAAGTTTATGCTGTAACAATCGTTATAATATTTAACATAAATATTTACTATGCGTGTCTATGGTGCTATGTAGATGACAAATGATAACCTAGCTGCTATGCTTATGGTTTAGAGATTTGATATTCTCAAGCTAGTTTCCCATCTCAATCACTTCAAACAAAGTCATGCCACACTTTATGATGTTTGTTTATGTGAAACAAACCATGATACTTTTCAAAACTTAAGTCTTAAGTTATAGAGTTTAGGGGGAGAATCTAGGTCTGCTCTTCATCTTTTATTAGTCTGCGATCCATGTGTGGGCTATGCTACTTTGGTTGCTACGTTATATACTTGTTTTGCAAAGATTAGATACTTTTTAACGTAACCTATTATGTAAAATTTCGTTCAACTATGGACCGCTATCGACAAAAAATGAAAATACCGTCGTGACGAGCAATGTGCCACGATCCCAAAAAAATAATAGTATAGATAAGTTAGCTTATTCTATGGAACCCCAAAAATGCTGATATAGGGTGTAAAATACTTCAAAATAAAAAGTGTTTATTTTTCAAAATAAAAATTAAAGAAGAATTCTAAAAATTAAATTATAGCTACGCCTCAAAGATATTGTCCAAATTCGAATCCGATATTTTATTACAATTAAATGATCATTATGGTTTATAAACGAATCCATAGCGACTATTTTAAAATTTGATTTGAACATAACTTACAATCTATAAAGTGAAATCTCCAATTTTCTTTTCCATTAGAAAAATATAGCTCAACTGATTCGAACATTTTATGTTTCATAGAAATCCGACTAACAACTGATCCTATACACTCATTTGAAATTTAAATCGAAATATTATGAACTGTCGCGACATTACGAGCTCGATTATAATTATATTATAATTAATACGTTCAACTTTCATTTATTTAATATATTCGTTATAAATATTCAACTCTAAACTGAATCAAATCTTTTACATTATCCAAATTGCACAATAATGCAAATTCAGCTATTTCCGACTATTTTGGAGTTAAATTTTATTATCCATTATTTATATTAAATAAATATAAATCAAAATTATTTTATTTATGCCAATTAAATTACAAAACCATTATATAAATAATTAAATAAATTAATTATTATACCGTTAAAAATACAGGTCGTTACAATGTTTCATAGATAAAAACGTACATCGATTATCACCCCAATTACATAATAATAATAGTAATAAAGCAGCTACCATAATAACTAACTCCTCGAGAGGCACATTCTCCAAGCAATCGTTCTTCATCCTTAATCAACAATCTCACCTACTAACCTGCTAATGTTAAGAGGAGGGAGGTCAGCCCATAAAGTTTTGGTGAATGAAATGCATATAGGTTAAGAAGGACTATTTCCTATATTTGACAACAATAAACTTTTCGGGTTATGTCTACTCAGCATAAACGTATGAGGCATGCATTCTTATGGTCAGTTAATACCCCACGAGGTGGACCATTCCTAGTCACTTAAGACCATTCTTTAGTTTATTTAGGGTGAACTTCCCTACAGTTACGTAAACCATATGGCAGACCCCTAGCCACTCAAGACCCCGTTCTTACGTCAATGTCATAAATAGTAACTCTTCTTGTAGGTCGAGAAATAGTAACAACGTCTTACTACCAGGATTAGGTCAGGAACATGGCTTCATTTAAGAAGAGCCCTCCTTGTAATCCATCGTGTTACTATCTAGTTATTCCTACGGGTGAACTCCTAGTCACTTAATACTTCCCTCAGACCATGGTTCCTTAGGCCATATATATATATATATATATATAATCCTTCCCTAGGTCAACCCTCACTAACCCCTAATAAGAAGCGGACATTCCTTGGAGAACCGACCTACACACGTTATCGTTTATTAAGACTTTTTAATACCTTATAGGAGAAAAGCATACCTAACAACCAATTAAGTTCTCGAAAGGCTTGCCCCATGATTTGGGTTCTGAACGAGGGAGTGAACCTTAAGAACAAACCGAGTACTAACCACTTAATACCCAACAAGAGATAAGTTAGCCACTTAATATATTTTCCCCAAGTCAGGCGTACTCTAAACACAACACACACACACACACACATATATATATATATATATATATATATATATATATATATATATATAAACACTAGACATCTTATACATACCACTTGTAAATGCAAGATTTGCCGGGCAGTTACTTGCAGGCTTCTACAACAAGTTGGCCATAACCTCATATCATAGTGTACTAATTATAATGGAACAAACACCTAGACCTCACACATTAACAAGATTTCCTTATAGCCGCCGAATATGTTGGTTAGTTTTGGGCAGGCTTCTTCTACAAGTTACAATTAACCTCGTGTATGTGTGTCATTAATTCTAATTAATCCTTTAACACATACACATACAAATTCCAATAGGGACATTCTAATTCTATTCCAAATTTAATCATATTTATTACACACTTAATATGTGTTACATTACGTTGTTTACATTATATATATATGTGTGTGTATTGTAACAACCCTGAATTTCAGAACCAATTTAAAATTTTTATTTTAGCTATTTTTATGTGTTTTGGTAATTTAAAATGGTTTATATTAAATAATAACAATGAAAAATTTATTTAAATCAAAGTTAGAATGTATAAATTTATTTTAATTATAAAACGAGCCTGAAATGGCGCGGTAGTTTGAAAATTCGATTTCAAATTTCAAATGAATGTACAGAATTCAAAATAAATCGGATTTCAGTAAAACAAGAAATATTAGAATCTGTTTAGTAGTATCTTTCTAATAAATGTGAAAAATTGAGATTTCATAATATAAATTGAAAGTTATATCCAGTTTAAAATTTAAATAGTCGCTATGGAATTTATGTATAATTATATATATTTTTAATATATATATATATGGCCCTTAAAAATAGCTATTTTTCTAATGACCTCCTTTTTCGATGAATACACTTTTGTCGGATCCAGAATGTCAAATTATTGCTAGATTCCAAATTTCAAAATTTTTGGAATTAATGTGTGAGCGTGGCGAATTAAAACGTGTTTGGTCAACTTTAGTTTGAATTCGATCGACCAGAAAAAGGCCATTTTTCAAATTGTCTTGAAATTCGATGAAATTAGTTTTATTAGGACCGTATCGTCAAATCATAGCTAGTTTTATTTTTCTGTATTTTTTGGAGTTAGTATGGGGCCCCGGTAAATTAAAATGTACGTTAAAAATTCAATATATTGATTTATATTTTAATTTTGATGAAAACTGACTGAAACAATTGAATTGGCTTACGAAAATTATCCTACTGTGTCCAGAATGAGGGTATTTAGCTTGGGGCGACAGTCGTTGAGTTTGAGTTGGAGTTCAAATACAAATTTTCATAATAAAACAATTGATGGAATAAAATATTAATATAAATATTTATAAATACCCTAACTAATCGGCTAACCCTATTTTGCCAAACCGACCGCCGTATAAAATTTTCTTGTCATTTCTTCTTTTTGGTTTCATATATTTCATGTAATAAATAATGAAAAATTATATACATCTGATAAAAAAGAATGAATATTTATTAAAATGCTTAAGAAAAAAGAAAGGGCCACTCAGAACAAACGGCGAAATTCATTCCGTTTTGATTCACAAATTACCCTAAATCGATGCAATAAATTTTAAAACTTCTTAAGCGAAGATTATGGAGCTTCTTTAGCTCTTTGATTTGATGCCCAGATGATCAGATTTCGTATACTATTCTTTTCGAAATCAAGCCTCAAAGGTGCGCCGGTTGGAAGCTTTTTTCAGCCACGGAGGGGGATTGCACGCCACGACGCTGGTGGGTGGGTGGGAGCTCTAGCCAAGGCGGAGACGGTGGGCTACTCCAATCATCGTCCGGTCAAATGTAGAAGGCATGGGGTGAAAACCTAATTGGCGACAATGGGTTCAGAAGGGGAGGGGGGCTATGGGTTTTTCCTGAACGAAGGAGATTAAGGGGTAAAAGGGAAAAAAATTTATTTAATAATTATTTCCATTATGTAATCGATGTATAAAAATTATCATATCTTCTTCATACGAGGTCCAAATGCAGTGATTTCAGATCTGTTGCGATCATAACAACGAACGCTACAACATGGAACTGACCAGAACGGAAATGGAGCACGTTAGAATTTCAAGCAAATTCAAATCCAAACAGAACTGAAATTCAGAAATAAAGAATGACAGAGTGGAAACCAAAGTGAGAACACATTCTCACTCAATTTATTTTACAGTTAAATATATACTAGGTTGCAGATGGGGCTTAGTAGCCCCCGACACTATTTATTGTACAAACCATGGATGTTTGTTTGGATTGAATTGTGGTGTAATTGACTGTATTTTGTGTTGATTGTGATAGTGAAATGTTTAAATATTAAAAATAATTTAATATTATTTCGTGGTAGTTGAAATTAAATAATAAATATTTATTTATAATTTAAATAGTGAAAATTAGCTAATTAGAAAAATAATTCAAACTGAATGTGAATTAGTTAAATTCATTAACCAATGATTTATTTAAATAGACTGTTGTTGTTTGAAAACCCCACACGGGTCCGGGGACGATAATTGTCCACATCTCCCCTGAATTTAATTATATGTCAATTGATGGGTTAATAGGCTATGATGAGCGTTAATTATTTATATTTAATGCTTACGCAGTTGTGTAATGCACTCTGGATGATGGTTGACTATGTATCATTATTGTTGAGTACTTGTGTGTATGAAATTCATATAAATAACATTATATGGTAATTGATTGTGTCTGATTCCAATTCAGGAGGAACGAATATTTTAAAATAACGAATATGTTAAAATGACGAATATTTTAAAATAATATTCAATAAAGGATAAAAATGTGAATTTGGTGTCCGATTTTGGATGGACACGAAAATATTGAAATATGTGAAGCTGTATTGATTAGAGATGCGCCATTTTGACACGAACGATTTTATTCATTTTTATAATGAATACTAAAAAGTAAATGATTTCAAAATCAGATATTTTGAAAATATTATCATTTATATATTAATAATATGGAATATTCAATTTTGATTTAAAAACTGAAATGGAAGTGGGAATCGTTTTTTTAAACGAATTTATAAAATACGTTTTGAACGGAAATATATATATATATATATATATATATATATATATATATAATGGCTTGAATAGAACGCGCCGCGCCACGACCGTTCGCAAATTTCGACCGTTGACTTTGAATTGAAATTATGGGAGATATGACCATCGGATTCTCCTAAAACCGGAACCGTTGTGTTTATATCGAAAAGAGCTTTACAAGGAATATAAGAGATTTGAATTTGAATGGTTGGATTTGGAATTATGACCAAATCAAACTTGAGAAAGGTCGCTATGAATGCAGTTCGGTGGCCGTTATTGGAAACCAACTGTACGGGCCTTGATAAAATTATTATAAATATTAATAGTTTGTGTAAAATCATAATAAATGATTCGAATGAAAAATTCCACGTTTGTAAAGATAAAAATATATTTTTATCGAAATGAAATAGTTATTAACTAGAATAATAATCCAATGTTTTTAAATAAATAAATTGGATTTGTGAATGGTTTTAATCTAACCAGATTTTTCTAATATATGAATTGGAATGGATTTGAATAGAAATCATCTTCAGGAAATTTCGATATCAGATTCCGTGACTATACGGATATTGTGGAGGAATTTGGAAGATAGATATATATCATTATTCCCCATTCGATATGTGTTGGTTTCAGAATTTGATATTGAATATAAACCGATATAATTTCTATTCAGAGCCTTGTATGATATATCAAATTGGATTTTGGTTTTGTCGTGAATGGTATCTGCAGTAACACTGTTCTTAAACCCCATGTGAAAAGAATAAATCTTTTAATTAAGATTATTAGAGTTTCCAATTATATTTAGTAATTGGAATAAAATGGAATGTGAATTGGGTATATTGTGAACTATGTTTTTAACAACATTCATTCTTTAACCCGATTAACAGTGGAATGTGATTTGCATTTTATAAACCTTTTTATTAAGATTTAATGGAAACTTTCTAAAGTAAAGTTTTCCAATTTAATATATTAAATTGGAATTGAATGGAATTCGATTTGGTAATATTCGAAGTGAATTTCTGTGGAGGAAGACTGTTATTATATATGGAATTTAAAAGGCTTTTTCGTTATTCCATTTATATTATTAGTCGGATGCGGAAATTTGTATTGATTATATACTGTTATGATTTCCGTGAAGATTCCATAGTTAATGGAATATGATTTTGGGTTTATCATGAATTGTGTTTTAAATGACATTGGTTCTTTAACCCAGTTAAAGACATGATTTATTTCCTAAATTAGAATAATCGTTAAATTATAATTTTTGAAGATTAAAACTAAATATAGTTTTAATAAATCTTTAAGTAGATTGAAATGTGAATGTGATAATTTAAATTATCAAATGTGGGAAATGATCGAGAATGGAGTATCACCAGTTTTGCTCCAAGCGATAGTTAAACCTTTAATTAGATTTGAACGGGAAATGGTAATTAATTTTTAACGATAGCACAATGGTGTTAAATATGCAGTATCACCAGTTTTGCTCCATGGGATGAATAGGTTGGGACTGGGAATAAAGGAAAGGATTACTTCGGTATGGCTCGTTAATCCCGACTAGTTGGATAAACCTTAATTTGGTTTAGAATTGAAAAGATTATGAAATCTTTTGAAATGATATTCAAAGGAAGATTAAAGAATAAATTTAAAGAATTTATCTGTGATAAAATTAATGGTAACCTTTCCATAATGATGTGAATATTTGAATAAAATAATATTCTGAATTGGAATGAGGTGTATGATGTGTTTTATAGCACTTGATTATACGTGAATTTTTCGGAAAGGCCGGGTTTATACCCATTATGAATAATTGATTCGACGATAAGTCGATGATGAAGACTGTGGTTGAAGACTAGAGTTCTTCACATCGTTTGGATGATTACCGATGTCTTGATTGGGTTGTACACCCAAGACAAGGTAATAAATGGTAATCATCCAGACGTACTTGGAGATCGACCGGGTATACCAGGACCTCTTTCCTGTATTGGACATATGGGACGAGGAATAAGGTGCCTTCGGTTTCGTTTAGATCCAGAACGAACTAGTAAATGAATGTGTGTCTGACATATGATTTTATTCTGTGTTGATTGATTTCTATTAACTATATATGTGTTTCGTGGCGTAGAATTTATTCTCTTTCTTAACACCCTTCTCTGAGACGTAAGAGCTTAGAGGTTATATATTGATGGACATCATTTGCATGGCATGAATTGTCAGTGTGGCATGCTAAGATGCAAATGATCAAGGCTTTTGTTGAAAAGCAGAGTCTTGTGGTTGATGATCAAAGCACGGGTGTAAATAGCATAGCTTTGTGTATAGCGTTAATTCGCGAGCCTCACACCTCGGTATGAGTCAAAAACGGGATCGTGACAGCAGGGAGTGCACGGCATTTCTTTCTATCTATGGGTAGTGTCATTGTATGGAGCCCAGACATTTATATTTTTACCTATGTGGATGATGGATAGCGAGGCGCCTCGGATATATCGGTCACTACGGGGCCATTGGATAGGTCCTATAGGACTGGGAAACGTGTATTCAGGAATAACCAATCCTCAAAAGTAAGAGAGGACCGGCCATGAAGATCCAAGGTTGCTAAGAGTGCGACCTGAGGCATTTGCTAGAGTGTCTCAAATGGTGAGGATCCATCCCTGGCCTCGACTCATAAATGGAATCCAATTCCAATATGTGACATTTCGGTTTTAGTTGTTAAACCTAGTACAACGACATTATAGCATGGGATACTATGCCGTCTATGATTGATACATTTATATTTGAAGTGATTTTGACACTATATACTTTTAGTAATATCAAAATGATTTGTTTAAACATACCAAGCATATTTGGCTATTGTTGACGGCAAAAAATGTCGTAAACACCAAAGATTCCCAATTATTACGAATTATAAATATGGTCGCATAGAGAAGAACATTAAATAGAACATAAGCAGTAAATAACACGAGAGTTATAGTGGTTCGGCCTTAGTGAGGGCCTATGTCCACTTTGAAGAGTCGGTTGGAATATTATAAATCACTTGGAAGAATTACAAGGTTGAGACTATCTCATGACATCTCATTACATTAACTTTTCAGGATATGATGTCATAATTATCATATATTGAATAATAAGGAAAAATACAATTTTGTCCTTCTTCCTCAAAGAGGAGATGCCATTAATGAAGCTTTATGGAGGTCTCCAAGCTTAAGAATTAACTCTTTTGAAGTGTGAGGCCATGGGGTATTTATAGGAAGTGGTTAGGTAGGAGTAGGTAGAAATGGGGACCATCTTCCAAAAATTCGCACCTCTTGCTGTCGGGCCTCGGAAATTCGCACCTGGTGTGAGGTGCGAAATTTCGCACCTGATAGATGCGGAATTTCGCACCTGCTAAGTACGAAATTTCGCACCTGATAGGTGCGAAATTTCGCAACTATTTCGCACCTCGTAGGCGCGAAATTTGGCACCTGGTAGGTGCGAAATTTTGCACCCAGCTGGGTGCGAAGTGGATTTCGGCGGGAGGCGTTGTCGAGGCTGGTTAGTTCTTTTGAGTCGAAGCTCCTCAACACGAAATGAAGGAATCCACCATTTTGCTGGTCCGAAGTGTAGGAATCTGAGCTTCCGCCATGGAGAAAATCGGATGAATTGGGCGGTGCCCACAGTTTCAACCTTAATCGGTTAGGTCGATCGTCGCCGGGACTGTGGGACCCCGGACCCCCACCGGCGGTGCGCCCGGACCCGCTTGACGGCTCGCCTTCGGCTCGGAGCATGGCTCTCCCTCGGCTTGGATGCAGACGGATACTGATGGGGGTTGTGTCTGAAGGATGCGACGTCCTGCTAGTGTCCAGACTCGAGTATTCTGATACTGGCCCCCAGATGATATTGGCGACACCTCCGGGCTGTAATATCACGCGATATGTTGAGTCGAGCGTGTCTTGAGTACTTTTGGTGACCGAACCAAAAGGCCGGGTAACATTTGCCCCCCAAAGTACGTCTTGTCTCGACATGATGTGCTTTGGAATGAAAGTTGTGATGATAGTTGGGTTGCGGATTTATCATGCAAGTTATAGGAAAAACATGTTAGTTAGTGGACACGCTCGTTGGGGAATCGTGAGGTAGCCACTATTGGTTTGGTGTCGCACTCACGTTGCTTAGTGTCTGCATAGTGTCGTCGTCGCGCGTTTTAGGCGATTTGACACTTGCGGGGGATGTGCGTACGCGGGCGCTTTAATGATTGAGCATTTGGTGAGTATGCAAGTGGTCATTGAGTCGTGATTGACTTGGTAGCTAGTGCTTCAAAGATAAGTAGATGTAGCCGTATTTCGATGTACGATCTCGAATTCCGATCTTGGAACGTTCGTTTGGGGCATACCGATCCCCCGATTGTACTTACTTCCTTTCTCCTCTTCTCCGGATAGAAAATCATCGTAAGGCATAAAGGATGCCAAACTACTTCTTTTGTATTTTGGATGTTCGAGGTGTTGTTAGGTTTTCGGGAGAAGGGAAGAGAGAGGTGGAAAGTAAGAGGGCTTTCAGATTTGGTACCCAAGAACATGGAGCGGCGGATCTTGGGAAACGGGATTAGGAATTTGGATAAAGGTTGCCAAGCATGTGTGAATACAGGATCGGGCTTTGTGTCCCAAATGCTTATTAAATCTTTCACGCTCTTCGAGAGTTCGAATCTTGGCTGAGGAGATGACAACTAAGCCGATGCACGGGAGCACGAGACATAACTTAGCACTCCCATGACTTTGTCAAGCCTTGCCTTCGATCATAAGTTTGTAAACTTGATCCTTTTCATGGCGCCATATGAGCGGGCTGTGATTAGTAATTTTTGGTCTGGCGGCGCGGTCCTAAAGAAATGGACTTGCTTGGACTGTCGGCTTGAAGGCTTATATAAGACATCGACATGTAGTCAAGCGGTTAGTCTTGGGATCTAATCTGTAATCTAACCACGATGCGGCTGCATCTTGACTTAGGTGTTGCACTGGCGGTTGGTGATGGCCGTGGCGTTAGTTATTGAAGCTAAAGGCTACCACCATATTCCGGAGTATCAGTTTTTTGTGGAGTCTGGGTACTGATGGAAGCCGAGAAGCCTCCATGGCCTGAACTTTGGCTCCGGATTTCTTCCGTTGCGAGGTGAAGGTGCTCTAAACACGGCGGATCCGTAGAATGCTGTGAACATGATGCCAGTGCAGAGACTTAAGGGGATCTGATCGGGTCTTGAGATTACCAGGCCGATGCGACAATCCATAGAGGGTTGCCTCCGGCCCGGGTACCTGCTAAATTTTGTTCGACGTCAAGGATGAGCTAGCAAGCTCGGATCGTTGCTCAATGTTTCATGTCAAGTCGTTGATTGGAGTTGAACGCAACACAATTGGTTGGAGAATGATTCTGGAAATGAACTTATGCGGACTGATCGCTCGGATATGCGCGCAAGATGCAGGCATATGGTCGAGTTGTTAGTCTCCAACCCAATTATGTCGGGGTCATTATCCGGTTCGAAAAATGGTGCTGACGTTAGCCACTAACTACTGCCATAGTTATCCAAACTAGGTGTCGTCGCCGCATTTCGATGCACTTGTAGGTATGCATCGAGGGGCATGAGTTAGCTTCATGTTGCGTTTAAGTATGAGTTTGCTGGCCGGACACTGAGACTTTGCAAACCCAATGAACCAGCCAAGGGAACTCGGGACCTTGTCTAAATTCTCCAGCTCCTCGGGGAACTGGTGATTGTATCGGTCCCTCTGTCCTTTGGTTCGGGCTTTTACGCCCAGTCTACCTAGTATTGGCGGGAGGTTAGAAGTTTACAAGACCTGAGCTTTTGGGTTTGGATCATCCTCGTGGCGAGATGTATTTTCCTCTTTAGAATGGTTGCCCCGAAGGTTGAGGCGATGGAAACGCCAGCGCGGGGGCTAGTAGGGATTCTCCCCAGGTCCTGCAATGAGTAAGCTGACGCAGAGATAGGTGGGGGACCGCCCCCGAGCTCGAGTTCTTGTAAATTGAAGAGGTTGCAAGCGATGAACCCTTAACAGTCAAATAGATGCTTCTTTTGCTGGACTGCCCCCCTTTGGAGCGGAGGTGACACCGGGCTTTGCCCCCACGCCTCCTTAAGTGTCCAGGTCTCGGTTAGAATTACAACAGGAATACTCTGGAGAAGTAGGAGGAACCGTGGACTTCGGGATACCACATTCATGTGAGCCTCTTTGGAGGAGGATAGGTTGTGGTTGACCGGGCGTAGCTGATGTAAGCGGGCAAGCAATGCAAGATGGGGTGGAGAATCAGGAAGCCCGGCTGGTGGCAAAGTCGGAGGGGAAGACAGACAGGATGAGGCTGCCATACAAGATGCCCGGGCATAGTCTGGTCAGGGTGCCCAGGAGAAATCTGCTGCCGTGGTGGCGAGGAGGTAGGCCAATGCTGAGGCGGAGAAAGAGAGGGCGTTTGAGTGGGCTAGGAATAAGGAGAGCCGCCGGTGACGCCCGCTAGAAGAGGGCGAGAGGACCCTTAGCACAATTGTAGCGGATGTCATTATGTGGCTCCATGCCAGGCACTTAGTTGATCAGGGACTGCCGAAGATGCTGAGAAGAGAGCGGAGTTAGGTGCCAAGAAGGCTTGGGGAGACACCTATGCTGGATTGGTCCTTGCTTCTTACATCATCCCTAAGCCGTTGCCATGTGTTACTCTCGGGGAGGCCACGATGATTACAAGTGGCGAGGATGTTGGCGGAAGGCGCGCATCGATGCCTCATGAATCCATTACTCTTGTGTAGAGTAGAGGAGGAGGAAGCAGTTCTGGAAGGAAAGGGCCCGTCATTGGTGGTGACCTGCCTGTATCGAACTTGTATAGACAAAAGAAAAGAAAAGAAAAGAAAAGGATGAGTAGCATCAGTAGTTGTTAAAGGAATTAAAGATACTTTGGGTTAGGTGAACCAATAGTATATGCGAGTGCGGTCCTCGCTTTTGGTCCTTAAAGACATGGTGTGGTATTCATGAATACCTTGTCATCAGAGAGAAGAGATGTTAGACATGAAGTTTGTCTTACATCTGTGTGAAATGGAACATGAATTAGTAAAGATCGCATTTCGTGTTAAGTGTTCGAACGTTCTTCTCATGTTTTTCGGCGTCCCGTACTTGCACACGCGTACTTGTTGTTACACCAACAGGAATGCGATCGGAGACCGCGCTCTGGGTTGATTGTTCCAAAGGAGTGTGATTGTGTGCTGCGCCCTGGGTCATTGTTCCAGAGGCGTGAGACAGAGTACCGCGCTCTGGGTTGTTGTTCCAGAGGGGTGAGATAGAGCGCAGGCTTCTAGTAAGTTTCCCTTAGCTCAGGAAACCCGTAGTTTGCGAAGCCAGGCTTGAGCGCCTGTTGTTTTTTCTTGGGTTGCCCAAGGAAATCCCAAGTGTACTGAAGGCGTGTGATGTCGCGTTATGCGGTCCGTCCGGTGTGTGGCTCTCTCGTCGTTCATCGGGTTGGAGCGAGGGACGGCGTCGTTTATTCGCCAAGCTCCGATCATCAGCGCGTAGGGTCCGATCGTGGCCATAAGCTGCACCTAAGCCTTTAGGGCTTCGGGGAAACGATTTATTGTTGGTCTCAGTGCTGCGCCGAGATTCGACAGGTACCCGTAGCCAGGGGGAATGTACATCGCTCCCGGCTGTATGTTGGGCGGCCCCAAGTCGCGTGGGACTTGGGAGAACGATTTATCCTTGGCCTTTGGCCGAGGTTCGAGTTAGAGGTTGTTTATACTCGATCGCGATGTGGGCCAGCGACTCGAGTGGCGTGGTCGGCTCCCGTGCTCAGGGCGCTGGTCGTTGCCAATGTTGTTTGGCCTCGATGTTGGATCGAGGTTCGGATGGCGGCACCGGCTCCCGTGGCCAGGGAACCGATGCGGCAATCAAAAGTTTGAATGTAAGCTGCTTGTCAGGATTAATCAGACACGTCATGCACGGAGCAAACATGGAAGGGATATAGGAAACTGAACATCACTCCTACGGATATCTCTGGTAGTAGTAGCCTTTGCAATGCCTCAAATTGTAGGAAAGCAAGACATCGTTGGAAGGCCTGAATGGATTGTTCACTAGGTTACATAGAGTAGAGGCGAAGATGTTCGTTGTTCCATGCCCTTGGGAGTTCGGCTCCTTCCACGGTTGAGGGTTTGAATGTTCCATTGCAGAGCTTCCATTGTATGAGTATGGGCCTTCCTAACGAGGGGCGAGGCCTGTTGGTGGAGGAAAGACCCGTTGTAAGACGAGGTTGCCGATGTTGAGGTCCTTATGGCGGACTCTGGAGTTGAAGTATCGGGCTACTCGTTGCTGATTAAAGCTTGATCCAGGGGACCGGTTCCCGTGTCGGAGATGTTGATCCAATGTAGTGCGCTCGTGTATACAAATAATCCATAATGGTTGACTATAGGTCGGACAGAAGCCATTTGGAGGGCTTACAGCACTTGAGGCCTGATAACAACTAGATCGGTGCAGAAGGCAACCCGCGCGAGGTGAGTTATGACGCATGGATGCTCATTGTTGCCATAGTCCTGACGAGCCGGGGGATGATTTTAAGGGACTAATTGTCGTTCGAGTATTTGTTTAGTGGGAATCTCTGATGAGCGTTGAGTGGCTCGGAGACCCTATGCAGTGCGGATCTCCGATAAGCGTCGAATGGCTCTAAGGTCCCGCGTAGTGGGAACCCCCGATGAGCATCGAGTGGCTCGGAGATCCTATGCAATGGGAAACTTTGATGAGCGTTGAGTGGCTTGGAATTTCCATGTGGATGAGTTCCTCAATGTTGTTCTGCAAGTGGCGAAACATGTCCGTGTTGTATCTGCGGACAGTGTAGAACTGGTAATATCATGTAAAGTGCCTTGGCGCGCGTTCGTCGGACATTTAGGTCTGGGCCTTTTGCACGGTTGGGAATTATAGGTTGCGAGATAGATTTTCTCGGTGGTGTTGTTGAGAGTAATGTAGACATGGAAGGACGGAGGTCGAAGACGCTTCCTCTTGCTATTGTGACTACCTTTGACGTTGCCGGCGTGAGAAAAATTGTGCAGAGCGGTGGAATCAGAGTTGTTGGAGCTCTGGGCGTTATCACGAGGCAGAATGTTAAGGGTAGGAACTTGATTCCTTTACGCTAGATTTCGGCATAGGAAGTAGTCGACACTTAAGCAGAAGATCTTTTGAGTCCTTAATTGTCTTTGATCGGTCCATGCTCTAAGTTTGAAATCAGGTGGCATGCCCTTTGTAAGCTGGACGAGCGTGACTCGAGGAGTGGCTTCCTTGACTTAGGCAAAGGCGGTGTTGGATTTTGTGAGATGGCCTTTGAGAGTTCACAAGTGCCTTGGTAACTATTCGAGACTAAGAGGATGTCTCTAGGTATCACGACGTGCATCTTGGATTGCGCGACCAGTCTTTTGGCAAGTTAGGAAGTCGGGAGAACCTGGAAAGAGCCGTCCTGGATAAGGACGGGGAAGCACTTACACTTTATGGCGTCGGCGATGTGTAATGAGCCCACGTGCCATTTGTGGCAGCAATCGAAGCTTTGAGAATCATGGCTTCTTTAAGTATGGGGCTAGCGTTAGCATGTCAGAGTGCTGGCGCCACTGGCGCCATTTGGTATTATTGCTAGCCGAAGTGAATGGGTTACGTCTCGTACCGCTTTCACAAACGTGGTGGGCATGCCCCCGTGATTCCCTTACGATCCATGGATCGTGTTGGAGACAATCGTAGGTTGGGCTCCCGCTGCATTATAGAGGTCGTGATCTAGTCCTAGACTTTGGAGCCTAGCGCACCTTCTTGGCTGAAGGCCTTTGGCAATCCGGGAGTCTCCAACTTCGGTTGCATGATGTTGTGGAAGTTAGTTGAATTGAACTTGGCCCCAGTTGGAAGCTAGAAGCGTAGGTGATAAGTACAGACTCATAGTAGTTTAAGTCCGCCCAGAGGAGGCTTGAGCGTCAAAGCCGGGGACGGCCGGGATGACGCGTTCCGCTTCTAGTGGTGATCCAGATATTGCAGAGATTAGAGGTCAGTCGTGCCTTCATGGAATGCCACATGTGGTGTGTTGGAGTGTTAGGGCCACTTAGATTTGCGTGTGATCCTAGTGAATGGATAATTCCTGGAGTGTACTGATGGATGACACCTGCGATCTCTGACCCATTTTCAAAAGCAAGAAGTTGATTTCGATTGCCCATAGTGGCACTGGTGCCCCTAGTTTTTACGTCTAAGTTGGAAGTCGGATGATTGAGAGGAAAGCCATATTGGATTCCAACTGGAGGGGCCACATCAAGCGTAATTCTGACTCGTGAAACAATGGGAGGAGTACGATCCAAAGCTGCGCGCGTTGTTGCTTGAGCAACATTTCCAACTGCAAAGCCTGACCAATCGAAGCACATCGATCTGGAGCGATGTTGGGATTAGGGGTGCCCCCGAGTGTAGCGGGACCGACACCATTCCGAGGAGTGGCGTCGGCTGGTCGGTTAGTTTGCGGGGTTGCCCTCAAGTCCCGAGTTGATGGTGGAGGAGCATCGGTACTTGCCTCCGTAATGCATGCTTGGCCAGTCGGATCTGGAGTGCTTCTTATCATGTCTTCAATTCTGGCGAGGAAGGTATTGAAAGCTTCTTCCTATCACTCGAGTCAAGCTTTCAAATCGGTGGTAGGATTATTGATTGTTCTTTTGATGCCCCCCGAGTGATGTAATTCGATGGAGGTCTTGTTTTGGTATAGCTGTCGAGTTTGGGTGAGCTGGTATGCACCCGGATTCGGAAGCACTTTAATCCGACGAGCTGCTGGAAGAGCGGGACTCTGGTTCCGAGTGGCGATAGTTGGGCTCTTCTGAGTTGATGGTTGGTTACACGGTCCTGGTTTGTTACCGTGTTCCTTGGCCATAAGTGATGATGGTTCGATCATCATCTCTTTTCTGTCGTTGTTGTTGTCGCCATACGAATGTTGGAGCAGATGGCGATGTTTTTAATGAGACTGAACTTTCTTCCTTGACGTGGGCCCTTAGCTTCGAAAGGAGAAATTTGTGATGCAGTGCGCCATGAGCGGGCACGGTTATAGACAAGCTGAAGTAGAATGACGATGCGTTGACTCTTTTTTTTTTGAAGTTGGCGCATAAGGTTGATGTTGATCTTCAATGCCTAGTGCGAGAGTTACATTCTCATATTTCTTATTAAGCGTGTGAATCTGTGCTTGAGCCGCCGGAGCTTCGGGGTCCACAAGTGGAAGAAGATCCGTTTCGAAGTGGGTCCTCCGCCGCTCGGGGCGGGTGAGAGGTACCAGTGTCAATTGCGGCCAATGGGGATGAGCGTTAGGTTTTTCCGGAATTCTGCTCAACGCTGGCGTGAGCCATGATGCTCTTTGGACGTACTGCTCAAGGCGCTTTTCGTGGATAAGCTTTTCGATTACGTCTTTAAATTGACGGCAATTATTGGTATTGTGCCCGTACATGTCGTGGTATCAGCAGTACTTGTCGGTCTTCCTCTCATGATTAGTGGATTCCCTGTTGTACGATTTCTTGTATTGGAGCGCATTGCACGTTTCCCGGTAGATTGTTTCCAAGTCTTCATTCAGCGGGGTGTAGATCTCGTACGTCCTGTGAGAGCCAGACTTCTTGGGTTCCATATGAACTTGGCCGTTGTTGTGGCCGCCTTACCTACTGTTATTCGGCCTTTGTTTGTGGGGACATGCCCCCTTGTCCTTATCAAAAAGCTTCGCTATCTGTTTCCCTTTGATGCTGTCATTTATGGTATCTGCATGTGGATTGTTGGGAAGACTGGCCCTGGGGAGTCGGTTTCGTCTCGCCTCTTCTTGACAAGTATTGCCTAGCCTTTTCATGGAAAGCATCAAGGCTTTTTGGCTGCTTCCGATCGATCCATGCCCCGAATTCGAAAGTAGGGAGGCCACCTTTGGCTAGTTGACAGAGTACGGTGCAAGGATCTGGATCCTTGACCTCGACGAGCGTGACATTGAACCAGGAGAGGTTGCTTTTGACCGACTCGGCGGGTCATTGGCAGAGGTTAGACAAGGCGAGGGAATTCTTCGGAGTCGGGATGTGCACTCTGAATTGCTTGACCAATTCTGCTGCTAATTGGCCGAAGTTGTTAATGGAATCGAGTGGGAGGTGAGAGAACCATAACAAAGCAGTTCCTTATAAGAAGACTGGGAAGCACTTGCATTTGACCGGATCATTGCCCCGGCTCGAGTCCATTTGCCATTCATATTGATTTAAGAAGGTACAAGGGTCAGTTGTGCCATTATAGAGCGGCATCTATGGCATGCTGAAGCGGCGTGGCCATTCAGCTTCATTTACCCTCCTAGTGAAGGGGTTGTGCCTAATGTGCGCTTCCCATGAATCATGCATGTTTCCTCGCCTCTCCTTCATGATCCTTCGGACCATGTCGGGAAGGTATGTTGGATAGGGATCCACCAACAGGACCCATGGGTTTTGGCGAGATTCCGGGGTCCTATTGCGAGGGCGTTTCCTATTATGGACGTCCGGATTGTCCTCCTCCATGTCCTCGACATCTATAATTAGATCTTGATGAAGAGTGGATTGATGCGGATCCTATTCTGGAAGAGCGCGGGCCATTGGAATAGCAGGCCCATCATCCTGATTAGCGGTCATTGAGTTGTGTTGAGGAAGAGGTTGGTTCGTAGGATCTGGTCCGTCATTGATAATGAAGCGAGAGCGGTCTCGGTACTATGCCCCCTCGCTATATGTGACTGTAGTTCGGTCTCCGTAGCCGCTCTCATTGCCGTTGGCATAGCCATTGTCGAGAGTGTTGGTGCAAACGGCGATGTTGTTTATGAGACTATACCTCCTTCTTTGTCCGCGGGACGTGGAGTCGAGGCTGAATGAGGTTGAGTCGAGGTCCGCGGGAGGCGGAGTCGAGGCCGGGTGAGGTGGAATCGGGGCCGAGGTCCGCCCGAGGCAGAGTCGAGGCCGAGATCCGCAGGAGGTGGGGTCGAACCTTGTGGTCCGCGGTAGGCGGAGTTGAGCCATGAGGTCCGCGGTAGCTGGAATCGAGCCATGAGGTCCGCAGGAGACGAAGTCGAGGCTGAGTAAGGCGGAGTCGAGGTCTGCGGGTGGCAGAGTCGAGGCCGAGTGAGGTGGAATCTGGGACGAGGTCCGCGCGAGGCGGAGGCGAGGCCGAGTGAGGAGGAATCTGGGCCGAGGTCCGCGCGAGGCGGAGTCGAGGCCGAGGTCCGCGGGAAGCGGAGTTGAGCCTCGAGGTCCGCGGTAGCAGAGTCGAGCAACGAGGTCCGCGGTAGGCGGAGTCGAGCCATGAGGTCCGCACGAGGCGGAGTCAAGGCCGAGTGAGTCGAGGCCATCTATTTCTCAGTGTGTTGACAGAAAAAAATGTCGTAAACAGCAAAGATTCCCAATTACTAGGAATTACAAATATGGTCGCATAGACAAGAACATTAAATAGAACATAAGCAGTAAATAACACGAGATTTATAGTGGTTCGGCCTCAGTGAGGGCCTACGTCCACTTTGGAGAGTTGGTTGGAATATTATTAATCACTTGGAAGAATTACAAGGTTGAGACTATCTCATTACATTCCACATTTAGGATATATGATGTCATAATTATCTTATATTGAATAATAAGGAAAAAGACAATTTTTTCCTTCTTCTTCCTCAAAGAGGAGATGCCATTAATGAAGATTTATAGAGGTCTCCAAGCTCAAGAATTCAACCCTTTTGAAGTGTGAGGCCACGGGGTATTTATATGAAGTGGTTAGGTAGGGGTTAGGTAGTAGTAGGTAGAAATGGGGACCATCTTCCAGAAATTCGCAACTCTTGCTGTCGGGCCTCGGAAATTTGCACCTGGGGTGAGGTGCAAAATTTCGCACCTGCCAGGTGCGAAATTTCGCAACTGCCAGGTATGAAATTTTCGCACCTGGTAGGTGCGAAATTTTGCATCCGCCAGGTATGAAATTTTGCACCTGGTAGGTGCGAAATTTCGCACTCGGCTGGGTGCAAAGTGGATTTCGGCGGGAGGCGTTGTCGAGGCTGGTTGGTTCTTATAATAGCTATTATTGTAAAACTCTATCCTCTAGCTTGCGTAGCATTGTGTGATGGGACTTGAGTCTTATAATAGCTCCATTTTTCCAAAAAGCATTGTGCTGTTTTTTATGCACTGGTATTCTTGGGAGAAAACCCGTTTGGTGTTATATGGCATGGTCCTTTGATTTATCAAATTTTAAAGTAAAGTTTTAAATACTATTTTAGTTCTCACGCCAGTCCCATGACTGACCTGGAGATAATTGTTTTAACCTAAACTTTGGGTGCCCATAATTTCCACACGGGCAACTAGGAGTTTTGGTTTTGCAGATATTATTTTCACAGGACCCTGGATTTACAACTGGAGATATATTTGAAAAGCTTTGTATCCGTATATCTCGTTCAGTTGTGCTATGTATTATGTTTCCACTGCTAATGTAATTTTAATCTCTGATATTTTTCTGATGTATATTATTTATTCATACTATGTTATATTCTTGTACTCTGATGTAATTGTTGTAACAGCAATGAAATGTTCTACTGTTTGTGTTCTGATTTGTCGTGTTCTCATCTCGATCCGGGCTTTCCCGTAAGGGCGAGTTTTGGTCATTTATATATATATATATATATATATATATATATATATATATATGGCGCATATTAAGCAAACGAGATTAACGTCCTCATCACGTTTTTAAAATGTCAATCCCTATCCAAATTAAAGGTGTTAAGTCATTTCCCATATTTCCTTCAACCATAGCATAAATGTATATATTAACATGAGAAAATAAAATGGAAAAATCGGCAACATCAACATATAAACTTATCACCCAGGTTTTGACTTGATTATTGCAACAATAAAAGATAAGCACAACATCTTATACCCAATATACATATATATTTCTAATTCCTATTTTTGAATAGATCCTTTTCTTAAATATGTTTACATGCAAAACCTTAATATTTAGTGATCTTGTAAATAATACATTAAAATACTCTATTTAGAAAAATAGGAATTTAAACCTATTTAGATTTACAATCATATCCAAATCTTAACCTTTTACACAAAACTATACATATGGATTTATATATGAAAATAGATTTAAAGGAATCCAAACAATATAGAAAATTATACAACAATAATCATGTTTTTCTTTTATTATTACAACAATCCAAAACCACATATACAATTTAATTGACCATTTCTATGCACACAAATGAAACAAATGACATATTTGAGGGGTTTAATTGTGTTTTCTTTTTGTAATATCTCAAATCTTTCTAGGCACAAAAATCCAACTTGAAACTATCAAGTTATAGAAAATAGTAACTTAGGTAAATTCCATTCACGGTGCTAAAAGATTGAGCAATAAAAGAATTGAGTGGAATAAAGTTCGGATTTGGCATTCGTGATTAATCACGCTACAACCTTTAAAATTTATGTATATAAGAATCACATATATTAAAATCTTACATGTACAAATCTAACTTCCAGAATAAATCTAAATCTAGATTAGAATAGAGTAGAAGAGATAGGATAGGTTAAGAAGATAGAAGAAGAACCAATTTTCTTTTGTTGAAATTGGCAATGATAGAAAGGCATCATGGAGGCGGGTAACAGAATGCTTGCAAGGTTTTGAGTGATGGTTTGGGGCTGTATTTATAGTTGTTATAATTTATACAAGCCGTAGATTTAATTGATTAAATCCAAACGGTCCTTTTGATAAGAATTATAAGTAAGTCCCTATATAAAACAACATTCACTGGGCTCCTCTACACGAGGGCGGTCGACACCTTCTTAGAGGGGCAGTCGATCCCCTATCTAGGATCGAGCCCAAGAGACAATCGTTTCCTGTATGTTCCTTTTTATTAATTTTTTATTATTTCCGATTGACTGCTTTGCATATTTTAGTTATTCTTGTCCCGATTATATGTGAATATGTATACACAAGTTTGAATTCAAAAGGAATATTCTTTTTTATGCTTATCCAATTAATATATTCTTTGTCTTTATATTTGTTTATTTGAAATTAAAACTTTGTATATTATATTATTATGTATGCAAAACTTGATTTATTAATAACTTTTGCATATGGACTCCGTTTTCAGTAAATAAAATAAGAAAATGGATCAGCATCTCGCCATAGACGCAAATACAATAATTTCGTGTCCCAATTCATAATCGTCCAAAATTCCATTTTCAACCCATCAACATATTCTTAATCATTATTGTTTATTTCAAATTAACTTAACTTATGTCTAATTTATGTATATCTAATGGGGTGTTACGTTCTCCCTCTTTATTAGAGTTTTCGTCCCAAAATGTTTTGAAGGGGCGAAGAATACAACTCTCTCTAAGCAACAATGTTGTACACCCATGTTATTTTATAAACATCCATATACATCCACAACTCATAGTGATTATGAATTGCAGGTTTGCTAATAATGAGCTCAGTCCTAGTATGTATGTGTAATAAGTGATGCATTATGTATGCACAACATCCTAATTTGTATATAATTCTATATGTGTGCACGGTGCATCTATGTTACATCCATATCCTACCATCCAATGTAGAAACCATAATGGAACAAAAATGAGAAAATTTAGGGTAAAATAATTACCTGAAAAAAGCTCTGGATGAGTTAGTCTAATCTTCTCCTTGGTTTCCTAGGTTTTCTCTTAGGGTTATCTCCCTACTGAACTTGGACTAGGCGAATAGAATTGTTGCAAAGTTGTTTGATCCCGTACTCCATGATCTTTGCAGTGACACGGTGTACCCTATACTCCAACTCGAAGCTCCCTATGTCCTAATATCATTAAGCTCGAGTATGTCGGTCGATTCATGAAAGCATTTGCGAAGATGAGAAACATGGAAAACATTGTGGACTCCTGACAAACGCTCATAAAGATCCACTCAGTAAGCCATCTTCCCTGTTACTACCACAATTAACTCCAAAATAAGCTGACTATGAAGGGGTATCGGATGAACACAAGCACATAGGAATTCTCCAAAAGCAAGAGCCAAAGAGTAGAAAGATCTCAAAAGATACAGATTACCGACGAGGTCTGTCCGATTGGGTCTACCCGGTAGGGTGTATCCGACTGGGTCTATATGGCAGGGTGTACCCGGCAGGGAGGTTCTATAGCTAAAGGTCATCTAAGTCAGAAACTATGAAAGAGGGAGCCAGGAGGTTTACTAATCAAAACCCAGAAAGATGGAAGGGCTGCCGGTATTAACCTGCTTAATACCGATACATCAGAAAGCGAAGGCATTAAGAATACCAAGCTGATAGCACGTAGGAGTTATTCAGAACCAGCTTCCAAAAATCCACTTCTTAAGCACCAAAAGGTCACATTAACAAATGACATACAAATCGCCGGGAGCCACCTTCCGGAAGACCAAGTTATACTTGAAAACTCCATCGGAAGGCAAACTGGAACCCTAAAGCGATACTGGATAGCCACACTCATCTGCTCGGTACCGACATCGATAGAGGTTCTGAACCAATAGCTATTTATATACATCACGAGGGAAAGCTCCTTAGAGTACTTATGAGAAAACCGAAAGCCTACACCCGGAAGCCACAACTAGGAGCACAAATATCTTCCAAAAGTCATTCACATCAACAAGCTCATAACAATCTCGAAGAAGCCTCACCTAACTGGGACTCTCACTCTGGAAGCGATAATCAGCACCTCGAAGGCAACCGAAAGCTAAACATCCGTGACCAAGGAGAAAAGCGGCCGATAGAGGCTTCTACAGGCCCAATGACCCAACAGCAGAAGGGGCCCCAAATTCTCTTTGAATAAGACACCAGGGGTCGCATTTTGAGGACAATTTCCTCATTTTTATTCTTGTATTCTTTTTCTTTAGTGTAAACCCTAATTCCTAGATCGATTTGCGGACTTCTTTTATTCCATTCATGTATTCTAAATCAAAGATCAATAAAGTGTGAATCAATACTTAGAATATTTCTTTATGGGTTCATTATTTGATTTGTCAGTTATTGTTACCGCAGCGTATTATTTGCTTCCTACATGTTTATGAGCCTACATCCAAATCCTTCTGCAAGCTCAATGCAGAACCCCTCTCTACAAGCCGTTAATTCAGTCGCTAAGAGTCGAGCTTAGGAATCCTTCACACCAAGATAACTGTAGGTTCTTGAATCACTTAAGCGTATTATTTACCCTATTGAGGGTAGAGTAACTATTCTTTTGGATTCTAGACCATGATATCTAGGAGATGGTGATCTAACTCAAACTTGTGAAGGCTAAACAACCTATTTTCCCCTAGGTTCACTTCCATAGACCTATCTCTGGTGTTGACGAAAAATATCGTTAACATTTTGGCACTAGAGGGAGGAGTCGAACATCTGAGCTTGTGGTTAATAGCTACATATCTACCTATGTTGTTCCATCCCAGATGGCACTAAGGTTTTAAAGAAGAAAAGTTATGGGTAAGAGGTCCCGACAAGAGTCTTCTGAATCTCGAATGGATAAGTCAGAAATCACTGACCCAAGAGTGATAGAAGAATAAATGATGAGGGTGGAAGCCTTGCGGATAATGAAGCTGAAAAGGGAGATAGAACAATATGCTTCCGATGCTTGGGATAATAGCCTTTCCCGCATAGGACAAACCCTAATGCCTCCTCCAGTGGCTATACATCAAAGGATATTAACATTATCTCTCATATAAGGAGAACTCTCCATAAGCAAATAAGAGGAATAATGTTTGAACAAGAAGTAATGGATGATTTTAACCACTTCACCAACAAATGGTCTGAAAGGATAACACCTCAGTTTTGGTATATCTTGGGAAATAAAAACAAAAATATATACGAAAGAACAAAACTGGGTAGCAAAAAGGTCAAATCTCAGCGGAAAGAGGAGAAGCTTACGGCAGTAACTACCCAAGGGATACTACTTTACCACTTCGATCGAAAATATCAACTTCCTAACCAAACATGGACTTGACTATTGGCCATTTACAAAGAAAAATCCCAAATACGAAAGGAAGTCAGGTGGACCCTACTTTCATTACCACATGATGAATGGACATGAAACTAACCGCTATTGAATCCTTGAGGAAATTGTCATCAAATTCATCAACCAAGGCCGAATACACGAGTTTGTAAAAAGATCATATAAGTTCAATAAAGGACCCTAGGAAAAGGATTATCAAACACGACTAAGGTTAAAGAAAAGCCTCCTTTCAAAGATTAAAGAAACAAGATGGGTCAAACTACAAATGGATCAAATCCCTTGTCATTTCCAAATTGGTCGGGGCAAGGCATCCCCTAGAGGGGGGTGGTGTGTTAGTCTTTTTCCATGCCCAAATAAAATGGGGATAGGTTAAAGCATCAAAAGCATAAGCCTCCGATTCACACTAGAAATGGTCGTGGCGGAACATCTAAAATTAGCAAGCCTTGCCTCTGCTCGTAGAAGGGTGCGTCCTGCCTCTGTTATGAACTAAGACGTCCTATCCTAACTCGGAAAAGAGCATGTCCTACCTCTACTTATGTTCCTCGTTACCCGCAAAAGGGAACGTCAACCCCTATCATCACCTACGATGGTCAGGATAGGGCAGCTCTCGGAGGGGTGGTGGTGTGTAAGCCTCTATCGGTAGCTACGATGACCAGTACAGAGCATCAAAAGAGTGAACCTTTATTCCGTGTCTATGATAGCCCAGTTTAAGTTTCTAGACCTTATCATCGCCTATGATGGTCAGGATAAGGCGCCTCCTGGAGGGAGGTCGGGTAAGTCCTTGGGCCCTGCTTGTGGATAATCTAGCCAAGCGCACCGAATGCGCAGGCCCAGAGATTGGCCAACAAAGCACGTACATCCTTTGCTTTGACATCAAAAGCCCGAAAGAGTAGCTCAAGAAGCACGTACTACCTCTTCTTCAAAAATCAAATCTTAGAAGGATACCAAAACATTAATGCCAGAAGTGGGTTTTTGATACTCAATCTCTAATTACCTGAACAAGGGTTGGTTCGGGTCTTCTAAATCAATTCCCGAATCTGGTTTGATTTGGCTCTCGAAGGAGACCAAAATCAGATTTTCGGTCCCCTACTTTAATAATCCAAATCTGGGTGAAGCAAAATCCGGGTCCTATCTCAATACTGAATCTGGGTCAATTCAACTTTCAGCCAAGGCCGGAAGCGAGTTTCTGGTTTCCTATATTAATACCCAAGCCTGGATTGATTCAAGCACAAACCATGATCGGATGAGGAGTTCTGGTCTCATCACAAATATCCAAATCTGGATCGATTCAGAATCTTAAAGCTAAACAAGAACGAGCTGTTCAACCTTCTCAGTAGTCCGAATATGGCTCGGAACTACCCTTCTATTATTACTAAGGATAAACTCATAGCTTTCTCACTTGCTCAGGAAAGTGTCTTTATCCTATGTATTCATCAATTTATTATCCAAGCATGTCAAATATTTGTACTAACACGCAAGACACAAGTAAGCACCATAACTATAAAAATATTACATTCGACAGGTGATATATTAAGTACTTCACATCTTACATAATTATTTACAAAAAGATTATAAAATAAACACATCTCCAGAAGAGAAAACACCCATACCCCAATACAAGAGCTTCCGTATGTGCATAATCAAGCTCTCAATAAAAGCACCATTACAAGTGTTCATCATGAGTGTCAGGGTAAGAAAGCAGCCTTCCTCACTTTATCTAGGATGTCAGCTGTAAGTTCAAGTGAGGAATCAAAGGGAATTTCGAATCCATCGGGTGTATAAACCGGAGGACACTTACAATAGTCCCACTTTCCAGTAGGTGGGTTATCATAACCGCGAACCAACCTCGACCGATATATATGAACTTTCTTAAAAATTGGTCCAGATCCTCGCCAAGGAAATCAAGATGATTCCGAGGACTACAAGTATAAACTTTCTCAAGATCCCTCAAGAAGCAATATCGTGCCGTGGAAGAAGACTTAATAAGAGGAAATTTCTCCCGATAGTCTCTCTTCAACTTAACATAATCTTCTAGGAAGGCCCTAGAGAGTAAATGCGAGGCAGAAGATAAGTTCTAAAGAAAAACGTCAAAGGAAATTATAGAAAAGATACATCATTATCTTGTTAACCAAATAAGTACATTCATCACGGATATTCTTATTGCTCATACAAGACTGATCTCTTAAAGGTCTCATTTACAAATCGATGCTTGTAAAATTAAATTTATCTAAAGGCAACTTTCTAGGAGTTGAAGTAACGCCGGGAAGGTTCCATCATTCGCTCGGGTGTAGGTCCACGCCGCCTTCATTTAGGGACCGATGACCTATAAAAGAGAAATCCATGGTTTCATATCTACGATAAATTTGATACAAAAAGTTTACTAATGTTTCCCTGTCTTCCAAAAACATCCAAAACAAAGTCACAAGCTCAGAATTTACTTTTAAGAGCCTTTCACATCGCAATTGGGTCGTTCACAGCCTAGGAGCCACTTCTTTCTCTTTAAAAAGCAGTAAATTCATAGCACTCTTATCAAGGAGATGATATTTGTGGGACAATATGTTATATTTGTTTGTTTGTTTGTCTAGTTCTCTAGTGAGACGAATTATTTCCAGTCGAGTCCTTCTAAGAATGGAATTCCTAAAACTTAACTGTTTTTCTCCCGTCTAGACAAAAAGGATTATTGGCTGATTGACAAAGAAAAAGCAAAAGAATTCGTGTATAAAAAAGATGTCATATCTCATAAGTAGTAACAGAAACTTGTGAATTTTCAACAGGAAGGGAACCCAGGGAGTTATCGCCTCTCTCTTCCTCTTCACCCACCATAACATTGATACACTTGAAGTTGTCATCATTCACACGAACAACCTGCGACACCACAACGAGGTCTCCATTATCGGCATACAGCTCCTTGAGAGGAACATCTTCAATAAACCAAATTTAAGATAGGTCAATCTCCCTCCTTATAGGAACCTCCTCTTTCTTCATCATACAAAATATTTTGGACATAAACCTTTCCACCAAGGACGGGATAAGAGAAGAAAAGTTCAAATTTGAACATTTGTCTGTATTATCCGCATAAATAAGAAGGAAGGCATCTTCGAAGGAGTTAACCATGATTTCGTCCAAAGTAGTATATAGGAAGCATGAAATTCTCCGTTTAGCGTCACTAACTACACTTAAAAACCTGGTTAACAACGCTTCCTTCTTATCAAGTTTGATCTTAAGGGAACCATTCTCTTTTTCCAAAAGAGAATTCTGGTCATGGAAAGAAGAATAACGAGAACCAAGCAAGCCGATATCCTCACTGAATCTCTCTAGGCTCCTCTTTAAAGCATTATTTTTTTCAACCAGGGCCTAGTGGGATTCTTTTCCCATGGCAATAGAACTCCTAGCTTCTGATAAAGCATGCTCCAACCTTCTTTTCTCCACAGCTAGACCCTCTTTTTCAAGAACCAGAGCATCATTTCCCTTCTTCAAAATCACGATCTCTCTTTTAAGCCTTGACAGCTCAAAACTAGGATCTAGAGTATCGTCCTGCGTCACAAACCACCGCTTGATGGCCTATAAAGGACATAACAATTAGGAACAAAATACTTGTAGAAAGGTAGGAAAATAGGAAAGAAAAAAACAGAATACCATAAGTAATTGCTCGACAAAAGCGTGACAGCTTCTGGTGGAATCGAATGAAGAGCCGACACCAGAAAAAGTAGAAGAAGGAATAGTCTTGCCAACTAGTTCATCAAATTTACCACCACTAGTAGGATTGGTGAAATCAAGAGGAGCGATCTCCTCGGAAGAAGAAGAAAACCCATTTCATGATGCAACTCATTGGGAACTTTGGAAGATCCAGCACAGCAAGTATTCGATCCAGGAACCTTCATTGGGGAAGTAATCTCTAGGATATCGAGAACCACATCCGAATGAGCAGTTAGGTTTACCACATCTTTAGACCTCTTTGACGGGGAATCTTCTAAACCTTTCTCCAAAAGATATATCTTTACATTTTCTCTAGATTTTAATAACGTGTCCTTAAGAAAAGAAACCGCAACTCTCGGGTTTAAGGAGACAGAGCCAGACTTACTGGATTCAGTACAAGCAACTTCAAAATGTATAGTAAGAAGAAACGAAGAGAAGAATAAAGAACAACCTTGTCTAAAAAAAAGAAAGAGGGCATACCTGAGTTGTCAAGGGATAAAAGGAGAATTGGGAGAGAAAGGAGCATCTCTCCCAATGACAAAAAAGGGATCCCCTTGTTAAGTAGGACCAATGATGAATTGACCAACGGGCAATAAAGAATGCCTCCGAAGGATAGAAGAAGTAAGCAGTAGAGACTGATTACCGTATTTTCCAGAAGCAACGCCCAAGGCATCAATTAACTCATATATGTGAAACTTGGCAGTTTGGGAATAACATCTATGGAAAGGAAGACAGTATATTAAATAAAATTTTCGGGTATGCATAATTAAGGTGTGGAAGCCGCAGGTGAGGCTCGAGGGACAACGGATGATGAAAAATTGATTCTCCCAATCTTTGAACCTCGTCGTTCCTTTAGAAAACAGTTTCTTCATAGGATTTGCACGAAAAAACTGAGGGTTAGCGTCACTAAATTTGGAAGGACGAACTAAGTAATCAGGAGTAGAAGGACTTAAAGAGCCATTGCCCAACTCTAAAGACAAAAGTTCCAAGCCCAACAGATAGGTGTTGGTGTTTGGTGAAAGCTGAATGGGAGCAATACCCAAGTGTTGTAGATAACGATGAAGGAAACACGAGAAAGGAATAAAACCTCCATACCAAATATGAATTACAGAATAAGCAAAGTAACCCTCCGGAGGAGAAGAAATGGTGTCCTCTTCATGAGGAAGGACTGCATCAACAAACGAAATACCAAAATCCTAAAGGATAACATTAACTTGCTCTTGAGATGAAATCAAAGAATGCTTCTCAATGGCACTAACTTTCCTAGAGTTAGGAAGATCATTTGGCAGAGGACCATTCCTATTAGGTTTGAAAGCAATGTGCTTCTTTCCCATCCTACCAGCAAATAATAAGAATCAATAAGGAGGGAGTATATATATTGGAAGAGAGAGGTAGCAAATCCACTTAAAGGTTTGACTTGAAAAGTTGAAAACACCCCTTCACAAGGGGGCAAATGTTACTACCAAAATTAACTCTGAAACAAGATGATGGTGAAGGGGTATCAAATGAACATAAGCACATAGGATTTCTCCAAAAGCATGAGCCAAACACTAGAAAGAACTCAGAAGCTACAGATTACCGATAAGGTTTACCCGGTAGGGTGTATCCGACTGGGTCTATACAGCAAGGTGTATTTGGCGGGGGGTTCTATAGCGAAAGGCCATCTAAGTCAGAAACTAAGAAAGAGGGATGCAGGAGCTCCGCTAATCAAAACCCAGAAAGGTGGAAGGGCTAACAGTATTAACCTACTTAATACTGATACATCAGAAGGCGAGGGCATCAAGAATACCAAGCTGAAAGCATGTCGGAGTTATCCAGAACCAACTTCCAAGAAATCCACTGCTTAAGCTCTGAAAGGCCACAATGACAAACAACAGACATATCACAGGGAGCCACCTTCTGAAAGACCCGGCTATACCTGAAAACTCCATCGGAAGGCAAACTGGAATCCTAAAGGGATACCAGATATCCACACTCATCTGCTCGATGCCGACACCAATAGGGGTTTAGAACTGACAGCTATTTATATACATCACGAGGGCAAGATCCTCAATGTATTCATAGAAAATCGGAAGCTCAGTGCAGAACCCCTCTCTACAAGTCGTTAAGTCAGTCGCTAAGGGTTGCGCTTAGGAATCCTTCATCCCAAGATAACTGTTGGTTCTTGAATCATTTAAGCGTGATACTTACCCCATTGAGGGAAGGGTAACTATTCTTTTGGATTCTAGACCTTGATATCTAGGAGATGGTAAACTAACTCAAACTTGTGAAGGCTAAACAACCTATTTTCCTCTAGGTCCACTTCCATAAACCTATCTCTGGTGTTAACGAAAGATATCGTTAACATTCCCAATCCTATCTAAAATCCAAAATGGTCCAATAAACCTAGGAACCAACTTCCCAGTCTTCCAAAATCGAACTGTCTTCTTGAGAGGAGAAACCTTAACAAATACCGAATCTCTAACATCAACTTCTTATTCTTTCCTAGTCTTATCTGCATGTGACTTCTGCCGGTCTTGGGAAACCTTAATTCTTTGTAGCATCAAAGCGATAATCTCCGTGGACTCACGGATAAGGTCTGGTCGGAGTAAGACCTCATTGGTAGTTTCCCACCAACAAGTTGGCGACTTGCATGGCATCCAATATAAAGCTTCGTAGGGGCTATACTAATCGTTTCTTGGAAACTTTTATTGTACGAAAACTCAACCAAAGGTAAGTGTTGCTCCTTTGCTCCTCAGAAGTTGACTATGCTAGCTCTGAGCAAATCCTCCAAAACTCTTTTAACTCTCTCTGTCTGGCCGTCAGTTTGCGGATGATAGACTGTACTCAAACTAAGTGTCATTCCCAATTCCTGTTGAAGACTCTTCCAAAATTCACTAGTATATAATGGGTCTTAGTCACCAACTATAGTAGTAGGAATCCTATATATCCTAACAATCTCCTTAACATGCAATTATGATAACAAAATAGCGGTCCAATTCTCCTTAATCAGAATAAAATGGGTTCTCTTTGTTAATAGGTCCACAATGAAACAAATAGCTTCATTCCCCTTCTTACTCCTAGGATGCCCATCAATATAATCCATAGAAATGTGTTTCAATTTCCAAGTAGGAATTTCCTAGGGTAACAAAAGTCCCTCGGGTGTCCCTTGTTCTGCATTTACTCTTTGACCAGTAAAGCATTTAGAAACGAACTCTGCCATACTCTTTTCATTCCTTCCCAATAAAAGCTCCTCTTTGTGTCTCTAAATATTTTATCACCTCATAGGTGGATGGTCATTCTTGACCTATGACATTCCTCAAGGATTTACTTTCTAAGATCCACACTCCTAGGGACACAAATCTAGCCATCTCACCTCAAGCTACCATTATCATCAATAGAATATCTACTAGAATGGGGGAAAGAATCTCCCCTATGAATTTTTTCCTTTAACTCCCTCAACTCATTATCAAGGTCTTGCTCACATTTAATTCTTTTTATCAGAATGGGTCTGATCTCCATAGCTTCATGAAATCCTTGAGATGAGTCATATGGTGGTTGCAAATTTAAACTAAAGAGAAATTCTAACTGCCTCCATTCGGTGATCGCACTAAGGGTAGCGTGCTTCCGACTATAAGCATCAACTACACCATCACACTTGCTCAAGGTATACCGAATGGAGAAATCAAAAGAATCAAGATATTCCATTAATCTATGATGTCGAAAGTTCAAGTCTCGCCGTGAAAACAAATGTCTAAGAGACATATGATCGGTGAACAACTCAAACTTCTCTCTAAGAAGATAATACCACCACATCTTAAGAGAGAAAACTACTACTGCTAACTCTAAATAATGGATGTTGTACTTTTCCTCGTGGTCCTTGAGTTGTCTACTCGCGTTGGCAGCTACTTTATCCTTTTGCATGAGTACCGCTCTTAAACCGGTCCTACATGCATCCGTAAAAATTGTAAAACTTCTTGGTTCCATCTGGGATAATGAGAATAAGTACGCTTGTGAGAGATTCCTTCAATCTTTCAAAGGCAATTCCGCATTTCTCGGTCTATACAAACTTATTATCTTTTTCGTTAATTGAGTTAGAAGGGTTGAAATCTGTGCATTTTTTTTATAAAATTCCGATAATAGCCTGCTAACCCAAGGAAAATCCTAACCTTGGTCGAATTACGAGGTATCTTCCACTCTTGGATAATTTCCACCTTGGGGGGGGGTCTACTACTAATTCTTTCCCCGAAATAGTATTTCTTAGAAACTTGACTTCTTTCCTCTAAAAGTGGCATTTCGAGAATTTGGTTTAAACTTGGTTCTCCATTAGAAGTCCTAAGACCCTTCTCAAGTGATCCTCATGTTTTTTATGGTTCTTGGAAAAGATAAGGATGTCATCCACAAATACTACCACGATCTTATTGAGTATGCCCTGAAATACCTTACTCACAAGGTCTATAAAGGAAGCGGGGGCATGCATCTACCCAAAAGGCATAACATCCCACTTGAACAATCCATTAATAGTAATAAACGATATCTTGGGATTACCCTCATTTGAAATTCTTAATTGGTGAAATCCAGTAGCAAAGTCTAACAAGGAAAATATTTGGGCTCCTCCCAAATGGTCAAACAATTCATCAATCCTTGGTACGAGATATCTAATCTTTTGCGTCAGCTTGAAATTTTCCCTATAATCCACACATATTCTTAAAGATCCATCTGACTTTGTGGCAAACACTACAGGTGCACCCTACTCTGACGTATTGCTACAAATAAACCCTTTCTGCAATAATTCCGATATTTTCTTGTCTAGCTCTCTCCTTCCCTTAGGAACCATGTTCCTTAAAAGCAATTCCATAGGCCTTGCATCATTTTCAACGTATATCCTAAATGATATCTCTTGGTTAGGTGGTAGTCCTACCGCTTCCTCAAAAACATCAGGAAACTCACATACAGTTGGTACGTAGTTGGTTCTTCTATATCAGAAGATAAAGAAAATATGGTCTGAAACACTCCACGTCCGTTAATGTCACTCACTAAGGGAATGCATTAAGTTTCGTGAAGTTTTATAGGTAAACAGACACAGAATAATTACAAGACAGATATAAATAAGGCAGCAGCAGAAAATTTAAACTTTTATTTCAAACATAAGTCATAATACCATGGTCCACAATTTCATAAGTCACAAAAACCATTACAATAAAATAACTTCTGTCTTGCACCATCAGAGTACATAAGTAAATAAAAAGCATCATTTGCTAAATAAAAAGAGTTAAGCCATAGTAGAGACAAGAACTTGAGCCATACTTCAGAAGTAGCTCCTAGCAAGATGATATCTGATTCTTGGTTAAGTCTGAGTGTTTCCTCTCTGAGAACCTTGGGGGGGACAGAAGAAAGAAGGAGAAACAATAGGGTTAGACATAAAGACTGGCGAGTCTAGTTACTTTTAGCCATTAGATAAATAAAAGCAACATGATAGGCATATAAAGTTGATAAGAGAGATCACTACATAAATGGCAGGTGTGACAAGGTAAGCAAATTAAGGTGTATGTGCCTCTCAATGATTACTCTACATTATTACTAGCATAGCTGAAATGGATGATCCCTTCCACTATAAATTGGTAGGCTTAGGTCATATGCCCAAGTATACGCTAACCCCTACCCTAATCGATCGGCTCCCTACCTTGTAGATATCCTGTGTTGGCCCCACAGTAGGAGGTATCACTTCCTAAAATGGCAACCCATGGTGTGCACAACCATATCTACTAGTGTCACGGTCGTCTTAGCCCCCTCTGCCCGGCCCATGGATGCACATGTCCCCGTTCGGTTTGCGCCGCCCGCACCATCCGCCTCGTTTGGATCTCTTACAATCAATCAGTAAGCATGCCCCTTCTCCTCCTAGTACGGAGGTGTTTACTTGATGCCAACTTCGAGTTACTAACTGAAATGGATCCCGCACAATATGATACAAGCTCTCTCCCTTGTCTTGTATCCCCCACTAGGATTTCCACTAACTATGTATACCCTTAGGTGTCTTTAATTACATAGCCCTATACTAGTTATGCCTACCCTAAAGGGTGTCTTTAATTACATAACTTCATTACATTATCTATCGGTTATGTATACTACTAGGTGTCTTTAATTACATAACCCTATTACATTATCTACTGGTTATGTATACCACTAGGTGTCTTTAATTACATAACCTTATTGGGTTAAGTTCGTGTAACAACCCGCAAATTCTGGGCCAGTTTAAAATTTTTATTTTGGCAATTTTAGCGAATTTTGAATATTTAAAATAGATTATTTTAAATAATATCGACGTGAAATTTATTTTGAATAGAATTCGACGTATATATTTATATACGTCGTCGTTAGAATATAAATATTTATATATAATTATAAATAGAATTGAAAATGGCGCGGTAGTTCGAAAATTCGATTTCTAATTTCAAATGAATATACAGAATTCAATATAAGTCAGAATTGAACGAAACAAGAAATATTTGAATCTGTATAACTATATCTTTGTAACGAAGTTAACAAACTGAGATTTCATTTTAGAAATGATAAGATATGTCCAGTTTAAAATTAGAAATAGTCGCTGTGGAATTTATATATATTTTTATATATATAAGGCCCTTAAAAATAGCAATTTTGCAAACGACCTCGGATTTCGACGAAACCACTTTTGTTGGGTCCGCAGTGTAAAGTTATTGCTAGATTTCAAATTTCATAATTTTTCGAATCAATATGTGAGCGTGGAAAAGGAAAACGTGTTTTGACCATTTCAGTTGATTTTAATCGACTGGGAATTGGCCATTTTTCATACGATCTCAGAATTCGACGAAACTAGTTTTGTTAGGACCGTATCGTCAATACGAAGCTAGAAAATATTTTTTCTAAAATTTTTAGAGTTCGTATGGGGCCCCGGTAATTTGAAATGTACGTTTAAAATTCAATATAGTGACTTAAATGTAAATTAAACGGAAACTGATTGAAACGATCGAATCAGCTCACGATACATATCCCATTGTGTTCGGAATGGGGGTAAAACGCTAGGGACGACAGTCGTTGGGCCTCGATAGGTGTTCGAATTAAAAGTCAACTTAGGAGAGAGAAATTAAATAAAAATTAAATTAAAAATAAAATAAAATAATATTCCCTCCCCTTTATTGGTTCTGGCCCCCCCTAAATTACTAAACAGATCGATTATAAAAAAAAAAAAAATGGCAGACCGCCGCCCATCGCCCATCCCCCACCGTCGGTCGGCCACCAGCCTCCGCCCCTCCCCAGATGCATCGCCACCCTTTCCCCTTCTTCTTCGATGATCCCCGAACCCCAAACCTCCCTGACGCGAAAACCCTAGCCCCCCCCCCTCGATCTCGATTTCCGCGACCCCCCTCTTCTTCCGTCCTCCTCCTTTCTTCTTCCTCCTCCCCTTCTCTTCCTCGACGGCGAGCACCGAAGACCCCCCCCCAGTCGACGCAGACAGCGCAGAAACCCCCCCGTAAGTTTTTTTTTGCTTATTTATTTAATTTGATTTTTATATAATTTGAAAACTGATTTTTATATAATTTGAAAACTGATTTTTATATAATTTAAAAACTGATTTTTGTTAATTTAAAAACTGATTTTAAAATAAAAGTAAAAACCTGATTTTTAGAAAAAGGTTTGAATACCAAAGACTTGATTTTTTATAAGGCGAAGACTAGATTTTTATATATAGAACTTCGAGATAAAAATATGATTTTTATATATAGAACTTCGAGATAAAAATATGATTTTTATATATAGAACTTCGAGATAAAAATATGATTTTTATATATAGAACTTCGAAAGAAAAATATAGTTTTTATATATAGAACTTCGAAAGAAAAATATAGTTTTTATATATAGAACTTCGAAAGAAAAATATAGTTTTTATGTTTTGAACTTCGAAAGAAAAATATAGTTTTTATGTTTTGAACTTCGAAAGAAAATATAGTTTTTATGTTTTGAACTTCGAAAGAAAATAGAATTTTTATATATTGAACTTCGATAGAAAAATAGAATTTTTGTATATTGAACTTCGAAATAAAATGTGATTTTTATATATTGAATAACATAGTAAAAATTCGATTTTTATATATATTGAATAGCGAAGTAAAAATGTGATTTTTACGTATGTAGTGAAAGCAGCAACGAAGGTGACAAAAAGGCGAAACGACGAAGACTTCTGCAAAGGAGTGCCGTGGAGCTAGGATAGCTAATCTGTGAGAATTTCTCACCTTTCAATTTATTTTTCTAGTTATATATATATATATACTAGGATGCAGACGGTGCTTAGTAGCACCCGACACAATCGTCCACAGACCATGGACTTGTTTGTTTGGTTGCATAGATTAGTTGAGTTATTTGTTTGAATTGAATTGTTTGGTGAGATGAAATTGATTTGATTGATGTGTGAATGGCGTGGGCCTTCACTAGACCGGGGATAAGGCTAGGCCTCGTCCCGTTTCTAGTATCGTGCCGTTATGCCGCCGAAATTTTCTAAAATATGTTAGAAAAATAAAAATATCATTTTATTGAATAAATGAATTGAATAGAGATTCATAGGTTGAAATAAAATGTTTTATCGTTAAAAATATAATTTTTAACGTGAAGTGAATAAAATAGAATAGTCATTTACAAACCAGACGGTTTGTTTATGTACACCTATTTGAATGACATTGATTGGGACGATAAATTTTACACATCGCCCAACAGCACAAATAAAATATGTGTTTGATTGTTTGAAACCCCACACGGGTGTTGGGATGAAATTTGAAGTTCACTCATCCTGATTGATTAAATATGTCGATCGATTGATTGACAGGCTGTTATAAGCGTTGAATATCTATATTTGATGCTTTTACAGTGTAGTGCACTTTGGTTGATGGTTGATTATTTTCAATGTTATCATATACATGTGTTGTATGAAAATCCATATAATTAACTTTATATGGTAATTGATTGGGCCTCATTCCAATCGTGAAAATAAAGAATATTTTGATAATAGGAAATATTTGAAATAGAATATTTGAAAATAGAAATATGTGAAGCCGTGATGATTAGATTGACGCCATTTTGACGTGAACGATATTTATATCGATTTTAAAATGATTTCGAAATGAATTGAATTGAAGACGATTTCGAAATGAATTGAATTGAAAACGATTTCGAAATGAATTGAATTGAAAACGATTTCGAAATGAATTGAATTGAAAACGATTTCGAAATGAATTGAATTGAAAATGATTTCGAAATGAATTGAATTGAAGACGATTTCGAAATGAATTGAATTGAAAACGATTTCGAAATGAATTGAATTGAAAACGATTTCGAAATGAATTGAATTGAAAACGATTTCGAAATGAATTGAATTGAAAACGATTTCGAAATGAATTGAATTGAAAACGATTTCGAAATGAATTGAATTGAAAACGATTTCGAAATGAATTGAATTGAAAACGATTTCGAAATGAATTGAATTGAAAACGATTTCGAAATGAATTGAATTGAAAACGATTTCGAAATGAATTGAATTAAAAACGATTTCGAAATGAATTGAATATATAACGATTTCGAAATGAATTGAAGTGAAAACGATTTCGAAAGGAATTGAAAACGAATTCAAATTGAATTGAAAGAGAATTGAAATGAATTCAAATTGAATTGAAATTTGAATTGAATAGAAATGAATTTTAAAACGAATTTATAAAGGAGAATTCAGTTTTGATTTGAATTGAAATGGAAGTTGAAATTGCTTTTGAAACGAATTTAAAACTATTTATATAATTCGTTTTAAATAGAAATCGACGAAGTATATATTATATATATTATATATATAATATAATGGCCTGAATAGAACGCGCCGCGCCGCGGCAGTTCGCGAATTTCGACCATTTATTTCAAACGGACATTACGGGAGATCCGACCGTCGGATTCTCCTAAAACCGGAACCGTTGGGTTCGTATCGAAAAGAGCTTTCTAACGAATATTAGAAATTTGAAATCTAACGGTTGGATTTGGAGATACGTCCAAATCAAATTCGAAAAAGGTCGCTGTAAGTGCAGTTCGATGGCCATTGATGGAAATCGACTGTACGGGCCTTGATAAAATTATTAAAAATAGCAATAATTTGTGTAAAATCATAAGAAATGATTTGAGAAGAATTGGGATGAAAAACTCCATATTTAAAAAGATAAAAATAGATTTTTATCGAAATGAACTAGTTTTGAACTAGAATTATAATTCTATTTATTTTTAAATAAATAAATTGAATTCGAAAAGGGTTTTAAAAATAACCAAAATTTCCAATGATTGCATTGGAATGGATTTGAATCGAAATTGTCTTCGGAATATTTCGATGTTGGGATTCGTGATTATACAGATGTTGATATGGAAATTTGAAAGATATATATTTATATCGTTATTTCCAATACGACATTTGTTAGTCGTAGAATTCGATATTGAATATAAGCCGATATATTTTCTATTCAGAGCCTTGTATTGAATATCGAATGTGATTTGGGTTTGTCGTGAATGGTGTCTTCACTAACACTGTTCTTGAACCCAGTTGAGAAAAGATTAAATCTTTTTGTTTAGATTTAATGAAGTGTACCAATTAAATGATATTTAATTGGAATTGAATTGATATTGATTTTTGGGTTTATCGTGAACAGTGTTTTAAATAACACTCGTTCTTTAACCCGATAATTAATGGAATGTGATTTTGGGTTTATCGTGAACCGTGTTTTAAATGACACTGATTCTTTAACCCAGTCGAAGATTAAAACTAAGTGGAGTTTTAATGAATCTTTAATTAGATTGAAATGATCGAAAGTGGAGTATCACCAGTTTTGCTCCAGGCGATAGTTAAATCTTTAATTAGATTTGAACGCGAAATGGTAATTAAATTTACCGATAACACCGTGGTGTTAGATATGAAGTATTACCAGTTTTACTTCATGGGATGAATAGGTTGGGATTGGGGAATTAAAACCAATGATTACTTCGGTAAGGTTCGTTAATCCCGACTAGTTTGAATTGATATTCAAAAAAAAAATAGATTAAAGAATAAATTCAAGGAATTTACCTTGGATAAAATTAATGGGAACATTTCCCTATGAATGTGAAATTTAGAAACTAACTGTCGGTTGGCCAAGCAGAATGGTTTTCTGGATATTGATCTGATGTTGGTTTCGGCCTTCGGGGTTAATATTTGGGAAATTATTCTCTTGATTAATTTACGGTTAGTGACTGATGAATTGGAATGAGGCGTATGTTGTGTTTGTGTAACACTTATTTAAAATATACGCGAGTTATTCGGAAAGACCGGGTTTATCCCATTCTGAATAACTGATACGACGATAAGTCGATGATGAAGACGATGGTCGAAGACCGGAGGTCTTCACGTCATTTGGGTGATAACTGATGATCTTGATTGGGCTGTACACCCAAGAAGATGGAAACAGTTGGTGATCGTCCAGACGTACTTGGAGATCGATGGATATGCGGGGTACTAGGTGCTCCCGGTTTCGTTCAGACCCAGAACGGACTTGTAAATGGACTGTGTGTCTGACATCGGATTTCATTCTGTGTGACTGATATCGGTTGCATAGGATGGTTTGCCTGTGTGGCATGCTAAGATGCAAATGATCAAGGCTTCTGTTGAAAAGCAAAGTCTTGTGGTTGGTGATCAAAGCACGGCCTTTGTGGCGTAGCTTTGTGTAACGTTTACTTCGCGAGTTTCACACCCGGTATGAACCAAAAACGGGAGAAAGGACCTCAGGGAGGGCCTATGTTTCTTCCTAGTTAGAAGTGGCGTCAGTGGTTTTACACGCCCTGACGAGTTTGACTTATGTGGTTGTTGCTGTTGCGAGGCGCCTCGGATTGATCGGTCGTTCTCGAACCGATGGAGTCATTTAGTTGGCTCGTTTACGCCCCAAAGGGCGGGGAAACGTAGTGTTCAGGCATTTTAATCCACATCGGTGGACCGGCCCTGTCGCTCCTAGGGTCACTCGAGCTCTGATCCTGAGACTGGGGCTAGGCAGCCTCGAATCGGTTGAGGACTATCTTTTGCCTCGGTTCATAGACGGAAATCCAATTTCCAAATACGTGACATTTGCGGTTTTAATTGTAATCCTATATATGGCGACATAGTGGGATGGGGCGCTTATGCCGCCTATGATTGATACTTATGATTTGAAGTTGTTTTACACACTTATAATAGTATCAAATGATTTGTTTTAAAACGTATCAAGCATTCTTTGGCTGTTATAAGGGAAAACCCTATCCTCGACTGCGTTGCATTGTGTGATGGGACCTGGGTCTTATAACAGCTTCATTTTTCTTTATTTAGCATTGCGCTGTTTGTTTTATGCACTGGTATTCTTGGGAGGAAACCCGTTCCGTGTTATACGGCGTGGTCCCTTGATTTACCTAATGATTTAAAATAAAGATTAATAACTGTTTTAGTTCTCACACCAGTCACATGACTGACCTGGAGTTTATTGTTTTAACCTAAACTCTGGGTGCCCTTATTTTGACACGGGCAGCTAGTAGTTTTGGTTTTGCAGATTTATATTCACAGGATCCTGGTTTACAGCTGGAACGATATCCGGAAAGCTTTGTATCCGTATATCTTCTTCTAGTTGTGTATTGTATTATTTTCCGCTGCTATGTATTTAAATGTAATTTAAATCTCTGATATTTCTGTGTAATATTCCTTTATACTCTGTATATTCTTGTAATCTGATGCACTGTTGTAATATACAATGAAACGTTCTTCTGTATGCGTTCTGTTTTGTCGTGTTCTCAAACGATAGGGCGTTTCGAACGGTCTGGATCGGTTTAGCGACTGGTTCGGACCGAGCGAAATTCCTTGCCGTCACAGTTGGTATCAGAGCTTTGGTTTACAAAGCGGAGAACAAGACACATTAGAACCATACGAAAGAATTCATCAGATATTGGGTTAGTAATATCCAATGAGAATGACTCGTTAGAGATGGGATCAGTAGTATCCTAGAACGAGTGTGAAGAGTATATTTTTAAAGTGAAAACAAATTTTTGTTTTGAAAATTTAAATCAATCATTTGTATTTGATTACTTATTTATATTGATGTGGACAATCCAGTATATATAGATTTTGCGTATACGTCTGATCCGCGTGTATTCAAAGTTTTAATATATTGGATAGATATAGAATCACACTCTAGTCGCCCGGAGATGATTCAGATGATGAGGCCTCATCATCAGTGTTTATATTCGAGTGACGAAGGTGTGATATCTATATATTTCCATTTGACTGGTGTGAGAACCAAAACTAATATAGATAGATTTATTGTTGTGAATTGGCATCAAAAACAAGATTTTCTGTATATGTATCAAATTTATGAATTTGAAACTCTAATTCACTAATTGATTGATGTTTGTGTTGTTTGTTTATTTGTTTGCTAATTTTTAGCCATTTCGCCTAATTGTATCAAATATTGAATGATATTGAAAATTGGTTGCATTTGCTTGCATATACATATATTTCATTGAACAGGTCATAGCAAGGAGGCTAGAGCTGAGAATAAAATTTGTTTGCCCGACAAATAGGTACATGTTTACTATATAATTTACTATTTTGTTTGGGTGATGATGATTTTGTGAGCCTATTGGCTAGCCGCTTGGCTTTTTCTTTTTCTTTTTGAGATCTGAAGGACCGGGGAAGCTATTTGAAATTCCCCGATGCTCCCATTGCAGGGGAGGTTATGGCGAAATTTTTCGAAAATTTAGGGTGTTAGCCAAATTTTTGAAGTTTTGAAAATTCTCAGAAACTAAAGAGTTGGAGAATGGAAGCCAGATCGAATGTAGAGCTGATTAATCAAACCACTTTCGACTCTGTTCCTTTTCGGGGACGAAAAGTTTTAAGTGGAGGAGATTGTAACAACCCGCAAATTCTGGGCCAGTTTAAAATTTTTATTTTGGCAATTTTAGCGAATTTTGAATATTTAAAATAGATTATTTTAAATAATATCGACGTGAAATTTATTTTGAATAGAATTCGACGTATATATTTATATACGTCGTCGTTAGAATATAAATATTTATATATAATTATAAATAGAATTGAAAATGGCGCGGTAGTTCGAAAATTCGATTTCTAATTTCAAATGAATATACAGAATTCAATATAAGTCAGAATTGAACGAAACAAGAAATATTTGAATCTGTATAACTATATCTTTGTAACGAAGTTAACAAACTGAGATTTCATTTTAGAAATGATAAGATATGTCCAGTTTAAAATTAGAAATAGTCGCTGTGGAATTTATATATATTTTTATATATATAAGGCCCTTAAAAATAACAATTTTGCAAACGACCTCGGATTTCGACGAAACCACTTTTGTTGGGTCCGCAGTGTAAAGTTATTGCTAGATTTCAAATTTCATAATTTTTCGAATCAATATGTGAGCGTGGAAAAGGAAAACGTGTTTTGACCATTTTAGTTGATTTTAATCGACTGGGAATTGGCCATTTTTCATACGATCTCAGAATTCGACGAAACTAGTTTTGTTAGGACCGTATCGTCAATACGAAGCTAGAAAATATTTTTTCTAAAATTTTTAGAGTTCGTATGGGGCCCCGGTAATTTGAAATGTACGTTTAAAATTCAATATAGTGACTTAAATGTAAATTAAACGGAAACTGATTGAAACGATCGAATCAGCTCACGATACATATCCCATTGTGTTCGGAATGGGGGTAAAACGCTAGGGACGACAGTCGTTGGGCCTCGATAGGTGTTCGAATTAAAAGTCAACTTAGGAGAGAGAAATTAAATAAAAATTAAATTAAAAATAAAATAATATTCCCTCCCCTTTATTGGTTCTGGCCCCCCCCTAAATTACTAAACAGATCGATTATAAAAAAAAAAATGGCAGACCGCCGCCCATCGCCCATCCCCCACCGTCGGTCGGCCACCAGCCTCCGCCCCTCCCCAGATGCATCGCCACCCTTTCCCCTTCTTCTTCGATGATCCCCGAACCCCAAACCTCCCTGACGCGAAAACCCTAGCCCCCCCCCCTCGATCTCGATTTCCGCGACCCCCCTCTTCTTCCGTCCTCCTCCTTTCTTCTTCCTCCTCCCCTTCTCTTCCTCGACGGCGAGCACCGAAGACCCCCCCCCCCCAGTCGACGCAGACAGCGCAGAAACCCCCCCGTAAGTTTTTTTTGCTTATTTATTTAATTTGATTTTTATATAATTTGAAAACTGATTTTTATATAATTTGAAAACTGATTTTTATATAATTTAAAAACTGATTTTTGTTAATTTAAAAACTGATTTTAAAATAAAAGTAAAAACCTGATTTTTAGAAAAAGGTTTGAATACCAAAGACTTGATTTTTTATAAGGCGAAGACTAGATTTTTATATATAGAACTTCGAGATAAAAATATGATTTTTATATATAGAACTTCGAGATAAAAATATGATTTTTATATATAGAACTTCGAGATAAAAATATGATTTTTATATATAGAACTTCGAGATAAAAATATGATTTTTATATATAGAACTTCGAAAGAAAAATATAGTTTTTATATATAGAACTTCGAAAGAAAAATATAGTTTTTATATATAGAACTTCGAAAGAAAAATATAGTTTTTATGTTTTGAACTTCGAAAGAAAAATATAGTTTTTATGTTTTGAACTTCGAAAGAAAATATAGTTTTTATGTTTTGAACTTCGAAAGAAAATAGAATTTTTATATATTGAACTTCGATAGAAAAATAGAATTTTTGTATATTGAACTTCGAAATAAAATGTGATTTTTATATATTGAATAACATAGTAAAAATTCGATTTTTATATATATTGAATAGCGAAGTAAAAATGTGATTTTTACGTATGTAGTGAAAGCAGCAACGAAGGTGACAAAAAGGCGAAACGACGAAGACTTCTGCAAAGGAGTGCCGTGGAGCTAGGATAGCTAATCTGTGAGAATTTCTCACCTTTCAATTTATTTTTCTAGTTATATATATATATATACTAGGATGCAGACGGTGCTTAGTAGCACCCGACACAATCGTCCACAGACCATGGACTTGTTTGTTTGGTTGCATAGATTAGTTGAGTTATTTGTTTGAATTGAATTGTTTGGTGAGATGAAATTGATTTGATTGATGTGTGAATGGCGTGGGCCTTCACTAGACCGGGGATAAGGCTAGGCCTCGTCCCGTTTCTAGTATCGTGCCGTTATGCCGCCGAAATTTTCTAAAATATGTTAGAAAAATAAAAATATCATTTTATTGAATAAATGAATTGAATAGAGATTCATAGGTTGAAATAAAATGTTTTATCGTTAAAAATATAATTTTTAACGTGAAGTGAATAAAATAGAATAGTCATTTACAAACCAGACGGTTTGTTTATGTACACCTATTTGAATGACATTGATTGGGACGATAAATTTTACACATCGCCCAACAGCACAAATAAAATATGTGTTTGATTGTTTGAAACCCCACACGGGTGTTGGGATGAAATTTGAAGTTCACTCATCCTGATTGATTAAATATGTCGATCGATTGATTGACAGGCTGTTATAAGCGTTGAATATCTATATTTGATGCTTTTACAGTGTAGTGCACTTTGGTTGATGGTTGATTATTTTCAATGTTATCATATACATGTGTTGTATGAAAATCCATATAATTAACTTTATATGGTAATTGATTGGGCCTCATTCCAATCGTGAAAATAAAGAATATTTTGATAATAGGAAATATTTGAAATAGAATATTTGAAAATAGAAATATGTGAAGCCGTGATGATTAGATTGACGCCATTTTGACGTGAACGATATTTATATCGATTTTAAAATGATTTCGAAATGAATTGAATTGAAGACGATTTCGAAATGAATTGAATTGAAAACGATTTCGAAATGAATTGAATTGAAAACGATTTCGAAATGAATTGAATTGAAAACGATTTCGAAATGAATTGAATTGAAAATGATTTCGAAATGAATTGAATTGAAGACGATTTCGAAATGAATTGAATTGAAAACGATTTCGAAATGAATTGAATTGAAAACGATTTCGAAATGAATTGAATTGAAAACGATTTCGAAATGAATTGAATTGAAAACGATTTCGAAATGAATTGAATTGAAAACGATTTCGAAATGAATTGAATTGAAAACGATTTCGAAATGAATTGAATTAAAAACGATTTCGAAATGAATTGAATATATAACGATTTCGAAATGAATTGAAGTGAAAACGATTTCGAAAGGAATTGAAAACGAATTCAAATTGAATTGAAAGCGAATTGAAATGAATTCAAATTGAATTGAAATTTGAATTGAATAGAAATGAATTTTAAAACGAATTTATAAAGGAGAATTCAGTTTTGATTTGAATTGAAATGGAAGTTGAAATTGCTTTTGAAACGAATTTAAAACTATTTATATAATTCGTTTTAAATAGAAATCGACGAAGTATATATTATATATATTATATATATAATATAATGGCCTGAATAGAACGCGCCGCGCCGCGGCAGTTCGCGAATTTCGACCATTTATTTCAAACGGACATTACGGGAGATCCGACCGTCGGATTCTCCTAAAACCGGAACCGTTGGGTTCGTATCGAAAAGAGCTTTCTAACGAATATTAGAAATTTGAAATCTAACGGTTGGATTTGGAGATACGTCCAAATCAAATTCGAAAAAGGTCGCTGTAAGTGCAGTTCGATGGCCATTGATGGAAATCGACTGTACGGGCCTTGATAAAATTATTAAAAATAGCAATAATTTGTGTAAAATCATAAGAAATGATTTGAGAAGAATTGGGATGAAAAACTCCATATTTAAAAAGATAAAAATAGATTTTTATCGAAATGAACTAGTTTTGAACTAGAATTATAATTCTATTTATTTTTAAATAAATAAATTGAATTCGAAAAGGGTTTTAAAAATAACCAAAATTTCCAATGATTGCATTGGAATGGATTTGAATCGAAATTGTCTTCGGAATATTTCGATGTTGGGATTCGTGATTATACAGATGTTGATATGGAAATTTGAAAGATATATATTTATATCGTTATTTCCAATACGACATTTGTTAGTCGTAGAATTCGATATTGAATATAAGCCGATATATTTTCTATTCAGAGCCTTGTATTGAATATCGAATGTGATTTGGGTTTGTCGTGAATGGTGTCTTCACTAACACTGTTCTTGAACCCAGTTGAGAAAAGATTAAATCTTTTTGTTTAGATTTAATGAAGTGTACCAATTAAATGATATTTAATTGGAATTGAATTGATATTGATTTTTGGGTTTATCGTGAACAGTGTTTTAAATAACACTCGTTCTTTAACCCGATAATTAATGGAATGTGATTTTGGGTTTATCGTGAACCGTGTTTTAAATGACACTGATTCTTTAACCCAGTCGAAGATTAAAACTAAGTGGAGTTTTAATGAATCTTTAATTAGATTGAAATGATCGAAAGTGGAGTATCACCAGTTTTGCTCCAGGCGATAGTTAAATCTTTAATTAGATTTGAACGCGAAATGGTAATTAAATTTACCGATAACACCGTGGTGTTAGATATGAAGTATTACCAGTTTTACTTCATGGGATGAATAGGTTGGGATTGGGGAATTAAAACCAATGATTACTTCGGTAAGGTTCGTTAATCCCGACTAGTTTGAATTGATATTAAAAAAAAAATAGATTAAAGAATAAATTCAAGGAATTTACCTTGGATAAAATTAATGGGAACATTTCCCTATGAATGTGAAATTTAGAAACTAACTGTCGGTTGGCCAAGCAGAATGGTTTTCTGGATATTGATCTGATGTTGGTTTCGGCCTTCGGGGTTAATATTTGGGAAATTATTCTCTTGATTAATTTACGGTTAGTGACTGATGAATTGGAATGAGGCGTATGTTGTGTTTGTGTAACACTTATTTAAAATATACGCGAGTTATTCGGAAAGACCGGGTTTATCCCATTCTGAATAACTGATACGACGATAAGTCGATGATGAAGACGATGGTCGAAGACCGGAGGTCTTCACGTCGTTTGGGTGATAACTGATGATCTTGATTGGGCTGTACACCCAAGAAGATGGAAACAGTTGGTGATCGTCCAGACGTACTTGGAGATCGATGGATATGCGGGGTACTAGGTGCTCCCGGTTTCGTTCAGACCCAGAACGGACTTGTAAATGGACTGTGTGTCTGACATCGGATTTCATTCTGTGTGACTGATATCGGTTGCATAGGATGGTTTGCCTGTGTGGCATGCTAAGATGCAAATGATCAAGGCTTCTGTTGAAAAGCAAAGTCTTGTGGTTGGTGATCAAAGCACGGCCTTTGTGGCGTAGCTTTGTGTAACGTTTACTTCGCGAGTTTCACACCCGGTATGAACCAAAAACGGGAGAAAGGACCTCAGGGAGGGCCTACGTTTCTTCCTAGTTAGAAGTGGCGTCAGTGGTTTTACACGCCCTGACGAGTTTGACTTATGTGGTTGTTGCTGTTGCGAGGTGCCTCGGATTGATCGGTCGTTCTCGAACCGATGGAGTCATTTAGTTGGCTCGTTTACGCCCCAAAGGGCGGGGAAACGTAGTGTTCAGGCATTTTAATCCACATCGGTGGACCGGCCCTGTCGCTCCTAGGGTCACTCGAGCTCTGATCCTGAGACTGGGGCTAGGCAGCCTCGAATCGGTTGAGGACTATCTTTTGCCTCGGTTCATAGACGGAAATCCAATTTCCAAATACGTGACATTTGCGGTTTTAATTGTAATCCTATATATGGCGACATAGTGGGATGGGGCGCTTATGCCGCCTATGATTGATACTTATGATTTGAAGTTGTTTTACACACTTATAATAGTATCAAATGATTTGTTTTAAAACGTATCAAGCATTCTTTGGCTGTTATAAGGGAAAACCCTATCCTCGACTGCGTTGCATTGTGTGATGGGACCTGGGTCTTATAACAGCTTCATTTTTCTTTATTTAGCATTGCGCTGTTTGTTTTATGCACTGGTATTCTTGGGAGGAAACCCGTTCCGTGTTATACGGCGTGGTCCCTTGATTTACCTAATGATTTAAAATAAAGATTAATAACTGTTTTAGTTCTCACACCAGTCACATGACTGACCTGGAGTTTATTGTTTTAACCTAAACTCTGGGTGCCCTTATTTTGACACGGGCAGCTAGTAGTTTTGGTTTTGCAGATTTATATTCACAGGATCCTGGTTTACAGCTGGAACGATATCCGGAAAGCTTTGTATCCGTATATCTTCTTCTAGTTGTGTATTGTATTATTTTCCGCTGCTATGTATTTAAATGTAATTTAAATCTCTGATATTTCTGTGTAATATTCCTTTATACTCTGTATATTCTTGTAATCTGATGCACTGTTGTAATATACAATGAAACGTTCTTCTGTATGCGTTCTGTTTTGTCGTGTTCTCAAACGATAGGGTGTTTCGAACGGTCTGGATCGGTTTAGCGACTGGTTCGGACCGAGCGAAATTCCTTGCCGTCACAGTTCGTGGGCCTATATGTACATATTACCCAACCCCTCTAATTTACTTAACCCACCACTACCCATCCAATTTTATTTAACCCTAACTCCATAGTCATATTAAATTAGGTTAAGTAGTCTATTTCATTACCATGTCAAATTATAGTTATAATGGGCTGGACCTCCCACATTAGGCCTACAACGTGTGGATGCCGGATAAGCCGGTCGGGTCCAGGCAGTCTTGTTCCACAGTTGGGCCTAACCTCGTGTCTTAACCCGATTCGTATTTGCATACTTAGACCTCCCACATTAGGTTCAACATTAGTGGATTTTGGATATGCCGGTCGGGTCCGGGGAGCTTCCATCACTAATGTAACCTAATCTCGTGTCATAAGTACAATTTACGATTCCAAATTGTAAATTACTAAACATTCCAAATCTACCTAAGTCATTATAGGTTGATTCACACTAGTAACTTATAGCAATCACTATTATGTTTAAGCTAGCATAATGAGATCTAGATTTAACATTAGGCGTCCAGTTACCTAGATCTAGCATAGTTAGGGTGACATAGCAACATGTTTATAACAAAAGGTAGATTCACATGTCAAGTTTACAACATATATCAAAGTATCACTATTTGACAGGTGAAAGGTGATTAACATAAAGGTATAGATCCAAGTAATGTCACAATTATCCAAATTAATAGATGTACATCCAGCATAACATGGTTACAAGTCAAGATCCATATGAACATCATAATCGAATCACAACAATTATAGGAAATTAGATCTATCATGACATAGGATAGAATTTCATATTAACACAGAATCGTACTTTACAACATATCCATTTCATTGTCTATCAAAGCATACTTTTATTTATCTAAGCCTAAAAGTAATCTAGAAACTCACAACGTTAGGTTTAGAGGATTTAGGAAGAATGGATCTGGAATTTCTGAATTAGATTTGTAGAGTATGTGGTTGTAGAAATGGTTTAGTTGCACTTAAGCAGCATATGGCCTCCATGACTACTAGTGAAGAGAATATGAGAAATATGACACATATATATAGCTGCCAGACCCCCTAAAACCCAGTTCCACCTCAGCCCTAGGGGTGTCGACACCCCTGTGGGTGGATCGACCCTTAGGTCGACCCCTAGGTCGACACCCCTCTAGGGGGTTCGACCCCCTAGAGTGGGAATTTTGTTGCTCATAGGAATTTTTCGAATTTGAATCCTCTGGATAGGATTCTAACTCATCACTGACTCACCTTTGACTCATGCGTATATATAAAATATTTCAGTGCCTATACAAACTTAAAACTCTCATAACTTCTTCATACAATGTCCGATTTACGCAAACCAAAAGTCTGTCTTGACCAGAATTTCGAGACGAATGCAATGGTGCAGTCCGTTTCCTCTAATTTTGAACATTAAATTAATTATTTTTTAATTTATTGTCCTTAATGTCGTTTAAAAAATTCGGGGTGTTACATTCTCCCCTACTCAAAGGATTTCATCTCTGAAATCTCTAAGTTGAGAAGAGTGCATATCCTACAATCCATCATCCATCTACTCATCCACCAATCACTGGCATCCATTGTACTTAAAGATTTCTAATGCTTATATGAATATATGAAAAGGTGTGTGTATATGTCCCAACGCTAATGCGAAGATCAGGCGGTCTACTGATTCAGTTGACCTCCTTAATGCAATGTATGTTAGTGCCATGAATCCAATATGTATGAAAATAAACCTATTGTATCATATATGTTCTATTTGTGTGCACACCCATTCGTCCAAATGCGACTTCCATATGCCAGTTCATCCATTTTCATCCACAAAAGAAAAGAAAATGCACACACATCCATATGCAATATGAAAGTGATTGAGCCGATCTTAGTGCATAATGTGTGTGTATATGCGTCCACTAGCAAACACTTGTGTCCACTTGCATCCATCAAACATAACATGTTTCAAACACATGTTTACATCTATAGGATTCCAATCTAAAGGTGGAAAATATGATGGATAAGATATATTCTATTGACAGAAACAAGTACTGATAAAACTTAGGAAAGGAGCAAAGAACATACCCTCGAAAAAAAGGGTACGAAGCACAAATCTTGTCTTCAGTCTCCCAAGTTGCATCTTCTAGGTTATCTCCCCATTAAACCTTTATCAACTTTATTTCCTTATTGCGCAACTTCTTAACCTCTGACCCAAGAGTACGGGTAGGGACTCGTCGAACTGTCGCCTCCCGTTCCACTTCGACTTCTTCAAACATGCTCGGCTCAACAACTTCCGTGGTGTCATGCAGGCACTTCCGTAGATAAGAGACATGGAAAACGTCATGAACACCGGATAAATTTTCTAAGAGCTTTACTCTGTTGGCCATCTGGCCAATCCTCTCGGTTATGGGAAATGGTCCCACAAACCTAGGTGCCAACTTCCCTACTGATCCGAAGAGAACCACATTCCTCAGAGGTGATACTTTGATAAAAACTAAGTCTCTCACTTCGAATTCGATGTCAGTCCTTCTCTTGTCTACATAGGATTGCTTCCTATCTTGAGCTGTCTTTATCCACCATCGAATAAGGTCAATCATTTCGTACGTTTTCCCTAACCATATCTGGTCCAAATAATAATCTTTTTGTAGATTCCCACCAACAAGTTGGCGATCTACAGGGTCGTCCGTACAATTCTTCGAAGGGTGCCATACCGATGCTAGCCTGATAGCTGTTATTATAGGCAAACTCTACTAAAGGAAGATGCTCTTCCCAAGTCCCTCCAATGTCAAGGATACACAGCCTTAAAAGATCTTCTAGAATTCTGTTCACCGTCTCCGTCTGTTCATCGGTTCGAGGATGATAAGCGGTGCTCAAACACAACTATGTTTCTAATGCTTCTTGCAAGCTCCTCCAAAATTCACTGGTAAAGATGGGGTCACGACCGCTCACGATGCTAGAAAGAAATCCGTGGAGATGAACTATCTCACGAACATAAATTGTTGCTAACCATGATGCCGTACTTTTACTTTTAACAGGAATAAAGTGAGAGATCTTAGTGAGTCTGTCCACTATCACCTAAATACTGGTAATACCTTCCTTCGATCTTGGAAAACCATCTATGAAATCCATAGAGACGCTCTCCCATTTCCACTGCAGAACCTCCAATGGATGAAGCAATCACCGGGCTTCTTTTGCTCAGCTTTGACTTGCTGGCAAACCAAACATTGAGAAACAAATTCGGCCACATCCTTCTTCATCCCAGCCCAAAAGAAAACCCTCTTTATATCCATGTACATCTTGTCACCTCCTGGATGAATGGTCATCTTAGAATGGTGGGCTTCTTCTAGGACTGCCTTTATCAAGATTCTAGTTTGAGGAACACAAAACCTTCCATCTCGTCGCAACCATCCCTTTTCATCTATGGCATACCTATTGAGGTGACTATAAGTCTCCCCTCTTCTGAGCTTATCCATGATGTCTAGAATCTGTGGGTCACCTTGTTGCGAAGCTCCTATCTGATCCACAAGAGTCATTTGTATCTCCAAGGATGCAAATAAATCAGGCAAAACTTCGATGGAGGGTCTAAAATCAAAAGCGGATATGAACTCCAAATTCTTTCTTTCGACAAACAAAGGGCTCAGGGCCACTCTCTACCTACTTAGTGCGTCTGCCACCAAATTTCCCTTTCCAAGGGTATAAGCAATCTCAAAATCATCTGAATCTAAGAACTCCATCCATCGTTGTTGCCTTAGATTTATATCCTTCTGTGAGAATAGATACTTGAGAGATATATGATCGGTGTATAACTCGAACTTTTCTCCAAGTAAATATTGACGCCACGTATTTAATGCGAATACTATGGAAGCTAGCTCTAGATCATGTATGGGGTAGTTCTTCTCATGAACACTCAACTGTCTACCCCCCATAACGTATTACTTTCCGCTCTTGCATCAGAACCGCACTAAGCCCTGTACCACACGCATCAGTGTAAATAGTAAACACTTTACTCCCATTGGGCAAGGTCAAGACTGGGGCTGTTTTTAGAGCCCTATTTAATTGTTGGAATGCAACGTCACAGTATGTATACCATGAAAATGTTTGTTTACACCAAAATTGGTCTAAACACCCAAGGTACTAAAACTCTACTTTACCAGTTAAGTAAGAAATAAATGGAACCGTGTTTAATCCACAACTTGAAAATGAAAAATGCGAGAAAGGTAAAGTAGAGACGAGATTTAGAGTGGTTCAGCCGTTAATCAGGCCTACGTCTAGCGTGAAGATGATTTCCAATCTTATAATGAGGATTACAAAATACATCAATTCTCTCTTTTCATACATCTGTATATTCACCCAATATACCCTCGTTTATATATTTCAATATTGGAATTATACAAGAGAATGGTAGAATTTAAGGAGAAGAATGATGGATGAATGATTGAGAAGGAGGATGCCTTCATTTTCCTTGATCACAAGATTATACTTGACGCCATGGCCGAATCAGTAGTTGAGGATAGAATTTAGCATCACTTCATGGTTTCCCCAATTGGATCCCCTTTATGTTGGCAGTCATGGTGTATTTATAGGTGAGCTTTCTTCGGGAAATGACTTGAAATCCGTTTATGTAGGCTACGAATTGCTCATTCTATTAATTACAGTCATGCCACTGGCTAGCTATAGCCAGCTATCCGTGGCTGTATTCAGTTATCATGTGTGAGCGACTTAATGGAGTGAGTGTCTTGAGTAGTTAAGCAAGTGACTTCGGTCGGTGATCTTCGGTCGCGTCTATTTCTAGCATTCAATGAGTAGATATCTGATTTTCTTGATGGCGAGATGAAGGAACGACCGATCATAGTTCCTTAATGTGGTTGTGTCTGATTTGAGCGAGAGAGCGACGTTCTTCATTAGTCTAGAGGCGACCGACCGAGACTTGCGACTTTGAGATGTGAATGTGCTCTTTTTAGGATTTGGAATACGACCTACCAATGGCTTTCTAATTCGAGTGTCGAGCGATAGGAGTTGCAATTCATGAGCAGTTGTTAAATATACGTGCGACCTTAACTCCTGCCTTGATGCGTGCGACTGAACTTTGATATTAGATCAAGCGTGCTCCGTTGTTGTGAGCGGATTTACAGAATGCATGATCCTTCACTCCAATGAGCCGAATTTCTCATAGCATATCATGCCATCTTCTCCGGTCGTACTGGTCAACTTGATTTGTCTTGGGTTTGATACTTGGGTCTTGTTCTGTGCAGTTGCATCCTATCCATCGTGAGTTGTTTAAGTGCCTCAGATAACATTGCGCATGACCGACCCTGATGATGTCCATTCTGAATCCTTTGCTCAATGTGCACATGGATTTATTTGAGGGATTAATACTTGCCTCTCGAAGTCCATGATTTCTTTTTAGCAAGTAATTACTAGCTTTGACACGTCTGATCGCAACATTATTTAGCAGACTTGTCCTGACTTGTTGAGGGGTCGGTCATGTAAAATTTTTTGGATTGTTTCGTTGTAGTGGACCGATATTGTCTCTCTCTGTGAGCGAGAGGCTTGATGTATCTTTTGCTATTGTGGGAACAGTTGAATTTTGGGATGCCAACGGTGCACATTTATTTGGTTTTCCACGTATACCTATGTGTGCTTGTTTTGAGAGATTCCCCAATTGCTCGAATGCCAAGCCCACTAATCTGAACATAGGGCGTCGTACGAGCGACCGGATGGAAATACTGTTTCTGTTAGTGTCATCTGTCTTTTATATATTATTTTTCTATCTTCTTCTTTTCCAGAAAACAGCTTTAATGGTTGCTCTATTCTGAGCATTCCTCTTTACTGCTTGGATTCCTTTCATAACTCCTGATTACTCTAGTTCTTTCATTATTCTGATTTGCATTTGTGCATGGCACTTTCGTCAAGGCCTCCGCAATCTCGAGATTGATTTGGCTGGACTATTCGCCTAGATTCGAGACTGTTCGCTTGCTTGTAAGTAAATTCCTCCTTTGATTTTATCTCGACCCAATTTTGAAGCATGAATTTTGATCATGCGGCTTTGGGGTTTTTAAGTAGGGTTTCCCTTTTTCTATAATCCCATAATTTCAGGAAGCAATCTATGTTGGACCTGGTCGAATGATCTGATCAAGCAAAAAGTTCTGATCAAGTTGTGTCTACGCCCAGTGTTGTCTCTTCGATAGGCGCTGCGCATGATTTCCCAAAACCTCGTGCGCTTTCTAAAGTACCTAGTGAGAGGCACCCAATGGAGCTTTCTCTTAGCTCGTTCCATCAACTGTGCAAACAATTCGGCATTTCGGAGAAAGAAGAGGCCAAGCTTCCTGGGAAAAAAGAGTTTGCAGATATCCCTCCCAAAGGATATGTTGCCGCTACTCGTGGCATGTTGATAAGCGGAGCGGCTCCTCCCTTTAATCCTTATATAGAAATGATTCTCTGGAGCTTAGCTATTGCCCCGTATCAGTTACATCCTAATGGTTATGCGATTTTGATAAGCCTTTATATCCTTTTTATGAGGAAAAAACATCGGGCTCCTTCGTTTAAGGATATATACTCATTATATGCTTTCAGGACAAGAAACCAGCGTCTCTCGTTTATCTTTATGGAAAGACGGGGTTCGAAAATAACTACGGGCTTAGTGGACAGTGTGCGAGGATTTCCCAATCAGTATTTCTTTGTCCGATGTCCCGATAATTTCTGTGGCTTTTGGATTGAAGGCAGTAAGTATTTTTATTCTTTAAATTTCATCTTGCCCCCTCTTCCTTTTTCTTAAAATCTTTTGGATATTCTGCACTGCTTACCGATCAAAGCATTCCCTTCGACCAAGATTTGTGCAACTCATTATTAGTTGTTGGTAAGGGCGAGAGAAATAGGAAATTCCTTATCACTAAAGGGTTCTTAAAGTAATACAATTTACTTTCCTCTCAGCGCACCTTCGCGGTGGATACTTCCGATAAAAAAGAAGCTACCAGCAAATCCCCTGTTAAGAAATCTACGAAAAAGGAATGTTCTAGCTCCGTGGGGAGCAGCGAGGCTTCTTTCAAAAGCAAAGCGACCTCTACCAAAAAGGTAGTATCCAAGCGTCCAAAGCATAAAGTTCCTAAGAATTCAGTGGTCTTGTGCGAAAAAGATGGGCCTCCCTTAGAGGAAGTTGTCCAGGGAGATGTGAATGCGACTCCTTCGAAGATCACCTCGGATCAAGCGCAGGAAGTGGAGTGATCTGACGGAATAGTAATGACTTCTAAAGAAATCCCGGGAGGCGGAGAGAATTCTTCTAAGGACAACCAAGAGGAAGATGATTTAGAGACTTTTAAAGGTCTTAATTCCCTTGATTTAGCTGAAGACCTTGTTCAAGGTAAGACCGTTATTTGAACATTTGTATTTCAAAACATTTTAGTTGTGAGAATTTTACGAAAAACCCCTTGTTTCTGGGTCAAAGTAATATCTCACAGATTTTGGAACTGTTTTATTCTTGTTGTTTTCATATATTCCGTGTATTCCCTCTCCTTGCCTTCTTTCTCACCTTTTAATGATTAAGGTTCTTAGATGTTCGTTTTCTTCTTAGATCCAGGAATGGGATCATCTTTATCGGACAGTTTCTCCCGACAATTTGGTCTCATCAATCCACGAAATGTCTTACAGCCCAGTCTTTCTCGTTGCCTCAAGTGTTCCCATCCATCTTCAGATCTTCTAACCTAAGATGCTCTTGAAGCACCACTGGCGAGTTTACTAAATAAGAAGAATCATGATCAATCCCAGATATCAGGAGGAGAAAACCAGGATGCCGAGGGGAGAGACCGTAATAATAAACAAGATAAGGATAGGCTTGGTGGGTCTTCTGAATCAGCTGAACTTTTATGCCCTAGTTCTTCGGTCCCTGTAGAACCGTTGATCAAATCCTCTATGCCTAATGCACCCTCTCTTTGTCAGATTCAAGCGATTTTTGACAGACCTCCCTTCGAAGTTGCCCCTGGTAATCCTAAATTGAAGGACAGGTTCGGAGACTGGGACTTAAGGGGGATGGACCTCGACTTGGACTTGTCTCCACATGATGACCAGAGTACCGTCGAGGAGTTGAGTGCCATAAAAAATTATGCGACCTCCCAGCTTGCTACTGTCGTGGATCAGCTTGAAGTTCAGTTAGATGAGGCCAAAAATACTTCCAGAGAGCGATTCGAGTCTTGGAACAGGTTCTGCTTTGAATTTCAGAAGTTGAATACTCAACATCTTGAGCGTATCAGGCTTCTGGAGAACGATAAGACTGAATTTATCCATGTGATCAAAAGTCAAGCGGCTGAAATTGCATTCTTTAAGGATGGGAACAATAGGATGAGCAGCTTGGAGGCCAACAATAGAAAATTTCAAGAGGAGATTGAAGCCACAAAAAAACAACTTGAGGAGGCTCAAACCGACCGCGAGTTCACTGAATCTCAATTAGCTTATGTACAACAGGCTGTGGTTCCTTGTCAGCAGGAGAAGGTAATGCTCGAAGGTAAACTCTCTTCCCAAAGTGAGGTTCTTGAAACTTTAGAAGAAGATAAAGCAAGGTTAACCAGCAATCTTGAGCAAGCCAGAATTAAAACTGATGAGACCCTGTTTCGATTTTAGACACTTAGTGTTATGACACGCGGAAGTTTGAGTTGTCTGAACAATGACTTCCCCCGTACATTAGCACTTGTCTGGGAGCAAGTGCTTAGCTATTCTAGGGATAAGGAAGTTAGTTTTTTGCAAGAGGCCCACCTTGAGAGGCAAGCAATCGTGTTGCTTTGGAAAAAGGTAGGAGAATACTGGTTGATGAAAGAGCTCAATCCCTTGAAAAAGAAGTCCAGAATGTTGCTTCTGCTCATGCCCCTAGTCCTGTAGGAGATGGAGCTTCGGGATCCCAAGTTTTTCTGACGAACCCTTCTATTGCTAATGAAGGTACTTCTAAGGTTCATTTGGTCGACGAACACGCCGTTCCTGAAGACATCGCCAAACGATGTGCTCTAGTTTTGCATTTTGCAGTACCAACTATACAACCGTTTATCTTTGTGATGAATTTGTATTTTGTTATTACTCATTATCGTTGATACGCTGTAACTTATCGCAATTTTCATTTATCTGCATCGTGTTACGCTTTTGTGGGTTATGCGATGGTTATGTTTTTACGTCGTTCATCGTCAATATCGCTGGTTTGCTTTGATTTTAGGACATCATATTTCCTCTTTTGCCCCTTCTTTGAGGGGTTTAGTTCTTATTATGCATATATTCGCATTCTTTGACGGTCTAGTAATTCAAACCTTTAAAGTTTATTTTTGGATGTGCACTTTTATAAGGCATATGTATCTTGTTGTACATTTAATCCTATTCATCATTGATTTGGCGTCCCAAGCCCTTCAGAAACTCGATTAAATGCATTTCTATATGTACAATTTGTTTTTTTTATGTACCCAATCCCGTATCCCATTAACTCAGTGAGCCGAGCCATTCGGAGACTGGTTTTGAGTACGCGCCCCCATGGGAGGACTTGGGTTACAAGTTTTCGACCCAATTTCGATCTTATTTGATCTAGCTATTATGATCAAATAGAGACCTAAATTGGATACCCCCTTACGGCTAGGATTTCTAAAACCCCCTTTCGGCTAGGATTTCTGATACCCCCTTTCAGCTAGGATTTTTGATACCCCCTTTCGGCTAGGATTTCTATTTTTGCGTTGGTCTTTCCAGCATGTTTAATCCTTCCCCTTTTTTATGCTTCATCCCGAGGAACGGACAGCAATTCATCTCATCGTGTCTTGACTCATAAGGGATAAAATTCGTGTCCTTCACCTAACATGGTGCCCCTCGTTTTTTTGGATTGGCAATTTTTTCCGTTTCGGGACATGTCGGTTTTTCCGACTTTGTGCCTTGCCCTAGGAAATAGACACTGGTTTTCCTCCTTGAGTTTTTCTCAAGTTGGGTAACCCGTGTCCAGCACCTAAGAAGGTGTTTATTTGGTGGGCTCAGTGATTTTATCCTTGGGACTTTTACCGTGGGACTTTTTGAGTTGCTTTTTACTCCGGCATTGACTCTTAGGCGGTGGACATCAATCCTTGCTATCGAGTTTAACTCGGTTTTAAGGAATTCATGTCCTGCATCCGAGAAGGCGCCTCTTTAGGATTAGCAATTTTATCCGAGGGACAGATTTGGTAATATTCTTGTACTTTCAACGAAGACTGGCGCCAGTCCTTTGCATGGATGTTTGCTAACCTTTCATCATATTCCATAATGAGAGGTGCGGCCTTTCGATTTGCTGTCTGTCTTAGAATAGCTTGTCCTTTTTGAGGTGATGTGTCTATTCATCTCGTTTGATCTTGCTTGATGTTCGCGATTCCCAAGCTGCTTTGTTTAACGTATGCCCTGGAATTTTCGTCACAGCCCAGCTGCGTATGGTGGATTTCTTTTTACCATGCCTACATTCCAAGTGATTGTTTTTCTTTTAGCATGGACCAATAAGTATGTTACTCAGGTAGACACATAATTAATTTTTGATGCACAAAGTTTTTGCGAGTAAACCGTTACTTAATACAAATATAGTGAATAATAAAGAAAGGTAAAACAATCTTAATAACAAGATAAAACCAGGGGAGTGAAGCAAAGTAATGAGAGCTCTAGTTTAATGCTCCATTATTGAGACATTAGTGACTGGTCCTCTTGATGAGCGTCCTCTTTGGATTGGTTTAAGCCTTTTTCTTATAAAGGCGTATTGCCCCTTGTTTGCGGAGAGTCGAGATAACTTTTATGATCTTGTACATACTATTGCAAATGGTTTTTTCTGATTAACCCCTTGATCACTAACTTCAAGTGCATACATTCGTTGGTATCGTGCCCTGGTTGTTTATGGAATTGACAGAATCTTCTTGACTTCATATCGACATTTTTGACTTGTTGCTGTTTCAAGGTCGGATACCTTTCGGTGTTTTTAGTTGCCATGAAGATATTTCCTACAGTATCGATAAGGGGAGGGAACTCGGAGTTCTTGAAGAAGCGTAGCTTCTTTTTTTCTCGACTGTCTTCTCCTTCATTGCTCCTTTTTTGATTATCAAGGCTGCTTTGCGCATTTCCATTCTTCTCTATCTGTGCATTTTTTTCCTTCAATACCTGCATATTTTTCAGCTTTGTTGAGTAATTTTTCGAGTATACTAGGTTTCTTTTTCTTGATCCACCGCCCCAACTCGGTTTCTTTACATATGCCCCCCTTAAGAGCCATTAAGATTAGGCCAGGTTCGAAATTCTTAACTTTAGCCACTGCCATATCAAAGCAAGCGAGAAAAGCTTTGATGGGCTCTCCCGGTCTTTGTTGTAGTCCACTTAGCTCCGTAACATCACGAGTTTTGAGTGCATGGGATTTGAACTGCTTATTGAATAGTTTATCCAGGGTCACGAAATTATCCACAGATTGCGGCGGCAGCTTTGTGAACCATAGAAAAGCCACCCCTTTTAGATAAGTTGGGAAATATAAGCATTTGATTTCATCAGTAGCACATGCCCCATTCATAAACTAGTCATATTTACACAGGAATGTATTAGAGTCGCTTGTCCCATCATAGGACCGTAATGATGGAGGTTCGAATCTTTGTAGGTATACAGTCTTCTTAACCCTTTCAGTGAGAGGGGTTTTAATTTGGAAGGACTCCCATTCTCTTCGATCATCCTTCTTCTTTAAGCTTTCCTTCACAATTTCTCATGCCATTCCTAAGATGTATTTCCGTTCCTTGCTCAGATCCATGGATTGACCGCCTTCTTCATAATCAAATTTTGATCTAGATGTGCCCTCGTGAACTGGTGGCAAGGAATTTGGGCATTCTTTTGGATGGGGCGTCCTTATAGTAGTGGGACTGTCTTTCCGTTTCGTGATTGCATCGTCCAAACGACCGTGCACAGATGCTTTGTTCCCTTCGTAATTCAGATTAGTGCGATGCGCAACCCTCTGAATGGAATCCTGCGGTCTTGAGCTTGAAGTGGAGAATTCTACTTCTGGCCCGCGATTTGATCGGGCTAGCGAGGAACATGTGGCATTTAACGTGGCTTTTGTGGTGGCGGCTTGAATGTAGAGTATCGACTCGAGCTTCTTCATTATTGCATTGTTTGCAATAGTTATTTGACTCATTAATCCTATCATCGCCTCTTCCAATTCCTTCCTAATTACAGTTTCTTCTACTTCAGGCAACTCCTCTGCTCCGGAATCAGTGGCAGACGGCGTGATGGTGTTAACGCTGTTGTTGGGGCTGTTTATATTTCTAATTACAGTTCTTCTCAGAAAATCTTCTCGGATCTAAATGGGGAAAGAGGAAAACACGACCCCATGGTGGGTGCCAAAATGTTTACACCAAAATTGGTCTAAACACCAAAGGTACTAAAACTGTACTTCACTAATACGGTAAGAAATAAATGGAACCGTGTTTAATCAGCAATTTGAAAACGATAAATGCGAGAAAGGTAAAGTCGAGACGAGATTTAGAGTGGTTCACCCATTAATAATGCCTACAACCACTGTGAAGATGATTTCCAATCTTACAATTAGGATTACAAAATACATCAATTCTTTCTTTTCATACATCTCTATATTCACTCAATATACCCTCATTTATATATATTTCAATCTTGGAATTATACAAGAGAATCGCAGAATTTGAGGAGAAGAAGGATGGATGAATGATTGAGAAGGAGGATGCCTTCGTTTTCCTTGATTACAAGATTGTACTTGATGCCGTGGACGAATCAGTAGTTGAGGATATAATTTAGCAGCACTTCGTGGTTTCCCCGATTGGATCCCCTTTATGTTGGCAGCCATGGTGTATTTATAGGTGAGCTTTCTTCGGGAAATGACTTGAAATCCGTTTATGTAGGCTATGGATCGCTCATTCTGTTAATTACAGTCATGAAACTGACTAGCTGTAGCCAGCTGTCCGTGGCTGTATTCAGTTATCATGTGCGAGCGACTCAATGGAGCAAGTGTCTTGAATAGTTATGTGAGTGACTTCGGTAGGTGCTCTTCGATCGCGTCTATTTCTAGCATTCGATGAGTAGATACCTGATTTTCTTGATGGCGAGATGAAGGAACGACCGATCATAGTTCCTTAATATGGTTGTGTCTGATTTGAGCGAGCGAGCGACGATCTTCATTAGTCTAGAGGCGACCGACTGAGACTTGCACTTTGAGATGTGAATGTGCTCTTTCTAGGAGTTGGTATATGACCTACCAATGGGTTTCTGATTCGAGTGTCAAGAGATAGGAGTTGCAATTCATGAGAAGTTGTTAAATATACGTTCGACCTTGACTCCTGTCTTGATGCGTGCGACCGAACTTTGATATTAGATCAAGCGTGCTCCGTTGTTGTGAGCGGCTTTACAGAATGTATGATCCTTCACTCCATTGATGCACATTTCTCATAGCATATCGTGCCATCTTCTTCGGTCATACAAGTCGACTTGATTTGTCTTGGGTTTGATACTTGGGTCTTGCTCTGTGCAGTTACGTCCTATCCATCGTGAGTTGTTTAAGTGCCTCAGAAAACATTGTGCATCACCGACCTTGCTGATGTCCATTCTGAATCCTTTGCTCAATGTGCGCATGGATTTTTTTGAGGGATTAACAATGTCAAATTCTTCTTTGTCAGCCTGGTGAGAGGGGCAGATATCTTCGCGAAGTCCTTAATGAACTTCCTATAATAACCTGCCAGCCCAAGAAAGCTTCTCACCTCGGTTGCATTTTTAGGAATCTTCCAATCTTGTACTGCAACCACTTTGGCAGGATCTACAGCTATCCCTTCTTTGGAGACTACATGCCCTAAGAATCTCACCTCCTTTCTCCAAAAATGGCATTTGGAGAACTTTGCTTTTAGCTGATGGTCACAGAGAGTTTTCAGAGCTTCTCCCAAATGCTGGGCATGCTCTTCTTTACTCTTGGAGAAGATCAAAATATCATCAACGAAGACTACGACAAATTTGTTTAGGAACTCCTGAAACACCCAACTCATCAAATCAACAAAATAAGCGGGTGCATTTGTCAACCCAAAAGGCATAACTAGCCATTCAAAGAAACTGTCTGGAGTTCTGAAGGCAGCCTTATCTATGCTGTCCTCAGCCACCCTCAGCTGTTGGAACCCCATAGCCAAGTCCAACTAAGAAAATACCGAGGCACTAACAAGCTGATCAAATAAATCATCAATCCTCGGAAGCGGGTGCCTATTCTTCTTGGTGAGCTTTGTTTACACCAAAAATGGTCTAAACACCCAAGTTACTAAACTGTACTTCACCAATTCGGTAAGAAATAAATGGAACCGTGTCTAATTAGCAATAAAAAGTAAAAAATGCGAGAAAAAGTAAAGTAGAGACAAGATTTAGAGTGGTTCGGCAATTAACGAGGCCTACGTCCACTATGAAGATGATTTCCGGTCTTATAATGAGAATTACAAGGTACATCAACTTTTAACCTCATACATCTATATATCCACTCAATATAGCCTCGTTTATGTATTTTGATCTAGATAAGTATACGAGAGAATAATGAAGTTTGAGGAGAAGAAGGGTGGATGAATGATTGAGAGAGAAGATTCCTTCACTCTAAGATGGTCCTTGACAACATGGCCAGAACTGCGGTTGAGTATGAAGTTTAGAAGCACTTCGTGGTTTTTCCAAAAGCCCCCCCTTAAATGTGGGTAGACATGGTGTATTTATAGGTGAACCCCCTTGGTAAATGATATGGAATCTGTTTATCCAGGCCGTGGGTCGTTCATTCTGCTAATTAAGGCCATGCCACTGGACAGATGTAGCCAGCTGTCTGTGGTTGTATTCGGTGTTATGTGCGGACGACTTGTTAAGTGTCTTGAATAGTTGAGCGGGTCCTTAAGTGCGGGCACGGATGCTTTGGGAGATTTCATAAGAGCGGGGTGCGGGGCCGACATTGATCCACCTTTGTTCCTTGCGCGATCGCCCTTCTTGAACCAAGGGCGCTCGTCCTCTTGCTGCATTTGCATGGTGCCGCTTGTATTTATGGTTATACTACGATGTTGCTCTAGCTCGTGCAAAGAGGGTGACCTGTCTTATTTTAGCGCCTGTGCGGATCTCTGGATGTGCAGCCTTCATCTTTGTCGAGTCGCGCTTCTCATGGCCTAGTTGCACTGGTAGACTTGACCTGCATTGGGTTTTATATTTGGATCCTGCTTAGTGCTGTTGTGTTATGTACGATCGACGCTGGTAAGACCCGTCTTGTACCCCTTTACCCAATGCGTGTATGGTTTTTTAGGGATTAACACTTGCCCCTCGAAGTCCGTGATTTCTTTTTGGTAAGGAATTATGGGCTTCGATATATTTGATCGCACATTGGGTGGTAGGTTTATCCTGACTTGGTGAAGTCGTTCGTGCAAGGGCTGAGGCCGCTTTGTTGTAGCTGACTGGCATTGTCTTTCCCTGCGGGCGAGATGCTCGTTGTACTTTCTTGATTACTGTGCGAATGGCTGAATCTTGGGATGCCAATTGGGACTTGATGAGACACTTTCGTGTAGTCAGATACTAGGCTGACGTGGCGTAAATTCTCTGGATTAATGCCCTTAGGTCTCTTTTATTCACCTTTAACTGCTTTATTTCATTTTTGCATCTCAAAAGAAATCTTTGTTCCCGGTTGCGCTTCCTTGAGGGTTTTCAATCAGGTAATCTATGCCTGACATCTCTTCCTTGATTCTTATTCAAAAGGCTTTGGCTTTCTCATTTTACCACTTTGCTCTTTGCCTGCAGTAGCATCTGTTTATCTTGAGTGATCTTCTCCGAGAAGCCATGATCCTTCTAGGTAAAATTTTATAAAGCGCGAATACCCTTTCTGTACTTATCTTTAAAATACATAGGCCATCCGGCGCTTTTCTTTGGAATACCGACGCTTGGTATTTCTTCATAAATTGTTTGGCGAAATGCCCTAGGTTTCTCTGGTTGAAACATTTCATCTATGCTTGAGTCTGACCAAGTTGTTTCTCTTTCCATAGTTGTTATTTGTGTTCGTGCTAATCTTTTCTGAAGCAGGTCGCCCAAGGATGGAATTTCTTATGTCTAGGAAGCTCAAGAAGAAAACGGCGAGGAGGGCTGGTAGAAAAAAGACGTCTCGGGGTAAGGAGATCTCAAGTGCGAACGATGCTCATAGTTATTGTTCGCTGAACGGACTTTCTGACTCAGATATGCAGACTGCTGCTAGTCGCATGGTCTCTTCATCCATCACGTTGGATCCTACATCTGTACCGCAGCCTCTTCCTGTTCCCAACCCTTGTCATCCTGATCTTGCAGAGCACTTTGTGGCCCAGTGTCCACCTAGTTCACGCTCTGGTGTGTACATAGACCCCTTTGACAGATGGATTATTGCAGGTAAGATGGATGTCATGAAGGATACCATATTGGCCGAATTCAATCAGCTGGAACCATGTCCGCATCTGGTTGAAGGTCTCATCGTGACAGTCAGAGACTACATTGTGGAGCAAATGGGTGGTTGGCACTCCCTATTTGAAGATCTTCAGCAGTCAAATAGGGAGAATCTTGAACGACTTCATGCTTTGGAGGAAGATAGACACAAACTTGTCAAGGCCCTGGATTCTAGGGATAGGATCATTTCCTATCTTATCTGAGTATTTGTCTCCTGCCAATGCTTCACCTATTTGATTACTTTGATTTTGATTTTCAGATGATACTTTTTAGTCTGGCTTGTATATGCGGGAGCCAGCCTCGCTTATACTCGTACGTTTTAGTTCGTGACTCTTTTAGGTTTTTTTTTTGGAATTTATCGTACTACGGTTCTCTGCTACGGAATTTGTTTATCTACGCGCGGGTGCGTCGTACGTTGCACCTTTGTTTTCTGATTTACACATTCGCCCGGGCGCTTTGTTAATCGTTCGGCTGCGCCCGATTTTCTATTGTTATTATTATGGTTAGTATTTAGTTATCCTTTTAGATCTGTTGCTTATCGAAGGCTGTTATTCATTTGTGTTATTATGAGCGTGTTTGGTGTCTTTTATTTATTAGTATTCAATCCCGAGATTGGTTTTGAATACGTGCCCCCGGGGAGGGTTTGGGTTAAAAAAATTCGATCCGTTTTAGGCCCCATTTGATTGTTTTAGTTATTCAAATGGGTTCTAGAAAGGATACCCCCACATGGCTAGGATTTCTGATACCCCCTTTCGGCTAGGATTTCTGCTGTTGTAGTTCATCCGTGGCCTTGTTTGACTTGGTTAACAACAAAGAACAAGGATGGCCACATTCCTTTCGGTCGGGTTTTTGTTTTGTGCTTGTCCTTCCAGCATGTTTAATCCTTCCCCATTTTATGATTCATTCAAGGAACGGACACTAATTCATCTCATCAAGCTTTCGACTCGGAGGGAAGAATTCGTGTTTTAACCTACCAAGGTAGGCGCCCTTTGAAATCGGTAAATTTTCCATTTCGGTACATGTCGGTTTTTCCGACTTTTTGCCTTACCTTAGGACACAAACATTGGTTTACCTCATTGAGTTTTTTTTCCTCAAGTTGGAAACTCATGTCCAACACCTAGGAAGGTCACCTAAGAAGGTGCTTCTTCGGTGGGCTTAGCAATTTTAACCGTGGGACTTTTTGAATTGCTCCCTCTTCAGTGTTGATTCCAAGGAGATGGGCATCAATCCTTGCTACTGAATTTAACTCTGGTTTTAAGGAATTCATGTTCTGTTCCTAGGAGAACACTTTTTTGGGATTAGCAACTTCATCCGAGGGACATATTTTGTGATTTTTCTGTATCTTCAGAGAGGTTTGGTGGCAGCACTTTGAATGAGTGTTTGCCAAGTATTCAGCATATTCCATAATAAGAGGCGCATTCCTTTGTTTGGCTGTTTGACTCAGAACAACTGGTTCCCTTTGAGTTAATGAACCTATTCCTCTTGTTTGACTTTGCTTGACGTTTGCGATTCCCGAACTGCTTCGTTTAGTGCATGACTTGGGATTTTGTGCTACAGCCCCGCTGTGTATGGCGGATTGCTCCTACTTCACCTACATTTCGAGGAATTATTCTTCCTTTAGCATAGATCAATAAGTATGTCATTCAAGTAGGCGCATAATTAATTTCTGATGCACACAATTTTTGTAGGTAAACCATTGCTCAACATGGACATAGTGATCAATAAAGCAAGTTAAAAAAGTTTCGATAACAAGATAAAATCAGGGAAATGAGGTAAGATATGAGAGCTTTAGTTTAACACTCCATTGTTGAGGTATTAGCGGTTGGTCCCTCTGATGAGCATCCTCCTTGAATTGGTCTAGGCCCTTTCCTTTCTAAGGTGTGCTGCCCCTTGTTTGAGAAGAGTCGGGATAGCTCTTACGATCTCGTACATATTGTTGCAACCGTCCCTTCCTGATCAACCCCTCGATTACCGATTTTAAGTGCCTGCATTCATCGGTATCGTGCCCCGGCTATTTGTAGAAATAACAAAATTTTCCTGACTTCATGGTGGCATTTTTGACGGGTCTTTGTTTCGAGACCGGATATCTTTCGGTGCCTCTAGTTGCCATGAATATATTTCCCACAGAATCGTTAAGGGGGTGAATTCAGAGTTCTTGAAAAAGGGTAGCTTCCTTGCTCGACCGTTTTCTTCTTCGCTGCTCCTTTTTTGATTATCCGAGTTGCCTTGGACCTTTCAATTCTTCTCTGCATGTGCGTTTCTCTCTTCAGAACTTGCATATTTTTCGACTTTGCTAAGTAACCATTCGAGTGTACTTGGTTTCTTTTTCTTGATCAATCGTCCTAAGTTGGTTTTCCCGCATATGCCCTTTTTGAGAGCCATTAAGATCATGTTGGGTTCGGGATCCTTGATTTTAGCCAATGCAATATCAAAGCAAGTGAGAAAAACTCTGATGGGCTCTCCTGATCTTTGCTGTAGTCCGCTTAGCTCCGTAGCATCCTGAGCTTCTAACGCCTGGGATCTAAACTGCTCATTGAATAGCCAAGCCAACGTCACGAAATTGTCCACAGACCGCGGTGGCAGCTTTGTGAACCAAAGATAAGCCACTCCTTCTAGGTAAGTTGGAAAATATAGGCATTTGATTTCGTGAGTAGCGCATGCTCCATTAATGTACTGGTCATATTTACACAGAAATATTTCGGGGTCAATTATCCCGTCGTAAGGCTGCAACGATGGAGGTTCGAACCTTCGTCGGTATACAGTTTTCTTATTTCCCTCGGTGAGTGGGGTTTTAGCTGGGAAAGATTTTCATTCTTTCTGGTCATCCTTCCTCTTTAGGCTTTCTTCCACAATTACTTTCACCATTCCTGAGATGTACTCTCGTTTGTTGGTCGGATCCATGAGTTGACCAGCTTTTTCACCATCAACCCTCGATCAGGATGCGCCTTCATGGACTGGGGATAAGGAATTTGGGCATCCTTCCGGCAGGGACGTCTTGATGGCAGCAGGACCATCTTCCCGCTCCGCGATTGCATCATCAAAGTAATCGTTCGTAGGTGCTTTGCCCCTTTCGTAGTTCGGATTGGTGCGACGCGCAACTCTTGGAATGGAATCCCACTGTCTTGAGTGTGAAGCGGGGAATTCTGTTTCTGATTCGTGATTCGTCCGAGTCAGTGAGGAACAAGTGGCGCTTAGAGCGGCTTTTGCGGTAGCGGCTTGGATAGCGAGTATCGACTCGAGCTTCTTCATCATCGCGTTGCTTGCGATAGTTATCTGACTCGTTGATCCTATCACCATTTCCTCCAACTTTTCCCTGGTTGCAATCTCTTTGATTTCCGGTGGCTCCCCTTCATCGGAGTCGCCATCTAGTGGCATGATGGTGTTGATGCCGCTGCTGGGGTTGTTGGCTTCATTGGCGGTTCTCCTTAGCATGCTCATGATTGTAAGCACGGTGTCTCTCAGAAAATCTTGTCAGATCTGAAATGGAAAAAAGCAAAACACGGCCCCACGGTGGGTGCCAAAATGTTTACACCAAAAATGGTCTAAACACCCAAGGTACTAAACTGTACTTCACCAATTCGGTAAGAAATAAATTGAACCGTGTCTAATTAGCAATAAAAAGTAAAAAAAATGCGAGAAAAAGTAAAGTAGAGACAAGATTTAGAGTGGTTCGGCCATTAACGAGGCCTACGTCCACTATGAAGATGATTTCCTGTCTTATAATGGGAATTACAAGGTACATCAACTCTTTAATCTCATACATCTCTATATCCACTCAATATAGTCTCGTTTATGTATTTTGATCTAGAGAATTATATGAGAGAATAATGAAGTTTGAGGAGAAGAAGGGTGGATGAATGATTGAGAGAGAAGATGCCTTCACTCTAAGATGGTCCATGACGCCATGGCTAGATCTGCGGTTGAGTATGAAGTTTAGCAGCACTTCATGGCTTTTCCAAAAGCCCCCCCTTAAATGTGGGTAGCCATGGTGTATTTATATGTGAACCCCCCTTGGTAAATGATCTGGAATCTGTTTATCCAGGCTGTGGATCGTTCATTCTTCTAATTACGACCATGCCACTGGACAGCTGTAGCCAGCTGTCCGTGGTCGTATTCAGTGTTATGTGCGGACGATTTGTTGAGTGTCTTGAATAGTTGAGCAGGTCCTTAAGTGCGGGAATGGACGCTTTGGGAGATTTCATAAGAGCGGGGTGCAGAGCCGAGATCGATCCTCCTTTGTTCCTTGCACAATCGCCCTTCTTGAACCAAGGGCGCTCGTCCTCTTGCTACCTTTGCATGGTGCCGCTTGGCTTTATGGTTATACTACGACGTTGCTCTAGCTCGTGCAAAGCGGGTGACCTATCTTATTTTAGCGCCTGAGTGGTTCTCTGGATGTGCAGCCTTCATCTTTGTCGAGTCGCGCTTCTCATGGCCCGGTCGCACTAGTAGACTTGACCTGCATTGGGTTTGATATTTGGATCCTGTTTAGTGCAATTGTGTTATGTACGACCGACGCTGGTAAGACCCGCCTTGTACCCCTTTACCCAATGTGCGTATGGTTTTTTAGGGATTAACAAGCTTATTTAACTCTCAATAGTCAACATACAAACGAAGCGAACCATCCGCTTTAGTTGCGAATACTACTGGAGCACCCCATTCAGATATGCTTCGTCTGATAAACTCTTTTTCAAGTAGCTCCTCTACTTGCTTACTCAGCTCCCTCCTTTCTCTAGAAGCCATGTGGCGCACTGGTAATGCAACTGGCTTTGCATTGTCCACCAGATATATGCGAAAGTCGATCTCACGCCTTATAGGTAAACAATGTACCTCATCAAAAACATCAGGATATTCTCGAACCACCGGAACAAATTGCAAATCATCTATGGATGCGTCTAGAGACTCTAGGAAGCTAAGCATAACAGACCCTTGGGGTTCACAAGAAACTTCGAGGTTTTCCCATGACAAGTCGGGAGTCTAACAACCCTCTTCTCACAATCCAGAATGGCCCCATACGTGGCAAGCTAATCCATTCCTAGAATCAACCCATAGCTCATAAACCCGATCACATACGCATCACATTCAAACTCGAAGCCTAACACAGATATTTTCAAACCCCGACAAATCATCGATAAATGAGCCGAACCACCAATGGGGTTTGAAACAACTACGGGATCTACTACCATACTAGTAATTAAATGCAGAGATTCAACCATAGAACTAGATATAAACGAGTGTGAAGCACCAGAATCAAAAAGTGTTCTAACTGGATAGTTTGAAAGAGAAACTAAACTTTCTACGGAAATTTTTCTACCTCTTTCAGGAGCACTGATCGCGAGAACATGCACCTTCCCTCTATAAGTCCCTGCTTTTTACCATTATCCCTACGATCCCTGTTTCTTCGGGCACTCTTTTGAGAAGTGTCCGAGCTCTCCGCAATTAAAGCAACTGGCCTTCCTTCTCTTACAATCTTTGATCAGGTGGCCCTCCTTTCCACAATTGTGACATTTCTCTTATGCTTATCTTTATCATCTTTTCCCCCTTTCTTCTATTGTTGCTGCCCCTTCTTGGGCCACACCTTCTTATTCTGCGATGCCCCCTTAGTCTTTGTTTCCTTCTTTTCTCCCTTGTCCTCCTCATGCATTAGGGCCATATCAACAAGCTTTTCAAAGGTGGATCCATTGGAAGATGGGACATAACTATACCATGCAGAGGCTCATTCAACCCCTTAGCAAATTGCAAAACCCTTTTGTGCGGTGTGCCTACCAACTCTAGCTCGAACATTGCCAGCTGGTTAAACTTGTTCACATACTCCTTCACCATCAAATTTTCTTGCTTGAGTGTTAAGAAACTCTCCATATGTATGCTACTCTCCACTTAGGAAAGAAATTTCATTTCGAACCTCAATCTAAAGTCTTCCTAAGTTTCTTTCGAATGTCCAGCTTGGGTGATTTCCCACCAAAATGAGGCTTCATCCTTTAACAGCCAAGCAGCTAATTGAGTTTCTTTTGGTCCTCCACTTCAAAGTTTACAAATAAGTCCTCGGTCATCTTAAGTCAATTCCAAGCTTCTATGAATGTCTCGTTCCCATGGAATGGCCTTCCTCCCATAGCCCGGAAGTCTTTTCAGATCTTGGCAAAGTTTTCAGCTCTTGGAGGGGGAGGAGGAGGAATGACTTGTACAGCTGGGGGAGGAACGTTTTCTTGGCCTTTGGCAGGCGCCGCGGCCTCCAAATACCTCCGGAACCATCCGGGTATTGTGAAGCCCTCTGGGAGATCAGGGATGTTTTGTTCCCCAGACGTGCTGAAAAAGGGAAAAGGAAGAAATTTAGACAAAGGACCAAAGGATACTACATATGGCTTTTTGGGGAATGTTTTTCAAAATAGACTTTTCTTTTTGAATTTTTTATTCTTTTAAATCCTTTTTGAAAATAATTTTCAAAAACTTTTATCTAATCTGGTAACCTTCAGCTCTGATTCCAAGTGAAACACCCCACGTCTGTTAATGTCACTCACTAAGGGAATGCATTAAGTTTCGTTAAGTGCTATAGGTAAACAGACACAGAATAATAACAAGACAGGTATAAATAAGGCAACAACGGAAAATTTAAACTTTTATTTCAAACATAAGTCATAATACCATGGTCCACAATTTCATAAGTCACAAAAACTATTACAATAAAATAACCTCTGCCTTGCACCATCAAAGTACATAAGTAAATAAAATGCATCATTCCCCAAATAAAAAGAGTTATACCATAGTAGAGACAAGAACTTTAGCCATACTTCAGAAGTAGCTCCTAGCAAGATGATATCTGTAAAGACCCGCAAATTCCCACCCTTTGAATCGACCATAAACCACACAGGTCTGACCCAAAAAGTGAAAATCTACGAATACTTTAACTTTGGGAATACAACATATTAAAACAACAACAGAAGACTTTTATAACATATCATATAATGTTACATCAGAGTACAGAATATCAGAGTACATTAAATAAATAAAAAACAGCGGAAGAATAAGTTACAATAATTAAAATATATTGCAGCGGAAGACTCTCTATCTCTGGACACGGCTTTAAGCTTCCACCCAGAATCCTGCTTAATATATCTGCAAAAATAGCTACTCGACTGCCCGTGTGGAAAATATGGGCACCCGAGTTTGCCAGTGGACAAACTACAGGTCAGTCATGGGACTGGTGTGAGAATTCTACTTAACCTATATAATATAATAAGGCTAATCACAGGACCACGCCACTTTCGCGGAACGGGTTTTCTCCTATAGATTGCCAGTGCATAAAGTAAAGTAAATCTTAGAATAACGCAATGTCTTTTTGAAAAATGAAACCATTATAAGACCCAGGTCCCATCACACAATGTCACGCAAGCCGGAGGATAGGGTTTTACCTTATAATGGTCAAGAAATGCTTGATACGATAAACACGGTATTATATAATAATAATGTGCAACCAATTTGAAATACATCAAAGTAAATGTATTAATCCCAGACGGCATGAGTGCCCCATCACACTATGTCGCCATATATAGGTATACAATCAAAACCGCGTGATGTCGTATTGGAAATTTGGGTTTCCATCTGAGTCAAGGCTAGGGAGGAGATCCTTACCGATTCGAGACATTCTAGCAATGCCCCAGGATTGGTACTCTGTCCAACCCTTGGATCCTGCAGGGCCGGTCCACACTTACTTTCGTGGATTAGAAATGCCTGAACACACGTTCCCCGGTCCTTTTGGACCTATAATACGGCCAGTGGCGACCGCATAAACCGAGGCCTTGAAAAATCCAACAACCACAATGAATAAATGCTAGCGCTGGTAGGTCCCTGGCACCACTCTAGCTAGAGAGAAACGTGTGCACTCCCTGCGTTCCCTTCTCCCGTTTTAGACTCTACCGGGCTGTGAGGCTCGCGAAGTCACGTTACACAAAGCTATGCCTAAATAGACTATGCTTTGATCATCCCACAAGGCTCTGCTTTGCAAAAATAAGCCTTGATCATTTGCAACTTGGCATACCACATCAACAACTCATATCATGCGATCGGTAATTATTTAACATGCAAAAAGGGTGTTAAGCAAGAGAATAAATCCTCCGCCACCATGCATTTATATATTAAATAAAAACCAATTTAATAAAATGAAATAAATTTCAATGTCAGGCATGCTATCCATTTACAAGTCCGTTTTGGGTCTGAACGAAACAACGTATCCGTCGATCTCCAGTACGTCTGGAAGATCATCACCTTTTACCTTGCCTTGGGGGATCAGTCCCAATTCAAGATATCGGTCACCATCAACCAAACGATGTGAAGCTCTCCGGTCTTCAGTCACTGTAATAACCCGGAAAATCTGAGCCAGTTTAAAATTTTTATTTTGGCAATTTTAGCGAATTTTGAACATTTAAAATGAATTATTTTAAATAATAACGACAAGAAATTTATTTTGAATATATTTAGAACGTATATATTTATACGCGTCGTCGTTAGAATATAAATAATTATATATAATTATAAATAGAATGGAAAATGGCGCGGTAGTTCGATAATTCGATTTCAAACTTCAATTGAATGTACCGGGTGCAAAACAATCCGGATTTTAGTGAAACTAAAAACATTAAGATCTATTTAATAATATCTTTCCAATGAATCCGACAAATCAAAATTTCATAGCGGGAATCAAAAGGTATGTCCAGTTGAAAATTCTGAATAGTCGTTATGGAATTCAGGCCCTTAAAAATGGAAATTTTGCAAATGACCTCGGATTTCAACGAAACCACTTTTGTTGGGTCCGTGATGTCTAGTTATTGCTAGATTCCAAATTTCATAATTTTTCGAATCAATATGGGAGCGTGGCAAAGGAAAACGCGTTTGACCAGTTTCAGTTGATTTTAATCGACTGGAAAATGGCCATTTTTCAAACGGTCTCAGAATTCGACGAAACTAGTTTTGTTAGGACCGTATCGTCAATACGAAGCTAGAAAATATTTTTTTGGGATTTATAGAGTTCGTATGTGCCCCAGTAAATTGAAATGCGCGTTCAAATTCAATATATAGAGTTATATGTTGATTTTAACGGAAACTGATCGAAACGATCAAATCAGCTTACGATACATATCCCATTGTGTTCGGAATGTGGGTGAAACACTATGGGCGTCAGGCGGTGGGCCTCGTTTAGAGGTCGTATGTAAAAGTCAAATTTTGCAAAATAAAATAATTAAAAATTAAAAGAAAATTTTCCTTTCCCTCTTCCCCTTAATCCCGTTTTGCCCCCCCCCCCACATTTCGATTGAAATCAGAAAAACGAAAAGGAAAAAAAATGGCAGCGACGGAGACCCGCCGCCACCCTCGGAGGACCGTCGCCGCCATCTCCAGCTACCACCCCTCGCGATTCGCTCTCCTCTTCTACCTTAGGACCCGCGACCCCCCCCCCCCTTCAGCTCAAAAATCGTAGCCGCAACCACTCAAACACCCACCGCCGCCGCCGCTTTTCTTCTTCCTCCTCCTTTTGCCGTTGAGCTCGCACCCAGACCGCCGAACCCCCTAGCTTCCAACTCCAGCGCTGAAGACACCTCCCCGGCCTCCTCGACTGACGTGAAACACCCCCTCCTCCCTGATTTTCAAATGTAAGTGTTATTTATTTAATTATTTCTATTTTTATTTATTTTAGCAACTAAAGATAGGATTTTTAGATGAGATGAAATGGTTTTGAAAACCAGTTTTCCTTTTTAAAGGAAGTATTGAATTTTATTTTCAGATTTTAAAATTCATAGCAGAATAAAAATATAATTTTTATAATATAGGAAAAATAAAAATATGATCTTTATATTTTTAAAGTAATAAAAATATGATTTTTATATTTTTAAAGTATTAAAAATATAATCTTTACTATATAGAAGATGTAAAAATATGATTTTTGTTTATGTAGAGAAGTAGAAATATAATTTTTACAAGATAGAAATATTAAAAATAGCATCTTTATATGTGTAGCAAAATAAAAATGTGATTTTTAGAATGATATTTTTGAAAAGGCGAATCTTTATTTTTGAAAAGGCGAATCTTTATTTTTGAAAAGGCGAAATCTTTATTTTTGAAAAGGCGAAATCTTTATATGAAGAATAGCGTGATAAAAATATAGTCTTTACTATATGAACATCGATGTGAAAATATAACTTCTATCTCTATAGTAGCGGAGTAAAAATTCGATTTTTATATATTGAATAACAAGATAAAAATTCGATTTTTATATATTGAATAGCGAAGTAAAAATTCAATTTTTACATATGTAGTGGCTACAGCAACGAAGATGACAAAAATGCAATAACGATGAAGATTTCTATCAAAGAAGAGTCAAGATGATTGGATAGCTATTTGTGAGAATTTCTCACTCTTTAATTTCTTTTTCTAGATATATATATATACTAGGATGCAGACGGTGTTTAGTAGCACCCGACACCCGTCATCCACAGACCATGGATGGCTTGTTTGTTAAATTGTTTGGTTGTTTAGTTGGTTAGATTATTTGGTTTGAATTGAATTGTTTGGTGAAATGAATGGATTTGATTGATGTGTGAATGGCGTGGGCCTTCACTAGACCGGGGATAAGGCTAGGCCTCGTCCCGTTTCTAGTATCGTGCCGTTATGCCGCCGAAATTTTCTAAAATATGTTAGAAAAATAAAAATATCATTTTTATTTTGTAAATGAACTGAATAAAAATTCATGTGTTAAAATAAAGTATTTTATCGTTAAAAATATAATTTTTAACGTGAATGTAAATAAATAAATATTCATTTACAAACCGGACGGTTTGTTTATGTACACCTATTTGAATGACATTGATTGGTACGATAAATTTTACACATCGCCCAACTGCACAAATAAAATCTGTGTTTGATTGTTTGAAACCCCACACGGGTGTTGGGATGAAATATGAAGTTCACTCATCCTGATTGATTAAATATGTCGATCGATTGATTGACAGGCTGTTATAAGCGTTAGATATCTATATTTGATGCTTATACAGTGTAGTGCACTTTGGTTGATGGTGGATTATTTTTCAATGCTATTATATACATGTGTTGTATGGAAATCCATATAGTTAACGCTATATGGTAATTGATTGGGCCTCATTCTAATTTAGAAGATAAAGAATATTATAAAATAAAGGTTCATGTGTTGACTGTACTCATCCGTTGAGATTAGTCATGTGTTGAACGAAATAATTTAACAAAAATAGTCACACATGGACAGTACTCATTCGTTGAGATTAGTCGTGTGTTGACAAAAATAAATATTCATTTGTTGAATAGAATATTTGAAAATAGAAATATATGAAGCCGTGTTGGTTAGATTGACGCCATTTTGACGTGAACGATATTTATATCGATTTTATTCAATTTAAAATGAATATTGAAAAGTGATTTCGAAATCGCATATTTTGAAATGAAATTTGAATCAATTGAACATATAACGAATTTGATTTCAATTGAACATAAAACGAGTTTGATTTCAATTGAACATATAACGAATTTGATTTCAATTGAATATATAACGAATTTGATTTCAATTGAATATATGATGAATTTCAATTGAACATATAACGAATTTGATTTCAATTGAACATATAACGAATTTGATTTCAATTGAATATATAATGCATTTGATTCAAATAGAAAACAAAACGAATTTGATTTGAATAGAAAACCAATTTGAATTGAATCGAATAGAAAACGACTTTGAAATTGCATTGAAAACGAATTCAAACCGAATTGAAAACAAATTGAAATGAATTCAAATTGAATTGAAATGAATTCAAATTGAATTGAAATTTGAATTGAATAGAAATGAATTTTAAAACGAATTTATAAGGAAAAATTCAATTTTGATTTGAATTGAAACAAAGGTTGAAATTGTTTTTGAAACGAATTCAAAACTATTTATAAAATTCGTTTTAAATAGTAATCGACGAAATATATATTATATATATATTATATATAATATAATGGCCTGAATAGAACGCGCCGCGGCAGTTCGTGAATTTCGACCATTTATTTCAAACAGACATTACGGGAGATCCGACCGTCGGATTCTCCTAAAACCGGAACCGTTGGGTTCGTATCGAAAAGAGCTTCCTAACGAATATTAGGAATTTGAAATCTAACGGTTCGATTTGGAGTTTCGTCCAAATCAAATTTGAAAAAGGTCGCTGTAAGTGCAGTTCGATGGCCATTGTTGGAAATCGATTGTACGGGCCTTAATAAAACTATTAAAAATAGTAATAATTTGTGTAAAATCATAAGAAATGATTTGAGAAAAATTGGGGTGAAAAACTCCATATTTGAAAAGATAAAAATGGATTTTTATCGAAATGAACTAGTTTTGAACTAAATATAAAACCCAATTATTTTAAAATAAATAAATTAGATTTAAAAAGGGGTTTTAAATAATCGGAATTTCTAATATATTTGATTGGATTTGAAATGGGTTTATCGTGAATGGTGTTTTAAATAACACTAGTTCTTTAACCCGATAACAAATAGAATGTGATTTGGGTTTGTCGTGAACTGTGTTTTAAATAACACCTAGTTCTTTAACCCAGTAAAAGGAGTTTTAACGAATCTGCAATTAGATTGAAATGTGAATCTATAATCTAAATCATCAAATTTAGAAATGAGCGAGAATGGAGTATCGCCAGTTTTGCTCCAAAGCGATAGTTAAATCTTTAATTAGATTTGAACGTGAAATGGTAATTAATTTTACCAATAACACCATAGTTAGATATGGAGTATTACCAGTTTTGCTTCATGGGATATATAGGTTGGGATTGGGAAATAAAATAAATAATTACTTCGGTGTGGTTCGCTAATCTCGACTAGTTTAGAAAACCATAAATTGGTTTGAAACGACATCCAAAGGAAGATTAAAGAATAAATTTTAAAGAATTTATCTTGGATAAAATTAATGGGAATCTTTCCCAAAAGATGTGAATATTTAAATAACAGAATATTCAGGATTGGAATGAGGCGTATGTTGTGTTTGTGTAATATTTGTTTTAATATACGCGGGTTGTTCGGAAAGGCCGGGTTTACACCCATTCTGAATAACCGATTCGACGATAAGTCGAAGATGAAGACGGTGGTTGAAGACCGGAAGTCTTCACATCGTTTGGATTATTACTGACGATCCTGATTGGGCTGTACACCCAAGAGGATGGAAATAGTTGGTGGTCGTCCAGACGTACTTGGAGATGGATGGATATGCGAGGAAAATGCCTCCGGTTTCGTTCAGACCCAGAACGGACTTGTAAATGGATTGTGTGTCTGACATTGGATTTTATTCTGTGTTGATTGATTTCTATTAGATATACATCTGTTTGGCGACGGAGAATTTATTCTTTTGCTTAACGCCCTTCTCTGAGACGTACGAGCTCAGAGGTTGTATATCGATGGACATCAATCGCATGGCATGAATTGCCTGTGTGGCATGCTAAGATGCAATGATCAAGGCTTTTGTTGAAAAGCAAAGTCTTGTGGTTGATGATCAAAGCACGACCTACGTGGCAGCTTTGTGTATAGCGTGGATTCGCGAGCCTCACACCTCGGTATGAGTTAAAAACGGGATACGGGCCGTTGAGAGAGCATGACGTTTCTTTCTAGCTTTGGTGGTGTCAGTGACTTACCAGCCCTAACATTTATATACTTTTCACCTTTGTGGTTGTTGGAATGAGGCGCCTCGATTATAGGTCTGTAAGGACCGGGAAACGTGTGTTCAGGAATTGCCAATCCTCTAATGTAAGTGAGGACCGGCCCAACCGATCCAAGTGGCTGCCCAGAGTGTGTAGTCCTGAGCATTTGCTAGAGTGTCTCGAAGCGGAGAGGAGCTTGCCCCTTGCCTCGACTCATGACGGAAATCCAATTTCCAATACGTGTATTGCAGTTTTAATTGTAGAACTAGTATGGCGACATGATATATGGTACCAATGCCGTCTATGATTTATATTTATGATTGAAATTGTTTTGACACTATACACTTATTATAGTATCAAGTGATTTGTTTTAAACGTACCAAGCATGTTTGGCTATTATAAGGGAAAACCCTATCTTCCGGCTTGCGTTGCATTGTGTGATGGGACCTGGGTCTTATAATAGCTTCATTTTTCGAAAAAGCGTTGCGCTGTTTATTCTATGCACTGGTATTCTTGGGAGGAAACCCGTTCCGTGTTATACGGCGTGGTCCCTTGAATTACTCTCTTTTAATGTAAAGTTTAAATAACTGTTTTAGTTCTCACACCAGTCACATGACTGACCTGGAGTTTATTGTTTTAACCTAAACTCTGGGTGCCCCTATTTTCGACACGGGCAGCTAGTAGTTTTGGTTTTGCAGATTTATATTCACAGGATCCTGGTTTACAGCTGGAATGATATCCGGAAAGCTCTATATCCGTATATCACCTTCAGTTGTGCTTTGTATTATTTTCCGCTGCTATGTAATTTATTGTAATCTCTGATAATTTTCGAATGTAATTTATTCATTCGTACTCTGTATATTCTTATATCTGATGGAATTGTTGTAATAACAATGAAATGTTCTTCCGTCTGCGATCTATTTTGTTCTGTTCTCAAACGATCAGGGGTTTCGAACGGTCTCGATCGGTTTAACGACTGATTCGGATCGAGCGAAATTCCAGGCCGTCACATTTGGTATCAGAGCATTGGTTTACAGAGCTCGAGAACAAGACACATTAGCACCATACGAAAGAATTCATCAGATATTGGATTAGAAATATCCAATTAGAATGACTCGTTAGAGATAGGATCAGTAGTATCCTAGAACGAGTGTGAAGAGTATATTTTTCAAATAGAAACAATTTTGTTTTGAAAATTTAAATCGTTTTATACGTATCTGAATATTTATTTATTTTGAATTTGGACAACCGAGTATATAAAGATTTCGCGTATACGCGTCATGAACGTATAGTCGAAGTTTTAATATACTGGGTAGATATAGAATCACATTCTAGACATCCGGGGATGATTCTGATGATGGTGCATCATCATCAGTATTCATATTCGAGTTTCGAAGGTGTGATATCTATATATTTCCATTAGACTGGTGTGAGAACCAAAACTAATATAGCTAGAACACATTGTTGTGAATTGGCATCAAAAACATGATTTTCTGTATATGTATCAAAATTATGAATTTGAAACGCTAATCCACTAATTGATTGATGTTTGTGTTGTTTGTTTATTTGTTTGATAATTTTGAACCACTTAGCCTAATTGAATCAAATATTGAATTGTATTGAAAATTGGTCGCATTTGCTTGCATATACATATACTTACATTGAACAGGTCATAGCAAGGAGGCTAGAGCCGAAAAATAAAATTTGTTTGCCCGACAAATAGGTACATGTTTACTACATAATTTACTGTTTTGTTTGGGTGATGATGATTTTATGAGCCTATTGGCTAGCCGCTTGGCTTTTTCTTTTTTTTTTTGAGATCAGAAGGCCTATATGGAAATTTCGGGATTTTCCCGTGGCTCCCGGTGCAGGGGAGGCTATGGAGAAATTTTTCGAAAATTTAGGGTGTTAGCCAAATTTTTGAAAATTTGAAAATTCTCAGAAACTGAAAAGTTGGAGAATGGAAGCCAGATCGAACATAGAGTTGATTAATCAAACCACTTTCGACTTTGTTCCTTTTCGGGGACGAAAAGTTTTAAGTGGGGGAGATTGTAATAACCCGGAAAATCTGAGCCAGTTTAAAATTTTTATTTTGGCAATTTTAGCGAATTTTGAACATTTAAAATGAATTATTTTAAATAATAATGACAAGAAATTTATTTTCAATATATTTAGAACGTATATATTTATACGCGTCGTCGTTAGAATATAAATAATTATATATAATTATAAATAGAATGGAAAATGGCGCGGTAGTTCGATAATTCGATTTCAAACTTCAATTGAATGTACCGGGTGCAAAACAATCCGGATTTTAGTGAAACCAAAAACATTAGGATCTATTTGATAATATATTTCCAATGAATCCGACAAATCAAAATTTCATAGCGGGAATCAAAAGATATGTCCAGTTGAAAATTCTGAATAGTCGCTATGGAATTCAGGCCCTTAAAAATGGAAATTTTGCAAACGACCTCGGATTTCAACGAAACCACTTTTGTTGGGTCCGTGATGTCTAGTTATTGCTAGATTCCAAATTTCATAATTTTTCGAATCAATATGGGAGCGTGGCAAAGGAAAACGCGTTTGACCAGTTTTAGTTGATTTTAATCGACTGGAAAATGGCCATTTTTCAAACGGTCTCAGAATTCGACGAAACTAGATTTGTTAGGACCGTATCGTCAATACGAAGCTAGAAAATATTTTTCTGGGATTTATAGAGTTCGTAGGTGCCCCCGGTAAATTGAAATGCGCGTTCAGATTCAATATATAGAGTTATATGTTGATTTTAATGAAAACTGATCGAAACGATCAAATCAGCTTACGATACATATCCCATTGTGTTCGGAATGGGGGTGAAACGCTATGGGCGTCAGGCGGTGGGCCTCGTTTAGAGGTCGTATGTAAAAGTCAACTTTTTGCAAAATAAAATAATTAAAAATTAAAAGAAAATTTTCCTTTCCCTCTTCCCCTTAATCCCGTTCTGCCCCCCCCCCCATTTCGATTGAAATCAGAAAAACGAAAAGGAAAAAAAAATGGCAGCGACGGAGACCCGCCGCCACCCTCGGAGGACCACCGCCGCCATCTCCAGCTACCACCCCTCGCGATTCGCTCTCCTCTTCTACCTTAGGACCCGCGACCCCCCCTCCCCCCTTCAGCTCAAAAATCGAAGCCGCAACCACTCAAACACCCACCGCCGCCGCCGCTTTTCTTCTTCCTCCTCCTTTTGCCGTTGAGCTCGCACCCAGACCGCCGAACCCCCTAGCTTCCAACTCCAGCGCTGAAGACACCTCCCCGGCCTCCTCGACTGACGTGAAACACCCCCTCCTCCCTGATTTTCAAATGTAAGTGTTATTTATTTAATTATTTCTATTTTTATTTATTTTAGCAACTAAAGATAGGATTTTTAGATGAGATGAAATGGTTTTGAAAACCAGTTTTCCTTTTTAAAGGAAGTATTGAATTTTATTTTCAGATTTTAAAATTCATAGCAGAATAAAAATATAATTTTTATAATATAGGAAAAATAAAAATATGATCTTTATATTTTTAAAGTAATAAAAATATGATTTTTATATTTTTAAAGTATTAAAAATATAATCTTTACTATATAGAAGATGTAAAAATATGATTTTTGTTTATGTAGAGAAGTAGAAATATAATTTTTACAAGATAGAAATATTAAAAATAGCATCTTTATATGTGTAGCAAAATAAAAATGTGATTTTTAGAATGATATTTTTGAAAAGGCGAATCTTTATTTTTGAAAAGGCGAATCTTTATTTTTGAAAAGGCGAAATCTTTATTTTTGAAAAGGCGAAATCTTTATATGAAGAATAGCGTGATAAAAATATAGTCTTTACTATATGAACATCGATGTGAAAATATAACTTCTATCTCTATAGTAGCGGAGTAAAAATTCGATTTTTATATATTGAATAACAAGATAAAAATTCGATTTTTATATATTGAATAGCGAAGTAAAAATTCGATTTTTACATATGTAGTGGCTACAACAACGAAGATGACAAAAATGCGATAACGATGAAGATTTCTATCAAAGAAGAGTCAAGATGATTGGATAGCTATTTGTGAGAATTTCTCACTCTTTAATTTCTTTTTCTAGATATATATATATATATACTAGGATGCAGACGGTGTTTAGTAGCACCCGACACCCATCATCCACAGACCATGGATGGCTTGTTTGTTAAATTGTTTGGTTGTTTAGTTGGTTAGATTATTTGGTTTGAATTGAATTGTTTGGTGAAATGAATGGATTTGATTGATGTGTGAATGGCGTGGGCCTTCACTAGACCGGGGATAAGGCTAGGCCTCGTCCCGTTTCTAGTATCGTGTCGTTATGCCGCCGAAATTTTCTAAAATATGTTAGAAAAATAAAAATATCATTTTTATTTTGTAAATGAACTGAATAAAAATTCATGTGTTAAAATAAAGTATTTTATCGTTAAAAATATAGTTTTTAACGTGAATGTAAATAAATAAATATTCATCTACAAACCGGACGGTTTGTTTATGTACACCTATTTGAATGACATTGATTGGTACGATAAATTTTACACATCGCCCAACTGCACAAATAAAATCTGTGTTTGATTGTTTGAAACCCCACACGGGTGTTGGGATGAAATATGAAGTTCACTCATCCTGATTGATTAAATATGTCGATCGATCGATTGACAGGCTGTTATAAGCGTTAGATATCTATATTTGATGCTTATACAGTGTAGTGCACTTTGGTTGATGGTTGATTATTTTTCAATGCTATTATATACATGTGTTGTATGGAAATCCATATAGTTAACGCTATATGGTAATTGATTGGGCCTCATTCCAATTTAGAAGATAAAGAATATTATAAAATAAAGGTTCATGTGTTGACTGTACTCATCCGTTGAGATTAGTCATGTGTTGAACGAAATAATTTAACAAAAATAGTCACACATGGACATTACTCATTCGTTGAGATTAGTCGTGTGTTGACAAAAATAAATATTCATTTGTTGAATAGAATATTTGAAAATAGAAATATATGAAGCCGTGTTGGTTAGATTGACGCCATTTTGACGTGAACGATATTTATATCGATTTTATTCAATTTAAAATGAATATTGAAAAGTGATTTCGAAATCGCATATTTTGAAATGAAATTTGAATCAATTGAACATATAATGAATTTGATTTCAATTGAACATAAAACGAATTTGATTTCAATTGAACATATAATGAATTTGATTTCAATTGAATATAAAACGAATTTGATTTCAATTGAATATATGACGAATTTCAATTGAACATATAACGAATTTGATTTCAATTGAACATATAACGAATTTGATTTCAATTGAATATATAATGCATTTGATTCAAATAGAAAACAAAACGAATTTGATTTGAATAGAAAGCCAATTTGAATTGAATCGAATAGAAAACGACTTTGAAATTGCATTGAAAACGAATTCAAACTGAATTGAAAACAAATTGAAATGAATTCAAATTGAATTGAAATTTGAATTGAATAGAAATGAATTTTAAAACGAATTTACAAGGAAAAATTAAATTTTGATTTGAATTGAAACAAAGGTTGAAATTGTTTTTGAAACGAATTCAAAACTATTTATAAAATTCGTTTTAAATAGTAATCGACGAAATATATATTATATATATTATATATAATATAATGGCCTGAATAGAACGCGCCGCGGCAGTTCGTGAATTTCGACCATTTATTTCAAACGGACATTACGGGAGATCCGACCGTCGGATTCTCCTAAAACCGGAACCGTTGGGTTCGTATCGAAAAGAGATTCCTAACGAATATTAGGAATTTGAAATCTAACGGTTGGATTTGGAGTTACGTCCAAATCAAATTTGAAAAAGGTCGCTGTAAGTGCAGTTCGATGGCCATTGTTGGAAATCGATTGTACAGGCCTTAATAAAATTATTAAAAATAGTAATAATTTGTGTAAAATCATAAGAAATGATTTGAGAAAAATTGGGGTGAAAAACTCCATATTTGAAAAGATAAAAATGGATTTTTATCGAAATGAACTAGTTTTGAACTAAATATAAAACCCAATTATTTTTAAATAAATAAATTAGATTTAAAAAGGGGTTTTAAATAATCGGAATTTCTAATATATTTGATTGGATTTGAAATGGGTTTATCGTGAACGGTGTTTTAAATAACACTAGTTCTTTAACCCGATAACAAATAGAATGTGATTTGGGTTTGTCGTGAACTGTGTTTTAAATAACACCTAGTTCTTTAACCAAGTAAAAGGAGTTTTAACGAATCTGCAATTAGATTGAAATGTGAATCTATAATCTAAATCATCAAATTTAGAAATGAGCGAGAATGGAGTATCGCCAGTTTTGCTCCAAAGCGATAGTTAAATCTTTAATTAGATTTGAACGTGAATTGGTAATTAATTTTACCAATAACACCATAGTTAGATATGGAGTATTACCAGTTTTGCTTCATGGGATATATAGGTTGGGATTGGGAAATAAAATAAATAATTACTTCGGTGTGGTTCGCTAATCTCGACTAGTTTAGAAAACCATAATTTGGTTTGAAACGACATCCAAAGGAAGATTAAAGAATAAATTTTAAAGAATTTATCTTGGATAAAATTAATGGGAATCTTTCCCAAAAGATGTGAATATTTAAATAACAGAATATTCAGGATTGGAATGAGGTGTATGTTGTGTTTGTGTAATATTTGTTTTAATATGCGCGGGTTGTTCGGAAAGGCCGGGTTTACACCCATTCTGAATAACCGATTCGACGATAAGTCGAAGATGAAGACGGTGGTTGAAGACCGGAAGTCTTCACATCGTTTGGATTATTACTGACGATCCTGATTGGGCTGTACACCCAAGAGGATGGAAATAGTTGGTGGTCGTCCAGACGTACTTGGAGATGGATGGATATGCGAGGAAAATGCCTCCGGTTTCGTTCAGACCCAGAACGGACTTGTAAATGGATTGTGTGTCTGACATTGGATTTTATTCTGTGTTGATTGATTTCTATTAGATATACATCTGTTTGGCGGCGGAGAATTTATTCTTTTGCTTAACGCCCTTCTCTGAGACGTACGAACTCGGAGGTTGTATATCGATGGACATCAATTGCATGGCATGAATTGCCTGTGTGGCATGCTAAGATGCAATGATCAAGGCTTTTGTTGAAAAGCAAAGTCTTGTGGTTGATGATCAAAGCATGGCCTACGTCGCAGCTTTGTGTATAGCGTGGATTCGCGAGCCTCACACCTCGGTATGAGTTAAAAACGGGATACGGGCCGTTGGGAGAGCATGACGTTTCTTTCTATCTTTGGTGGTGTCGGTGACTTACCAACCCTGACATTTATATACTTTTCACCTTTGTGGTTGTTGGAATGAGGCGCCTCGATTATAGGTCTGTAAGAACCGGGAAACGTGTGTTCAGGAATTGCCAATCCTCTAACGTAAGTGAGGACCGGCCCAACCGATCCAAGTGGCTGCCCAGAGTGTGTAGTCCTGAGCATTTGCTAGAGTGACTCGAAGCGGAGAGGAGCTTGCCCCTTGCCTCGACTCATGACGGAAATCTAATTTCCAATACGTGTATTGCGGTTTTAATTGTAGAACTAGTATGGCGACATGATATATGGTACCCATGCCGTCTATGATTTATATTTATGATTGAAATTGTTTTGACACTATACACTTATTATAGTATCAAGTGATTTGTTTTAAACGTACCAAGCATGTTTGGCTATTATAAGGGAAAACCCTATCCTCCGGCTTGCGTTGCATTGTGTGATGGGACCTGGGTCTTATAATAGCTTCATTTTTCGAAAAAGCATTGCGCTGTTTATTCTATGCACTGGTATTCTTGGGAGGAAACCCGTTCCGTGTTATACGGCGTGGTCCCTTGAATTACTCTCTTTTAATGTAAAGTTTAAATAACTATTTTAGTTCTCACACCAGTCACATGACTGACCTGGAGTTTATTGTTTTAACCTAAACTCTGGGTGCCCCTATTTTCGACACGGGCAGCTAGTAGTTTTGGTTTTGCAGATTTATATTCACAGGATCCTGGTTTACAGCTGGAATGATATCCGGAAAGCTCTGTATCCGTATATCAACTTCAGTTGTGCTTTGTATTATTTTCCGCTGCTATGTAATTTATTGTAATCTCTGATAATTTTCGAATGTAATTTATTCATTCGTACTCTGTATATTCTTATATCTGATGGAATTGTTGTAATAACAATGAAATGTTCTTCCGTCTGCGCTCTATTTTGTTCTGTTCTCAAACGATCAGGGGTTTTGAACGGTCTAGATCGGTTTAACGACTGATTCGGATCGAGCGAAATTCCAGGCCGTCAAAGTCACCGTCTTCATCTTCGACTCTTGATCGTCGTGATGATTATTCAGAATGGGTTAGACCCGGTCTTCCTGAATAACTCGCGTATTCTTAATTAAAATCAACCATACGCCACATTCCAACTCTGAACATTCTTTTTTAAATAAAAATATTATTTATATTAAAAGATTCTCATTAATTTTATCAAAGATAAAATAAATTAAATTTTTTAATCTTTCTTAAAAGATTTATTAATATTCCAATTTTGATTTTTAATACAAGAATCATTATTACAAGATTATTAATTTCAATAAACCAATCTTGTCTTAAATTGGGTTAAAGAACTAGTGTCATTTAAAACACAGTTCACGATAAACCCAAAACCAATTTCCAAAATATGGAATTTCTACAGAAACCAAATCAACAAATAATCATTATAAATTTCTGTACCGGACTAACATTATAAATGGAATAACGGCAAAGCCTCTTAAATTCCATATATAATATCGGTCTTCTTTTACAGAAGCCCATCTCGATTATTATCAATCGAATTTCCACTTAATTCCAATTTAATATATTAAATTGGAAAATTCTAATTTTAGAAAATCTTCTTTTAAATTTATAAAATAGATTTATAAATTTCAAATAATAATTTCAATGTAAATTGGATTAAAGGATAAATGTTATTTAAAACATCGTCCACTACAAATCCAATCTACATATCAATCACCAAACATAATTGTTAAGATCTAATGATCTTAAGTAAAAGATTTATCATAAAAATATTAAAAAAAAATATTTTAAAATAATCAATAAAATATTATTTATGTAAAATATTCTTTATAATACAAAATCTTTTATTTTACAAAAATTCTTTTATTATGTAAACATTCTTTATTTAAAAAGAAATTATGCATTGGAATGCGACTCAACCATGCACCATATAATTTGGGTCATATGGGTTTCATACATTTCATGTATAGGGTAATAACATGAAATAATTCTCAATCCATCCATTAACAACCAGAGTGACGATTTCAACTGTGTGAGCGTTAAAATGAAATAATAATGCTCATCGCAGCCTGTCGATCAATCGATAGACATATAATTAAACATTGGGATTTGTGTCAGTCAAGTATCGTCCCAATACCCGTGTGGGGTTTTCAGCCAACAACAATTCATATAAATAAATAAATAAATAATTGGTTAATAGGTTTAACCAATTTCAATTTCACTACACATGTCACTTATATCGAGTAAGAATGTATTTTACTCGTATGATCTCACTATATATTCCTAAAGTTACATAAAGGGCAATTTATTTATATAGCTTTATTGTGGATGACAAATGGGATATAATTTCCATTATTCTTTATTTGTATGAAGTTACTTAACAATACTTTTCAGTGTATATTTTGACCAACAATACAATTGTATATTAGAATATAAATTCTAATGCAAGTTTGCAAATAAAAATTGGATTTTATGTTTGCGTATAAATTCTACTGTATATTATGCAAATAAAAGTAATCCTTATATTTGCACAAAAATTCTGTTTCCTACAAAGATGAGTGAAAGTGATATGTTAACAATTCTATTTCAACAAATACAATGTAAATAAAAGTGTGTTTCTAATCTTGTACTTTTATTTGTACATAAAACACAAATAAAAATGTCTCTCATGTATTTGTCTTTTTTTATTTGACAAAACAATGTAAAAAAAATGTTCTTTTATATCTTGTACTTTTATTTAGCAAAACAATGATAAAAAAAATGTCTTTTACTCTTTTACTTTTATTTAACAAGCAATGATAAATAAAAGTGTAATTTCCTTTCTATGCTTTATTTGCATCTAAAAATGCAAATAAGAAATATAACTACTTTGTTTTTGTGTTTTGTTTACATATAAAAGGGGAAACAACTATGTGATTCTTTTTCCTATATTTTGTTTGCATAAAATGCAAATAAAAATATGTCATATTCTTATTTATACAAAATAGTAAATTCACATAATTACCTCATTTTACTTATAATAAGAAATGTAAAAAAAAAGGTTCACATGATTTGATCTTTCTATTTACAATAGAAATAAAAGTGATTCACATAGTTTTGTTCTTTTTTTTTTATTTACGATCGAAAAAATAAAAGTGATTCACATAGTTTGTACTTTTTATTTACAATAGAAAATGTAAATAAAAGTGATCCACATAATTTTGTTATTTTTATTTTACAATAGAAAATGTAAATAAAATGATTCATACATTTTGTGCTTTTCATTTACAATAGAAAATGTAAATAAAATGATTCATATTGTTAGCCTACTTTGTGAACTAGGCAACACAAAGTCAAGAAACCAACCATTGAGAAGCATTTCAAGTTATAAGACTCCGGTTCGGATCGGAAGGAGACTCTACAATCTAGAATAGATAGCAGCAGCTGTTCGGATCGGATTAGAGCACATCTTCGGTTCGGGTCGGGAAGAGTCCCCTGTTCGGATCGGGGAGCTCCTATTGGGTAAATTGGTGAGGCATGTCTGATCAGATCGGAGGGCAACTGAACATCAATTGGATCGCAAAGCCACCTGTTTGCCACGAAAATGGATCGGAGCGGAGCAAATTGGAGAAGAAGAAAACGTCGCACCCAAGCCAATCCGGTTCGGATCGGATATCCCGATCCGACCCCCTTGTCTATGCGTCTCCGATCCGAGCCCATGTTCCCTGCTACTATCCTACAAAGTCGCCTGGAGAACCGGACCGGGTGTGACCAATTCCTACCCCTAACATCCATCTCATTGATGCGTTGTACACTTGATAGCCCATCCGAACCCGAAGAGAGTGCGATGGATGACACGTGTTCCGACCCGGATTGCATCTCAGGCGAATTCACACCTATAAATACCCCAACTAGAGACAAAGAGAAGGATCTTTTTCAGCACTTTTGAGAATCCAAGTACTTCCATCATTCGAATTCCTTCACTCCCGGAAAATCCAAACCATCTGTCATTTCCTGTTTTTATCTTTCTGAGTGAACAAAAGTGAGTTGCGAGCGAATCTTACATTGTATTTGTAATTGAATTACTGAATATAGTGAAAACTAAGTGGACGTAGGCATTTCTTCGCCGAACCACTATAAACCTTGTGTGTTCTTTTTTATTTCTGCTTTATTTTATCTTGTTTCTAATTAATTTGGGTGTTAGAACCACATTTGGGTCTAACATTTTGGTCCTTTCATTGAGAGTCCTCATCTAAATTCTTTATTTTCCGGGATCTCTTTCTACTTTTTGGACCATTGAGTTCAAAGAAGTGAATCCATAAGTTTCTCCACTCTCTTACATTCGTTGAAGTAATTGTCAAAGACTCATGGCCAGAGGAAAAGGCAAGGAAGTCCAGTCTGTTCAAGGAAATGGAGCTGGAGAAGATCAGCAACATGCTGTTGTAACAAGGTCTAGGGGGCAGAGTTCAGCAGCAGGGAGGATCAATGCAGGAAATCCGAACCGACAGCAAGGGGAAAGTTCCGATCCGATCCGGGTTGGAGACTCTGAAGCAGTGCACTCCCCCAGTCTGAACCGACCCGACTTGCTCGCTGCACACCGATCCGACCAGGCACCTCAGCTCCGATCCGACCCGACTTCCTACCACCGATCCGACCCGATGCTTGGTGAAGCTGGAACATCTACTCGAGTCCCCGCGAATGCTCCAATTCCAGCTACCAGAGTTGGAGACCAGGTCAACCCATCTGTTCCTATCACTCAAGGAGATTTCTCGCGCTTGCTTGATATGCTTGAGAGCACGAGGGAAGCTATGAGAGTTCATGAACGTACTAACCTCATGATGCAGGAAAATATGAGGCTCATGAGTCGGGAAATTAGTGAGCTCCGCCGGCAAAGAACTCCGTCGCCAGTTCGTCACACACCCGTAGATCAATCTTCATCTTCCGAGGAAGAGAGGCCCCGTGAGCGAAGGCCACTCGAACGACCTCAGAACGTGGAGCAGCTAACGTTTGGATCTTTGGGATCCCGCGAGGACATCGCACGAGCATTGGGAAACGATAGCCCAACTCGGGGGCAAAGACTCCAATCCCCCCTTCCCGAGATCGACCGGGAACGCAGGGAAAGGAATCGAGTGGAGGCAGCTCGAAGAAGAAGGGCATCTCCAGAACAGGAGCCCCGAAGGAACTCGGACACTAGGGCCAGGGAACCTGAGCAGCCCCTAACTAGTGCCGATGTGCAGGCGATGGTTCGCCGAATTATGTCCGAGAGCCGGAATTATACGAATGAAGACTATGGCATTGAGCGAAGCCATACCCCATTCACTGACGATATTCTAGACTTCCAGTTTCCCCGACGCTTTAACTTGCCACAGATGGACAAGTATAACGGGAGGACTGATCCAGGACAGCACTTGATGCGGTATTCGTGGCTTATGAATGCCGCTGCCGCCCCCGATGAAGTAAAATGCAAAGCGTTCCCAATCTACCTAGAAGATGTGGCTTTATTTTGGTTTACCCGACTTCCTCCTCGTTCAATTTCTAATTACAAAGAGCTAAGCGAGCGTTTCATGAACCAGTTCCGACTACATGCTCGAAAGTCCAAGAGCGTTATTGAATTGTCGAGGATCAAACAGGCACCAGGAGAATCTTTAAGGGCATATTTAGATCGTTTTAACCAAGCTGTAACTGAGGTCAGTGACCCACATGAGCCCACTATTCTGATGGCATTGAAGGAAGGAGTCGATCCTGAATCTGAGTTTGGAGACTACCTTTCTGGGAAGACACCCCCCACAAGGGCGATATTCTACGAAAAAGCCGATATTTATCTAAGACGAGAGGAGGCCCGGGCAAACCGGAAGAGAAAGTCTGAAACGGCTTCAAAGGAGAATGTGCAGAGTAATATTGCAGTGAAGCAGTCTGGGGAAAGCTCCGGCAAGGTTGAAGTAAATGTAGGAAATAAGGGTGAAAACGGCAATACTGGAAGTAGGGGAAACAACAACAACCGTAATTCGAACGGTAACAGGAGAAACAGGAATAGGGGAAGCGACCCCAACAAAAGGCCCCGATTCCAGAATTACGAGGACTATACACCATTGAATGACACCCTGGAAAATATTTACCTGGACACGTACAATGTGTTGCAGTACAAAAGACCGCCACCTCGTGATTCGACCGAGAAAGAGATGGCGACAGGGAAATTTTGCTTGTTTCACGGAACGCATGGACACTCGACCAATGAGTGTCGACATTTGAGGGATGTAATTGAAAAGCTGCTGCGTGAGGGAAAGTTGGATGAGTACAAAGTTGCCCCGAGGGATAGGGGGCAAGGAGGGCAGGCTCCAAAGCAAATCCTACCTGCTCCTAAGCCTACCGCGCAGCAGAAAGGTAAAGGGATCGTCATCAACTCCATAGTAGGCGGACCCCACCCGGCAATCCGAAGCTTTAGGTCAATGGACCAATATGTGAATGCTGCCAAGCATCTAGATGTGAATGAAGGTGACGAGTTGGAAGATGTCACCCCCATCAAACAACAAAAAACCATGTTCGATGACGTGGTGTTTCGCAGCCGAGACAACACGGGAATACAATCTCCCACCAATGATCCGTTGGTTATTACTACCACTATTGGGCCGGCTTTGGTCCATAAGGTATTAGTAGACAACGGAAGTTCCGTTAATATTTTGTTCAAGAAGTCATTTGATCAGATGAAGCTTGAGCCTGAAGATCTGAAACCTTGTGAAGGATGGATTAGAGGTTTCAACGGAGCGACGACAGCTCCTATGGGATACATAGAGTTGCCTGTGACCCTAGGGCAAGGAGAACGTAGAAGAGTGCGAATGCTTCAGTTTGTAGTACTGGACGTAGATTCACCATATAACGCATTCTTAGGGAGGCCTGCCCTCGCTGAATTTAGAATTTGTATCGCCCCTTGGTGCTTGTTACTAAAGTTCCCAACTGAAGCCGGGACTGGAGTAATAAGAGGGGATCAGGTTTCTGGACGGGCCTGTTATGTGGCCGAACTGAAGATGTTGATGAAAGGAGTTAATGCTGAGAGTAAGGATGCCTCATCTCCCTCGAAGGAGGACTCGGCATAGCAATTAGAGAGGTTAAACCCAAGGGAGTTGCGAAAAGGAACGCCTGAAGATCTGGATCCTAGAAAAGACGAGGAACCAGAGACTAGGAATGCAACTCCTAATGAAACGACAGTGGAAATTCCTGTTGACAAAGCTGATCCGACGAAAGTTTTGAAGATCGGTTCCCAATTGGATCCACGCCGTGCTGAAGAACTGACGAACTTCTTGAAGGCAAACTTAGATGTGTTCGCCTGGACCCATGCTGACATGTGTGGGATATCACCTTCCATTATCAGTCACAAATTGAATGTAAATCCGAGGCATCCGCCTGTGAAGCAAAAGAGACGCACGCTGGGCCCAGAGAGGTCGGCTGCCCTCAAAGAGGAAGTAGAGAAATTGAAGCAAAATGGATTTATTCGAGATTCGACTTATCCTGACTGGATATCGAATCCTGTCTTGGTAAAGAAGCCAAACGGAAAGTGGCGAACTTGTATTGACTTTTCAGATTTAAATAAGGCTTGCCCAAAGGACAGTTTCCCACTTCCCAGGATTGACCAGCTTGTAGATTCGACAGCAGGTCATGAACTCCTCTCTTTCATGGATGCATACTCTGGATACAATCAAATTCCTATGCATGTGCCAGACCAAGAGCATACAAGTTTCATTACGAATTTGGGATTATATTGTTATGTTGTAATGCCGTTCGGATTAAAAAACGCTGGAGCTACTTATCAGCGATTGGTAAATAGAATGTTTTATGATCAAATAGGAAAAACTATGGAAGTTTATGTGGACGATATGCTTGTTAAGTCCAAGCAGTCTGCCAATCATACGCAAGACTTAGCGGAAATGTTCGGTATCTTGCGAAAATACCGTATGAAATTGAATCCTTTAAAATGTTCATTTGGAGTGGCGTCGGGAAAGTTCCTTGGCTTCATTGTGAGCTCCCGAGGAATTGAGATCAACCCTAGCCAGATAGCGGCGATTAGAAATATCAAAGAACCAAGGAAAATTAAAGACGTCCAAAGTCTGGCAGGGAAGGTAGCGGCGCTAAGTAGATTCATATCCAAAGCCACCGATAAATGTGTTCCATTTTTTGATTTGATAAAAAGGGGAAAGAAGAACTTCCAGTGGACTCCCGATTGTGTCGAGGCCTTCCAAAATCTGTTGGAGTTGTTAGAGAAACCGCCAATCTTGTCAAAGCCCGTAGATCACGAAGAACTATTTGTTTATCTAGCAGTCTCGGCCCACGCTGTCAGCACAGCTCTGGTTCGAGAAGAAGACAAAGTACAAAGGCCAGTATACTATGTGAGTAAGAAATTGGCAGCGGCAGAGCGCAACTACCCTAAGATCGAGAAGCTTGCTTACAGCCTCCTGATTGCATCCCGAAAACTTCGTCACTACTTCCAAGCCCATCCAATAACCATATATACCGATCAGCCGTTAAGACAGGTGTTGCAAAGACCCGAAGCATCGGGAAGGTTGATTAAATGGAACATAGAACTGAGCCAGTTTGATTTGAATTTTCAACCACGAAAGTCAATCAGGGGGCAAGCTCTAGCAGACTTTATTGCGGAGTTCACCATTCCAGAGGAAGAGATAATCAATGATCGAGTGGTTAAATCTGAGGATAAGCTAGAGATGAATCCGTGGAAACTATATACAGATGGAGCTAAAAATGACCGAAGATCCGGAGCTGGAATTGTCTTAGTCACCCCGGAGGGACGGTCATTACATTACGCCCTGCGATTAGAATTTTCAGCAACAAACAATGACTCTGAGTATGAAGCCCTGATTGCCGGGCTGAAACTCGCTAAAGACCTCGGAGTAAAAGTGATGGACATATTTTGTGACTCTAAGATTGTTGTTTGTCAAGTGCGAGAGGAGTTCGCGGCTCGAGGACCTCGACTTGTCGCTTACCTCAAGAAGGTGAAAGAGCTATTAAGTAGCCTAGAACGGTACAGCATAACACATATTCCTAGAATTGAAAACCAGAAAGCGGATAGACTGGCAAAACTGGCTAGTTCTGATAATCCAGAAGGGACTGAGATAATTCCAATCGAAACATTGGAATCGCCAAGCTTTGAGTCAATGGAAATTGAATTCGTTCTTGAAGCGGAACCAGAGAAGGAGTCGTGGATGACTCCAATCAAGAGTTTTCTTAAGAATGGGACACTCCCATCGAAGAAAAGTGAGAAAAGAGCTGTGGTTCGCAAAGCTGCCAGATATGTTATGCAAGACGATACCCTCTATAGACAAGGATTTTCTATGCCCCTGTTACGATGTATCGCACACGACGACATCAAACGTGTACTGAGAGAAGTGCACGAAGGTGAGTGTGGAGATCATACAGGAGGTCAAACTTTAGCAAAGAAAATATTGCGGTATGGATACTTCTGGCCTACGATCAACAAAGATGCAGCTGATTATTCACGACGCTGCGATAGGTGCCAGAGATTCGCCAAAATCCCCAGGGCACCGTCAACTCAGCTAAAATCGATGGTGAGTCCTTGGCCATTTGCCACATGGGGAATCGATATCATTGGAGTTTTACCAATTGCTAAAGGAGGGGCTAAGTATGCCATAGTAGCCGTGGATTATTTCACGAAATGGGTGGAAGCTGAGCACTTAACCAAGATCACCGCAAGAAAAGTGATAAGTTTTGTGGTCAGAAATATTATATGTCGGTTCGGAATCCCAAGGACAATTATAACTGACAACGGAACCCAGTTTGATAGCTCTGAGTTCAGAAATTTTTGCCAGAAATATAAGATAGACAAGCGATATACTGCAGTCGCCTATCCACAATCGAATGGGCAAGTAGAAGCGGTAAACAAAGTTATAAAATCCATCCTCAAGAAACGGTTGGAGCGTGCAAAGGCAAAATGGGTTGATGAATTGCCCCTAGCTTTGTGGGCATATCGAACAACGTTTAAAACGGCTACCGGTCATACCCCTTTCTCTCTCTCCTTTGGCTCAGAAGCAGTAATTCCAGTTGAACTGGAGGTTCCTTCCCACAGGGTTACTTATTATGACCCGATGACGAATCGGGCACTTCTACTTGAGTCTCTTGATGAGGTCGAAGAGAAAAGGGACGAAGCAGACTTGCGTGCAGCAAGGCATCGGCGTCAGATGGCACGCTATTACGACAAAAAAGTTCGCCTCAGAACCTTTGAACCAGGGGATTTGGTGCTAAAGAGAGTTTTTCCATCTCTTCCTCACCTCGGCCCAAAATGGGAAGGACCCTTTGTCATCCAACGGAAACTTGATAAAGGAACATTCAAGTTAACGACCGTAGATGGCGAAGAAGTCCCTCGAGCATGGAATGCCCAACACTTAATGCGATATTTGGATTAGAAATGCTATACTTTTTGCTGTTCTTCCTGTAAACTCTGTAATAAGGCACGACTTGCCTTTGGAAAATATGACGATACGAATAAAGGACTATAAAGTGGATGTAGGCTATGACTTAGCTGAACCACTATAAAAATATTGTGTGTTATTTACTTTTATGCATTTACATTCGTTAGTTGTTCTGTTGTGATTATAAAATACAGGATAACTTAGAGCCTAAAAAGGTTAAAACAGTTTGGGCATAAAAAGAAGCACAATGAATATTTGTGCAATAAGACATAAAAGAATGAGAAAACGACATTCTGAACTCTAACTCTCTAGAGAAAGAGAGAGAGTATAAAAGCGTCTCGGACTGAGCGCTGAAAAAGAAATTCTATTTTGAACTCTAACTCTCCAGAGAAAGAGAGAGAGTATAAAAGCGTCTCCGACTGAGCGCTGAGAAAAAGGTTCACTCCGAACTCTAACTTTCCAGAGAGAAAGAGAGTATAAAGGCGTTTCCGACCGAGCGCCGAGAAAGAAATCTTTTCCCGTTGAACGACCGGGGAATAAACAAATAACTGAACTCGAACTCTAATTCTCAAGAGAATGAGAAAGAGTATAAAAGAAATGCCAGGAAAAATAACCAATATTGATGACACAGGAAATGCTATCCCGTTAGAGAATCGGGAGCATTCAGATTGCATGGTTAAGCACTGAATAACTTGTGGAGACTGACTGGGGGCATATACACATACACATAGCTCCCCTCTCCACAACTTTGTTTCATAACTATAGATATGCATTTTTACATAAGTGCAGAGCTGCTAACAGATAAACATCGCAAAAAGTGAATTATTTTTATTTACAAATGAATAAATTTGTACAGGGAAATGACTAAAAAAGAAAGTGCGGGAGCTGCTGTTGTGACAGCACTTATTGATTTACAAAGATGCTAAAAGGACACAGGAGAACCCACTACTTGGGTTTGGGATGAGCCTTCGATTTCTTGGCAGCTTTTTCCGCCTCCTTTGCTTCCCTCTCTGCTTCAGTCAAAATTCGCTTTGATTTCTTTTTCCCTGAAGGTGTAGCACTGGAGCTGGCAGACTTCTTCCCGGAGGGCTGGGCACTGGAATCAAAAGAAGATTTTTTAGCAAGTTCTTCGGTGATAGATCTAGTTGAGAGCTTAACCACTAACCTTGAACCTGCATCCACAACTGCAAGGGGCTTGAGGACCTCAGGGTCTAATTCTTCAGCCTTTAATTGCAAGCGCTTGTCTTGATCAGCCTTCATGGCAGCTAAGGTAATGTCCTCAGCGCTTTTCGACTCCCCGGTTATTGTAACTTCTGGTTCCTCATCATGCCCCTCGTCTCCTCCGTCGTCTTTTAAAGCTGCAATCATTTCTTCATCATGGGGAGTAGTCACCTTAGTTGATTCACTTCTTTCCCCCAAATCTATGGAAGCAGCCTTGTCTTCTCCTTCATTGACCCTATCAGCGGGCTTTGTCCTAGTGGTAGCTCCTTGAGCTACATCTGTCTTCGCGGAGGATTCAACGCCTACAAAATGAGAAACATCGGTTATCAACTCAGGCGAGAGCAAAGGATTTCTCATTGAACGTTCAGTTATGTAGCCAAAGGTAGTAGTAGCCTTGACAAATTGAGGAGAAAAGATAGGGATACCTTCTGAAGACTTTTCAACGGGGGTGACTACTACCTCTGGAGTTATTTCAGGAATAGGAGATAGCAAAGTGGTTCGGGGGATTCCCGGGTTTTCGGGATCATACCCTTCTACTTCGGGAGTTACGGGAGCAGAAGAAGAGGAACCAGCTTCAGGAATGGTTTTCTGTTTAGACTTCCGCCTCTCTTCTTCCATGGCTTCAGCAATTAAACGGCGCCCTTCAGCTAGGCGCTCCGGTTCGTCATCTCTCAAATATTTCTCCATCAGCTTATCTTCATCGAGGGAGTCGACCTTAAGCTCTTCCTTTTCCCACTCGACGATTTGATTCCACACATGAACCAAAGTGGATGGATAGTCCTCGATCCAGGCAATGTTTCGGCGACGAATAATGTGCGCAAAGAATTCGATCATTAGCTCCCCGAAACCTTGAACTTCAGCCTCCGCGTCAGACAATTGCTTGCGGGTTTCCTCCGCAGATTTAATAGCACATTCAACGTTGCCCTCAGCCAGAGCAGCTCTGTTTTCCGCCTCTAACAATTTTGAGGCCAAGTCGGCATTTTTCTTTTCTAACTCAGCACTCCTTTTCGCTAACTCGGCGTTCTTATGCTCAAGCTCAGCGTAAGCGAGACGTGTCTTAGCAGCCTCTGATTTGGCTTCGTCAGCTTGCTTCTTCAACTCGGAACGTTCCTGAGTGTGGGATTCTAGCAAGTCATGATAGCGCTTTTGCATGTCTTCAAACTGTTGTTTGAAGTTAGAAGCGTTCTTCTGAGCAATAGCTAGTTGAGCTTGAGTATCTTCTAAATTTTTTCCTAAGGTTTTTAGGGCCTTAGCATCTTCCTCTGCAGTTTTGTGCATTGAGTCAGCATTTGTCATTAGCGTGCGAATGATTCTAGAGAGAGTGCGGGAATACTTGAACATTTCGGTATATTGTTTTTCCACCAAATCAATCTTTGCTCTGGCCTCCTCTGCCCACTTAGAAGAAATAGGTTCAAGGGAAGGTAGAAAGGTCAGAGTCTCGAAGTAGTGCTCGGGAAATTGCTCCTTTAAGTATGCCAGCCTTACGGCGGTTCCCGCATCTGGTGGAGGAGGGGCGAGGATTGTTAGTTCAGTGTCCCTTCCTGAGGAAGATTCTGTAGAACCCTTGTCTGTTCGAGGCCGCTTAGTAGCAGGGACTTTTTGCTTGCTTTTAGACCCAGTTTCCTTTGGAGGTGTCTTCTCTCTACTCCGCTTTTCATGGGAGGAAGCGGAATCCCTAGATTGTGGTCTATCCTCCTCCCTACGACCTTGATAGCTTTTGTATTTTTCTTGTTCCGGTCGGACTGGTGAGCGGGAACGTGAGGATCGAGATCGATAAGGATCATAGGGTCTTCTTTCCTCCCTGCCGCGGTCATCCCGGCGGTCATACTCGGCATCCTGAGGAGGATTGAACATGCTGCGACGAAGCTTTCTTATATCATAAGAGGATCGAGACATTGTACCTGCACGATAAATAAACGAAGTTCAGAACCAACGAATACATGGAGAAAGAAGTGCGATGAATGCTAGTGCTACGGTGTAAAGTGCATCCTATGTGGTGTGTGTACCCCCCCGACCAACCCGAGTCTGAAGCTAGACTAGTGCGGGCAGGCTCTTTGGCCTTAGCAGGAGTAGTCTCTTCGGAAGAAGTGAAAACTAAAGGATCCTTCCTGAAATCCTCTGAAGTATAGATTGTCTCAGGTAAGGGGAGATCCCCCAAACCTTGAAAGATGTGCTCGTCGGCGCTAGGAACATCCCCTTCGGAAGCGTGAAGTGGCGACTCTTGGGAAGATTTTGACTTATCTAGAGAAGCAGTTCCCTCGGGGGCATTGTACCCTTCACGATGTTCTTTGGACAGATTAGCCAATTCATCATCTTGCGTAGAAGATGGAGAAGGTGAAGTGTGAAGAGAAGCGGTAGGAATTCCTGAGCCCTCTCCTATTTCTGGAACTGTTTCCACCGGAGGAATATATGCATAAGGGACCGTCCCATGACCAATGCTACGGGAGACGGATAGCAGCCTGTGAAAATGAAGATACTCGTCTTTAAGAACCTCGTCAATAGTAAGGAATTTTTGGTCGCCATTGAGGAGACGGTGCATCCGATCAAAGAACACTTGGTCTGAAATCTGTTTGGGATTGTCGACTGTAAACAAAAAAGGAAAACAGGTCAGGTTGATGATTCAAGTGTATAGAGTCCAGGTTCAGAAAATCAATGCTTTACTTGATTTAGTCCATCTTCTGGCACATCCAGACTGTTGCTTTATATAGAACCACTCTAGCCTGGAATCTCCAGCTTTGCTGCTAAACGGCGTGGAGATTATCTTCCTCTTTGGGACCGACTCAAAGTAACAGAAAGAAGGGGTTTCTCTAGTCCGGTGTTTGAAATTATAGAAGAAATGAACGTCGTCAAACGTAAGATCCACGCCTAGAATTTCACGATATGCTATGAATAAGGTATGCAAATAGGCATATGAATTGGGATGCAGCTGCATGGGGGCAATCCGCATTTGTCTTAAGAAGTCGACGATGAAAGGCGAGAAAGGAGGAATAGCGCCAACCATGCACATCAGACGAGTGACCGTCATATATCCTTCTGGAGGGTTATGTGGACGATCAGAACGTGAGGGCACTAGAGTGTCTCTCTTCAGTATTCCATACTTCAAGCAAATTCTCACGAGTCGGTCATTGTCAATTGTTGATTCTACGGAATCTGGAGGTGATTCCAATATAATGGCTGAGTCAAACTCATCGGGTGCTCGGTTGTCACCAATCCCTCCTTCCTCCTCAAAGCCTAGGGAAACCTCATTTTCTGAAGACATTTCATCGCTTTCCCGATGACCAACTCCGTAATCCGGACCCTCGCTATCCCATTCTGGGTCAGATGAAGAAGATATATCCTCGAGAGTGGTTTTGTTGGAAGTTTCTGGAGCCTCTTTCCTCTCAGCTAAACGAGAAGAGCGTCTGGGCCTCATTGTCGTGAAACTATTGAAGAAGCAACAACACGGATTAGAGTGAATTATCCCGTGTCCCATTTTTTGTGTATGTGTGTGTGAACTAAAGTGTTTGCAACAAATGTAGGAAATACAACATAGAAGTACAGCAATGCGAGACGAAGCTTTAGAAAGAAAGTAATAGTCAGAGTTGTCCTTGATTCTCGTTTATGTTCGCAAGGCACTATCCTAACTGTCCGTGAGGCATGTTCGTTTAGAATAAGTGTTAGTTGAATTAGTTGGTTGGTCTTTATGTGTCAAGTTCAATATGTTCGGATCGGTTCGGATATGCATATGATGACTAGCTCGACGCAAGCACAGACAACAGTCGGTTCGGGTGCTTCACTAAAGCATGGTCAGTTCGAGACAAGGGGAGCAACGGGTTCGGGAGCAGGACTGATCTGTTCGGATCAGGTAGCCCGATCCGAACCGAACCAGCACCACCTATCCGGTCCGATTGCTTCAACCTCCTATCCCGTTCATTTTTCCGACCCGAACCGACCTTTTCTTTCTTTTCCATCTTCCCAAAGAACGAAAGCCGAGCCGATCCCCTTTACGTCCTTTTCCTTTTTGCTCCTTCGTCTTCCACCCGAACCGCCTCCAGCTTGTCATCCCCCTCTTCACCTCTTTCCTCTTTTCCTATCTATTCACAGACGAGTCCACTTTGTCACCAACGCCGCCGTTAAGAACAAATGTTCACCCTCTTCAGCCTCGCAACGCCTCGAAGCAGTGGCGCAACCACCAGCAGCGGCGGAGGATTCGAGTGATGCATATGGCCAAACCATCCTAACCCAACGCTAATTGAAATCGAGAACGGTTGCAACAAGATTATTTGAGATTAGAAAAGCTACCTATATGTTAATTCGGGAAATCTACAGAAAATGGTTTGAAAATGTTCGAGTTTCTGATACTTTCAAGGCTTAGGTCCGAGCGGCAATAGAAATGAAGAAGGAAGAAATGGAGACGGTGACGAGTTTATATAGAGAATAGTGTTGACTCCTCGTCTCCCTATTTTTGTCTCACCCGCTCGGACCGGAGTGGAAGCCCAGTAGCACGACTCTCTCCGAAGGCCCAATGTCTATGAATTAAACCCACAAACACGCTTCGGATCGGAATCCGAACCGAATGGAAACTTCACACGTTGATTTAGCATCCGACTCGAATTGGAAAGAATGAGAGTAAGAGGGGAGCATACCTGCAAGAAGCATCACAAGGCGAGATAAGTTCCCAAATTTGCTCAGGAATGAAGAAAATGTGTTCGGGTCGGACGCCGAACCGAACAGAAATCTGTGCATTACTCTTGACAATTCTGGTTAAACGACATCAAAGCACGCTTTGTACAACGAAAGCATCCTTTGAGGGGGCAAAATGTTAGCCTACTTTGTGAACTAGGCAACACAAAGTCAAGAAACCAACCATTGAGAAGCATTTCAAGTTATAAGACTCCGGTTCGGATCGGAAGGAGACTCTACAATCTAGAATAGATAGCAGCAGCTGTTCGGATCGGATTAGAGCACATCTTCGGTTCGGGTCGGGAAGAGTCCCCTGTTCGGATCGGGGAGCTCCTATTGGGTAAATTGGTGAGGCATGTCTGATCAGATCGGAGGGCAACTGAACATCAATTGGATCGCAAAGCCACCTGTTTGCCACGAAAATGGATCGGAGCGGAGCAAATTGGAGAAGAAGAAAACGTCGCACCCAAGCCAATCCGGTTCGGATCGGATATCCCGATCCGACCCCCTTGTCTATGCGTCTCCGATCCGAGCCCATGTTCCCTGCTACTATCCTACAAAGTCGCCTGGAGAACCGGACCGGGTGTGACCAATTCCTACCCCTAACATCCATCTCATTGATGCGTTGTACACTTGATAGCCCATCCGAACCCGAAGAGAGTGCGATGGATGACACGTGTTCCGACCCGGATTGCATCTCAGGCGAATTCACACCTATAAATACCCCAACTAGAGACAAAGAGAAGGATCTTTTTCAGCACTTTTGAGAATCCAAGTACTTCCATCATTCGAATTCCTTCACTCCCGGAAAATCCAAACCATCTGTCATTTCCTGTTTTTATCTTTCTGAGTGAACAAAAGTGAGTTGCGAGCGAATCTTACATTGTATTTGTAATTGAATTACTGAATATAGTGAAAACTAAGTGGACGTAGGCATTTCTTCGCCGAACCACTATAAACCTTGTGTGTTCTTTTTTATTTCTGCTTTATTTTATCTTGTTTCTAATTAATTTGGGTGTTAGAACCACATTTGGGTCTAACACATATTATTTTGTTCTTTTCATGGAAAATGTAAACTTTTCTCTTATTCTTATACTACATTAAAATATGATAAAATATGATTTACTTCATGTGCATTCATATGATTATAAAATATGAATTTACTTCATATGCATTCACATGATTATAAAATATGAATTTACTTCATACGCACTCATATTATTATAAAACATGTTAAATTTTTACTTACAAAGGATAGGCTTTAAAATAAATTAAAATCTTTATATTAGAAATCCAAATTTCTATTCTCGATTCGGATTCTATGCTTTTACAAAGATAAAGATTAATTTTTATATTGTTTGTAAATAAAAATGTGAAATCTTTAATCAAACACAACCTACATGATTTGACAAATAATGACATTTCTTTTATTGCATAGCGTATAATCATGAAGAATTTCAAACAAAAGAGAAGATTATAGCGCACACATAAATTTAGGAACATAAATTACATCGCTCGATTGAAATAAGAACTGCAAAGATGAGATTATTTTTACATCCCACGTTTGAATATAAATGAAATGAACTGTAAAGATAGGACTTTCACATTCCACGCTTGAAATAAAATAAAATGCAATTCAAGATGGAACTTTCACATTCCACGCTTGAAATAAAATAAAATGCAATTCAAGATGGAACTTTTACATTCCACGCTTGAAATAAAATAAAATGCAATTCAAGATGGAACTTTCACATTCCACGTTTGAAATAAAATAAAATGCAATTCAAGATGGAACTTTCACATTCCACGCTTGAAATAAAATAAAATGCAATTCAAGATGGAACTTTCACATTCCACGCTTGAAATAAAATAAAATGCAATTCAAGATGGAACTTTCACATTCCACGCTTGAATATAAAATAAGATGAAATCAAAGATGGAACTTTTATATCTCATCTTTAATAACACGAAAACAAAGAGGGGACTTTACATCCACACACTAGGCTCATGAACGATAAAGATGAGATTTTCATCCCACGTTTGAAAAAGAAAATAAAATAAAATAAATTGCAATGATGGGGTTTTATATCTCATCTTAAATAAAGATGAGATTTTCAACCTCCACTCTTGAAATAAAATAAAATAAATAAATTTCAAAGATGGGGTTTTATATCTCACTTTAAATAAAGATGAGATTTTCAACCTCCACGCTTAAATGAAAAATAACAGCGCCAATGTACAGAAAATAATAGCGCGATGTACAGAAATAATAGCGCGCGTTCATAGATCTTAACCCACAGATCTGGAATAACAATGGATAAAAATTACTGCGCGATACACGAATCTAAAAATATAGATTCGGGATAAAATAAATAAAATAATCGCAATGCGTACATGAAACTGAATAAAAGAAATAAAACATCACAGCACAGATTTACACTATTACAAGCATACAATTATACAGAATTTTAATTACAGATAATAGTTAAAAATTAAAATTGAATAAAATTCAGTTCAGAGTTCTCACCTTGCGCGGATAAGGGTAGAGACAAGAACAAGCAAAATTTTATTTTGGAAATCCTCTTCTCTTTCTTTTGAACTTTCTTTTGAAGAGAAAGAGAAAACAGAAGAAAGAAGAAAGTAAAAGAAGAGGAAGGAAGAAAGGTTTTATTCTAATAAAACTTAGTATACAACACATGAAGGAGGTACCATGCTTATATAGCTTCATTAGCCAAGGCCAAGGGGATTATTCAACGATGTGGGACAAAACTCCATTTCAAAAATAACACCTAAACAAAGTAGCTTCGTGTGAACGCGTGCGAAGGAATTTGCAAAAAGAACCCCTTATTTAATAGCTCCAACTCATCTTAAAAAGAAAAAAAAACTTTTGTATGTTTAATCTTATTCAACCTTGTATGTTTTATTATTATTATTATTATTATTATTATTATTATTATTTAAATTAACAAGAACGTTTTTTCCTTCATTTATTTTATTACATTAAAATGTAATCTCTTCTTTCATTACATGATTCAACGTGACACTAAAAATGCGTTTATTCTTACAATTTATACATGATACTAAAAATATGCTTTATTTTTAATATTTAAAAACATGATATTAAAAATATGTTTTTTTTCTTACTCTTAATATTCCAACTAATGACCATTTCTATATGTACAATAAAAATGAAATCTTATCATTTATATATTTCTCCATCATAACATTCTTAACATAATGACATTTTTATATAACTTACATTACTAACTAAAATGACATATTTATTTTAACTAAACATTCCTAATAAGAGTGATGATTCTATATTAATACAACGTTTCTAAACAAATGATGTTTATATTAACATGACGCTAAAAAATATCCTTATTCACATATATTAATATGATGCTCCTTATTCACATATATTAATATGATGCTAAAAATATAATTATTTCTAGTATAACACAACGACGCTAAGTTCATACTTGTTTTTAGTGAAAATACACAACGCAAATTTTATACGTTTGTTGTCAACATATAATTTCAACATAAATTATTTAAAAATAGAATTTTTATATTCTGCCCCAATTTCTTAACAAACTTCATAAAAATAAGATTTTAAAATTGGTCCAAAATTCCGGGTTGTTACAATATCTGATTCCTGGTTAAGTCTAAGTGTTTCCTCCCTGAGAACCTGAGGGGGGGGAGGGGAACAGAAGAAAGAAGGAGAAACAGCAGGGTCAGACGTAATGTCTGGCGAGTCTAGTTACTTTAGCCAGCAGATAAATAAAAGCAACATAATAGGCATATAAAGTGGATAAGAGAGATCACTACGTAAGTGGCAGGTGTGACAAGGTAAGCAAGTTAAGGTGTATGTGCCTCACAATGATTACTCTGCATTGTTACTAGTATAACTGAAATGAGATGATCCCTTCCACTATAAGTTGGTAGGCTTAGGTCATACGCCCAAGTATACCCTAACCCTTACCCTAATCGATCGGCTCCCTACCCTGTAGATATCCTGTGCTGGCCCCACAGTAGGAGGTATCACTTCCTAAAGTGGCAACCCATGGTGTGCACAACCATATCTACTGGTGTCACGGTTGTCTTAGCCCCCTCTGCCCGGCCCATGCACGCACATATCCCTGGTCGGTTTGCGTTGCCCACACTATCCGCCTCGTTTGGATCTCTTACAATCAATCAATAAGTGCACCCCTTCTCCGCCAAGTACAGAGGTCTTTACTTGATACCAACTCCGGGTTACTGACTGAAATAGGTCCCACACAATATGATACAAGCTCTCCACCTTGTCTTGTATCCCCCGCCAGGTTTTCCACTGACTATGTATACCCTTAGGTGTCTTTAATTACATAGCCCTATACTAGTTATGCTTACCCTAAAGGGTGTCTTTAATTACATAACTTCATTACATTATCTATCGGCTATGTATACCACTAGGTGTCTTTAATTACATAACCCTATTACATTATCTACTGGTTATGTATACCACTAGGTGTCTTTAATTACATAACCTTATTGGGTTAGGTTCGTGGGCCTATATATACATATTACCCACCCCCTCTAATTTACTTAACCCACCACTACCCATCCAATTTTACTTAACACTAACTTAAGTCCATAGTCATATTAAATTAGGTTAAGTAGTCTATTTTATTACCATGTCCAATTATGGTTATAATGGTCTGGACCTCCCACATTAGGCCTACAACGTGTGGATGCTGGATATGTCGGTCGGGTCCCAGCAGTCTTATTCCACAGTTGGGCCTAACCTAGTGTCTTAGTCGGATTCGTATTTGCGTACTTAGAACTCCCACATTAGGTCCAACATTAGTGGCTGCTGGATATGCCGGTCGGGTCCGGGCAGACTTCCACCACTAATGTAACCTAACCTCGTGTCATAAGTACAATTTACAATTCCAAATTGTAAATTGCGAAACATTCCAAATCTACCTATGTCATTATAGGTAATTATTTCTATGTTTTCCACATTTGAATTACGTGTCCCATTTCCTATTAAACATTACATAAATCATGCCCATTATAATCCCTTTTCCCCATTTTCTCTCTAACGTATTCGTACGTATTTTGGTGGCTTCTAGGCTATAAAGTAGCCTAGCTATAATAATAAAAGGGAATATGACAAGGGTGATAGTTTCAACATGTCTTGGCATAAACATGAACATAAACTTGCATAATAACAAAGTGAATGGACATGTGATTAACATCATAATAAAGTGGACATCACACTAGTAACTTGTGGCAATCACTATGATGTTTAAGCAATCATAATGAGATCTAGATTTAACATTAGGCATCCAATTACCTAGATCTAGCATAGTTAGGGTGACATGGCAACATGTTTAGATCAAAAGGTAGATTCACATGTCAAGTTTACAACATATATCAATGTATCACAATATGACAGGTGAAAGGTGATTAACATAAAGGTCTAGATCGAAGTAATGTCACAATTATCCAAATTAATAGATGTGAATCCATCATAACATGGTTACAAGTCAAGATCCATATAAACATCATAACTGAATCACCACAATTATATTAGATCTGTCATGACATAGGATAGAATTTCATATTAACCCAGAATCGTACTTTACAACATATCCAATTCATTGTCTATCAAATCATACTTTTATTTATCTAAACTTAAAAGTAATCTAGAAACTCACAGTGTTAGGTTTAGAGGATTTAGGTAGAACGGATCTAGAATTTCAAAATTGGATTTGTAGAGTATGTGGTTGTAGAAACGGTTCAGTTTGCACTCCAGCAGCATATGGCCTCTATGACTTCCAATGAAGAGAATATGAGAAATATGACACACACACATATAGCTGCCAGACCCCCTGAAACCGAGTGCCACCTCAGCCCTAGGGGTGTCGACACCCCTTCAAGGGGGTCGACCCCCTAGAGCGGGAATTTCGCCGCTCAGAGGAATTTTTCGAATTTGAATCCTATGGATAGGATTTTGACTCATCTCTGGCTCATGCATATATATAAAATATTTTCAGTGCGTATACAAACTTAAAACTCTCATAACTTCTTCATACGGTGTCCGTTTTACGCAAACAAATGTCTATCTTGACCAGAATTTCGAGACGGACACAATGGTGCAGTCCATTTCCTATAATTCTGAATGTTAAATTAATTATTATTTAATTTATTCTGTTTAATGTCGTTTAAAAAATTCGTGGTGTTACAAGGTCGAATACCTATGTATAAGGAATCTCTAAGCTGTGGCTTCTACGACTTCTCAAACAAACCACTCTTTTATACAAGTTAACGACGATCCCATAAATGATAGCTAGTACATATCCAAAATATGACCATACCCCTCGAATTCAAGTATATACGCATCACAAAAGAAGTCGACATCACCGATGTCCAATACTAGGTCTTTACAAACAACAAAAAGATGAATAGTCCTTTCGATAGGGTTGGACACATCTATCAGATAGCTAGCAATGTATAAGGGAAGTTTCAAAGAATCAACAATCTTCCTAGCAATGAAGGAGTGGGTGGCTCCCTAATCAAATAGGATACACAAAGAAATTCCTAGGATATAAATTATACCTTCCAACGCCGGCTATCCCTGATCCCTAGGGGGTTGACTACAAATCAACACCACTTCCAAAGCATAGTTTTGACCATTTTGCACTACCTTCGACTTAGGGCAGTTTCTCGCCAAGTGCACATCTTCATGATGGTTAAAATATTTTCCTTCAAATTCTGCCTTTTCCAGGTTCATGCTGCATTCATTTGCCTCATGCCCTTTTTTGTGGCATCTAAACCATGTCTTGGCCTCCTTCTTGGATTTGCCTTCCTTTCTCTTATTCCTAAGCAAGAAATTCTTCTTTTTCTTCCTATCATTAGAAGTACCTTCTCCCTTATTTGTCTTAACTTTCTTACCATTCTCAGTTAAATAAAGAATAGCCACCTCAACATGGGCTTAAAATGTAGCTCCAAATGTAACCTAGGCCAAAAACATCTCCCTCAATGAGGAATTTAATCCTTTAACGGATCTAAAGGATTAATCCATTAGGGTGTTCGTTAACCCTCTAGCGAACTTGGATAATTCTGTAAACTTTGCCACATATTCTTTCAACTCCTGCTCTCCATGTTTCAATTGAATAAAATTCTCTAGTTACAAGGTCTTCTCCGCATTAGTTAAGTAATTTGTCTCAAAACGAGTCCTAATCTCTTCCCATATAAACGATTTACCCACGTTCTCTTGTGAAACCAGGTTCCACAAAGCTAACCCCTTCAAATGACAAGCTGCCACCCTATGCTTAAGTTGATCGTCCCATAAGATAGCTTTGAAGATTTCACACTCGGCGATCCACCCTTTCCCTTCAATGAAGTTCTCAGTTCACGAAGATGACTTTCATCATAAACTCATTAAATCTTTGCAAAGACGAGGGAAGTTTAGGGCCTCTTCAACGGGTTGAGCTTCTAGTTCCGCTGTGGCAGGATTGGCAGTAGGGACTTGTTCCACAGTCCTTAGGTTCTGTTGGAACCATTCTTGCAATAAGGCCTTTCCAGATTCCCTTGCTCGGGTTAGTTGCCGGCCATTTCTACTATCTTAAAAAGGAAAAACCCTTTAGTGAATTTCCCATGATATTATCAAGGCCCAAAAGAAAGAAAGAAAGAAAAGGCTTCCTAGTATAGTTTCATATGCTTTTGGGGTAGAGTACTTATATATATATAAATATATTGTTTTGAAAATCTTATCAAATAACAAATACGTCTCCCATACAAGGATTTGATTTTCAATAAAATTTCAAAAAAAAGCTTCGTATTCAGTTTCACTATCGGGACTAGGTTTCGCAGCAGCCTCCATCCTTTTTTCCATCCTATTCTAAACCTAATTGCATGCACGCATCTTCTCCAATTCTTCCCCAATTCTGCTGAGTTACCTGGCTTTCTTCCTTGTCACCTAGCTCGAGCTTTCCAAACTGCAGTTCAACCCTAGATTTTCTCACTTCTTCGCTCACTGAACAAGACAGAGGCTTACTGGTGTTCTTTAGCTCAATTCTTGTCATCAAAGAAACACTTGCTAGTGGTCTTCCAAAGGCAGATCTTACCCTCTACCGAGTGAACGGGTTGTATTAGACCGATTATCTTGGTGCTGGTTTGTCCCTTATAGTGGGTTAGTTTCTTTTGTTGGTTTTCATGGATCTGGTTCGACAGATTTGTCGTTGCTATAAGCTTTTGTTCGTGTTTGGTGTCCTGATTTTGTGCTTTCTGTTGTTCTCGAGTTTGGCCTCCCATCAAACTCGATCTACTAATTTTCAGAACTATAGTCCCCATGTCATTGCACTGAGATCCATTTTTCCCCATATTCTGCGCCTAAGTTCTACAACTAACATCTGCCAGTATATTTGGTTATATGTTCTATGCTAAGGTTTTTGGTCTGTTTTCTTGGATAGTGGATCTCAGTTCTGCCTATGCTACTCTGCACTTTACCTTGTCAAAGTTGGATTATTGTTTGGTGTTTCTTCGACATATAGGCTATACACAAGAGGCTTTGCCCAGATCTTAGCCATATTTGTGCTGGAGATTTTGGTTGTGTGATTCAGTTTTGGTGATTTTGTTTAGTGCTTGTCATTGTTGTAATGACCCAGGAATGTCAAGCTTATATGCTTTCGTCATTGCAATTTCTATGTCATGATTCTGATCCTTTCTCGTTGGATTGTGGAGCTAGCTATCCCCTGTTGCAATTGATAGATCCATTCCCACCTTTTCTGCAACAGTTCAGTGAAGCCTGCTTTTTGTGTGTCTCGAGGCCTATGTATTCAGCTGTTTCTTTCTCTTTGAAACTAGCATGTGATGTTATTCTCAACACTTGATTATGTTATGTGTTGATGTAATTTACTATTTTTTCAGTATGTATTTAATATGTAAGTCCTCCTTGCGTGGAGTGACAACAGTGGATATCCCACTATAAATGCCGTAGACGGTGAATGGTCCACCTTAAAAACTGAATAGCTGACTACTAACTACAGTCACCTCTTCTTTATTGTAATTTTATTATTAGTCATAATAAAAGAGTTTTATGGAACACTATAAAAACTAGTCAGCTATGGCAAATAAAATACATCTCCCATATGTATATTTCCTCATAATCGGAGAACCGATTCTTCGATACCAAATGTAACGACCCTCACAGAGTGGGCCTAAATTCCTACCCAGAAAAGACCCAGCGGGACTTAGAGCCACTCCTAGCGGATCGTCGATTCCTATAAGGATTAACTAAAAAGAGATACAAATAGCATTCTAAAATGAAAATCAGAATCTCACACAGAGGAAGGGACAAAATATAATAGAACAAAGTAGATGTACCATTATTAAAAACCAGATTGTCAAATACAGCATGTCTCACAGATACAAATATACATCATTTAACATCCTAATTACATAACAATAATAGTAATAAAGAAACTGTCGTAATAACAAAATCCTCGAGAGGCTCCTCCCCCCATCAATCGTCTTCATCCTTAATCAACAGTCTCACCTACTAACCTTTTTTTAAGAGGAGGGAGATCAGAACATAAAGTTCTGGTGAATGAAATGCATATATGTTAAGAAGGACTATTTCCTATAATTGGTAGTTATAAACCTTTCAGGTTATGCCTACGTAACATGCACACACAAATAAACATATGAGGCAGACGTCCTAGAAGTCACTTAAGGCCTATATGTAAATCTAAGGGAGGACATTCTTATGGTCACTTAATACCCTTTGACGCTGGCCATTCCTAGTCACTTAAGGCCATTCTTTAGTTTATTTAGGATGGACTTCCCGATAGTCACTTAATACCCGATGGAGGAGCCCTAGCCACTTAAGACCCATTCTAATATCAACACCATAAATAATAACTCTCTTTGTAGGTCGAGAAACAATAATGACTACTTACTACTAGGATTGGGTCAGGAACATGACTTCATTTAAGAAGAGTCCTCGTGGTGAACCCTCTTCTTATTATCTAGATGTTCTGATGGGTGAATTATTAGTCACTTAATACTTCCCTTAGACGGTGATTCCTTAGGCTATATATATATAATCCATCCTAAGATCAGCCCTCACTAGCCCCTAGATAAGAAACGGATATTACTTGGAGAACTACACTACACACGTTATCGTTTATTAAGACCATAAGATATCTTATAGGATAAAGGCAGACCCAACAACAATTTAAATTCTCGAATGGCAGGCCCCATGACTTGGGTTTTGGACCATGGAATGAACTAGTCCTAACCACTTAATACATTTTTCCCAAGGAAGGCATGCATTACACACAACATTATATATATATATATACATGCACACACACATACACACACATTAGGCCTACCATTTGTAGATGTTGGATTTGTCGGGCGGTTCTAGGGAGGCTTGTACAACATGTTGGGCCTAACCTTGTATCATAACGTACTAATTATAATGGCCCATGACACATAGAATTCTCACATTAACCATATTTACTTGTAGGTGTTGGATATGCCGTTTGATTCCGGGATGGCTTCTACTACAAGTAACAGTTAATCTCGTGCCTATATGTCATTAATTCTAATTAAGCCATTAACTCATATACATACATATTTCTATGGGGACTTTTGAATTCTATTCCTAATTTAATCGTATTTATTACGCACTTGATACGTGTTAATATTACATTGTTTACGTTATATATATATATATATATATATATATATATATGGCGTAAATTAAGCGAATGAGATTAACATTCTAACCACATTTTCGAAATGTCAATCTCTATCCAACTTAAAGGTGTACAAGTCATATCCCATATTTCCTTTAACCTAACATAAATGTACATATTAACATGTGAAATTAAATGGGAAAAACAACAACATCAACATATAAACATACAACCCAGGTTTTTACTTGATTATTGCAACAATAAAAGATAAATACAACATGTATATCCAATATACATATATAGTTATAATTCCTATTTTTAAATACATCCCCTTCTTAAGTATGTTTATACGCAAAACCTTAATATTTAGATGTCTTGTAAATAATACGTTAAAGTACTGTATTTAGAAAAATAGAGATGTAAGCCTATCCAGATTTGCAATTTTATCCAAATCTTAACCTTCTGCACAAAACTATAAATATGGATTTACATGAAAATAGAAAAAAAGATATCCAAACAATATAAAAAATTATACATCAAGAATCATATTTTTCTTTATTATTGCAACAATCCAAAACAACATATACAATTTGATTGACCATTTCTATGTACACAAATAAAGCAAATGAAGGTTTTGAGGGGTTTAATCGTGTTTTCTTTTCGTAATTTCTCAAATCTTCCTAGGCACAAAAATCCAAATTTAATCTATCAAATTATAGAATATAGTAACTCAGGTGAATTCCACTTACAGTGCTAGAAGAATGAGCAACAATAGAATTGAGTAGTAAAAATTGGATTTGGCCTTCATGAACAATCGTGCTCCATCCTTTCAAATCTTTCTATATATATAAGAATCGCATGTATTAGTATATTACATGTATAAGTCTAAATTTAGAAATAAATCTAAATCTAAATTAGAACAGAGTAGAAGAGATAGAATATGTTAAGAAGATAGATGAAGAACCTAATTTCTTTTCTAGAAATTAGCAATGGTAGAAAGGCATTATGGAGGCAGGGAAGAGAATGATTGTATGGTTTTGAGTGAGGGTTTGTGGCTCTATTTATAGTTGTTATCATGTATACATTCTTTTAGATTTTGTAACAGCCCGCATTTTACATATTAGAAGATTGTAAAATATTCTAATATTATTACCTGAGGGTTGGATCATTCTCATATTTTAATATGTTGCTTATGGGGATGTCGGACATGTCTATAATTTTTACTGATTTTGTTTGTGACCAATTTGCCCTTGTCAGTCTTGTACAGGGTATAACATTTGACTCAGGTCGAAACAAAGGTTGAGACCTATGCCATTAGAAAGGAAATGATGACTGCCTTTCCGTAGAGTGGTTACATTATAAATTTGGGTCAATGGTTTGGGAGGGATCGTTGTTTCAAAGTTTAACAGTTGATTATTCAGATTTTTACAATGGGCTGATTTGGAGATGCCCTTTAGTAGGATAGTGAAAGGGTATAAATAGGGGGTGGGAGGTATAAGAAATGGTTTATTTTATCTATTATCTCATTTGGTGGCCTTGTGTTCCTCCTTCCTCTAACACCTTTCCACCATTAAAAATCAAAATATAAGAAGGGAAATCATAGATCTACACCATTGGAGGCTAAATCTACATTAATAGAAGCGGGAATTCGTCGGATCAAGGGTTTTGGTTTGAAGTGCTTGCTGTCTAGAATCTTATTGCATTGATTTTTTCTTATTTGGGAGAATCGGTGAGTGATTTACATTTTTCATATAGATTCAATGAAGTATATGAATGTTTGATCATGTTTTTCATCAAATTCAAGTGTTTAATCATAGATCTAGACCTTTATAAGTTCATTTTCAGATGAATCACCCTATGACATTTATTAAGTTTAAATCCATGATTCTATGTTATTTCTATGCTGTTCCATATGATTATGCAAGGTAGATCTATTATTTTGTTCACATGATCGATTATCATGATTTTGGAGTGATTTGCATAATTTTGGCAAAAATAGTCATATTCATGTTATTGGTGATTTCATATCATATTTGCGGCCACATTTGATGATTTGGACAAGTTGGTTTCATCGAATTTATTGTTTGGAGGAGTTTTGGTCGAAATTGGAGTTGAAATGGAGAATTACAGGTTTTGGGTCACACGTATGGGGTCTTCGCGCACTATAGTGTGGATTTCTTGGGAAACAAGACAGAAGAGGATCATTCGAGCAAGCCTGGGGGAAATAGGTTCGAGCTAGCGAGCCTGGGTTAGTCTCGTTTTTGATTTAAGCCAAGGGGAAAAGGGTCGGTGGCGCAAATGTGACCGGGCGTTCAAGCCTAAGAGGGAACAAGGGTCGTTCGTTTGCCCAGAATGGTTCGGGTTGGTTGTGGTGACAAAGCCTAGTCGGTCTAATTGGGTCGAGCGGGTCAGGGTCGGTCGACCGAGCCTATAGGTTGAATGAAAGGATCGGTCGAGCGAGCCTATAGGTTGAGAGATGGTTCGGTCGGTCGTACTCCCAAGGGTCCATCGTGCTCCAAGGGGTCGGCCGATCGATCAAAAATGGAGAGTTTGGCAGCACTTCTAGATGCTGCGGTGAATGGCATAGTTGTTGTGGTTTGTTTCTCTAGTAAGTGGATGTGGAGCTATGGATTATTTTAGAACTCATGATTGATGTTTCTTTGGTTCGAGGTTGATGATAAATTCGAAGAGAATCCAAATGGGAATATTCGAAGTGTTGAATGTGTTCTTTGATCAGTGTAGAACAACAAAGAAGGAGGCAACTCAAAGGTCGTGAGTTAGTGAATAATGGTTGCTTTAGAATGTTGCTTGAGCTATGAAAAGTCATCGGGTTTGATGACTAGAGACGAGGAGACCGAGAGATTATCATTGTCGTAAGTTCTAGCAGGCTCAAGGCAGGGGTACGATAGGGGCACCCAAAAGACCGATTGTAGGTCGAGTACCCTGGGTATCGTTAAAAGGCCTAGTTGTCAAGGTTGGACATACATACATATCGTTGAAAGGCGTATGGAGTTTATGCTAGAACTAGGATTACCATTAGCCCTTGACATATGGCAAGGTTGGCCATCATACGATTAATGATGGTTTCAGAGCAAGACTGGCGGAATAGCCAGAGTCAGTCATGGATGATTGTTGTTCTGTTTGTACTGTCTCATGTAGGTCTTCCAACGTCGAAGGAGATGTTCCTTGGGTGCTTGTCTGATATTGGTTTAGGCCTTTGGGGCTTGTGCTTGAGGGATGTTGAACTGATTAGGATGATTTACATGAGATATAAATATAATTTGGATGTTATGAGTGCTTTTCCCTTGCTGAAAGGGTGTTCTGGTTTCCATGGATGAATGGTTGAATTGTTTATTATAAAGGCTATCACTGCCCGATGTGGGGAAGATGGGGTTGAGTTTTTCTCTGATGTTGTGGGTAGATTAGTATGTTTATCTATCCATCCTCATATACTTTATTGTTGAAGTTTGTTAGTTGTTTTATCGATTACTAAGACTGTTGTCTGACTCAAGGTTCTATATTTCCTCTTATTACCTTGGGCTATTCATCTGGTTGTGGATGGGCAAACTAAGTAGCAGGTAACAGGTGATTAGCAAGGACGATGCTGCTGTGCAAAGGAGAGAAGGAGGCCGGCGTATTACTTTTACCACTATCTAGTATTTTTGTTTCTGCTGTTTAAGTTGCTCTATGAGTGTTGTAGTGATGCCTTATGTATATACTTGATACTTCCTATGGAGTTGGGATAATCTTTCAGGATGTTGTGAAAGTTGGAAAAGTTTGCTATATGATGCTTCACTACTACTACCTGTTGTATATCTTCTATTATATTTTATCCTTACACTGTGAGTTTTACGATAGGTTCCGCTTGAGTTTACCTACTCTGATGATCGTCCATAGCAGCTTGGCACATCTTTCAGTGCATTATTCCTCTTGATTAGTGCTGGGGTTATGGGCAGTCTTTACATTTGGTATCAGAGCTCTGGTTAATGATTTTAGCCAAAGTTCGAAGAAGTAATTACGTGTGAGAGACGTACTTGTATATTTCATTTGGATGCTTACTATATATATAGTAGTAGCGGTTGTTTTTCTTAGTAGTTTTCTTGAAAGTGGCTAGTTATTCTAAATTGCAGATATAGAATGAGTAGACGACTATCGAGACACGCTGCTAGGGGAGTTAATACTAGAGGGGGAATGGCGGTGAACTAGACTACCCTACCATGTTTGAAGCCATGATGGAGGCATACATGCGAAGGGTCCCCGCTTCAGTGGCAGCTACGGTAGATGTTGGAGTTCAGTTGCCTAGGGTTGTGGATTTTGTGAATGTTAATCCCAAAAAGTTCATGTGCACATTAGGTAAAGGGTACAAGGCGGATGTCGTCAGGGCCGGCCGTGCACGATGCACCCGCACAAAGCAAGATCCAAATATCGAACCCAAGGCACGTCAAGTCAACTACTGCGTCCGAAAATAACAGTATAACATATTGTAAGTAGTACGACCCGATAAAAATAAAGGTCGCATATCCTGAGAACTGCTCAAACACCAAAATGAGGCAAGTCGCCCACTCAACCTAAGCAGGAGCGACCTCATAACAAAGCCTCGAAGCCAAAAAGCGACATACAAAGGTAGCATGAAGACAAGCGCCCTTGGACCGGGAAGGACGTTCGCACAAGGGGCAAAGGAGACTTGACTCCAAACCCGCATCCCGCTCTTACAAAATCTCTTGAGGCGCTCATGGGACGCTCGCTTACATGGACCCGCTCAGCTATTCAAGATACCCGTTCCAACGAGCCACTCGCGCATGATAACTAGATACAGCCACGGACAGCTGGCTACAGCTAGCAGATGGCATGGTCGTAATTAGCAAAATAGACGATCCACAGCCCGGATAAAGGAATTCCAGGTTGTTTACCAAGGGGAGTTCATCTATAAATAGACCATGACTACCAACGTAAAGGGGATCGGCTTCTAAAAACCACGAAGTGCTGCCGAACTTCATCCTCAAACACAGATTCAGCCATGGCGTCAAGCACAATTTCACGATGAAGGAAAACGAAGACACATATCCTCTCAATCGTTCATCCATCCTTCTTCTCCTCAAATTCCACTATTCTTCTGTATAAATCCTTAGATTGAAATATATTAATGAGGGTATATTGAGCGGGTATAGAGATGTATGAAAAGGGAGAGTTGATGTGTTCTATAATTATCATTATAAGGCAGGAAATCACCTTCATAGTGGACGTAGGCCTCATTAACGGCTGAAACACTCTAAATCTCGTCTTTACTTTACTTTTTCGCATTTTTACTTTTTATTGCTGGTTAAACACGGCTCCATTTATTTCTTACCGAATTGGTGAAGTATAGTTTAGTACCTTGGGTGTTTAGACCATTTTTTATGTAAACATTTTGGCGCCCACCGTGGGGCTGTGTTTGTTTCTCTTCCCATTCTGATCCGACGAGATTTTCTAGGAAACGTTGTACCTGGGATCATGAGCATGCTGAGAGAAATTGCTGCAGACAAAATTGATGATATCTCTAGTGCTGACACGTCGCCTACCATCCGGTCCGGAGAAAAGGAACCGTTACAAGTCAAGGCAGCCATAACCAGAAGGGAACTAGAGGAAGCAATGAAAGGGATAACGGATCAAATAACTATTGCAAACGACACGTTGATAAAGATGATCGAGTCAATGTTCGTTATCCAGGCTTCTACCATAAAAGCCGCATCAGGTGTCACTGACGATCCGTTCGCTCAAACAAGTCGTGCAAGCGAAATGGAATATTGTGCTGAACAAGAAAGCTCCATTCCGGAAACTAATTGTCACAATTATGGACCCTGGCAAATACCCAGCAAGGCAAAAAGCTCTCGTTCCGTGAAACGAGATGAAAAGCGCAAGTGTATCTTAGGTGCAAGAGGCGAGGTCAAACATTGCAGAAGGAGGTTGCGTTTTTTCAAGAATTCCGAATTCACCTCCCTCAATGACACCATACAGAATATCTTTAGGGCAACTAAGGACAATATAAATTACCTAATCCCGAAACGAATGCAAGTCAAAAATGCTATAGTGAAATCAGGAAGGTTCTGTCAATTCCATGACCAACCAGGACACAATACAAATGAATGCAGGCATTTGAAGTCGCTAATCGAAAGACTAGTCAGAAAGAACCATTTACAACAATATGTACGAGGCCACTGTCACAGCTCTCTGCAAACAAGGGGCAGCGAACTCTTCGTGGAAAGGGCCAAAAATAGCCCGGAATTGACGCATGACTAAGGATCAGCGACTGGTGTCCCGATCATGGAATTTTGAACTAGAATTCCCACGATTTCGCCTTATTATTCAGTTTTTCTTTTGTATTCTATTTGCTTAAGAAGTAGTAGTCGTTCTACTTTGTTTTGCCAGTAACTATATTCATGTTTGGCAATAAATCACTTACGATTTCCATATGCAAAGAAAGCTATTGTGTGCCTACTTGAGTACCGTACTCATCACTGTACATTGAAAACTGATTTTTTTTCAAATGTAGGCTTGATAGAAGCAGTTAATCGTACCCATCCTAAGTGCAAAGGGAAGGTTCTTAAAGCATATCTTGAGAAAAATGATTCGAAAGCATGGCGAGAGACATGCAAACCAAATCAGATGTGTGGGCGCGTCATCTCAACTGGATGTGCTGCCTAAAGACAAACAACAAGCCAAAAGGTGGACCTTCCCTAAGCAAGCATTTGTTGGAGAAACTAACATCAAGCTTTTCTATAAATAAAAAAAGAGTTACAATGGAAACAATAAATATGTCCCACGGATAAAATACCTAGGCTAGAAACATCAGTCCTAGTGTCGGAAGGACCGGCAAAACACGTTGGAAGGACCAGCACAAAACAAAAACCCTACCGAATGGAGGTGGCCATCCTTGTTATTTATTGTTAACCAAGTCAAACAGAGCCAAGGATGGACTACAACAGCAGAAATTCTAGCCGAAAGGGGGTATTAGAAATCCTAGCCATTTTGGGGTATCCAACAAGGTCTTCCAGTCCTAGAAAAATCAGGACTGACAAGATCAAAATTGGGTCGAAATTGAAACCCAAGACCTCCCATGGGGGCACCCAAAAGAAAACACATAATAATCACACGTTGCTTCTAAGAAATCATGAATTGACCGAATTACAATGCGAAATCAACAGAATCTATGAAAGTAAAAAGAGCTTTGGTATGGGGACATAACCATTGTGTAAACAACCACCAATGCCCACTCAAAGCATACCACAGCCTAGTTATAACCTTGTTGCGAGAACTATTCGAACGATAAGATTTGCGCGAACAACAAACTAAAAGCACAAAAACTCATAAGAAGTGATAGCCCCTAAGCGATACAAACGTAAGTCCGCAAACGTAAAATATTAAACGAGGACCGGCACTCGCACAAACAGTCGGTCTAAGTACATGATAAGTAAAAGAAAATAAACTGAAATCAGACCGTAATGGTCACAAGTGCTATTTTTATATAGGGAAGGATGGACCAATTGTTCAGGCTTTTGCTGATCCAGCTACACAAAAAAGTCGTCAAAGGGAAAAGATGTATGGTCTTCAATCATTGACCAGTTAGTTTCTTTTGCGTTTCAGGGTGGACACAGACTTGGTATTCCAAATCTTTTCCTCATCATCCGGATCAGACGCATCTGGTAAAAGTGGGTCATCTGATAAAGGTATGGTAGAAGGATTAATGCTGGTGGAGACCAAAACAGAGTCGATGATAGCGGGCTGGGTAGCAACGCCGCAAGCAGCTAAAGAAGAGGTCGAAAACACACCTGATGTAAAAGGGGGAACAGGCACTTAACACAGCAATCCCAGGCGAAGAAATAAGAAAATCCAGACCCGAGGCAGAATGATAGATGTCAATTTTACCTGAAGCTGCTGGATATACGAAGTCAGCTCCACAATTGTCCGCGTTTAAAGAAGTGCAGCCGTGACTCGCGCACTATGCCACAACATTTTCTTGATATGGACACTCAATAATGGGTTGAGCTCTAGCAACATCCAAGGAAGAGCGATCCATTGGGGGAGTAAGGGAGCTTGAAGCATCAACCCTGGCAGAGTCAGGTGGGGCACAAGGAACCATAGCGTCTGAACGCTCTCTTCTAAGCGACTGAACTCGCTCGTTCATCAAAATCTTCCTACCTTTAACTATAGCCTCGCGATCCTTCTCTTATAAAAGATGTTCTTGAAGGAACTCATCGCCAACATCATTGGAATACGAGAGTATTTGCTCCCAAACAAGGGCCAAAGTTCGCAGAAAATCCTTGTCCAAGTAACTCAAGCTTCCACGGCTCATGACACTGCAAACATAGAATTGGAACAGAGTATTGTCAATTCCATTTCTAGCTTCATCAAGATCTTTTTGCAACTTGATCTTATCCTTTTCAAAGGTTCTAAGGGTTTCACTCTGGGAAGCAAGTCGGACTTCAAGAGCCATGTTCTCCTGTTCTAAAGAAATCAAAGCCTGTTTTTCTAAGGCCATATGGCGCTCAGCAAGTTTTCAAGCAGATTGAGCCTCTAAAAGCCGCGCTCGTACACCCTCCAACTCTTTCTTGAGCTCGACATTTCTAGCCTCTAAGCTTCCCACTTTAGCATGACCGCTCCTTAAAGAAGTCATCTTAGATTCCTGGGATTTAATCAAGTGGATCAGACCCGCTTTTTCGTTTTTCAAGGTTTTGATTTGGTCAAGGTGTCGAGTATTCAATCCTTGGAACTCGTAACCGAATTTGGCCCAATGCTCCAGTCGCTTATCAACGTCTTTCATCACCAGATTCAACCGTGTCTCGAACTGATCCTTAATAACACCAAGTTGATTACTCACACCACTTTTTATGGCATCCAAATTCTTCTTAGCATTCTGCCTATCGTGGGGTTGTAAATCCAGATCAAAATGCATTCCACTCAGGTCCCAACCACCGAAGCGCTCCTTAAGCATTGAATTTCCAGGATGGACCTTATAAGGTGGATGATCACATATTATTTGAATTTGAGCAGGAGTCGGGACAATAGATCTTGCAGAAGGTTTAGTCGGTGCAAGCATCTTAGCCTGATCAAGTCCCTCGCGCCTTAAAGAATCAACCATGGAAGGATCAGGAATATGTTGGGCCTGAAAACTTGAGGATAATTGGGGATGCTTTGAATAGCCGGAAAGACAGGACTGTAAGAGGCTTCATGGATCAGTAAGATCAACTTGTTAGAAGAAATTATCCGACAATGAGCAGTCTGCATTTACACCTGGAAAACGAACAAAATATGAGTTCAGCAAGCATTCAGAGGTTATCAAATTAACGGGAAATTATGCCACAAGTAAAATAGGAACAAAACCATTTCCAGGGGAAGCTATGAAAACATAGGCTTTCTCAGGACGCCAGCGGGCCGTCGCATTCCTCCCATGTCAGGTACAACGGGGTCAGACATCATTGCATCATCTTGGCTCAAATACTCGGCAGAATCCAAATCCCCCAAGTCTCCAAATGTCCCTGAGGAACCCTCCGCCTGAATAACAGGACAAGCAGAACTTCCCACGGTCGTTCCAGAAGTTACATCGACCCTCAAACCATATGCGTTCTCGTCAACTCTCTTATCACCCCCTTCAGTAATCGGCAACGGACGTCGATCGCTCACATCAGGGATTAAACGCGTCACTTTAAGAGGCTTGCCAGCAGGACATTGGGAGTGCACAGAAGCTTTTCCAAGAGATCGTGTAGGGCAAATTAATCGGTACTTACGGAGGTTTTCCTCTGAAAGAAACACCTCTCTGCTTCTTTCCCTTTTGTCAATAGAAATTAAAGAATTAAGGAGGCCTTGACCCAAAGAAAGTCTTGCAACAGAAAGAATCACTACAAAAGTTAGAAAGAAAGCCGGATGAGAAAGAGAAAAGGAATAAGAACTCCAGGAGCAAAGGTATAATTACCTCCTTCGGTCCATCGTCCGTTAAAACTAGCAGGACACCGGACAAAAAAATATTGATCAGGGACAAGCGGTACTTTCCACAGTCGTTCCAGAAGTTATATCGACCCTCAAACCATATGCGTTCTTGTCAACTCTCTTATCACCCCCTTCAGTAATCGGCAACGGAGGTCGATTGCTCACATCAGGGATTAAATGCGTCACTTTAAGAAGCTTGCCAGCAGGACTTTGGGAGTGCACAAAAGCTTTTCCAAGAGATCGTGTAGGGCAAATTAATCAGTATTTACAGAGCTTTTCCTCTGAAAGCAACACCTCTCTGCTTCTTTCCCTTTTGTCAATGGAAATTAAAGAATTAAGGAGGCCTTGATCCAAAGAAAGTCCCGCAACAGAAAGAATCACTTCAAAAGTTAGAAAGAAAGCTGGATGAGAAAGAGAAAAGGAATAAGAACTCCAGGAGCAATGGTATAATTACCTCCTTCAGCCCATCGTCCGTTAAAACTAGCAGGACACCGGACAAAGAAATATTGATCAGGGAACCCCTTAGCTCCATCCGTCAAACCAGTGATAATTCTATCATGCATACTCTCCCTAAAAAAGAATGAGGGACCGTCTACCTCCCTCTTCTTAAAGGTATATAAAGAGAAAATATCCGCAAATGTAGGTTCTCGATGCTGGACCTTCATGAAAAGTATGTACAGCCCAAGAAAGATCTTATACCCACCAGGGTGCAGCTGATACGGGCAATGGCCAGTTGCCGCAAAACCGACTACATACAAGGATTGATGGGGGGAATCGCCCCACTGGATAGCATGTGATAATTGACCGCTACATACCCGAAGGGTGGACAATCTGCCAGCTCCCCCTTTCTGGGAAATCTGGTTTCATCTTGTGAAAACCCAAAGCGATTGCACATTTGCAAAAACTGATCAAATGAAAGCGTCGATTTACGGCAGCCAGCCGCCACCCCATCAAAGAAGCGAGGTTGGGGATGAGTCTGACTAACGGCCAAACCAAGACCAGTAGCCGAGGCAATCGATCAAGATTCTCTCATTCCCCAGACATAACGAATTAACTGGGATTGAGATGAACAGGCAGTTAGTCATATGTCAGCACAGATAAGTATGCTTAAAAAGAAATTACAAACTGAATGGTTAAGAGTCAAAAGAAAAGCAGAAGTACTGCCACGACATGGGTATTCCATTGAACGACCAGTTAAGGCACGATGAATTAAAAGTGTTGTTTCTTAGCCATTTTAGAAAATGACTTACCAGCATAAAAAGGGCTAAAGTCATCACCAAAGGATTCTGCCTAAAGTCCAAGCACATACCAAGTCAAATCAACACTTCTCCAATATCGCAACTATCGATTTCAGCAATTTGGTGTTGCCAATTGAGAATCCTTCCTTGCGCAACTAAAAGAATTAACCCAAAATCGGAAATAAAGGGGGGGAATTCACTTACGAGTGAAATTCAACCCGAAGAAAGGAGCGTTGTAGCCGGAAAATGAAGTTGAAGGTAACCGCCGACTAATGGAGGACGGGCGAGATAATAACCCAAGTAAAGAGAATCGAAGCCCCAAAAAGCAACAACGAGGTCTTGTACGATGAAATCGCCATTAAAATGGATTTATTGGAGATATATGAAAGCGGGAAAATGAAGAGGCAATACTTAAGAGGACTAGAAGCCCCTTTTTATGATGTGATAGCTCAATTAGGATTTGGTGATCCGGTTTAGCATACCCGGGAAATGTCCCGCCAAACGTCCAAAAACAAGTAATTGTCAAAATGTCTAAATTTTGAAAATGTGAGCTATCTGTGAGGGCGCAGAACATTGGACTTAATCCATCCAGGGCATTCCCACATCGTCAACCTAGTACTTAATTACACAAAAGTGTCTCTTCAGATTTCAGCTGGCGTCCTAAAATTCAGCCATTCGCACAGTAATCAAAAAGATACATCCAGCCTCTCGCTCATAGGAAAAGACAATATCGATCAACGATGATGAAGTAATCTAAATGATTGGCACAACTGAGCCCTCAACAAGTCAGCACAAACCCACCAACTAATGTGCGATCAAATATGTCCAAGCCCGCGATTCCATACACAACAGAAATCACGGACTTCGAGGGGCAAGTGTTAATCCCAAAAAATTCATGCGCACATTAGGTAAAGGGTAAAAGGCGGATGTCGTCCGGGCCGGCCGTGCACGATGCACCCGCACAAAGCAAGATCCAAATATCGAACCCAAGGCAGGTCAAGTCAACCACTGCGTCCGAAGATAACAGTATAACATATTATAAGAAGTACGACTCGATAAAAATAAAGGTCGCATATCATGAGAACCACTCAAACACCAAAATAAGGCAAGTCGCCCACTCAACCTAAGCAGGAACGACCTTATAACAGAGCCTCGAAGCCAAAAAGCGACATACAAAGGCAGCACGAAGACAAGCGCCCTTGGACCGAAAAGGATGATTGCTCAAGGGGAAAAGGAGACTCGACTCCAAACCCGCATCCCGCTCTTGCAAAATCTCTTGAGGTGCTCATGGGACGCTCGCTTACATGGACCCAGTCAGCTATTCAAGATACTCGTTCCAATGAGCCGCTCACGCATGATAACTGGGTACAGCCATGGACAGCTGGCTACAGCTAGCCGGTGGCATGGTCGTAATTAGCAAAATGGACGATCCACAGCCTGGATAAAGGAATTCCAGGTTGTTTACCAAGTGGAGTTCATCTATAAATAGACCATGACTACCAACGTAAAGGGGATCGGCTTCTAAAAACCACGAAGTGCTGCCGAACTTCATCCTAAACCACAGATTCAGCCATGGCGTCAAGCACAATTTCACGATGAAGTAAAACGAAGACACCCATTCTCTCAATCATTCATCCATCCTTCTTCTCCTCAAATTCCGCTATTCTTTTGTATAACTCCTTAGATTGAAATATATTAATGAGGGTATATTGAGCGGGTATAGAGATGTATGAAAAGAGAGAGTTGATGTGTTCTGTAATTATCATTATAAGGCAAGACATAAACTTCATAGTGGACGTAGGCCTCATTAACGGCTGAACCACTCTAAATCTCGTCTCTACTTTACTTTTTCGCATTTTTCACTTTTTATTGCTGGTTGAACACGACTCCATTTATTTCTTACCGAACTGGTGAAGTAAAATTTAGTACCTTGGGTGTTTAGACCATTTTTGGTGTAAACAGTGAAGATGTGCAAAGGTTATACATCTCCAGGAGGGAAACAATTCAAAGGAACTAAGCCAGCTGAGGAAGTTTAGGGATGGATGGATTCTTGTGTTCGTATCTTTAGAGACTTGAGTTTGGATGGTGCAACCAAGAGAAAGCTTGCATCAAGGCAACTACAAGGCAGGGCCATGGAATGGTGGAATTCAGTCATGCTTGAGAATCCAGAGGAAGGAATTTCATGGGAGCAATTCCAAGCTAAGTTTGAAGCAAAGTTTATCTCCACTGCTCAGAAGTTAGCTTTGTTCAAGAAGTTCGTGAAGCTGAAACAGAATGGTCGTTCTGTGCTCGATTATGTTTCTAATTTCGAGGCCTTATCTAAATACGCTCGTTCATACATTGATACACCTTTTTAGAAGAATAAGAAGTTTGTTATGAGTTTGGATACCTATATTGGAAGGCTGTTGTGGATCATCTTTATGATTCATTCGAGAAGATTGTGGAAAAAACTATTCTCCGTGAAAGCTTGTTTCCTAAGGAAGCAAAAGTTGTCGCTGCAACCAAGGAAGCTCAATAACCACAACTATATGGTAATAATAATAAGAGGAAGCGGCAACAACAGAAGGGAAAAGATGGCTAAAAGAAGCCTAAGAGTGAGGTGGTTTGCTTTAACTGCCAACAGAATGGCCATGTTGCTAATGAGTGCAAGAATCCAAAAGATGAGAAGAAGTGCTTCAAGTGTGGGAAGCCTGGGCATGAGAAGAAAGACTGTCCAGAATCAGCTAAGGGCAAGTAGGTTTTGAAGGAATATTCTTTGGAAGCCATGCCAACTTCTTCGAGAGCTCCTACTACAGAGGAGAAGGGGAAGGGTGTCGTCGTGCAAGGTACTCTTTCTGTCCGAGGTGTTTCAATTCGAGTTTTGTTCGATACTGGAGCATCACATTCTTTCATTTACAATGAGCTTGTGTGCCGCTTGGGTTTGGAACCCGAGATTTGTGATAGACCTTTCATTGTGACTAATTCATTTGGGGGTTCATCCAATATTTGCATGATTTTCCATGGTCTAGTGTAGTTGAGTTATGGTTTCTCTTTTGTGTGTGATTGCTTTGTTCTTAACTTTGCTGGGTTTGGGATCATATTGGGCATGGATTGGCTCAAGAGGTATGCAACAAGGGTGAATTGTGAGAGGCTAGAGGTGACAGTCGGGGGTGTGGAAGGGCAAAAGGTGTTGATTAGATGTAAGCGCGAAGAGAGTGTCTTCGTGAGCTATCTATATTGTAACACCCCGTAATTTTGTTAATATTAATATTCACAAATTAAAGAATAACTAATCTTAGACGTGAGAATTGTGGGAAACGGGTTACGCCATTGTGTTCGTCTCGGAATTCTGGTTGAAATAGAGTCCGAATTTGCGTGAATTGGACTTCGTATGAAGAAGTTATGGCCATCGGAAGTTTCAGAAAATTCAAAACAGATTTCAGAAAATTTAAAATTCAAAATTCGAAGTCAAACAGGCTAGGCGGGAAATTTCCCGCCCAGCACCCCAGGTCGACTGGGGAGTCGACTGGGCAGTCGACAACCCCCCAGGTCGACTAGGCAGTCGACCTGGGTGTCGACCTGGTCCATGCGGCTAGGGTTTGACTGAGCCCAATCTTGAGCTACTGATGTGTCTTTAGGGCTGAGTTGGCAAATTAAACGGTTCAGGTTAGTTCTGAGTTGATCCGACAGTCTAAATAAACCCTAAACTCTATAAATACCTAGGTAGTCTCTCACTCTAATTCACATGAAAAATATAATAGCCACCGTCATACCGCCGCCATGGAACTCAGTGTAGCCGCCGCCAACTAAGAAGGAAGAAAGCTAATCAAAACCCTAGTTCTACTCAACTCTAAAGCAAATCAAGACTCTCTTTCTTATCTAATTGTGAGTATGATGATTTTAACAAGATTATTGCAAACTAATTAGATTAAGTTGTGATATGGATCATAAGAAAATGATGTGAATTGTCATATATGTTGTTGTAAACCTTATGCTATCATGTATGTTGTAAATTCTATGTTATGTGATGATGATATCCTATATGTTGTAAATCATGCTATGACGATATTGTATAGGTTGTAGTTGTGATAAATCATACATGTTATAAAGTGATGATGTTATTATCTATGCTAATTAGTTCATGTTAATCAAATCATAATGTTGATATTACTTGGGCTATGTAGATCTATATGACAAACCATGTATACAAGTTTAGATTGGTTAGTAAAGATTATGAACATATGCCATGACATCTATTTAGATCTAAAATTATGACATCTAGAATTATGCTATGACATATGCGAATTCTATGTATTAGATGCTAGTTCACACCATCATTATGTTGCATAAAACCCCATATGCAAGTTTATACATGAATTTGGGTTATGATCATATCATGTAAATTGTGACATTTTACCAAACAAGTTGACACCTTTAGATCCATGACATGTGTAGTTTTATGCAACTTGTAGTTTTTGCCTATGCAAGTTTAGGTGTTGGACATCTATCACACATGAAAGTTTCACCTTTTTATGATTAGATCTATTTTAGTCATATGTATATGTTGTTGTGATAATTTCTTTTTTATGATATGAGTTAGACTATTCGAGTCTAACGTATATTTTGCGTTGAATAAGCGAACGTATAACGTGGGGTAGGGGTGATATTAAGGATTTAATATTAAGAAATTGGGGTGCAATTGATATGATTTTGCATGCTATGAATGGATGGCCATAATTGAGTCAATTATGGACATCATTAAAATTGGAATTAATTAATAATTTGAATAGGGAATTATTAAAACTGGGGTAAAAGATTATAAGTGTTAATCAATACTTAGGACACGAGGTTGGACTCGCTTGTGACGTAAACCTGCCCGGACCCGCCCGGCAAATCCAGTAGTCACAAATGTCAGCCCAATGTGAGAGGTCCTAGGCCCACATTAAAGCACAACAGTTGTAAAGACACGAGGTTAGACTCTTTTATGGTGTAAGACTGCCCGGACCCGCCCGGCAAATCCAGCTGCCATAAATGTCAGTCTAATGTGAGAGGTCTTTATGAGGTTATGGCCTGAATGAATTAAGAAATACTTAACCGGATAAACATGTAAGGTGGGACATGGGGGTTAAGTAGTTGCCTTGGGTGGCATGAGGAATCTAGTGGTTGCCTTTAGTGGCATTTGAAATACGATTAGTAAGACTTAACCGAACACACATGTAAATGAACATGACTATGAGGGTTAAGTGGGATGTACTAGTGGACAAGCTTAGGTGGGTAGCTTGTGGGGGCCCATTTCAACCAGTATCCCAAACATATCTTTGTGGGCTCGACCCAAGTCGAGGACGGAACACGCATACTGGGCTTGACTATAAGAGGCCAAAACGGGGTAGCGGTGGCAACGCAAGTCCAACGGGTTTCATATGCGTGTGTGGACCCGGGCTGGTAGGTAAGACGTTGTTGCATCGTGTAGGTATAAGCCGTGCATTCTCAAGTTGTATCGGGTTTCCACTTTAGGGGAGTGATACACCCCACTGTGGGGCCAGCACGGGTATCTACGAGTAGGGAGCGGATCGAAAGTGGGTAGTGGGGTACACCTAGTGGAGATAGGGGCAGGCGGCACCTATGTAGTCAGCTAGGGGTACACGAAGCTATAATTTCTAAGTGAAGCAAATGGGATCGACCTTTAGGGTGACTGGTGTGGTGCAGTGTAGTAATTATTCGTTAGTATTAGGTGTGCCTTTAACGTTACCTTTAACATTATCTTTATCTGCTCTTCCATACCCAATAGTTCATAGGCATTTCCTTGTTTTCCAGCTTATGCCTTAGTCTATTTTGATAATAGTATTGTTAGAATTATCATACTCGCTAGACTTTATGTCTGACCCCCTCCATTTCTATCCTTTTTCCCCCTCCATGTCCTCAGGTTGGGCCCAGCTCTAGTGGAGTTTGATTGGATTGCTTTATCTCTCTTTTGGAAAGCTTGGACCGCTGAAGTAAAGTCCAGCTTGTTATCTTCTTTAATGGCTATTTATGTAATGGGGTTATGTATTTTGTTTTATCAAGACGGATACTGTACTTGACTCTGATTTATGGTTTTATGATGTAACAAACATGTTTAATTTCCGCTGCAATAAAATAAAGTTTTGGATTTCCAAGTACTACTTATTATCTATCTTGTTGTAATTTTTCTGTTCTATATTCACTTAAAACCTCCATGGAAGTTAATGCATTCCCTTTGTGAGTGACATTAATGGACGTGGGGTGTTACATATATTCACTTGGGATTCCACAGGAAGACTTGTCATTTGTGCTGATCGCTAATGAGTACGGGGATGTCTTTGACGAGGTCAAAGGGTGCCGCCGCATTGTGGGATTGAGTTTTGAATCAATTTAGTCGAGGGAGATAGACCAATCGTTATGCCTCTTAGGAGGATGGCGCCTAAGGAACAGTGAGAGTTGGAGGTGCAAGTTCTTGACCTCCTAGGGAAGGGATTCATTTAGAGGAGTGTTTCTAAATGGGGTGCACCGGTCGTGTTTGCAACCAAGGAGGATGACTCGTTAAGGCTACGTGTGGACTATCGTGAACTGAATAAGGTGAATAAGAAGAAAAAATATCCATTTCCAAGGGTATATGACTTGTTCCATCAGCTTCACGAAGCCAAAGTGTTTTTTCAAATGGATTTTGCAATGGGATTTCACCAGTTAAGGGTAGCAAAGGATAGTGTTCCAAAGACTGCTTTTAGGACACCATTCAGGTTTTTCGAATGGTTAGTGATGCCAATTGGGTTTACTAATGCACCAACATATTTCGTGGATCTGATGAATAGAATATTCATAGATCAGTTGAACAAGTTCGTGCTTGTATTCATGGATGACATTCTGGTTTATTCTCAGAATGAGGAAGAACACAAGAAACACTTGAGGGTTTTGTTAGAGATCTTGTGAAAGCATCAGCTGAGAACTAAGTTTTCGAAGTGTCACTTATGGAAAAGTGAAGTGAGGTACTTAGGCCATATTGTCTCTGGAAATGGATAGCGGTTGATCCCACTAAAGTGGCAGCGATCCAGGATTGGGGTAGACCCAAGAATGCGATGAATGTTCTGAGTTTTCTTGGGTTGGCTGGTTATTACCTATGGTTTATCAAGGATTTCTCCAAGGTAGATGCATCGTTGACATGATTAACGAGAAGAACCAAGCATTCACATGGGATGCAAAGTTTGAGCAAGCATTTGGAATCCTGAAGGAGAGACTGATGAGTGCTCATGTGTTGACCATTTCGATTGGGAATGAAGAGATGGTGGCATATACTGATGCATGTGGTGCTGGACTTGGAGTGGTACTGATGCAAAAGGATATGGTTGTGGCATACATGAGTCGATTGCTAAAGCCGCATGAGAAGAATTACCCAACTCATGATTTGGAGTTGGCGGCGATTGTATTTGCTCTTAAGATGTGGAGACATTACCTATTGGGAGTTCGATTAGAGTTGTTTACGGATCATAAGTTGTTGAAGTATCTTTTCTCTCAAAAGGATTTGAATCTTCGATAGCAAAGGTGGCTAAAGTTTCTGGCACCGTACGATTTCGATGTAGCCAATACTCATGGTAAAGGTAACACGGCCGCAGATGCATCGAGTAGAAGACACGCAAGTTTGGGGGTGATGTTTTCGGAATGGAAGAGGCTCAAGTATTTGGCAAGGTTCGATTTCAGGCCAAGGTGTGAGTTGGAACCTGAAATGTTGGCAAGCATATCGATAATACCTACTCTTATTGAAAGGACTGGCGAACGTCAAAAGAGAGATTCGAAGCTTGTCAAGTTTGTCCAGAAGCTAGAACCAGAAGATAAAGAGTTCGAAGTCGACCGAGAAGGTTGGCTTCGGAAGTATGGGCAACTGGTTGTTCCTGATATTGATGGATTGAGAGATGAGGTTGTTAAGGAATGTCATCACTCGAAGCTAACGATTCATCCCGATGGTAATAAGATGTATCAGGACATGAAGCAAGTCTGCTACTGGGAGGGGATGAGGCGAGATATTGGAAAGTTCATTTCCAAATGCATGAACTGTCAGTTAGTGAAAGCTGAACAGAAGAAACCGAGTGGTTTGCTTCATCTATTGGAAATTCCTACGTGGAAGTGGGAACAAATATCGATGGATTACCTTGAACTAGGGAAAGAAATGAAGGGTTTTGGGTCATCATAGATCGCTTGACCAAAAGTGCAAGGTTCATTCCTATCAAGTTGACTAGGATGGCGTGGAAGTTGGTTGAACTTTATGTGAAGTGGATAGTTCGATTCCATGGTATCTCGAAGAGCATAGTGAGTGACCGAGATCCATTATTTACGAGTGGATTTTGGAAGATTTTGCAAGAAGATTTGGGAGCTGAACTGTGTTTAAGTACGGCTCACCATCCCCAAACTGATGGTCAGATCGAGAGAATTAATCGAGTTTTGGAAGATCTCCTGAGGGCTTGTGTGTTAGATTTCGGAGAATCATGGGAATACCATCTACATTTAGTGGAGTTTGCATATAATAATAACTACTAGTCTAGCATAGGGATGGCACCATACGAGGCATTGTATGGGAGGCCATGTAATTCTCCAACTTGTTGATTAGAAAGTAGAGATAAGTTGGTACTTGGGCCAGAAATGATTAGAGAAACCTCGGATTGTATCGAGATCATTCGACAACGAATGAATGTAGCCAAAGATCATCAGAAGGGTTTCGTCAAAAAATGTCGTAAGGATTTGGAGTTCGACGTAGGTGATATGGTTTTCTTGAAGGTTTCACCATTGAAGCATATGGTTAGTTTCGGAAAGAAAGGAAAGTTAGCTCCTAGGTTCGTTGAACCATTTCCGATAGTCGAGCGAATTGGAAAGCTCGCATATAGGTTGGAGTTACCCGAGAAGATGTCGAGTGTGCATAATGATTTCCATGCGTCGTTTCTACGGAAGTTCGTTCATGATTCGAATGTGGCGGAATCGCCAGAGCAGTATGAAGACCTAGAAGTGGGAACCGTAGTTGCGAAACCTCGAAATCCACTTCGTGTTGTGGGAAATGATACAAAATAGCTTAGGAGGAAGACGGTTAAGCTAGTCAACGTACAATGGAGTGAATATGGCGACGATTGTACATGGGAGATAGTAGAGAGTATGAAGGTGACTCATCCAAAACTCTTCGTGGCTAGGACCCTTTGAGATGGTATCATTATTATACTATTGTATCTTGTTGATTGTTTGATAGAATTTTACATGCTAGGATAAGGCTATAGATGCATGGCTTGATGGTTGCGAGTTTGGATGATTGAATTGGCTTCTCATGGATGATAGGCATGCATAACTATTGTGGTGGCTTAAGTTTGCTTGGAATTTCAGTGGCGAATTTCCTAAAAGGGAGAATGTTACAGCCCGCATTTAACGTATCAGAAAATATTTTTATTTTATTCCCTGAGGGTTGGATCATTCTCATATTTTAATATGTTGTTTATGGGGATGTGAGATATATCCAAAAAAATTATCGATTTTGTTTGTGACCATTTTTCCCCTATCATTCTTGTAAATGACATAACTTTTGACTCAGGTCGAATCATAGGGAGAAACCTGTGGCATTGGAAATGAAATGATGATTGCCTTTCCGTAGAGTGGTTACATCAAAAATTTGGCTCAGCATTTTGGGAGGAATTGCTGTTTTAAGGTTTAACAGTTGGCAGTTCAGTTTTTAAGCCATAATGGGCTGATTTGGAGGGGCCCATTAGTGGGCTGGTGGAAGGGTATAAATAGGGGGAGGGAGGTATGAGAAATGGTTTAGTTTCTCTATTCTCTCATTTGGAGGCCTTGTGTTCCTCCTTCCTCTAACACATTTCCACCATTAAAAATCAAAATCTAAGGAGGAAAATCATCGATCTGCACCATTTTAGGCTAAATCTACATCAATTGAAGCGGGAATTCATTGGATCAAGGGGTTTGGTTCGAATTGCTTGCTGTCTGGAATATTATTACATTGATTTTTTCTTAATTGGGAGAATCAGTGAGTCTACATCTCTCACATGGATTCAATGAAGTATATGAATGTTTGATCATGTTTTTCATCATAATCAAGTGTTTTACCAGAGATCTATATCATTATAAGTTCATTTTCATATGAATCACCTTATAATCTCATTTAGTAAGTTTAAATCCATGATTCCATGATATTTCTATGCTATTCCATTTCATTATGCAAGTTAGATCTATAATTTTGTTCACATGATCAACTATCATGATTTTGGAGTGATTTGCATTATTTTGACAAAAATAGTCTTATTCATGTTATTGGTGATTTCATATCATATTTGTGGTCGCATTCGACGATCTGGACAAGTTGGTTTCATCAAGTTTATCATTTGGGGGAATTCTGGTTGAAATCGGAGTTGAAATGTAGAACTGTAGGTTTTGGGTCGCACGTATGGGTCGGTCGGGCACCATAGTGTGGATTTCTTGGGAAACAAGACAAAAGAGGATCGTTCGAGCGAGCCTGGGGGAAAGAGGTTCGAGTGAGCGAGCCTGGATTAGTCTCATTTTTGAGTCAAGAAAAAGGAAAAGGGTCTGTCATGCAAATGTGACCGGGTCGTTCAAGCCAAGGAGAGAACTGGGGTCGGTCGTTTGCCCAAAATGGTTCGGGTTGGTTGTGGTGACAAAGCCTTGTCGTTCTAGTTGGGTTGAGCGGGTCATGGTCGACCGAGCGAGCCTACAGGTTGAATGATAGGGTCGGTCGAGCGAGCCTATAGGTTGAGATATGGTTCGGTCGCTCGCACTCCCAGGGGTCGGTCGTGCTCCCAGAGATCGGTCGATCGATGAAAAATGAAGAGTTTGGCATCACTTCTAAATGTCGCGGCGAATGGCATAGGTGCTGTTGTTTATTTCTCTAGCAAATGGATGTGGAGCTATGGATTGATTTGGACCTCATGATTGATGTTTCTTTGGTTCGGGGTTGATGATAACTTCGAGGAGAATCCAAGTGGGAATATTCGAAGTGTTGAATGTGTTCGTTGTTCAGTGTAGAACAACGAAAAAGGAGGCAACTAAAAGGTCGTGAGTTGGTGAAGAATGGTTGCTTGAGCTATGAAAAGTCATCGAGTTTGATCACTATAGATGAGGAGGCTGAGAGATTATCGTTGTTGTAAGTTCTTGTAGGCTCAAAGAAGGCGTACGATGGGAGAACCCAAAAAGACCGGTTGTAGGTCGAGTACCCTAGGTATCGCTGAAAGTCCTAGTTGTCATGGTTGGAGATACATACGTATCGTTCAAAGGCATACGGAGTTTATGCTAGAACTAGGGTTACCATTAGCTCTTGATGTATGGCAAGGTTGGCCATCATACGATTAACGATGGTTTAAGAGTAGGATTGGCGGGGATAGCAAGAATCCGTCATGGATGATTGTTGTTCTGTTTGTATAGTCTCACGCATGTTATCCAACATAAAAGGAGATATTCCTTTGGTGCTTTTCTGATACTGGTTTAGGCCTGTGGGGTTCATGCTTAAGGGATGTTGAATTCGATTAGGATGATTTATATGATATATATATATATATGTATGTATGTATGTATGTATAATCTGGATTTAATGAGTGATTTTCGCTGGTTGAATGGGTGTTCTGGTTTCCACGGATGAATGGTTGAATTTTTTATCGTAAAGGCTATCACTGTCCAATGTGGGGAAGATAGTGTCGATGTCTTTTCTAGTGTTGTGGGTAGATTAGTATGTTTATCTATTCATCCTCATGTACTTTATTGTTGAAGTTTGTTAGCTGTTTTATTGCTCACTGAGACTGTTGTCTGACTCAAGGTTTTATGTTTTCTCTTGTTACCTTGGGATGTTCATCTGGTTGTGGATGGGTATACTAAGCAGCAGGTGATAGGTAATTAGTGAGGATGATGCTACTGTGTGAAGGCGAGCAGGAGGCTGGCGTATTACTTTTACTACTATCTAGTATTTCTGTTTCCATTGTTCGAGTTGCTATATGAGTGTTGTAGTGTGGCCTTATGTACATACTTGATATTTCCTACGAAGTTGGGATAATCTTTCAGGATTAAAGTTTGCTATATGATGCTTCACTACTATTACCTATTGTATATGTTCTATTATATTTTATCCTTGCGCTGTGAGTTTCATGACAGGTTCTGCCTGAGTTTACCTACTCTGATGATTGTCCGTAGCAGCCTAGCACACCTTTTAGTGCATTATTCCTCTTGATTAGTGCAGGGGTTATGGGCAGTCGTCATAGATTTGATTGATTAAATCTTAGTGGTCCATTTGATAATAATTATAAATAAGTTCTTATATAAACAACCTTCATTGGGCTCTCCTATAGGGGGGCGATCGACCGGGGCGGTCGACACTCCTCCTAGAGGGGCGATTGACCCCTCTTTTGGGGTCAAGCCTGTGAGACAATCATCTTATTTACATTCCTTTTTGTTAATATCTTATTAATTCTGATTGATTGCTTTCCCTATTTTAATTATTCTTGTCCGTATTGTATGTGAATGTATATACACAAGTTCGAATTCAAAAGAATTATTCTTTTTCATGCTTATCCAATTAATATATTGCACGTTTGTATATTTATTTATTTGAAATTCAAACTTTGTATGCTAATACAAATGCACAACTTGAGTTATTAATAACTTTTGCATACGGACTTCGATTTTAGTAAATAAAATATGAAAACAGATCAAAATCTCGCCACGAAAGCAACTATAATAGTTTTGTGGCCCAATTCCCAATTGTACTAAATTCAATTTTCAGTCCATTAACATATTATCAATAATTATTATATATTTTAAATTGAATTAACTTATGTCTAATTTAAGTATATTTTTTTGGGTGTTACGCACTTATAGTGTATTGTTTTTCTATTTATTTTTTATGCTTATCTACTGCTTTCTTTAATAGTAAAATATTTTTAAAAGTTTATTTTTTCCTTTTTACACCCATATTATTGCAACTTAATATAGAAATTGTAAAAGGGTCTTTTACAATTGCTAAAAAAGTTGAAAAAAGGTTTTTGCAACTATCAAATACAAAGCAGTTCCAAAAAAATCTTTTCCAACTGCCGAAAGCAGTTGTAAAAAAGTCATTTACACAAGTTAAAAGACAAAAGCAGTTGTAAAACATCTATTAAAAGCATTGGGAGTTGTTTTAAAAAAGCATTTGCAATTGTTAGAAGAATTAAAAAAAATATTTCTCTATTACAAATCTATATATTACTACTAGTGGGCAACAATTGTAATAGATTTATTATAACTGTTTTTAGCGGTTGTAAAAGAGTATTTTTTTTGTAGTGTACAAACATATGTGTAAATAATTAGGTAGACAAATATAAAAAAATCAAAAAGTAAGGTCTCCTACTATCAATAGGTATGTCGACATACCTACTTTGACCATGTCGGCACACTAACATGAATCAATGTATTCAAGTTTGGATTCAAATTTCAAACTTTACCACTAATTTCTCACCAACTTCTATGACACTAGTAAACACCTTTTTGACTATAGAATCCACCTATTCAATATTCATGTATGTATTTCATATCTACGCATTCAGTTAACTTCATTTCATATCTCATAACTCTCTTTATACACACCTCTTTAAAACTATCATCATGGGCTTCCTTATACTCAACTCTAAAAACTATGAGGTTGTTAAGGCCACTAAAGCCTTCCTCTTTCATGATCAAGAAGCTATTCAAAATTATATTTCTTATTTGTACTTTATAAAAGTTTATCTCAGAAGACTTGCGGTTTTCTTCGGTATTCCATCTTAAGAAGCCAGTTCATTTTTTAATGATCGTGGTTGTCTTTACTTAGTTGATTCTCTTTAAAATTATTTTGGATGTTATCCATATCTTGTTAAAATGTTTTATGCAAATTTACAATGAAATTTTTATGAAGGGAATGAAGGTGAAATTTTGATTAATGTCAAAGGGACACAAATCGTTTAGAATTGTGAAGTTTTGGGTGGTATATTAAATTGCAAATTTAGCAGTATAGATCTTTCTACATTACAAATAGACCAACATGATAGAGAAACCAATCATCATCTTTTTGAAAATGACGAACACTAATATTTTGTCAATCACTATTTTTGTCTAAAGGCAATAATAGTTACTTATTTTACAACAAACCGTCACATCTAGATCAAGAAGTTACAATAACCCAACATCTAATGTATGAAAAGCTCATTCCCTCCTTTTGGTCAATACAATATCATTTGGGCACAAGTTATTTTGTATGAACATCATAAAAAGCATCTTTCAACTTGTGAAAATTTTCATTTTGATGGTGTTTATCTTTCAAATATCTTTACTTTGTTTGGGCTTGATTTCAAAGGAGAAGAATTTGTTCAAATTTTTTTTTTCACTCAAGCCAATATTGCTTTAATGCAAATTCCTTTAATTTTTGTTCTTTATGAAACATTTACCAAAAAAAGGCAAGATTATCTTTCTAGGAAGGGGGTGGAAATGGAAGAAGAAGAAGGAGAAGGCATAGAAAAGAAGAGGAGGAAGAAGAAAAGAAAGAGAAGGATAGTTCTTTGGAGAGTATTAAAACAACAAAGCTTTACTTACGAGTCAAAAGAAAATTGGTGAAAATTGAAACACGCTTAAGAAGTCTGTTACTACAAAAATTACCTTAGCACGGGCTAACGGCACAAGGATGTTGAATGAATATAAGGAAAGGATGAAGAATCCGGATGCAACACAGGCCGACACCCCCTTTGAAAAGAAGCGGCCCGAAGCCTACAGGGCACCAGCAAAACGTTTATCCGACATGGTGTACCTAACATCAATCAACCTACGTAACGCCAACACATCAGAAGAAGAGTATCGGGCCAGTGCATAAAGATGTCCTGTGACCGACTCCTGAAAAACGGCTGCATAATTGATGAAGGGGTTACCTTCGTAAGTAAAATAGATATCACTGGAGGCTACCCTCCGGGGAACCAAACCGAAAGTATAAACCAAGAAACCAAACCGGAAGTATAAACTAAGACTCAAGCAAGGATACAGACTACTCGTATTAATCCACATAGCACCTGAACCATCAACGGTTCTACATCGGCGGATATACACGTACATCGTGAGGGCGGGCCCTTCTGAGTACCCGCGATAAAGCCGAAAGCCTACATCCGAAAACTTACGCCAAAGGACTGACACTTGGTGGCATCCACCGAGAAGGACAAAACGCCTTCGCAATCCGTCTCGGCAATAAACTCATTTCCACCTTAGGGAGGCCCAATTCACCCGGGACCCTTGCTTCGAAGACCATAACCAACACCACGAGGATAGCCGATAACCAGATGCCCGAGACCAAGGAAAAAAGCGGCCGATAGGAATCCATTCAGGCCCAACAACCTACTGATAGAAGGACCCCGGATTCTCTATAAATAGGACCCCAAGAGCTTCATAAAGGGTGACACACTTTTTATTTCTCAATTTAGTTCTTTCCTTCTTAAGAGGAGCAAATCATCAATTCTTGTAATATATCTACAAATTATGAATGGAGAATGTCGAGCCTCATGCATCTTACTATTCAATAACCTTGTTATGCCATAGTGATGAAATAGGGTGTTAACACTAACCTTTCTGATGAGGGGATCAACAAAGGCGCCTCGGTGGTGGAGGAAGAGGGCATTGTGGAAACATAAAGTCACCTTCTCCTCGCCCTAATGGTCCGCCATGATTGGTCCATATTCTCATGCCGAGCCTAACGCTTCACGTACATTGATGTAAGAAGATCATCTATGAATTCCTAATCCGATCTCTATCGTGATTCGGGCCCCTCTCTTGAGCGGATCTGACATGGAAGGATCGTCGGAGTTAACGAATGTTGCGATGCCTTCGTCCTTGAACTCGAGGGAAACGTTAGCCTAGTTTCTTCTTATTGTAGTACATAATGTCATCGTCATGGCTTAGAAAATCATCAATTGCATGTACACACTCCTTACATACTGTAATCGGGTGTTGACAAAATATGTCATTAACATTTTGGTGCTAGAAGGAGGGTTTGAACCTCCGACCTTATGGTTAATTTTTTTAAATTAATTTGGTGAATTTATTATTCCATGGTAGGAAATATGAAGTCGAAAAGATTGTAGGAACGAAACAAAGAGCTAGATCCCAATGCCACCCTTGAAAGAGATGAGGGCCCAGCACTTAACCCAAATAATAACGAGAAAAAAGCCACGCCCAGTCCACAACAACCACCAGACTCAAACGCCATGGAAGATAATGTCGCAAGAATCTTGGTCTTGGAAAGGCAACCTCAAGAAATGCAAGCTCAAGTCAACGCTGTCCATACACAAAAGTCCTCAAGGCTCACTAGATCTAGTCAGAGAGAGGCGAATGAATCTCCAAAAAGGAAGGCTCCCGTTCAACAGTCAAATGCAAAAGGGAAGCCTAAGGAAACTTCTTTCAAGAAAAAGAAGTCTCATCCGATAGAAGTATGCGAGCACGAACAGTCTGGGAGCTCCAAATCCAAAGGCTACTGTCCCAAAAGAGGAAACTATGACAACACGGAGGCTTACATCAAAGATCTCACTCAGAATATCGTCAAGGACTTGATGGGAAGAAAGGGGAAGAGAACCCAAGATGACAGGGTTAATGGCAACGAAAGAGTAGCACCGTTCATCGACGAGATTATGAACACCATAATACCATCAAGAGTCAAAGTTCCGACCATAAAATATCTTAGAATGACTGACCCCGACGATCATCTGATAGCTTTTGATAGACATATGGATCTTTACAATGCTTCTGGAGCCGTCAGGTGTTGCCACTTCCCTGTTACCATCCAAGGGGCAGCGGCGAAATGGTATCGCCATTATAGGGAAGACACCATTTACTCATGGAAACAATTCTCCTGCGAATTCTCCACGCAGTTCTGCATCTGCAAAGATCCAACCGTAGACTATACAGTCATCGCCAACATCAAACGGAGGCAAGGGGAGTCTCTCGGGGACTATCTGAAAAGGTTCAACATCGAGTCCTTAAAGGCCAAGGATATGAATGACCGCGTTAAGCTAATCGCTGTACACTCAGTGTTGATTGAGAACACCCCCTTCTGGAAGGTGTTGTATATCCACGGCTGCAAAGATTTGCAAGATTTTCGTTTCCAAGCTGACAAGTTTATCCACATGGATGAACTATACTTCACAAAGAGGAAGTTCGGGCCTCGAGGGGAAGGAGGAAGGCTGAACTTCGTACGAAAGCTCCCAGAAGGAAATCAGAAGAGGTCGAGGAGGGAAGACTCCAACACCTACTTGGTTGCCTTGAACAAGCCCATCTCGTATGTGGATGCTGTTGCAAAAGAAAGGGTCAATAACTTCCTCGTCTCATTCAAAGCCAAAAATTGCCTCAAACCTCATACCGATGGTAAATATTGCGAGTTCCACAAAACCAATAGGCATAAGACCGCTGTGTGCAAGGTATTGGATGGGATTATCCAGAAACTGATTCGAGAGCGACACCTAAAGGAATTTATCTCAAACAAAACAATATTATCTCAACGTGCAGTAGTATAGCAGAAGGTGTCGATAAATATGATAGAAGTTTCTATGGGGGAGAGCAACCTAGATTTGGGGCCACCTGTAAACCGAATCAATGTGATCCATGGGGGCCACACCCCACCGGAAGCAGTCCGAAGGCCAGAAACCAATACATGAAGGAGGCCTTGGAGTGAATCTTCTCCATCCAAGAAGAACAATTGTTGAAGAGCATGCGTTATGCCTTCAACATGCATAACCTCCTGGTCTCTTTGGAAGAAATGAAGAAAGGAGTCTGTCACCCACATAACGACCCCCTTATGATAACGATGCAGATAGGGCTTTTGGTAGTTTCTAAAATCTTGGTGGAATACCGGAAGCGCTGTCAATGTCATCTTCAAGCACGCCTTATATCAGATGGAAATTTCCGAAAAGAAACTGGAGCCTAGAAACTAGCCAATCTTCGGATTCAACAACAAGGGGTCAACTCCAGTGGGTCAAATCAACCATCTGGTTCAAGTGGGGTTGTCCCCTCTCCACAGGACTTTCGAAACTCTCTTTATTGTGATTGATCAGCTGTCCTATTACAATGCCTTCTTTGGATGACCGACTTTAGAGGAGATGGATGCTTCTGTTTCTCCCAAATATCTCATGTTAAAATTTCTGACCAAACAGGGATGGGGTACCATCATGGGAGAACAGTTTAGCTCCCGCGATTTGTATTTCGCGATGGTTGAAAAATACAAAAGGGAGTATTCTTCATATTTTTATTCTTCCACTGTTCTTATGCCTTCGGATAAGGGATTCTTATGTCCCTCATTCGAAGCTAAGATAAAAATAAATAAGGCTGACAAACGCACTAATGGTAGGTACACTTCTTTGAAAAGAAAGAGGAAAAGGTCCGATGAGGTAAACTCGACTGAAGAAGGAGAGAGCATCATAGATTTGGAATCTAGAAGGGACATCGAAAGAATAAAACCAATAGAAGAAGTAGAAGAAGTAAACATTGATTCGAAAGATAAATCGAAGGTCATCAACATAGGAAAAAGGTCAATGGAACCCCTCCGAAGCGACTTAATCCGTTTCCTACAGCTCAACAAAGAAGTTTTCACCTAGACCCGTTCAGACATGATTGGTATCGACCCTTCAATTATGAGCCACGCCTTAAACATTGACCCTTCAGTAACCTCGGTCCGGCACAAGAAGAGCGTGACGGCCCGCCCCGCACCAACCGACATTTCCTCCAAAAGTGCGTTGTACACATGTCCAGTTAGCACGCGACGGTCGTCAGAAAGAAAGGAAGAAGACGAAGAATCAACGAAGAACCTGTAGAATGTCTCACAGTGCATGGAACAAAATATAATAACAACATACTTGACATAAAACAGGTGAGACAGTGTATAAGCTGAAACAAACTACCATAGCAGCGGAAAATCCAAAGTACAGCTTATGATCCAAAGCCAACATTATTACAACTTTTAAAAACTGTCTCAAAAAGCTAAACAAGAAAGGTACACTACTAATGCCCAAAGTAGTGACCAGCAACGACACAGGGAGAATATCTATATATATCATACGTGAAAGCCTCCTGCTCGCCTCCGAATCCGCTACTCGTGCATCACCAGCTAACCTGTCTCTAGTCTGCTCGTGAGAGCACCCAGAGTAATAAGAAGAGACATAAAACTCTGGGTCAGACAAAAAGTCTGGTATGAGTGATAAGCAGCAAAACAGAACAATAACAAGTATACTAAACCATACATGAACCTGGACCTACAACCAAAGAGTTAGCACTACATACTGTACAATACTCCATGGTGCCACTACATACGGTGTAAAGAATCCGGGGGTGGGGGTGTGCATGTCATAATGATGGCAAACAATCAAGCATAGCAACCATCCTCACATCTCTCACTCAGTGCGTAAAGTATACGATATCCACCACTTCGATCACCCAATACTTTTCTATGATCACTCTGCCCCATGAAGTCACAACGGTCTCACTGCACTGATCCATAGCCACTAATCCTTCGCTATGTCCACTTTGCCCCATGGAGTTGTACAAACCCCACTGCACTGGCTCATAGCCTTACTAATCCTTTACTATGTCCACTCTGCCCCATGGAGTCACAATGGCTCCACTGCACTGGCTCATAGTCTTACTACGATCACTTTGCCCCTCGAGTCATAGTGACTCTACTGCACTGATACGTAGTCCTGCTACGATCACTTTGCCCCTCGAGTCGTAATGACTCTACAGCACTTATACGTAGCCCATCATTCCTTTTTAGTGGTGAATCGAAGTTATGAACGTCGACAACTCCTTAGCACACGTCCCGCAGCAAAGCCCAACCATGAAGTGAACTCATTGGTTCCCAACTGGATCCTGAGCTCTAACTTCCATTTGGATTACCTTTGCATCTCGGGTTTTTGGTCATCACTGGATCGGTTCGGATCTCCTCCTAGCCATCGGTTCGGTTCGGGTAGGTACACCACAGTTCAGTCCTGATTGCTCCAGTTACTAGTCATCGGTTCGGTTCGGGTCCTCCATGTCACATCGGTTCGGTTCGGGTCCTCCATGTCACTTCGGTTCGGGTCCTCCATGTTACTTCGGTTCGGTCGGTTACCTTTCTTCCTTCCGTCCCTGGCTTGATCTTCTGGTCCGATCCAATCCCCATCCCTATTCCCATCCGCTCCGATCCGATCCCAATTCAACCACAGTTGTAACACCCCGTAATTCTGCGACATTAAGATTCTCAAATTAAAGTATAATTAATTTTTAAAAGAAAAATTAAAAGAAAAATATCCATGCAGTTGTTTAATTTAAGTATTGTAACTAACATGAAAAAGAGAAGTAAGGAGAGAACAATAATTATTATTGTTCTAAGACTTATTAACAAAAGCCTCTGTAGCTCAGTTGGTTAAGGCATTGGATTTGTAGCATGGAGGTCGGGGGTTCGAACCCCGGCGGCGGCATAATTTTTTTATCTTTGTTTTAGAGAGGGCCAACTGAACATGCAAATATATGTACGTATACAAATTCAAAATTTGAAAGGATAAGAACGTACATATAAGGAAATAAAGAATATATATATATATATACATATGAGAATATAAATATATATATATGCAAAAATATATGTATACGAAAGATAAAATTCAAGATAAGGCTACAGTCAATGAAATATGGCAACATCATTTGAATTTTGAAAATAAAATGAAAGTTGTGCGTATATATATATGCGTAAAATGGTCGTTAGAGGAATTGTATACATATAAGAATATTTCATGTGAATAAAACAGTTAAATAAATTCCAGAAATTCAAAAGTTTGTAAATCAAACTTTTACGCCAAAATAGCTTGTGGGACCCAATGCTGACTCAGCACTGCGTGTATGATAAGGTTTGGCTAGATTCATCTACGTACCTGGACTATTTTCTTAACTAGGTTCAATGCTGACTCAGCGCTGCGTGTACGATAAGGTCTTGAGCAGCTATATAAACAGCCCTAGTCTTCATTCTCTTTGCACCAATTCTCTTCTATCCTTATGCTGCTAAGATTCATGGCCTCTTCCCCTCTTCTAAATTTTCTTAAATAAATAAAATAAAATATGATTCAAGACGAGGAGATGCTGCTAAAAGACTTTTAAGGAAGGATTCAAATCAAAGTTTCAAGTGAAGAATTCAAAGGCTAGCTCAAACAAGTTTCAAGCAACGACGCACGAATCATAGCCACGCTTTCCTTCTTTTCTAGATCTATTTTCTGTAAGTTGGTTATTTCTAGATCTGAATATTTTGTTTTATTTGTGACATGAAATTAAAGGAATAAAGGAATATGCCAAATCTCTCTCTCTCTCTCTCTCTCTCTCTCTTCGAATCTGTGTTTATACTCTTGGACTGAATTAAGAACTGTTATGATTCGAGGACAAATAAGACTGTAACCGTGACTATGACTATAGAACTGTGGCCTTTGAAAGCATATGCCTTTGGACTATGACATAAGCCTTTGATTTTGGGACATATAAACATTGCCTATGGCAATGACTTAGGACTATGGGAATTATTTTCCCTTTTGGACTATGAACATCGCCTATATTGCCTATGACCATGGACATTACTTATGACTAAGAACATAAGCCTTTGAATTAGACATAAACTATTGCTTATGACATAATGAGGACAATTGTGATTTTGACACCTATGATTCATGATTAGGAAAATATTGCTTTAGTTTGGTGATTGTGAAATTGGGTCTAAACCCAATTATTTATTCTACCTGTTCCTTGGTTTTTTCTTTGGTTTTAAGACAGTGGGAATTTACCTATTAAGTTAGGTCTACCCACGTTCTTGAACCTATTTTGCCCATTCTTTGGTTTTAAGACAGTGGGAATTTACCTATTTAGTTAGGTCTACCCATATTCTTGAACCTACATTGTTATCCAAACCTTTTTATGTCAATTATTCCTTCTTGTCATTTTGATTCATTCCCTTTTTATCTACGAATCTAGATTTATTTATAATCTAGGTTGAATCACGATTATTCGAACGGTGGGAATGCGATTTGGGGAAAAACATGGAAATGAATATGAACGTAATTGTAAACTGGGAAATTGGCATAATTTGGAATATGTATTATGACATGCATATTAAAATGAAAACGGGGAAATTTGACATGGATTAGGGAATATGTGATTTTGACATATTAAATTTAGCGTTAGTAAGTAAGCTAAATTTTAGGCATAAAATGTAAACTAGAAAAATAATTCTAGTTTTGCCATAAATTGTGAATTAGGATGTTAAACCAAGATTGGGTTAATTAAGGTTGATTTGGAATAAGTATATTAGCACAATTTTGAATTTATTCATAATTGTGAGCAATTGTCATGTTTAGAATAAATTATGGTTAGCGACACTAAATTTGGTATAATTTACATACCAAAAAGTATAAATATGATAAATAAGAGAGAATGGGCCATAATAATAAATGTGACAATGTACATTAAAAGAGTAGTAATGAAATAAGTAAATTAGGAGTAATTTACTTATAGAATTCGTCATAAATGTTAAATTGTTCATTTACCACAAAATATGTAACTTGGTTAAGTTTTGGCCATAAATTATAAACTAAGATATTTAATCTAGTTTCGGCAATGAAATAGGAAATGGCCTAAACTGCATGTTGGGTTAGGACTTGGGCCTAGAATATAAGTATACTAGTAGGCTTGACAAATAAATATAGGCCAAATTTGTCTAAAAAGGGGAAATGGGCTTTTGAAATAAATTGTTAACAATTTATAAACAAAAGAAAAGTATTTTGATAACATCCCTTTTTGTAACACATAGACCAGAAGGTTCTAGGGTGACAGAGAGGATAGTGTCTAGGCTTGGGTTTGGAAAATACAAGTTTCCTGCCCTCCCTGGCTATCCCTAACTGATCCGAAGGACGGGATGGTTGTTTTCAAAACCAGATTTGGAAATTAATCAAAAACCCTTTGAACTTAGAAAACATGAATATGCCTAACCCGAGGTTAGACTGAGTTGCGGTGTAAACCTGCCCGGAACCGACCGGCACATCCAGTAACCGCAGCAATATCTGTCTAATGTGAGAGGTTGCGGCTTTAATTTATTAATTAAAGCTAGAACAAGAATGGGAGAGTTAAGTCCATAGGAACACTTAACCAACCTAACACGGTTAAGCTAGAATCGGAAGGTTAAGGAACACTTAACCAACTTAGCACAGTTAAAGCTAGAATGGGAGGGTTAAGTCCATGGGAATACTTAGCCAATTTAACATGTTAATTAGACTAGAGGTTGGGGTGAAGTAATACACTTAGCCAAATTAATATGTTAGCTGGACTAGACCATAGGGTTAAGTAAACTTGAATGCTTAACCATCAGAATATGATAAATGAATAGGGTTAAGTAAAAAGCATAAAGGGATAACACTTAACCAGTGTAATAGGAAGAGGGTTAAGATAGCTTCAATCGACTAAAGACACTTAACCAACCCAACCTGGCGAGAAAGAAAACTAAATAGTAAACCTCAGTTGAAAAAGGGACTAAGTAGTAAAACTTAGTTAAGAAAACAAGGAATTTGGAAACTAAGTGGTAAACCTTAGTTAGTAGAACTAAGTAGTAATTCTTAGTATAACACGAAGAAGCGGACATCCATCTGGTTTTAAGAAGGCTCCAACGAATTGGGTTACGAAGCCCGAGGCTTCGAGGGGACGTGAGGGTACCCTTGGTATCCCTCTGTGAGGCTGCAGATGATCATCCTGGGCTCACAGAGGTTAAGGTCTGCGTTAGAAGAACCGAGGGTATGCCTTGGTTGCAATATATATATGTGGCAACCTAAAGACTAGGATGGACCAGCGTGATTCGGCGAGAAGACGGTAGCCATGTGATAGCAACTCGTCGTCTACCATCCATCTTGAGTCAATCGAGATACGTGAAGCGGAAAGGCGGAGAACTCCAAAAGACCATATACTTGCTATCTAGTTATGGTTGCGGATGGCCATAGGATAGTGGGGCACCGGGGGCCGGCGTATAGTTCTCATTTTACAAGGTGTGCCTTTCATTAGTTGAGGGAGGGGTCAAGTGGGACCATAGCCACTGGAATAAAAACAGACCTTAGCATCTGCATCGGCAGATATCCGAAAGCTCCCGACCGAGTTCTGTATTCCTTGATTTGCCCTGTCACAGGACTCGGATCGCACATTACAGGACATGTGCATCTAGACAAGCGATAACGATTCGCGATACATGCGTGGGGAAGCCTAGGAGCATATACCACTCTAGGTAGTGTGTCCTAGACTTGGGGGCATTGTTCGACAGGTAGCGTAATCCCTAGTTGGACTAGGTGGCATAAACCCTGAACTCGAAAAGCGTTCAGCAGATAGCGTAAAACTATAGTTAAATCTAAGAAGCACTTGATAGAAAACCCTAGACTAGATCTAGGTAATAAATAATAAATGTATGCCTGAAGACAATGGAAACTACAGGGGTTGGGATCACGTTATCGTTACTAGTTGAACACTAGTTAGGTGGTGCAGAGATATAGAAACCAGTATAACAAGGAAATAGCGAAGCTGCGAAAGTATTAGAGCATATCCAGTCATCTTATCATATCTTGTGACTACCTTGTCTAATCTTGTTGACCTTATCGTCATGGTGTAATCTTGTATTCAGTTAATTCATGTCGTTTTGTTTTTCCATATTCACATGCTAGAAGTTACTGAACTTACTCAGGCTTTATGTCTGACTCTGTTTTTCTTTCGTCTTCTTTTCTTCCGTTTCCCCCCCCCCCAGGTAGTTGAGGAGGGAATAGTATAACTCAGGATTAGACTGGACCGTTGCTCTTTCCCAGCTTGAAGATTTGACGAAGTTGTCTTTGGATTCTCTTCCAGATGCTATGGCTGGCTCTTGCTACATTGGGGAATATATAAATGTATTTTCATGCTTCTTTATTTTATAAAGACAGATGATACTCTGATATTGTAAAAGAATCTTGTATAGACTAAATTATCAATAAAGCAAAGTTCTATTTTCCACTGTTTAATAATTTGTCTGTCTTGTAATTTATCTGCATCTTTTACCCAAAATGCTCCACAGAACTTAGTGCATTCCCTTTGTGAGTGACACTAACGGACGTGGGCTGTTACACGTGGTATCAGAGCTGAAGGTTACCCGATCAGATAAAGGATATGAAAAATTATTTTCAAACGGTTTTAAAAGAAGTATTTTCAAAAGAAGAGATTTGTTTTAAAGGCATATTCCCCAAAGCCATACGCACTATCTTCTCTTCCTCTGTTTAAATTCTTGTCTCCTTCTTTTTTGAGTCTCTGGGGCTCCTGGCTTTCTGGGAGGTAACCTCATCGAAGGGCAAAGTAGTGCCCGGCTTCCATCCATAGTCGTAGTTGTTTCATCTACGGGCAGTTTTCTTTCAAAGCTTATAAGGTTTTCCGGACGATGGAGGCAGTTTTCGAGAGATTTGTCAACATGACTACACACGGAAGGGGATGAGGAGTTTGGCTAAGGAGCATAACCCTAGGATGAGGAATTCATGGATGTAGACTTAGCACACGAAGGAGGAAGAAATTATAAAACCTAAGACAAGAGGAAGTATCTTTACTAGGGTATGATAGGGCATATACTTAAGGACAAGGACAAGAACGAGGATGAGATTTTCAGAAGGACAAGTACATGCTTTCGCCACGAAGCATACCTAGGAGAAAGGTAGTTCGGTTGGAAGAGTCTAGTTTTCTGTTCGTGCTATTTCCTTAGGTTCTAGCGCTTCTCATTTGTTCATATCCACTTCCATAGTTGGGTCTCTGCACCAAAGTACTTGTATAGTAGAAAGATCCCACTAGAGTCTCAAATCCAATTGGTGGTCCGACCAGTTTATTTTTTTGTTAGTAGGGATTTGAGAATAGCTATCGAGTTTGCTTATATCATCTCACGTAGATCTTCTAAATTCGGGGGAGATATTCCTTGGGTGCTTGTCTGATATTGGTTTAGGCCTTTGGGGCTTGTACTTGAGGAATGTCGAGTTAGGTTTGGATGGTTTGCGTGAAAGATGAATAGTTGTGGCAGGTACTCTAAAAAGTACGGAGTGATCTTTTGACTCTCATAGTTATGGCGTGATGGATAAGCTAAGAGGGAGACCTCTAATCATCTTAGTACATATACTTGGCGCCGTGATTGACATCTGTTTATTTTGGAAATGGAGATCCGGAACTTCACAATCGTAAAGTTAAATTAGTTAAGATACAATGGAGTAAAGCTCAAGAAGGCTAGATAGTAGCGTCATACCCTTTTTCTTAAGGATGTATCCTTGATTTCTTTGTTTAGGAGCTTTGCGCATAATTGTTTCTCTCTTTCCAAAGTATATCACCTAGGTCGTATCTTCGATCCTTAGGTAGAAGCCAATGGATGTAAACATGTATTTGAAACATGTTATGGTTGATGGTTGCAAGTGGTTGCAAATGGTTGCTCGTGGATGCATATGCATACGTATTAGGCACTAGATCAAGTTCGGACGCTCTCATATTGCATTTACATATATGCATTTGTTTATAAGTTGAACTTGATATGATATCATATGGACGTTGCATATGGATGAATGGTTGTGCACGCATGTAGTATTTACATGACTGGGGATGTTTGCATGCATGATTGGACGCATGGCACTAACATGATTTGCATTAAGGAGGTCAACTGAATCAGTAGACCGCTTGATTTTGCATTAGATAGAGACATATACACACACTATGCATATGAACATGAAAGCATTAGAAATCTTTTAAGGACAATGAATGCCTGTGATTGAATGGTTGAGTAGATGGGTGATTGGATGGTAGGACACATTCTTCCTAACTTGAAGATTTCGGGGACGAAATCCTTTTAAGTGGGGGAGAATGTAACACCCCGTAATTCTGCGACATTAAGATTCTCAAATTAAAGTATAATTAATTTTTAAAAGAAAAATTAAAAGAAAAAGATCCATGCAGTTGTTTAATTTAAGTATTGTAACTAACATGAAAAAGAGAAGTAAGGAGAGAACAATAATTATTATTGTTCTAAGACTTATTAACAAAAGCCTCTGTAGCTCAGTTGGTTAAGACATTGGATTTGTAGCATGGAGGTCGGGGGTTCGAACCCCGGCGGCGGCATAATTTTTTATCTTTGTTTTAGAGAGGGCCAACTGAACATGCAAATATATGTACGTATACAAATTCAAAATTTGAAAGGATAAGAACGTACATATAAGGAAATAAAGAATATATATATATATACATATGAGAATATAAATATATATATATGCAAAAATATATGTATACGAAAGATAAAATTCAAGATAAGGCTACAGTCAATGAAATATGGCAACATCATTTGAATTTTGAAAATAAAATGAAAGTTGTGCGTATATATATATGCGTAAAATGGTCGTTAGAGGAATTGTATACATATAAGAATATTTCATGTGAATAAAACAGTTAAATAAATTCCAGAAATTCAAAAGTTTGTAAATCAAACTTTTACGCCAAAATAGCTTGTGGGACCCAATGCTGACTCAGCACTGCGTGTATGATAAGGTTTGGCTAGATTCATCTACGTACCTGGACTATTTTCTTAACTAGGTTCAATGCTGACTCAGCGCTGCGTGTACGATAAGGTCTTGAGCAGCTATATAAACAGCCCTAGTCTTCATTCTCTTTGCACCAATTCTCTTCTATCCTTATGCTGCTAAGATTCATGGCTTCTTCCCCTCTTCTAAATTTTCTTAAATAAATAAAATAAAATATGATTCAAGACGAGGAGATGCTTCTAAAAGACTTTTAAGGAGGGATTCAAATCAAAGTTTCAAGTGAAGAATTCAAAGGCTAGCTCAAACAAGTTTCAAGCAACGACGCACGAATCATAGCCACGCTTTCCTTCTTTTCTAGATCTATTTTCTGTAAGTTGGTTATTTCTAGATCTGAATATTTTGTTTTATTTGTGACATGAAATTAAAGGAATAAAGGAATATGCCAAATCTCTCTCTCTCTCTCTTCGAATCTGTGTTTATACTCTTGGACTGAATTAAGAACTGTTATGATTCGAGGACAAATAAGACTGTAACCGTGACTATGACTATAGAACTGTGGCCTTTGAAAGCATATGCCTTTGGACTATGACATAAGCCTTTGATTTTGGGACATATAAACATTGCCTATGGCAATGACTTAGGACTATGGGAATTATTTTCCCTTTTGGACTATGAACATTGCCTATATTGCCTATGACCATGGACATTACTTATGACTAAGAACATAAGCCTTTGAATTAGACATAAACTATTGCTTATGACATAATGAGGACAATTGTGATTTTGACACCTATGATTCATGATTAGGAAAATATTGCTTTAGTTTGGTGATTGTGAAATTGGGTCTAAACCCAATTATTTATTCTACCTGTTCCTTGGTTTTTTCTTTTGTTTTAAGACAGTGGGAATTTACCTATTAAGTTAGGTCTACCCACGTTCTTGAACCTATTTTGCCCATTCTTTGGTTTTAAGACAGTGGGAATTTACCTATTTAGTTAGGTCTACCCATATTCTTGAACCTACATTGTTATCCAAACCTTTTTATGTCAATTATTCCTTCTTGTCATTTTGATTCATTCCCTTTTTATCTACGAATCTAGATTTATTTATAATCTAGGTTGAATCACGATTATTCGAACGGTGGGAATGCGATTTGGGGAAAAACATGGAAATGAATATGAACGTAATTGTAAACTGGGAAATTGGCATAATTTGGAATATGTATTATGACATGCATATTAAAATGAAAACGGGGAAATTTGACATGGATTAGGGAATATGTGATTTTGACATATTAAATTTAGCGTTAGTAAGTAAGCTAAATTTTAGGCATAAAATGTAAACTAGAAAAATAATTCTAGTTTTGCCATAAATTGTGAATTAGGATGTTAAACCAAGATTGGGTTAATTAAGGTTGATTTGGAATAAGTATATTAGCACAATTTTGAATTTATTCATAATTGTGAGCAATTGTCATGTTTAGAATAAATTATGGTTAGCGACACTAAATTTGGTATAATTTACATACCAAAAAGTATAAATATGATAAATAAGAGAGAATGGGTCATAATAATAAATGTGACAATGTACATTAAAAGAGTAGTAATGAAATAAGTAAATTAGGAGTAATTTACTTATAGAATTCGTCATAAATGTTAAATTGTTCATTTACCACAAAATATGTAACTTGGTTAAGTTTTGGCCATAAATTATAAACTAAGATATTTAATCTAGTTTCGGCAATGAAATAGGAAATGGCCTAAACTGCATGTTGGGTTAGGACTTGGGCCTAGAATATAAGTATACTAGTAGGCTTGACAAATAAATATAGGCCAAATTTGTCTAAAAAGGGGAAATGGGCTTTTGAAATAAATTGTTAACAATTTATAAACAAAAGAAAAGTATTTTGATAACATCCCTTTTTGTAACACATAGACCAGAAGGTTCTAGGGTGACAGAGAGGATAGTGTCTAGGCTTGGGTTTGGAAAATACAAGTTTCCTGCCCTCCCTGGCTATCCCTAACTGATCCGAAGGACGGGATGGTTGTTTTCAAAACCAGATTTGGAAATTAATCAAAAACCCTTTGAACTTAGAAAACATGAATATGCCTAACCCGAGGTTAGACTGAGTTGCGGTGTAAACCTGCCCGGAACCGACCGGCACATCCAGTAACCGCAGCAATATCTGTCTAATGTGAGAGGTTGCGGCTTTAATTTATTAATTAAAGCTAGAACAAGAATGGGAGAGTTAAGTCCATAGGAACACTTAACCAACCTAACACGGTTAAGCTAGAATCGGAAGGTTAAGGAACACTTAACCAACTTAGCACAGTTAAAGCTAGAATGGGAGGGTTAAGTCCATGGGAATACTTAGCCAATTTAACATGTTAATTAGACTAGAGGTTGGGGTGAAGTAATACACTTAGCCAAATTAATATGTTAGCTGGACTAGACCATAGGGTTAAGTAAACTTGAATGCTTAACCATCAGAATATGATAAATGAATAGGGTTAAGTAAAAAGCATAAAGGGATAACACTTAACCAGTGTAATAGGAAGAGGGTTAAGATAGCTTCAATCGACTAAAGACACTTAACCAACCCAACCTGGCGAGAAAGAAAACTAAATAGTAAACCTCAGTTGAAAAAGGGACTAAGTAGTAAAACTTAGTTAAGAAAACAAGGAATTTGGAAACTAAGTGGTAAACCTTAGTTAGTAGAACTAAGTAGTAATTCTTAGTATAACACGAAGAAGCGGACATCCATCTGGTTTTAAGAAGGCTCCAACGAATTGGGTTACGAAGCCCGAGGCTTCGAGGGGACGTGAGGGTACCCTTGGTATCCCTCTGTGAGGATGCAGATGATCATCCTGGGCTCACAGAGGTTAAGGTCTGCGTTAGAAGAACCGAGGGTATGCCTTGGTTGCAATATATATATGTGGCAACCTAAAGACTAGGATGGACCAGCGTGATTCGGCGAGAAGACGGTAGCCATGTGATAGCAACTCGTCGTCTACCATCCATCTTGAGTCAATCGAGATACGTGAAGCGGAAAGGCGGAGAACTCCAAAAGACCATATACTTGCTATCTAGTTATGGTTGCGGATGGCCATAGGATAGTGGGGCACCGGGGGCCGGCGTATAGTTCTCATTTTACAAGGTGTGCCTTTCATTAGTTGAGGGAGGGGTCAAGTGGGACCATAGCCACTGGAATAAAAACAGACCTTAGCATCTGCATCGGCAGATATCCGAAAGCTCCCGACCGAGTTCTGTATTCCTTGATTTGCCCTGTCACAGGACTCGGATCGCACATTACAGGACATGTGCATCTAGACAAGCGATAACGATTCGCGATACATGCGTGGGGAAGCCTAGGAGCATATACCACTCTAGGTAGTGTGTCCTAGACTTGGGGGCATTGTTCGACAGGTAGCGTAATCCCTAGTTGGACTAGGTGGCATAAACCCTGAACTCGAAAAGCGTTCAGCAGATAGCGTAAAACTATAGTTAAATCTAAGAAGCACTTGATAGAAAACCCTAGACTAGATCTAGGTAATAAATAATAAATGTATGCCTGAAGACAATGGAAACTACAGGGGTTGGGATCACGTTATCGTTACTAGTTGAACACTAGTTAGGTGGTGCAGAGATATAGAAACCAGTATAACAAGGAAATAGCGAAGCTGCGAAAGTATTAGAGCGTATCCAGTCATCTTAGCATATCTTGTGACTACCTTGTCTAATCTTGTTGACCTTATCGTCATGGTGTAATCTTGTATTCAGTTAATTCATGTCGTTTTGTTTTTCCATATTCACATGCTAGAAGTTACTGAACTTACTCAGGCTTTATGTCTGACTCTGTTTTTCTTTCGTCTTCTTTTCTTCCGTTTCCCCCCCCCCCCCAGGTAGTTGAGGAGGGAATAGTATAACTCAGGATTAGACTGGACCGTTGCTCTTTCCCAGCTTGAAGATTTGACGAAGTTGTCTTTGGATTCTCTTCCAGATGCTATGGCTGGCTCTTGCTACATTGGGGAATATATAAATGTATTTTCATGCTTCTTTATTTTATAAAGACAGATGATACTCTGATATTGTAAAAGAATCTTGTATAGACTAAATTATCAATAAAGCAAAGTTCTATTTTCCACTGTTTAATAATTTGTCTGTCTTGTAATTTATCTGCATCTTTTACCCAAAATGCTCCATAGAACTTAGTGCATTCCCTTTGTGAGTGACACTAACGGACGTGGGGTGTTACAACAGTGGCCTTCCTTTTTTCCATACTTTATCTCGTGCTAAGCCTCGGTTCGGTTCGGTGATCCCTTGCCCAGTCCACTATCCGGTCCGAGCCCATTCCCCCGATCCGACCCGAAAGCCTGCACCATTTTCCTGCAACTTTTCCAGCGAGTGTTTTACGCCATTCGACGGCGTTTTCGGCCATTCTAACTATTCTAATCAATCACAAAGCATACCACACAGTCATTGCAACAAGTAGAAGTGACCTCAAACACCAAAACAAAAATATGATATGTTAAAATGGATCAAACATAGCCAAAACCCCATATTTTCCCTTAAACATGTTCAAGCATAATTAATGATAGGATTAGCAAAACTTAACCAAATTAACCCAAGTTCATATCAGAGGTCTAAAACATCATTTAAGAATTTATAAATATTTTTCCAGATTTTTATCATGTTTAAATTCGCTAATTAACACTAATTACCCTTAATTAACCATAATTAGTGAGGAACTATGCAAATCACTCACCTTAGCCACAAATAAACCTTAGATCTGAAATAAATCTCTGTTTGGGCGCGAATAACAATGCTAAACAGCAGCTCTAATCTTGATTTGGTGAAGATCTCCCTTGATTTGATGTTGCTAAGCTTAATCCTTGAGTAGAAAGTGATTTGGAGGTGATTTAGAGGTTGGAGGCCATTTTTAGGGTTTCTAAGAGGTAAGTGGAGGCTAGAAAACTGAAATGGAATGAAACCCTAACTCTTTTCAGCCTCCCCATAACCCGAATTCCGAAATGGGTTATGGGCCCATTAACTAATCACCCTATTTGGCCCGGTTAAGCAGTTTTTCACCTTCCAAACCTTATTTCGGTCATTTCTCCCAAACGGTAAGTCCGTTTTCCACATGTGACCACTCTACGGAAAGGTAAACCATCATCCGAAGCCAATGTAAGTGGTTTCAGGTCAAAAATCCTTTACAATCAAAAGTTATGGCCGAAACAAGATTAGCTAGGGGCAAAACGGTCATTTAAAAATCGGCAAAAATCATGAACATGGGAAATGACCCCAATGGTCGTTTCCCAAAGTCACATGGCCATACGACTTCATATAAGAAAGAAAGAAATATTCTACGATCCTCCGATGCGTAGAATGCAGGTTGTTACAAAGAGACAATATAATAGAAAGCGGATAGAGGCCTTGAAGGAGGAAGTTAAAAGGTTGGAAACTAATGGGTTTATCCAAGAGGTCTTTTAACCGAAATGGTTAGCCAATCCCGTTCTAGTAAAGAAGTCCAATGGGAAGTGGAGTACGTGTGTTGATTACACAGATTTAAACAAGATTTGTCCGAAAGATTGTTACCTTCTCCCGCGGATCGATCAATTGGTTGATGCCACAAGTGGACACAAGATATTATCCCTTATGGATGCTTATTCGGGGTACAACCAAATCCCGATGCACAAACCTGACGAGGAACATACAAACTTTATCACCGATGGGGGACATTTTGTTATAAAGTAATGCCTTTTGGTTTGAGGAATGCAAGGGAAACATAACAGAGACTGGTAAACAGGATGTTCCAAGAGCAGATAGGGCGCAATATGGAAGTATATGTGGATGACATGCTAGTGAAGTCCACCAAAACAGAGGATCATTTAAAGGATCTGGAGGAAATGTTCAGTGTCTTGATAAGCTACCAGATGAAGCTAAACCCTCAAAATTGTTCCATTGGAGTTCAATCGAAGAAATACTTGAGATATGTAGTAAGCGAGCAAGGAAATGAAGCTAGTCCCAACCAAATACAAGCTATTAAGGACATGGAGGAACCTAAAACCAGCAATGTAATACCCCGTATTTTCTGTGAGCATAAAAGTAACAAAACAAAGTATACTTAATTTTTAAAAGAAGAATTATGGGAAACGGGTTACGCCATTGCGTTCGTCTTGGAATTTTGCTTGAGATAGAGTCCGAGTTTGCATAAATCGGACTCCATACGAAGAAGTTATGTCCTTCGTAAGTTTCAAAAAATTTAAATAAATTAAAATAGCTCAGATTTAAGTTTCAAATTCAAATCACACACCGGGGCTGGGCGGGAAATTTCCCGCCTAGGACCCAGGTCGACCACGGGGTTGACCTGGAGGTCGACCAAGGGGTCGAACTAGTGGTCGACCAGGGGGTCGACCTGGGTCACATAGGTCGACCAGGGGTCGACTTCCCCCCTATTTCCAGATCCGAGGACTGGTTCGTTTTTCTACATTTGGACGCCCGTTCGGACCAGATTCATTGATCCCTATGCTATTTAAACACCCCCAAACCCCACTTTCTCTCCACAACAAACCATTGTAATGCATTGTTGACACACTTTTTGGTAAAAGCTGTCACACTGAATATCTGGATAGCACCGCGCTCGGATATGGAGAACAACATCAGAAGACAGGCAGCGATTTGGTCAAAGTCACATCATGAACAAAGAAAGTCCCGAAACTGATATCAGATGACCTTTTTTAGGCACAAAAACAACAGCTACGGAGCTCAGCTCCGTAACTCTTGTAGATCTCTGAATTAGCTTCTGTTTGAGCTTTTGTTTGGCTCAATCGGACTTACGGTTTGAAAGTTACGCCTATTTCCGTGAATCGGTGTAATCTGGCAATTTCCTGGATAAAGCGACGAAGCGTCACACGATCGGAGTACCGCTCGTGCATCCTATCTGGCTCGTGGTGCACCATCGGATCGCCCACCTCGGATCGTGGCTCACCCTCAGACCACGACCCATTCGTGGTGCACATCCTGATCACGACCCGCTCGTGACACACCAGCTTCACCATACAGCTCACGATCAGACCTCGGTTCATTGAGCCCATATCACGATCTGATCCCATGACCACGAACCGACCCCTGTACCTGCTGATACACACACTGTTTTGACCTGTTCTCATGCCACATCTTGCTCCTACTTTTTCGGATCGGGTGCCACGTATCCCATCACGAACCGATCTTCCCAGAAGCTCTCCTACTGCTATAAATACACCTCTACATGGAATTTTAAGGGGATTTTCTCTTTGACTTTTTGGCTGAGACTTTCTCCTACATCTAGACAGCCTCTGCCATTACCGATTGCAAGTACTTTGCACCTTTCTACACATAAATTCTCCTCTTGTAATCTCAATTAACACACGGATTGTGTGTCTGCATATAACTGATTCTTGTAATCTGTCAGTATAACAATAAGGTTGAAAAGTGGACGTAGGCTACATCTACAGCCGAACCACTATAAAAACCTCACGTGTCTCCTCTTTATTTACTTTTTTCTACATTCTGTTATTTGTGATCTGCATTTGGGTGTTAGGCCCAGATTTTGGTCTAACATTTTGGCGCGCCAGGAAGGGGGCACACGACAACTTCAACTTCTGCTTGGATTTTTTAGCTATTGGATAAATGGTAATCAAAAGGAAGAAGACTGGAACTTCCGCTCATTCTGATGATGCTGATGCTGAAGACACAAGGAACGAGGCGAGCCAAGAGGCTTCCTCTCATGGAGATCCTTCACAATACTTAACCAGAGAAGAGATGGGCGGCGTTCTCGCTAAATTGAAGGATCAAATGGGAAAGCAAGATGATCTCCTCAGGATGCAACAGGAGATGATCGATGGATTCTTCGCTCGGATGGATGGAAGGCCGAGCAACGATCCACGCATCAGAAATGAAGCCATAGAAGAGGCTCGTGCATCACTAGGACTCGGGGGCAACCCACTCGCTCTTGGAATTGCACTGCGATCTACTTCAGCTCCAGATCAGATGAACACCGGATTGCAAGCCCCCGTTCAACAACATCAATCATCTCGTGATACACCTCTAGATCGCGATCCGGATCGTGGTGCACCGCCAGGCTCACGAGCCGATCCCAGCAACTCGCTCACGTTTGCTCAACAACAAATCGTTCGTCACCTACCTCCAGGACCTAGTCGGATCGCCCCCCTGCTTCACGAACCTGCCTCACGAACCGACCCCCTCGAACCGGGACGGGTCGCCACCCTCGATCCGCGATCCGCGAGCCGCAATCTCCAGGCGACAGCTCACCAGCTTCCATCTTCTCTTGCATTCAACGCTGGGGGCACCAACTCTGATCATGGCAATTTACAGCAACTTTTTGAATGCGATCGGCTCACAAATCTGATTCAACGCCTCTCAAGAGGCCGCACTTATCAGAACGATGTGGATGACGTCAGTCACAACCCATTCACACAGGAAATCAGGAATTCTCGCAATCCCCCGGATTTCAAACTTCCACAATTGGAGCCCTACAATGGCAGGACAGATCCTACCGTGCACTTGATGAGCTACAAACGGCATATGGAAGTTCAATCGGCATCGGAAAACGTCATGGCGGCTTCTCGCCCTTCTTTTTTTTCCCTACATGTAATAAGAGAGGTCACATCAGCCCACACGCACGGAACTGACTTGTGGTCTCCAGTCGTGTCCGGCAAATGACCGCTGCATTTTCGTGAATTAGTAATAAGCATTGAGCTCCGGCTCCTAACTGGATCCGTCTAGTACAAACATGAGCTCCGGTCCTAACTGGATCCGCCCAGTATAAACAAATTCTCATGTGCTTTTCCTTGGTCGGCTTACTCTGGTAAGGCCGTCTTGGAACCTCACGTGCTTTTCCTTGGTCGTCTTACTCCGGTAAAGCCGTCTTGGAATTTTAATGGCATTTCCTTGGTCGTCTTACTCCGGTAAGGCCGTCTTGGAACCCCTCTAACATCTCCTCGGATGGTTTACTCCGGTAAGGCCATCTAGGAAATATTCTTGCATTATTTGTTTTATCTTCTTGCAGGTACAAACTCCTGGTCTTCTTGGATTTCTCTGGCCTTAATACGATCCCGTGTGATCGTCGGTTTTTTGGCCTTAATACGATCCGGCGTGATCGTCGCATCCTGGGTTTGGATTTCTCAGATTATCCAGAACACATCTTCCTTCAACCAACAAGATAAGTTCTGGGGGGCAAACATGTTGACACACTTTTTGGTAAAAGTTGTCACACTGAATATCTGGATAGCACCACTCTCGGATATAGGGAACAACATCAGAAGACAGGCAGCGATTTGGTCACAGTCGCATCACGAACAAAGAAAGGCACGAAACTCATATCAGACGGCCTTTTTTGGGCTCGAAAATAGCAGTTATGAAGCTATGCTTCATAACTCTTATAGATTTATGAATTAGCTTCAGTTTGAGCTTTGGTTTGGCTCAATCGGACTTGCGGTTTGAAAGTTACGCCCATTTCCGTGAATGGGCGTAATCTGGCAATTTCCTGGATAAATCGACGAAGCGTCACACGATCGGAGTACCGCTCGTGCATCCTATTTGGCTCGTGGTGCACCATCGGATCGTGGCGCACCCTCAGACCACGACTCATTCGTGGTGCACCTCCTGATCACGACCCGCTCGTGACACACCAGCTTCACCATACAACTCACGATCAGACCTCGGTTCGTGGAGCCCATATCACGATCTGATCCCATGACCACGAACCGACCCCTGTACCTGCTGATAAACACACTGTTTTGACCAGTTCTCATGCCACATCTTGCTCCTACTTTTCCGGATCGGGTGCCACGTACTCCATCACTAATCGGTCTTCCCAGAAGCTCTCCTACAGCTATAATTACACCTCTACATTGAATTTTAAGGGGAATTTCTCTCTAACTTTTTGGCTGAGACTTTCTCCTACATCTAGACAGCCTCTGCCATTACCGACTGCAAGGACTTTGCACCTTTCTACACATAAATTATCCTCTTGTAATCTCAATTAACACACAGATTGTGTGTCTGCATATAACTGATTCTTGTAATCTGTCAGTATAACAATAAGATTATAAAGTGGACGTAGGCTACATCTACAGCCGAACCACTATAAAAACCTCGTGCGTCTCCTCTTTATTTACTTTTTTCTACATTCTATGATTTATGATCTGCATTTGGGTGTTAGGCCCAGATTTTGGTCTAACAGCTATGCTGCCTCAGTTCTAATTAAAAGAAATTAATGACGTCTCTACTCTGCTGATACCTAAGCTATAACTAGTGCTTCTTCTTCTTCCACTCTGAATAGGATTAAAGGAGAACAACTACAACCCTTTTTCTTTTAGAATCCAACCAAGGTGAGTATGGTTATTTTTAGATATGAAATTTAATTAGGATCTTGACATGGTTATATATCTGAATTTGAGATTATGCATATTCTTGTTTGTTAGATCTATTTTTCTGTGTAGATCTATCTTATTAATATTATAGTAACTATTCTGTATCTCTTCCTTCCTTCTGTTCTATAGCCAGGCTACCACGAGCCTGAACCAAATCTCATAAGAGATTGACGCACGAATGCTAAATTTGGGGAAAATAGTGAATGATGCATAATTAGACATGATTGATTTGTGATTGATTTGAGAAAAAACATATGTTGTAATTTAAGATCTGGATCTGGGCATACTATATATGATAGTCTGTGATTTGGAAGAGGGAGAATTATTGGGTATATGACTTAGGCTCAAAGATCTATATTATAATAGGATAACTATTAAATGTGAATATGCTTAAATGGGGATTTGGGATATTAGGCATACGCTGAAATCAAAGGCTATAATTTGGCATAATTCGTATTTGTATATCATGATTTGCGGTTTTTTGAGAATATTCTGTAATGTGTAAATTTAACTAAAATTTGGGGCATATGTTATATTGTGAATTATGACCATAATTTGGGCATGAAGAATTAGGCTTAGTTTTATGATTAAATCTGTTAAATTGCCTAATCTGCTAAATCTGTTGAAAACTGAATACGGTAATTTGGGTATGAAAATTTGTACGCTCGATCAAAAATTGAGCAAAACAAGTTAATAGAACTTTGAATAATCTGCTGTAACTTGTAAAGAAGTTTAGTTTGTTGAATTGGAATAATTAGTCGGATATTGGCATAATCTGTGAATGAATACTTCAGCTAAAAATAAGAATGCTGAGACACGAGGTAAGACTATGTTTGTGGTGGAAGCCTGCCCGGATCCAACCGGCTTAACCAGCAACCGTAAACTGTCAGTCTAATGTGAGAGGTCGTAGGCATAACTAAAAGATGCTTAGACACGAGTTTAGGTCTGGCTTGTGGCAGAAGTCTGCCCGGAACCGCCCGGCACATCCAGCGACCACAAGCTACCAACCTAATGTCAGAGGTCTATGCATTAGTGATTAATTAATGCAAATCTTGGATAAATATAATGCCTAAAACGTGTTGGGTGGATAAGGTTAAATCAACTGGGCGGATGAATCTAATAAACCTGTTTCATAAATATGTATGCCCAATACAAGGTTAGGTGTAACAATCTGTAAGTCTATTAATCTGTATATCTAATCCGTTAGTATGAAAACTTGTTAACCTATATGTCTGATCTGAGAACTAGTTAATCTGAACTTTGTACATCTGAAATCTGTAAGCAAGTTAATCTGAAATCTGTTAGTCTAGGGACACAAAGTTAGGAGGGGAAATTACTTGTGTCGTCTGTTGTGTGGGACCCATATTAGTCAGTAACCCTTTTCTGGTATCAAAACTATGACCATACACTAGGAGGGGTCCAGGACATGCTTACTGAACTAATTGCAAGAGGTTCACTCTGATAATGGCGAGGGGTGTCGATGTCGCATTCCAACCGGGGCATGTGCGTGCATGGATCCGGTCTGCTCTGAGGATGTAAGACACTGTGACATCTGTAAATAGGTTTGTGTCTATAGGTTGCCACTTAAGGGAATGATACACCCTTCTGTGGGGGCCGACACAGGGTATTTATGTATTAGGGAACCGATCGCTTAGGGTAGAATTTAGGGTACACCTAGTTCTGTTTGTTTCTGTTGGTGTACCGTCTGTTTCTGTTGCGGTGGTAAAAGCCTATTAGTTGGGCGGTAAAGGCCCATTATTAGCATTCTGTTTCTGTACTGTCTGTTTCAGTTGGGGTGGTAAAGGCCCATTATTTGCATTTTGTTTCTGTACCTTCTCTCTGTTGGGGTGGTAAAGGCCCATTACTAGTATTCTGTTTCTATAAAGATTATTCTGTTTCCGTTTCTGTTTCTGTTTAGACATTAGGGTAACACCTAATCCTGTTATACTAAGTATTAGTGTAGAGAAGTAAGATATAGGTAAGAAGCATATCTTGGTCTATATCATTCTGTTTTTTCTGTTTAAGTTAAGCATACTTGCTACTCCTGTTGTTGTAATCTCTCATCCAGCCTTATTTACATGTCATGGTACTACTATCCGTTTACATGATGAAAGTTACTGGACTCGCCAGACTTTATGTCTGACCTCGTTTGTTTTCGCCACTTTTTCTTTCCGTCCCCCCCAGGTGCTCAGGGTGGAAACATAGGAGCTTGATTCATATTCTCTCTACTTGAAGTGCTTGAAGTATTGCTTGGCTTTGACTCCACCTTCTTATGGCAGTTTATGTTGGGGATTATGGTTTTAGAATTATGCATTCTGAAGGATTTTGGTATAAGACTGATACTTGTGTACTTGGGTTTTGGTATTGTAATTTTGAAGAATGTAACCAAACCTATTTCTGTTTCTGCTGTAATAAAGTTATAAATTTTTCAAGTACTACTTTACGTATCTGTCTTGTAATATTCTGTTCTGTTTACTTATAATTCTTCATGGAAGTTAATGCATTCCCTTTGTGAATGATATTAGCGGACATGGGGTGTTACACTTGGTATCAGAGCTGAAGGTTACCAGATTTGATAAAATGTTTTTGAAAACTATTTTCAAAAAGGTTTTTAAACGGAAGTATTTTCAAAAGTAAAGTTTATTTTGAAAAACATAATCCCCAAAAGCCATATATTTGTCTTTCGATTCTCCATTTTGAATCTCTTCCTTTTTCTTTTCAGCATGTCTGGTGTACCCGAGATACCCGAGGGCATACCGATACCAACTTGGTTCAGAAGGTATCTGGAGGCTAGGGCCACCGCCGTAGGCCCAACAGACATTCCTCTTCCCCCAGCTGCAGCCGCTCCTCCCCCTCCCCCTCTCCGCGTTGATACTTTTTTGAAGATATGCAAAGACTTTCAGGCAATGGGCGGGAAACCTTTTCACGGGTCAGAAACATTTGTTGAAGCTCGAAATTGGCTTAAGGAGGTGGAAGATTTGTTTGGTATCTTCGAGATAGAAGATGAAAGGAAAGTCCAATTAGTTGCTTGGTTAATGAAGGACGAAGCCTCGTTTTGGTGGGAGGTCACGATTGGAGAACGAGCAGTGGAGACTTGGATGGATTTCGGGCATAGGTTTGAGATGAAATTTCTCTCACGAACAGAAGAGAATTTATAAATGAAGAGGTTCTTGGCATTGAAGCAGGGGAATTTCTCAGTAAAGGAGTATGTTAACAAGTTCAATCAGTTGGCGAGATTTGGCTTAGACTTGGTGAACACACCTGAAAAGAAGGCCCTGAGATTCGTTAAAGGTTTGAATGAGTCACTACACGGGTTGGCTATGACCCACATTCCTATGGGGGCTACCTTCGAGAAATTGGTTGACATGCCATTGATGCATGAAGAGGAAGCCAAAAGTGAGAAAAAAGAGGAAAAGCTCGAAGGACAATAGAACAAGAAAGCGTGGCCCAAAAAGGAAACACAAAAGAAGGATGAAAAATCTGAAGATAAGAAGGAGAAAAAGTGCTTTACTTGTGTAAGCTTGACTCATCTGAACAAGGATTGTAGAAAGAGGAAGGGCACTTGCTTCAACTGTGGTGAGATGAGACGCTTCACTAGGGACTGTCCGAAGAAACGAGGGCAAGGGCAGAGGACAAGACCTACTTCTGAAGGGCAGGTGAATGCTCACGTGGCTAGTGGATAGGATAGAGATAGGAAAATTTCTGTAGAAGTTTTAATTTCCTTATCTGATTATTGAGTTAAAACTCTTTTTGATTCTGGCATTTTGATTCTGTAATTGAGACTCTTCCCTTTAATACTAGTCTTGTTTCTGATCCCGCTATAGTCTCAAACCCCATAAGGGTTACGACTCATCTGTTTGTGATAAGTTGGGGGTATCTGTGTTGGGCGTTAAGTTGACTATGACGCATACATTATGGGTTTTGATAATCTGATCTGTACCAGTAGTCTGTAAGTATCTGAATATTTCTAAAATGGATAGGGGTTTTTACACGAAGCGTGAAGTAGATTTCCAGTTTTGACATTGGTTAATGGGAGTAATTCTCTGAGTATCAATATTATGTTGATTTCGGTCTTCGGGGTTGATACTTAGAGATTTATTCTCTTAACCAATGTCTAATGGGAACAGAACTTTTGTTTTAATTGTTCTTGTTTCTATCACTCAGCTGTATCCTATCAATCGAGTCTTCGACCTTTAGGTAGAAACTAATGGGTGTAAACATGTGTTTGAGACATGTTATGTTTGATGGTTTCAAGTGGATGCAAGTGGTTGCTAGTGGTTGCTCCAGGATGCATATACACACACTAGGCATAGATCGGCTCAAAAGCACTCTCATACTGCATATGGATGTGTGCGCATTTTTCAATTTTTGTGGATGCAAAATGATTGACTCATCACATGGAAGTTGCATTTGGATGAATGGTTATGCACTCATATAGAAATGATATGTATCAAATAGGATTTCTTGCATACATAATTGGACTCATGGAACTAACATGATTCGCATTGAGGAGGTCAACTGAATCAGTAGACCGCCTGATCTTTGCATTAGATAAGAGACATATACACACACTTTTGCATATGTTCATACAACATTAAAAGTTTTCTAAGGACAATGGATGCTTGTGGATGATGGTTGAGTAAATGGGTGATTGGATGGTAGGACACATTCTTCTTAACTTGAAGATTTCGGGGACGAAATCCTTTAAGGAGGGGAGAATGTAACACCCCGTATTTTCTGTGAGAATAAAAGTAACAAAACAAAGTATACTTAATTTTTAAAGAAGAATTAAGGGAAATGGGTTACTCCATTGTGTTCGTCTTGGAATTCTGCTAGAGATAAAGTCCGAGTTTGCGTAAATCGGACTCCGTGTGAAGAAGTTATGGCCTTCAGAAGTTTCAGAAAATTTAAATAAATTAAAACAACTCAGATTTAAGTTTGAAATTCAAATCACACACCCGGGCTGGGTGGGGAATTTCCTGCCTAGGAAGGGGGTCGACCAGGGGGTCGACCTAGGGGTCGACCTGGGTCACATAGGTCGACCAGGTGGTCGACTTAGGGGTCGACCTCCCCCCTATTTCCAGATCTGAGGACTGGTTCATTTTTCTGCATTTGGACGCCCGTTCTGACTAGATTCGTTGATCCCTATGCTTTTTAAACACCCCAAACCCCACTTTCTCTCCACACCAAACCATTGTAACGCTATGCTGCCTCGGTTCTAATCAAAATAAATTAATGGCGTCTCTACTCTGCTAAACCCTAAGCTAGAACTAGTGCTTCTTCTTCTTCCAATCTGAACAGGAATAAAAGAGAACAACTACAACCCTTTTTCTTTTAGAATCCAACCAAGGTGAGTACGGTTATTTTCAGATATGAATTTTAATTATGATCTTGACATGGTTATAAATCTGAATTTGAGATTACGCGTATTCTTGTTTATCAGATCTGTTTTTCTGTGTAGATCTATCTTATTAATATTATAGTAACTATTATGTATACCTTCCTTCCTTCTTTTCTATAGCCAGGCTACCACAAGCCTGAGCCAAATCTCATAAGAGATTGACGCACAAATGCTAAATTTGGGAAAAATAGTGAATGATGCATAATTAGACATGACTGATTTGAGAAAAGAACTTATGTTGTAATTTAAGATCTGGATTTAGGCATACTATATATGATAGTTTGTGATTTGAAAGAAGGAGAATTATTGTGTATATGACTTGGGCGCAAAGATCTATATTTTAATAGGATAACTATTAAATGTGAATACACTTAAATGGGGATTTTGTATAGTAGGCATACGCTGAAATCAAAGGCTATAATTTGACATAATTCGTATTTGTATATCATGATTTGGGGTTTTTGGAGAATATTATGTACTGTGTAAATTTAACTAAAATTTGGGGCATATGTTATATTGTGAATTATGACCATAATTTGGGCATGAAGATTTAGGCTAAATTTTATGATTAAATCTGTTAAATTGCCTAATCTGCTAAATCTGTTGAAAACTGAATACCGTGATTTAGGTATAAAAATCTATAGGCTCGATCTAAAATTGAGCAAAACAATTTAACAGAACTTTGAACAATCTGCTGTAACTTGTAAAGAAGTTTAATTTGTTGAATTGGCACAATTAGTCAGATATTGGCATAATCTGTTAATGAATACCCTAGCTAAAAATAAGGATGCTGAGACATGAGGTTAGACTCTATTTGCGGTGGAAGCCTGCCGGGATACAACCGGCTTAACTAGCAACTGCAAACTGTCAGTCCAATGTGAGAGGTCGTAGGCATAACTAAAAGATGCTTAGACACGAGGTTAGGTGTAACACTCCACCTCCGTTAAGGTCACTCACTAAGGGAATGCCTTAACTTTGGTGGAGCATTTTAGTAAACAGAACAGAAACTTACAAGACAGATAAAACAGTACTTGAAAAAAAATTTAACTTTATTACAGCGGAAACAGAAATTAATATGGTTACATCCTTTCAATTTCAGAATTCAAGTACAAAATATCAGTCTTGTACAAAAGCCTTCAAAATGCATAGTTTAAAATCATAATCCCCATGGAACGGAAGCTATACAGAGCCAAGCCATACTTTAAGCACTTCAAGCAAAGAGAAGTCCGGATCAAGCTAAAGTATTTCCCTCCTTGGATAACCTGGGGGGGAAACGGAAGAAAGGAGGCGAAACAACAAGGGTCAGACAAAAAGTCTGGCAAGTCCAGTGACTTTCAGCATATGAACAGATAATAATAATATGATATGAACGTAAAACTGGATGTGAGATAACTATAACAGGTGTAGCAGATATAACAGAAAAACAGAATGATATAAACTATTGTTTTACACTTCTCTGCACTAATACTAGTATAACAGAATTAGGGGTCTCCCTAATGTCTAAATTGAAGCAGGAACGGGTACAGAATACTTTAACAGAAACAGAATGCTAATAATGGGCCTTTACTACCCGATCAGAAACAGACAGAAGAAGAAACAGATTTATCCCTACGGAAACAGAATGTAGAATTAGGTGTACACTAGTAATGGGCCTTTACCACCCGAACAGATGGTACCACACAGAAACAGACAGGTGTTACCACCCAACAGAAACAGACGGTACCAACAGAAACAGACAGAACTAAGTGTACCCTAAAACCCTACCCCAAGCGATCGGCTCCCTAATACATAAATATCCTGTGTCGGCCCCACAGTAGGGTATATCACTCCCTAAAGTGACAACCAATTGGCACAGACCTATTTACAGATGTCACGGCGTCTTACATCCTCAGAGGCAGACCGGGATCCATGCACGCACATGACCCGGTTGGAACGCACCCTCAACACCCCTCGCCATTATCAGAATGAACCACTTATAATTAGTTCAGTAAGCGTGCCCGGACCCTACTTACTGTTGGGTCAAAGTTTTGATACCAGAAAGGGTTACTGACTAATATGGGTCCCAAACAACAGATGACACAAGTAATTCCCCTCCTAACCTTGTGTCCCCAGACTAACAGATTTCAGATTAACTTGTTTACAAGTTCAGACATACAGAATACAGATTTACTAATTCACAAATTAAGTTAACAAGTTTTCAGACTAAGGGGTCAGATGTACAGATTTTTCAGATTTGTCTAACTTTGTATTGGGCCTACAGATTCATGGACGGGTTTTACTACATCTATTAATCCCCTTTGGTTTAACCCTATTTTCCCCAATACGTTTTAGACGTCATTCTTATCTTAGATTTGCATTAATTAATTATTAATGCACAGACCTCTCACATTAGGTCGGTAGCTTGTGGCCGCTGGATATGCCGGGCGGTTCCGGGCAGACTTCTGCCACAAGCCAGACCTAACCTCGTGTCTTACGCATGTTATGACTAACTTCTCACATTAGAACCTATTGTTTGCGGCCACTGGATATGCCGGGCGGTTCCGGGCAGATTTACGTCGCAAACTCATTCTAACCTCGAGTTAGCCATATTCATCTTTGCGGCCAATTAATTAATTATTTACCGTTTATGCGCACACCCAACAGAATGATCACATCAACTCAACTGATATAGCAGATAACAGATTTTAGCAGATTGGGTGACTTAACAGATTTAACCGATTTAGCACTTAGCAGATTTTGGCATATAACAGATTAGGCATCTCAACAGACAAATTTAACAGATTTGGCATTTCAATCTAATTAGCAGTCTAGGCAATATAACAAAACTAGCAGTTTAGGCAACTTAGCAAATTAGCAGATTTAGCAAACCTAATAATTCTAAAGGTTCTATTTACATGCCTTGCCTAGTCATAAATTAGGCCTAAATTCATATGCCTACATAATTTTTCATGATTCACAACATATATTCCATGTTTGCTTAAGCGCAGAATATGGACATAATTTGCCATATAACATATGTTCCAATATAGATTATACCAAATATAACCATTAATTTCAATGCATGTCATATATCCAGAAATCCATAATTAGGTGTAATTACAATAATAGATATCCTAATTAATGTAAATCTTAAGTTTCCATATCTTCCTTCTTTTCATGTCATGAATTATTATGCAAACTATCCCCAATAATATAAATCTTTAAACCATATCTTCTAAAAATCAGATCTTGCCTTTTTATATGCATTTTGTCCAAAGTCTCAAATCATATGTAATCTTTACAGTGGTTCCTCTTCTTCTTTTATCACAAAATATGCATAGGTCTAAAACTAGTTTATAACATATGCTATTTTTTTCTAATTAATTACAGGTCTAAATTACAACATAACTATGCATACAACATGCATAAATTATATGTTCATAGTCAATTTTATGCATCCAATCCCAAGTCATATGTCCAATATATTTTATGCCTCAGACCTAAAGTCATACATTCAATTTGGTTTTGTCAAATTTCTCATCATTCATCCCAAAACTTGCGTTCATACGTTCATCTCTTATGAGATTAGGCACAGGCTCGTGGTAGCCTGGCTATAGAAACAGAAAAGAAGAAAGGAATATAGAACAGTCACAGAAAACAGATCTAACAGAAGAGAATACAACCTCAAACTCAGATTTAAATGCATATCAAAATTATAATTAACGTTTATAGCGGAGAATAACTGTACTTGCCTTGATTGGATTAAAGAAAGAACTTTAACTTGTTGTAGAATCTTTGCAGAAACTTTAATCTCTAGTTTGAATTGAGTTGCTTAGGTTGATGTTGATTATCTTCTAGTTTTAATTCCAGCAGAGCAGCGACGCCATTTTTATTTTTATTTTTATTAGAAGAAGAGAGCAATGGAGGCTAGAGAATTGTGTAAGAAACCTAGGTAGAGTCTAGGGTCATTTTTATAGAGTTGCAAGTTAATTTGAGCCGTCCGATGATGCTAGGGTAAATCAAGGCCATCAATTTCAAAAGAGGCCAATTATGTTCACAATTAAGGACTGTAAATTACTCCCATTTTAAATTATGTCATAATTACTATGCATGCAAATTACCCCCATTTTGAATTATGGCATAATTACTATTCCAATTACATGCAATTCCATGTTTTAGCATATACATATATTTCCTACAATGTACACATTTCTCATTTAGGACAAATTCTATATATAAATAATTCCTAACACACTTATGCCATAATTACTCCCTTAATGTACATTATCAACATTCATTATTTATTGCCAATCCATCAAACATAAATACGTATTTAATAGATACATCTTTCCTTTTACCGTATACATTAATTATTCATATATACATGTCAATTAACAAGAATGACAATATTAATGTATCCTTTTCATTGTAAATTAGCATATTTATATATTTCTCAAATTAACATGTACAGATAAATGTTAATAGCATGTTTTCAAATCAATGCCCTATTGACATATCTTTAAATTAAATGCCAGGTAAATATTCGTCATATTAATATGCTTGCATGTTATGTTCACAAAATAATATCACATACCATATTTTTCTTATTCAGTGCCACATTGATGTCAATTGCAGGTTTATAAATGACATTCCTATTAATAGAAAATTAAGTCTAACCTATTCATATTCTTCCTCTTTGAAAATCCCCATTTACTGCATACAAATATTATGCATAAACCTTTCTTTTCACTGCTTGCATCCACACATCTTTATTTAATTTGTATGTTTATGACATAAATGCACATATGTACGAATATGTTAAATATTTCTTTCCTTTAATTTGTCATGAATCCAATTAGAGAAGGCCACTTATAAAAAAAACAATTCTTGGCAGGCAAAAATGCGCAACATACGCCTCATGATACGTACATGTCATATATATATATGTATGTATACGTATATGTATATATATATATATATATATATATTTATTTTTTTTTCTTTTTATCTATCTTCCCAATTACCCATTTTCACACTAAACCACTTTTTGAACTGCATTCACACTAGGCTATTTTAAGCCATTCCCCTAAAACAAAAATAAGGCGCTGGTGGGGATCGAACTCTGTACCTCTTGTATGCAAGTCATGTGTTCCAACCAAATGAGCTACTAAGTCTTTTGCTTACAAAAGTTAGAACAATGCTAAACATTATTCTTTTCTCATTCCTCTTTTTCCATGTTTTGCTGCAATTTTTAATTTAAGGATATCTTTTTCATACGGAGTCCAATTTACGCAAACTCAGACTCTATCTCAAGCAGAATTTCAAGAAGAACGCAATGGCGTAACCTGTTTCCCTTAGTTCTTTGATTTCGAATTAATTATACTTTAATTTGTTAATTTCACAGCTATAGAATACACGGGGTGTTACATTCTCCCCCACTTAAAAGGATTTCGTCCCCGAAATCTTCAAGTTAAGAAGAATGTGTCCTACCATCCAATCACCCATCTACTCAACCATCATCCACAAGCATCCATTGTCCTTAGAAAACTTCTATTGTTGTATGAACATATGCAAAAGTGTGTGTGTATGTTCCTTACCTAATGCAAAAATCAGGCGGTCTACTGATTCAGTTGACCTCCTTAATGCGAATTATGTCAGTGCCATGAGTCCAACATGTATGCAATAGAATTCTGATGATATATATTATTTCTATATGAGTGCACAGCCATTCACTCAAATGCAACATCCATGTGCTGAATCAACCATTTTGCATCCACAAGAATTGAAAAATGCTCACTCATCCATATGCAGTATGAGAGTGTTTTCGAGCCGATCTAGTGCCTAGTGTGTGTATATGCATCCACGGGCAACCACTAGCAACCACTTGCATCCACTTGCAAGCATCAAACATAACATGTCTCAAATACATGTTTACACCCATTAGTTTCTACCTAAAGTTCGAAGATTCGATCGATAGGATACAGTCGAATGATGGAAGCGAGTACAGATAGAACGAAAATTTGGTTCCCATTAGACATGGGTCCTAAGTATCGGCCCCAAAGACCGAAACCAACATCAAATTGACACCCAGAGGATTACCTTCTTTAGACAATGTCAAAACTGGAAATCCTATAAAAAGTATTTGGATATTTACAGACTACTGGTACAGATCAGGTTCCCTAATGATTCTTAGGAAGCTAAGCCTGATAAAATCATACCCCACGAAAACTCAGAATGTATGCGCCATACATGACTCCTAACACAGATATCCCTCAAACCCCAATCTCAAACAGATGATCCATAACCCTTATGGGTCTGAGTCTATAGCGGAATTCAGAAATAATACTAGTATTAAAGTGCAGAGTACCGATTACAAAACCAAAATACCAGAATCAGAAAAAGTCTTAACTCCATAATCAGATAAAGAAATTAAACCTACTATAGAAATTTTTCCCTATTCCTATCCTAGCCACTAGCTTCAAGAGTGTTCGCCTGCCCTCCTTGTCCTCGTCTCTTCGGGCAGTCCCTAGTGAAGTGTCCCATCTCCCCACAGTTGAAGCAAGCACCCTCCCCTTCCTCTTTCGGTAATCCTTATTCAGATGAGTCGAGCTCCCATAAGTAAAACACTTTCCTCCTCCTTATCTTCAATCTTTCCTTCCTTCTTTTGTGTTTCCCTTTTTCCTCCATTGTGAACTAAGTCTATATGAGTTTCTCACCTTTTGGGTTGTGCTCCTTAGCCAAACCTCATCATTCTCATCTTTACTATCCTTGTGTAACATGTTGACCAATCCCTCGAAAGCTGCCTCCATCGCCCGGAAAAATCCTTCAAAGCTCTAAAGAAAACTAGCCGCAGGTGAAACTACTACAGCTATCGATGGAAGTCGGGCACTACTTTGCCCTTTGATGAGGTTACCCCCCCAGAAAACCGGGAGCCCCAGAGACTCAAGAAAGAAGGAAACAAGGATTCAAGCAGAGGATCAAAAGATAGATATATGGCTTAGGGGACTATGTTTTTCAAAATAAGCTTTACTTTTGAAAATACTTCCTTTTCAAAACCTTTTTGAAAATAGTTTTCAAAAATTCTTTATTAAATCCGGTAACCTTCAGCTCTGATACCAAGTGTAACACTCCACCTCCGTTAAGGTCACTCACTAAGGGAATGCCTTAACTTTGGTGGAGCATTTTAGTAAACAGAACAGAAACTTACAAGACAGATAAAACAGTACTTGAAAAAAAATTTAACTTTATTACAGCGGAAACAGAAATTAATATGGTTACATCCTTTCAATTTCAGAATTCAAGTACAAAATATCAGTCTTGTACAAAAGCCTTCAAAATGCATAGTTTAAAATCATAATCCCCATGGAACGGAAGCTATACAGAGCCAAGCCATACTTTAAGCACTTCAAGCAAAGAGAAGTCCGGATCAAGCTAAAGTATTTCCCTCCTTGGATAACCTGGGGGGAAACGGAAGAAAGGAGGCGAAACAACAAGGGTCAGACAAAAAGTCTGGCAAGTCCAGTGACTTTCAGCATATGAACAGATAATAATAATATGATATGAACGTAAAACTGGATGTGAGATAACTATAACAGGTGTAGCAGATATAACAGAAAAACAGAATGATATAAACTATTGTTTTACACTTCTCTGCACTAATACTAGTATAACAGAATTAGGGGTCTCCCTAATGTCTAAATTGAAGCAGGAACGGGTACAGAATACTTTAACAGAAACAGAATGCTAATAATGGGCCTTTACTACCCGATCAGAAACAGACAGAAGAAGAAACAGATTTATCCCTACGGAAACAGAATGTAGAATTAGGTGTACACTAGTAATGGGCCTTTACCACCCGAACAGATGGTACCACACAGAAACAGACAGGTGTTACCACCCAACAGAAACAGACGGTACCAACAGAAACAGACAGAACTAAGTGTACCCTAAAACCCTACCCCAAGCGATCGGCTCCCTAATACATAAATATCCTGTGTCGGCCCCACAGTAGGGTATATCACTCCCTAAAGTGACAACCAATTGGCACAGACCTATTTACAGATGTCACGGCGTCTTACATCCTCAGAGGCAGACCGGGATCCATGCACGCACATGACCCGGTTGGAACGCACCCTCAACACCCCTCGCCATTATCAGAATGAACCACTTATAATTAGTTCAGTAAGCGTGCCCGGACCCTACTTACTGTTGGGTCAAAGTTTTGATACCAGAAAGGGTTACTGACTAATATGGGTCCCAAACAACAGATGACACAAGTAATTCCCCTCCTAACCTTGTGTCCCCAGACTAACAGATTTCAGATTAACTTGTTTACAAGTTCAGACATACAGAATACAGATTTACTAATTCACAAATTAAGTTAACAAGTTTTCAGACTAAGGGGTCAGATGTACAGATTTTTCAGATTTGTCTAACTTTGTATTGGGCCTACAGATTCATGGACGGGTTTTACTACATCTATTAATCCCCTTTGGTTTAACCCTATTTTCCCCAATACGTTTTAGACGTCATTCTTATCTTAGATTTGCATTAATTAATTATTAATGCACAGACCTCTCACATTAGGTCGGTAGCTTGTGGCCGCTGGATATGCCGGGCGGTTCCGGGCAGACTTCTGCCACAAGCCAGACCTAACCTCGTGTCTTACGCATGTTATGACTAACTTCTCACATTAGAACCTATTGTTTGCGGCCACTGGATATGCCGGGCGGTTCCGGGCAGATTTACGTCGCAAACTCATTCTAACCTCGAGTTAGCCATATTCATCTTTGCGGCCAATTAATTAATTATTTACCGTTTATGCGCACACCCAACAGAATGATCACATCAACTCAACTGATATAGCAGATAACAGATTTTAGCAGATTGGGTGACTTAACAGATTTAACCGATTTAGCACTTAGCAGATTTTGGCATATAACAGATTAGGCATCTCAACAGACAAATTTAACAGATTTGGCATTTCAATCTAATTAGCAGTCTAGGCAATATAACAAAACTAGCAGTTTAGGCAACTTAGCAAATTAGCAGATTTAGCAAACCTAATAATTCTAAAGGTTCTATTTACATGCCTTGCCTAGTCATAAATTAGGCCTAAATTCATATGCCTACATAATTTTTCATGATTCACAACATATATTCCATGTTTGCTTAAGCGCAGAATATGGACATAATTTGCCATATAACATATGTTCCAATATATATTATACCAAATATAACCATTAATTTCAATGCATGTCATATATCCAGAAATCCATAATTAGGTGTAATTACAATAATAGATATCCTAATTAATGTAAATCTTAAGTTTCCATATCTTCCTTCTTTTCATGTCATGAATTATTATGCAAACTATCCCCAATAATATAAATCTTTAAACCATATCTTCTAAAAATCAGATCTTGCCTTTTTATATGCATTTTGTCCAAAGTCTCAAATCATATGTAATCTTTACAGTGGTTCCTCTTCTTCTTTTATCACAAAATATGCATAGGTCTAAAACTAGTTTATAACATATGCTATTTTTTTCTAATTAATTACAGGTCTAAATTACAACATAACTATGCATACAACATGCATAAATTATATGTTCATAGTCAATTTTATGCATCCAATCCCAAGTCATATGTCCAATATATTTTATGCCTCAGACCTAAAGTCATACATTCAATTTGGTTTTGTCAAATTTCTCATCATTCATCCCAAAACTTGCGTTCATACGTTCATCTCTTATGAGATTAGGCACAGGCTCGTGGTAGCCTGGCTATAGAAACAGAAAAGAAGAAAGGAATATAGAACAGTCACAGAAAACAGATCTAACAGAAGAGAATACAACCTCAAACTCAGATTTAAATGCATATCAAAATTATAATTAACGTTTATAGCGGAGAATAACTGTACTTGCTTGATTGGATTAAAGAAAGAACTTTAACTTGTTGTAGAATCTTTGCAGAAACTTTAATCTCTAGTTTGAATTGAGTTGCTTAGGTTGATGTTGATTATCTTCTAGTTTTAATTCCAGCAGAGCAGCGACGCCATTTTTATTTTTATTTTTATTAGAAGAAGAGAGCAATGGAGGCTAGAGAATTGTGTAAGAAACCTAGGTAGAGTCTAGGGTCATTTTTATAGAGTTGCAAGTTAATTTGAGCCGTCCGATGATGCTAGGGTAAATCAAGGCCATCAATTTCAAAAGAGGCCAATTATGTTCACAATTAAGGACTGTAAATTACTCCCATTTTAAATTATGTCATAATTACTATGCATGCAAATTACCCCCATTTTGAATTATGGCATAATTACTATTCCAATTACATGCAATTCCATGTTTTAGCATATACATATATTTCCTACAATGTACACATTTCTCATTTAGGACAAATTCTATATATAAATAATTCCTAACACACTTATGCCATAATTACTCCCTTAATGTACATTATCAACATTCATTATTTATTGCCAATCCATCAAACATAAATACGTATTTAATAGATACATCTTTCCTTTTACCGTATACATTAATTATTCATATATACATGTCAATTAACAAGAATGACAATATTAGTGTATCCTTTTCATTGTAAATTAGCATATTTATATATTTCTCAAATTAACATGTACAGATAAATGTTAATAGCATGTTTTCAAATCAATGCCCTATTGACATATCTTTAAATTAAATGCCAGGTAAATATTCGTCATATTAATATGCTTGCATGTTATGTTCACAAAATAATATCACATACCATATTTTTCTTATTCAGTGCCACATTGATGTCAATTGCAGGTTTATAAATGACATTCCTATTAATAGAAAATTAAGTCTAACCTATTCATATTCTTCCTCTTTGAAAATCCCCATTTACTGCATACAAATATTATGCATAAACCTTTCTTTTCACTGCTTGCATCCACACATCTTTATTTAATTTGTATGTTTATGACATAAATGCACATATGTACGAATATGTTAAATATTTCTTTCCTTTAATTTGTCATGAATCCAATTAGAGAAGGCCACTTATAAAAAAAACAATTCTTGGCAGGCAAAAATGCGCAACATACGCCTCATGATACGTACATGTCATATATATATATGTATGTATACGTATATGTATATATATATATATATATTTCTTTTTTTTTCTTTTTATCTATCTTCCCAATTACCCATTTTCACACTAAACCACTTTTTGAACTGCATTCACACTAGGCTATTTTAAGCCATTCCCCTAAAACAAAAATAAGGCGCTGGCGGGGATCGAACTCTGTACCTCTTGTATGCAAGTCATGTGTTCCAACCAAATGAGCTACTAAGTCTTTTGCTTACAAAAGTTAGAACAATGCTAAACATTATTCTTTTCTCATTCCTCTTTTTCCATGTTTTGCTGCAATTTTTAATTTAAGGATATCTTTTTCATACGGAGTCCAATTTACGCAAACTCAGACTCTATCTCAAGCAGAATTTCAAGAAGAACGCAATGGCGTAACCTGTTTCCCTTAGTTCTTTGATTTCGAATTAATTATACTTTAATTTGTTAATTTCACAGCTATAGAATACACGGGGTGTTACATTAGGTCTGGCTTGTGGTAGAAGTCTGCCTAGAACCGCCCGGCACATCCAGCGGCCACAAGCTACTGACCTAATGTGAGAGGTCTGTGCATTAGTGATTAATTAATGCAATTCTAGGATAAATATGATGCCTAAAACGTGTTGGGTGGATAAGGTTAAATCAACTGGGCGGATGAATCTAATAAACCAGTTTCGTAAATATGTAGGCCCAATACAAGGTAAGGTGAAACAATATGTAAGTCTGTAAATCTGTATATCTGATCCGTTAGTCTGAAAACTTGTTAATCTGTATGTCTGATCTGAGAACTAGTTAATCTAAACTTTGTACATCTGAAATCTGTAAGCAAGTTAATCTGACATCTGTTAGTCTAGGACACAAGGTTAGGAGGGGAAATTACTTGTGTCATCTGTTGTATGAGACCCATATTAGTCAGTAACCCTTTTCTGGTATCAAAACTATGACCAGACACTAGGAGGGGTCCGGGGCACGCTTACTGAACTAATTGTAAGAGGTTCAATCTGATAATGGCGAGGGGTGCCGATGGCGCATTCCAACCGGGTCATGTGCGTGCATGGATCTGGTCTGCTCTGAGGATGTAAGACACCGTGACATATGTAAATAGGTCTGTGTCTATAGGTTTCAACTTTAGGGAAAGATACACCCTTCTGTGGGGCCGGCACAGGGTATTTATGTTTTAGGGAGCCGATTGTTTGGGGTAGAATTTAAGGTACACCTAGTTTTGTTTGTTTCTGTTGGTGTACCGTCTATTTTTGTTAGGGTGGTAAAGGCCCATTAGTTGGGTGGTAAAGGCCCATTATTAGCATTCTATTTCTGTACTGTCTGTTTCTGTTGGGGTGGTAAAGGCCCATTAGTAGCATTCTGTTTCTGTACCTTCTGTATTTGTTGGGGTGGTAAAGGCCCATTACTTGTATTCTGTTTCTGTAGAGATTATTCTGTTTCCGTTTCTGTTTCAGTTTAGACATTAGGGTAACATCTAATCCTATTATACTAAGTATTAGTGCAGAGAAGTAAGATATAGGTAAGAAGCATATCTTGGTCTATATCATTATATTTCTTCTGTTTAACTTAAGCATACCTGCTACTCCTTTTGCTGTAATCTCTCATCCAGCCTTATGTACATGTCATGGTACTACTATCTATTTATATGCTGAAAGTTACTGGACTCGGCAGACTTTATGTCTGACCTCGTTTGTTTTCGCCTCTTTTTCTTTCCGTTCCCTCCAGGTGCTCAGGGTGGAAACATAGGAGATTGATTCATATTCTCTCCACTTGATGTTCTTGAAGTATGGCTTGGCTTTGACTCTACCTTCTTATGGCAGTTTATGTTGGGGATTATGGTTTTAAAATTATGCATTCTGAAGGATTTTGGCATAAGACTGATACTTGTATACTTGGGTTTTGGTATTGTAATTTTGAAGAATGTAACCTAACTTATTTTTGTTTCTACTGTAATAAAGTTATAAAATTATCAAGTACTACTTTACGTATCTATCTTGTAATATTCTGTTCTGTTTACTTATAATGCGTCATGGAAGTTAATGCATTCCCTTTGTGAATGATATTAACGGACATAGGGTGTTACAAACAAGGAGGTCATGAGCCTAAACGGGAAGGTAATAGCCCTCAGCAGGTTCATTTCTAAAGCCACCAATAAATGTTTTCATTTCTTTGATGTTATAAAGAAAAGGAAGAATTTTGAATGGAACGAAGAGTGTAGGAAGGCATTCCATGAATTAAAGGTTTATTTGGGAACGCCTCCTGTTTTATCCAGTCCCGAGAAGGGAGAATACCGATACCTATACATGGCTGTCTCCGAACATGCAGTAAGCTTAGTCCTGATAAGAAAGAATAATGGGACTCGGCATCCTATCTACTATGTTAGCCGAAGGCTGAAGGACGCGGAAACCCGATACTCTGACATAGAGAAATTAGCGTATTGCTTAATCGTTACCGCACACAAGCTCAAAGGTTATTTCCAGGCTCACCCTATTAGAGTTTTAACTAGCTTCCCGCTTAAGCAAGTGTTCAGCAAACCGGAAACCTCAGGGAGGCTACTTAAATGGGGTATTAAGCTTAGCCAATACGAAATTGAGTTCCACGCTCGGGTAGAAATTAAAGGACAAGCACTCGCAGATTTCGTGAACGAATGCTCAAACTTTATTTCAGAACAATTGATTAAAGAAAACGACTTAAAGACCAAATGGCAGCTTTTTGTAGATGGGGCATCCAACGAGCAGGGAGCAGCGGCGGGTTAGATATAATCACCCCTGATGGAAACTGCTTGCATTACACCAAGAAGTTAGGGTTCCCAGCAACCAACAATGTGGCTGAGTACGAATCTATGATAGTTGGTTTGAATCTAGCACTACCGTTGAAGATACCGAGGGTAGAAATCTTTAGTGATTCACAATTAATGGTAAACCAAATAAAAAAACATATCAAACCAGGGACAAACAACTCATCCTATACATGGAGAGGGTACTAAGGATGCTTTCCCTATTTGAGGACTTCTCGGTTCATCAAATACCCCATGGGGAGAATGCCCAAGCGGATTCGCTAGCCAAGTTAGCCAGCTCCCGAGGATCCCCTGAAATCCGAATAGTACCAGTGAGATATCAGGAAATGCCTAGTATCGAGCAGGAAGAGTCGGAAATGGGAAAAGAATTATTAGTCTTAACCAGATCCCAAGCCTTGAGAAGGGGAAACGGAGAAGACCAAGGAGGAAAATACGAGAGGGAACCTCCTATAACGGAAACAAGCCACCAGCAGGAAACTACGTGGATGGTTCCCATAGTGGACTACCTCCTAAGAGGGACTTTACCACTTAGTAAGTAAGACACCAGAAGGATAAAACAACAAACTCCTACATTCGTGATCATAGATGACATACTCTATAAAAAGGGACATTCACTTCCTTATCTGAGGTGTACAAATTCCGAAGATGGACTTAAACTGTTAAAAGAAGCACATAAGGGATAGTGCGGGGACCATTCCAATGGGGTTAAACCGGCCAAAAGGGTCATGCGACAAGGATATTATTGGTCGTGGATGGTTAGTCAAGCGGTTGAGTACGTCAAGAGATGCGATAAATGTCAGAAGTACTCTAAGGTGCCACGACTTACTTCCAGCGATCTGACAATTATATCAAGCCCATAGCCTTTCGATATATGGGGGATAGATTTAGTTGGGCCCTTATCACTCGCCAAGGGCAGAGATAAATATACCGTAGTAGCCATCGACTACTTCACCAAGTGGGTGGAGGCGGAACTCCTTCCGACTATCACATCCAAAAAATGTATTAAAATTCGTAACAAAAAATATCGTTACCCGCTTCAGAATCCATCAGAAGATAATATCGGACAATGGAACACAATTCGAGAGGGAAGAGTTCACCCGATTCTGTGACTAAAATGGAATCATCAAAAGTTTCTCCTCCGTAGCCCATCCGAAAGCTAATGGGGCTTTGGAAGCCGCAAACAAGACCATCAAGACAATCCTTAAGAAATGCCCAAATAAGGCTAAAGGAAATTGGGTGCAAGAGTTGCCTCTAGTGCTATGGGTGTATAGAACTTCTACCAAAACGGCCACGGGACACACCCCATTTTCCCTGACATATGGATGTGAACCTATGCTTCCAGTTGAGGTCAAAATTCTATCACATAGAAGGGTAGCATATGCATTTAACCCCTATCAGGAGTCAAGGAGGGAATCACTAGACTTGATACAGGGACTAAGGGATGAAGCTGCACTCAGGACCGCCGAATACCAAAGAAGGATCATAAAATATTACAATTCAAAGTTCAAAGCTAGAACCTTCGCTAAAGGCGAATTAGTGATGCGAAGAGTAATGGCTAACACCAAGAACCCAACAGATGGTTCTCTCGGTCCAAATTGGGAAGGACCCCAAGTCGTCCATCAAGAAGTCATACCCGGTATATATCGGTTATGCAGACCCAACGGTGATTTTTTTTCCAAGAACATGGAACTCAGAACATTTGAGGCCATATTTCTCAACGATAAAAGGAAAAAGGACAAGATTTTCCTCACAAAAAATCATCATACAACCAAGGGCATGGAAACCCTCCTAGTAGCTTGAGAGAGACCCAAAAGGGGTCGAGCTGGAAAAAGGATTAAATCCCTCGTCATCACCAAATTGCTCGAGGCGAGGCATTCCCTGGAGGGGTAAGATATGTTAGTCTGTCTCCATGGCCAAACCAAAGGGGGCAGGGTTAAAGCATCGAAAGCATAAGCCGTCGTTTCACACCAAAGATGGTCATGGCAGTACATCTAAAAATTAGCACGCCCTACCTCTGCTCGCAGAAGAGTATACCCTGCCTCCGCTAGAACTAAGCACGTCATACCTCTACTCACAGAAGAGCACGTCCTACCTCTGCTTATGTTCCGCTTTACCCGCAGAAGTGAACGCAAACCCATATAATCGCCTATGATTGTTAAGATAGGGCATCCCTCAGAGGAGGGTGGTGTATAAGACTCTATCAGAGCGTACGATGGTCCATATAGAGCATCAAAAGAGTAAACCTTAGTTCTGTTTCTACGATGGCCCCATCTAAGTTTCTAAGACCTTATCATTGCCTAAGAAGGTCAAGATAAGGCGCCTAATGGAGGGAGGTCGGGTAAGTCCTTGGGCCCTGCTTGTGGATAAGCTAGCCAAGCGCTCCGGACGCACAAACTAGAGAGTGGCCAACAAAGAACGTGCATCTTCTGCTTTGACATCAGAAACCCAAGGGGAGGCTCAAGAATCATGTACAACCTCTTCTTTCCAAATCAAATTTGAAGGGAATACTCACTTCATTAATAACGGAAGGGTCCTGTTCTCTAATCTTAAAATACCCGAATTTGGATGGATTCGGCTCTTCATTAATACCGGAAGGTTTCCCTGTCTTCAACCTTTAAATACCCGAATTTGGGTGGATTCGACTCTTCATTAATATCGGCAATGTTCCTGGTCTTCAATCTTTAAATACCCGAATTTGGATGGATTTGGTTCTTCGTTAATACCGGAAGGGTTCCCGGTCTTCAATCTTTAAATACCCGAATCTGGGTGGATTTGGCTCTTCATTAATATCAGAAGGGTTCCCGGTCTTCAATCTTTAAATACCTGAATCTGAGTGGATTTAGCTCTTCATTAATACCGGAAGAGTTCCCATTCTTCAATCTTTAAGTATCCGAATCTGGGCGGATTCGGCTCCTCAATCATAACACGTCCGAGTCTGGGTAGTATCCAACTCCACATCATTATTGGAAAGAATTTCCAATCTTGCACCAAGGCATGAATCTGGGTCAATTCATTCCTCCACAAGGCGCCGAAAGCAAATCTCTTCGCGAGGACCTACGGCGTAACCTAGCATTGAAAAATAACTGGCAAACAAAAAGGAGACAGCCCGAAAAAAAAACTTGACTTGGAAAGTCAAAGTCGAAGACACCCCTTCACCAGATGGGGGGGGGCAAATGTTACTACAAAAATTACCTTAGCACGGGCTAACGGTGAAGGGATGTTGAATGAATATAAGGAAAGGGTGAAGAATCTGAGAGCAACACAGGTAGACACCCCCTATGAAAAGAAGGGGCCCAAAGCCTATAGGGCACCAACAAAAGGTTTATCTGACATGGTCTATCCAACAGGAATTAACCTATTTAATGCCAACACATCAGAGGAAGAAGAGTATCAGACCAGTGCATAAAGACGGTCCGTGACCGACTCCTGAAAAACGGCTCCATAATTGACAAAGGGCCTACCTTCATAAGTAACGTAGATATCACCGAAGGCTACCCTCCGGGGAACCAAACAGGAAGGCTAAACCAAGACTTAAGCAAGGATACATGCTACTCATACTAATCCACATAGTACCTGAACCATCAATAGTTCTAAATCGGCGGATATACACATACATCATGAGGGCAGGCCCTTCTGAGTACCCACGATAAAGTCGAAAGCCTACATCCGAGAACTTATGCCAGAGGATCAAAGCTTCGAGCATCCACCGAGAAGTCCAAAATGCCTCCGCAATTTGTCTCAGCAATAAATTCATTTCCACCTTGGAGAGGCCCGATTCACTCAGGACAGTCGCTTCAAAGACCATAACCAACACCACGAGGATAGCCAATAGCTAGATGCCTGAGACCAAGGGAAAAAGCGGCCGACAGGAATCCATTCAGGCCTAATAACCTAATGATAAAAGGACCCTGGATTCTCTACAAATAGGACCCTAGGAGTTTCATAAAGGGGGATGCGTTTTTTATTTCTCAATTTAGTTCTTTTTCTTCTGAAGAGGAGCAAATCATCAATTTCGTTAATATATCTACAAATTATGAATAGAGAATTCTAGATCTCATATGTCTAGCTATTCGATAATCTTGTTGTGCCATAATGATGAAACAGGGAGTTAACCTAACCTTTCAGATGGGGAGATCAACCAAGGCACCCTAGCGGTGGAGGAAGAGGGCATTGTGGAAACACGATGTCCCCTTCTCCTCGCCTTAAGGGTCAGCCATGATTGGTCCATATTCTCATGTTGGGCCAACGCTTCCCATACATTAATGTAAGGAGATCTTCTACGAATTCCTAACCCGATCTCTATCGTGATTCAGGCCCTTCTCTTGAGCGGATCTGACACGGAAGGATCATCGGAGTTAATGGATATTGTGATGCCTTCGTCCTTGAATTCTAGGGAAACGTTAGCTTGGTTTCTTCTTATTATAGTACATAATGTCATCGTCAGGGCTTAAAAAATCATCAATCCCATGAACGCACGCCTTATATACTATTGTCCGGGTGTTGACGAAAAATGTCGTTAACAAAGTCCTTAAGCAAGAAGTGCTATAAAATTTGAAGCAAAACAGACAATTTTTTTTGGGATGATTGGTGAAAACTTGGACTCTCATCATCATCCTCTTCATCTACCACTTTCTAGACTTTTTATATTGTCTAGTAGTAGTTTATAAACTATTTCTAAGTTTTTTTTTCAAGTTTCCATGCATTGTGTCTTTTATTTTCTATGTTTAATGTAATCACTAAGTAAAACTTCCTGTTTAATATATATTGCTATCTTTATTAGACTTTGTAAATCAAAATAATAATTAATAAAACCTCGAAATTTCTAAAGAAATCAGAACTAGAAAATTTACACAACATATATCGAGATACCCAAATTCACCATGTCGAAAATAACGATTATTTTTTGAATTTTGAAATTTTAATTACTATTTCAAGTTCTTTCAATTCAAGCTGTTATTAACTCCTGTAAAAACACATTTTTTACTTGAACTTCAAAACAAAACAATGTTATCATCTTCCTTACTCATCACTTATCCAGGAACAAAAATTACGGATAACCTGATCCATAGTTTAGCCGAAAAATTAGAACTACTCTTGAATCTTTCAAAGATGTTCTCTTATTCATGCTCAGAGGTTAAAGCCATTTAGAATTAAGCAAAATGCAGATGATCAAGGAGAAGGAACAACATTTTGATTCTCTTCGATAGATGATGTCCTTCTTAATCAAAGATGAACTAAATCAAAGCCCAGAACATACTTTAAATAAGGATGATGAAGAATGAGATACTATGACACTCCACCCTAAGACCAACCCTAATAAATAACATTAACAAGTAATGCAGTCTATTAGAGTGGAGAATAGGGATGGTTAGGGGCGACCATCCGTAATTTTGTATTAGACGAGTATTGAATACATCGATTGGGTGTAAAAAAAATCTTTTCTCAAGTGGATCGATATACTTAGTACTTTTAATAAGAAATCACGATGGATGAGGGTAGTTTTCGAACAATATACAACACAACACAAATAATAGATCAAATAACAGGTACATACTGATATTATCAATGAATACAACATATACACGTGCTACATGTCAAATAATATACAATAATGAATACAACGATATTTAATGGAACAAATGTACATCAACTCGAATATACGAATAAAAAACAAGAAAGGGTCTTTTAAAGATAGTCCAAGCTATATCATTAACCCAAGAATCAACATGAGACTGAACCCGAAACAACTCGGTCAGACCCCGAGTATCACATAAATGGATCAGTATAGTTTACAAATTAGCTATGATCAACAATGGCTATAAAAGCATATAAATATGAAATTAATTTTGATACGAATGGAATAAGTTGATCCAAAATAATAACTTTAAGATAGTAAAGGGTTAGTAGCCTATAAAATCTCATGAACAACATAATTAACTCCAAGGAGTTTATTTCTAACACAATGTGTTAGGCAATGAGCTAGGCACAAAGATGCAACAACAAGGAAAGCTCCAAAAGCCACACTTAAACTCATATACAAGATTAAGTAAACACGAAAGAAATCCCATTTTAAACATTACCAAAATAGCTCTAAGGCTGTGAGAATCAACACGCGATCATAAAATAGGATCCAAAATACCATCGATCACCAAAACATAAAATGGATCCGAATCACCAATTCAACAAGTATCACTATAGGAAATCACTTTATAAATGCTATATACACAGTTTACTATGATCCATCTCGATCGAGTAAATCTCCAAAAGACCCACCTCAGTCCCAAAAATTCCTACTAAGATCAGCCTCAATTAGGTAGGGTCTATGTCACAGCCCGCATTTTACGTATCGGAAGATCGTAAAATATATTTATTTTATTCTATGAGGTTTGGATCATTCTAATCTTTTAATATGTTGTTTATGGGGATGTGAGACATGTCCATAATTTTTACCGATTTTGTTTGTGACCATTTTTCCCCTGTCAGCCTTGTACAGGGCATAACTTTTGACTCAGGTCGAATCGGAGGGTGAGACCTGTACCATTGGAAAGGAATTGCCGATTACCTTTCCGTAGAGTGGTTACATTAAGGATTTGGCTCAGTGGTTTGGGAGAAATCGTTGTTTTAAGGTTTTTCAATTGGGTATTCAAGCTTTGGAGCATTAATGGAATCCTATAAATAGGGGGTGAGAGTGGATGGAAAAGGTTTACTTTCCCATTCTCTTATTTGGAGGCATTGATCTCCTCCTTCCTCCTACACCTTTCCACCATTAGAAATACAAATCTAAGGGAGAAAATTGAAGATCTACACCATTCAAGGCTAGATCTACATTATTTCAAAGGCGAATTCATCAGATCGAGGGGTTTGATTTCGAGTGATCGCTATCTGGATTCTTATTTCTATCGTTTTAGATTGTTTCGGCAAATCAGTGAGTGATTTACATCTCTCACATGAATGCAATGAAGTATATGAGTGTTTGTGCATGTTTCTCATCAAATTAGGATGTTTTACCATAGATTCACACCATTACAAGTTCATTTTCATATGCATCACCCTATGATCTAATCTAACAAGTTTTACTCGTTAATTTCATGTCATTTTACATGTTTATGTTAGTTATATCTCTCATTTTGATCATATGTTCATTTTAATGGTTTTTGGTGAGATTTACATCATTTTTGTGGTAATCGTCATATTCATGTGGATAGTAATGTTATGATATGTTTATGATTGTGTTTGATGATTTTAGTTGAGTTGTTTTCGTCGGATCCGTCGTTTGGTGAAGTTTTGGTCGAAATCGAAGTTGAAGTGCAATATGCAGAAATTGGCACGGTCAGAGGTTGAATTGGCTATAGATTTACTCAGCCAGAGATTGGCTCAGCTAGGAGCTGGCTCGGCCATAGGTTGAATCGTCTAAAAGTGGATCGGACCGGACTAAAGTGGATCGAATCGGACCATAGTGGATCGGATTGGACCAAAGTGGATCGGATCGGACCAAAGTGGATTGGGTCGGACCAAAGTGGATCGGATCGAACCAAAGTGGATCGGATCGGACCAAAGAGGATCGGACCAGACCAAAGTGGATCGGACCGGAACAAAGTGGATCTGACCAGACCAAAGTTGGATCGGACCATTCTGGACAACCATTTCTGGTCAGCCATTTTCGCCACTTTTAGGCAAGTTTTTCTGGTCAGACATTTCTGGTGATGATGTGACTTCAAAGTAAATTCGATTGGGAAGTTAGGAAGTGCTGAAATAATTCTATGGATTGCTTTGAAGTTTATAAAGATGTTGGTTGGTTCAATAATGATGGCGGCTTCGACGAGAGTCCAGAAGGGGATGTTCGAAGTGTTGAAGTGTTCGTGGGTCGAGGAGATGCAACGAATGCAGTTTCAACTCAAAGGTCGTGAGTGGGTAGATAATGGTTGCTTGAGATTGTTGCTTGAGCTATGAAATGTCATCAAGGTTGGATGACTAGAGATGCGAAGGCCGAGAAGTCATCGTTGTCGTAAGTTCCAGCAGGCACAAAGCAGGGGTATGATGGGGGCACCCAATAGACCGGAAGGTTGCTGGTCGAGTACCTTCGGTATCGTTAAAAGGCCTAGTTGTCAAGGTTGGATATATGCATTTTATGCTAGAACTGGGACTACCATTAGCCCTTGACATATGGCAAGGTTGGTCGTCATACGATTAGCGATGGTTTCAAAGCAGGATTGCCGGTGATAGCCAGAGTCAGTCATGGATGATTGGTTGTTCTGTTTGTACTATCTCACATAGATTATCCAAAGTCGTGGGAGATGTTCTTTGAGTGCTTAACTGATATTGGTTTAGGCCTCTGGGGAGAGTACTTGGGGAATGTTAAACTCGATTAGGGTTGTCTGTGTGAGACTTATATAATCTGGATGTTATGAGTGTTTTCCATGATTGAATGGGTGTTCTGATTTCCATGGATGAATTGTTGAATTGTTTATAGTAAAGGCTATCACTGTACGATGTGGGGAAGATAAGTTTGAGTTCTTATCTGGTGTCGTGGGTAGATTAGTATGTTTATCTTTCCTTTCTCATACACTTTATTGTTGAAGTTTGTTAGCTGTTTTATCGCTCACTAAGACTATTGTCTGACTCAAGGTTTTATGTTTCCTCTTATTACCTTGGGATGTTCATCCGGTTGTGAATGGGCAGACTAAGTAGCAGGTGACAGATGATGCTTTAGTGAGGACGATGGTGCTGATAGGTGGCGAGCATGAGGCTCATGTACCATTTTTACTACTATCTAATAATTGAGTTTGCGTTGTTTGCATTTCTGAATAATGTAGTGAGGAAACTTTGTATAAACACTATTTCCAAGTTTGTGGATATTACTTTCTGGTTGTATGAAAGTCTTGTGTTTCTGCTTCAATATTACTACCTGTTGTATTTGTTCTATTATATTTTATCCTTGCGTTGTGAGTTTACGACAGGTTCCTCTTGTGTTTACCTACTCTGATGATCGTCCATGACTGCCTTACACACCTTTCAGTGCATTATTTCTTTTGTATAGTGCGGGGGTTATGGGCGGTCGTCACATTTGGTATCAAAGCTCTGGTCAATGATTTTTGGCCAAAGTTCAAGGACGTAATCGCGTATGAGAGAAGTACTTTTAGATTTCAGTTGGATGCGTACTATATATATTAGTATATATAGCAGTAACGGTTGTTTTCCTTTAGCAGATTTCTTGAAGGTGACTAATTATTCTAAATTGCATATTTAGAATGAGTAGACGAGAAACAAGACGCACTGCTAGGGGAGCCAATATTGGAGGGGGAAATGGTGGTGAACCTAATTACCCGGCCATGTTTGAAGCCATGGCAGAAGCAGTTATGCGAAGGGTACCCGCTCCAGTGGCAGCAACGGTAGATGTTGGTGTGCGAGTTCCTAGATTAGTAGATTTTGCAAAGCTGTGCAAGGACTTTACATCTCTAGGGGAAAACCATTCAAGGGAACTGAACCAGCTGAAGAGGTTCAGAGGTGAATGGACTCATGTGTCCGAATCTTTAGAGACTTGGGTATTGAGGATGCAATAAAGAGAAAGCTTGCATCAAGGCAACTGCAGGACAGGACCATGGAATGGTGGAATTCTGTTGCACTCGAGACTCCAGAAGAAGAAGTTTCTTGGGAGTTATTCCAAGCTAAGTTTGAAGCAAAGTTTATCTCCACAACTCAGAAATCTGCTTTATTCAAGAAATTCGTAGAGCTGAAACAGAATGGTCGTTCTGTGCTTGACTATATTTCTGATTTCGAAGCTTTGTCTAGATATGCTCGTTCATACATTGATACACCATATCAGAAGAACGAGAAGTTTGTCTTGTGTTTGGATACTTATATCAGAAAACCGTTAGTGGACTATCTTGATGATTCATTTGAGAAGATTGTGGAAAAAGCTATTCCTCATGAGATCTTGTTTCCTAAGGAAGCAAATGTTGTCGCTGCCACCAAAGAGGCTCAGAAACCACAGCAGGGTGGCAAACTAAGAAGAGGAAGCAGCAACAGCAAAAGGGAAAAGATAGCCAAAAGAAACCAAAGAGTGAGGTGGTTTGCTTTAACTGCCAGCAGAAAGGTTATTTTGCTAATGAGTGCAAGAATCCCAAAGCGAAGAAGAAGTGCTTCAAATGTGGGAAGCCTAGTTATGAGAAGAAAGATTGTCCAGAATCACCTAAGGGCAAGTAGGTTGTGACGGCATATGCTTTGGATGTTGTGCCAACTTTTTCAAGGGCTCCTACTGCAGAGGAGAAGGGAAAGGGTGTCGTAGTGCAAGGTACTCTTTCAGTTAATGGTGTTTCAGTTCGTGTGCTTTTTGATACTGGAGCATCGCATTCCTTCATTTACAATGAGCTTGTGTGTCTCTTGGGTTTGGAAACTGAGATTTGTGATAGACCCTTTGTAGTGACTAATCCAATTGGGGGTTCGTTAAATTTTTGCATGATATGTCGAGGTCTAGTATTGTCGAGTCATGGTTGCTCATTTGTTTGTGATTGCTTTGTTCTTAACTTCGCTGGGTTTGGGATCATGTAACGACCCGTATTCTATGCATCATAGGATCGTAGAATATTTATTTCTTTCACATATGAAGTCGTATGGTCATGTAACTTTGAGAGACGACTACTGGGGTCATTTCCCATGTTCATGATTTTTCCCGATTTTTAAATGACCATTTTACCCCTAGTTGGTACTGTTTTGGCCATAACTTTTGACTGGAAATGAATTTTGACCTGAAACCACTTCCATTGGCTCCGGATGATGGTTTACAATTCCGCAGAGTGGTCACATTAGCCTAACGGACTCACCGTTTGGGAGATATGGCTGAAACAAGTTTCAGATGGTGAAAAACAGCTTAATTGGGCTTAACCGGGTGATTAGCAGCTAGGCCCAGAGGGGAATTTCGGGTTTAGAGGCATAGGAGGGCTGATTAGGGTTAGGAAATCACTTTCATTTCAGTTTGAGACGCCACAAACCTTCTTGAGACCTTAGTAATGGCTTCAATCCTCTAAAACCACTCCAAAACACATTTTTAGTGAAGATTAAGCCTAAACTACATCAAAACAAGGCCAAATAGCAACAGAGCAAGGTTGGAGCTGCTGCTATACATAGGGATTCGACCCAAACAGAGAGTATTTCAGATTTGGTGCTTTATTTTGTGGCAAAGGTGATTGATTTGCATAGTTTTTGCAATAATTACGGTAATTAAGGGTAATTAGTGAAGATTAGCGAATTTACACACTAATAAATTCTGGAAAAATGTTTAGAAATTTGAAAATAATATTTTATGCCTCTGTTAGAAAATTTGGACGATTTGATTAAGTTTTACTAAGTATGTGCTTAAACATGATTAAGTGGGATTATGGGAAAATATGAGGTTTTAGCCACTTTTGATCCAATTTGATTCATTTGAATTGTTGTTTTGCTGTTTGTGGTTGCTATTACATGTTGCCATGACTCTATGGAGTGTTTTATGATTGATTAGAAGTGTTAGATTTGTCAAAAACGCCGTCGAATGGCGTAAAATACTTGTTGGAAGAGTTGCAGAAAAATGCAGGTTCTGGACCGGATCAGATCAGATATGGAGGCTCGGATCGGATGAGTTGAACTGGGCAAGGGATCTGATCGGATCGGAACTTGACACTTGGGACAACTGGCAAAAAGGAAGGCCACACTAATTGAACTGGGATCGGATCGGATAAAGGAGGAGAGATCGGATCGACTTGGAGACGCAGGGCTCGGATCGGAACTTAACATTTGGGAGATCTAGCAAGAGGGAAGGCCACGCGGATCAGATGGCGAAGGAGGGATCGGATCGGAGCACGTGAAGAACGAGGGAGCGGATCGGAATGGAAGCACGAACTAGAAGGGAGATGGCACCCGACCCGACCCGGAGGAGGACACCCGACCCGACCCGAAGTGGAATACCCGACCCGAACCGATGGCTAGAGTGAAAACCCGACACGACCCAGTATTGACCAATAATCCGAGATGCAAACGTAGTCCAATATGGGAAGTTAGAGCTCAGGATCCAGTTGGGAACCGATGAGTTCACTTCATGATTGGGCTTTGCTGCGGGACGTGTGCCAAGGGGCAGTCGATGTTTATGACTTTGGATCACTATGTATGGGAAGTATGTGAACGGATTCAGGGCTGAAATGGCCTAGGTACGACTAAAAGGGCTATAAACCAATGAAGTGGGGTCATTTGTAAAGATTTGGTCATGACTCCATGTGGTAAGCTTGGTAGTAGCAGTAGTTGTACAAGTCGAACTCCGTCACTACTTCGATGGGTCTAGTGATTGACAGTGGTGGACATCGTATGCTTTACGCACTGAGTGAGAGATGTGAGGATGGTTGCTATGGATGATTTGTTTGCTATCATTATGACATGCACACCCCACCCCCGTACTCTTACACTATTTATTATCGCACCTTAGAGTATTGTACGGTATGTGGTACTAACTCTTTGGTTGCAGGTTCAGGTATGGTTTAGTATACCTGTTATTGTTCAGTTTAGATGCTTATCGCTCATACCGGGCTTTATGTCTGACCCAGAGGTTTATGTCTCCTCTTATTACTCTGAGTGCTCACACGAGCAGACTAGAGACAGGTTAGCTGGTGATGCACGGGTAGATGATCCGGAGACGAGCAGGAGGCTTCCATGTAATATATATCTAGTATTCTCCCTGTGTTGTTGAAGATCACTGCTTGGGCATTAGTGGTGCATCTTCTACTTTAGCTTTCTTTTGTTTAGAGACAGTAAATTTGGAAAGTTGTAATAAGCTGTATTTGGATTTCCGCTGCTCTGATGTTGATGTTGATTTTAGTTATCAGCTTATGCACTGTCTCACCTGTTTTATGTAAAGTATGTTATTATTATTATATTTTATTCCATGCACTGTGAGACATTCTATAGGTTCTTGATTAGTTAATTCCCTTCTTTCCTTTCTTCCGACGATCGTCCCGTGCTAGTCGGGCATGTGTACAACGCACTTTCAAAGGAAATGCAGGCTGGTGCGGGGTGGGCCGTCACACTTGGTATCAGAGCCAGGTTGCGTAGTTAACCTAGGGAAGTTATCAGGGAGAGATAGTATATGTATACGAGAGAGCGTATTTGTGATTACTTTGGTTTTTAAAAGCTATATATATATATATACTATTAGTAGTATGAGAATGAAGTCGTACTGCACTAGCACCGCTATGGGGTCTTTAATCGTTTCCTTTTTCAGATTGACGATGAGCCGATATACTAGAGGGGCTGGTAGGGGAGCGAATAATGGGAATGCTGCTGACATAAGGACGATGTTTACTGTCCTCATGAGAGAGATGCTTAGAGATGTACAGAGGGAAGCTCCCAATGGTGGAAATGGTGGTGGTCCAATAGTGCAGGCGCCGAGAGTCGACTTCGCCAAGCTGAATAAGGATTATACTAGCCTTGGTGGGAAGCCGTTCCACGGAACAGAGTCGGCTACGGATGTTCAGGATTGGTTGGATAGTTGCGAACGTATCTTCGAGGACTTGGGTATCGAGGATGCGATGAAGAGAAAGCTAGCGTCCCGTCAGCTGCAAGGGCGGGCAATGAATTGGTGGAATGCTATAAAGGCAGCTACTCCCGAAGATCAGATTACTTGGGAGCAGTTTAAAGCTCGCTTTAGCGAGAAGTTCATTCCAGCTGCTCAGAAGTCAGTGTTGTTTAAGAAATTCTTGGAGCTCAAACAGAATGGCAGAGCTGTCTCGGAGTATGTTGCTGAATTCGACACTTTGTCGAAGTACGGGTTATCTCTTATTGATACTACCGAGAAAAAGAATGAGAAATTCATAACTGGTTTGGATCAGTACTTGGGGGAAAGGCTTATTAACCACATCGATGAGACGTTTGAATCGATTGTGGGGAAAGCATTGAGGTCAGAAAGTCTCTACCCTAAGCCGAAAACTGAGGTTGCATCTGCAGAAGAGCCAAAACCACAAGCAAGTGGTGGAGGTAAGGGTGGTTACCAGAATAAGAGAAAGCAGAATCAGACTAAGGATGGCCAGAAGAAAAAGAATAAGCAAGATGTGGAGTGCTTCAGCTGTGGTAAGAAGGGCCATTATGCTAGTAATTGTCGGGCCAAGCCAGCGGACAGGAAGTGCTTCAACTGTGGCCAAATGGGACATCACAAGGAGAAGTGTCCACAGCCCCCAAAAGAAAAGCAAATGGTGAAAGCATATGCTCTTAATGCTATTCCTTCTTCGTCGAATGCCCCAACTGCGGCGGAGAAGGGAAAGAATGTCGTCATTCAAGGTATGCTTTATGTTTATGATGTTCCTGTTAGAGTTTTGTTTGATACCGGAGCTTCCAGTTCTTTCATATCTAGTGACCTGGTAGATAGGTTAGGATTGGAGCCCGAGATTGTTGATAGACCTCTGGTGGTGACGAACCCGATTGGTGGTTCAACCGGCCTTAGCATGATTTGGCGTAATATGGTCTTATCGAGTCATGGATGCATGTTTGTGATTGCTTTATTTTGGGCTTTACTGGGTTTGGCATTATTCTGGGAGTAGATTGGCTCTAAAGATACGGGGTGGTGGTAGACTGTGAGGGCTTGTTGGTGACAGCTAGAGCGGATGATGGACGGAGGATAGTGTTTGGTGGTCTACCCAGTAAGGGGGTATTGGCTAGTTTTCTAAACTCCCTCGACATTCCGCATAGTGAGTTGTCAGGTTTGCCCGTGGTTGGCCAGTATCCGGATGTTTTCAAAGAAGTGACTGGACTTCCACCACACCGAGAGATTGAGTTCCGTATTGATTTGGTAAAAGATGCCAGACCTATAGTGATGCCACTTCGTCGTATGGCACCAAGGGAGCAGCGAGAGCTCGAGGTGCAAGTCAGCGATCTTTTGAAGAAGGGATTTATCAGAAGGAGTGTTTCTGAATGGGGAGCACCAGTTGTGTTTGCTACCAAGGCAGATGGTTCCCTTCGTTTGTGTTTAGACTACCGCGAGTTGAATAAAGTGACGAGGAAGAATAAGTATCCTCTACCGCGGATAGATGATTTGTTTGATCAGTTGAGTGGCGCGAGAGTATTTTCTCAGTTGGATCTCGCGACAGGTTTTCATCAGCTTAGAGTGGAAGCTGAGAGTATAGCTAAAACTGCATTTCGAACGCCGTCTGGATTTTATGAGTGGTTGGTCATGCCATTCGGGCTGACCAATGCCCCAACATATTTTGTGGATCTTATGAATAGGGTATTCAGAGATCAGTTGAATAAGTTTGTCCTTGTGTTCATTGATGATATTTTGGTCTACTCGAGGAAAGAGGAAGAACACAAGGAACATTTAAGAATAGTGATGGAGGTGTTGAGAAAACACCAATTGAAAGCAAAGTTTTCTAAGTGTCACTTCTGGAAGAGGGAGGTGAGGTTCTTGGGCCATGTTGTTTCAGAGAATGGTATTGCCGTGGACCCGGCGAAGGTAGCTACAGTACAGGATTGGCCTACGCCCAAGAATGCAACAGATGTAAGAAGTTTCTTGGGGTTAGCTGGATATTATCGTAAGTTTATCCAAGGTTTCTCCAAGATAGCAGCACCATTGACCCAGTTGACCAAGAAGAATCAATCTTTTGTCTGGGATGAAAGGTGCGAGAATGCGTTCAAGAGTCTAAAGGACAAGTTGACATGCGCACCAGTGTTAGTCATTCCTAATGGGAATGAAGAAATGACGGTATACACGGATGCCTGTGGTACCGGTCTGGGTGTTGTATTGATGCAAGGCGGTAGGGTTGTAGCTTATGCAAGTCGGCAATTGAAACCGCACGAGAAAAGATACCCTACCCATGATTTGGAATTGGCAGCGATCGTGTTCGCGTTAAAGATGTGGAGACATTATCTCTTGGGAGAAAGATTTGAGCTGTTTACAGATCATAAGTCGTTGAAGTATCTCTTCTCCCAGAAGGATCTAAATCTCCGGCAACAAAGATGGTTAGAATTCTTGGCTTCCTATGATTTTGACATCGCATATACATCGGGAAAGGGCAATGCGGTGGCTGATGCATTGAGTAGAAGAAATGCCAGTTTAGGGGCTATGTTTTTAGAATGGAAGCAACTGGAGTATATCGCGGGGTTTGATTTCAGACCAAAGTGCGAATTGGATCCAGAAATGTTAGCAAGTTTGACGATCAGTCCCACTTTGATTGAGCGGATCGGCTCTAGTCAGAGGGACGATCCTAACCTATTGGAAATCATCTCCAAGTTAGAGATGGGTATCGATGAGGAGATGAACAAGTATGGGCTTGATCGAGATGGATGGCTTAGAAAGAATGGAAAGCTTGTTGTATCCAATGTCAATGGATTGAGAGATGAAGTGCTTAGAGAATGTCATCACTCAAAACTGACTATACACCCCGGTGGTAATAAGATGTATCGAGACATGAAGCAGACCTACTACTGGGAAGGGATGAAAAGAGACATTGGGAGGTTTATATCCAAATGCATGAATTGCCAGCTAGTTAAAGCTGAGCAAAAGAAGCCTAGTGGGTTGTTGCAACCAGAAGAAATTCCCGAATGGAAATGGGAGCAAGTCTCGATGGATTTCATCGATGGTTTACCGAGGACTAGATCGGGACATGATAGCATTTGGGTAATTGTGGATCGATTGACTAAGAGTACAAGATTCATACCAGTCAAATCGACCAGAACGACAGCTAAGTTAGCAGAATTGTATAAGAAGTGGGTAGTGAGATTTCATGGAGTACCTAAAAGCATTGTGAGTGACCGGGACCCGTTGTTCACTAGTGGGTTTTGGAAGAGCTTACAAGAGGCTCTAGGGTCAGAGTTACATCTCAGTACCGCGTATCATCCTCAGACCGACGGTCAGACGGAGAGGGTGAATCGTTTTTTGGAAGATCTCTTGAGAGCATGTATATTAGATTTTGGTGGATCATGGGATGACCATTTGCATCTAGTAGAGTTTGCATATAATAATAGCTACCAATCCAGTATCGGTATGGCTCCGTTTGAAGCTTTGTACGGAAGACCGTGCAACTCACCATCGTGTTGGATAGAGACTGGCGAGAAGTTTATGCTTGGACCAGATGTGGTGAGGGAAACTTCAGATAAGATCTAGATCATTCAACAACGAATGAAGGCTGCCCAAGATAGGCAGAAGAGTTATGCTGATAAGAGGAGAAGAGACGTAAAATTCTCCGTTGGTGACTTGGTGTTTGTCAAGATTTCTCCGTTGAAGAGCGTAATACGATTTGGCAGGAGAGGCAAGTTGGCACCAAGATTTGTTGGCCCATTCCCTGTTCTTGAACTAGTCGGGAATTTGGCATATAAAGTTGGCTTACCAGAGAAAATGGCGGGAGTTCACAACGTATTTCATGTTTCCCAACTAATGAAGTTCGTTCACGACCCAGATATGACTATTTCACCAGATCAGTTGGAGGACTTCGAAGTAGAACCCGAGGCGGTTGGGAACCGCAAGCCGGCCTGTATTGTCGAGCACGACATGAAGCAATTTCGAAGGAAGGCGGTGAAGCTAGTCAAGGTTCAGTGGGGCGAGGACGAGAATGATTGCACTTGGGAGACAGAGGAGAACATTAGGAAGACATATCCAGAACTCTTTGCCTGGTAAGATTTTGACTTCGATTTAGTTTCCGCGTGCTAGGATAGGCTTGTTTGCTTGTTTTGCATGTTTGATTGTTGTATGTGGCTGTTAGGCATGCGGGATCCTTTGTATGTTTTGGGTTAAGGAATTTCGGGGACGAAATTTCTTAGGGGGGGGGGGGGGGGGAGAGTGTAACGACCCGTATTCTACGCATCATAGGATCGTAGAATATTTATTTCTTTCACATATAAAGTCGTATGGTCATGTAACTTTGGGAGACGACTACTGGGGTCATTTCCCATGTTCATGATTTTTCCCGATTTTTAAATGACCATTTTACCCCTAGTTGGTACTGTTTTGGCCATAACTTTTGACTGGAAATGAATTTTGACCTGAAACCACTTTCATTGGCTCCGGATGATGGTTTACAATTCCGCAGAGTGGTCACATTAGCCAAACGGACTCACCGTTTGGGTGATATGGCTGAAACCAGTTTCAGATGGTTAAAAACAGCTTAATTGGGCTTAACCGGGTGATTAGCAGCTAGGCCCAGAGGGGAATTTCGGGTTTAGAGGCATAGGAGGGCTTATTAGGGTTAGGAAATCACTTTCATTTCAGTTTGAGCCGCCACAAACCTTCTTGAGACCTTAGTAATGGCTTCCATCCTCTAAAACCACTCCAAAACACATTTTTAGTGAAGATTAAGCCTAAACTACATCAAAACAAGGCCAAATAGCAACAGAGCAAGGTTGGAGTTGCTGCTATACATAGGGATTCGACCCAAACAGAGAGTATTTCAGATTTGGTGCTTTATTTTGTGGCAAAGGTGAGTGATTTGCATAGTGTTTGCACTAATTACGGTAATTAAGGGTAATTAGTGAAGATTAGCGAATTTACACACTAATAAATTCTGGAAATATGTTTAGAAATTTGAAAATAATATTTTATGCCTCTGTTAGAAAATTTGGACGATTTGATTAAGTTTTACTAAGTATGTGCTTAAACATGATTAAGTGGGATTATGGGAAAATATGAGGTTTTAGCCACTTTTGATCCAATTTGATTCATTTGAATTGTTGTTTTGCTGTTTGTGGTTGCTATTACATGTTGCTATGACTCTATGGAGTGTTTTATGATTGATTAGAAGTGTTAGATTTGTCAAAAACGCCGTCGAATGGCGTAAAATACTTGCTGGAAGAGTTGCAGAAAAATGCAGGTTCTGGACCGGATCGGATCGGATATGGAGGCTCGGATCGGACGAGTTAAACTGGGCAAGGGATATGATCGGATCGGAACTTGACACTTGGGACAACTGGCAAAAAGGAAGGCCACGCTAATTGAACTGGGATCGGATCGGATAAAGGAGGAGAGATCAGATCGACTTGGAGACGTAGGGCTCGGATCAGAACTTAACATTTGGGAGATCTAGCAAGAGGGAAGGCCACGCGGATCAGATGGCGAAGGAGGGATCGGATCAGAGCACGTGAAGAACGAGGGAGCGGATCGGAACGGAAGCACGAACTAGAAGGGAGATGGCACCCGACCCGGAGGAGGACACCCGACCCGACCCGAAGTGGAATACCCGACCCGAACCGATGGCTAGAGGGAGAACCCGACCCGACCCAGTATTGACCAATAACCCGAGATGCAAAGGTAGTCCAATATGGGAAGTTAGAGCTCAGGATCCAGTTGGGAACCGATGAGTTCACTTCATGATTGGGCTTTGCTGCGGGACGTGTGCCAAGGGGCAGTCGATGTTTATGACTTTGGATCACTATGTATGGGAAGTATGTGAACGGATTCAGGGCTGAAATGGCCTAGGTACGACTAAAAGGGCTATAAACCAATGAAGTGGGGTTATTTGTCAAGATTTGGTCATGACTCCATGTGGTAAGCTTGGTAGTAGCAGTAGTTGTACAAGTCGAACTCCGTCACTACTTCGATGGGTCTAGTGATTGACAGTGGTGGACATCGTATGCTTTACGCACTGAGTGAGAGATGTGAGGATGGTTGCTATGGATGATTTGTTTGCTATCATTATGACATGCACACCCCACCCCCGTACTCTTACACTATTTATTATGGCACCTTAGAGTATTGTACGGTATGTGGTACTAACTCTTTAGTTGCAGGTCCAGGTTCAGGTATGGTTTAGTATACCTATTATTGTTCAGTTTAGATGCTTATCGCTCATACCAGGCTTTATGTCTGACCCAGAGTTTTATGTCTCCTCTTATTACTCTGGGTGCTCACACGAGCAGACTAGAGACAGGTTAGCTGGTGATGCACGGGTAGATGATCCGGAGACGAGCAGGAGGCTTCCATGTAATATATATCTAGTATTCTCCCTGTGTTGTTGAAGATCACTGCTTGGGCATTAGTGGTGCATCTTCTACTTTAGCTTTCTTTTGTTTAGAGACAGTAAATTTGGAAAATTGTAATAAGCTGTATTTGGATTTCCGCTGCTCTGATGTTGATGTTGATTTTAGTTATCAGCTTATGCACTATCTCACCTGTTTTATGTCAAGTATGTTATTATTATTATATTTTATTCCATGCGCTGTGAGACATTCTACAGGTTCTTGATTAGTTAATTCCCTTCTTTCCTTTCTTCTGACGACCGTCCCGTGCTAGTCGGGCATGTGTACAGCGCACTTTCGAAGGAAATGCAGGCTGGTGCGGGGTGGGCCGTCACAGATCATCTTTGACATGGTTTGGCTCAAGAGGTATGCAGCAAGGGTGAATTGCAAGAAGCTAGAGGCGAGGGCCGGGAATGTGGAAGGGCGAAAGGTGTTGATTAGATGTAAGCGCGAAGACGGGGTCTTCGTAAGTTATCTATATTCGCTTGGGATTCCACAAGAAGACCTGTCATCAGTGCTGATCGCTAATGAGTATGTAGATGTCTTTGACGAGGTCAAAGGGTTGTCGCCGCATCGTGAGATTGAGTTTAGGATCGATTTGGTCGAAGGTGCTAGAGCAATCGTTATTCCACTTAGGTGGATGGCGCCTAGGGAACAGCGAGAGTTAGATGTGAAAGTTTGAGACCTTTTGGGAAAAGGATTCATTCGGAGGAGTGTATCCGAATGGGGTGCACCGGTCGTATTTTCAACCAAGGTGGATGGCTCATTAAGATTGTGTGTGGACTATTGTGAGTTGAACAAGGTGACAATGAAGAACACTTATCTGTTGCCAAGGATAGATGACTTGTTTGATCAGCTTCACGAAGCCAAAGTGTTCAGATGGATTTGGCAACGGGATTTCACCAGTTGAGGGTGGCTAAGGATATTGTGCCAAAGACTGCTTTTAGGACACCATCTGGTTTCTTCGAATGGTTGGTGATGCCATTCGGGTTGACTAACGCGCCAACGTATTTCGTGGATCTTATGAATAGAGTGTTCAGAGATCAGTTGAACAAGTTAATGCTTGTGTTCGTGGATGATATTCTGGTTTACTCCAGAAATGAGGAAGAACATAAGACGCACTTGAGAGTTGTGTAAGAGATCTTGCGGAAGCATCATCTTAAGGCTAAGTTCTCAAAGCGTCACTTATGGAAGGATGAAGTGAGGTTCTTAGGTCATGTAGTTTCTGGAAAAGAGATAGCGGTTGACCCTGCTAAAGTTGCAGTAACCCAGCACTGGGATCAACCTAATAATGCGTCAGATGTTCGGAGTTTCCTTAGGTTGGCAGGATATTACCGACGGTTTATCAAGGATTTATCCAAGGTAGCGCACCGTTGATAGGATTGACGAAGAAGAACCAAGTGTTCACATAGGATGTAAAGTGTGAACAAGCGTTTGGAATCCTGAAGAAGAGATTGACGAGTGCACTTGTGTTGACCATTCCAAGTGGGAATGAAGAGATGGTGGTATATACCCATGCATGTGGTACTGGACTTGGAGCAGTACTAATGCAGAAGGATAAGGTTGTGGCCTACGCGAGTCGACAGCTAAAGCTGCATGAGAAGAATTACCCAACTCATGATTTGGAGTTGGCGGCGATTTTATTTTCTCTAAAGATGTGGAGACATTACTTGTTGGGAGTTCGATTCGAGTTGTTTACGGATCACAATTCGTTGAAGTATCTTTTCTCCCAAAAGGATTTGAATTTTCGGCAGCAAAGATGGTTAGAGTTTTTGGCATCATATGATTTTGGCATAGCCTATGCTCTGGGCAAGGGAAACGCAGTTGCAGATGCGTTAATTCGAAGACACGCAAGTTTGGAAGCGATGTTTTTGGAATGGAAGAGCCTCGAGTACTTGGCAAGGTTCGATTTCAGGCTAAGGTGTGAGCTGGAACCTAAAATGTTGGCGAGCTTGTCGATAACACCTACTCTTATCGAAAGGATTGGCGAAAGCCAAAAGAAGGATGCGAAGCTTGTTGAGTTCATTCAGAAATTGGAACCAGAAGATAAAGAGTTCGAGGTCGATCGAGAAGGTTGGCTTCAAAAGTAAGGGAGATTAGTTGTTCCTGATATTGATGGATTGAGGGATGAGGTCCTGAGAGAATGTCATCGCTTGAAGTTGACGATTCATTCAGGTGGAAATAAGATGTATTAGGACATGAAGAGAGTCTACTAATGGGAAGGGATGAAGCAAGACATTGGAAAGTTCATTTCCAAGTGTATGAACTGTTAGTTGGTAAAAGCTGAACAGAAGAAGCCGAGCGGTTTACTTCAGCCATTGGAAGTTCCTACGTGGAAGTGGGAGCAGGTATCGATGGACTACCTAGAACCAGGGTAGGAAACGAGGGGATTTGGGTCATCGGGGATCGTTTGACCAAAAGTGCGAGATTCATTCCTGTCAAGTCGACTAGGGCGGCATCGAAATTGGCTGAACTTTATGTGAAATGGATAGTTCGATTCCATGGTTTCCCAAAGAGTATAGTGAGTGACCGAGATCCATTATTCACGAGTAGATTTTGGAAAAGTTTGCAAGAAGTTTTGGGAACCGAGTTGTGTTTGAGTACGGCATATCATCCCCAAACTGATGGTCATACCGAGAGAGTCAATCGAGTTTTGGAAGATCTCCTGAGGGCTTGTGTGTTAGACTTCGGAGGATCATGGGAAGACCATCTACATCTAGTTGAGTTTGCGTATAATAATAGCTACCAATCTAGCATTGAGATGGCACCATATGAAGCGTTGTATGGAAGGTCGTGCAATTCTCCAGCATGTTGGCTAGAAACTGGAGATAAGTTGGTACTTGGGCCTGAGATAATTAGAGAAACCTCGGATTGTATCGAGACAGTTCGGCAACGAATTAAGGCAGCCCAGGACCGTTAGAAGAGTTACACCGACAAGCGTCATAAGGACTTGGAATTCGACGTGGGCGATATGGTTTTCGTGATAGCTTCGCCGTTGAAGCACATGGTTAGATTTGGTAAGAAAGGAAAGTTTGCTCCAAGGTTTGTTGGACCATTTCCGATAGTTGAGCAAATTGGAAAGCTCGCATATAGATAGGAGTTACCCGAGAAGATGTCGAGTGTGCATAATGTGTTCCATTTGTCGTTTCTACGGAAACTCATGCATGATTCGAATGTGGTGGTATCTCCAGAACAGTATGAAGATTTAGGAGTAGAGACCGTAGTTTCGAGACCTCGTAAGCCACCTTGTGTTGTGGGGAATGACACGAAACAACTTTGGAGGAAGACGGTTAAGCCTGTCAAGGCACAATGGAGTGAGGATGGAGACGATTGCACGTGGGAGATGGAAGAGTGTATGAGAGCGACCCATCCAGAACTCTTAGTCGGTAGGACCCTTTGATATCGTATCTTTGTTATATCAGTGTATCTTGTTGTTGATTATTAGAATTCCGCGTGCTAGGATAAGACTACGGATGCATGGCTTGATGGTTGCTAGTTTGGATGATAGAATTGGCTTTTCATGGACGATAGACATGCAGAATCGTTGTGATTACTTGGTTTTGTTTGGAAGTTCGGGGGCAAAATTCTTAAGGGGGAGAGAATGTAACAGCCCGCATTTTACGTATTGAAAGATCGTAAAATATATTTATTTTATTCTATGAGGGTTGGATCATTCTCATCTTTTAATATGTTGTTTATGGGGATATGAGACATGACCATAATTTTTTCCGATTTTGTTTGAGACCATTTTTCCCCAGTCATCCTTGTACATGGCATAACTTTTGACCCAGGTTGAATCAGAGGGTAAGACCTATGCCATTGGAAAGGAATTGATGATTGTCTTTCCGTAGAGTGGTTACATTAAGGATTTGGCTTAGCCGTTTGGGAGAAATCGCTATTTTAAGGTTTTTTAGTTGGCTATTCAGGTTTTGGAGCCTTGGTGGAATCCTATGAATAGGGTTTGAGAGTGGAGGGAAAATTATTACTTTCCCATTCTCTCATTTGGAGGCTTTGATCTCCTTCTTCCTCCTACACCTTTCCACCATTAAAAATCCAAATCTAAGGGAGGAAATCGAAGATCTACAACATTCAAGGCTAGATCTACATCATTTCAAAGGCGAATTCATCAGATCGAGGGGTTTGATTCGGAGTGCTCGCTGTCCGGATTCTTATTTCTATCGTTTTAGATTGTTTCGGCAAATCGGTGAGTGATTTACATCTCTCACATGAATGCAATGAAGTATATGAGTGTTTGCGCATGTTTCTCATCAAATTGGGATGTTTTACCATAGATTCACACCATTACAAGTTCATTTTCATATGCATCACCCTATGATCTAATCTAACAAGTTTTACTCGTTAATTTCATGTCATTTTACATGTTTATGTTAGTTAGATCTCCCATTTTGATCATATGTTCATTTTAATGGTTTTTGGTGAGATTTACATCATTTTTGTGGCAATCATCATATTCATGTGGATAGTAATGTTATGATATGTTTATGATTTTGTTTGATGATTTTAGTTGAGTTGGCTTCTTTGGATTCGTCGTTTAGCGAAGTTTTGGTCTAAATCGAAGTTGAATTGCAATATGCAGAAATTGGCTCGCTCAGGGGTTGGCTCGGCCATATATTGACTCGGCCAGAGATTGGCTCGGCCATAGGTTGAATCGGCTAAAAGTGGATCAGGCTGGACTAAAGTGGATCGGACCAGACCAAAGTGGATCGGATCGGACCAAAGTGGATCGGATCGGACCAAAGTGGATCGGACCGGACTAAACTGGACCGGATCGGACCAAAGTGGATCGGACCGGACCAAAGTGGATCGGATCGGACAAAAGTGGATCGAACCGGACCAAAGTGGATCGGATCGGACAAAAGTGGATCGGATTGGACCAAAGTTGGATCGTACCATTCTGGACAGCCAATTCTGGTCAGCTATTTTTGCCATTTCTGGGCAAGTTTTTATGGTCGGACATTTTCGGTGATGATGTGACTTCAAAGTAAATTTGATCGGGAAGTTAGGAAGTGCTGAAATAATACTATGGATTGCTTTGACCTTTATAAAGATGTTGGTTGGTTCAACAATGATGGCGGCTTCGACGAGAGTCCAGAAGGGGATGTTCGAAGTGTTGGGGTGTTCTTTGGTCGAGGAGATGCAACGAATGCAGTTTCAACTCAAAGGTCGTGAGTTGGTGGATAATGGTTGCTCGAGAAGGTTGCTTGAGCTATGAAATGTCGTCGAGGTTGGATGACTAGATATGCGAAGGCCGAGAAGTCATTGTTGTCGTAAGTTCTAGCAAGCTCAAAGCAAGGGTACGATGGGGGCACCCAATAGACCGGAAGGTTGTCGATCGAGTACCTTGGGTATCGTTGAAAGGCCTAGTTGTCAAGGTTGGACATATAGAGTTTATGCTAGAACTGGGGTTACCATTAGCCCTTGACATATGGCAAGGTTGGCCGTCATACGATTAACGATGGTTTCAAAGCAGGATTGGCAGTGATAGCCAGAGTCAGTCATGGATGATTGGTTGTTCTGTTTGTACTATCTCATATAGATTATCCAAAGCCGAGGGAGATGTTCTTTGAGTGCTTAACTGATATTGGTTTAGGCCTCTGGGGAGAGTACTTGAGGAATGTTAAACTCGATTAGGGTTGTCTGTGTGGGACTTATATAATCTGCATGTTATGAGTGTTTTCCATGATTGAATGGGTGTTCTGATTTCCACGGATGAATGGTTGAATTATTTATAGTAAAGGCTATTACTGTCCGATGTTGGGAAGATATGGTTGAGTTTTTCTCTGGTGTCGTGGGTAGATTAGTATGTTTATCTATCCTTTCTCATACACTTTATTGTTGAAGTTTGTTAGCTGTTTTGTCGCTCACTAAGACTATTGTCTGACTCAAGGTTTTATGTTTCCTTTTATTACCTTGGGCTGTTCATCCAGTTATGGATGGGCAGACTAAGTAGTAGGTGACAGGTGATGCTTTAGTGAGGGCGATGGTGCTGATCGGTGGCGAGCAGGAGGCTCAGTACCAGTTTTACTACTATCTAATAATTGGGTTTCCATTGTTTTCTTTTCTGAATAATGTAGTGAGACAACTTTGTATAAACACTATTTCCAAGTTTGTGGATATTACTTTCTGGTTGTATGAAAGTCTTGTGTTTCTGCTTCACCATCACTACACCATATATGTTGATTAGGCTGTGTTTTTAGCCGTATCTAAAGCCGTTGGGCACGGTAAAAAGCCGTATCAAAAAGTGGCTTGTCTAATTACTAGATACGGCTACAAACCGTATCTCAATATATTATCATACGGCTTTTAGCCGTATCTAAAGTCTAATAAGACACGGTCTTTGACCGTGTCTAATTATATGTGTGTGTGTGTGTATATATATACATATATATACACACCCATGTATATATATATCATGTAACACCCCACCTCCGTTAAGGTCACTCGCAAAGGGAATGCCTTAACTTTGGTGGAGCGTTTTTAGTAAACAAAACAGAAATTTACAAGACAGATAAAGTAGTACGTGAAAAATTTATAACTTTATTACAACAGAAACAAAAATAAGTTTGGTTACATCTTTCAAAATCACAATATCAGAATTCAAGTACATAAATATCGGTCTTGTACCAAAGCCTTCAGAATGCATAGTTTTTAAAGCCATAATCCCCAATATAAACTGCCATGGAAAGATAGAGCCAAAGCCAAGCAATACTTCAAACACTTCAAGGAGAGAGAATCTGAATCAAGCTCCTATTTTTCCACCCTGAAAACCTAAGGGGGGGAACGGAAAGGAAAGAGGCAAAACAAACTAGGTCAGACATAAGTCTGGTGAGTCCAGTGACTTTCAGCATATAAATAGATATTAGTATCATGACATGTAAATAAAATAGGATGAGAGATAACCGTAACAGGAATAGCAGGTTAACAGAAGAACATAATGATATAGGCTAAGCTAAGCTTTTCACTTTCTGCACTAATACTAGTATAACAGGATTAGGTGTTACCCTAATGTCTAAACTGAAACAGAAACGGAAATAGAATAATATCTACAGAAACAAAATGCTAGTAATGGGCCTTTACCACCCGAACAGACAGAAGGGACAGAAGCAGAATACTAATGATGGGCCTTTACCACCCAACTAATGGGCCTTTACCACCCCAACAGACAGAAGGTATGGAAACAGAATCGGAAATGGAATCAGAGACGGAAACAGAATAATCCCTACGGAAACAGAATGTTAGAATTAGGTGTACACTAGTAATGGGCCCTTAACACCCCAACAGACGGTACCACGCAGAAACAGACAGGTGTTACCACCCAACATAAACAGACGGTACCAACAGAAATAGATAGAACTAAGTGTACCCTAAGTTCTACCCCCAAACGATCGGCTCCCTAATAAATAAATACCCTATGTCGGCCCCACAGTAGGGTGTATCACTCCCTAAAGTGGAAATCTATTGGCACAGACCTATTTACAGATGTCACGTTGTCTTACATTGTAACACCCCATGTTCATTAATGTCATTAACAAAGGGTATGCATCAATGTCCATAAAGCGTTATTGTTGTATAGAACAGATAAATTACAAGAATAAATAAATAAAACAACACAGTGGAAGTTAAAACTTATTTTATTGCATCATAAATGAAAACGAGTTTACATAAGTAGTCTCCAAAACCATTACAACAGGATCAATAGTCTTTTCCAAAAACTTCAAAGTACATAAAGAAGCAAGTACTTAAATAACATAAATCCCCACTGAGCACAAGCAAAGCCATAAATATGAGAGAGTCCAAAGCGATACATCTACTCTCTTCAAGCAACTTAAAGAAATCCGCACTAAGCTGTAGTATTCCCTTCTTGTAAACCTGGGGGGGGAGGAAGAAAAGAGGTGGAAAGAAAATGGGGTCAGACAAAAAGTCTGGCGAGTGCGCTAAGATTAACAATATAATTATCAAAATAACTAGACTAAGGCATAAGTTGGAAAATAAGGAAATGACTGTGAATAATTGGGTATGATAGAGCAAACGAGGAAATAAGATGAACAAAGATAACGTTAAAGGCGCACCTAAACCACTATAAGATAATTACTATACTGCACCACCACTAGTCACTCTAAAAGTTGATCCCGCCTACAGAACTTAATACTGCTAATGGTAGTTTAGTCTACCCCTAGCTACCTCCATAGGTGTCGTCTGCCCCTATCTCCACTAGGTGTACCCACTACCCCCATTCGATCGTCTCCCTAACTCGTAGATACCCGTGCAGGCCCCATAGTGGGGTGTATCACTCCCCAAAATGGCAACCCGATACAACCAAAAATGCACGGCTTATATCTACATGATGCAACAACGTCTTACCTACCAGCCCGGGTCCACACACGCATATGAACCCATTGGACTTGCATTGCCACCGCTAACCCGTTTTGACCTCTTAAAATCAAATCCAGTACGCGTGTCCCGTCCTCGACTTGGGTCGAGCCCACAAAGATACTTAATGGGTTACTGGTTTGAAAAGGCCCCCCATGCATTTTCCACCTAAGCTTGGTCCCCTCTAAGGTTTTCCCCACTTAACCCCAATCTTAATCATGTCTTTTTACATGTTTCAATCTTGGTTAAGTGCATCTAATCGTATTTCAAATGCCACCCAAGGCACCCACTAGATTCCACATTCCACCCAAGGCACCCACTTAACCCCCTCATGTCCCACTACATGTTTATCTGGTTAAGTGTTTCTTAATTCATTAAGACTGTAACCTTATAAAGACCTCCCACATTAGACTGGCATTTGTGGCAGCTGGATTTGCCGGGCGGGTCCGGGCAGTCTTACACCACAAACGAGTCTAACCTCATGTCTTAGGCGGTTTATTATTACACATAATTAATTATCCCCAATTTGAATTAATTTCCCTATTCAAATTTCCAATCAATTACAAATTTAACTATGTCCATAATTAACACCTTAATTATGTCCATCTATTTATGGTATATAAAATTATACCAATTAACATCACATTTAAGGCATTTATGTCAATTCTAAATATTAAATCTTTTAATATTATCCCATTGCCCCCACGTTGTACGTTCGTTCGTTTAACGTGAAATATACGTTAGACTCGAATAGTCTAACTTATGGAATAAAGAGAAAACATCACAACATGCATAGAATATAAATTAGATCTAACTTACGAATAAAAGTCATAACATGAATTGGCATATAGATCTAAACATAAGGGGTGAACTTGCATGTGTGAATAAGGTTTTTCATCAAAAACTTGCATAGGCAATAGTTACAAACTTACATTACATGATTCATACTCCAACATATATATACTTGCATATGTGATTTATGCAATATAACTAAGGTGTAAACTTGCATCTAACTCACACATGTCATAGCCTAACTTTAGATCCAATTTACACATAAAATAGATGTCATTAAACATGTAAGGTTGTATATGATTCTCACTAACTTGCATATGATTCATATCTAAATTAACATCTAAACTTGCATACATACATATGATTTAACATATGAATTTGTTCCACAAACATACCCAAACTAGCATATGAAGCATCATTAGGAATTAATTGTACATAAGCCAACAATTAACATAGATTTGCTACATTGATAATAACATCACACCTTTACAACATAGATAATAACATCATAGATTTACAACATAGATAATGACATAACAGTCAATGATTCACAACATAACCATATAACCCAAATCATAACTCGACCTAATTAACTTGTTAATTATCTTATTAAAGAAATCGAATTCACAACTCAAAGTAGGTCTTGAGTTCTAAAATCTGAGTTTTGAAATTGATTTAGCTTTCCTTTGAAGAAGACAATTTGTTGCGGTTTAGATTAGAATTGAATTGATTAGCTTTTCTTCCTCTCTAATTGGTGGTGGCTATTCTAGGTTGCAAGGTGACAGCATGGAAGCCATGATTCTAATTTTTATTTGATTTTAGGGTTTGAGTCTACATGTGTTTTTATAGAGTTTAGGATTAATTTAGGCCGTCCGATCAACCTAGAATGAACCATAGCCATTCAGTCAAGATAGGGTGACAAGTCATCCCTAATGACTCAGCTAAGAGTCAGAAAATCATCATCAAACAAATCTACCCGGGCGGGCAGGTCGACCTGGCCCTGGCGGGAATCTTCCCGCCTAGCCCATTCTGAGTCTGAAATTCGAATTTTTGAAATCTGTTTGAATTTTTCTGAAACTTCCGATCGCCATAACTTCCTCATACGAAGTCCAATTCACGCAAACTCGGACTCTATCTCAACTAGAATTCCAAGACGAACACAATGGTGCAACCCGTTTCCCTTAATTCTCACATTTAAAATGAAATATTCTTTAATTCGTTATTTTAGTGTTAACAGAAATACGGGGTGTTACATTCTCCCCTACTTAAAGGATTTCGTCCTCGAAATCTCTAAGTCAAGAAGAACGTATCCTACCATCCAATCATCCATCTACTCAACCATCAACCACTAGCAACCATGGTCCTTAAAAGATTTCTAATGCTTTTCATGTACATATGCATAGTGTGTGTATATGTCCATATACTAATGCAAAATCAGGCGGTCTACTGATTCAGTCGACCTCCTTAATGCAAATAATGATAGTGCCATGTATTCATCATGTATGCAAGGAACCCTATACATATCATTACTACATGTGTGCACAACCGTTCATTCAAATGAAACATCCATATGATACGCACATTCAATGTACACTCTTTTTACTAAATACATCCATTTATATGCAGTATGCAATATGAAAGTGACTGAGCCGATCTAGTGCCTAAAGTGTGTGTATATGCATCCACGAGCAACCACTAGCAAACACTTGCATCCACATGCATCCACCATACACAACATGTCTCAAACACATGTTTCAACCATAGGACTACCCTATCTAAAGGTTAAAGATACTAGCGAGAGGGCATACTAAAGATAGAATAAGTACAAGCTAAGTGATAAAGGAAAAATTGAAAGACATACCCTCGAAAAGAAAAGGGTACAATGAACGCATCTTCTCTTCCGTCTCCCAAGTAGCGTCGCTCTCATCATCTCCCAATTGCACTTTGACTAGCTTGACCTCTCAATTCCTCAACTTATTAATCTCCGACCCAAGAAAGCATGTAGGAGCTCGTCGAATCGTCGCATCACGCTCTATCTCCACCTCTCTAAGCAAGCTCGGCTATACCACTTCCGCGGTCTCGTGCAAGCACTTCCTCAAATGTGATACATGGAATACGTCACGTACACCACTAAGTCTCTCGGGCAACTCCACTCTATACGCCATCTGTCCAATCCTTTCCTTAATAGGAAACGACCCTACGAACCTTGGTGCTAACTTCCCAACGGACCCAAAGCGAACAACATTCCGTAATGGAGACACCTTGATAAAGACCATGTCCCCAATATCAAACTCAAGAGCTGTCCTCCTCTTGTCCGCATATGATTTCTGCCTATCTTGCACCATCTTCATCCTCCTTAGAATCAAGTCGTACTTTTCCGAAGTCTCTCTAATCATATCGGGCCCAAGTAAGATCTTATCCGTAGATTCCCACCAACATGTAGGTGAACGACAAGGCCTTCCATAAAGAGCCTCGAAAGGAGCCATGCCAATGCTAGAATGAAAACTATTATTATATGTGAACTCCACCAAGGGAAGATGCTCCTCCCATGTACCTCCGAAATCTTAGACACATAGCCTCAAAAGGTCCTCTAGAATAAGATTTACCCTCTCGTTCTGGCCGTCCGTCTGAGGATGATATGCGGTGCTCAAACATAACTGAGTCCCTACCGCCACTTGTAAGCTCTTCCAAAACTCGCTAGTAAAGATAGGATCGCGATCGCTCACTATGCTAGAAGGAACACCGTGCAAACGAACTATCTCTCGAATGTACACGGCGGCTAACCACGGAGCAATCCTCTTACTCTTTATGGGAATGAAATGGGTGCTCTTAGTAAGTCTGTCTACCACGACCCAAATCCAAGTATTACCCTTCCTCGATCTCGGTAACCCATCAACAAAGTCCATCGAGACACTCTCCCACTTCCATTGTGGGATATCCAATGGGTGAAGCAACCCACCGGGCTTCTTTTGCTATGCTTTTACTTGTTGGCACACCAAGCATCCAGCGACAAACTCTGCCACGTCCTTCTTCATTCCGGCCCAAAAGTAAACTCGTCTCATGTCCATGTACATATTGTCCCCTCTGGGATGAATGGTCATCTTCGAACGATGTGCATCATCAAGAATGGTCTTCCTCAAGTTATCGTCTTGTGGTACACAAAGTCTACCGTCCCTACGTAACCAACCCTTATCATCTAGGGTATACCTACTGAGATGGCTCGATGACTCCCCCCTTATGAGCTTCTCTACCAACTCAACCAACTGTGGGTCATCTCGATGTGCCTCACCAATCCGTTCCAAAAGCGTAGGTCTGACCTCTAAGGATGCTAGCAAACCGGGTACAAAGTCAATGGAAGGTCTAAAGTCAAACATAGATATGAACTCTAAGCTTCGCCACTCAACAAAAAACGGACTCAAGGACAACCTTTTTCTACTTAAGGCGTCTGCCACCACGTTACCCTTGCCAGGGGTGTATGCTATCTCGAAATCGTAGGACGCTAAGAATTTCATCCACCTTTTCTACCTTAAGTTCAAGTCCTTCTGAGAGAACAAGTATTTTAGCGATTTATGGTCAGTGAACAATTCGAATTTCTCGCCAAGAAGATAATGGCGCCAAGACTTAAGCACGAAAACAATAGCGGCCAATTCTAGGTCATGTGTAGGGTAATTTCTCTCATGCACTCTCAACTGCCTTCCTCCATAGGCTATTACCCTCCACTCTTGCATTGAGACTGCGCCTAGTCCTGTCCCACAAGCATCGGTATAAACGATAAATGCTTAATCCAATCTGGCAACACTAAGACTGGGGCTGTGGTCAAAGCTCTCTTTAAACGTTGGAACGCATCATCACAATCTACGTCCCACGTGAAAACTAGGTTCTTATTCGTCAAGCGTGTCAATGGGGCTGATATCTTTGCGAAGTCCTTGATAAACTTCCTATAGTAGCCAGCCAACTCCAAGAAACTCCTTACCTCGGTAGCATTTTTTGGGACCTTCCAATCTTGGATGGCCACCACCTTCGCGGGATCCACAGCTATCCCTTCTTTGGAAACCACGTGCCCTAAGAATCGCACTTCCTTCCTCCAAAAGTGACATTTAGAAAATTTAGCTTTAAGGTTATGCGCTCGAAGGGTCTCCAACACTTCCCTAAGATGTAGGGCGTGCTCTTCCTCACTCTTAGAAAAGATCAAGATGTCATCCACAAAGACCACCACGAATTTATTAAGGTACTCCCTAAACACCCTATTCATCAAGTCAACAAAGTATGCGCGGGCGTTTGTCAAACCGAAGGGCATTACAAGCCACTCATAGAAACCGTCTGGAGTCCTAAAGGCAGTCTTGTCTATGCTATCCTCAGCTACTTTCAACTGATGGAAACCAGTGGCTAAGTCCAACTGCGAAAACACAGAGGCGCCAACTAACTGATTGAAGAGATCGTCTATCCTCGGCAGTGGGTGCCTATTCTTCTTAGTAAGCTTATTAAGTTCTCTATAGTCCACACAAAGTCTAAGAGACCCATCCGCCTTCGTGGCAAATACTACCGGAGCACCCCACTCCGATATACTACGTCTTATGAACCCCTTCTCAAGCAACACCCCTACTTGCTTATTGAGTTCCCTCCTCTCACGAGGAGCCATGTGGCGTACTGGGAGAGATACTGGTTTTGCATTGTCCACAAGATAAATACGAAAGTCTATCTCACGTTTTGGGGGTAGACCCCTCACCTCATCGAAGACATCAACATATTCACGGACTATACGAACAGAATGTAAATCATCATTGGATGCGTCAAGTGACTCAAGATAACTGAGCATCACCGATTCTCTAGGGTCACAAGAAATATCAAGGGTCTTTCCACTACAAGTCAACAGTTTTACTACCCTTCGTTCACAATCTAGGATGGCACCATACCTGGCTAGCCAATCCATCCCTAGAATCAACCCATAGCCCATGAAACCAAGCACAAAAGCATTACATTCAAAACCAACGCCTAAGATAGACAATCTCAAATCCCTACAAATCATGGATAAATGAGCCGACCCACCAATAGGATTTGAGACTACAATGGGATCCTCAACAAGACTAGTAATTAGGTGCAGTGTTTCAACTAATGATATAGAGATAAACGAATGTGATGCGCCATAATCGAATAAAGTACGGACAGGATGATCAAACAGAAAAACTAAACTCTCAACGGAAATGTTTCTACCTCGTTCTTGCAGCGGTGGGACCGCGAGAGCCTGGACCTGCTCCCTTGCCTGCCCCGGTGCCACGAGAGCCTGAAGCTGCCCTCCAGAAGTTCTTTGCCCTTGTCCCTATTTCCTTGGGCAGTCCTTAACTAGATGACCTGCCTCTCCACATTGGAAACAACCAGTCTTCTTATTTTTCCTACAGTCTTTACTCAGATGACCTGGTGTCCCACAATTAAAGCACTTCTTCTTTCCTTTGCCATTATTACCTTTACCACCTTTCTTGTTTTGTTGTTGCTGCTGCGGTTTCTTTTGATCCCCTTTCTTCTCGGGTGCCTTATTAGCATTGACGCCCTTTTCCCCTTCATGCATAAGCGCCATATCAACTAGTCTCTCAAAGGTGGCCCCCATAGGGATGTGGGTCATAGCTAACCCATGTAGTTGTTAGAGTTTATGCCCTAGAGGCAATCATTTGATGAGATTGATAACAATGTTGTTGTTATTATTTTATTTGGAATAAAATAATATTATATTATATTATATTTACTGCACAATATAAATATTAATATAATAGAAGTCCTTAGAATAATAATACGGAATTATATAGTTCAAGTAAGACTGAACTTGAGATTATATAATGTGATAAGTATTATAATTCTTAAAAGTCCCTAGTCAAGTTTTATTGTTTATATAGGACAACAATAAAGCATTGAGACTAGTATATTGATTGACTGATGATCACATCTCATTGATCATTAATATACGAGATATTAAAGTCAAGATATAAATACGTATTGGAGAATAGCGTATTGGGCTGACCCACCGTGAGATAACTACATGGAATATAATCAACAATATCATAAGTTGTTCTCATAGTGACAGTGATGTAATGATCCTCAGACCTGAAATCATTATAATTTTTTTCGAGGATATTTATGTTTTGATATCATCTAAAGTTCTTTCGTAACAGAGTAATGACAACGGTGATTATTGGATATATCTTGAATCGAATGAAAATTATGAATGTTCTAGATGGAATTTAACCCTACGATATATTCATAGTGATATCCATGGGCCTCTTGATTGAGTGAAACTGTGAAATGCATGGCCGTGCTCAAATATTGATTTGTTTTAAACAGTCTACTCATCAATCAAGAAAAACGGATTAAATTACAATGAGGATGATACGATCCACGCCTCTAGTTTGACCCTGGATATATTGGTTAAAAGGATTATATTACATTGATACAATGGCCACCGAAAGGTTGTATCGAATCGTTGATATTATTATAACTTGGGTAGCAGCGATGTATTGCTAGATGCCAATCACTGTTTTTGATTTTAAATATTATTTAAAATCATTGCCAACGTTGTAATAACCTATAGGGTCACACGAATAGAACGTAATAAAGGAAAAACATTCATTGGTTGAATAAAATATTAAATCTGTTGATATTTTATTTGGCATTGAATTAGTATATCGGTCAATTTCCTTAATTTTGGTACATGTTTTAATTTAAAAGGAACTCGTCCTTTTATAAAAGGGTATGAAAACCAAAATTTCTCTAAGAAGATTAGAAAAGGGAATACACCGTAAAACCTAGTTCTCCAAGATCCATGAATGGCGGCTAGCACCAACCTTCATTCCAATTCAGATTCGATCGAGATTGGAGGCGTTCTTGTGGATACCAATAGAGGCTCTGCACTTGCTCAGCTTTCGATTCGGTGCTACACTGATTCGTTCGATTCTCAAGATTGAATCTGGATTTTCATGGAATCAATACAACAGGTATGATACTTAATTTACAGAGTTTTACATAGATCTATTGTTTTGGGTTTCGATTTTAGTGTTTATCCGCTGCGTTGATTAACCCTAGAAATCCAATAGTGGTTTCAGAGCGAGGTTTGTAAAATTTGTATCTTGAGTATTCGTTTTTCTAATACATGTTCAATTCTCTCAATTATCAAGTGTTACGAACACTGGCGTAAGAATTGATTATAAATTAAATTATAAAGTGAAATTATTTCACTGGATAAATGTTTTGAATTTTAATACCAAGTTTAAATTCGAATTGACTAATTAATGATTGTTTTAATTCAAGTTAATGTTGTTGAATACTATCCTGTCAATTATTGGGCATGTGAATCAACTGATTAATTTTGTATGCTTTTAAAATAATGATTGGATCTGTTTTATTGATACTATGCTCTGATTGAAATTAGTTTATTCCATATGAATACTCGCAAATTAAATCCTTGTGAACATTTATGCGAGAATTTTACAAAATATCATGTATAAAGTGAAATCGTTTCACTGGTTATAAAACTTGTTTTTGATACAAATTCGAAAATGAAATTATGAATTGATATCTGGTAATATGAGTAATTACAACGTCTATTTGGATTTGTAATTATCTGATAGGATACAAATTAATATTCGATATTAATATTGATGTATATATCCCCTATTTCACTTGTTAAAATATGGAAATATGTATGTTGATTTGTTGTTGCATATGTTTGATTTGACATACTGATATAGTGATATACATATAAGGTTTTAAAACTGATACGAAACTGTTTGACAGTAATTCGGCGAATTGAAAGTCACTGATTCTGAATTAGTGATCTATCAGTATAAAATTAAACCTGAATACATATGTATTGGCTCGTTTCAAACCGGATTTGATATTTATAGATCCCTGACTATATTTGATCAGTTTAAATTGCTGAACATATTTTACTAAATTGTTTAGATAAATTTTAAATTCGTTATGTCGGCAATTGGTTTTACACTTTTAACTGGTCTTTTTGCAAAGCACCCACGAATTATATAAATCTGGGTTATATTTTTTTTAGACCAGTACCTTATGTCTGTATGAATATAACATTGAGATAATTTTGTAATCAGTTCTGATGCATGTATTATGGCACAAAACCTGTTTTCTTAAAAATGCCATATGCATGTTTTATGATCAAAATTATCTGGGTTATATATATTGATATATAAGTTAGTCCAGAAACATGCAAACGAAATATTTGTAGACATGACAAAATATTTGCATGATATATACTGATATATTATGATCTAAAACATGTAATGATAGATGCTATGTTATGGTAATAACATATATATATGTTAGATGTTGGCAATTTTGATCTCTAAAGCTAAAATGTTTAAGATTTTGATATACTGCCTTTTGAAGTAAGATAAGATGTTTATCTATTGTAAATGTCGTATAATGATTATAATCTCTATGTGTTGCAATGCTAAGGAATTACAAGTAGTTTAATTCTTTATTCATATCAGTCATACTTATATATATATATATATATATATATATATATACGTGTGCATATGTTCATGTCTGTCAGTTTAGATGCAATACAATACATATTTTATATGATTATACAAATATGCTTTTATCAATATGTTGATTTTAGCAACAATGATAACTGCTATGTTGTAATGCGTATTAATACATATATACCAGTTGCAAGTTTGACTTGCAGAAACATATGTTTTGAATGGTTATTTGTAGAACTATATATTATATCATCACCTATATATATATATATATATATATATATATATATATATATATATATATATACACATATATATGTCTTACAAGATAAACTAGGAGTATTGATCTCGTTTTCATTCTATTAGCATAAATGTTATGTAAATATAGATGTTTTATGGTGTTTTCTTACATGTTAACAATCTGTAGTGCCTATATGATAAAGGCTTGAATTAGTTTAAGCTAATTATTACATGATTAATACATGTAATTTTATTTGATGCCTAATGAATTACTAGTTTAAAAGTTATAGGGATAAAACATCCACAAAGCATATATGATATTTATAATGAAATGAACATAATACATATGGATGGTGTTTAAATATATGAATATATATATATATATACGTTTAAATTGAATTGCTTGATCGACCTTAGAATCTCTTAAAGATGATTTTAAGAATTGGATCTGAAATGATTATGCAAGCATATATATTTATATATTTGAAATAGTTTTATATATATAATTTTTGATATAATACCATTGTTATTTCTGAATAGTTCAATGGCTTTAATGAAGTTTTGAACTTCCATTTATCTGGTATATTATAAGATATGTATATATCTATCTAAAATTGTTTTAGATAAGAATTATATATATATATATATATATTATGTATGTAATCTATGTGAAAGATTGCTTCTTTTACATAGTTAAATACATATATTAGATTATTATAAAATAATGATCTTGGACGGATTTTAATGTACAACCATTCAGGTTTTGAAGAACAATAATTTTGACCACATGAAATTGTTCACTGTACAGACATGTTTTCTGTCTTACCAATGATGCCAAATACTTGGCATCATTTTGATCATTCATCTATTTTATAATAGTTATAAAACTCAGGTGCCTCAAATTACAATAGAAGTATTGTAATCTGTTGACACTGTAATATATGAATAGATGGATATTATAGAATTTTATTTGAGTATATATATTACATATGAACATCTGACATGTACGTACTCGACATATCATGTAAAATGCATATATAAGCACAAATTAGTTATGTGCATGATTAAATGTTGATGAATCAAAATACTGAACGTAAATTGGATGAAGTCTATTAAACCAAGAACGTCCTGTATAATATGTGATCCCCGTATGTTCAGTTTGATGCATGTTGAAGCAAATTTGATTTGCAGGAACAAGGACTCTAAAGAATGCAGAAGTGAAGTCATGTAAGAAAAGGGACAAGTCAGACTTGTTCTAACTCAATGATAGAAAAGGTATAAATGATAGTCAATGGGCGCAATTTGATTCATTATATATTTATTTATTTATTGTATAATGTATGCAAATGTTAATAGGTGTTGTTTTATGAATGGACTACGTTATATATATATATAACAAGTTATTATACATGTGTATACTAAATACTGGTATATGCAAATATGTGTCAAGTCAATAAATTGTATATTGAACTCTGACATGTTATTATATTTAAATGGGTCTTACCCTATGTTTAATTCTGGTTATAATATTCTATGATAATTCGTTCTATTTTAGAAATTGTTGAATATGTTGAATGTTGAACCAGGTCTTTTGCAGTTGTAATCCTTTCAGTTATATACATATGTATGATCTAGCCTGATTATACCAGTTAGATATATATAGTTGTATATATGTTGTGTTAGCCTGGTAAGATGCATTAGCAGCTGCATGTTTGTATAATAGTTAATCTAATTAGTAAATTGGGCCTCAATTGGGCCTTGGTATTAGAACAATTCGGCAATAGTGGTGGGCTACATTTACTTATTAATAGTTGTTATATATTGATAGGATAATATGTTATCCATTAATCTGCGAATTCATACAAAACTAAAAGGGACGGGTTGTTTTGAAATGGTTCAAAACAAAGTTTTAACTGCTTATTACATATGGTATTTGAAATTCTTCATGTCCAAAGATGTAATTTCCTCTTAAATACATTTGCATGGAATAAGATTACCCGAGTAAAATTCATATATTTTGATATATGTAAAATAAAACTAAACATTGTTCACCACTACAAGTTATAAATTCCCTCTAAAGCAATTTTTTTTGTTATATTAAGTCATGGTGACGTCTTCCAGTAATATATTCATCACTGTCCAAAATCACCGGATGTAAATAACGCCAAAGCGTTGTGCACCTTTTATTTTGGTTATATGCGATGGAGTAAAATGTGGTGCTCCAACCTATTATTGGGTCTGACTTAACTAAGCTGCATAATACGATTATGGCCTTAGAGACAATAGCATGAATTATTCTATATTTTGAGCAAATGAATAATACTGAACAAAAATGTTCATCATGCGATCCAAGAATTATATACGATATAATTGACATAAGATGTCTACCTAAAAGGTTGTGTTTTGGGTTTAGCCAAAGCTGGGTCAAGGCATGAATAGATATGGATCTTGGAACACCGTTATATATGTATACCGATATGTATATATAAACAGAGGGATGTTAGTTTGAGTGGGAGCGTATTTTAGTTTAAATATTATATTTATGTTAATATAAATTTTGATTGTCAAAATTTTGAATTTATATTAAATAAATATTATAGAATCAGTTTTTTTTTTATCTACTGTAGATATTAAATAACAAAATAACTCCGATAATTTAAATTAATCCTTGAGAAGGACAAATTAAATTAAATCAAATTTCTTGACTAACATTAAAATTTGTGGATTGTCCTCAAACAAATTAAACGTAATTGTTTTAGATATAAAGAGAGGATCTAAAATAAGTTAAAGTATGACTTCAACTGAATAAAATATAAATGTTATAATAATCTACTTATACATTTCTAGTATTAGATACTAGATATAAATCACATAATTGTATGTTAATTTATAGAAATTGCAGAATAAGTAGAAATCTGATAAAAGAACAAGTGGACTTACAATTGGAAATGAAGCAAATGTTGATAGATTATCCATAGTAAGTTGATTCTTATTGAATATGCTGGCTTAATTAATTAAATAAAATAATTGTTATTATGAAATTCCACTTAAAATAAATGTTATAATATATCTTGTTTAGACAAGTTTGAATTTCATTTGTAATAAAAGAATAATTGTTATTCATTTTATTTAAATGAAACATCGTATGGAATTTCACAAATAGTTAATGATATTTGTAAATCCTTAATTATAATGTACTTGACATTGATAATGACTGGATTAAATTTAGTGATTTAAGTCCAATATACCTTTAATATTAACGGTTAGCCCAGTAAACAAGAAAGTATATCAAAAACTCCATAACGATGGAATTTTGATGTCATTTGATTTCGAATCATATGAAGAATGCAGATCTTGTTTATTAGGCAAAATAACTGAATCACCTTTCACTTGATACAGTGAATGAGTGATAAATATTGAGTCTCATACATAATGATGTATATGGAACAATGAATACATAAACTAGAGGTAGGTTTTGTTACTTCGTTATATTTACTGACGATATCAGTAGATACAGATATGTGTATCTTATGAAACACATATTAGAATCCTTTGAAAAGTTCAAGGAATTCAAAGTAGAGATAGAAACCAATTTTGATAGAAAATAAATTCTCTTCGAACAGATCAAAGAGAATGTTTAAGCCAATTAATTAATGACTGTCCATATAAGTTTGAAATTGTTTCATAACTTACTCCACCTAGAACACCATATTGAAATGGTGTGTCTGAAAGGAGCAATCACACCTTATAAGATATGGTACGACCAAGATAAGTCATATAGATCTTCCAACAAATTAAATTTAGAACAATTTCATTTAAATCCCACTAAAAGGATTTTAAAGAAGCCATCTAAGATATGGACTAGGAAATGTCCTAGTGTGTCTAATTTGAAAATTTGGGATGTAAAGCGTTTGTTAAACGTCCCTCCTCTGTTAAGACCGAACCCAAATCAAATAACTATTTTGTGTAATATCCACAAGAAGCAAATGGATATTATTTATATAAATCCTCTTAGAATAAAACGTTTTATTGCTCTAATTGGTATCCATTTTAATGGAGATCCAGTCTCTAAGATACCGATGGGAATGAAATAGGAATCGAAATGTCTCGAAAACCACATAATGTCATTGAATCTTGTATAGACAAGAAATTGAGTGGGAGTGACACAATAATTCTAATGTTATTTGATAACACATTAATTATTGTGAATAATATTAGTTTAAAGACAAGAAATAAATACCGATTCTGAAAGAAAAAAAATGTTTGGATTAAGAAGTTCATGATTGAACTTAATTCATTGTTGATTCAACGATATACGTTGGGATAACAATGTGGATGATGCTCAGGCCTAAAACCTTAAACTCACAAATAATCCAAACATATATATTTAAGAAATATAATTCCTATGTGAAGTTGTTCACAAAGGAAATGAACATATCTGCAAAGTTACAAACGTAGTAATGTTGCAGACCTACTGAATTAAACTCTGTCGCAGTAGAAGTTTAATAGTCACACTAGTTTCATGAGTATACGATATGTGAATGATTGACTCTAGTGCAAGTGGGAGATTTTTAGAGTTTATGCCCTAGAGGCAATCATTTGACGAGATTGATAACAATGTTGTTGTTATTATTTTATTTGGAATAAAATAATATTCTATTATATTATATTTACTGCGCAATATAAATATTAATATAATAGAAGTCCTTAGAATAATAATACGAAATTATATAGTTCAAGTAAGACTGAACTTGAGAGTATATAATGTGATAAGTATTATAATTCTTAAAAGTCCCTAGTCGAGTTTTATTGTTTATATAGGACAACAATAAAGCATGGAGACTAGTATATTGATTGACTGATGATCACATCTCATTGATCATTAATATACGAGATATTAAAGTCAAGATATAAATACGTATTGGAGAATAGCGTATTGGGCTGACCCACCATGAGATAACTACATGGAATATAATCAACAATATCATAAGTTGTTCTCATAGTGACAGTGATGTAATGGTCCTCAGACCTGAAATCATTATAATTTTATTCGAGGATATTTATGTTTTGATATCATCTAAAGTTATTTCGTAACAGATTAATGACAACGGTGATTATTGGATATATCTTGAATCGAATGAAAATTATGAATGATCTAAATGGAATTAAACCATACGATATATTCATAGTGATATCCATGGGCCTCTTGATTGAGTGAAACTGTGAAATGCATGGCCGTGCTCAAATATTGATTTGTTTTAAAAAGTTTGCTCATCGATCAAGAAAAATGGATTAAATTACAATGAGGATGACACGATCCATGCCTCTAGTTTGATCCTGGATATATTGGTAAAAAGGATTATATTACATTGATGCACTGGTCACCGAAAGGTTGTATCGAATCGTTGATATTATTATAACTTGGGTAGCAGCGATGTATTGCTAGATGCCAATCACTGTTTATGATTTTATATACGATTTAAAATCATTGCCAACGTTGTAATAACCTATAGGGTCACATGAATAGAACGTAATGAAGGAAAAAATTCATTGGCTGAATAAAATATTAAATCTATTGATATTTTATTTGGCATTGAATTAGTATACCGGTCAATTTCCTTAATTTTGGTACATGTTTTAATTTAAAAGGAATGCGTCCTTTTATAAAAGGGTATGAAAACCAAAATTGCTCTAAGAAGATTAGAAAAGGGAATACACCGTAAAACCTAGTTCTCCAAGATCCATGAATGGCGGCTAGCACCAACCTTCATTCCAATTCAGATTCGATCGAGATTGGAGGCGTTCTTGTGGATACCAATAGAGGCTCAGCACTTGCTCAGCTTTCGATTCGATGCTACACTGATTCGTTCGATTCTCAAGATTGAATCTGGATTTTCATAGAATCAATACAACAGGTATGATACTTAATTTACAGAGTTTTACATAGATCTATTATTTTGGGTTTCGATTTTAGTGTTTATCTGTTGCGTTGATTAATCCTAGAAATCCAACAGTAGCTGCTCGTTCAAACCTTTGACAAATCTCAGGGCCTTCTTTTCGGGTGTATTCACCAAGTCCAAGCCAAATCTCGCCAGCTGATTGAACTTGTTGACGTATTCTTTTACTGATAGATTCCCTTGCTTTAACGCTAAAAATCTTTCCATATATAAATTCTCTTCAGCCCGTGAGAGAAACTTTGCCTAAAACCTACGCCTGAAATCTGGCCATATGTCAACTGGACGCTCTCCATTAGTGACTTCCCACCAAAACGAAGCTTCGTCCTTCATCAACCAAGCAGCCAATTGGACCTTCTTACAATCGTCCAAATCGAAAATGCCAAACAGACCCTCCACTTCTTTCAACCAATTTCTAGCTTCAATGAACGTTTCAGTCCCACTAAAAGATTTTCCACCCATCGAACGAAAGTCTTTACATATCTTAGAGAAAGTATCTTCACGCGGAGGAATGACTGGAGCTGGGGGAGGAGGAGGAGGAATGTTGGCCGGTCCCGCGGCAGCGGCCCTAGCCTCGAGATATTGACGAAACCAACCGGGTAGATGAACACCCTCTGGTATCTCTGATGCTCTAGACATGCTGAAAAGAAAATGAAAGAGTTTCAAAACAAGGGAAGCGAAAGAGAGATGTATGGCTTGCGGGGATTATGCTCTTTAAAGTAAACTTTCTTTGAAAATAGCTTCTTTAAAACAAGTTTTTGAAAACACTTTGTAGGAAAATAATACTTTTGAAAACACTTTTCAAAACTTTTTATCTGTTCTTGTAACCAAAGCTCTGATACCACGTGTAACACCCCATGTCCATTAATGTCACTCACAAAGGGAATGCATTAATGTCCATGAAGCGTTATTGTTGTATAGAACAGATAAATTACAAGAATAAATAAATAAAACAATACAGCGGAAGTTAAAACTTATTTTAATGCATCATAACTGAAAACGAGTTTACATAAGTAGTCTCTAAAACCATTACAACAGGATCAATAGTCTTTTCCAAAAACATCAAAGTACATAAAGAAGCAAGTACTTAAATAACATAAATGCATAAATCCCCACTGAGCATAAGCAAAGCCATAAAAATGAGAGAGTCCAAAGAGATACATCTACTCTCTTCAAGCAACTGAAAGAAATCCGCATTGATCTGTAGTATTCCCTCCTTGCAAACCTGAAGGGGGGGGGGAAGGAAGAAAAGAGGTGGAAAGAAAAGGGGGTCAGACATAAAGTCTGGCGAGTGTGATAACTTTAACAATATAATTATCAAAATAACTAGACTAAGGCATAAGTTGGAAAATAAGGAAATGACTGTGAACAGTTGGGTATGACAGAGCAAACAAGGAAATAAGATGAACAAAGATAACGTTAAAGGCGCACCTAAACCACTATAAGATAATTACTATACTGCACCACCACTAGTCACTCTAAAAGTTGATCCCGCCTACAGAACTTAATACTGCTAATGGTAGTTTAGTGTACCCCTAGCTACCTCCATAGGTGCCATCTGCCCCTATCTCCAACAGGTGTACCCAATACCCCCATTCGATCGGCTCCATGACTCTTAGATACCCGTGTTGGCCCCACAGTGGGGTGTATCGCTTCCCAAAATGGCAACCCGATACAACCAAAAATGCACGGCTTAAATCTACACGATGCAACAACGTCTTACCTACCAGCCTAGGCCCACACACACATATGAACCCGTTGGACTTGCGTTGCCACCGCTAAACCGTTTTGACCTCTTAAAATCAAATCCAGTACGCGTGTCCCGTCCTCGACTTGGTTCGAGCCCACAAAGATACTTAATGGGTTACTGGTTTGAAAAGGGCCCCCATGCATGACACAAGCTTTCCACCTAAGCTTGGTCCCCTCTAAGGTTTTCCCCACTTAACCCCATTCTTAATCATGTCTTTTTACATGTTTCAATCTTGGTTAAGTGCACCTAATCGTATTTCAAATGCCACCCAATGCACCCACTAGATTCCACATGCCACCCAAGGCACCGACTTAACCCCCTCATGTCCCACTACATGTTTATCTGGTTAAGTGTTTCTTAATTCATTAAGACCGTTACTTTATAAAGACCACCCACATTAGACTGACATTTGTGGCAGCTGGATTTGCCGAGCGGGTCCGGGCTCTCTTACACCACAAACGAGCCTAACCTCGTGTCTTTACAATTGTTACACATTTAATTTATGCCTAAGACCTCTCACATTAGACTAACATTTGTAGCAGCTGGATTTGCCGGGCAGGTCCGGGCAGTCTTACACCACAAACGAATCTAACCTCATGTCTCAGGCGGTTTATTATTACACATAATTAATTATCCCCAATTTGAATTAATTTCCCTATTCAAATTGCCAATCAATTACAAATTTAACTATGTCCATAATTAACACCTTAATTGTGTCCATTTATTTATGGTATATAAAATTATACCAATTAACATCACATTTAAGGCATTTATGCCAATTCTAAATATTAAATCATTTAATATTATCCCATTGCCCCACATTGTACGTTCGTTCATTTAACGTGAAATACACATTAGACTCGAATAGTCTAACTTATGGAATAAAGAGAAAACATCACAACATGCATTGGCATATAGATCTAACTTACGAACAAAAGTCATAACATGAATTGGCATATAGATCTAAACATATGGGGTGAACTTGCATGTGTGAATAAGGTTTTTCATCTAAAACTTGCAAAGGCAATAGTTACAAACTTACATTACATGATTCATACTCCAACATATATATACTTGCATATGTGATTTATGCAATATAACTAAGGTGTAAACTGGCATCTAAATCACACATGTCATGGCCTAACTTTAGATCCAATTTACACATAAAACAGATGTCATGAAACATGTAAGGTTGTATATGATTCTCACTAACTTGCATATGATTCATATCTAAATTAACATCTAAACTTGCATACATACATATGATTTAACATATGAATTTGTTCCACAAACATACCCAAACTAGCATATGAAGCATCATTATGAATTAATTGTACATAAGCCAAAAATTAACATAGATTTGCTACATAGATAATAACATCACATCTTTACAACATAGATAATAACATCATAGATTTACAACATAGATAATGACATAATGGTCAATGATTCACAGCATAACCATATAACCCAAATCATAACTCAACCTAATTAAATTGTTAATTATCTTATTAAAGAAATCGAACTCGCAACTCAAAGAACGTATTGAGTTCTGAAATCTGAGTTCTGAAATGGATTTAGCTTTCCTTTGGAAGACAATTTATTGCGGTTTAGATTAGAATTGAATTGATTAGCTTTTCTTCCTCTCTTGTTGGCGGTGGCTATTATAGGTTGCAAGGTGACAACGTGGAGGCCATGATTCTAATTTTTATTTGATTTTAGGGTTTGAGTCTACATGTGTTTTTATAGAGTTTAGGATTAATTTAGGCCATCCGATCAACCTAGAATGAACCATAGCCATTCAGTCAAGATAGGTGACAAGTCAGCCCTAATGACTCAACTAAGAGTCAGAAAATCATCATCAAACAAATCTGCCCGGGGGGCAGGTCGACCCCCTGGTCGACCTGTGTGGGTAGGTCGACCCCCAGGTCGGCCTCCTCGTCGACCTGGCCTTGGCAAGAATTTTCCCGCCTAGCCCATTTTGAGTCTGAAATTCAAATTTTGAAATCTATTTGAATTTTTCTGAAACTTCCAATCGCCATAACTTCCTCATACGAAGTCCAATTCACGCAAACTCGGAGTCTATCTCAAACAGAATTCTGAGACGAACACAACGGCTCAACCCGTTTCCCTTAATTCTCACATTTAAAATTAAATATTCTTTAATTTGTTACTTTAGTGTTAACAGAAATACGGGGTGTTACATACATCCTCAGAGCAGACCGGATCCATGCACGCACATGACCCGGTTGGAACACGCCATCAACACCCCTCACCATTATCAGAATGAACCGCTTATAATTAGTTCAGTAAGCGTGCCCAGACCCGTGCATAGTGTGGGGTCAAAGTTTTGATACCAGAAAGGGTTACTGACTAATATGGGTCCCAAACAACAGATGACACAAGTATTTCCCCTCCAAACCTTGTGTCCCCAGTCTAGCAGATTTCAGATTAACTTGTTTACAAGTTTCAGACAGAGTTCATATTACTAGTCCAAAGATTAGACAATCACGTTAACAAGTTTTCAGATTAACAGATCAGATGTACGGATTTAACAGACTTACAGATTGTCTAACTTTGTATTGGGCCTACAGATTCACGAAACGGGTTTATTAGATTCATCAGTCCAGTTGCTTGAACCCTATCCACCCAACACTTTTTTAAACACTATATTTCTCTTAAATTTGCATTAATTAAATATTAATGCATAGACCTCTCACATTAGGTCGGTAGCTTGTGACCGCTGGATGTGCCGGGCGGTTCCAGGCAGACTTCTTCCACAAGCCAGACCTGTTAGCCTACTTTGTGAACTAGGCAACACAAAGTCAAGAAACCAAACATTGAAGGGCATTTTTAATTAGAAGACTTCGGTTCGGATTGGAGAAGACTCTACAATCTAGATTAGATAGCAGCAGCTGTTCGGATCGGGTCAGAGCAAACTATCGGTTCGGGTCGGAAAGAGTCCCCTGTTCGGATCGGTGAACTCCTATTGAGTAAATTGGTAAGGCATATCTAATCGGATCGGAGGGCAACTAAATCTCAATTGGATCGGAAAGCCACCTGTTTGCCACGAAAATGGATCGGAGCGGAGCAGATTAGAGAAGAAGAGAATGTTGCATCCAAGCCAATCCGGTTCGGATCGGATATCCCGATCCGACCCCCTTGTCTGTGCGTCTCCGACCCGAACCCATGTTCCCTGTTATTCTCCTGCAAAAGCGCCTGGATATCCGGATCGGCTATGACCAGTTCCTACCCATAACGTTTGTTCCTTTGATGCGTTGTCAACATAATATTTCATCCGAACCCGAAGATGGTGGGATGGACGACATGTGGCCCCGACCCGGATCAAGTTTCAAGCAAATTCACACCTATAAATACCCCGTCTGGAGACAAAGAGAAGGACCTTTTTTTCAGCACTTTGAGAATTCAACTACCTCCATCATCCGAACTCCATTACTCCCGGAGAATCCAAATCATCTTTCATTCTTTGTTTCAGTCAATTGAGTGAATATAAGTGAGTTGTGAGTGTAATTGAGTGAATCTTACATTGTATTTGCAACTGAATTATTGAATATAGTGAAAGATAAGTGGACGTAGGCATTTCTTCGCCGAACCACTATAAATCCTGTGTGTTCATTTTTATTTTTATCTCATTTCATCTTGCTTTTAATCAATTTGGGTGTTAGAACCACTTTTGGGTCTAACATTTTGGTGCCCTCACGCAGGATCGAACTACGGACCTCCAGTTTGATAGTACTGAATTCAGAAATTTCTGTCAGAAGTATAAGATAGACAAGCGATATACTGCAGTTGCCTATCCGCAATCGAATGGACAAGTAGAGGCAATAAACAAAGTTATAAAATCCATCCTCAAGAAACGGTTAGAGCGTGCAAAGGCGAGATGGGTTGACGAATTGCCCCTAGCTTTGTGGGCATATCGAACAACATTTAAGACAGCCACCGGTCATACCCCTTTCTCTCTCTCCTTTGGCTCAGAAGCAGTAATTCCAGTTGAACTGGAAGTTCCTTCCCACAGGGTAACATATTATGACCCGATGACGAATCGGGCGCTCTTACTTGAGTCTCTTGATGAAGTCGAAGAGAAAAGGGACGAAGCAGATTTGCGTGCAGCAAGACATCGGCATCAGATGGCACGCTATTATGACAAAAAAGTTCGCTTCAGAACTTTTGAACCAGGAGATTTGGTGCTAAAGAGAGTTTTTCCGTCCCTTCCTCACCTCGGCCCAAAATGGGAAGGACCCTTTGTCATCCAACGGAAACTTGAAAAAGGAACCTTCAAGTTAACGACCGTAGATGGCGAAGAAGTCCCCAGAGCATGGAATGCCCAACACTTAATGCGATATTTGGATTAAAAACACTGTACTTTTTGTTATTTTTCCTGTGAACTCTGTAATAAGGCACGACTTGCCTTGGGAAAATCTGACGATATGAATAAAGGACTATAAAGTGGATGTAGGCTACGACTTAGCTGAACCACTATAAAAATATTGAGTGTTATTTACTTTTATGCATGACGTATATACATTTATCAGTTATTCTGTTGTGATTATAAGATACAGGATAACTCACAGCTTAAAAAGGCTGAAGGCAAATAAGACATAAAAGAATGAGAAAACGACATTCGTAACTCTAACTCTCCAGAGAGAGAGAGAGAGTATAAAAGCGTCTCAAACTGAGCGCTGAAAAAGAGATTCTTCTCGTAACTCTAACTCTCCAGAGAGAGAGAGAGAGTATAAAAGCGTCTCCGACTGAGCGCTGAAAAAGAAATTCTCCTCCTAACTCTAACTTTCCAGAGAGAAAGAGAGTATAAAGGCGTCTCCGACTGAGCGCCGAGAAAGAAATCTTTTCCCGTTGAACGACCGGGGAATAAACAGATGACTGAACTCGAACTCTAACTCTCAAGAGAAAGAGGGAGAGCATAAAAGAAATGCCAGAAAAAACGACAGGTACTGACAGCACAGGAAGTGTTATCCCGTCAGAAAATCGGGAGCTTTCAGATTGCTTGATTAAGCATTGAATAACTTGTGGAAATTGACTGGGGACACGTATGCATACACATATTTCCCCCCTCCACAACTTCGTTTCATGACTACAGACATGCATTTGTACATAAGTGCAGAACTACTAACAAATAAACATTGCAAAAAGTGAATTATTTTTATTTACAAATGAATGAATTTGTACAGGGAAATAGCTAAAAAAGAAAGTGCAGGAGCTGCTCTTGCAGCAGCAATTATTGGTTCGCAAAGATGCTAAAAAGATACAGGGGAACCCGCTACTTAGGTTTGGAATGAGCCTTAGATTTCTTGGCGGCTTTCTCCGCATCCTTTGCTTCCTTCTCGGCTTCAGTCAAGATTCGTTTTGATTTCTTTTTCCCTGAAGATGCGGTATTGGAGCCAGTAGACTTCTTCCCGGAGGGCGGAACACTGGAGTCAAGAGAAGATTTTTTAGCAAGTTCTTCGGTAATAGATCTAGTTGAGAGCTTAACAACTAACCTTGAACCCGCATCCACAACTGCGAGGGGCTTGAGGACCTCAGGGTCTAGTTCTTCGGCCTTTAATTGCAAGCGCTTGTCTTGATCAGCCTTCATGGCAGCTAAGGTAACGTCATCAGCGCTTTTCGACTCCCCAGTTATTGCAACTTCCGGTTCCTCTTCATGCCCCCCGTCTCCTCCATCGTCCTTTAAAGCTGCTATCATTTCTTCATCATGAGGAGTGGTGACCTTAGTTGGCTCACTTCCTTCTCCCGAGTCTATAGAAGCAGCCTTGTCTTCCCCTTCTTTGGCCCTATCAGCGGGCTTTGTCCCAGCAGCAGCTCCTTGAGCTACATCTGTCTTTTTAGATGATTCAACACCTACAGAATGAGAAGCAACGGTTATCAATTCAGGCGAAAACAAAGGGTCTCTCATCGATTGTTCAATCACGTGGCGAAAGGTAGAAATAGCTTTGGCAAATTGAGGAGAAAAGATAGCGATACCTTCCGAAGACTTATCAGCAGGGGTGACCACTACCTCTGGGGTTAGTTCAGGAATAGGGGATAGCAGGGTTGTTCGAGGAATTCCCGGATTTTCGGGATCATACCCTTCTACTTCGGGGGTTGCAGGGGCAGAAGAAGAGGAACCAGATTTGAGAATGGATTTTTGTTTAGACTTCCGTCTCTCTTCTTCCATGGCCTCAGCAATGAGGCGGCGCCCTTCAGCTAGACGCTCCGGTTCATCATCTCTCAAGTATTTCTCCATCAGTTTATCTTCATCAAGAGAATCGACCTTAAGTTCTTCTTTTTCCCACTCAACGATTTGATTCCATACTTGGACCAGAGTGGATGGATAATCCTGGATCCAAGAAATGTTTCGACGACGAATAATGTGTGCGAAGAATTCAATCATTAGCTCGCCGAAGCCCTGAATATCAGCCTCCGCCTCCGATAGTTGCTTGCGGGCTTCCTCCGCAGATTTAATAGCACACTCCACATTGCCCTCGGCCAGAGCAGCCCTGTTTTCTGCCTCCAACAACTTCGAAGCCAAGTCAGCATTCTTCTTTTCTAATTCAGCACTCCTTTTTGCTAACTCGGCGTTTTTCCGTTCAAGCTCAGCATAAGCAAGGCGTGTCTTAGCAGCCTCTGACTTAGCCTCGTCAGCTTGCTTTTTCAACTCAGAACGCTCCTGAGTGTGGGATTCAAGCAAGTCATGATAGCGTTTTTGTGTGTCCTCAAACTGTTGTTTGAAATTAGAAGCGTTCTTTTGAGCGACAGCTAGTTGAGCTTGAGTGTCTTCCAAATCTTTTCCTAGGGCTTTTAGAGCCTTGGCATCCTCCTCCGCGGTCTTTTGCATTGAATCAGTATTTGTCATTAGAGTGCGGATGATTCTAGAAAGATTGCGGGAATACTTGAACATCTCGGTATATTGTTTTTCCACCAAATCAATCTTTGCTTTGGCCTCATCTGCCCAATTGGACGAAACAGGTTCAAGGGCAGGTAGAAAAGTCAGAGTTTCGAAGTAGTGTTCGGGAAATTGCTCTTTCAAATATGCCCGTTTTATTGCAGTTCCCGCATCTGGTGGGGGAGGAGCGAGGATTGTCAATTCAGTGTCCCTTCCTGAAGAGGATTCGGTAGTCTCTTTGTCTGTCCTAGGTCGTTTAGTAGCAGGGACCTTTTGCTTACTTCGAGACCCGGTTTCTCTTGGAGGAGTTTTCTCTCTACTCCGCTTTTCATGGGAGGAAGTGGAGTCTTTAGATGGTGGTCTATCCTCCTCCCTGCGACCTTGATAGCTCTTGTATTTCTCTTGTTCCGGTCGAACTGGTGAGCGGGAGCGTGAGGGTCGAGATCGATCGGGATCATAAGGTCTTCTCTCCTCCCTACCACGATCATCCCGGCGATCATACTCGACATCCTGAGGAGGATTGGACATGCTACGACGAAGCTTTCTTATATCATAATAGGATCGAGACATTGTACCTGCACGATAAAATAAACGAAGTTTAGAATTAATGGATTCATGGAGAAAGAAGTGCAATGAATGCTAATGCTGTAGTGTAAAGTGTATCCTAAGTGGTGTGTTTCCCCCCAACCAACCCGAGTCTGAAGCTAGACTAGTGCGGGCAGGCTCTTTGGCCTTAGCAGGAGTGGTTTCCTCAGAAGAGGTGAAGACTAGAGGATCCTTCCTGAAATCCTCCGAAGTATATATAGTCTCAGGTAAGGGGAGATCCCCCAAACCCTGAAATATGTGCTCATCAGTACTAGGAACCTCCCCTTCGGAAGCATGAAGTGGCGACTCTTGAGAGGATTTTGACTTGTCTAGAGAAGTAGTTTCCTCGGGGGCAATGTACCCTTCACGATGCTTTTCGGCCAGATTAGCCAATTCATCATCTTGCGTAGAAGATGGAGAAGGTGAAGTGTGAAGAGACGCTGTAGGAATTCCTGAGCCTTCTCCTACCTCTGGGACCACCTCCACTGGAGGAATGTACGCGTATGGAACCGTCCCATGTCCAATGCTACGAAAAACAGATAGCAGCCCATGAAAGTGAAGGTATTCATCTTTAAGGACCTCGTCGATAGTCAAGAATTTTTGATCGCCGTTAAGAAGTCGGTGCATCCGATCAAAGAACACCTGATCTGATATCTGTTTGGGATTGTCGACTGCAAATAAAAAGGAAAACAGGTCAGGGTGATGATTCAAGTGCATAGAGTCCGGATTTAGAAAATCAACGCTTTACTTGATTTTGTCCATCTCCTGGCGCATCCAGGCTGTTGCTTCACGTAGAACCATTCAAGTCTGGAATCTCCAGCTTTACTGCTAAATGGTGCAGAGATTATCTTCCTCTTTGGAACTGATTCAAAGTAGCAGAAGGATGGAGTTTCTCGGGTCCGATGCTTGAAATTATAGAAGAAGTGAACGTCATCGAACGTGAGCTCTATGCCTAGGATTTCACGATATGCTATGTACAAGGTGTGCAAATAGGCATATGAATTGGGATGCAACTGCATGGGGGCAATCCGCATTTGTCTTAAGAAATCAACGATGAATGGAGAGAATGGAGGAATGGCACCAACCATGCACATCAATCGAGTGTACGTCATATATCCTTCTGGAGGGTTGTGGGGGCGGTCAGAGCGTGAAGGCACTAGAGTGTCCCTTTTCATTATCCCGTATTTTAGGCAAATTCGGACAAGTCGATCGTTGTCAATTGTTGATTCAACGGAGTCCGAGGGTGATTCCAATATGATGGCTGATTCAAATTCATAGGGTGCTCGATTGTCACCAATCCCTCCTTCCTCCTCAAAACCCAGAGAAGCCTCATTCTCCGAAGACGCCTCGTTGCTTTCTCGATCTCTAACCCCGTAGTCAGGACCCTCACTGTCCCATTCTGGATCAGACGAAGAAGATATATCCTCAAGAGTGATTTTGTTAGAAGTTTCCGGGGCTTCTTTCCTCTCAGCTAGGCGGGAAGAGCGTCTGGGCCTCATTGTCATAGAACTATTGAAGAAGCAATAGCACGGATTAGAGTAAATTATCCCGTGCCCCCCCTGTGTATGTGTGTGAACTAAAATGTGTGCAGCAAATGTGGGAAATGCAAAATAAAAGTACAGCAATGTAAGACGAAGCTTTGAAGAAAAAGTGATAGTCAAAGTTGTTCTTAATGTTCGTTTGTGTCCGCAAGGCACTATCCTAACTGTTCATTAAGTTGAAGATTATGTCAAGCATTGATTAACCCTGGTTGGATAAAGTCTAGTGCTTTGAGTTGGAATATGTATATCATTCAGTTCGGATAGGGTGCGTTCATTGTTGGATTCGGATCGGATGTGCATATAGCTGGGATCAGCTCGGGTCTGCGTATTGTTTGGTTCGGAGAAAACGTTCATGTTTGGCAGATTAAATCCGGATCGGAATAAGCCTTCGGAGTGGTTCAGCAAAAAAAAAGATCCATACGTCCATTCCCTTTCTCTATCTTTTCCCCCGACCCGACCTGGTCGGGCAAGCATGGCTTTCTCCACATCGCATTTCATTCCGACCCGGTCCTAACATATGAACTTGTCCTCTCCTCTGCTGCTTCAGCACTTCCTAACCCGAACCGAACCCAATTCCTATTCTCCCCTTTCTCGTCTTCAAATTTCATTAGACCCGAACGAAATTAAGCGTTTATGTGCTTGAATGTTTAACGCTGGATCCAAATGACCCCCGTTGCTATCTCGAGACGGCGAAGACGCCATTAACGACGATGATAAACGGAGGAGGAGATCCAGGCGTCGGAGTTCAACAAATACCACACTCCAACCGCTCGATTTAACCGCAAATCCTAGTTAAAGTTAGTTATTACATAAATAATCGGAGATTCAAAATACCTAGATGTTTTATTCGAAGATTGAAACGAGGAGTTTGGAGTTTTTAGATTTTTTAGGAAGTGAGGTTTCGGTGTAAAACTGGGAGAACAAGAATAGTAGGAGTAAAGAAGGTAGAAGAGTTTGGGTGGTCGAATTTATATAAGACGTGAGATGGCTCTTTGTATTCCCCGTGTTTTACTCTGTTCGGACCGAGTCCAAGCTAGCCCACACCTTCTGGTCCATCAACCCAGTGCAAAGCGAAACAGGAAGAAAAGATGCTCGAGTCAGACACCGAACCGGATAGACATCTGTACGTTCCTCTAGCATCCGAACCGGATAGACATCTGTACGTTCCTCTAGCATCCGAACCGAGTAGAAATCTGTGCATTCCTCTAGCATTCGAACTGGATTTAAAAGAAAAACTAGGAAAGAACACACTTAAGAAGAATACTATATGTTGAGAAGGACTTCTGGACTTGACTCAAAAATGAAGAAAATGAATCAAGTGTTTTATGACATATATATAAGCAATAAGAGACATGTCTTCATGAAGCAACGCATCTTCACAAACGAACAGAAGTGACTTTCTGACTGTTCTGATTCAAGGACTAGCATTTCAAACGACATCAAAGCACGCTTCGTATACAACAGAAGCATCCTTTGAGGGGGCAAAATGTTAGCCTACTTTGTGAACTAGGCAACACAAAGTCAAGAAACCAAACATTGAAGGGCATTTTTAATTAGAAGACTTCGGTTCGGATTGGAGAAGACTCTACAATCTAGATTAGATAGCAGCAGCTGTTCGGATCGGGTCAGAGCAAACTATCGGTTCGGGTCGGAAAGAGTCCCCTGTTCGGATCGGTGAACTCCTATTGAGTAAATTGGTAAGGCATATCTAATCGGATCGGAGGGCAACTAAATCTCAATTGGATCGGAAAGCCACCTGTTTGCCACGAAAATGGATCGGAGCGGAGCAGATTAGAGAAGAAGAGAACGTTGCATCCAAGCCAATCCGGTTCGGATCGGATATCCCGATCCGACCCCCTTGTCTGTGCGTCTCCGACCCGAACCCATGTTCCCTGTTATTCTCCTGCAAAAGCGCCTGGATATCCGGATCGGCTATGACCAGTTCCTACCCATAACGTCTGTTCCTTTGATGCGTTGTCAACATAATATTTCATCCGAACCCGAAGATGGTGGGATGGACGACATGTGGCCCCGACCCGGATCAAGTTTCAAGCAAATTCACACCTATAAATACCCCGTCTGGAGATAAAGAGAAGGACCTTTTTTTCAGCACTTTGAGAATTCAACTACCTCCATCATCCGAACTCCATTACTCCCGGAGAATCCAAATCATCTTTCATTCTTTGTTTCAGTCAATTGAGTGAATATAAGTGAGTTGTGAGTGTAATTGAGTGAATCTTACATTGTATTTGCAACTGAATTATTGAATATAGTGAAAGATAAGTGGACGTAGGCATTTCTTCGCCGAACCACTATAAATCCTGTGTGTTCATTTTTATTTTTATCTCATTTCATCTTGCTTTTAATCAATTTGGGTGTTAGAACCACTTTTGGGTCTAACAGACCTAACCTCGTGTCTAAGCATATTTTAGTTATGCCTACGACCTCTCACATTAGACTGACAGTTTGGGGTTGCTGGTTAAGCCGGTTGGTTCCGGGCAGGCTTCTACCGCAAACAGAGTCTAACCTCGTGTCATAGCCAATTTATTCCAATACAGATTATACAGATATCAGACTAATTATGTCCATTGAACAGATTAAACTTCTTTACAAGTTACAGCAGATTAATCAAATTTCCATGTTTTACTCAATCTTAGATCGAGCCTACAGATTTTCATACCCAAATTACAATTATTTAGCTTTCAACAGATTAGGAAATTCAACAGATAACAGATCTAGCAGATTAGGCGATTCAACAGATTAGCAGATTAGGCAATTCAACAGATTTAGCAGATTAGGCAATTCAACAGATTTAGCAGATTAGGCAATTCAACAGATTGGCAGAGCAGATAACAGATTTAGCAGATTTAAATTTCTTAAAATTCTATTTACATATCTTGCCTAATCATAAATTTAGCCTAAACTTACATGCCTAAATCATGGTCATAATTCATAATACAACATATGCCCAAATCTTTAGTTAAACTTTGCACAGTATAGAATATTCTCTAAAAGCCCAAATCATGATATACCGTATGAATTATGCCAAATTATAGCCTTTAATGCCAAATATCCAAAAATCCACTTTTAGGCGTATTCACATTGATAGTTATCCTATTATAATATAGGTCTCTACGCCTAAGTCACATATTCCTTTTTCAAGTCATGAATCGTTACATAAAATTTACCCCAAAAGTCTAGATCTTTAAATTATAACATCTCAAAATCAGATCTTAATTTTTATATGCATTATGTCCCCAAGTTTCAAGTCACATGTTATCATACAATGAATCCTCTTCTTCCAAATTACAGAGTATACACAGATCTAGATCTAATTTACAACATATGTCCATTTCTCAAATCAGTCATGTCCAATTATGCATTATCCATTATTTGTCCCAAAATTTAGCGTTCGTGCGTTAATCTCTTATGAGATTTGGCACAGGCTCGTGGTAGCCTGGCTATAAACAAAAAGGAAGAAAAGAGGGAACAGATACAGAACAGTCACAATCAAGATAGATCCACAGAAATGTATGCATAACCTCAGATCCAGATTCATAAAAATGTCAAGATAATTATTAAATTTCATATCTGAAAATAACTGTACTCACAATCAAAAAGGAAAATCTTGATTTCTGGAATCAGTATTCTGACACGGAATAGCTCTCCTTTGGCATAGACTATCGATTAGATTAGAAAATAGTTGTTCTCTTTTAACTCTATTCAGATTGGAAGAAGATGTACTAGTTCTAGTTTTGATTCTAGCAGAGCAGCGACGCCATTTTTATTTTTAATTAGAATAGAGGCAGAGTATAGGCAGAATGAAATTGTGTGGAGAGAAAGCTAGGTTTCGGGGTGTTTAAATAGGTTAGAGCTCACAAATCCGGTCAGAAAGGCGTCCAGGTGCAGAAAAATGGATCTGTCTCCAGATTTGGAAAGGGGGGAGGTCGACCCTAGTGTTGACCTGTTTACCCAGGTCGACCCTAGTGTCGACCTGGGTCCTGGGCGGGAATTTTCCCGCCTAGCCCGGGTGTCTGTTTTGAATTTCGAAATCTGAATGTTTGAATTTTGGGCTAGTTTTTATTGAAACTTCCGAAGGCCATATCTTCTTCAAACGGAGTCCGATTTACGCAAACTTGGACTCTATTCCAAGAAGAATTTCGAGATGAACGCAATGGCTTAACCCGTTTCCCTTAATTATTTTGTTACAATTTAATTATTCTCTGATTTGTTACTCTTATGTTCACAGAAAATACGGGGTGTTGCATTCTCCCCTCCTTAAAGGATTTCATTCCCCGAAATCTTCAAGTTAGAAAGAATGTGTCCTACCATCCAATCACCCATCTACTCAATCATCATCCCCCAGCATCCATTGTCCTTAGAAAACTTCTAATGTTGTATGAATATATGCAAAAGTGTGTGTATATGTTCGTTATCTAATGCAAAGATTAGGCGGTTCACTGATTCAGTTGACCTCCTTAATGCGAATTATGTCAGTGCCATGAGTCCAACATGTATACAATTTTCCTATTTGATACATATCATTTCTATATGAGTGCACAACCGTTCATTCATATGCCACATCCATGTGCTGAGTCAACCATTTTGCGTCCATAAAAATTTTAAAAATGCACACACATCCATATGTAGTATGAGAGTGTTTTTGAGCCGATCTAGTGCCTAGTGTGTGTATATGCATCCACGAGCAACCACTAGCAATCACTTGCATCCACTTGCAACCATCAAACATAACATGTCTCAAACACATGTTTACACCCATTAGTTTCTACCTTAAGGTCGAAGATTCGATCGATATGATACAACTGAGTGACAGAAGCAAGTACGATTAAACAAGAGCTCTGTTCCTATTAGACATCGGTTAAGAAAATAATTCCCTAAGTATCAACCCCGAAGAACGAAATCAACATCAGATTGACACCCAGTGAATTACTCCCATTAAACAATGCCAGACTAGAAATCTACTTCACGCTTCGAGTAAAAACCCTTAACCTTATCAGAAATATTCAGATACTTACAGACTACTAGTACAGATCAGATTACCAAATGATTCTTAGGAAACTAAGCATGATAAAAACCCAGAATGTATGCGTCATAGTCAACTTAACGCCCAACACAGATACCCTCAAACCCCAACTTATCACAAACAGATGAGTCATAACCCTTATGGGTTTGAGTCTACAGCGGGATCAGAAACAAGACTAGTATTAAAGTGCAGAGTTTCAATTACAGAATCAAAATGCTAGAATCAGAAAGAGTTTTAACTCAACAATCAGATAAGGAAATTAAACTATCTACAGAATTTTTTTCCTATTTCTATCCTACCCACCAGCCTCGAGGGTATTCGCCTGCCCTCCAGAAGTAGGACCTGTCCTCTGCCCTTGCCCTCGTTTCTTCGGGCAGTCCCTAGTGAAGTGTCCCATCACACAACAGTTGAAGCAAGTGCCCTTCCTCTTTCTGCAATCCTTGTTCAGATGAGTCGAGCTTCCACAAGTAAAGCACTTTTTCTCCTTCTTATCTTCGGACTTTTCATCCTTCTTTTGTGTTTCCTTTTTGGGCCCCCCTTCTTGTTCTGTGGTTCTTCAAGCTTTTCTTCTTTCTTCTCACTTTTGGTTTCCTCTTCATGCATCAATGCCATGTCAACTAATTTCTCGAAGGTAGCCCCCATAGGAATATGGGACATTGCCAATCCGTGTAGTGGCTCGTTCAAACCTTTAGCAAACCTTAGTGCCTTCTTAGCGGTGTATTTACCAAATCTAAGCTGAATCTTGCCAACTGATTAAACTTGTTGACGTACTCTCTCACTGATAAATTCCCCTGCTTCAACGCCAAGAACCTCTCTACGTATAGACTCTCTTCTGCTCGTGAGTGAAATTTCATCTCGAACCTATGCCTGAAATCCATCCATGTCTCTACCGGACGCTCTCCATTTGTGACCTCCCACCAAAAAGAAGCTTCGTCCTTAAGCTACCATACCGCCAACTGTATCTTCTGCCTATCATCCACCTCGAAGATAACGAACAAATCCTCAGTTTCTTTAAGCCAGTTCCTTTCCTCCACGAAGGATTCAGTTCCATTAAAGTTCTTCCCACCCATGGCTCGAAAGTCTCTAAAAATCTTCGGGAAAGTATTCACGTGCGGAGGAGGAGGAGGAGGAGGAACCACTGCAGCTGGAGGAGGAGGGATGTCTGCTAGGCCCGCATCATTATCCCTAGCTTCTCGGTACCTCCTGAACCAGCCAGTATCGGTACGCCCTCTGGAAGGTTAGGATACCCAGACATGCTGAAACAAAAGAAAAGGAAAGATTCAAAACAAAAGATAGAAAGATAGGCACATGGCTTTGGGGATTATGTTTTTCAAAACAAACTCTACTTTTGAAAATACCTCCTTTTTAAACCTTTTTGAAAATAGTTTTCAAAAACTTTTTATCAAATGTGGTAACCTTCAGCTCTGATACCAAATGTAACACCCCACCTCCGTTAAGGTCACTCGCAAAGGGAATGCCTTAACTTTGGTGGAGCGTTTTTAGTAGATAGAACAGAAATTTACAAGACAGATAAAGTAGTACTTGAAAATTTTATAACTTTATTACAATAGAAACAGAAATAAGTTTGGTTACATCTTTCAAAATCACAATATCGGAATTCAAGTACATAAATATTGGTCTTGTACAAAAGCCTTCAGAATGCATAGTTTTTAAAGCCATAATCCCCAATATAAACTGCCATGGAAAGATAGAGCCAAAGCCAAGAAATACTTCAAACACTTCAAGCAGAGAGAATCTGAATCAAGCTCCTATTTTTCCACCCTAAAAACCGGGGGGGGGGGGGGAACGGAAAGGAAAGAGGCGAAACAAACTAGGTCAGACATAAGTCTGGTTAGTCCAGTGACTTTCAGCATATAAACAAATAATAGTATCATGACATATAAATAAAACTGGATGAGAGATAACCGTAACAGGAATAGCAGGTTAACAGAAGAACGGAATGATATAGGCTAAGCTAAGCTTTTCACTTCTCTGCACTAATACTAGTATAACAGGATTAGGTGTTACCCTAATATCTAAACTGAAATAGAAACGGAAACAGAATAATCTCTACAGAAACAGAATGCTAGTAATGGGCCTTTACCACCCGAACAGACAGAAGGTACAGAAGTAGAATACTAATGATGGGCCTTTACCACCCAACTAACGGGCCTTTACCACCCCAACAGACAGAAGGTACGGAAACGGAAACGAAATCAGAGACTGAAATAGAATAATCCCTACGAAAACAGAATGTTAGAATTAGGTGTACACTGGTAATGGGCCTTTACCACCCCAACAGACGGTACCACGCAGAAACAGACAGGTGTTACCACCAAATAGAAACAGACGGTACCAACAGAAACAGACAGAACTAAGTGTACCCTAAGTTCTACCCCCAAGCGATCGGCTCCCTAATATATAAATACCCTGTGTTGGCCCCACAGTAGGGTGTATCACTCCCTAAAGTGGCAACCTATTGGCACAGACCTATTTACAGAAGTCACGGTGTCTTACATCCTCAGAGCAAACCGGATCCATGCACGCACTTGACCCGATTGGAACGCGTCATCAACACCCCTCACCATTATCAGAATGAACTGCTTATTACTAGTTCAGTAAGCGTGCCCGGACCCCTACATAGTGTGGGGTCAAAGTTTTGATACCAGAAAGGGTTACTGACAAATATGGGTCCCAAACAACGGATGACACAAGTATTTCCCATCCTAACCTTGTGTCCCCAGACTAGCAGATTTCATATTAACTTGTTTACAAGTTTCAGACAGAGTTCAGATTACTAGTTCACAGATCAGACAATCAAGTTAACAAGTTTTCAGATTAACAGATCAAATGTACGGATTTAACAGACTCACAGATTGTCTAACTTTGTATTGGGCCTACAGATTCACGAAACGGGTTTATTAGATTCATCAGTCTAGTTGGTTTAACCCTATCCACCCAAAACGTTTTTAGACAGCACATTTCTCTTAAATTTGCATTAATTAAATATTAATGCATAGACCTCTCACATTAGGTCGGTAGCTTGTGGCCGCTGGATGTGCCGGGCGGTTCCGGGCGGTTCCGGGCAGACTTCTGCTACAACCCAGACCTAACCTCGTGTCTAAGCATATTTTAGTTATGCCTACGACCTCTCACATTAGACTGACAGTTTGCGGTTGCTGGTTAAGCCGGTAGGTTCCGGGCAGGCTTCTACCATAAACAGAGTCTAACCTCGTGTCATAGCCAATTTATTCCAATACAGATTATACAGATATCAGACTAATTATGTCCATTTAACAGATTAAACTTCTTTACAGGTTACAACAGATTAATCAAATTTCCATGTTTTACTCAATCTTAGATCGAGCCTACAGATTTTCATACCCAAATTACAATTATTTAGCTTTCAACAGATTAGGCAATTCAACAGATAACAGATCTAGCAGATTAGGCGATTCAACAGATTAGCAGATTAGGCAATTCAATAGATTTAGCAGATTAGGCAATTCAACAGATTTAGCAGATTAGGCAATTCAACAGATTGGCAGAGCAGATAACAGATTTAGCAGATTTAAATCACTTAAAATTTTATTTACATATCTTGCTAAATCATAAATTTAGCCTAAACTTACATGCCTAAATCATGGTCATAATTCATAATACAACATATGCCCAAAACTTTAGTTAAACTTTGCACAGTACAGAATATTCTCTAAAAGCCCAAATCATGATATACCGTATGAATTATGCCAAATTATAGCCTTCAATGCCAAATATCCAAAAATCCACTTTTAGGCGTATTCACATTGATAGTTATCCTATTATATTATAGGTCTCTACGCCTAAGTCACATATTCCTTTTTCAAGTCATGAATCGTTACATAAAATTTACCCCAAAAGTCTAGATCTTTAAATTATAACATCTCAAAATAAGATCTTAATTTTTATATGCATTATGTCCCCAATTTTCAAGTCACATGTTATCACACAATGATTTCTCTTCTTCCAAATTATAGAGTATACACAGATCTAGATCTAATTTACAACGTATGTCCATTTCTAAAATCAGTCAAAGATTAGTCATGTCCAATTATGCATTATCCATTATTTGTCCCAAAATTTATCATTCGTGCGTTAATCTCTTATGAGATTTGGCGCAGGCTCGTGGTAGCCTGGCTATAAACAAAAAGAAAAAAAACGAGGGAACAGATACAGAACAGTCACAATCAAGATAGATCCACAAAAAAGTATGCATAGTCTCATATCCAGATTCACAAAAATGTCAAGATAATTATTAAATTTCATATCTGAAAATAATTGTACTCACAATCAAAAAGGAAAATCTTGATTTCTGGAATCTGTATTCTGACACTGAATAGCTCTCCTTTGGCGTAGACTATCTATTAGATAAGAGAATAGTTGTTCTCTTTTAACTCTATTTAGATTGGAAGAAGATGTACTAGTTCTAGTTTTGATTCTAGCAGAGTGGCGACGCCATTTTTATTTTTAATTAGAATAGAGGCATAGTATAGGCAAAATGTAATTGTGTGGAGAGAAAGCTAGGTTTGGGGATGTTTAAATAGGTTAGAGCTCACGAATCCGGTCAGAAAGGCGTCTAGGTGCAGAAAAATGGATCTGTCTCCAGATCTGGAAAAGGGGGGAGGTCGACCATAAGGTCGAACCTAGTGTCGACCTGTTTACCTAGGTCGACCCCCAGGTCGACCCTAGTGTCGACCTGGGTCATGGGCGGGAATTTTCCCGCCCAGCCCGGGTATCTGTTTTGAATTTCGAAATCTGAATTTTTGAATTTCGGGCTGGTTTTTATTGAAACTTCCGAATGCCATATCTTCTTCATACGGAGTCCAATTTACGCAAATTTGGACTCTATTCTAAGAAGAATTTCGAGACGAACGCAATGGCGTAACCCGTTTCCCTTAATTATTTGGTTACAATTTAATTATTCTCTGATTTGTTACTCTTATGTTCATAGGAAATACAGGGTGTTACATATCATATATGTGTATATATAAAAAAACAGAAACTGTATCGCATATGTTTCATAACACAGAGCATACATACCACAAAGTATACACAGGAATAACACAAATATATATATATATATATACTCAAAGCTTTACAAGGTTTGTCATAACGCGATGTGTACACACAAACATATACAATAAAAGGAAACTGTATTAGATTCTCATCACATTACAAAGTAACAAAAATGAGGTAAAAAGATAACAGCCTGATAAACAGTCCATTCGAGGCCGGGAAGTCCAGTCCAGTAGAGGTCATGATATAAAGCCCGCAGCCTGATCGTTCCAGCAAAGCACCATAATCTCCAACAGGACTGCCTATAAAATACAAGAAATAGTTATTTCAATATACAACATTGGTTCAATATACAGCAATGTAGATCGACATTGTAACATTTGGTGACTGAGATGCAAACATGAATACAACAATGGTTCTAATAGTGAAAGCTTCAGTTATTAAACCCATCCATGGTGACTGAGATGCAAACATGTGTTTGTGTAGTCAATCAGTATATGTCTCAAAAATGAATGAATACACATTGTAAACCCAAAAGAAGAATCACCTGAAGTGTTAGTCCATCTGCAACACTGGTAGTTCGTACCCTAGCATACATAACATCCTCCTATACACACAAAAAGGAACAAATAAATGAAAAGAATATTCAAGATGTGCACACATGTACATGTCCATTCAATTCTTATGTAAGATACTACATAGAGATAAGTGTAAAATAATATATACCTGCTCCAACGTCTAAAGGTATCGAATCATCATCGTCGGATGGCACACATACTCGACTTTCTGATTAAGAGTTTACTGGGCGATCCACCAGGTGGCTGCATTTTAGCTCACGCGCAGGGTCAGTAATCCATGCTAATTAGTTTTATTCAAATGTCGAATGCCCCTCCACTTAACCTTTGGAAAAAGCTGCTTTCACTTGCAACTTTCAGTTTCTTTGAAGAAGACTGTGTAGTGCAAGATTACTTACACTAAAGTCTCTGCTACAAAGTAAGGGAAAAGTTGCTAGTGAAAGCAACTTTTTACTAAGGTTAAGTGCAGCAGCATCCGACATTTGAATAAAACTAATAAGCATGGATACCCGATCCTACATGTGAGCTAAAATGCATCCACCTGGTGGATAGCCGATTAAAATATTAACCAGAAAGTCTAGTAATCATCCATCTACCAAAATTTTCAACAAACCTGTTAAAATATTTTCAGTATAGTTGTTATCTCTCAAAACAGAGTAAACTTGTTATAAGACAACCCAATTTAAATTTCAAACATACGGAAAACAAACAGTCAAATGACGAAGAAATCATGGTTAAATATTGAACTATAGAATCATCCGTTTTCTCAGTTTAAGAAATAGACAACTTTTAGTTGCTAAATAGTTAAACTAAAAATCAGTGACAATTGTACATAACTGTGGTTACTACATTTCGGATTCAACGTGGCAAGCGGTAAAAGAACATATCAACAAACCTGTTAAACTCATTGTTATTTCTTTGTTTCATGGATAAATATACCGCAATCTAAAATTATACCATACATGTTTCAATTCAATTCAATTGAAATAGCTAGCACACAAACAACCAGATAATTAACATACTAGTACCATACATTTCTGATTCCAGGGTATAACAACCAGCTAACACACAAGTACATAACAATTCAATTGAAATAGCTAACACACTAACACAATGTAGCAATCGGCTTACACACAAAGACTTCAACTTGTTCCCTAATCCCTACTATCAGGAAAGCACAACATAATTCAATTGAAATAGCTAGCAAACTAACACAAAATAGCAATCAACTAACACACAAAGACTTCAACTTGTTCCCTAATCCCCACTATCACGCATGCAAAACACGATTCAATTGAAACACATACCTGCGGTGGACGGAGGGCTATGGAATAAGGGTTGATGCATCGAAGGAGAGGGTTGTTTACTTGTTCGTCTCTATCAGTATGGGAGATTCCAGAGAAAGGTGGAGGCAAAATTTGGTGACCGTAAACCCTAATTTGGGTTTTCGGTCACCATTGAAGTAAAACAGAGGGAAAAGGGAGCTGCCAAAATTTTAATTTGGAGTGCCTAATGGGGTGCACAATATTATACGCATTCGATTTGGCCAAAAGCCGTATCAAATTAACTGATCTGAAACTTCATTGATGGACGGTTAGATTTAGGGTGTTTGGGGTGGTGCGGATCGCAAAAGGTAGTTTGATACGGATCTTAGCACTATCAAATATGATACGGCTATAAACCGTAGTTTACTTCCGCATCCTGGTGTGCCAAATTGGCTGATATGGTGTAGTGCATTACTACCTGTTGTATATGTTCTATTATATTTTATCCTTGCACTGTGAGTTTACGACAGGTTCCGCTTGTGTTTACCTATTTTGATGATCGTCCATGACTGCATTGCACACCTTTCAGTGCATTATTTCTTTTGTATAGTGCGGGGGTTATGGGCGCTCATCATATTTGGTAAGTCTGCCTTATATGTTTAATTGTGTGTGTTTGCTTACATGTACATAACACGAAGAATTTACACTGCTAAATATAGGAAATAATCATTCCAAAATTTATATGATTTTCATTCACTTGACTTTATGTTCTGGCCTCTCTCCTTTTAACATAAACAGGTTAGTAGGTGAGGACGCTTGGGTTCAGTGATGATCAGTGATGCTTGCGAGATGGCGCCCGACGGGCGATGATGGAGATTTTTAGTTATTTTTTGGTAGTATTATTAGTATCATCATCATGTTTTGGATAGTTGCTTATGTACCTTTTGTTTCCTGAGACTCGTTGTATCTAACATTTATGATGGTTTTATTTATGGTATATCTATTTTGAGATATTACATTTTATCCTGTCCATTGTGTGAGATTCTTATTTCATTTAGATTGCTCTGTGATATCTGTTTTAGTATTTCCTTATGGAAACTAATTATCCATTTTGAATGGTTCTAAGTTCCGATGGGCCTTTTCTAGGTCGGAATTAAGGCCCCTTCCGGGCGGGTTGTTACATATGGTATCAGAGCATATGTTACCCAATTACAAAGAAATATACAGAATGGGTCCCTAATAACAATCCCAACTTTCCTCAACTCCGCAAATATTTCGTGAATTTGGGAGGCAAGCCATTCTTAGGAACTGAAAACTTCCTTGAAGCTAAAGCATGGATAACCAAGTGCGAACAGATCCTTGAGGCTACCAGATGCGACGACCAGCCACAACGTAGGGTAGAGGCTTAGCATTTGAAGTGAGAAGTCTTAGAGCAGTGGATCATGATTTTGAAAAAAATAATGGGTAGAGTGTTTACTTGGGTGGAGTTGAAAAACTGTTTTGAAACTAAGTTCTTGCCTAATGGCGAGATGAGCCTACAGATGGAAAAGTACATTCAGATAAAGCGATGGGAGTTAATTCTAAGAGAGTATGTAGCAAGACTTATGGAGTTATCCAAATTTGGGAGAGGATTAGTGGACATCCCTATGAATAAAGAATTTAGGTTTGTTAAGGGACTGAATTCTCTGTTGAGAGAAACATTATTGGCTTAGATAACGTTTGGAGCTACGTTCGAGGTGCTTGTTGAGACTGTTTTCTTATATACAAATGAGGAAATGTAGGAATTAAAGAAGAGAAAGGGGAAGGTGCTTCTAGTTTTGGGAAGAACAAGAAGAAAAGTTTTTGGATTAAGAAAAAGAAACTAGGTGTTAGAGATGCGGATGAAGGATCTTAAGGCAAGTTAAACACTACAGAGGGAAGAATAGTGTTTTATGAAATTTATTAATTTTCTAGAAATCCTTTTTGGATTAAATTACATAGTATGCAGATCACAGATAATAACAGACATAGAATCAATCACAGAATATAGAAAGTAGAAGTAAAAGCACTAAAAGAAAAATACACACCGGGACTTTATACTGGTTCTGGACTCCACTACGTCCAGTCCCACACAACGCTGGGTTGATATTGATTTTATTCAACAAAATCTAACTACACTCCTTAATTCAGGGCCGCAAGGGAACACCCCAACTGACTCCAAGTACAGTGAGACTTAGTTGATTTACAGGCCACAACTTTACACCCAATCGATTTCCGGAACATAATTACATCTGGTCACTTTAAACGGGACATGATCACACCCTTCTCTTACTAGTTTTTTCGTATTGACTTGATAGGACTTGATCCTGAGATCTTTGATTACAAACATCCTATAACTCCTATGTAGAACTCGAAATCAGAGAGATTTTGATTTAGAATTGAAAGAGATGAAGAATAATATGAATTCTATTGAAATTGGTAGAATATACGAGTAGAAAGTTAGGAAATTAGGTATAAAAATGGTGAAATGTTTAGAGAGGAAGAAGGAGATGAAAAGTGATTAAAAAATTCGAATTTTCGAAGGTATTTATTGGTTTCCAATAATCATAACGTTTTAGAAAAGGTTTGAATTCAAAAGTCTCTTCTTTTCAAAATTTAAAAAACCAATTAACTGCTAGTATGTCGACATATATAAATCCCTATGTCGACATATGCTAGTTTAATTTCAAAAAATGGATTTTAAAACAAATTATATAATGTTTAAATAAATTATGGTGAATCTAGAGTTAAAACAAACTATATTCCTTTATATTAGAACATTCAATCTATAGTAAAATAAGTTTAAAACTTATATAAAAATATTTAAGAAACTAAATATAAAATGATATAAAAGTGTATAAATATAAGACTTTGAATATATTAAAATTTAATATTATTGAGAAAGTTGAAATCATAAGTAATTATAATAAAACTAGTACTAAATTTGTAAGTAAAACTAAAGTTAAGAAATTTATTTAACATAAATTTGAAAATCGAATTCAAAATAAATTTCAGGATTAATATTCAGTAAAATAAAGAAATATATATTGATAAATAAGGAAGTAATTTTGAAATCATTTGAAAACAAGATTTAAAATCAAGTAAATAATTTTCGAAATCATTTGAAAAAGAATTTAAAATCAAGATTAAGTCTGAAATCAAAATATAAATTTGAAATCAGAATTAAGTTCTAACCAGAGTTTTAACAGGATTTCTAGACACATTTACTCTATAATTCTTGAACTCTTGATTTCTTAATACTCTTCAGTCTTGAAACATGAACTCTTCTATTTGAAATCATGAATCTTTGAACTGCACAGCCTTGAATAATAATTACCTACATAAATTTCCTTTATACATACATATACATATATATATATATATATATATACACACACTATAGAAAATAGTGTTAGTATATATTTTATAACAATGATAATAGAAACAAAGTTGAAACAAGTTTGTTGTCATCAAAACCATCATCATCAATGTCTCAGTCTCTAACAATCTCCCCATTTTGACGATGACAACCTTGGTTACAAAATATTCATACCTGATGTCTTGATTCTTTGGTTACTCCCCGTTACTCCATTAACATCCCTTGAAACTACGAACTTCCCATTAATCTAGGCCCCTGTTTTATAATTCTTCCCCTTTGTCATCAACCAAAACTATATAATTCTAACTAGATTGTAATAATGCCTTAACAGTAAGGCATAGTTCTAAGACTAATAAATATAGTAATATCTAAAACTAAGACTAAAAAACCTAGAACTATTCTAAGTCAAACCTAGTACAATTGTCTAATAATATCCTTAGGTCTTAATATAAATGATAAATACTAAGGAACATCCATACAAACATATATTTAATATTTATTTATATTGTTTTACAATTACTAAGTATTTTTAACGAATATATACAAATATTCACGTACATTATCGCTTACACTAATATATGAATAAAAAAATAAACTCTTACTTGTTTCTAACAATCGGGGATTTGTGAATTGAACAATTTGGGTAATAAAGACAAAATTCCCCGTTTTGTTCAACCACATTCCATCCTTATCGAAACAAACTTCACCGACACGAATCACAAGATCGTCTTCGTCCTTTGGTTGATTTTTATATTCAACTTCCTCTTCTTCTTCAGCCTCTTCTTCTTCATCTTCCTCCATGGGAGTATGGACTGGAATGTTGGAGGAATTAAAGGGTATCTTTCATAGAATATTCTAGTTTGATAACCCTTGCATGCATAGATCGTTGAAATGGGCCTTGTGTAAGCATAGGAAACAAGAAGGAGTTGTTTTTGTTATAATTTGAAGTGGAAGCCATTATTTTAATTTTTCAGAATTTTCATTAAGAGAAAATGAGTGAGAAGAGAAGGATTTTCAAAGTGAAGATTTTAAATAAGAGTTATAATTAACTTTCGATGGAATTTTAATTTTAAATTTTTTCTATTATATGTCAACATACCTTTTTTTCCTATGTCGACATATGTAGGTATTTTTTTAGTTTTCGTATATTTTATACTATATTTATATTAAACTATATAATTATTTTATCTCATTTGGAGAACAAATTCCTATTTCTCTTCTTAATTTAATAAACGTTGTTTCATTTATTGGTTTAGTTAATATATCAACAATTTGATTTTCCATGTTAATAAAATATTGTGAAATATGTTCTTTATTTATGTTATCTCTTAGAAAATGACTCAGATCAATATGTTTCATTCTAGCATGATGTGTAGGATTATTAGATTGATTAATATCACTCGTATTATCGTTGTAAATTGGTGATTTGGTTATATTTAAACCAAAATCTCTTAAAGTTTGTTGCATATATATTACTTGAGAACAAGCCAAAGCAGCTGTAACAACTCGAGTTTTGACAGACTAAATTTTTTTTTCTTCAAAATTCTAATCTATTGAAACTCATGTTGGTTTGTCTGGTACCCTACACAAAAGACAGAGATATAAAATATATCAGAGCACAGAAAACATCTCACAACGGAATGGTAAAATATAATATAATCGAAATATAGCCTCACCCAGATAACAATACTGCCTAACAAGTATACAAAGCTATCATATCTCTGCCACAAATCTGACCTGTGAGTATGTTATGAGGAGGGGTCAGAACAAAAGTTCTGGTGACTGGATTTAAACTACACATTTTGGATAACCCTACATATACCGTTCAATTACATTTTCTTATTTATTAGGTTACTTGGGTTAACAGCACTCAAGGCTTACACACACGTCATACCCATTTACTCCCCAGCAGATTAACCTAATACAATATATATGTAGCTACACCTAATATTAGGGTACACCCATGGTGCCCTACTCGCATGGTCTCCGACGTAATGCCACATAAATATATGCAGTCCCTCATCCTACGTCGGAGCAACGTACGTATCCCAATATAACAACACTACGTTCCGCATAGCCCCGCCATTGCCATGCTATGCAAGCGTACAGACTGCCACCTTCAAACCATTCGATCGAGTCACATTCCATCACAGAATAATGCGCTAGAGTCTACGATACACCACTCAGAGACCACATGCATGTATCTAGACTTTTTCACATACATATCGTCTATCGTACTCGATGCCTTAACTGCACATATTCTCTACTGTGCACCGAGTTCCGTAATAGGGCTGTACAAGAAACACGTAACTCGGTCAGGAGCTTTTCACATTTCTATATATACAGATGCTATGGTGTGCATTTTCAGTGGCTATGGTCCTACTCGACCTCTCCCTCAAGTGAAAGACAAATAGAATTGAGCTAAGTGATGCCCCCTAGCAAGCAATCTACATCCAAATTGGCATGCTCCGCAACCAAAGCCTTGATAGTGAAAGGTCCATAGTCTATTGGTTTTGCTCCAGTCTTTTTGCATCACGCATCACACATCACGCTAACTGTCAATGACAGATACCCGACTAATTACTATCCTTCAGATGGTTAAACCCGCCCTAGGGAAAACAAATGGTCATGACCCACCTAGTGACAAGGCCCCAAGCTCGTCGAATCACCTACGTCACCATACAGCCTTTTGACTATCCCCTATCGTGGCTGTCAAGGTATACTCACTGGGTAGTAACGCGCAGACCTAACCTCTGCGAGCACAGCCTAAGCGTTGTCACCATACAGAGGACTACCAAGAGTACCCTCCATGTCGTAGGAAGCTGCATGCTTCCCCTTCCATTCCTTCGGAGCCAGCATAATATAAGTATAACGTGCAGAATAATCAAATGAACGTGTGCTCCCCTCGTGCCTAATGACACCACGTCGGTTTACCCCATTGGGTTATTCACCTTCAAACATAAGGACTGGTCCAAGCGTCTCGGGTTAATGTGTTATTGGGCCCTATGTCTAATCACTTAATTACGCGCTTGCTCTACCTTTTCAGATTTACACTTAACTTGGTTATTTTAAGTCATATTGACTTCTTATTCAAGTTACCAAGTTCCTCTTACTTATTAATTTCAGTTATACAACTTAACCCATTTAAGTTCATTAACAAGCCTTTAACATGTTATTCTCATCAGCAAATTTCAAACTACAGATTTATAGATTACTTAATTTATAATTAAGTACAACTTATTGCCTTTCATAAGTTTTCCCTTCTTTCCTTTACTTATTACAAACAGCATGTTTCAGTTTTCCAGAATTACAGATTACTTAATTTATAATTAAGTATAAATTATCTTATTACATAAGTTATCTCATTCCCCCTATCATTATTATAACCTAAGTTATAATTTCCACTTATCCCTAAGAATAGCCTACTATTATTTTTCCTTTTTCCCTTTCAAGTTTATTCATAATAGGTTATTATCATTCCCCATTCATTCCAATTCTTTTAATGTTGTAACTTTCCTTCATTTCCATTAATTACAATCAATGCCATTTATTATATCTTTTATATACATATATTCACATACACACACACACACATATATATATATATATTGAAAATTGGTAACTTTATTTCTACTGAAAAGAAACATACAAGAAAGAGCTTAGCATTCTAACCTTAACATCATAGAAAAAGAAAAGAAAAACTGAAAATACATGTAATTATATCCTAACTAGTAATAAACGGCCCATGATGAGGCCTTAACCCGCTTCTGTGCACTTGCTGCACCTCTCACGACTCCTCCTGAGTAACATCACACACAAACGTGCAACTCTGCACCTAACAAGCCATACGTTCCTCTTGCAACTGATCTTCTAAAAGAGAATCTCAAGATTTAAAATCTGGTATAATCATATGAATGGAATTGTATCTGCATATCCAAATAAAGCCTATGTTCTTCCAAAACTTCATCCCAGAATTAAATTCTAGATACCAAAAAAGACCTTAAACCTGTAATGTCAATTCAGCGCACAGGAACTCCCCAATTTAGATCAAATTTTACAGAAGAAACTGCCACACCGCAAATGCTTATACAATATGAAGATTCACATGATAAAACTACTGAGATCATTATAATCAGGGAGTTGGGTACAATATACACCTAGCTACCAAAACTAGAACAACCTTCAACCATATTTATGAAATCCCAAACGATATTCAAATCCAATCAACAGGTCTGGTTGATGATTCACAGACACCCATAAATCAATCCTATAGCCAGATTCAACATTTGGGTATTTCATAACAAATAATTGCTCCAACAATACCAGTAAGCTATGCTATGTACAATAAAATCTGGTGAGCACAACATAAATCTATTAACGTTTGTCTATTCTCTGAAAGATTATACAGGGTAAGCCAAACTGAGGATGAAATCATGAAGGAGACAACTGTTCAATAATAACTAATATACCAGATCTATAATGAAACTACCATTGAAACTCCAAAAGAATCATGCTATAATCGGAAGGTAACTAATCAACTTAACTAAATCTGATCGAAATACATAAACTCATATCTACGAAAAACCACAAAAGAAGTTCCCAATAGCCATTATCTCAAGACCAAAACCATAAAGCCTTACCCAATATTATCTGAATTCAGGCAAGCTCAATAAAATGGAATATCGGTTGGAGAAAATGGAGCTGAAGTATTTCGACTGCGCCGACAATGTCAAAACCCATATTCACAATAGCTTGATAATCCATCATCGAACTAATTAGATCCAAATAAATATGAGAATACAGAAAGCACGTAGATCTAAAAATAAATTGGCTAAATGGATTACTACATCTCGATTAAAATTATAAATCTAAGATCTGCTTTTGTACAACGAATCCAGATCTTAATTTACTAATAAAAACATATGAAAATCAAAAGACTTATCAATGAGAAATCCTAATTGAAGGTTGAAGAAGTGAAGCGATGTAAAATCATATAAGATATTCGCGAAAACCAGATCTGAACCAAAAGTGAGATTATGGAAAGAAATCGAATGAAAACCTGATGGAAGACAAAAGTATTATCAACGAAATTAGCGTTTAAAGTTAATGGAGTGAAGACGATTTAATTAATCAGCTGAGAAAGGTAAAAGAATAAAAGCACTCACGCATGACGAAAGCTAGAGAAAATCTCTCCAGTCGCCATTAACGAGGCAATATATATATATATATATATATATATGTTATTCAATTTATTTATATACACATATACATATATATATACATATATATATACATATATACATATACATATAAATATACATATATATATATATATGCACTAGACCTCTCACACTAAGCCAACCACTTGTGGATGCTGGATTTGCCGGGCGGGTCCGGGAAGACTTCTACCACAAGTTGGACTCAACCTCGTGTCTTAGCACCGTTACATGTATATTTATGCATTAAATCCTTTACATTAAATTAATAACTTGTGGATGTTGGATTTTCCAGGCGGTTCCAGGTAGACTTCTACCACAAGTTGAATTTAACCTCGTGTCTAAGTGCGGTTACAATTTTCTATTTACTGTAAATTTAGGCATATCCATTCTTCCCAATTTTACTGTAATCTATTTTTACATGTCATACTTAATATCTTATTAAGTCCATTTTAACTGATAATCATGTCGCATGTTCTTCCTAACATGTAATTAACTCCCTTTTAAAAGAATAACATGTAATCATCCAATCATATAATTATTCCAATCTAACAAATTAACATGTAATTATCTGAATACTTACAGTTAAGGGTTCAAGTAAAAAATATGCCACATATTAACATGTAATTATCCAAATTTCACTGTAACCTAACTTACAGTATCCAATTAATAAGTTACTAGAACATGTATGTATAGAACACTAATCGTTTTCACGTATTTTAACAGGTTTATACTTTCCAGGAGATTTACATTTCAGCAGATTAACTATACATTTTAACGAGGAATGGCAAACAATAAATATACCATTATCAAAAAGGCACAACTTAAACCACTCACCTAATAGCTTTCCAATTCATGAACTTGGTCCAGACCTAGCATTGCATGGCTCCCCTAACTGAGTTTAGAACCTAAATAACCATGGATCCACAGTTCTCTACTAAAAGAAAAAGGGAAGAAAGGGGAGAAATTTAAATCGACCAGATCCAAGAATTTACCTTACTTCGAACATAATTTTGCACACCCATTTGCAGATACACATTCTTTTCCTCCAGATCTTGATTCAGAGTTTCCTTAAACTAATTATTCTATTTTTCTGAAGAGATTTGAGGAGGTAGAAGAATGGTAGGGTCTAGCTATCCTCTTAGAAAATATGAAATTTAGGCTAGGTTCTGCTAGCCAATTTATAGGTGTTTAGGAACTTATTGTACATGCAGAGCTGAGTTAGCAACGAATTGGTTTAAGAAAACAGTCTAGATTCGCTCAATGTACCTTCCCGGATCAGGGGTTGGTCGACCCATGTTCCCTGTGGTTCGACCGTAAGGTCGATCCAGTCCTCCTTAGGTCGACCGACCCAGGCAGATGTGGGTCCACACTCTTTGAGTCCGGCAAGTTGTTTGGGTGCAGTTTTGGTAACGTTTAAAATTAAACGTTGGTCACTTTCTTGTTTTACTCCCTTTCATTAACTGAATATTATATTTACATATAAACCCCTTTTATGTACACAAAACTACCAATGCTCATTTTACACATATAAATATACGCACAACTATTATTTCAATTTCAAAATTCAAACAGTATTATGCTGCTATTTAGTTCTTATAGGATTTCTTTAATTGCAGCCTTATTTTGAATTTTTCTCTTGTATATATATATATATATTTGCACATATAAATGCATATATTTACATATACATATATACATATATTTTTGTTCTCCCTTATATGTATAATTTTCCTTATATGTGCGTTTATCTATATTTTCCCTAAAGAACATGTATTATTTTAGTCGTTTCTCTAAAATAAAATTATGGCGCCCGCGGGGATCATACTTGCACCTCTCTCTTGAAAGCCACATGCTCTTACCAACTGGACTACATAGTCTTTTGTTAACAAGACTAAGAACAATGGTGATCATTGTTCTTTTTCTTTTACCTTCTTTTCATGTTTGTTACAATATTTCATTTAAAGGTATCTCTTTCATCTTAAATCATTTTTCTGCAATCCATAGGTCTAAATTGACCAGAAAATAGCCACGGGCGCAATTACGCTAATACCGTGACCAAATTCTAGAAGCTCTTCAAATTTTATTTTATTTTACTTAAATAACAATGCGGGGTGTTACATTCTCCCACCCTCAGGAAATTTCCTTCCCGAAATTTGATAAGGGTAAAAATTAAATAATCCCTCTAATAATACCCAACACTCTTAGCTCAGTTGGTTAGAGGTGGGCGAATTGGGATGAGACTTAGGTCTCAGGTTCGAGGGACACTTCTTCCCATTTATAGGGGTGAATACATAGGTAGTGTGATGGCATTGAAAAATCAGGCTATATCACTACTCGTGTGGTTTACTAAGACCAACAAGCAATGGCCTGAGTGAAGTCTTAGGTTTCATACGTAAATAAAAAATAATCCCTCGCATAATATGCATCCATCATGTGTGCATCCAATTTTTGAAAACATTATGCACTTGTGCAAAGTGTAATACAACATAGTAATGCATGTATGCCTAAGCGGTACCTCCTATATGTATGCAAATTTTTCAAAAATCCTTTTGAAAACATGATGCACACATCCTAAATATACTAGCAATTCTACATGAATGCAATATTTTGAAAATCAAAATACATTTTCGTCCAAATTTTCCCATACTCTTGCGGAGCAAGAGCGTAGTTCATTCAATTGTTGCATCCAAAATCCTACCAACCATCATTATTTTTCGAATTTTAGGAAAATCTAATTTTCTAAATTGGATTTCTTATGTTACAAAAAGGTAGAAAACGGAAAACTTAACTTCCTCTGTCTTTCTTTTAGTTACCTTTTCTATCTGTACTTGGATTTTATATAACTACTATATAAATATTCCCTATTTTCCTATCCAAGCACAACCCACATATGAAAACTTTCTTTATTATAGATTTTTCTTTTCAACTCATCTTGGAAAAATTTACTCTTATTCATCTTTTCTCAGAATTTTCCATTTTTCTTTAAATGTCATGTATGTTGCTTTAATGAATTTGTTGTTTCCTTTTTAGTTGTACCATTACACTTTTCTTAGCTTATTTAACTTAGTCCTCTGATCTAATTTTAGTTACAAATAAGCCTTCTAGTCTCTCAACTAAAATAGGAAAACAAATGCTCCACATAACTACTACTAAGGGCAAGAATCTCATGATTATGTCCCCCATCAGACATAAAATTTCAGATCATGGGATCAATGACAGGTTAGGTGTTACCCTAACTTCCCAACAGGAGCAAAATAACATAAAATCCCAACAGAAATGTAGTAACGGTTTTTACCCCTAACAGGAAAATTAGCAGTAGGATCTAAACACTTACTTGCCCTTCACTATCTAGTAGTCACCACTAGTCCTAGCTGTGTACCAACAGACATTTCCAAACAATACCCTAGGCTTGTCAATGCTTACACATTCTACGGGAGCTTAGCATTATTTCTAGATAATCCTCGCTATCTACTTCATAGCCTCAAAACTTTTATCGTCTTCCCTAGGCACTAATCCTTACCTACTCCATACTTTTTAAAACACGGTTTAGCCTTTTCATTTCACTTTTCTTCCAAGAATTAAAAGTATCAAACTTTATTTTCCTCACCAAAACTTACTTTTGCCAAACCATAAAACATGTCATTTTATAATAAAAATGTAAGTCATTTTTTTTTCAAATCACAAAACTAGAGTAGATATGGACAACTATTTCCCAATTAGGTTACAACTTGTTCTTGCATATAAAGTCAGTTCAGTTACTTACTACAAGGTGCAAACATCTACTCTATTCTTAATTTCTACAACTTATTTTGTCAACACAACAAAATTTTCTTGTTGAACCAATTTATCAAAAATAATTATCAAAAGAATAAAGATTTCAAAACTTTCTTTATTGAAAATTTTAGTTTTCAACAGAATGCAACATTTTACTAAAAGAATTTATTTTTGACAAAATTTTCACAGGAAATCACTATTTCCAAAATATACCCCATTTTACTTCAAAACTCAATATGTACTTTTTTTCCAAATATGTTCCTTACATATTTTAAAAATGAAATTTTTAAGATCGAAACTTGAAAACACCATAAACCATTTTCCAAAAGCTTTTACAATTTCAGGTTCTTATAAGTTAACAATGGGGTTAGACTCAAAGTGGGTTTCCAACTTACCTAGGCTCTCGTAGACCACCACAAAGCCAACTCTAAACTATAAATATTCCTAATCCATTTTTTTTAACCTCTTCCAACTTATAAGGTATTACTGCAAAACCACTAACCCGAAATACTGACATATAGGATTCACCTTTCTACAAAGTATATTGTACACTTTCCACCCAAATTACCTAAGGGTCTCAGATTTCCATATTCAATCCTTTAATGTACAAAACAGATATCCCAATTCTTACCATATTATGCTCTTTCTATTTAATGGGTTCCTTTATGGATCTAGGTATATATATAATATATTTATATTTTAAAAATACAAATACATTCACTCACTATCTATACAGGAATCCTAAACCTAGGCTCTGATACCAGATGTAACAACCCGAATTTCGACAGACCGAATTTTTTTCAAAATTCTAACCTATTGAAACTCGTGTTGGTTTGTCTTGTATCCTGCAGAAAAGACAAATATATAAAATATATCAAGGCTTAGAAAACATCTCACAGCAGAATGGATAAAATATAATAAAATCAAAATATAGGCTTACCCAGATAATAATACTGCCAAACTAGTATCCAAACCTATCATATCTCTGCCACAAATCTAAACTGCGAGTATGTTATGAGGAGGGGGTCATAACACAAGATCTAGTGACTGGATTTAAACTACACATTTTGGATAACCCTACATATACCATTCAGTTACATTTTCTTATTTATTAGGTTACTTGGGTTAACAACACTCAGGGCTTACACACACATCAAACCTGTAACGACCCACATTCTACATATCGGAGGAAATCGTATGATCGTGCAACTTGGGGAAACTACTATTGGAGTCATTTCCCATGTTCACGATTTTTACCGAATTTTATATCACTATTTTGCCCATCGCATATCTTGTTTCACCTATAACTTTTGATTGGTAGGGAATTTTGACCAGAAACTACTTCCAATAAATTCAGATTATGGTTCACCTTTCCGTAGAGTGGTCACGTTAATCAAACGGACTTATCGTTTGGAAGATATGGCCGAAATAAGGTTTAGATGGTGAAAAAAAGCTTGGTCGGGCCAAATAGGGTGATTAGCAGCTAGGCCCGTAACCCATTTCGGGATTAGAATTATGGGGAGGCTGATAGGGTTTGGGAAATTAGTTTTATTCAGTTTTCTAGCTGCCACTTACGTCTCTTGAAACCTAGCAATGGCCTCCACCTTCTAAATCCATCTTTAATCACTTTTTAGTCACATATTAGCCAAATCTACATCAATTCAGACGGAATAGCATCAAATCAGAGATAGATCCGATGGAATACATTGGGATCCGTGCCTAATCAGTTAAAGTTTCAGATTTGAAATTTATTTGTGGCTAAGGTGAGTGATTTGCATTGTTTTTCACAAATTACGACAAATTAAGGTTGATTAGTGATAATTAACGAAATCATGCATTATAAGAATCTAGAAAAATATGTAGAAATTCTTAAATATTATTTTGTGCCACTATCAGAAATTTGGTTAATTTCGATTAAGTTTGCTAATCGTATGGTCACTACTACAAAAATGGGCATATTCGAAACTACTTTTCTGTGGCCGTAGATCAAAAAAGCGTTGTCGTAGGCCATTTTTTCAAATAGGCAACACCAGTGGTTCGTGGCATCCGCGGTCATTGCATTAGCCATCTAAGGCAATGCTTTTGCCGATCTACGGCCATGGAAAGAAAGTGTTGCATTATAACCCTACTGCAACAGTATATGCATGTAATGCAACAACATATAGCGTTGCCTTAAGCAGAAGCCAGAGTCTGGCTTCCAGGTCGTGGTAGTGGGGTCCACATGGAGTTTCCACGTTCGTTGCCAACGTGTCACATGCCACGTCAGCTCGCCACGTCAGTTGCACATGTGTCACATGCCACGTCAGTTATCCACATGGCGCCACATAAAAAAATCAACTGCAACAGTAAAGAAGGAAAATGCTACATTGGAAGAAGGACAATACAACGTTGTAATTACAAATTCTGCAGTTTCAGCTTTGTACATACAATAAACCAATCCAAAACATTGTACATAGAATAAATCTTCAAACAAACCAAAATATTCTACATACTAAACTACATCTTCAAATTGGATTTCTCTCCAATCTTCAAAGTCACTGGTTTTAGGTTGCTTCAAGTTCGATCTTTTCTATCCGTGTTGGCCTAGTAAATGCTGAGCTACAAACACAACCATCATACATTTAGTTATCATAATAGGATCAGATGAAGAGCATCGACATTGTTAAATTGACACTACTACAAAAGTGGGCATATTCGACACTAGTTTTATGTGCAAAACTGCATGATTTGTTAATATCCTAAACTGTATGGAGTCAAGTTAAACGTTATATATTAAACCGTTGATACATGCAAACATACAATTCATATATAATAAAAAAAATAAGTATTTAATCGTCGATACCTATAATAATTGGAGTATCAATATCATCTTTGTTTTGCTACCAATAGATTTATGAACCCTCCCAATTTATAGCAAGCTGGTATATTCTTCATAACATAAACCTATCTAGCTCGCTTCATCTATGCACACTGATAAACTAATGATATGTACATAGCTTATTTATCAAACATAGATCTGGTCATATCTGAAAATAATCATGGTTGCAAAAAACTATTCCTAGAAAATAACCTGCTATTAAGGGTACCTTAGTGTATGTCCAGGTTTCCTTGAGAGTTTTAATGAGACCTTTTCGGTCATGTTGTTATTCTCCAAAAAGCTGCCAATACAAAAGAGAGAAATTGTTAACTGCCCACCCCCCCAGACCCCACTCAAGCAAGAGTTTTGAGGAATATGTATGTAATAAACTAATGCAGTTTGAAACTTACAGCTCTTTAAGATTTTTAATATTTTCCAACGATCTGGGGATAGCTCCAGTCAGTTGATTATCCTGCTAATGGCTTCACTTAGTTATGAAGTAATGTTGTGTCAATAAATATGCATAATTTAATCAAATACCAAATGTTAAAGAAATATAACTTGCAGCTTTCTAAGATACCTTAACTTCCCGAGGTCTGGTATTTGACCTGACAATTTATTGTTTGCCAAAGAACTGCGAAGAACATAAAACACAGTTAGTAAGAATTTATTTTTCTAAAACTACTTTAACAAAATGCAGTTTTTAGGCTTACAAATAAGCAAGTGCTCTTCTTTACTTCATTTAAATTAATGACAAGGGAGAGAGTTAGCATGCAAATGAGATGTTCACCCAGTATGATTCATGGGGACACGCAAATGAGAAGTTCACCTTATATAAGCTCCCTACATACCAAACTCTTCGAACTTTGGTGACTAGCAAACATCACCTGCCACTTTAGCAATTGGCACCTTCTTCTCCAAACTGCCACTCCTTCATATTCAAACAATCCACACTTCCTTCTCCTTCCTCCTTTCTAAAACAAATAAGGTTATGGTCGGTGAGTCTAAACATGAATTACACAAATTAAGCAACCGAATAATACTTATCGAATTAAAACATGCATGACATGCAAATAGTACATATTTGCTGTAGTGAAATCATAGCAATGATTTTTATTAAAGCATAATACGGTCTTGATATCTTCCCCTTGCGGTAGTCTTTATTCAATTCTTAGTCTGGATCTTAAACACCTATGAGTTGTGGTATGTTTCTTTTGCTTCCTAATAACAATAAACTGCTCATCTACTTCCACATCTCTAATCTCTATGTTCGAAATATTTGCCTCTTCGACTACTGTAGGATCAACTGAGACTAATATCTCTTCTGAAAATGATTGAGAGCATCTGGAAGAACTCATATGTGTGGCTATGTCCTTTAAAATTTCTCCTGGAAGCACGATCATGGATCCTTCTTTGCTATCAAGTATATCCCCTTGAGCATTGCTTTCAAAACTCAAGTCTAACGATACATAAATTATGTTACTGCTCTTACACATCTATAACATCAATGATCACCAGCAAGAAAAGGAGAGTTTGAAGCCATATATCTACAACTCTTTCACTATCAAAGCAAGGTACAGTAGTAGAATGAATTCCGTAAATGCAACTTTTCGACTACAATTGCCTTAAGTGTGACACCCCGTATGTTTACATTTTAAAAAGTAAGGAATTTACATACGTATACGATGATACGCAAAAGCATATAAACCAGTAAAGCATGAAGATAAAAGATGTTTTGTTTAAACTTCTAGAATTAAGGTAAACGGGATTCACCATTGCGTTCGTCTCGGAAAAATACGCGAAATAGAGACCGAGTTTTCGAGAATCGGAGTCCGTATGACCCGTTAAAGACCCAAAGAAGATTAGTGAAAATTTGAAAATTCGGAAATCAGTTTGAAAATCCAGATCTGGGGCTAGGCGGGAATTTTCCCCGCCTAGGCCATGTCGACAGGTCTGTCGACAGGCCTGTCGACTTGGGCCCAGACCAGGTCGACAGCCCTGTCGACATGCCAGTCGACAGGGGGTGGCCGGGCTAAATTGCCTGGTGCACCTGTTTGTCTCACCTGGGCTTGCTCTTGGGCTGATTCTGGAAGCTTCCGAGATCTGATGGTCCTAATCTATCCTAGATCTAATCCTATGGCCTAAAACACTCCTAATCTCTATAAAAACACCCCTAAGCCCCCCCTAAACCCTCATAACTCACCCTCTCCACGAAGTGCTGCCCAAATGCCAAGTGATCATGGCCTCCATTCCCTTTTCCTAAAGCCTAAGCACTCAAATCGGGTTCAAATCAAGTGGTGCAAGCTAGCTACGCCAAAAGGATGGAAGATTAACGTTTCTATGCGATTTTCATGAAGATTCTTCAACAAAGGAGGCACCTTTCTTAGCCAAGATGATTCATGCCTCTTTCCCTAGGCCTAACTATGTAAGTTCTAGCTACTTTTAGATGGAAACGGTAGTTTTGATAATGACATGGGATAAAATGAGGCTAAACATGATTATGCGAACCTATGTGAACCTTACCTTGCCTCTTGTGTTCATGTTTATGGTTTTAGGCCATGTGAGTGACTTAATCATACCTCTCATGCTATGCATAACCTAGTTTAACTTGCAAGTTTGGATCTTTATGCATGAAATGCTAGCATGAACCTTTAGGAACCATTTTTACTTGTGAAACATTGGCTAAGATGATATTTTGGGGCTTATGCATGTTTATGAACCTAAACCCCTAATGTTAACATGCAAGTTTGTGGCCAAATCCTTTATGACATTATGCATACTTATGGCCCATTCCCTTTTCTTCTCATGCTATGCATGCTTGTGGCCAAACCATTATGAACCTATGCATGTTTTGAGCCAAACTCTCATGATACTATGCATGTTTGGGGTCATTGTGTAGCCTAGTATCTTTACGATGTGACTCGTCCATTCTTGCGTTGGAACACGATTTGGGTTGAGGTTAGACAAGCGTGAATATAGCATGAAAAACTTAACTCGAAGTTGCATGAGAACATGATAGGCGAGCTAAACTTGGCATGAACCAGAATTTGGGTAAAGGGGTATAAACGTGATAACATGCGACGTTAAATATGACATGTGAATACTTGAAAACATAACTTGTAATGTAACATGGAAGTTGACGTGTAAGTATGCATAAAAGCATAAGCATTGGGAATTTACCTATTAAGTTAGGTCTACCCATTGGGAATTTACCTATTAAGTTAGGTCTACCCAATTGCTTGAAAACTTAACTATGAACATGATACTAGACTAAACAGGAAAGTGGCCAACTCGAGGTTGGGTTGAGTTTGCAACGTAAAACTACCCGGAACCGACCGGCCTAACTAGTAGTTGCAAACAATAGGACTCAATGTGAGAAGTGGCCATGTTGTGCTTGAACCCGAGGTTAGACCAAGTTGTGGTGTAAATCTACCCGGACCCGCCCGGCTTAACTAGTAACCACAACAAAGTCTAATGTGAGAGGTTGGGGTGCATTAAATAATTAATGCCACATAATAGGGTTAAGTTAATTTGATTAATGAGACTTAACCAAATATGACATGGACAAATGGGTTAAGTAATTTGATTAGGCTAATGATACCTAACAAAACATGACGGGGCTGGTTAGGTTAAGTAACTTGATTTGCCTAACAACGACTAGTGGACGGGATTAGGTTAACTAACACTTAATCAATCCAACATGATAACTTGATAAGGTTAAGTAAATTTTCTTAAGTAACACTTAACCCACTAGACAAACCCCAATTCGGAGGATTGGGTAAATGACCATAGTTAACAAGGATAAGAGAAATATGGCTAAGTGGTAAACCTTAGTTAAGGGAAACTAAGTAGTAATCCTTAGTCAAGGAGATTTGGACCACTTCTTAGGTAGATTAGTAACCTGATACGTTAGGACAACGTTTAAGTATGCGTATAGGAGCAGGCTATCTGATTCAGATAAAGGCTCCAACGAACTGGGTAACGAAGCAGCGGCTTCGGGGAACGTGAGGATATTCTTGGGATCCCTCCGTGAGCTGCCAGGTCATTATACTAGGCTCACGGGAGGTTGAGGTCTGCGGTAGAAGAACCAAGAATATGCCTTGGTTGCTATGCGAGCGACCTAAAGACTGGGGTGGATAGCAGTGAGTCGACGAATACATAAGGTGCCCGAGATAGCAAGTTCGTCGATCATCTACCATCTTGAGTCAAGCGTATACGTACGGAAAGGCAGGGAACACCCAACAGACCATAATTGCTATCTAATTATGGGTGAGGTAGGCCGTAGGATGTGGGCTGGCCGGAGTGTAGTTCTCATACAAGATTTTCTCTTGTGTTGCCTTTCACTAGTTGAGGGAGGGGTCTCGTGGGACCATAGCCACGTGTAGAAAAGCAGACCTTAGTATCTGCATCGGCAGATAAATCTAAAGCTCCCGACCGAGTCCTGTATTTCTTGGTTTGCCCTGTGACAGGACTCGGATGGCACGATGTGATACATGTGCATACAATGGTAGAAAAACGATTCACGATGAATGCGTGGGAAAAAGGGCGCGGTTGAGGGTTAACGTGATCCCTGGTGGCCTAGGTGGTTTAACCCAAACCGAGATACGAAAGCGTGCAATAGGTAAGCGTAATCCCTAGTGGTGCTAGGTGGCGTAGGTCCTAGTAGTTAAAACGATGATTCATATGGAAGAGCCTAGCTAGAATAAGGGTGACAGTCCAAACGATTCCAAGGATAATACGACATGAGGAAGCCGTACGAAGTACGGCAAAGGACTGAACCTATATACATGGAAAGAAACATATGACTTGAGTAACCTATATACATGCGATATATTAGGTTGCCATGGACCATTACACGACTTTGAGTGAGGGACGTTCCTGGTTAACACATAACAAGGCTGGGGTACTAGGGCGGAGGGTGTAGAGCAGATATATGTGTTAGAACTAGGAAGAATATACATAATGGATACCGGGGAATGTTAGGCGGGGCAGACACCTTGGGATAATGTACGCGATAGAGGTCTAGTGATGTGATACCTTGGCTTATCATAACACCATAGTCGTCATGATACCTCAGTTCACCTTGCCACAAGAGTCAACCGGCTACCCTGGCTTAGTTTATCTATCTTGTAATTATCCTTATGTTTACTTTCAGTTTATGCATGTCATGTTACCTTTACCTGTTTTTATACTGGAAGTAGATAGGACTTACTCAGTCTTTTTGACTGACCCGTTTTGTTTCGCCTCTTTTCTTCCGTTTCCCCCCCAGGTTACAAGGAGGAAACAATGCTGTTTGGTTCGGACTTCTTCTGTTTGAAGGTCATCATGGATGGCTTGGACTTTCTTGGCTATGGCTACTTTACTGTTTTGTTTGGGGAATAATTTATTAAAAAGTCTTTATGCTTCTCTACTATTGCAAGACAGGTTTTGATGTACTCTGATGTAAAAGGCTTTAGACCTTATTTATCCATGTTTATGAAAGTTCGATTTTTCTTCCGCTATTTATATATGTTCTGTCTTGTGATATTTCTGTGCATGTTTACCAATAATGCCCCTCTAAAGCTAGTGCATTCCCTTGCGAGTGACCCTAGCGGAGGCGGGGTTTTACATTTGGTATCAGAGCAGAAGGTTACCAGGCTGGGCAAAAGTTTTAAAAAAAAAAAAAAACCTTCTGAAAAATTATTTGAAAAACTGTTTACAAAGAAGCATTTTTCAAGAAAAACTTTGTTTTAGAAGTTATTCCCCAAAAGCCACTAGCAATGTCCTTGTTTTATTAGTTGAATCCTCTTTTCCCTTCTCTCTCCCATCGATAGTCACGTTGGCTTTGGTTACAAGTAGTTTTGAGTTAGAAGAGTGTTTTCTTTATGATGGGGGAATGGTTCTCAAGAAAATGGAGTTGAGTTAGGAGGAAGTAAGGAAATGGAAGGATGGCAGGGCAAGGCAAGGCAAGAAAAAAAAAAAAAAAAGAGAGAAGGGACCAGTCGACAGGGCCGTCGACATGCCCCCACCCTGTCGACAGGGCTGTCGACACGTCGAGCCTGCAGGAAAAAAAATATATATAAGCCCGAAGGCCGAGAGCTTCAGCTCATAACCCCAATCTTTTTTCTCCTTCCTCCCAGCCACCAAAACCGAAAATTTCCCAACTCCACCACCTCCCATCACCTCGTTTTTCCACCGTTCTTCGTAAAATTAAACTCAAATCGAAGCTAGAGACCCTCTCCATCCAGATCTATAGTTCCCCTCTTCCAATTCATGCTTAATCGCCATGGCCAATCAACCCAATCCCTACGAGCTTTACCCTCAACTAACCGCGCAAGAGGTTGAGTGGTGTGACGAGCAACCAGGGATAATTGAGCACTACATGCAGCTTGCCACTAGGAATTTGCTTCTAGGCCGACCGGTGAGGTTTGCGGATTTTGCGGGAACCGCCGTGGAAAGCTTGTTTGTTAATGCGGGTCTTATTCATATTCTGGATACGCACACAGCCGAGAGGAGAGGCTACAAGCGTATGGTAAGACTCTTTGATGCTCGTTTGCAAATTGATGTAGATGATAATGGTTTGATAACTTATGGTTCATGGGTTAAGGGTACCCATATATTTATGAATGAGGTCCAATTTGGGGAAATTTTGAATATCCGGGGTACGGGACTTGATATAAATGACCTGGAGATGGATGATTTGAATGTGTGGGGAAGGATTTTTTTTAATGGACTGGATAGGCAATGGGATAGTACGCATTTGCGCCCCCTAGCTAGGTTTGTGATTAGGATATTGCAATATAATATTGCGGGGCAGAATCATGGGTTTGACAGAGTCCCAGTAGTTGTTAAGGCCGCTACTTATGCTATTTTTGGAGGCATACAAATAAACTGGGCGAGAACCATCTTGCAGCAGTACCAGATCTTTAGGGGAGCAAGACACTCCAATATTTGTTTTGGGAACTTATGGACTATAGTTTTCCGCTGGTTCGGGGTGGATTTGCATGATGAGGATTATGTGACGCTTTCTAACCATCCCTCGGTTATCATCACTGAAGCTGCACTAGGGAGAATGAGTATAGATATGCAGGAACTGCAAGGGGAGCCTCAGCCTATGGAGCATGAGGGATTAGATGAGGAAGAGGATGAGGGTAACGAGGAGGAGGAGCAAGAGGAGGAGCCACATGATGATCAGTTTGGACACTTTGAGGACCCCCATCAGGCACCACAGCATGATGGTGAGCAGGCTGGGGATGGAGCCTGGGCTCATCAGGGCCCGGCACAGGGGGCTCCGGACACAGGTGCCTGGGATCCATGGGCTACTAGGGATCCAGACTGGAGGACCGAGCTGAGATATATTTCACAGCAGCAGGCTCGCTTGATGAGGAGCCACCAGGATATTATGAGGTCACAGCAGCAGACACTGGAGTCACAGGTAGCCATGGCTCAAACACAGCAGCAGATGCTTCAGGAGATGAGTTCCTCTTATGATCAGTTGGGGGATGGGATGCAAGACCTACAGTTAGAGCTTAGGCAAGGGAACCGACGGCAGGAAGAGAGGCTTGATAGCTTAGAGGAGCTCATCCGTAGCTATTTTCATCGGGATTGACCTCTATCAGTTATCCGTAGGATAGTATTTTATTTTCAGTATTGTTTAGCTGTTCCTTTTGTTGTCTAGTTGTAACGATGTACTAAAACTATCTTAATAAAGTTTGTACGTTGTTTGTTTACGCAATTTGTTGTGTCTAATGTAATTATGAATTATCGAACGATAATGTCTGATAACGAAGAACAATGAAAACAACAAAACGGGATATCTCTCCGTTACATAAAAATTTAGAAAATTAGATTTTTCTAAATTAATAATGGATGGTAGGATTCTGGATGCTCAAATTGGATGAACTTCACTCTTATTTTATAAGGGTGTGGGAAAATTTGGATGAAAGTACTTTTTCAAATTTTTGCATTCATATAGAACTGCAAGTATATTTAGGATGAGAGCATCATGGTTTGAAAAAGAAATTTTTAAGAAATTGCATTCATGTAGGTGGTACCACAAGTTAGGCATACATATTTTTCTATGATGTGATTCACTTTAGCACATGTGCACATGTTTGCAACAATTGGCTGAACACTTCTGGATGCTAATATGGGGACATAAATCCTACTACTATTGAATTTCGGGGACGAAATTCTTTAAGGGTGGGAGGATGTGACACCCCGTATGTTTACATTTTAAAAAGTAAGGAATTTACATACGTATACAATGATACGCAAAAGCATATAAACCAGTAAAGCATGAAGATAAAAGATGTTTTGTTTAAACTTCTAGAATTAAGGTAAACGGGATTCACCTTTGCGTTCGTCTCGGAAAAATACGCGAAATAGAGACCGAGTTTTCGAGAATCGGAGTCCGTATGACCCGTTAAAGGCCCAAAGAAGATTAGTGAAAATTTGAAAATTCGGAAATCAGTTTGAAAATCCAGATCTGGGGCTAGGCGGGAATTTTCCCCGCCTAGGCCATGTCGACAGGTCTGTCGACAGGCCTGTCGACTTGGGCCCAGACCAGGTCGACAGCCCTGTCGACATGCCAGTCGACAGGGGGTGGCCGGACTAAATTGCCTGGTGCACCTGTTTGTCTCACCTGGGCTTGCTCTTGGGCTGATTCTGGAAGCTTCCGAGATCTGATGGTCCTAATCTATCCTAGATCTAATCCTATGGCCTAAAACACTCCTAATCTCTATAAAAACACCCCTAAGCCCCCCCTAAACCCTCATAACTCACCCTCTCCACGAAGTGCTGCCCAAATGCCAAGTGATCATGGCCTCCATTCCCTTTTCCTAAAGCCTAAGCACTCAAATCGGGTTCAAATCAAGTGGTGCAAGCTAGCTACGCCAAAAGGATGGAAGATTAACGTTTCTATGCGAGTTTCATGAAGATTCTTCAACAAAGGAGGCACCTTTCTTAGCCAAGATGATTCATGCCTCTTTCCCTAGGCCTAACTATGTAAGTTCTAGCTACTTTTAGATGGAAACGGTAGTTTTGATAATGACATGGGATAAAATGAGGCTAAACATGATTATGCGAACCTATGTGAACCTTACCTTGCCTCTTGTGTTCATGTTTATGGTTTTAGGCCATGTGAGTGACTTAATCATACCTCTCATGCTATGCATAACCTAGTTTAACTTGCAAGTTTGGATCTTTATGCATGAAATGCTAGCATGAACCTTTAGGAACCATTTTTACTTGTGAAACATTGGCTAAGATGATATTTTGGGGCTTATGCATGTTTATGAACCTAAACCCCTAATGTTAACATGCAAGTTTGTGGCCAAATCCTTTATGACATTATGCATACTTATGGCCCATTCCCTTTTCTTCTCATGCTATGCATGCTTGTGGCCAAACCATTATGAACCTATGCATGTTTTGAGCCAAACTCTCATGATACTATGCATGTTTGGGGTCATTGTGTAGCCTAGTATCTTTACGATGTGACTCGTCCATTCTTGCGTTGGAACACGATTTGGGTTGAGGTTAGACAAGCGTGAATATAGCATGAAAAACTTAACTCGAAGTTGCATGAGAACATGATAGGCGAGCTAAACTTGGCATGAACCAGAATTTGGGTAAAGGGGTATAAACGTGATAACATGCGACGTTAAATATGACATGTGAATACTTGAAAACATAACTTGTAATGTAACATGGAAGTTGACGTGTAAGTATGCATAAAAGCATAAGCATTGGGAATTTACCTATTAAGTTAGGTCTACCCATTGGGAATTTACCTATTAAGTTAGGTCTACCCAATTGCTTGAAAACTTAACTATGAACATGATACTAGACTAAACAGGAAAGTGGCCAACTCGAGGTTGGGTTGAGTTTGCAACGTAAAACTACCCGGAACCGACCGGCCTAACTAGTAGTTGCAAACAATAGGACTCAATGTGAGAAGTGGCCATGTTGTGCTTGAACCCGAGGTTAGACCAAGTTGTGGTGTAAATCTACCCGGACCCGCCCGGCTTAACTAGTAACCACAACAAAGTCTAATGTGAGAGGTTGGGGTGCATTAAATAATTAATGCCACATAATAGGGTTAAGTTAATTTGATTAATGAGACTTAACCAAATATGACATGGACAAATGGGTTAAGTAATTTGATTAGGCTAATGATACCTAACAAAACATGACGGGGCTGGTTAGGTTAAGTAACTTGATTTGCCTAACAACGACTAGTGGACGGGATTAGGTTAACTAACACTTAATCAATCCAACATGATAACTTGATAAGGTTAAGTAAATTTTCTTAAGTAACACTTAACCCACTAGACAAACCCCAATTCGGAGGATTGGGTAAATGACCATAGTTAACAAGGATAAGAGAAATATGGCTAAGTGGTAAACCTTAGTTAAGGGAAACTAAGTAGTAATCCTTAGTCAAGGAGATTTGGACCACTTCTTAGGTAGATTAGTAACCTGATACGTTAGGACAACGTTTAAGTATGCGTATAGGAGCAGGCTATCTGATTCAGATAAAGGCTCCAACGAACTGGGTAACGAAGCAGCGGCTTCGGGGAACGTGAGGATATTCTTGGGATCCCTCCGTGAGCTGCCAGGTCATTATACTAGGCTCACGGGAGGTTGAGGTCTGCGGTAGAAGAACCAAGAATATGCCTTGGTTGCTATGCGAGCGACCTAAAGACTGGGGTGGATAGCAGTGAGTCGACGAATACATAAGGTGCCCGAGATAGCAAGTTCGTCGATCATCTACCATCTTGAGTCAAGCGTATACGTACGGAAAGGCAGGGAACACCCAACAGACCATAATTGCTATCTAATTATGGGTGAGGTAGGCCGTAGGATGTGGGCTGGCCGGAGTGTAGTTCTCATACAAGATTTTCTCTTGTGTTGCCTTTCACTAGTTGAGGGAGGGGTATCGTGGGACCATAGCCACGTGTAGAAAAGCAGACCTTAGTATCTGCATCGGCAGATAAATCTAAAGCTCCCGACCGAGTCCTGTATTTCTTAGTTTGCCCTGTGACAGGACTCGGATGGCACGATGTGATACATGTGCATACAATGGTAGAAAAACGATTCACGATGAATGCGTGGGAAAAAGGGCGCGGTTGAGGGTTAACGTGATCCCTGGTGGCCTAGGTGGTTTAACCCAAACCGAGATACGAAAGCGTGCAATAGGTAAGCGTAATCCCTAGTGGTGCTAGGTGGCGCAGGTCCTAGTAGTTAAAACGATGATTCATATGGAAGAGCCTAGCTAGAATAAGGGTGACAGTCCAAACGATTCCAAGGATAATACGACATGAGGAAGCCGTACGAAGTACGGCAAAGGACTGAACCTATATACATGGAAAGAAACATATGACTTGAGTAACCTATATACATGCGATATATTAGGTTGCCATGGACCATTACACGACTTTGAGTGAGGGACGTTCCTGGTTAACACATAACAAGGCTGGGGTACTAGGGCGGAGGGTGTAGAGCAGATATATGTGTTAGAACTAGGAAGAATATACATAATGGATACCGGGGAATGTTAGGCGGGGCAGACACCTTGGGATAATGTACGCGATAGAGGTCTAGTGATGTGATACCTTGGCTTATCATAACACCATAGTCGTCATGATACCTCAGTTCACCTTGCCACAAGAGTCAACCGGCTACCCTGGCTTAGTTTATCTATCTTGTAATTATCCTTATGTTTACTTTCAGTTTATGCATGTCATGTTACCTTTACCTGTTTTTATACTGGAAGTAGATAGGACTTACTCAGTCTTTTTGACTGACCCGTTTTGTTTCGCCTCTTTTCTTCCGTTTCCCCCCCCCCCCAGGTTACAGGGAGGAAACAATGCTGTTTGGTTCGGACTTCTTCTGTTTGAAGGTCATCATGGATGGCTTGGACTTTCTTGGCTATGGCTACTTTACTGTTTTGTTTGGGGAATAATTTATTAAAAAGTCTTTATGCTTCTCTACTATTGCAAGACAGGTTTTGATGTACTCTGATGTAAAAGGCTTTAGACCTTATTTATCCATGTTTATGAAAGTTTGATTTTTCTTCCGCTATTTATATATGTTCTGTCTTGTGATATTTCTGTGCATGTTTACCAATAATGCCCCTCTAAAGCTAGTGCATTCCCTTGCGAGTGACCCTAGCGGAGGCGGGGTGTTACATTAAGTGACAGAAACATGGTATGAACTACAAATCCATATTTCTACATCATCCCAGTGTAAGGGAATTTGTTTTCTCCTACAAATTTGTTTTCTTGTCAGAATTTTCCTCCATAACTATTTAGAACCTTCTTGAAATTTATTTGCCTTCTTCTTTACCAATGCATTCTCCTTGCTTCTATTAAACATAAAGTCATCCAAAGTAGAAGCTTTGCTTCTATGCATTCTATTATTCTAGGATGTCCGTCACTCGATCTGGTCCTCGGTCTTAATTTGTATTTATAATGGTTACATAAAATTAAATGACTCAACCCAATAGACCAAATATTGTAGAATCAAGCAAACTCACCTTTGAAGTATGTCAACTATTAATTCAGGAAATTGTCATTTTTATTTTTTCCACTTGAGCTATTACAATAAAATTAGAATTATGTTCAAAACATTCATACATATCTAGCTCATGGTAGAATTACCCTTAGCAACGTTGGGTGTATCATGTGGATATGACAATATACTAAAGAATAAATTATTAGCATGCTTAGGATGTAACCAATTTGTGAGATAAAAGGCAAATATATCTTTTATCCAAAAAAAATTATTGTACTAAACATTGTTCACCAGTGTGCTCGAGCAACATTGATTTACTAACCTTTGTCAACTTTTTTCCTCTGAGGTTAACTCGAAGCTCAGACAAAAGCATGGTGATTATTAGCATACACAATTTTCTTATTTTCAAATGAAAACTAAATAAGTAAGAGAAAACATGAATTGCTAAAGTCTAAAGAACCATATAAAACTGTCTTGCAAGCAGCAAGAGTATCAAATTGTAACAAACTACAAAGATGTTGGATGCGCACAGACAAAGGAACACGGAAAGAAATTGCAAATTATCAATTATCTAGTCATTCAATAAACAACTTTTTATTACTGCTATGATAATCATAACAGGACGTACCAAGTTTGGTTGCAATAAATTCCTATATAACAAAAAATATTTAAGCTAAGCAAATTTTTTAAGCTAACCGTCACCAAAGAAGAGACCTCTGCAAATTGCAATTTTGATGATGGATCATCGTCTGGCACCAACGTGATAGGAAGATTCTCGCTGTGAAGGAAAGAAACTACTCTGACCTTGCTCGTATCTTCTCGACCAAGCTGCCCATGTTTTCGAAATTAGGGTTATCGATAGGAGGATTTTGGGGAAAGTTTGGAGTTCATTAAAAGCAGCAAAGGAGCAAGCGGCCTAAACTAAAATACAATCAAAAATCTAAAAATTGAAAAATAATAGTAAATCGAGGTTTGCAACTCAACCATAGATGTTGATGTTCATAATTTGGTGAGGACGAAAAGAAAAAGAAGTACTACGGAAATGAAAAAGTTAGCGGGAATTAGAGGAAGAGTGACGCCGATAGATCTAGCTGGATTGACGGTTGTGAATTTTCATTTATGACGGCATGGATTGATGAGGTGTACTTTTAACTAGCGTAACACAATGCTTTGAACTGGTGTTGCACGTCACATCACTAGAATTCCAACCGCAAAAGTGCATTCATGGTAATGCAACAACATATGAATATTGTTGTAGAAGATCAAAGAAAGCATAGCTTTCACCACACTTTTCATGCAACGCACACACATTAGTGTCGAATGTGCCTACTTTTGTAGTAGTGGGTTAAATCATGAATTAGAGGATTAAGGTGAAAACATGGGTTTTGGGTATGTTTAATCCATATTAACATGTTAAATTGTTGTTTTGGTGTTTATGGTTGATTATACATGTTGCTATTACTGTATGGTATGCTTTATGATTGCTTAGTGAAGTTAGAATGGTCAAAAACACCGTCGTATGGCATAAATTGCTTGTTAAAAAGTTGCAGGAAATTGGAACAGGTCCCCGATTGTGAGGCATATCACGACCATGACCCGACCCCAGTCGTTTACCCACCTTATGAGCCGACCACCCTCCACGAGCCATGAACTGAATGTCCCCCATAAGCCGCGAGCATGACCACGAACCAAAAGAGAGAGGACTACCACGAGCCGGTGGAACACCACGAGTGGACTTAGGAGAACCGCGAACCGGAGTGTGGATCATCACGAACCGATGGCCACGAGTAGGAGTCACGAACCAATGTCAAGGGGCGAGTCACGAGCCGATGCAAGGTGCACCACGAACTTGTGCAAGGACCCACGATCCGATCTGGATGGAGGAAGAGCATGAACCGAGCCACCTAGTTGTCAAGTCGAGGCTCACGAACCGAGAATTGGAGAAGTTGATTTCGAAGCGAACCGAGGTGAAGACTGAAACTCAAAATGAAAAGGAAATCTAGATGAGAAGTTATGAAACACCCCACCTCCGTTAAGGTCACTCACAAAGGGAACGCCTTAACTTTGGTGGAGGTTTATAAGTAAAAGCCACAGATAAACTCAAGACAAATATAAATACACATATTTTAAACAGCGGAAACCAAACAGACTTTTATTTCATCAATACGTGTTCAAACAAAACATTCCATAATTGTCTCAAAATACTTCCAACATTACAACCTCATTACTGTCTTGATTATTAAAGAAGCATAAAACATAAATAAAGTGACAAAAATCCCCATAGTGATATCCAAAGCCATAATCCGAGCAAAAGAGATCCAAATCATACATCTACGTTCTTGGAGCTTGTAAAGAGTCTGACTGAGCTGAGTTGTTTCCTCCCTATGGACCTGGGGGGGAACGAAAGAAAAGAAGACGGAAAGAAAATAGAGTCGGACATAAAGCCTGAGTAAATCTAGTAATTCTTCAGTATGTGAATAAGAAAAGGGCATGATAGATATAAACTGAAAATAGGAAAGTGTCACGAGCTAAGGAAGTGTCGAATGTACTATCGCACCCATACTATATCTCTGCACCTACTTGAGCTTACTTTAACTGGCACCCCACTATGAGGGTGAAGTGATCCCCATTTTTATTTAAAGATCGACTCCTACTCGCGTAAAGATGTGTCATACGGCCCCCAAGAATTGTAGATACCTATGTTGGTCCCACCATGGGGTGTATCAAGACCCATGGTGGCGGCCTCGACACAAATTCTAGAAGGCATAGGTTATACTACTGGTGCCCCCAGTTCCCTGTTTGTCTGCTCTGGAGTGTGTGCACGCCCGCACCACGTTAGAACCTACACTGCTGCACCCACCGTCATCGCTTTGACCGCTTACAATCAGCCCAGTAATCGTGCCCCACCCTGCCTAGTTTCAGGGTACCATGATACCTAACTTGGGTTACTGCTGAAACGGGTCCCTCGTTACCAGGATTTTCTAGTCAAACATGTTAAGTGGTTAAGTGTCTGTATTTACCTAACCCCACCCATCAATTCTTGTTAACTTGTTGAATTTGGCTAAGTGTTATAGTTGACTTAACCCTACTGTAACACCCCGTAATTCTATTAATATAAATATTCACAAATTAAAGAATAACTAATCTCAGACGTGAGAATTTTGGAAAACGGGTTGCGCCATTGTGTTCGCCTCGGAATTCTGGTTGAAATAGAGTCCGAGTTTGCGTGATTTGGACTTCGAATGAAGGAGATATGGCCATCGGAAGTTTAAGAAAATTCAAAATTCAAAATTCGAAGTCAAACAGGCCAGGCGGGAAATTTCCCGCCCAGCACCCCAGGTCGACTGGGCAGGCTACACCTCCAGGACCAGGTCGACTGCACAGTCGACTTGGGTGTCGACCTGGTCAAGTCGGCCAGGTTTTGGCAGAGCCCAATCTTGAGCTGCTGATGTGTCTTTAGGGCTGAGTTGGCTAATTTGACGGTTCAGGTTAGTTCTGAGTTGATCTGACGATCTAAATAAATCCTAAACTCTATATATACCTAGATAGTCTCTCACTCTAAAATCACATGAAAAATAGAATAGCCGCCGTCATGCCATCGCCATGGAACTCAGTGTAGCCGCCGCCAACTAAGAAGGAAGAAAGCTAATCAAAACTCTAATTCTACTCAACTCTAAAGCAAATCAATACTCTCTTTCTTTTCTAATTGTGAGTATGATGATCTTAATAAGATTATTAGCAAACTAATTAGATTAAGATGTGATATGGATCATAAGAAAATGATGTGAATTGTCATATATGTTTTTGTAAACCTTATGCTATCATGTATGTTGTAAATCCTATGTTATGTGATGATGATATCCTATATGTTGTAAATCATGCTATGATGATATTATATATGTTGCAAGTTTCTATGCTAAGTTGCGATGTTACGAAGCCATGATGTTATTATGTTGTAGTTAGCTTATGAATCATGATGTTGATTATTTATATATTTGGGCTATAATGATTCACATGATAAATCACATGTACCTACGCAAGTTTAGATTTATTAGTATGTATAATCTCACATATTGTATGACATCTATTTAGATCTAGAATTATTACATCTATTTAGATCTAGAATTATGCTATGACATGTGTGAGTTCTATGTGTTAGATGCTAGTTTACACCATCATTATGTTGCACAAACCACATATGCAAGTTTATACATGAACTTGGGTTATGATCATATTATGTAAGTTGTGACATTTAACCAAACAAGTTGACACCTTTAGATCCATGACATGTGTAGTTTTATGCAAGTTTCACCCCTATTATGATTAGATCTATTTTATTTGTCTATAAGTTGTGATAATTTATCTTTGTGCTATGAGTTAGACTATTCGAGTCTAACGTATATGTTGCGTTGAATAAGCGAACGTATAACGTGGGGTAGGGGTAATATTAAGGATTTAATATTAAGAAATTGCGGTGCAATTGATATGATTTTGCATACCGTAAGTGGATGGCCATAATTGAGTCAATTATGGACATCATTAAAATTGGAATTAATTAATGATTTGAATAGGGATATATTTAAACCTGGGGTAAAAGATTATAAGTGTTAATCAATGCTTAGGACACGAGGTTGGACTCGTTTGTGACGTAATACTGCCCGGACCCGCCCGGCAAATCCAGTAGTCACAAATGTCAGCCCAATGTGAGAGGTCCTAGGCCCAAATTAAAGCATAACAGTTGTAAAGACACGAGGTTAGACTCTTTTATGGTGTAAGACTGCCCGGACCCGCTCGGCGAATCCAGCTGCCATAAATGCCAGTCTAATGTGAGAGGTCTTTATGAGGTTATGGCCTGAATGAATTAAGAAATACTTAACCAGATAAACATGTGAAGTGGGACATGGGGGTTAAGTAGGTGCCTTGGGTGGCATGAGGAATCTAGTGGGTGCCTTTAGTGGCATTTGAAATACGATTAGTAAGACCTAACCAAACACACATGTAAATGAACATGACTAAGAAGAGGGTTAAGTGTGATATACTAGTGGGGACAAGCTTAGGTGGATAGCTTGTGGTAAGTAATTGGGGGCCCATTTCAACCAGTAACTCAAAACGTATCTTTGTGGGCTCGACCCAAGTCGAGGACGGGACACGCATACTGGGCTTGACTATAAGAGGCCAAACGGGTTAGCGGTGGCAACGCAAGTCCAACGGGTTTCATATGCGTGTGTGGACCCGGGCTGGTAGGTAAGACGTTGTTGCATCGTGTAGGTATAAGCCGTGCATTCTTTAGCTGTATCGGGTTGCCACTTTTGGGGATTGATACACCCCAATGTGGGACCAGCACGGGTATCTACGAGTAGGGAGCCGATCGAAAGTGGGTAGTGGGGGTACACGTAGCGGAGATAGGGGCAGGCGGCACCTATGTAGTCAGCTAGGGGTACACGAAGTTATTTATAAAATTTCTATGTGAAGCAAGTGGGATCAACCTTTAGGGTGACTGGTGTGGTGCAGTGTAGTAATTATTCGTTAGTATTAGGTGTGCCTTTAACGTTATCTTTATCTGCTCTTCCATACCCAATAGTTCATAGACATTTCCTTGTTTTCCAGCTTATGCCTTAGTCTAGTTATTTTGATAATAGTATTGTTAGTATTATCATACTCGCCAGACTTTATGTCTGACCCCCTCTATTTCTATCTTTTCCCCCCTCCACGTCCTCAGGGTGGGCCCAGCTCTAGTGGAGCTTGATTGGATTACTTTATCTCTCTTTTGGAAAGCTTGGACCGTTGAAGTAAAGTCCAGCTTGTTATCTTCTTTAATGGCTATTTATGTAATGGGATTATGTATTTTGTTTTATCAAGATGGATATTGTACTTGACTCTGATTTATGGTTTTATGATGTAACAAACATGTTTAATTTCCGCTGCAATGAAATAAAGTTTTAAATTTCCAAGTACTACTTATTATCTGTCTTGTTGTAATTTTTCTGTTCTATATTCACTTAAAACCTCCATGGAAGTTAATGCATTCCCTTTGTGAGTGACATTAATGGACGTGGGGTGTTACACGTTGTATCAGAGCTTAAGGTTTCCAGAACAGATAAAATTTTTAGAAACACTATTTTTCTAAAGTATTTTTGGAAGAAGTGTTTTCAAAAACATGTCTTGATGAGTAATTTAAAGAGGAAAGTTTTTATGAAAAACATAATCCCCAATAGCCATATATCTTTATCTTTCTAAATTCTCCATTTTGAATCTTTCCTTTTTCGTTTCAGCATGGCTGAAGATCTTAACCTTCCGGAGGGTGTAACGATACCAGGATGGTATAGGAGGTTATCAGAGGCTAGGGCCGCTGCAGGTCCAGCCAATGTTCCTCCACCACCAGTTGCACTCACTCCTCCTCCTCCTCCCCCTCCTCGCGCTGATACCTTTGCAAAGACATGCAAGGAATTTAAGGCTATGGGTGGAAAACCTTTTCAAGGGTCAGAAATGTTTGTGGAAGCTTGAGATTGGCTTAAGGAGGTGGAAGAATTGCTAGAAATCTTTGAAGTAGAAGAAGGGAGGAAAGTCAAATTAGCAGCTTGGTTAATGGAGGGAGAGGCCTCGTTTTGGTGGGAGGTCACTAATGGGGAGCGTCCTGTTGATTCTTGGGCAGATTTCAGACGTAGGTTTGAGGCAAAGTTTCTCTCAAGGGCAGAAGAGAATCTATACATGGAAAGGTTCTTGACATTGAAGCAGGGAAATCTATCAGTGAAAGAGTACGTCAACAAATTTAACCAATTGGCAAGGTTTGGCTTAGATTTGGTGAACACGTAGGAGAAGAAGGCTCTGAGGTTCTTTAATGGCTTGAATGAGCCATTGCAGGGGTTGGCTATGACCCACATCCCTATGGGGGCCACCTTTGAGAAGCTAGTAGACATGGCACTCATGCACGAGGAGAAAGGCGCTAATGCTAATAAGGCACCCGAGAAGAAAGGGGATCAGAAGAAACCACAACAGCAAAACAAGAAGGGTGGTAAAGACAATAATGGAAAAGGAATGAAAATATGCTTTAACTGTGGGACACCAGGCCATCTCAGCAAGGATTGCAGAAAGAAAAAGAAGACTGGATGTTTTCACTGTGGTGAAGCGGGACATCTAGTGAAGGACTGCCCAAAGAAGGGGCAGAGGGCAGGGTCTACCTCGGGAGGACAGGTGCAGGCTCTTATGGCACCAGGGCAGGCAAGGGGACAAGTTCAGGATCTCGCGGTCCCACCGCTACAAGAACGAGGTAGAACCATTTCTGTTGAAAGCTTAGTTTTTCTGTTTGATCATCCTGTCCGTACCTTATTCGATTCGGGCGCATCGCATTCGTTTATCTCTACATCATTAGTTGAATCACTACACTTAAACACCAGTTTAATAGAGGATCCCTTAGTTGTTTCGAATCCAATTGGGGGCTCAGCTTATTTGTCCATGATATGTTTGGATTTGAAAATTTCTATACTTAGCGTTGGGTTTAGATGTGATGCTTATGTTTTAGGCTTCACGGGCTATGGGCTAATTTTAGGAATGGATTGGTTATCCAGAAATGGGGATGTTCTTGATTGTGAAAGGAGAGTAGTTAGGCTCATGACACGCCTTGGCAACACTCTCGAAATCTTTTGTAATCCCATAAATTCCGTTATGCTAAGTTATCTAGAATCGCTTGACGCGTCGGTGGAAAATCTACGATCTGTTAAAGTAGTCCAAGAATACTCGGATGTGTTTGAGGAGGTGAAGGGCTTGCCTCCGAAGCGGGAGATAGATTTTCGAATATATCTTGTGGATAATGCAAAACCAGTATCTTTGCCAGTACGCCACATGGCTCCTCGTGAAAGGAGGGAACTCAATAAGCAAGCGAAGGAGTTGCTTGAGAAGGGGTTTATAAGATGAAGTATATCGGAGTGGGGTGCTCCGGTAGTATTTGCCACGAAGGCGGATGGGTACCTTAGACTTTGTGTGGACTATAGAGAACTTAATAAGCTTACTAAGAAGAACAGACACCCACAGCCGAGGATTGACGATCTCTTCGATCAGTTAGTTGGCGCCTCAATGTTTTCGCTGTTGGACTTAGGCACTGGATTCCATCAGTTGAGAGTGGTTGAGGATAGCATAGACAAAACTGCCTTTAGGACTCCGGACGGTTTCTATGAATGGCTAGTGATGCCCTTCGGTTTGACAAACACCCCCGTATACTTTGTTGATTTGATGAGTAGGGTGTTTAGGGAGTACCTTAATAAATTCGTGGTGGTCTTTGTAGACGACATCTTGATCTTTTCTAAGAATGAAGAAGAGCATGCCCTACATCTTAGGGAAGTGTTGGAGACACTACGAGCACATAACCTTAAAGCTAAATTTACTAAGTGTCACTTCTGGAGAGAGGAAGTGCGATTCTTAGGGCACGTGGTTTCCAAAGAAGGGATAGCTGTGGATCCCGCGAAGGTGGTGGCCATCCAAGATTGGAAGGTCCCTAAAAATGATACCGAAGTAAGGAGTTTCTTGGGGTTGGCTGGCTACTATAGGAAGTTTATCAAAGACTTCGCAAAAATATCAGCTCCATTGACACGCTTGACGAAGAAGAACCTAGTCTTCGCGTGGGACGTAGATTGTGATGATGCTTTCCAACGTTTAAAGAAAGCTTTGACCTCAGCTCCAGTCTTAGTGCTGCCACACGGGAGTAAGCCATTTACTGTTTATACCGATGCTTGTGGGAGAGGTCTAGGCGCAGTCTTAATGCAAGAGGGAAGGGTAATAGCCTATGGTGGAAGGCAGTTAAGGGTGCATGAGAAAAAGTATCCTACACATGACCTAGAGTTAGCCGCAATTGTTTTCGCGCTTAAGTCTTGGCGCCATTATCTTCTTGGCGAGAAATTCGAATTGTTCACTGACCACAAATCTTTAAAATACTTATTCTCTCAGAAGGACTTGAACTTAAGGCAGCAAAGGTGGATGGAGTTCTTAGCGGCCTACGATTTCGAAATAACATATACCCCTGGCAAGGGTAACGTGGTGGAAGACGCCTTAAGTAGGAAAAGGTTGTCCTTGAGCCTATTGTTTGTTGAGCGGCGAAACTTAGAATTCATCTCTAGGTTTGACTTTAGACCTTCCGTTGATTTTGTACCCGGTTTGCTAGCATCCTTGGAGGTCAGACCTACGCTTTTGGGATGGATTGGTGAGGCACAGCGAGACGACCCACAGTTGGTTGAGTTAGTAGAAAAGATCAAAAGAGGGGAGTCATCAAGCCATCTACGTAGGTATACCCTGGATGATAAGGGATGGTTACATAGGGATAGTAGACTTTGTGTACCGCGAGACGAAGGTTTGAGGAAGGCTATTCATGACGAAGCACATCATTCGAAGATGACCATTCATCCCGGCGGGGACAAGATGTACAAAGACATGAAGCGAGTTTTCTTTTGGGTCGGTATGAAGAGGGATGTGGCCGAGTATGTTGCTAGATGCTTGGTGTGCCAATAAGTAAAAGCGGAGCAAAAGAAACCCGGTGGGTTGCTTCACCCATTGGAGGTTCCACTATGGAAGTGGGAAAGTGTCTCGATGGACTTTGTGGATGGATTACCAAGATCAAGGAAGGGTAATACAGGGATTTGGGTTATAGTAGACAGACTTACTAAGAGCGCCCATTTCATTCCCGTGAAGAGTAAGAGGACTGCTCCATGGTTAGCTTCTGTATACGTTCGAGAGATAGTTCGTTTGCATGGTGTTCCTTCTAACATTGTAAGCGACCGTGATCCTATCTTCACCAGCGAATTTTGGAAGAGCTTGCAAGAGGCGGTAGGGACTCAGTTATGTTTAAGCACCGCGTATCATCCTCAGACGGACGACCAGACTGAGAGGGTGAATCGCAATCTAGAGGATGTTTTGAGGCTATGTATCCTAGACTTTGGGGGTACATGGGAAGAGCATCTTCCGTTGGTAGAGTTCGCATATAATAACAGCTTTCAATCTAGCATTGGCATGGCACCTTTCAAAGCTCTTTATGGACGACCTTGTCGTTCACCTACATGTTGGTGGGAATCTACCGATAAGATCTTACTTGGGCCCGATATGATTAGAGAGACTTCGGAAAAGATCGACTTGATTCGAAGGAGGATGAAGACGGCGCAAGATAGGCAGAAATCTTATGCAGACAACAGGAGGACAGATCTTGAGTTTGATGTTGGGGACATGGTCTTTATCAAAGTGTCTCCATTACGGAATGTTGTTCTCTTTGGTTCCTTTGGGAAATTAGCACCAAGGTTTGTAGGGTCGTTTCCTATTAAGGAGAAGATTGGACAGATGGCGTATAGATTGGAGTTGCCTGAGAGACTTAGTGGTGTACACGACGTATTCCATGTGTCACATTTGAGGAAATGCTTGCACGAGACCGCGGAAGTGGTAGAGCCGAGCTTGCTTAGAGAGGTGGAGGTAGAGCGTGATGCGATAATTCGACGAGCTCCTACGCGCATTCTTGGGTCGGAGATCAAGAAGTTGAGGAATCGAGAGGTCAGACTAGTCAAAGTGCAATGGGGAGATGATGAGAGCAACGCTACTTGGGAGACAGAAGAGAAGATGCGTTCATTTTACCCTTTTCTTTTTGAGGGTATGTCTTTTAATTTCTCCTTTATCGCTTAGCTTGTACTTATCTTATCTTTAGTATGTCCTCTCGCTAGTATCTTTGACCTTTAGTTAGGATAATCCTATGGTTGAAACATGTGTTTGAGACATGTTATGTATGATGGATGCAAAGTGGATGCAAGTGTTTGCTAGTGGTTGCTCGTGGACGCATATACACACACTATTAGGCACTAGATCAGCTCAGTCACTTTATATTGCATATTGCATATATATGGATGTATTTAGTAGAATGGATGTATGAGGATTTTTTTATCATATGGATGCTGCATTCAGATGATGATTGTGCACGCATATAGAGATAATATGTAGCATTAAGGAACATTTGCATACATAATGGACGCATGTCACTATCATGATTTGCATTAAGGAGGTCAACTGAATCAGTGGACCGCCTGATTCTGCATAAGATATGGACATATACACACACTGTGCATTTAAACATGAAAGCATTAGAAGTCTATAAGGACAAAGGATGCTTGTGTTTGATTGTTGAGTAGATGGACGATTGGATGTTAGGATATACATTCTTCTTGACTTGAAGATTTCGGGGTCGAAATCCTTTAAGGAGGGGAGAATGTAACACCCTGTAATTCTGTTAATATAAATATTCACAAATTAAAGAATAACTAATCTCAGACGTGAGAATTGTGGGAAACGGGTTGCGCCATTGTGTTCGTCTCGGAATTCTGGTTGAAATAGAGTCTGAGTTTGCGTGATTTGGACTTCGTATGAAGGAGATATGGCCATCGGAAGTTTCAGAAAATTCAAAATTCGAAGTCAAACAGGCCAGACGGGAAATTTCCTGCCCAGCACCCCAGGTCGACTGGGGAGTCGACTGGGTAGTCAACACCCCCAGGACCAGGTCGACTGCGCAGTCGACTTGGGTGTCGATCTGGTTAAGTCGGCCAGGTTTTGGCAGAGCCCAATCTTGAGCTGCTGATGTGTCTTTAGAGCTGAGTTGGCTAATTTGACGGTTCAGGTTAGTTCTGAGTTGATCTGACGATCTAAATAAATCCTAAACTCTATATATACCTAGGTACTCTCTCACTCTAAAATCTCATGAAAAATAGAATAGCCGCCGTCATGCCATCGCCATGGAACTCAGTGTAGCCGCCGCCAACTAAGAAGGAAGAAAGCTAATCAAAACTCTAATTCTACTCAACTCTAAAGCAAATCAAGACTCTCTTTCTTTTCTAATTGTGAGTATGATGATCTTAATAAGATTATTAGAAAACTAATTAGATTAAGATGTGATATCGATCATAAGAAAATGATGTGAATTGTCATATATGTTGTTGTAAACCTTATGCTATCATGTATGTTGTAAATCCTGTGTTATGTGATGATGATATCCTATATGTTGTAAATCATGCTATGATGATATTATATATGTTGCAAGTTTCTATGCTAAGTTGCGATGTTACAAAGCCATGATGTTATTATGTTGTAGTTAGCTTATGAATCATATTGTTGATTATATATATATTTGGGCTATGATGATTCACATGATAAATCACATGTACCTATGCAAGTTTAGATTTATTAGTATGTATAATCTCACATATTGTATGACATCTGTTTAGATCTAGAATTATGACATCTATTTAGATCTAGAATTATGCTATGACATGTGTGAGTTCTATGTGTTAGATGCTTGTTCACACCATCATTATGTTGCATAAACCACATATGCAAGTTTATACATGAACTTGGGTTATGATCATATTATGTAAGTTGTGACATTTAACCAAACAAGTTGACACCTTTAGATCCATGACATGTGTAGTTTTATGCAAGTTTCAGCCCTATTATGATTAGATCTATTTTATTTGTCTATATGTTGTGATAATTTATCTTTGTGCTATGAGTTAGACTATTCGAGTCTAACGTATATGTTGCGTTGAATAAGCGAACGTATAACGTGGGGTAGGGGTAATATTAAGGATTTAGTATTAAGAAATTGGGGTGCAATTGATATGATTTTGCATACCGTAAGGGGATGGCCATAATTGAGTCAATTATGGACATCATTAAAATTGGAATTAATTAATGATTTGAATTGGGATATATTTAAAACTGGGGTAAAAGATTATAAGTGTTAATCAATGCTTAGGACACGAGGTTGGACTCGTTTGTGACGTAAAACTGCCCGGACCCGCCCGGCAAATCCAGTAGTCACAAATGTCAGCCCAATGTGAGAGGTCCTAGGCCCAAATTAAAGCATAACAGTTGTAAAGACACGAGGTTAGACTCTTTTATGGTGTAAGACTGCCCGGACCCGCCCGGCGAATCCAGCTGCAATAAATGCCAGTCTAATGTGAGAGGTCTTTATGAGGTTATGGCCTGAATGAATTAAGAAATACTTAACCAGATAAACATGTGAAGTGGGACATGGGGGTTAAGTAGGTGCCTTGGGTGGCATGAGGAATCTAGTGGGTGCCTTTAGTGGCATTTGAAATACGATTAGTAAGACTTAACCAAACACACATGTAAATGAACATGACTAAGAAGAGGGTTAAGTGGGATATACTAGTGGGGACAAGCTTAGGTGGATAGCTTGTGGTAAGTAATTGGGGGCCCATTTCAACCAGTAACCCAAACGTATCTTTGTGGGATCGACCCAAGTCGAGGACGGGACACGCATATTGGGCTTGACTATAAGAGGCCAAATGGGTTAGCGGTGGCAACGCAAGTCCAACGGGTTTCATATGCGTGTGTGGACCCGGGCTGGTAGGTAAGACGTTGTTGCATCGTGTAGGTACAAGCCGTGCATTCTTTAGCTGTATCGGGTTGCCACTTTAGGGGAGTGATACACCCCCACCGTGGGACCAGCACGGGTATCTACGAGTAGGGAGCCGATCGAAAGTGGGTAGTGGGGTACACCTAGCGGAGATAGGGGCAGGCGGCACCTATGTAGTCAGCTAGGGGTACACGAAGTTATTTATAAAATTTCTAAGTGAAGCAAGTGGGATCAACCTTTAGGGTGACTGGTGTGGTGCAGTGTAGTAATTATTCGTTAGTATTAGGTGTGCCTTTAACATTATCTTTATGTGCTCTTCCATACCCAATAGTTCATAGACATTTCCTTGTTTTCAAGCTTCTGCCTTAGTCTAGTTATTTTGATAATAGTATTGTTAGAATTATCATACTCGCCAGACTTTATGTCTGACCTGTAGGATCTAAATTAACCCTAGAGGGGGGGTGAATAGGGTTTATTGCAAATTAAATAAATTTAAAAATAAAGTGTCACAGAAAAATTGCAGAAAGAAAAATCACACACAGAAAATACCCAGCTTCGGCAAAACTATGCCTACTGCTGCATTCAAGGTTTCTACTAGGAGTTTTAAACAATCTCTTCGCTTACAGACTCTTGTAAACTTGCGACCTTCGCTCCCGACTGTTTAAACCCTACGCTCAAGACCTTGACACAACTCGATCCGTTAAGTTGTGATTTTTCCAACTACAGACACTAGTAGTTTATTTACTCCTTTTGATTAAAAAGAAAAAACTTAAAACAACCAAAAAATAAAACCCTAGAAATAAATAAAGTGGATTAGCCCCTTGTTTTGACTTGGGCCGGCCATTCTTTTTACTCAGTACTGAAGCTTTTCCCTTTTTGTTAAATAATGGCGGCGGCTTCCTCCTAGGGTTCTTCAAGAATCGATCTTCCTCCAATGGATAGCGTAATCAAATTGATGCTTCAGGATTCTTCGATTCAACTTCGTTCGCTCTGGAGAATTGTATGTGATTTTGCCCTTGATTTCGTTTATTTATGCTCGATGTTTGTTGCGATTTTCTTGTTGATTGGTTATTCTATGCCAATGAGGAAGACGTGTGTTATTTATAGAGTATTACGAACTCTCTAGAATACTGATTCTCTGATTTCGTTTGTTGATTTGGTCTTCAGTATACTCGTGGATTTTTGGCTCGATTCTAGATGATATTTTTCTTTGATTTTGTCATGATATATACGAGAATTTTGGGCTTGATTTCTTCTGATTCTGGAGTCTTCGTAGATGGATTTGTGCTAATTTTCGTCGGTTTTAAATGATGAAATATGTTGCCTCGATTTGAAAGTTGCCTTTGATTTTTGGATTGTATTCGGCCTTGATTGCAATTTATTTCATGCCTAATACATATGATTTCGGCCCTCAATTAAAACTTGATTTCTTGCCATAAAAGGATTTGTTGACCGATTCACTTGTTCTGTTGCTTTGAAAACTTTCTGATTTGGAAGATGCTCTTTCCATTTAAAACTTGCTCCACTTGAAAAACTGTTCATCCATTCTCTATGCCTTCATTGGTTTTCCCAATCAATTTTCTTCCAAAAATATACATGCAGACTTGACATATATGAACACTTTATTTTGTCTACCTCTGCATTAAAAAAAACTGGTGCATGCTTACTTTAGACCTGCTTATGTGTACACTCCAACCTTTTGTATGCTTGATCACCATGCTCTGCTCGAATACTGCCTTGCACCTGAACATTTGCTGTGAACATAAGACTTAAAATGACTTGCTTTAGTGAATTTGTGCATCACTATGCTGCCATGACTTGAACTGTTGCCATATATGCATTTCTTTACACCTTGTATTTGTAACCTGAATCTAAAATTGCACTTGGACTAGTCATTATGCTGGCTTTAAAGAAAAAAAAAACTGCAATGACAAAACTTGTCATGTTGTGCACTGTCTTAAAACATTGTTCTGAACCATGCATGATTCAATATGCCATTACACTACTTGAACCTGGTTGTGTGCACCATTGTCATGTCTGTATTGCTGTTCACTTTCATGCATTGAATACTTCATTTATTTCACCATGTAGTTGCACTACTTTTGCAATTGCAGTGTCTTCTTGACACAGATTTGTTGTTTCGTGAATAACTTGCACCATTGCTCGACCATTTTAGTCGCTGCTGAGATGCTTTACATGTATCTGAGTTGCACTTTTACCCTTGACTTGTGTACTTCATTTCTTAGATCTCTTTTGCTCCATGTTGAGTTGCACCATCATGCACTTGTGTTTGCTGCCCGCATTTGAGTTATGCACATCATATGATGTTGCTCCATTCTTTACTGCTTTGGCCATTTTCTCGACCATGATTGACTTGCTGTTTTGACCATTTCACATGTGCTCGGAGTTGTTGGTGCTTGTGCAACTTTAAGTTTCACCATATTTGTGTTTGCCTTGTGTTCATGATTGCTTTGCTCGACCACTTTGGTTATTTTTTGTACTGTCCATTTTGACATGTAATGCTGAGTCGAGTTGGTCCTTGATGGCTACTCCTCGGATGGACACACTGATTGGCGAGGCAGTGCACACGTATGTGTGTACATGCAGCCATGTTTTTCCTATCCCTGCATATCAGACCAAGTCTAGAAAAATGATGAGAAACACACCGTAATTCTGAGGAGAATAAAATTTAAAAATAAATTTTTATTTGTTTTTATTCTATTTTATTTTTGTTGCAGTCTACTGTGTGTTCTTCTTGTGACAGGTATGAAGTCAGGACTTGACTAAAGGCTGTGAAGATAGAAGATGGAAGACAGAAGACAGTAAAAATGTCAATGTATGAGAGTGTCTGTATATGTGAATGTAAATGTAGTTGTATAGAGTGAGTGACAGAGTTGTATGAATGAAATGTAGTATGTCAAATAGTGGAGTAAAAAAAATGTACTTTTTGATATTGGAATAAAATATTTTTATTTAAATAAAATACTGTGTGATTGTTCAAATTTCTGTACAGTTTTTTTTATTTAAATAGAAATACTATATTTCTGTTTGTTGTGAAGTATATCAGTGCATTTACAAACACATTCAATAATAAAATATATTTGGTTGTTATCATCAAACAAAAATCATATAATTGTGTATACAACACTGTTATATACAACAATCTCCCCCTTTTGATGATGACAAACAAATAAAAGATTTTGAATGTGTGAATGTGTTTGAAACGTGAAGTATGTTACTCCCCCTATTTGTATGCTCCCCCTTCAACTAAGCTTCCCTTATTGATGCATAGATTTGAAAATTTTGAAATGAATTAATCAATCCCAAATTTCAAAATATTCTATAAATGTTTACTCATCCATCAAAATCTTGACCATTCTCCCCTTTTTATTATCATCAAAAGAATAGCAGAAATTAAAACAGTGATGAATATAAACTAGAAATATAAATTCAGATCAAGAGGATAATATATCGTAAATCTCATTGAATCAAACAAAAATCATAATATTCTTGGAATCAGAGACAAATTTTACTTTCAGAATGAATGGATTTTCTATGGATTTTATAGAATTAGGAGAGTTCAATAAAAATTGACTATTTGAATATAAAATTTAAAGATTTTAAATATGCTTAAAAATGTGTTAAGCACTTCCTAACCACGCATAGCCCAAAGGTCTTTTAAATGGGGTTAGTAGTAACTTAACTTAATCCTCTCTGATGAGTTCCATCCATGCACAGCCTAAAGGTCTTTTAAGTGAGAATGGAAGTACATAGAGTTAAGGTAATTCACCCACGCATAACCGCGAGGACTTTTAAATGGGAGTGAGTACCAAGGATAAATTATTATTTATTTATTTATTACTAAATTCCAAGAATAATTAGAACTCCCCAGATTAAATAAAACCATGATGAGTGACAGAAGTATGGTAGATATAGAAGATGGTCGTAAAATAAGCTCTAATTCAAAAGTATTATAAAATCTATCCAATCATCATGAGATTTAAAAATATTTCCTCATGATAAAAACAATTATAGTCAATATTCATCACAATTCCAAGATCTGATATAATTTCAACGAGTTCCAAAATAGTTCAAATGATCAATCATTTAACTCTCGAATAACCATTTATGAATTATTATTTTTAAAAATGGATAATGATCAATCAATTTCTATAATTCCCAAATCTAAGCGTAATCGTGAAAATCTATCTTCGGGAAGAGGTTTTGTAAAGATATCAGCAAGTTGACAGTCAGTTGAAATAAACTCAATACAAACATCTTCTCGTGAAATGTGATCTCTAATAAAATGATGTCTCACATCTATGTGTTTAGTGCGTGATTGGTGAACAGGATTATTAGACAAGTCTATAGCACTTTTACTATCACATTTTAGTGGTACTTTTTTATAAATTAGACCAAAGTCTGAAAGAGTTTGCATCATCCATAGTATTTATGCACAACAACTTCCTAAAGCAATGTATTCAGCCTCAGTTGTGGATAAAGCAACACAATTTTGTTTTCGACTTGACCATGAGACTAACGAGTGTCCTAGCATAAAACAAGTCCCACTAGTGCTTTTTCTATCAACAAGGGATCCAGCATAATCAGCATCAGAATATCCAATTAATTCGAAATTATTGCATGCGGGGTACCATAAACCAAATTTGTGTGTGTGCAAAAGATATCTTAATATTCTTTTTGTGGCTTTTAAGTGAGATTCTTTTGGATTGGATTGAAAGCGTGCACATAAACAAACAGCAAACATAATATCAGGCCTAGATGTAGTGAGATAAAGAAGTGAACCAATTATTCCACGATATTTTTTCTGATCAACTGCAACTCCTTTCTCGTCTTTGTCAAGCTTGGTTGAAGGACTCATCGGTGTTTTGAGTGGTTTTGCATTTTCTAGTCCAAATCTTTTCAGCAATTCAGCAATGTATTTTGTTTGTGATATGAAAATACCCTTGGAGCTTTGTTTGATTTGAAATCCAAGGAAGTATTTTAATTCACCTACTAAGCTCATTTCGAATTTATCCTGCATGACTTTTTCAAATTTCTCACACAAACAATCATTAGTAGCACCATATATAATATCATCAACATAAATTTGGACTATTAAAAAGTCATCACCTTCATGTAATAGAAACAATGTAGTGTCAGCACTGCCCTTTTTAAAACCGTTTTCCAAAAGATATGCACTTAAACAATCGTACCAAGCTCTAGGAGCTTGTTTAAGACCATATAATGCTTTTTCAAGTTTGAATACATGATTTGGAAATTCATGATTTTCAAAACCGGGGGGTTGTTCCACAAAAACTTCTTCTTTTAATTCTCCATTTAAAAACGCACTTTTTACGTCCATTTGTTTAAGTTTGAAACCTTTATAACACGCAAAACTGAGCAAAATTCTAATGGCTTCTAACCTAGCTACTGGTGCAAATGTCTCATCAAAATCAATGCCTTCAATTTGATTATATCCTTTTGCAACCAACCTAGCTTTGTTTCTAATTACATTTCCGGATTCATCAAGTTTATTTTTGAACACCCATTTAGTTCCTACTACTGGATAGTCATTCGGTCTAGGAACTAATTTCCAAACTTTATTCCGCTTAAATTGATTAAGTTCTTCTTGCATCGCTAAAATCCAACTTTCATCATTAAGTGCAATTTCAACATTTTTAGGTTCGATTTCAGAGATAAAACAACTGTGAATACAAAAAGTACAGATATCTTTATTAAATGATGAACGAGTTCGTATACCTGCCGTTGGATTTCCTATCACCGATTCTGGAGGATGGTTGGCTTTGAATTTCAACTTTTCGACTTCAAACGTTTGTTTTGTTGGATCATCACTGCCAGTCTTCTCTTTGCTATTTTCTTTTTCACCCTCATATGTAATTCCCTCATCGTTTTTCTCTTTGTCCACCGTATCCAGATCTGATTCATAAAATTTCACGTTTATGGTTTCAACAATGGTTTTTGATCGTTTGTTGAAGATTCGATAAGCCTTGCTTCTTGACGAGTAACCCATGAAAATTCCCTCGTCGGCCTTTGATTCAAACTTACCAAGATGATCACCTGTATTAAGAAGATAACAAGGGCATCCAAAAACTCTAAAATATGAAATGTTAGGCTTTCTGTCAAACCACAATTCATAGGATGTTTTGTTAAGTATTGGTCTAATCATTACTCTGTTCATTACATGGCAGGATGTATTAACTGCCTCTGCCCAAAAAGTCAAAGGCAAATTATATTCACTTAACATAGATCTAGCCAATTCCTGTAATGTACGATTTTTCCTTTCGACTACCCCATTTTGTTGGGGTGTTCGAGGAGCAGAAAATTCATGTTTAAAACCATTTTCTTCACAAAAATTTTCAAAATCCAAATTTTCAAATTCACCACCATGATCACTTCTTAAAGTTTTTATTGAAACACCTTTTTCATTTTGAATGAGTTTTGCAAACTTTGAAAAGTAATCAAAAGTTTCAGATTTTTTGGCTAGAAAATAAACCCATGTAAATCTAGAATAATCATCAACCAGCACATAACAATACCGTTTTCCATTCAAGCTAGCGATTTCATTTGGTCCAAATAAATCCATGTGAATCAATTCAAGTACCCTATTAGTACTAACAACATTTTTGGGACGAAATGATGAACGACTGAATTTTCCCATAGCACATGATTTACACACTTTATTATTTTTATATTTCTGATGAGGTAGTCCTCTTACCAACTCTTTTGATTCAAGTTTTTCTAAGAGACTCATACTAGCGTGACCCAATCTCCTATGCCATAAGAAAACTTCCTCATCCGTAGCTGCTAAACATCGTGAGAGAGTCAAATCATCAAAAGAAATCGTATAAACATTTCCTTTTCTTTTTCTCGTGAACACAATACTGTTTGTGGATTTTTCAATAATTTTGCAAGATTCATTATCAAATATCACACTCATTCCTTTGTCACATAGTTGGCTTATGGAAATGAGATTATGATGCAAGTTTTCAACATATAAAACATCAGTTAAGGAGAAAGTACTATTACCTACTTTACCTTTACCGATAATTTTACATTTTCTGTTATCGCCCATTATCACACTTCCTCCTTTATATTTTTCAAGGCTAAGGAACTTTGATTTATCTCCTGTCATATGTTTGGAACAACCTGAATCCAAGTACCATTCTTGTTGCTCCTTAGCTCGCCAACATACCTACACACGCGAAAAAGAGATTGACCTAGAGAGACTCATAGGTCTAACAAAATTAGTAACTGAAATTTTTTGATTCTGAACAACAGATCCTTTTGGAATCCAAATTTGTTTGTTCTTACCAAATCCAAATCTATAACAATTGCTTGTCGACCCTTTTGGAACCCAAATTTGTATGAATTTTTTATTGTTGTTCCTACTTTCACATTTTTCATAGCTATGTCCAATTTTTCCACATTTTGTACATTTAGGAAAAACACTTCCACCCTTCGCATTATCATTCATATTAATGTGTGTTTTCCCAAATCCTAATCCTTTTCTATTATTAGCATATAATTGGTTTCCAAGCAGCATTCTAAATGATTTTTCCCCTTTTGAAAACTTACTCAATGTTATTTCAAGATTTTTTACTTTGGTTTTAAGTGCTTCATTTTCATTTACAAGAGAAGTGGATCTGTTAATGAAGTTCTTTCTTTTTGTGTCATCACTTTCTTTTAAAGCCAAGTGTTCTTGTTTCAATTTTTCAAAATTTGCCTTAAATTCTGTTTGCTCTTGTTTTAATAACTTGCAGTTTTCACAATCAAGGTTTGTCACTTTTTCAAGCTCAGTTTCTAACCTATCGTTTTCGTGGACCAATTTTAACCTATCAGATTTTAATTTCTTGATTTTTAGTTCAAGAGAATCAACGGTTTTGGTAAGATCATGACACATTAAAATTAAATCTTTATAAGAGTAATTTGGTACCTCAGTGGAATCATCTTCGCCACTTTCTGAATCTAACTGTGCCATAAGACACAAATTGGCTTCCTCTTTATCACTGTCAGAGTCTTATTCTTCTCCTTCTTCATCGTCCCATGTAGCTGCAAAAGCTTTCTTTTTCTTCTTCTTATTTCTGTCTTTCTGTAGTAATGGACAATTTGGTTTGATATGGCCTGGTTTATTGCAGTTGTAGCATATGACTTCATCGTCTGAATTGTCTGAATTCTTTGATTTGTTGGTTTTTGAACTCTTCTTTCGTGACTTGTATTTTTTGTTAGACCACTTTTTAAGAACCATGGCCAATTCTTCAGTAGGATTCTCGGCTTCATCGTTACTTTCAACAGTGTTGCTTAGAGCAATTGTCTTTTTCTTTGATTCTGAATCATCGCGTCCTTCTTTGGCTTTTAACTCCATTTCATAAGCAATCAAGTTTCCAATCAATTCTTCTATTTTCAACTTATTTAGATCTTTTGATTCTTGAATGGCAGTTACTTTGGCTTCGAAATTCATTGGCAGTACTCTCAGTATCTTGCGTATTAATTCTACTTCAGTGTAGACTTTACCAAGAGCCCTTGCATTATAAATCAGTGTGGAAAATCGGCCATACATCTCTTTTATATCTTCGTCTTTCCGCATCGTGAAATTTTCATATTCGTTGCAGAGTAGTGCGAGACGAGATTCCTTGACTTGAGATGTTCCTTCATGTGTAACTTCCAAAGTATGCCAAATTTCCTGCGCAGTTGAACAGTGAGATATACGGTTAAATTCAGTTTTATCAAGAGCACAAATTAAAGCATTCATTGCTTTGGCATCAGTTGAGAATAATTTTTTATCATTAGCATCCCACTTATCTTTTGGTTTAGGAATTTCAATATCATTGATAATCGTAACAGGAGGTTTGTAGCCTGTTTCAACGATATCCCATACATCATAATCAACTGAACTTAAGTAAATTTTCATCCTAGCTTTCCAATAGGCATAATCAGTTCCATTAAACATTGGTGGCCTAGCTATGGACTGACCCTCAGAAAAAGCGTTTTTAGACAAGTTCATGACTCTAGAGTTAAAAATACCCGCTCCGATACCACTTGTAGGATCTAAATTAACCCTAGAGGGGAGTGAATAGGCTTTATTGCAAATTAAATAAATTTAAAAATAAAGTGTCACAGAAAAATTGCAGAAAGAAAAATCACACACAGAAAATACCCAACTTCGGCAAAACTATGCCTACTGCTGCATTCAAGGTTTCTACTAGGAGTTTTAAACAATCTCTTCGCTTACAGACTCTTGTAAACTTGCGACCTTCGCTCCCGACTGTTTAAACCCTACGCTCAAGACCTTGACACAACTCGATCCGTTAAGTTGTGATTTTTCCAACTACAGACACTAGTAGTTTATTTACTCCTTTTGATTAAAAAGAAAAAACTTAAAACAACCAAAAAATAAAACCCTAGAAATAAATAAAGTGGATTAGCCCCTTGTTTTGACTTGGGCCGGCCATTCTTTTTAATCAGTACTGAAGCTTTTCCCTTTTTGTCAAATAATGGCGGCGGCTTCCTCCTAGGGTTCTTCAAGAATCGATCTTCCTCCAATGGATAACGTAATTAAATTGATGCTTCAGGATTCTTCGATTCAACTTCGTTCGCTCTGGAGAATTGTATGTGATTTTGCCCTTGATTTCGTTTATTTATGCCCGATGTTTGTTGCGATTTTCTTGTTGATTGATTATTCTATGCCAATGAGGAAGACGTGTGTTATTTATAGAGTATTACGAACTCTCTAGAATACTGATTCTCTGATTTCGTTTGTTGATTTGGTCTTCAGTATACTCGTGGATTTTGGGCTCGATTCTAGATGATATTTTGCTTTGATTTTGTCATGATATATACGAGAATTTTGGGCTTGATTTCTTCTGATTCTGGAGTCTTCGTAGATGGATTTGTGCTAATTTTCGTCGGTTTTAAATGATGAAATATGTTGCCTCGATTTGAAAGTTGCCTTTGATTTCTGGATTGTATTCGGCCTTGATTGCAATTTATTTCATGCCTAATACATATGATTTCGGCCCTCGATTAAAACTTGATTGCTTGCCATAAAAGAATTTGTTGACCGATTCACTTGTTCTGTTGCTTTGAAAACTTTCTGATTTGGAAGATGCTCTTTCCATTTAAAACTTGCTCCACTTGAAAAACTGTTCATGCATTCTCTATGCCTTCATTTGTTTTTCCAATCAATTTTCTTCCAAAAATATACATGCAGACTTGACATATATGAACACTTTACTTTGTCTACCTCTGCATTAAAAAAAACTGGTGCATGCTTACTTTAGACCTGCTTATGTGTACACTCCAACCTTTTGTATGCTTGATCACCATGCTCTGCTCGAATACTGCCTTGCACCTGAACATTTGCTGTGAACATAAGACTTAAAATGACTTGCTTTAGTGAATTTGTGCATCACTATGCTGCCATGACTTGAACTGTTGCCATATATGCATTTCTTTACACCTTGTATTTGTAACCTGAATCTAAAATTGCACTTGGACTAGTCATTATGCTGGCTTTAAAGAAAAAAAAACTACAATGACAAAACTTGTCATGTTGTGCACTGTCTTAAAACATTGTTCTGAACCATGCATGATTCAATATGCCATTACTCTACTTGAACCTGGTTGTGTGCACCATTGTCATGTCTGTATTGCTGTTCACTTTCATGCATTGAATACTTCATTTATTTCACCATGTAGCTGCACTACTTTTGCAATTGCAGTGTCTTCTTGACACAGATTTGTTGTTTCGTGAATAACTTGCACCATTGCTCGACCATTTTAGTCGCTGCTGAGATGCTTTACATGTATCTGAGTTGCACTTTTACCCACGACTTGTGTACTTCATTTCTTAGATCTCTTTTGCTCCATGTTGAGTTGCACCATCATGCACTTGTGTTTGCTGCCCGCATTTGAGTTATGCACATCATATGATGTTGCTCCATTCTTTACTGCTTTGGCCATTTTCTCGACCATGATTGACTTGCTGTTTTGACCATTTCACATGTGCTCGGAGTTGTTGGTGCTTGTGCAACTTTAAGTTTCACCATATTTGTGTTTGCCTTGTGTTCATGATTGTTTTGCTCGACCACTTTGGTTATTTTTTGTAATGTCCATTTTGACATGTAATGCTGAGTCGAGTTGGTCCTTGATGGCTACTCCTCAGATGGACACACTGATTGGCGAGGCAGTGCACACGTATGTGTGTACATGCAGCCATGTTTTTCCTATCCCTGCATATCAGACCAAGTCTAGAAAAATGATGATAAACACACCGTAATTCTGAGGCAAATAAAATTTAAAAATAAATTTTTATTTGTTTTTATTCTATTTTATTTTTGTTGCAGTCTACTGTGTGTTCTTCTTGTGACAGGTATGAAGTCAGGACTTGACTGAAGGCTGTGAAGACAGAAGATGGAAGACAAAAGACAGTAAAAATGTCAATGTATGAGAGTGTCTGTATATGTGAATGTAAATGTAGTTGTATAGAGTGAGTGACAGAGTTGTGTGAATGAAATGTAGTATGTCAAATAGTGGAGTAAAAAAAAATGTACTTTTTGATATTGGAATAAAATATTTTTATTTAAATAAAATACTGTGTGATTGTTCAAATTACTGTACAGTTTTTTTTATTTAAATAGAAATACTATATTTCTGTTTGTTGTGAAGTATATCAGTGCATTTACAAAAACATTCAATAATAAAATATATTTGGTTGTTATCATCAAACAAAAATCATATAATTGTGTATACAACATTGTTATATACAACATGACCCCCTCTATTTCTATCTTTTTCCCCCTCCAGGTCCTCAGGGTGGGCCCAGCTCTAATGGAGCTTGATTGGATTACTTTATCTCTCTTTTGGAAAGCTTGTGCCATTGAAGTAAAGTCCAGCTTGTTATCTTCTTTAATGGCTATTTATGTAATGGGATTATGTATTTTGTTTTATCAAGATGGATATTGTACTTGACTCTAATTTATGGTTTTATGATGTAACAAACATGTTTAATTTCCGCTGCAATGAAATAAAGTTTTAGACTTCCAAGTACAACTTATTATCTGTCTTGTTGTAATTTTTCTGTTCTATATTCACTTAAAACCTCCATGGAAGTTAATGCATTCCCTTTGTGAGTGTCATTAATTGATGTGGGGTGTTACACCTACCATCCGTCCTTAGCCTCTTAGAGCACCAGACCACTCATATTAGACAGGTATTGCTACGGTTACTGGATGTGCCGGTCGGTTCCGGGCAGGTTTACAACGTAGCTCAGTCTAACCTCGGGTCATTATTGGGCTCAATGCTTAACCACCCACATTGGATTGGTATTGTTGTGACTACTGGACAACCGGGCGGGTCCGGTCAGGTTTACATCACAACTCAATCCAACCTCGGGTTAAGCATATCGTGTTTTCTAAATTTACATATTTTATTATTTCTCAATTATATATGTAAATGTCATATCTTTTACACTTTGGTATATCAATTCATACCGCTTAAATTTCATTGTCGTTGGCATGTGCCAACCATGCCAACATTTATTTTCATGTTTTACTCCCAACGTTATTACCCCCGTTTGTACGTTCGCAACATTATAACATGTGTTGGGCTTGTCACAGTTCATTCCAACTTTATAAACGTGAGAAAAAGGGGAAATCAAGAACATGTAATACATAAAGGTGTGTGGCGCATGAAATTGCAATTTAGCGATTCAACTAACATATAATATGGGTCATGTGAACTTGCAGTCAAATCAAAGTATAACTAAGTAGGTGACATATGAAATGGCATAGTTTAGGCTAATACAAACTTGTTCTTAAACATGTTTAACTTGGCATAATGTCAACCACAAAACTAGCATGTTGTATATTCACCAAAATGTCCAATTATAATATCTAATCACATAGCCTATTTCAACATGAACTTGCATAGTTTATGAAACCCAAACGATACTTAACATAGATCCAATTATACTTGCAAATTAACATAAGAATGATATCATAAGTTTTGGGTCATGTAGGCATAAAAAGGATCTCAAATCTAGAACATGTTTACCTAAATTCTAACTTAAATTAAGGGAGTATACATAGTCCCTTCCATCGACATATACATAAAGGGATCAATTTCTAGTTTTTGCCACAACTGGCTATTGTTATTACTTTCATATACAAATGTCCAGTAGGCTCGCATCAATCAATTTAGGCCACAAATATCAATACACAAGTCATGACAGAATCATTACAATACATAGAATTTATATCATATTCATACAATAACACAATTCTATTTTCATTTACATCGAATCACATCACAGTTTTTATTCATATTCTGAAAGGTCACTATACTTACAACGAATGCAGAATCTTGAATTCTGGATTCTAAATTCTGAAATTGAGATGCGCTCCTTTGGGTAGATTAACGTTGCATTGATTAATTTGACTAAACTATAATCTTCTTCTTAATTTGATTCGTCTCTAGGATTTTATCTCTTGACGGCTATGCTCAATTCCTCCCTGCCAGCATGACGACTGCCATTTTATTTTTTTATGTGAATTTTCAGCTGAGACTTAGGGTGTATTTATGGATTTTTAAATTGTTTTGAGCCGTCAGATGAAGACAGGAGGAATCTAGACCATAAAAAGTTCAAAGAGCCAATCAATAGGTGACATGTCAGCCCTAGTGACACACCGAGCGACAGAAATTCGAGCCAGAGCCAGACCTAGCCAGCAAGGTCGACCAGGTAGGTCGACTGGCAGGTCGACACGCAGGTCGACACTATGGTCGACCTGGGGTGGCCAGGTCGACACCATGGTCGACCTGGAGTGGCCAGGTCGACACCATGGTCGACCCTATGGTCGACCTGGTCTTTGGGATGGAATTTTCTCGCCCAGCCCAGTTTGAACCTGTTTTTCGAATTTCGAATTTAAAACCGAGCTGTTTGAATTTAAATTTTATTCTGAAACTTTCGAAGGTCATAACTCCTTCATACGGAGTCCGATTCATGCAAACTCGGACTCCATCTCAAGCAGAATTCCGAGACGAACGCAATGGCGTAACCCGTTTCCCTTAATTCTTTCATTTAGAATTAATTACACTTTAATTTGTGAAGCTTAATGTTATAGAATTCACGGGGTGTTACATTCTCCCCCCTTAAAAGGATTTCGTCCCCGAAATCTTCAAGTTAGGAAGAATGTATATCCTACCATCCAACAGTCCATCTACTCAACCAACAAACACAGGCGTCCACTGTCCTTAAATGACTTCTAATGCTTCGTGATCATATGCATAATGTGTGTACATGTCCTTATCTAATGCAGAAATCAGGCGGTCTACTGATTCTGTTGACCTCCTTAATGCGAATCATGTAAGTGTCATGAATCCATTATGTATGCAAATTTTTCCTACTCATAATTCTACATGAGTGCACAACTATTCATACAAATGCGACGACCATATGACAACATATCAAGTTTCAATCATATACAAATGAGAATACATATATGCATATGCAATATGAAGTGACTGAACTGATCTATAACCTAGGGTGTGTGTGTATATGCATCCACGAGCAACCACTAGCAATCACTAGCAACCATTTGCAGCCATCATCCATAACATGTTTTCAAATACATGTTTGCATCCATTTGTTTTCTACCTAAGGAGTTAGGAAAAGGACCTAGGAGATATACCTAAAAAGATAGATAAAGCATAACTTAAGGAAAAAGAGAGATCAAAGATGTACCCTCAAAAAGAAGAGGGTAGGCAGCGCGTATTCTGTCCTCAGTTTCCCAAGTCGTGTCTTCCTCGGCATCGCTCCACTGAACTTTAACGAGTTTGACTTCGCGGTTGCGTACCTTTTTCACTTCAGTTCCGAAGATGTAGGTTGGAACTTTCCTCACAGTTGCTTCACATTCCACTTCGGCTTATTCTAGAGTGCTAGGTTCTACCACTTCCGCAGACTCATGAAAACACTTTCGGAGGTGAGAAACATGAAAGACGTTGTGAACTCCAGCCAGTCTCTCGGGTAGCTCTAATCTATAGGCCATCTTCCCAACCTTCTCGATGATAGGAAACGGTCCTACAAATCTTGGTGCTAGCTTTCCTGCGGATCCAAAGCGAACGACGTTCCATAAAGGAGATACCTTAAGGAAAACCCTGTCCCCAACCTCAAACTCAAGGTCGGTCCTTCTTTTGTCGGCGTAGGATTTCTGTCTGTCTTGGGCAGTCTTCATTCTCCTATGTATCAAGTCCACTTTCTCTGAAGTCTCTCGAATCATGTCTGGCCCAAGTATAAGCTTATCTGTAGACTCCCACCAACAAGTTGGTGATTTGCACGGTCTTCCATACAAGGCTTCGAAGGGTACCATGCCTATGGTAGCTTGGTAGCTGTTGTTGTAGGCAAATTCTACTAAAGGAAGGTGATCCTCCCACGTCCCTCCAAAGTCAAGAACGCAAAGTCTTAAAAGATCCTCCAAAACTCTATTCACCCTTTCCGTCTGGCCATCGGTTTGGGGGTGATAGGTCGTGCTCAAACATAACTCTATGCCTACATCTTCTTGCAGACTCCGCCAAAACTCACTTGTGAAGATAGGGTCTCGGTCACTAACAATGCTAGAGGTTATCCCATGGAGTCGAACTATTTCCTTGAGATAAAGAGATGCTAGCGATGCGGTAGTCCTTCTACTCTTGATAGGTATAAAGTGGGCGCTTTTAGTAAGCTTATCCACTATTACCCAAATGCAAGTGTTGCCTCTTCTCGACCTAGGCATTCCATCAATGAAGTCCATTGAAATGCTATCCCACTTCCACTGTGGGACCTCTAAAGGATGAAGTAGTCCTCCAGGCTTCTTCTGTTCCGCCTTGACCTATTGCCAGGTCATGCACTTAGAAACGAAATCTACCACGTCTTGCTTCATGCCGCTCCAAAAGAAAGTCCTTTTTATATCCTTGTACATCTTATCACCTCCAGGGTGTATAGTCATCTTGGAATGATGCGCTTCCTCGAGAACCTTCTTTGTCAACTCCCTTGCTTGTGGGTCGCATAATCTTCCATCTCGTCTCAGCCAACCCTTATCATCAATGGCGTACCTACTGAGGTGACTAGCAGTCTCACCCCTAATAAGTTTATCAATCACATCAACAAGCTGAGGGTCTTCACATTGTGCAGCCCCTATTGAGTCCAAGAGAGTATGGCGTACTTCGAGAGATGCTAACAAACCCGGTACAAAATCTGAGGAGGGCCTAAAGTTAAAACTGGCTATATACTCCAAGCTTTGCCTTTCCACAAAGAGCGGGCTTAAGGTCAGTTTCTTTCGGCTCAACGCGTCTGCTACCATGTTTCCTTTTCCGGGAGTATAGGAAATTTCAAAGTCATACGAGGCAAGAAACTCCATCCATCTTTGCTGCCTCAAGTTAAGATCCTTCTGCGAGAAGAGATATTTCAACGATTTATGGTCAGTGTATAATTCGAACTTCTCACCAAGGAGATAATGGCGCCAAGACTTCAGTGCAAAGACGATGGCAGCTAACTCAAGATCGTGGGTTGGGTAGTTCTTTTCATGAACTTTTAATTGTCTTCCGCCATAAGCTACTACCCTTCCTTCTTGCATTAGAACAGCGCCTAGTCCCGTTCCACATGCATCCGTGTATACTGTGAACATTTTGCTTCCATTTGGCAAGGTCAGAAATGGGGCTGTTGTGAGAGCCATTTTTAATCGTTGGAAAGCAAACTCGCAGTCCAAATCCCAAGTGAACGCCAGATTCTTCTTTGTTTGCCTTGTGAGTGGGGCTGAGATTTTCGCGAAATTCCCAATAAACTTTCGGTAAAAACCGGCTAGCCCAAGAAAGCTTCGAACTTTGGTTGCATTTCTTGGTGTCTTCCAATCTTGTACTGCCACCACTTTCGTGGGGTCCACAGCCAACCCCCTTTGGACACTATATGCCCCAGAAATCTTACCTCCTTTCTCCAAAAGTGGCACTTGGAGAATTTGGCTTTTAGCTGATGTGAACGGAGAGATTCCATGATTTCTTTCAGATGCTGAGCATGCTCTTCCTCATTCTTTGAAAAGATTAAGATATCATCTATGAAGAAAACCTCAAATTTGTTAAGGAATTCTCTGAACACCCTGCTCATTAGGTCTACGAAATAAGCGGGTGCATTTGTCAAGCCGAAAGGCAAGACAAGCAACTCGAAGAAACCGTCTGGGGTTCTGAACGCCGTCTTATCAATGCTATCTTCAACTACTCTTAGCTGATGGAACCCAGTTGCCAGATCAAGTTGGGAGAAGACCGACGCTCCTATAAGCTGATCAAACAAATCATCGATTCGGGGAAGAGGGTGCCTATTTTTCTTGGTTAATTTGTTTAACTCCCTATAGTCGACGCAAAGGCGAAGCAAACCGTCCACTTTGGTTGCGAACACCACTGGAGCACCCCATTCCGAAATGCTCCGTCTAATGAACCCTTTTCAAGAAGTTCTTTAACCTGCTTACTGAGCTCCTTTCTATCCTTTGGAGCCATGTGTCTGACAGGTAAAGCTATAGGCTTTGCATTATCCACAAGATATATGCGGAAGTCTATATCCCGCCTCGGAGGTAAGCCTTTCTCCTCCTCAAAGACATCCGGATATTCCCGGACTACTCTAACTGATTGCAAATTCTCATCAGAAGCATCAAGCGACTCTAGATAACTAAGCATAACAGCATTCAAGGGATTACAAGAAATTTCTAGAGTGTTACCAAGCCGAGTCAAGAGTCTAACTACTCTTTTCTCACAATCAAGGATGGCCCCATTACTGGATAACCAGTCCATGCCTAAGATCAAACCATATCCCGAGAAGACAAAAAAAAGGCATTCCAACTAAACTCAACGCTGAGAATAGAGATTTTCAAACCCAAACAAACCATTGACAAGTAAGAGGAGCCCCCAATTGGATTTGAAACTACTAAGGGATCTTCTACCATACTAGTGTCTAGATGCAGAGATTCTACAAAGGCAGATGAAATAAAAGAGTGTGATGCGCCAGAGTCAAAAAGTGAGCGAACTGGATGATCATAAAGATAAACTACACTTTCTACAGAAATATTACTACCTCGTTCCTGCTGAGGTGCCACTAGCGCATGAACCTGACCCCCTGAAGTGGATCCAGCTTTCTGTCTCTGCCCTTTCTTCTTTGGGCAGTCCTTAGCATGGTGTCCAGTTTCTCCACAATGGAAGCAACCACCCATCTTCGCCTTCCTTTTTCGGCAGTCTTTTGATATATGTCCCACAATGCCACAGAAATTGCACCTTCTCTTCTCACGGGGCTTATTGTTCTTCCCTCCTTTCTTGAAGTCTGTTTTCTTTGTTTGTAGACCCTCTTTCTTCTCTTCCACCTTAGTTTCTTTCTTTCCGTGGTCTTCCTCGTGTAGCAATGCCATGTCCACCAAGCTTTCATAAGTCGCTCCCGTGGACACATGGGTCATGGCAAGGCTATGTAGAGGCTCATTCAAACCCTTGACGAAGCGAAGTGCCTTTTTGTGTTGGGTGTTTACTAAGTCTAGCCCAAATCCGGCCAGCTGATTAAACTGATTAACATACTCCTTGATTGTCATACTTCCCTGTTTCAGAGTTAGAAACTTCTCCATTTGCAGGCTTCTTTCAGCTTGGGAGAGGAATTTCATCTCAAACCTTGTCCTGAAGTCTTCCCATGTTTCCAACGCCCTCTGAGCATTGGTAATTTCCCACCAATAGGAAGCTTCATCTTTAAGTAACCATACTGCTAGCTGTATCTTTTGCATTTCATCAACTCCGAAGATGAAAAACAGATCCTCAGTCTCCTTTAGCCAGTTTCTTGCTCCTACAAAGGATTCTGTCCCATAAAAGTCTTTTCCAACCATTGCCTTGAAGTCTCTGCATGTTTTTGCGAAGGCATTTCCACGAGGAGGAGGAGGAGGAGGAACCGCGGCCACTGGAGGAGGGATGTCTGCTGGGCCCGCGCCATTGGCCCTCGCTTCTAAATACCTCCTAAACCAGCCGGGTATCGGTACTCCTTCAGGAAGGTTAAGGTCTCCAGACATGCTGAAACAGAAAGGAAAGATTCAAAACGAAGGATAGAGAGAGATAGTGCATATGGCTTTGGGGGATTATGTCTTTTAAAATATAACACTTTTTCTTGAAAAATGCTTCTTTAAACTTTCTTTTTGAAAACAATTCCAAAAACTTTTATCTTGTCTGGTAAACCTCGCTCTGATACCAAGTGAAACACCCCACCTCCATTAAGGTCACTCACAAAGGGAATGCCTTAAATTTGGTGGAGGTTTATAAGTAAAAGCCACAGATAAACTTAAGACATATATAAATACACATATTTTAAACAGTGGAAACCAAACAGACTTTTATTTCATCAATACGTGTGTTCAAACAAAACATTCCATAATTGTCTCAAAATACTTCCAACATTACAACCTCATTACTGTCTTGATTATTAAAGAAGCATAAAACATAAATAAAGTGACAAAAATCCCTATAGTGATATCCAAAGCCATAATCCGAGCAAAAGAGATCCAAATCATACATCTACGTTCTTGGAGCTTGTAAAGAGTCTGACTGAGCTGAGTTGTTTCCTCCCTGTGGACCTGGGGGGGGGGGGACGAAAGAAAAGATGACGAAAAGAAAATAGAGTCAGACATAAAGCCTAAGTAAATCTAGTAACTCTTCAGTACGTGAATAAGAAAAGGGCATGATAGATATAAACCGAAAACAGGAAAGTGTCACAAGCTAAGGAAGTGTCGAATGTACTATCGCACCCATACTATATCTCTGCACCTACTTGAGCTTACTTTAACTGGCACCCCATGCTGAGGGTGAAGTGATCCCCATTTTTATTTAAAGATCGGCTCCTACTCGCGTAAACATGTGTCATACGGCCCCCAAGAATTGTAGATACCTATGCTGGTCCCACCATGGGGTGTATCAAGACCCGTGGTGGCGGCCCTGATACAAATTCTAGAAGGCATAGGTTATACTACTGGTGCCCCCAGTGCCCTGTTTGTCTGCTCCGGAGTGTGTACACGCCCGCACCCCATTAGAACCTACATTATTGCACCCACCGTCGTCGCTTTGACCGCTTACAATCAGCCCAGTAATCGTGCCCCACCCTGCCTAGTTTCAGGGTACCATGATACCTAACTTGGGTTACTGCTGAAACGGGTCCCTCGCTACCAGGATTTTCTAGTCAAACATGTTAAGTGGTTAAGTGTCTGTATTTACCCAACCCCACCCATCAATTATTGTTAACATGTTGAATTTGGTTAAGTGTTATAGTTGACTTAACCATACCATCTGTCCTTAGCCTCTTAGAGCACCAGACCACTCACATTGGACAGGTATTACTACGGTTACTGGATGTGCCGGTCAGTTCCGGGCAGGTGACACCGTAGCTCAGTCTAACCTCGGGTCATTATTGGGCTCAATGCTTAACCACCCACATTGGATAGGTATTGTTGTGACTACTGGACAGCCGGGCGGGTCCGGGCAGGTTTACATCACAACTCAATCCAACCTCGGGTTAAGCATATCGTGTTTTCTAAATTTACATATTTTATTATTTCTCAATTATATATGTAAATGTCATATCTTTTATTCTTGGGTATATCAATTCATACCGCTTAAATGTCATTGTCGTTGGCATGTGCCAACCATGCCAACATTTATTTTCATGTTTTACTTCCAACGTTATTACCCCCGTTTGTACGTTCGCAACATTATAACATGTGTTGGGCTTGTCACAATTCAGCCCAACTTTATAAACGTGAGAAAAAGGAGAAATCAAGAACATGTAATACATAAAGGTGTGTGGCGCATGAAATTGCAATTTAGCGATTCAACTAACATATAATATAGGTCATGTGAACTTGCAGTCAAATCAAAGTATAACTAAGTAGGTGACATATGAAATGACATAGTTTAGGCTAATACAAACTTGTGTTTAAACATGTTTAACTTGGCATAATGTCAACCACAAAACTAGCATGTTGTGTATTCACCAAAATGTCCAATTATAACATCTAATCACATAGCCTATTTCAACATGAACTTGCATAGTTTATGAAACCCAAACGATACTTAACATAGATCCAATTATACTTGCAAAGTAACATAAGAATGATATCATAAGTTTTGGGTCATGTAGGCATAAAAAGGATCTCAAATCTAGAACATGTTTACATAAATTCTAACTTAGATTAAGGGAGTATACATAGTCCATGCCATCGACATATACATAAAGGGATCAATTTCTAGTTTTTGCCACAACTTGCTATTGTTATTACTTTCATATACCAATGTACAATAGGCTTGCATCAATCAATTTAGGCCACAAATATCAATACATAAGTCATGACAGAATCATTACAATACATAGAATTTATATCATATTCATACAATAAAACAATTCTATTTTCATTTACATCGAATCACATCACAGTTTTTATTCATATTCTGAAAGGTCACTATACTTACAACGAATGCAGAATCTTGAATTCTGGATTCTGAATTCTGAAATTGAGATGCGCTCCTTTGGGTAGATTAACGTTGCGTTGATTAATTTTATTAAACTATAATCTTCTTCTTAATTTGATTCGTCTCTAGGCTTTTATCTCTTGACGGCTATGCTCAATTCCTCCCTGGCAGCATGACGACTCCCATCTTATTTTTTTATGTGAATTTTCATTTGAGACTTAGGGTGTATTTATAGATTTTTAAATTGTTTTGAGCCGTCTGATGAAGACAGGAGGAATCTAGATCATACAAAGTTCAAAGAGCCAATAAAGAGGTGACATGTCATCCCTAGTGTCACACCGAGCGACAGAAATTCGAGCCGGAGCCAGACCTAGCCAGCCAGGTCGACCAGGTAGGTCGACTGGTAGGTCGACACTATGGTCGACCTGGGGTGGCCAGGTCGACACCATGGTCGACCCTTTGGTCGACCTGGTCTCTGGGCGGGAATTTTCCCGCCCAGCCCAGTTTGAACCTGTTTTTTGAATTTCGAATTTAAAATTGAGCTGTTTGAATTTAAATTTTATTCTGAAACTTTCGAAGGTCATAACTCCTTCATACGGAGTCCGATTCGCGCAAACTCGGACTCTATCTCAAGCAGAATTCCGAGACGAACGCAATGGCATAACCTATTTGCCTTAATTCTTTCATTTAGAATTAACTACACTTTAATTTGTGAAGCTTAATGTTATAGAATTCACGGGGTGTTACAAGTTATCACTTAGTATCCAAATGGGGATCAACGAGTTAACTTATAAAGATGGACTTTGCTGTGGGACGTGTGCAAAGGGGTTATCGATATCCATAATTTTAGTTCACCACTGAGAGAAGGATTAGTGGTTATGGATCAGCGCAATGGAGTCATTGTGACTCCCAAGGGCAAAGTGATCATAGCAAAGGATTGGGTCACCAAAGTGGTGGATATCGCATTCTTTACGCACTGAGTGAGAGATGTGAGGATGGTTGCCATGTTTGATGTTTGTTATCACCATGTCATGCACACTCCCATATTACTTTTGCACTTTATGTTAGTGTAACCTTAGAGTACTGTACATCTTGTTGTGCTAGCTCTTTAGTTGAAGGTCCAGGTTCAAGTATGATTTATTTATACCTATTATTGTTCTATTTTTCTGCTATCGCTCATACATAACTTTTGTATGACCCATAGTTTTTTGTCTCTTCTTATTACTCTAGGTTGTCCTAAACAAGAACACTAGAGAAATGTTAGGTGGTATGCAATAGTAGCTGTCTGGAGATGAGCAGGAGGCTTCCACGTACTATTTACATATATTATCCCTGTGTTGTTGTTGGTCACTGCTTGAGCATTAGTAGTGTACCCTTTCTATTTTGTTTTAGAGACAGTATTTTGAAGTTGTAATAATGATTTGGATCATAAGCTGTATTTTGGATTCCACTGCTACGATGGTTTAGTTTTCAACTTATACACTGTCTCGCCTGTTTTATGTCATGTTATGTTATTATTATATTTTATTTCATGCACTGTGAGATATACTACAGGTTCTTTGGTGATTAATAGTTTCAAACCCTTTTTCTTTTGACGACCGCCCCATGTTAGTTGGACATTAGCACGCGCATTTCAAAGGAGAAATGTCGGCTTGTTTGGGGAGGGCCATCCCACTTGGTATCAGAGCCTAGGTTGCGTAGTTTACCTTGCGGAAGACATCAGAGAGAGATAGTTTACGTATACGAGAGTGCGAATATTTGTGATATTTTGGTTTTCAAAAGCTATATATAAACTATTAGTATATCTAAGGATGAAGTCGCACTGCACTGGCACCACAAATGATATGGTTAATCATTTTCTTTTTGCAGATTAAATGATGAGCCGATATACGAGGAGTACGGGTTCAGGGGCTAATAATGGGAATGTCCCTGATATAAGGACGATGTTTACTACCTTCATGCGAGTGATTCTTAGGGATGCTCAGGGAGCAGTTCCTAATGCTGCTAATGGTGGTGGTGTAGTAGTGCAGGCATCTTGAACGGATTTTGCAAAGCTTAATGAGGATTATACTAGTCTTAGTGGGAAGCCGTTCCATGGAACGGAATCGGCTACAGATGTTCAAGATTGGCTGGATAGTTATGAGCGCATCTTCGAGGATTTGGGAATCGAAGTCTCAATGAAGAGGAAGCTAGCATCCCGTCAGCTTCAAGGACGAGCTATGAATTGGTGGAATGCTATCAAAGCAGCTACTCCTGAGGATCAAGTTACTTGGAATCATTATAAGATTCGCTTCAGTGACAAGTTTATCCCAGCTGCTCAGAAATCAGAGTTGTTCAGGAAATTTCTACAGCTTAACCAGAATGGTTGGGCAGTCTCGGAGTATATTACTGATTCTATACCTTATCAAAATATGGATTATCTCTTATCGACACACCGAGAATAAGAACGAGAAGTTCATAATTGGCTTAGATGGGTACTTAGAGGAAAGGATTATAAACCATATCGATGAGACGTTCGAGTCTATTGTAGGGAAGGCATTGAGATCAGAGAGTCATTACCCTAAATCAAAGACCGATGTAGCTATTGCATCTGCAGGGGAGCCGAAACTACAAGCAAGCGGTGGAGGCAAGGAAAAGTCCTAGAATAAGGGGAAACAGAACAAAAACCCAAGATGGCCATAATAAGAAGAATAAGAAAGATGGCGAGTGCTTTAACTGTGGCAAGAAGGTCCACTATGCTAGAGATTATCAGGAAAAGCCTGGGGAAAGGAAGTGCTTCAATTGTGGCCAAGCGTGACATCATAAGGATAATTGTCTGCAACCTCCTAAGGAGAAGTAGATCGTGAAAGCATACACTATCAATGTTGTTCCTTCTTTATCGAATGCCCTAACTGCGGCGCAGAAGGGAAAGGGTGTCGTTATTCAAGGTATGCTTTCTGTTTACGATGTTCCAGTTCGTGTGTTGTTTGATATCGGGGCTTCCCATTTCTTCATATCTAGTGACCTGGTAGATAGGTTGGGATTGGAACCCGAGATAATCGATAGACCTTTAGTTGTGACGAACCCGATTGGTGGTTCGACTAGCCTTAGTATGATTTGTTGTAATGTGGTCTTATCGAGTCATGGATATATGTTTGCTTGTGATTGCTTTGTTTTGGGCTTTACTGGGTTTGGCATTATTTTGGGAGTCAATTGGCTTCAAGGGTATAGGGTGGTATTGGGTACTACCTAGTGATGGCAATAATAACTAGAACTAGGGGAACAAAGAGACTCGGGTCGGCCGTGACTCGTGAAGGAAGAGCTTTTGGAAGTAGCACGAGCGTTGTGGTTTTCCGTAGTAAATGATTGATTGCTATGGATTTTTTAGGACTTTATGTTGATGTTCACTTTGGTTCAAGAATGATAATAACTACGGAGTAAATTCAATAGGGAAATCTCGAAGCGATAAGATGTGTTCGTTGATCGTGGGGATGCAACGAAGGTTAGGACGATTCATGTTGGACTTGAAGTCATAAAAAATGGTTGTTCGTTAATCTTGGAGATGCAACGAGTAGGGAGACGACTCATGTTGGACTTGAGTTTATGGGTAATGGATACTCGAGACCGGGTCTGAGTTTGTGGATAGTCGCCAGCGATGCCGACTAGAGTTATAGAGAGATTATCGTTGTCATAAGTTCTAGTAGTCTATGAGAGGCAAATGTACATTGGACGTGCAGTAGTCTGGTTGGAACTGGGGTTGCTATTTACCCTTTACATATGGCATGAGCCGTCATGTGATCAACGATAGTTTCGAAGCAGGATTAGCGAGGATAGCCAGAGTTAGTTATGAGTGCTAGAGTGTTTGGTTGTCTTGTTCATAACATCTCATGTAGATTGTCTGGATTCTGAGGAGATGTTGCTTGAGTGCTTGTCTGATATTGGTTTAGGCCTTCGAGGCTTGTTCTTGGGGAATGTCTAGTTCGACTAGGATGGTTTGCATGAGATATAAGTATATGTTGTGATTTCCATTGAATGATGTCTTTGTTTATTCGTGGAGTGATGGGCAGCCGTGACATGGTAAGACTGTTCGATGATGTGGACTGCCACGAGTTGGACTCGGTAGGACTGTGAAATGACTCGAGTGGGACCCGAGAAGGCTGCAAGATAATGGATTGACTTTGGTTGGACTCGAGTTGAAGATGGAGTTGTGGATAGCTCTTATGATGGGGTGCCATGGAATCGTCGATAGTTTGGAGTGTTCTAAGCGGACTCGAAGCAGGGGTACCTGGGAGCCCATTTACGTTGGATCCATTGGATGTGATCTAGTTATTCTTGGAGGATAAGCATATGTTGGACTTGCGGTAGTTCGTTTGGAGCCGGGGATTCCATGGGCCATTGATATTAGTTGGACTAGTCATATGAGTATCAGCGTATTAATGGCTTTAGCAGGCGATAGATTGGACTTGTTTGATGGTTGATATGGTTGTTCCTATTTTTCTTCTCTTGAGTAGACTATCACCAGTATGATTCTGGCGATGGAAATTGAAGAGATGACGCTATACACGGATAACTGTGCTACCGGACTGGTGCGATAGCTGATGCATTGAGTAGGAAACATGCTAATTTAGATGCTATATTTCTTAAATGGAAGCAACTGGATTATATCGCAGGATATGATTTTATACCTAAGTACGGATTGGGTCCCGAGATGTTAGCAAGTTTGACGATTAAACCGACTTTGATTGAGTAGATTGGTTACAGTCAAAGGGACGATCCTAACCTAATAGAAATCACCTGCAAGGAAGAGATGAATATCGATGGTGAGAAAATGAACAAGTATGGAGTTGATAGAGAAGGATGCCTTCGAAAGAATGGGAGACTAGTTGTACCCAATGTTAATGGACTGAGAGATGAAGTGCTTAGAGAATGTCATCACTTGAAATTGACTATACATCCCGGTGGTAACAAAATGTATCGAGGCATGAAGCAAATCTACCACTAGAAAGGGACAAAAAGGGACATTGGGAATTTTATCTCCAAGGGCATGAATTTCCAGTTAGTTAAAGCTGAGCAAAAAAAGCCTTGTGGTTTGTTACAACCGTTGGAAGTTCCCGAATGGAAATGGGAACAAGTCTCAATGGACTTCATCGATGGTTTACCAAGGACTAGATTAGGCCATGACAGTATTTGGGTGATTGTGGATCGATTGACCAAAAGTGCAAGGTTTATACCTGTCAAGTCTATTAGAGCGGTAGCTAAGTTAGCAAAACTGTATATGAAGTGGTGTGATAATGAGAATGACTGTACTTGGGAAACAGAGAAGAACATAAGGAATTCATATCCAGAGCTCTTTACATGGTACAATTTTAATATCGATATAGTACTCCCTTGTTAGTAAACCGCATGCTAGGATAGGCTTGTTGTGTATGTTTGATTGTTGCAAATGATTGATGGGCATGCTGCATCCTTTGTGTGTTTTGGTTAAGGAATTTCGGGGGGAAAATTTCTTAAGGGGGGAGAGTGTAACAACCCGCATTCCACGTATCGGAGGGTCGTAGAATATTTATCTCATTTTCATATGAAGTCGTATGGTCTTGCAACTTTGGGAAACGACTATTTGGGTCATTTCCCATGTTCACGATTTTTGTTGAATTTTAAATGACCATTTTTCCACTGGCGAATCTTGTTTTGCCTATAACTTTTGATTGGTAAGAAATTTTGACCTGAAGCCACTTCTATTAGATTTGTATGATGGTTTACCTACCCATAGAGTGGTCACATTAATCAAACGGCCTTACTGTTTGGGAGATATGGCTGAAATAAGGTTTGGAAGGTGAAAAACCGCTTAGTCGGGCCAAATAGGGTGATTAGCAGCTAGGCCCATAACCCATTTTGGGACTAGGGTTATGGGGAGGCTGATCGGGTTTGGGAAATCAGTTTTATTCAGTTTTATAGCCACCAATTGCATCTCTTGAAACCTAGCAATGGCCTCCACCTTCTAAATTCATCTTTAATCACCTTTTAGTCACATACTAGCCAAATATACATCAATTAAGTCGGAATAGCATCAAATTAGAGATAGATCTGCTGGAATACATTGGGATCCGTGCCTAATCAGTTAGAGTTTTAGATCTGAAATTTATTTGTGGCTAAGGTGAGTGATTTGCATAGTTTTTCACTAATTACGGCTAATTAGGCATGATTATTGATAATTAACTAAATCATGCATTATAAAAATCTGGGAAAATATGTACAAATTCTCAATTATTATTTTGTGCCTCTGTTAGAAATTTGGGTTAATTTCGATTAAGTTTGCTAATCGTATGGTTAAATTATGAGTAAGAGGATTAAGGGGAAAATATGGGTTTTGGGTATGTTTGATCCATATTAACATGTTAAATTATTGTTTATGGTTGATTATACGTGTTGCTATTACTGTATGGTATACTTTGTGATTGCTGAATAAAGTTAGAATGGTCGAAAACACTGTCGTATGGCGTAAATTGCTTATTGGAAAGTTGCAGGAAATTGGAGCAGGTCCCCGATCGTGAGGCATGTCACGACCACGACACGACCCCGGTCGTGTACCCACCTCACGAGCCGACAACCCTCCACGAGCCATGAACCGAATGTCCCCCAAGAGCTGCAAGCATGACCACGAACCTAAAGGAGGAGGACTACCACGAGCCAGTGAAACACCATGAGAGGACCTAGGAGAACCGCAAATCGGAGTGTGAAGCATCACGAACCGATGGCCACGAGTAGGAGTCACGAACCGATGTCGGGGGCAAGTCACGTGCCGATGCAAGTTGCACCACGAACCAGTGCAAGGACCCACGAATAGATCTGGATGGAGGAAGAGCAAGAACCGAACCGCCTAGTTGTCGAGTCAAGGGCCACGAACCGAGACTTGGAGAAGTTGATTTCGAACCGAACTGAGGTGAAGACTGAAACCCAAGATGCAAAGGAAGCCCAGATGAGAAGTTATCACTCAAGATCCAAATGGGGATCAACGAGTCAACTTCTAAAGATAGACTTTGCTGCAGGACATGTGAAAAGGGGTTATCAATATCCATAATTTTGGTTCACCACTAAGAGAAGGATTAGTGGCTATGGATCAGTGATGGGGTCATTGTGACTCCCAAGGGAAAAGTGGTTGTAGCAAAGGAATGGGTGACCAAAGTGGTCGATATTGCATGCTTTATGTAATAAGTGAGAGATGTGAGGATGGTTGCTATGTTTGATGTTTGCTATCACAATGTCATGCACACTCCCATATTACTTTTGCACTTTATGTTAGTGTTACCTTAGAGTACAGTACATCTTATTGTGCTAACTCTTTAGTTGCAGGCCCAGGTTAAGGTATGATTTATTTATACTTGTTATTGTCTTGTTTTGCTGCTATCGCTCATACCAGAATTTTGTCTGACCCAGAGTTTTATGTCTCTTCTTATTACTCCGGGTGCTCCTAAAAGAGCAGACTAGAGACATGTTAGGCGGTATGCATGAGTAGCTGTCCGGGGACGAGCAAGAGGCTTTCACGTACTATTTACATATATTCTTCCTATTTTGTTGCTGGTCACTACTTGGGAATTAGTCGTGTACCCTTTCTATTTTGCTTTAGAGATAGTATTTTGAAGTTGTAATAATGATTTTGATCATAAGCTATATTTTGGATTCGCTGCTAAGATGGTTTAGTTTTCAACTTACACACTGTCTCGCCTGTTTCATGTCAATTTATGTTATTATTATATTTTATTCCATGCGCTGTAAGATGTAATACAGGTTCTTTAGTGATTAATAGTTTCAAACCCTTTTTCTTTTGATGACCATCCCATGCTAATTGGACATTGGCACAGTGCATTTCAAAGGAGAAATGTCGGCTGGTTCGGGGTAGGCCGTCACAGTACCTATCTACTTCCCAGTAGATTAACCTAATACAGTATATATGTAGTTACCCCCAATATTAGGATACACCCCATGGTACCCCACTCGCACTGTCTCCACCTAACGCCACAGATATATACGCAGTCCCTCATCCTACATCGCAGCGACGTATGGATCCCAATATAACAACACTACGTTCCACATAGCCCTGCCACCACCATGTTATGCAAGCGTATGGACTTCCACCTTTGAACCATTCAATTGAATCACATTCCATCACAGAGTAATGCCCTAGAGTCTACGATACACCACCTGAAGTAGACATGCATGTATCTAGACTTTCTAAAGTACGTATCGTCAATCGTACTCGATGTCTTAACCGCACATATTCTCTACTGTGCACCGAGTTCTGTAACAAGGCTGTACAAGAAACACAGAACTCAATCGGGAGCTTTTCAGATATCTGTATACACAGATGCTATGGTCTGCATTTTCAGTGGCTATGGTCCCACCTGACCCCTCCCTCAACTAGTGAAAGTCAAATAGAATTGAGCTAAGTGACGCCCCCTAACAAGCAATCTACATCCAAATTGGCGTGCTTCGCAACCAATGCCTCGATAGTGAAAGTTCCATAGTCTATTGGTTTAGCTCCAGTCTTTCCATGTGACGACCACCCGTAACCCCTGCACTAGACAAGAGGAATAATGCGCTGAAAAGTGTGCCAGGCAGCTATGGATGATCATCAAAGTAGGTAAACAACATCGGAACCTGTCGTAGAACTCACAACACAAGGAGAAAATATAATAGACCATATACAATAGGTAATAGTAATGAAGCATCATATAGCAAACTTTTGAAACTTTCTCAACATCCTGAAAGGTTATCTAACTGATACCAAAGTTTGTACATAAGGCCTCACTACAATCCTCATAGAACACTCAAACAACGAAAACAGAAATACTAGATAGTAATAAAACTGGTACGCTAGCCTCCTGCTCCCCTCCGCAAAGCAGCATCGTCCTCACTAATCATTGTAACCTGCTACTCAGTCTGCCCATCCACAACCAGGTGAACAGCCCAAGGTAATAAGAGGAGACATAAATCCTTGAGTCAGAAAACAGTCTTAGTGAGCGATAAAACAGCTACAAAACTTCAACAATAAAGTATATGAGAATGGATAGATAAACATACTAATCTACCCACAACACCAAAGAAAAACTCAAACCAATCTTCCCAACATCGGACAGTGATAGCCTTTAAGATAAACAATCTAACCATTCATCCATTGAAAGCAGAACACCCATTCAATTAAGGTAAAGCACTCATAACATCCAGATTATATGTATCTCATGTAAACCATCCCGATCAAATTCAACGTCCCTCTAGCACAAGCCCCAGATGCCTAAACCAATATCAGACAGGCACCCAAGGAACATCTCCTTCGACTTTGGACAACCCACATGGGATGGTATAAACAGAACAACCAATCATCCATGACTGACTCTGGCTATCACCACCAATCCGGCTTTGAAACCATCATTAATCGTATGACGGCCAAACTTGCCATATGTCAAGAGCTAATGGTAACCCCAGTTCTAGCATAAACTCCATATGCCTTTCAATGATATGTATGTATGTCTAACGCTAACAACTAGGCCTTTCAACGATACCCAAGGTACTCGACCTACAACCGGTCTTTTGGGTTCCCCTACCGTACCTTTGCTTTGAGCCTGCTAGAACTTATGACAACAATAGCCTCTCGGCCTTCACATCTCTGGTCATCCAACTTGACGAATTTTCAAAGCTCAATCAACCTTCTCGAGCAGCCATTCTACACCAACTCACAACCTTTGAGTAGTCACCTCATTCGTTGGTCTACACTGATCAACGAGCACCTTTTAACACTTCGAACCTTCCATTTTGCATTCACTTCAAATCTGGGTCGTACCCAAAAATATATATTTTTTTAGAAATTTTGCTCTATGCGACCGACCCTTTACACTGTTCGACTGACCAGAGTGACCGACCCTCCCAACTTGGAGCGACCAACCTGCCACTTTACTACTTCCAGGCTTCACGACTGAGCCGATAGGAGCGACCGACCCCTTTACTCAACTATAGGCTTGCTCAACCGAACCCTTTTTCCTCCAGGCTCGCTCGTCCACTTTCCTTACACCCAGCTAGCTCGACCGACTGACTCCCTGCCTCGCTCAAGCCTTCTTTCTGTCTTGTTTCCTAAGAAATCACACCCGTGAGCGAACGACCCCCCTACGTGCGACCCAAAATCTGCACTTCATAATTTCTACTCCGATTTCCACCAAAACTTCACCAAACGATAGATTCAATGAAATCAACTCATACAATACATCTAATACAATCATAAGCATGTTATGAAACCACTAGCATCATGAAAATGACAGTTATCATCAAATTATGGAAATTTCACCAAAAACTATAATAAATGAACATATGATCTAAATTGTGGATCTAACTTGCATAATCATATGAAATAGCATAGAAATTACCTATCAAAACTTGTTAAATCATATCATAGGGTGGTTAATATGAAAATGGACTTAATATGGGATAGATCTATGAAAAAACCCTTGAATTTGATGAGAAACATGCACAAACACAAATATACTTCATTGCATTCATGTGAGAGATGTAAATCACTCATAAATTTGGCAAAACAAGCTAAAATGGATGAAATAGGAATCTGGACAGCAAGCACCTCGCACCAAACACCTTGATCCGATGAACTCTTGCCTCAATTGATGTAGATCTAGCCTCAAATGGTGTAGATCTATGATTTCCCTCCTTGGATTTTGATTTCTGATGGTGGAAAGGTGTTAGAGGAAAGAGGAGTACAAGACACCAAATGGGAGAATGAGAAACTAAACCATTTCTCATAACCCTATCATGGCAGTCAAGGTATACTCACCGGGTAGTAATGCGCAGACCTAACCTCTGTGTGCACAGCCTAAGCGTTTTCACCACACAGAGGACTACCAAGAGTACACTCCATGTCCCAGAAAGTCGTGTGCTTCCCCTTCGAGTCCTTCAGAGCTAGCAGAATATAGGTAGAACAGGCAGAATAATCAAATGGACGTGCACTCCCCTCGTACCTAATGACACCACGATGGTCTACCCGTTGGGTTATTCAACTTCAACATAAGGATTGGTCCAAGCGTCTCGGGTTAATGTGTTATTGGACCCTATGTCTAATCATTTAATTACACGCTTGCTCTACCTTTTCATATTTCCATTTAACTTGGTTATTTTAAGTCATATTGACTTCTTATTCAAGTTACCAAGTTCCTCTTGCTTATTAATTTCAGTTATATAACTTAACCCATTTAAGTTCATTAATATGCCTTTAACAAGTTATTCTCGTCAACAGATTTCAAACTTCATACTTATAGATTACTTAATTTATAAATAAGTACAACTCACTGCCTTACAAACAGCAGGTTTCAGGTTACCAGAATTATAGATTACTTAATTTATAATTAAGTACAACTTATTATATTACATAATTTTTCTCATTCCTCCTATCGTTATTATGACCTAAGTTATAATTTTCACTTGTCCCAAGGACAAGCTTAACTATTATCTTTCCTTTTTCCCTTTCAAGTTTATTCATAATAGGTTATTATCATTCCTCATTCGTTTCAAACCTTTTACTATTGTAACTTTCCTTCATTTCCATTAATTACAATCAATTTCATTTATTTATATCTTTTTATATGCATATATATATATATATGTATGCAACAGACCTCTCACATTAAGCCGACCACTTGTGGATGCTTGATTTGTCGGGCGGTTCTAGGCAGAATTCTACCACAAGTTGGACTCAACCTCGTGTCTTAGCACCGTTACATGTATGTTTACACACTAGACCCATCACATTAAATTAACAACATGTGAATGCTGGATTTGCCAGGAGGTTTCGGACAGACTTCTACCACAAGTTGAATTTAACCTCGTGTCTAAGTGCGGTTATAATTTTCTATTTACTGTAAATTTAGGCATATCCATTCTTCCCAATCCTACTGTAATCTATTTTTACATGTCACACTTAATATCATATTAAGTCCATTTTAACTGATTATCATGTCGCAAGTTCTTCCTAACATGTAGTTAACTCCCTTTTAAAAGAATAACATGTAATCATCCAATCATATAATTATTCCAATCTTACAAATTAACATGTAATTATCCCAATTCTTACAGTTAAGGGTTCAAGTACATAATATGCCATATATTAACATGTAATTATCCCAATTTCACAATAAGCTAACTTATAGTATCCAATTAATAAGTTACTAGAACATGTTTGTATAGAACAATAATTGTTTCATGTATTTTAAAAGGTTTATACATTTCAGCAGATTTACGTCATAGCAGATTAATCATTTCAGCAGATTTACTAAACATTTTAATGGGCCATGCCAAATGATAAATATATCATTATCAAAAAGGAATAACTTAAATCCACTCACCTAATAGCTTTCCAATGAATGAACCTGGTCCAGACCTAGCATTCCATGTGTAACACCCCTCAATTTTAACTCAAGACAATAAAATAAGGATAACTTAATTAAATATTCAGAATCAAGTAAAACGGACTATGCCACTGCATCCCTCTAGAAATTCTGGTCAAGATAGACATGTGGTTTGCGTAAATCGGACAACATTTGAAGAAGTAATGAGTGTTAGAAGTTTGTATACATATAAGGAGCTTATATGTATATATATATTAAATAAATATATCCAGAAAATTCGAAAATCAGTTCAAAAATCAAAATTCATGAGTGGGAAAATCTGGAGGGTAATTAGATCATTAGGGGTCGACCTAGGGGTCGACCCACCTGCGGATTTGGAAAGTTCTTTTCTAACGTGGATGATTCCGATGTTTTTAAATTTAATCTGAGGGTTCGGGTTCCTTCGCTACCTTATAAATAAGATCTTAGGCATAACCCTAAATCTCATAATTTGGTGGCTACGCTGGGGCTCTGTCATTGCTCTCTCTCTCTTCTTAAATCTATTTTGAAAATTAAAATATTAACCTAGGAAAATTATGAATCCAGATCTGGAAGTGAGAATTAACAGTAATAAAAAGATTATCCAGAATCGTGAAAAGCAAGGTAACGTTCCAGATCCAATCTATTCAATTTGTCCTCCTCTTTTTTTCCCTTTCTCTTTTAGTAAAAATAGTAAATTCATGATTATTAGGTTTAGAATTCGATTAGGGGAAAATCATGGAAGATTAGATCTGGACCAGATCCAGGATTTGAAAAGCTTACGAGGTGGGTGGATTTAAGCCATATCATTTTATATAATGGTAGATAATCGCTTAGCATTCCGCTTTTTATTAATTGTGAAATTGCCAGATTAATTATAAATTGCTGTTGTAACGAGTTGAAATGTTAATGTGAATTTGTCACTAAATTCCTATGTTGAACTGGCTAAAGTATTGAATGTTTACATGTTGGAGAAAATAAACTTGTTACGATATAATAGCCGACTCAGTGATTGTAACTACGTGATTTACTTATGGCATATTGTTGAGTAATTGACATGTAAATTGTTAGATCTAAACAATTACCCGATTAAATGTTTACATGTCAAAAATTAGAATTAAATACATATTAAAAAGGACATGCGCCAAATATAGGCATAACTTAACGACATGTAAATTGGATTACAACAGACATATAAAGAGGGTAATATGCCAAAAATTTGCACGGAAAAAGGATAACTATTAAAATATGAACATGCCTAAATGTACAGTAATTTGAAACTGTAATGCCTTAGACATGAGGTTAGATTGCACTTGTGATAGAAGTCTGCCCGGACCCGCCCGGCATATCCAGCATTCACAAGTGGTAAATCTAATGTGAGAGGTCTAAGTGCATAACTAAAAAAGGTGCTAAGGCACGAGATTAAGTAGACTTGTGGTAGAAGTCTGCCCGGACCCGGCTGACAAATCCAACGTCCACAAGTGTAGGCTTAATGTGAGAGGTCTAGGCATATGTATGCACATATATATAAATATATGTATATAACCAGATATGAATAAATGGCAATAATAGTAATTAAATTTCTAACTCAGAAAATAAGAAAGGAAGGGATGTAATGAACTGAGTTAGTGTGACACGAAGGAAAAGTGATGTGTTTCCCTAAATGACCTATTTCTAAGAATGTTGTTGCAAGTAAGCCATAGTAAATAAAGAAAAGTAAAGAAATTACTTGCTACCACGGATTTAGATGGGATACATTACGAAAATAAATCATTGATTCCTTCTATCAAACGGATAAGGTGCATGAAGTGTTTTCCTTAATATAATAAGGAATATACATTACGGTGAATGAAGAATAATGGTTTACATCAGTAAATGGTTTAAAAGGGGAATGATAATAACCTATTATAAATAAATAACATTAATGAAAATGTTGTATAATTGGTAGACTTGTCCTAGGGACATGTGAATATTTTAACTTAGGTTATAATAAACTAGTAAGGGAATGGGATAACTGGTGAATTGAGTTAAGGGACGCTTAATGGTAAATTAAGTTATCAGAAAAGGGGAAAATCTTAAACCTGTTAAGAAAAGGGGGAAATATATTGTACTTAATTATAAATTAAGTAATCCGTAAACTTGGAGGTCTGAAACCCGCTGATAAGAATAACATGTTTAGACTTGTCCTAGGGGCAAAAGGAAATTATAACATGGGTTATAATAAATGGGTAGAGAAACTTATTAATGGGCCTTACTTAATAGAACGAAGTTAATAAGTAAACAATGATAACTGTATTGATGATGTAAAGTGGAATTATGATTAAATGAGAAAGGATGAGGAAAACCTATGAAATGAAATAAGTTATATTTAATCATAAATGTTAAGTGACATGTTAATTGGAAAACATGTGAATTAAGACATACTTAATTACATATTAAGTAAAACATGTTAGTGTAATGATGAAATCAAACACGAATATAAAAGAGACTGTGGATTACAGACCTTAGGCCATAATCTAGAGAATAACATGTTGTGGGCTTATTAATAAACTTAAATGGTTTAAGTTATATGATTGAAATTAATAAGCAAGTGGAACTTGGTAATTTGAATAAGAATTCAATATGAAAGGGAATAACCAAGTTAAAGGGAAACCTGGTGAGTTAAGGCAAGTGCGTAAAAGAATGTTTAGATGTAAGTTCTAACAACATATTAAAGTGAGGTGCTTGGATCAGTCCATACGTTTGAGGGTGAATAACCCAAAGGGGTTGATCATCGAGGTGTTATAAGGAAGAAGGGGAGCGCACATTCGTCTGATTGTTTTGATGGCTCCGAAGGTCTTGAAGGGGAAGCACGCGGCTTCCTGAGGTACGTAAGGTGCTCCTAGTAGTCCTCTGTGCGGTGGAAGATGTCTTAGGCTCTGCTCGCAGAGGTTGGGTCTACGCGTAACTACTAGGTAGGCGGGCCTTGACTACAGAAGTAGTTATGTAGTCAGAATGCTATGACTCGTTGACACCAGGGTAATTCGGCGGTTGCCTCAATGGGGAGGCGGAGGGTCACGACCAACAAGGATAGTAGATCGTCAGATACCCGTCATCGACAGCCAGTGGGATGCGAAAAGACTAGAGCTAAACCCAAGATACCATTCACCTTTCACTATCGAGGTAAGGGGTTGAGGGGAGACGCCAAATGGATGTTTAGATTGTTTGTTATTAGGAGCATGTCTCTTATCTCTTGTAGTCTTACTAGTTGAGGGAGGGGCCGGGGTGGGGCCATAACCACCATGAAAACAGACCCTAGGTATATATGTATGTAGAGGCTCTTTAAAGACGGGCCTATACGGATAAGGAAAAGCTCCCGACCAAGTTCCACGTTTCTTGTGTCGCCCTGCCATGGAACTCGTGCACATTAGAGGACGTGGAATTGAGGCATCGAGCTTCAATTGAAGATACGTATGGTGGAAAGTTTAGATACACGCATGTTGGCTCTGGGCGGTGTATCGTAGATTTGAGGGCATTACTCCAGTATGAATTCTGGTTTTGAACAAAGGTAGCAGTCCGTGCATTTGCGTAGCATAGTAATGACAGATATATGCGGAACATAGCATTGTTATATAGAGATCTGTACGTCACTATGGCGTAGGATGAGGGACTACGCATATCTTGATAGTGTTACAGTGGAGACCGTGCGAGTGAGGTACTATGGGGTGTGCATTAATATTGGGGTAGCTACATGTATACTATATTAGGTTAATCCGCTGGGAAGTAAATGGGTACGACATGTGTGTAAGCCTTGAGTGTTGATAACCCAATTAACCTAATAAATAAGATAACATGATTAAATGGTATATGTAGGATTATCCAAAGTGTATAGTCTAAATCTAGTCACTAGAACTTGTGTTCTGACCCCCTTCTCATTACATACACGCAGGTTAGATTTGTGGCAGAGGCATGATAGCTTTTGATACTGGTTAGACAGTATTAATAATACGGTAAGGCTATGTTTTGGGTTAGTGGGTTTGAAAACCTCATAAATTGGAGAAAGTTGAAAAGAGAAAAATGGATTAGGAATATATATATAGTTAAGAGAATTGACCATGGGGAATTTCTAGTAAAGCCTAGAAAATTGGAAACCCACTTTGAGTCTAACCCCATTGTTAACTTTTAAGAACTTGAGATTATAAAAGTTTTGGGAAAAAGGTTTATGGTGTATTCAAGTTTTAATCATAAAAGTTATAGTTTTAAATATGTAAAGTATACATATTGGGGTATATTTTGCAAACAGTGATTTCTTGCGAAAATTTTAACTAAAGTAAAATTATCTCAGTAAAAGGTGCATATTATAGAGCATGTATAGCTCACTAGTTTTCTTGTTACATTTCATACAAGAATTTCTAATAAAGAAAGATTTGAAATCTCTATTCTTATGACAACCCTTTTTGATAAATTATTTTAAGATAATTTTTGGGTGGACAAAACAGGTTGTAGATAATAAGAATAGAGTGGAAGTTGGCACCTTGTAGTAAGAGACAGAACTGAGCTTATAGGTAAAAACAAGTCATAAACTCGATTGAGAAATAGTTGTCCGTATCTACTCCATTTTTGTGATTTGAAAAAAAAAATGATGATTTACATTTTCTTTTAGGATGACATGTTTTTATAGTTTGGCAAAAGAATGTTTTCATGAGGAAAATAAAGTTTTGAAACTTTTATTTTTTGGAAGGAAATTTAAATGAAAAAGAGCCAAACCATGTTTTAAAAAGTATGGATCAGGTAAGGGTTAGTGCCTAGGAAAGACGGGAAAAGTTTTGAGGCTATAAAGTAAATAGCAAGAGTTATCTTGGAATAATAGCGAGTTCCCGTAAATGCGTAAGCATTGAATAGCCTAGGGTGTTGCTTGAAATAATTTTTGGTACATAGCTAGGACAAGTGGCGACTACTTGGTAGAAAAGGGGTAAGTAAGTGTTCAGATCCAGTTGCTAATTTTCATGTTAGGGGTAAAACCCATTATCACATTTCTGTTGGGATCGTTCCGTTATTTTATTGGGTAGTTAGGGTAACACCTAAACCTGTCGTGGATCCCATAATTTGGACTTTTCCGTCTGAGGGGGATATAGTCCCGAGATTGTTGGCCCTTAGTAGTAGCTGTGTAGGGTGTCTGTTCTCCTATTTTAGTTGGAAGACTAGAAGCTTATTTAAATTTAAACTAAGATTAGATAATTTAATAAGCTAATAAAAGAGAAAAGGTACAACTGAAAAGGAAACAAAAAACTCAATAAAGCAACAAGAATGGAAAATTATGAGAAAAGATGGATAAAGATAAAACTTTCCAAGATAAGATGAAAAATAAAATCAGTAACAAAAAGAAATTTTCTTATGTGGGCTGTGCTTGGATAGGAAAATAAGGAATCTTTATAAATAGTTACATAAAAATCCAAGTACGGTTAGAAAAAGGTTGAAAAGGAAAAACGGAATATGTGGAGTTTTCCGTTTACCACCTTTTTGTAACATAAAAGATCGAATTAAGGAAATTAGACTTTTGTGAAATTTGAAAAATAAATTTGGTTGGTAGGATTATGGATGCAACAATTTGATGAACTATGCTCTTACTCAGTAAGAGTGTGAGAAAACTTGGATGAAAAAGTATTTTGATTTTCAAAATAGGGCATTCATGTAAAACTGCAGTATATTTAGGATGTGAGCATCATATTTTAAAAGGATTTTTGAAAATTTTGCATACACATAGAAGGTACCGATTAGGCATACATGCATTATTATGTTGTACTTCACTTTGCACAAGTGCACAATGTTTGCAAAAATTGGATGCACACATGTTGGATGTATTATGCGAGGATCAGTTGATTTTACCCTTATCAAATTTCAGGGACGAAATTTCCTAAGGGTAGGAGATTGCAACACCCCACATTTTTAACTCAAGATAATAAAAGAAGGATAACTTAATTAAATATTCAAAATTAAGTAAAACATACTACACCATTGCGTCCGTCTCGAAATTTTGGTCAAGATAGACACCTGGTTTGCGTAAATCAGAAACTATATGAAGAAGTTATGAGCGTTAGAATTTTGTATACATATAAGGAGCTTATATGTGTGTATATATAAATATATTAAATAAATATATCCAGAAAATTTGGAAATCAGTTCAAAAATCAAAAATCATGAGCGGGTAAATCTAGAGGGAAATTAGACCGTTGGGGTCGACCTAGGGTTAACCCACCCGCGAATCTGGAAAGTTCTTCTCTGACGTGGAAGATTCTGATGTTTTTAAATTAAATCTGAGGGTCCTGGTTCCTCCGCTACACCTATAAATAAGACCTTAGACCGAACCCTAAATCTCATAATTCGGCGGCTACATTGGAGCTCTACCATTACACTCTCTCTCTCTCTCTTCTCAAATCTATTCTAAAAATTAAAATATTAGCCAAGGAAAATTATGAATCCAGATTAGGAAGAGAGAATTGACAGTAATAAAAAGATTATCTAGAATCGTGAAAAGTAAGGTAACATTCCAGATCTAATCTATTCAATTTTTCCTCCTCTTTCTTTTCCCTTTCTCTTTTAGTACAAATAGTAAATCCATGATTATTAGGTTCTAAATTCAATTAGGGGAAAATCATGGAAGATTAGTGTGACACCCCACGTCCGTTAATGTCACTCACTAAGGGAATGCATTAAGTTTCGTGAAGAGTGATAGGTAAATAAGAACATAATAGCACAAGATAGACATGTAAAATAGCAGCGGGATTAAAAACTTTTAAAAAAACTTTATTTAAATCAAAACACCATGGTACCAAATATTGAGTTTACATCATAAGTAACTAATTACATTAATAATCTGTCCTGCCAAAAATATCAGAGTGCTAAAGCATAAAACCATATTTCCCTGTGAAGCCATAAGAGAGTTGACCAGAAGTCAAATCGATACATCTATATCCAAAATCCAAGCTAAGCTGAAAGAATCCAAATCAACTCTAAGCACTTCCACCCTGAGAACCTGGGGGAAGGGGAAACGGAAGAGCGAGAAGAGGAAAAAAGGGTCAGACATAAAGTCTGGCGAGTCCAGTTGCTTTTAAATATAAATAAATAAAAGTATCATAACAGGTATAAATCTGGAAGAACAAGATAATAGTAACAATAACAAGTGTGAACTGAGCAAGATAAGATGAACATGGTATGTTGCACTTCTTAAATACATTTCACTACATCGTGCAGATACTATAATATCAGAAGTAGAATGATCAATACTAATACCGTTCCATTACATTTTCTTGATTATTAGGTTACTTGGGTTAATAGCACTAAGACTTATATGTGCATCGTACCCATTTACTTTCCCATAGATTCACCTAATACAATATATGTAGTTGTCTCTCAATATTGAGATACACCCCATGGTACCCCACTCGCATGGTCTCCACCGTAAAGTATGTAGTCCCTCATCTCACGCCAGAGGGACGTATTGATCTCTATATACCGATGTTATGCTCCGCATATATCTGTCATTACTATGCTACGCAAGCATACGGACTGCCACCATCGATTGAATCAGATTCCATACCTGAATAATGCCTTCTATTCTACGATACACCATCTAAAGCAGATATGCATGTATCTAGACTATCCCATGTATGTACTGTAATTGTAGCTCGATGCCTCAATCGCACGTCCTCTTATGTGCACTGAGTTCCATGGCAGGGCTAAACAAGAAACACGGAACTCGGTCGGGAGCTTTTCCATATATGTAAAGGTCGCCTTTATGTGCCTCCAAATACATATACTCCTTGGGTCTTTTTTCGATGGTGGCTATGGCCCCACATCGGCCCCTCCCTCAACTAGTAAAGACTATTAAAGCTAAGCGACAACCCCTAATACATCCAATCCAAACATCCATGTGGTGTCTACCCTCAACCCCATATTTCGATAGTGATAGGTGAAATGATATCTTGGGTTTAGCTTTAGTCTTTTCGCATCCTACTGGTTGTCGATGATGGATATTCGACGGTCTTCTATCCTTGTTGGTCGTGATCTTCTCTATCTCCTCGTGAGGCAACCGTCGAATCACCCTGGTGTCACCTCGTCATAGCATTCTGACTTCATAGATACATCTGCTGTCAAGGCCCAACTACCTAGTAGTTACGTGCAGACCCAACCTCTGCGATTACAGCTTAATACATCTGTCACCGCACATAGGACTACTAGGAGCACCTTACGTACTTCAGGAAGCCGCGTGCTTCCCCTTCCAGACCTTTGGAGCCGTCATAACAATCAGATGAATGTGCGTTCCCCTCGTGTCTTATAACATCTCGATGATCTACCCCATTGGGTTATTCACCCTCAAACGTACGGACTGGTCCAAAGCACCTTTCTTTAATATGTTGTTAGATCCTATGTCTAAACATTCTTTTACGTGTTTGTCTTACCTCACCCGGTTCTCATTTAACTTGGTTATTCCCATTCATATTGAATTCTTATTCCAATTTACCAAGTTTTTCTTGCTTATTAATTTCAATCATACAATTTAATCCATTTAAGTTTATTAATAAGCCCACAACATGTTATTCTCTAGATTGTGGCCCAAGGTCTGTAATCCACAATCTATTTTATATTCTTGCTCGGTTACATCATTACAATAACATGTACTCCTTAATACATTATTAAGTATATCTCAATTCACATGTTTCCTAACTAACATGTCACTTACCATTTATGATTAAATATAACTTACTTATTTTACAAGTTTTCCTCATTCTTTCTCATTTAATCAAAAATTCAATTTACACTGTCACCACAACTTATCGTTGTTTACTTAGCAGATTATTACGCATATCTAATTCTATCATTTCTATAAGTTATGCTTACCCTATGAGGTGTCTTTAATTACATAACTTTATTATATTTTCCGCCGGTTACGTATACCACTAGGGGTCATTAATTACATAACCTTATTGTGTTTTCCACCGGTTACATATACCACTAGGTGTCTTTAATTACATAACCTTATTGGGTTAAGTTCGTGGGCCTATATGTAAATATTACCCACACCCTCTATTTTACTTAACCCACCCACTACCCATCCAACTTTACATAACCCTAACTTAAGTTCATAATCATACAATCCTTACGGATTAAATTAGGTTAAGTAGTCCAATTCATTACCATGTCCAATTATGGTTATAATTGGCTAGGCCTCCCACATTAGGCCTACAACATGTGGATGATGGATATGTCGGTCAGGTCCAGGCAGTCTTATTCCACAGTTGGGTCTAACCTCGTGTCTTAGCCCGATTCGTATTTTCACACTTAGACCTCTCACATTAGGTTCAACATTAGTGGTTGCTGGATATGCCGGTCGGGTCCGGGCAGAGTTCCATCACTAATGCAACCTAACCTCGTGTCATAAGTGCAATTACAGTTCCTAATTGTAATTACTAGACATTCCATTTTTTTCCAAATTTACCTATATCATTATAGGTGATTATTTATCTTTTTCCACATATTTATTTATATGCCCAATTCACTATTCAAATCATAGACTTTACAACCCTTTAATTCACCTTTTAATTATGCACCATATGCTCTTTTTCCCAAGTTATAAGTCAATGCATATATATATATATATATGTTATGCACAAACCTAAATCTACATATTTTTCAATTTATGTTCCTAGTCCATATTCACCCATTTCAATACAAGTTATACCTGAATCCATATTCGCGTATTTTCCAATGTATGCCTAAAATTCATATTCACATATGTCCCAATTTATGTCCCAAATCAGTACTTACACATGTACCAATTTTTGCTCAAATTATATTTTCCAACGTATGCCTAAATTCATATTATCCAGCAAGACATATGCCCCCAAACCCATATTCGTATATTTCCAAATTTACGCCCAAATTTAGATGCATATTTTCCAATATCAATTATGCCCCAAATTATGTCTTTCCCTATTATTCGCAATTTTGCACGTTCGCATTTTTTAGTATTAGGCCTAGGCTCGAAGGTAGCCTGGCTATATAAAAATAAAAAGGGAAAAGAGGGAGAGAAAAGAATAGAGAACAGGCAAAATAACGAATTAATAAAAAACTGATAGAAATAGGCATAAACTGAATCAAGATTTAACATGGCAGCGGTATGAACATATAAAAGCAGATCTAATAGTTATGTCATAATAGAACTGATTAGGCACCTACTCAAGATCCAATTTTTTACATACATGTCAAGATTACTATATAAATATTCAGATCTAAAAATAACACGAACTCACAGTGAATAGATCTAAGGAAATGGATCCGAATTACCAGGAAGAACATGTTGAATAAGTTGTTGTAGTCATCGCTGAATTTGTTGTAGCAATCTTCGAATATGTATAATCTTCTTTGAATTGATTTAGAAGAAGAAAGGGCATTTTAATTTTCGATGCAGCAGATTTTCGCCGTCCGCATTATTTTTAGATGAATAAAACCTAGGTCTATGGTCCTTTATATTGCCTAGGGTTCAATGAATCTCGCTTAGAAAGGTGTCTAGATACAAAACGAAATATTTCGTCCAGATCTGTCACGGGTGGGTCGACCTATTGGTCGACCCCCCTTTGAGAGGGTAGACCCACTGGGCGGGAAATCTGCCGCCTTTCCAAGTTTCAAATTTCGAACCAAATTTCGAATTTCTGGACCCATTTTTGAATTTCTGAAATTATTATATATATATATATATTCTTCCTGCGCGTAAACAAACTTCAAACTTTAATAACTTCATCGTACGGTGTCCGATTTATGCAAACGAGTTGTCTATTTTGACCAGAATTTCAAGACGGATGCAATGGCGCAGTCTATTTTACTTAAGTCTGAATATTAAATTAATTTTCCATAATTCATTGTTGACAGTGTATTTCACGTTGATTATTCTTTAATTGATCATCTTTAGCGTCGTTAAAATTTTGGGTTGCTACATTCTACCCTATTCAAAGGATTTCAACCCCGAAATCTCTAATTTAAGAAGAACGTATATCCTAACATCCAACAATCATTCATTCATTTAGCAATCACAAGCATCCATTGTCCTTAAGGTATTTCTAATGATTTTATGAACATACGTAATAGTGTGTGTATATGTCCGTAAACTAATGCGAAAGATCAGGCGGTTTACTGATTCAGTTGACCTCCTTAATGCAATGTATGTTTGTGCCATGCAACCAAAATGTATGCAAATCATCCTAATCCGTGTAGGTTCTATATGTGTGCACAATCATCCATCTAAATGCAACATTAATGTAATGATAATCCATAAAAATTTAAAATGTACACACATCAATATGAAAAATGTAAGTGATTGAGTCGATCTAGTGTCTATTGTGTGTGTATATGCATCCACGTGTAATCACTAGCAACCACTTGCATCCATCAAACATAACATGTCTCAAACACATGTTTACATTCATTAGTTTTCTACCTAAAGACTCGATCGATAGGAGATATTCAAATGAAAGATACAAGTATTAATTCAAAGCTTGGAAAAAGAAGTTAAGGACATATTCTCGATAAGGAAAGGATATGAAACGTGAATCTTGCCTTCAGCCTCCCAAGTAACGTTCTCACGGCCCTTTCCCTATTGCACTCTTACTAGCTTCACTTATTTGTTGCATAATTTCTTAACCTCCAATCCAAGTATGCAAGTCAGAACTCGTCCTATCATTACTTCCTTATCTACTTTCATTTCCTCTCGCAAGTTTGGCTCCACTACCTCGAACTTTATACATTTTATCGCCGCTTGGATGAATAGTCATCTTAGAATGATGGGCTTCCTCCAGTACTGTCTTTAATAGGTTTCCCATCCCGATATGATTCACCCATCAAAACTTTTCCCAAGTAGCTCCCCTACTTACTTATCAAGTTCCCTCTTTTCTTTAAGGAGTCACATTTCGCAAATCATTGATAGAAATATCAAGAGGTTCTAGGAGACTAAGCATGACAGACCCTTTTGGGGTCATAAGAAATCTCGAGAGTCTTTCTATGGTTAGTCAGAAGTCTAACGACCCCCTTGTCACATTCTAGAATGGCTCCATATATGGTTAACCCATCCATCCAAGTCAATCTGTATCTTATGAAATCAAGAACATATGCGTCGCTATCAAACTCGATACCTAACACAGAGTTTCTCAAACCCCGACAAATCATCGATAAATGAGACGTACCTCCACTGGGGTTTGAGGAAATAATGGGATCCAAAACCATACTAGAATCTAGGTATAGAGACTCAACTAAAGGATCAGATATAAAAGAATGTGAAGCGCCAGGAAAAGAATCCTAATAGGATGATCATAAATAGAAATCAATCCTTTGATGGAAACTTTCCTACCCTTATCCTATCCACCAGCTATGAGAACTTTAGCTTGCCCCCTATAAGTTCCTGCCTTCTGGCCTTGTCCTTGTCTCTTTAGGCACTCCTTAATAAGGTGTCCCGCCTTACCAAAGTGGTAACAACACCTTTCTTCTTTCTACAATCCTTTTTCAGATGACCCACTTTTCCAAAATTATGGTATTTCCTCTTTTCTTCTTTGGGCTATGCTCCTTAGCCCCAACTCCCTTATTCTCCTTTTTACCATCCTTGTACAACACGCCAACAAGTCTCTTGAAAGCGGCCTCCATCGCATGGAAATCCTTTCGAGGCTTGAGTGAAAATAAGACGCAGGTGAAACCACTGCAGCTAAAGATGGAGGTTGGACACTTCTTTGCCCTTCGACATGTACCGTAGTTTTAACATGCCTACGGAACCATGCCGAAATAGGGATACCCTTTCGGGAAGAAATGACTCCCCGAACAAAAAGGAATAGAAATCAAGGCGAAGAATCGAGAAAATATTTATGGCTTTGGGAAATATGCTTTTCAAGAATAGACTTTTTATATTAAAATACTTTGTTTTTGAGACCTTTTTGAAAACTATTTTCAAAACTCTTTATCCGATCTTATAACCATATGCTATGATACTAAATGTGATACCCCACATCCGTTAATGTCACTCACTAAGGGAATGCATTAAGTTCCGTGAAGCATTATAGGTAAATAAGAACATAATAGCACAATATAGACATGTAAAATAGCAGAGGGATTAAAAACTTTATTTAAATCAAAACATCATGGTCCCAAATACTGAGTTTACATCATAAGTAACTAATTACATTAATAATATGTCTTGCCAAAAATATCAGAGTGCTAAAGCATAAAACCATATTTCCCTGTGAAGCCATAAGAGAGTTGACTAGAAGTCAAAGGATACATCTATATCCAAAATCCATGCTAAGTTTAAAGAATCCAAATCAACTCTAAGAACTTGCACCGTGAGAACCTGGGGGGGGGGGGGGGAGGGGGACAGAAGGGAAAGAAAAGGAAACAAAAACGGTGAGACATAAAGTCTGGCGAGTTCAGTTACTTTTAAATATAAATAAATAAAAGTATCATGGCAGGTATATAAATCTGGAAGAACAAGATAATAGTAACAATAACAAGTGTGAAGTGAGCAAGATAAGACGAGCAAGATATATTGCGCTTCTTAAATACATTTCTCTGCATCGTGCAGATACTAATATATCATAAGAAGAATGATCCCTACTAATACCGTTCCATTACATTTTCTTGATTATTAGCTTACTTGTGTTAATAACACTCTAGACTTATATGTGCATCATACCCATTTACTTTCCCATGAATTCATCTAATACAATATATGAAGCTATCTCTCAATATTGAGATACACCGCATGGTACCCCACTCGCATGGTCTCCACCGTAAAGAATGCAGTCCCTCATCCTACACCAGAGTGACGTACAGATCTCTATATACCGATGTTACGTTCCACATATATCTTTCATTATTATGCTACGCAAGCGTACAGACTGCCACCATCGATCAAATTAGATTCCATATACGAATAATGCTCTCTAGTCTATGATACACCATCCAATGTAGATATGCATGTATCAAGGCTGTCTCACGTATGTACTGTTAGTGTAGCTCGATGCCTCAATCGCACGTCATCTAATGTGGACCGAGTTCCGTGCCAGGGCTAAAAAAGAAACACCGAACTCGGTCGAGAGCTTTTCCATATCTGTATAGGCGGCCTTTAAGTGCCTCCAAATACAGATATTCCTCGGGTCAGTTTTCCATGGTGGCTATGGCCCTACCTCGGCCCCTCCCTCAACTAGTAAAGACTACAAGAGCTAAGTGACTGCCCCAAATACAACCAATCTAAACATCCATGTGGCGTCTACCCTCAACCCCGTACCTCGATAGTGAAAGGTGAAATGATATCTTGGGTTTAGCGCTAGTCTTTTCGCATCATGTTGGCTATCGATGACCGTTATCCGATGATCTACTATCCTTGTTGGTCGTGACCCTCTCTATCTCCTCGTGAGGCAACCGTCGAATCACCCTGGTGTCACCTCGTCATAGCATTCTGACTGCATAGCTACATCTGCTGTCAAGGCCCACCCACCTAGTAGTTACGCACAGACCCAACCTCTGCGAGTGCAGCCTAAGACATCTGTCACCGCACAGAGGATTACTAGGAGCACCTTACGTACTTCAGGAAGCCGCGTGCTTCCCCAATTAGTCCTTTGGAGCCGTCATAACAATCAGATGAATGTGCGCTCCCCTCGTGTCTTATAACACCTCGTTGATCTACCCCGTTGGGTTATTCACCCTCAAACGTACGGACTGGTCCAAGCGCCTTTCTTTAATATGTTGTTAGACCCTATGTCTAAACATTCTTTTACATGCTTGCCTTACCTCACCCGGTTCCCATTTACTTGGTTATCCCCATTCATATTGAATTCTTATTCCAATTTACCAAATTTCTCTTGCTTATTAATTTCAATCATATAATTTAATCCATTTAAGTTTATTAATAGTGAAAATTAGTGTCACATCCCTATTAAGTTTCAAAATTAGGCTCACATCCGGTCATAAACTTATTATAAATTTAGTCCCTGTTTTCATTTTTACGTGTTATTCATAATATTCGCATACATGTATGCAAATATTCTGAATGAATATTTGCATATATGTATGCAAATATTTTGAATTTTTGCATACATGTATGCAAATATTCTGAACAAATAGTTGCATACATGTATGCAAAAATTCAAAATAGTTGCATATATGTATGCAACTATTCTGAACGAATATTTGCATACATGTATGCAAATATTTTGAATTTATGCATACATGTATGCAACTATTCTGATGAATATTTGCATACATGTATGCAAATATTCTAAATTTTTGCATACATGTATGCAACTATTCTGAATATTTGCATACATGTATGCAAAAATTCAAAATAGTTGCATACATGTATGCAAAAATTTAGAATATTTGCATACATGTATGCAAATATTCATCAGAATAGTTGCATACATGTATGCATAAATTCAAAATATTTGCATACATGTATGCAAATATTCGTTCAGAATAGTTGCACACATGTATGCAACTATTCAAAATATTTGCATACATGTATGCAACTATTCTGAACGAATATTTGCATACATGTATGCAAATATTTTGAATTTTTGCATACATGTATGCAACTATTCTGAACGAATATTTGCATACATGTATGCAAATATTCTGAATTGTTGCATACATGTATGCAAATAAAGTTGAACTAACTTTAATGAATTGTTGCATAAATGTATGCAATTTTTCTAAATAGAAAAATAGGGACCTAATTTACAATAAGTTTATGACCGGACCTGAGCCTAATTTTGAAACTTAATAGGGACCTATGCCAAACGGACCCTTATTAATAAGCCCACAACATGTTATTCTCTAGATTGTGGCCCAAGGTCTGTAATCCACAATCTATTTTATATTCTTGCTCAGTTACATCATTACAATAACATGTTCTCCATAATACGTTATTAAGTATATCTCAATTCACATGTTTCCTAATTAACATGTCACTTAAAATTTATGATTAAATATAACTTACTTATTTTACAAGTTTTCCTCATTCTTTCTCATTTAATCAAAAATTCAATTTACACAGTCACTACAACTTATCGTTGTTTACTTAGCAGATTATTACGCATATCTAATTCTATCATTTCTACAAGTTATGCTTATCCTACAAGGTGTCTTTAATTACATAACTTTATTATATTTTCCACCGGTTACGTATACCATTAGGTGTCTTCAATTACATAACCTTATTATATTTACCACCGGTAACGTATACCACTAGGTGTCTTTAATTATATATCCTTATTGGGTTAAGTTCGTGGGCCTATATGTAAATGTTACCCACCCCCTCTATTTTACTTAACCCACCCACTACCCATCCAATTTTACTTAACCCTAACTTAAGTTCATAATCATACAATCCTTGTGGGTTAAATTAGGTTAAGTAGTCCAATTGATGACCATGTCCAATTATGGTTATAATGGGCTAGACCTCCCATATTGGGCCTACAACGTGTGGATGTTGGATATGCCGGTCGGGTCTGGGCAGTCTTATTCCACCGTTGGGTCTAATCTCGTGTCATAGCCCGATTCGTATTTGCATACTTATACCTCTCACATTAGGTTCAACATTAGTGGCTGCTGGTTATGTCGGTCGGGTCCGGGCAGACTTCCACCACTAATGCAACCTAACCTAGTGTCATAAGTGCAATTAGAGTTCCTAATTGTAATTACTAGACATTCAATTTTTATCCAATTCTACCTATGCCATTATAGGTGATTATTTCTCTTTTTCCACATATTTAATTATATGCCCAATTCACTATTCAAATCACATACTTTTACACCCCATTTTAATACACGTTTTAATTATGCACCATATGCTCTTTTTCCCAAGTTATAAGTCAAGGCATATACATACACACACACATACATATATATATATATATGTATATATGTATATGTATGTATGTATGTAACGCACAAACCCAAATCTACATATTTTTTAATTTATGTCCCTAGTCCATATTCACCCATTTCAATACAAGTTATACCCAAATCCATATTCGCATATTTTCCAATGTATGCCTGAAATTCATATTCACATACGTCCCAATTTATGTTCCAAATAAGTACTTACACATGACCCAAATTATGCTCAAATTATATTTTCCAATGTATGCCTAAATCATATTATCCAACAAGACATATGCCCCCAAACCCATATTCGTATATCTCCAAATTTATGCCCAAATTTAGATCCATATTTTCCAATATCTATTTTTCCCCAAATTATGTCTTTCCCCATTATTCCCAATTTTCACATTCACATTTTTCAGCATTAGGCCTAGGCTCGAAGGTAGCCTGGCTATATAAAAATAAAAAGGGAAAAGAGGGGGAGAAAAGAATAGAGAACAGGCATAATAACAAATCAATAATAAACCAATAGAAATAGGCATAAACTGAATAGGCATATTATGACAAGATTTAACATGGCGGTGGTATGAACATATAAAACCAGATCTATTTGTTATGTCATAATACAACTGATTATGCACCGATTCAAGATCCAATTTTTTACATACATATCAAGATAACTAGTTAAATATTCAGATCTAAAAATAACATGAACTCACAGTGAATAGATCTAAGGAAATGGATCCAAATTAGTGCAAAGAACATGTTGAATAAGTTGTTGTAGCCATCGCTGAATTTGTTGTAGCAATCTTCGAATATGTATAATCTTCTTTGAATTGATTTAGACGAAAAAGGCCATTTTAATTTTCGCTGCAGTAGAGCTTCGCCATCAGCATTATTTTTAGATGAATAAAAACTAGGTCTAGGGTCCGTTATATAGCCTAGGGTTCAATGAATCTTGCTCAGAAAGGTATCCATATACAAAACGAAGTATTTCGCCCAAATCTGTTAGGGGTGGGTCGGCACCCCTTTGAGTGGGTCGACCTATGGGTCGACCCCTCTTTGGGTAGGTCAACCTACGGGTAGACCCCCCTTTGAGTGGGTAGACCCACCCGAGCGAAAAATCTGCTGCCTTCCCGAATTTTGAATTTTGAACTGAATTTCGAATTTCTGGACCCATTTTTGAATTTATGAAATTATATATGTATATATATATTATATACATATATATTATTTCTATGCGTATACAAACTTCAAACCTTAATAACTTCTTCATATGGTGTCCTATTTACACAAACCAGGTATCTATTTTGACCAGAATTTCGAGACGGACGCAATGGCACGGTCTGTTTACTTAATTCTGAATATTAAATTAAGTTTTCCTTAATTCATTGTTAATAGTGTATTTCACATTGATTATTCTTTCATTCATCATCTTTAGCATCGAGAAAATTTCGGGGTGTTACAATTAGATTTGGACCAGATTCAGGATTTGGAAAGCTTACGAGGTGAGTGGATTTAAGCCATATTATTTTAGATAATGGTACATAATCATTTAGCATTCCCCTTTTTATTAATTGTGAAATTTCCAGATTAATTATAAATTGTTGTTGTAATGAGTTGAAATGTTAATGCGAATTTGTCACGAAATTCCTATGTTGAATTGGCTAAAGTATTGAATGTTTACATGTTGGAGAAAATAAACTTGTTAGGATATGAATAGCCGATTCAGTGATTGTAACTACATGACTTATTTGTGGCATATTATTGAGTAATTGACATGTAACTTGTTAGATCTGAACAATTACCCGATTAATGCTTACATGTCAAAAATTAGAATTAAATACATGTTAAAAAGGACATGCGCGAAAATATAGGCATAACTTGACGACATGTAAATTGGATTATAGTAGACATATGAAAAGGGTAATATGCCAAAAATTTACATGGAAAAAAAAGGATAACTATTAAAATATGAACATGCCTAAATATATAGTAGTTTGAAATTGTAACGCCTTAGACACGAGGTTAGAGTGCACTTGTGATAGAAGTTTGCCCGGACCCGCCTAACATATCCAGCATTCACAAGTGGTAAATCTAATGTGTGAGGTCTAAGTGCATGGTTAAAAATGGTGCTATGGCACGAGGTTAAGCCAACTTGTGGTAGAAGTCTGCCTGGACCCGCCCGACAAATCCGGCGTCCGCAAGTGTAGGCTTAATGTGAGAGGTCTAGGCATATGTATGCACATATATATAAATATATGTATATAACCAGATATGAATAAATGGCAACAATAGTAATTAAATATCTAACTCAGAAAATAAGAAAGGAAGGGATGTAATGAATTAAGTTATTGTGATACAAAGGAAAAGTGATGTATTTCCCTAAATGACCTATTTCTGAGAACGTTGTTGCAAATAAGCCATAGTAAATAAAGAAAAGTAAAGAAATTACTTGCTACCATGGATTTAGATGGGGATACGTTATGAATATAAATTATTGATTCCTCCTATCAAACTGATAAGGTGCATGAAGTGTTTTCCTTAATATAATAAGGAATATACATTACGGTGAATGAAGAATAATGGTTTACATCAGTAAATGGTTTAAAAGGTGAATGATAATAACCTATTATAAATAAATAACATTAATGAAAATGTTGTATAATAGGTAGACTTGTCCTAGGGACAAGTAAATATTATAACTTAGGTTATAATAAACTAGCAAGGAAATGGGATAACTGGTGAATTGAGTTAAGGGACACTTAATGGTAAATTAAGTAATCAGAAAAGGGGAAAACCTTAAACCAATTAAGAAAAGGGGGAAATATATTGTACTTAATTATAAATTAATTAATCTGTAAACTTAGAGGTCTGGAACCCGCTGATAAAAATAGCATGTTTAGACATGTCCTAGGGACAAGAGGAAATTATAACATAGGTTATAATAAATGGGTAGAGAGACTTATTAATGGGCTTAGTTAATAGAACTAAGTTAATAAGTAAACAACAATAAGTTGTATTGAAGATGTAAAGTAGAATTATGATTAAATGAGAAAGGATGAGGTAAACTTATGAAATGAAATAAGTTATATTTAATCATAAAGGGTAAGTGACATGTTAATTGGAAAACATGTGAGTTGAGATATACTTAATTACATATTAAGTAAAACATGTTAGTGTAATGATGAAATCAAACAAGAATATAAAAGGGACTGTGGATTTCAGACCTTGGGCCACAATTTAGAGAATAACATGTTGTGGGCTTATTAGTAAACTTAAATGGGTTAAGTTATATGACTGAAATTAATAAGCAAGAGAAACTTGGTAATTTAAATAAGAATTCAATATGAAAGGGAATAACAAAGTTAAAGGGAAACCTAGTGAAGTAAGGCAAGAGCATAAAAGAATGTTTAGACGTACGGTCTGACAACATATTAAAGTGAGGCGCTTGGACCAGTCTGTACGTTTGAGGGTGAATAACCCAACGGGGTGGATCATCGAGGTGTTATAAGGAACTAGGTGAGAGCACATTCGTCTGATTGTTCTGACGGCTCTGAAGGACTGGAAGGGGAAGCATGCGGCTTCTTGAGGTACGTATGGTACTCCTATTAGTCCTTTGTGTGATGGAAAATGTCTTAAGTTGTGCTCGCAAAGGATGGGTCTGCGCGTAACTACTCGGTGGGTGGGACTTGACTGCAGAATTAGCTATGCAGTCAGAATGTTGTGACACGGTGACACCAGGGTGATTTGGCGGTTGCCTCAATGGGGAGGCGGAGGGTCACGACCAACAAGGATAGTAGATCGTCGGATACCCGTCATCGACAACCAATGGGATGCGAAAAGTCTAGAGCTAAACCAAAGATACCATTCACCCTTCACTATCGGGGTAAGGGGTTGAAGGGAGATGCCAAATGGATGTTTAGATTGTTTGTTATTAGGGGCATGTCGCTTAGATCTTGTAGTCTTTACTAGTTGAGGGAGGGGCCGTGGTGGGCCTATAACCACCGTGAAAACAGACCCAAGGTATATCTGTATATAGAGGCTCTTTAAATACGGGCATGTATAGATATGGAAAAGCTCCCGACCGAGTTCCGTGTTTCTTGTATCGCCCTGCCATGGAACTCTGTGCACATTAGAGGACATGCAATTGAGGTATCGAGCTACAATTAAAGATACATATGGTGGATAGTCTAGATACATGCATGTCGGCTCTGGGTGGTGTATCGTAGACTTGAGGGCATTACTACGGTATGAATTCTGGTTCGAACAAAGGTGGCAGTCCGTGCGTTTGCGTAGCATAGTAATGACAGATATATGCGGAATATAACATTGTTATATAGAGATTCGTACGTCACTACGGTGTAGGATAAGGGACTGCGTATATCTCGATAGTGTTACAGTGGAGACCATGCGAGTTGGGTACCATGTGGTGTACCTTAATATTAGGGGTAGCTACATATATACTATATTAGGTTAATCCACTAGGAAGTAAATGGGTAAGACGTGTGTGTAAGCCTTGAGTGCTAATAACCCAAGTAACCTAATAAATAAGATAACATGATTGAACAGTATATGTTGGATTATCCAAAGTGTATATTTTAAATCCAATCACCCGAACTTGTGTTTTAACCCCCTCCTCATAACATATTCGCAGGTTAGGTTTGTGGCAGAGGCATGAAAGCTTAGGATACTGGTCAGGCAGTATTAATAATACACTAAGGCTGTGTTTTGATTATACTATATTTTATCCATTCTGCTGTGAGATATTTTCTAAGCTCTGACATATTTTATGTCTTTGTCTTTTCTGCAGGATAGCAAACCAATCCGAGTTCCGATGGATTGGAATTTTGAAGAAAAAAAATCGGTCTGTCGAAATTCGAGTTGTCACAACATAACTCCCCTAAATAAGTTTAGAACATAAAAAACCACGGATCCACAATTTACACTAAAAGAAAAAGGGAAGAAAGAGGACCAATTTAAGTTGATCAGATCCAAGAATTTACCTTACTTTGAACAAAATTCTGAACACTTCTTTGCAGATTTACAATTTTTTCCTCCATATCTTGATTCAGAATTTCCATAAACTAATTATTGTATTTTTTTAAAGAGATTTGAGGAGGGAGAAGAATGGTAGAGTCTAGACATCCTCTTAGAAAATATGAGATTTAGGCTAGGCTCTGTTAGCCTATTTATAGGTGTTCAAGATCTTATCGTACACGCAGCGATGAGTCAGCAACGAATTTGGTTAAGAAACCAGTCCAGATTCGCTCAATGTACCTCCCCGGATTAGGGGTGGGTCGACCCACATTTCCCCTGGATCGACCCTAAGGTCGACCCATGGCTCAACCCAGGCAGGTGTACGTCGACGCACTTTGGGTCCAGCAAGCTGTTTGGGCGCAGTTTTGTTAACGTTAAAAATTAAATGTTGGTCACTTTCTTGTTTTACTCCCTTTCATTTACTGAATATTCTATTTGCATATAAAACCCTTATATGTATACAAAACTTCTAATGCCCATTTTACACGTATACATTTATATACATATATACACACACGCAACTCTTATTTCAATTTCAAAATTCAAACGGTGTTATGCCGTTATTTAATTCTTACCAGATTTCTTTAATTGCAGCCTTATTTTGAATTTTTCTCTTATATATATATATATATATATATATATATATATATATATATTTGCACATATATACCCATATATTTACATATACATATATTTTTGTTCTTCCTTATATGTATAATTTTCCTTATATGTGCGTTTATACATATTTTCCCTTAAGAACATGTAATATTTTAGTCGTTTCTCTAAAATATAAATATGGCGCCCACGGGGATTGAACTTGCACCTCTCTCTTGAAAACCACATGCTCTTACCAACTGGACTACATAGTCTTTTGTTAACAAGACTAAAAATAATGGTGATCATTATTCTTTTTCTTTTACCTTCTATTCATGTTTTTCACAATATTTCATTTAAAGGTATCTCTTTCATCTTAAATCAGTTTTCTGCAATCCATAGGTCTAAATTGTCCAGAAAATCGCCATGGACGCATTGATGCTAATCCCATGACCAAATTCTGGAAGCTCTTAAAATTTTATTTTATTTTACTTAATTAAAAATGTGGGGGGTTACAGTAGCAGATATATATTCTGCTTCAGTTATTGACAAGGAAATAGTATTTTTTTTTCAAGGAAACCAAGGAGTGACCCAAAAAATGACAAGTTCCACTCGTGCTTGTTCGGCCTGATTTACAGCCCGCATAGTCAGCATCGCGATACAAAATTAAATCAAATGAATCATTCTTATGATAGAATAATCCAAAGTCTAATGTATGTTTGACATATCTTAGAATACGTTTTACTGATTTTAAGTGAGTTTCCTTAGGTTGTGATTGGTATATAGCACAGAGGCAGACACTATGCATTATGTCTAGCATACTCGTAGTTGTATATAGAAACGATCATATTATTCATATATATAGTTTTTGATCTATATCTTTTGAAGAACCATCTTTACTTTAGGCTTCAATAGTTACCATAGGAGTGATTTTTCCTTTAGTACTAGCCATATTAAATTTATTAATTAAATCCCTAGCATATTTTTTTTGATTAATAAATATTCCATTATCTAATTGTATAATTTGAAATGCTAAGAAAAAAGTAAGTTCTCACATATGACTCATTACAAATTCTCTAATCATAATTTCTGAGAATTCTTGATTCATTTTATTATTAGTTAATCCAAAAATTATATCGTTTATATAGCTTTTTACTAATTGAATATCATTTTCATTTCTTTTAATAAATAGTGTGTTGTCTACTTTACCAATTTCAAAATTAGATTATAATAAGTAAGTTCTTAATTGATCGTACCAGGCTCTAGGAGCTTGTTTTTAAGCCGTATAAGGCTTTCTTTAATTTAAAACCTGATTAGGAATATTTTCATCCTCGAATAAAGAGGGCTGTTCAACATAAACGTCCTCTTTAACAAATCCATTTAGAAAACCACTTCTTACATCCATTTGAAATAATTTGAAATTATTATGATTAGCGAAAGCAAGTAAAATTTAATAGCTTCTAGTCTTGCTACGGAGGCAAAGGTTTTGTCTTAATCTATTTTGTAACGTCCCGCCTTTTTAATCGCTTCAAATTGGTAATTAAACTAACTTAAAACATTCAAACCGACAGATCATTATTTAGCTTATAGAGTTTAAAACAGAAGCAACACAGAAAATACAGAATAAATAAATAACACAATATTGCATGACAAAATAAAACTTTTATTTAAAATCAGAATTTTGATATAAATTTTTCGATACTGCGGAATTTAAAAATACAATTTGAAAACAAGGAATTATTTACTGTATAAAATCTTCGAAGTGCACACGTCTTCGGAATCCCCCAGCTTTGCCAATCTTCGAATTTATAGCTACAATCTCTAAATATGTAATGCTCGGGTCTGACCCAAGTGTTCCATGCAAAAACATAAAACACTCGAGTCGGGATTAATCACAGTTCAAGTAAATTAACTTCAATAGAAACTGAAATAATATAGTAAATCCTAACTTCCAAAATACACACAAAATAAAAGTGTTGTAGTATCTGCCTATATCGATTCTATATGACATATAGTTTTGGTTCTATATTAGTGACTATTTCAAGTGTGATATCTGTTCAAATCAGTTTTATACTTTTTTGAAACAAGCCGACATTGTAGCCTGCATGTTCACACGTGTGTCCGAATTTATATAACATAGATGGTCGAATTGCTTGTATGTAATAGTAGGATGGTAGCATATTACAAATAAGTATAAAAAGAGTGCACAAGTTTGTTTCAAAGAAACTACACAGCAATATGCGTAGGTGGAAAGAAAGACAGGAAGCAACTTGGTTAAATAGCTAGGGTACATGCAGGGACTACATCTAATGGTTTAAGATGACACAAAAGCAAGGAGGTATACCACAAAATTATAATACCCAGTGAAGTATCATGTTGGCAGCAGAAGAAGGACCAGGTAGCCAAACTCAAACTAAGCAACCACACAAATAAACAACCCATGCATATACCCAATCTCAGGATGGAAATCTCAAGTAGGGGTAAGTATGAATTCCATCATTTTAAAACCGAAAGGGTTGTAAGACCATGGTCTGTCTACAAGCAAGTTATTCTAATTTTAACAAAGGTGTATTCTAGCCTATTACGAGATAAGGGTATGATTCGAAATGTGCAGCAAATTCATGACCAGTTATGTGTTTATAGGTTCCAGACAATTTAAGGAAAATCAAAACACTAGCATGATACTGGAATTAACTAAGAGTAATAATGCATTGAACTATAGTGAACATACTAGTTCAACTAAAATAATATGGCTAGTGAACGCAAAACATAAGTCATTGAAGGTTGTTTACCTACCCACATTTATTCCATACAACATTATATGTGAGAACTTGACAAGATAACACTAGGAATACCAACTGTCATAGCAATTGTGTGCATCTAGACAAGCAAGTTACAGGCTCAAATAAGTAGGAATATATATATAGCAATGTGTATGTATATACATATTCAGGTTTACTAAACATATTAGTTTTATATGTTCATATAATGAGTTACTACAAATTAAAAAGAAAAAGCATATTCATGCTCCTATATTTGACATGTACTAGATAATGCACCAGTATGGTTTGATAAGCTGCAGCCAGTATCCATTAAAATTAACCATGTTACATGAAATGCAGTGGATAACCGCAATATTTAAAGCATATAAACAACAGGCATTGGCAAATATTTTATTAGATAAGCAAAGTAAACATAGCCTATTAACCAATAATATTTAGGTTGATTAATACATGTAGAACAAAAGACACTACATCCACCCTAACATATTAAATCATAGTAAATAATATACTACGTCGGTTTATATAGTAGATGATAGCAAATATGTGGTCTCAGCTGCAAGGCAAGGTGGCATAACACCAGTTTTAATATAACAAGGTAAACAATAGTTTTCATTAGTTAAAGGTAATGATGAACGAACCAACTAACGAATCAACCCTTTTCCCTCCCACATAATTATATATATAGGGGACCTTACATATATATATGTATATATATACACACATACGTATACATGCATACATACATATGTTGCCAGTCATATACATATATACATAGATAGATTTTCCTAATAAGGCACTAACATCTATGCCGTATGAAATTTACAGTGGCATAGTCATAATATGGAAGTTTTTACCAAAAAGAATGAATGATCAGGCCATGTAACAATGATCTAGCATGATGTAGATGCATATTCAGGCCAAACAATTAGAGCACAGTAACATGCGAGCAAATCAAGAACAAGTAAAGGATACAAATGCAGTTTTATTTTACGACAGGATCATCAACAAGTATTATTATTTGTAATTACAGTTAAGTTAAAGTGCAAAAGCATGAATGCCAAGCAAAGTAGTAAGAGGACGGTCATCGTATAAATAACCCAAACAACCAATAAAAGCACGGAAAACAAACACAAATGAACCAGTGACCTTTTCAGTTAATACTGAAGTTAAATCTTGAACCAAATAAATCGTGAGTAAAAACTCACCTTTGACAGTGCGACGAATCAGAGAAGTGGAAGCTTAGCCTTCGATCTAATAAAGGCAGTGACTTCAATTGTGGTGCACCTCAGGTGGTGGAGAAGGCATCTATCAGTGGCCACGCACAAGGAAAAGAAGATAAGTTTATAGATTTATCTTCCCTTGATTGGCTTGGGGTCCTCCGGTTAGGGGAGAAAACAATTTAAGGTGGCCATTAAAAAAGTTTAAATTTGGCAAACGAAATTTGAGGAGGAAATTTATTTGGGTTGAAGGGAAATGAGACGAGCAACAGATTTATATAAGAAAAAGAGGGATAAGAACAACGTAAATTTATAGGATTAGGATAGCTGCGCGTAATTCAAACGTAGAATTGCACGTTGTATACCGAGGTAGGTAATATTAGATATAACTAAATATTAATTCCTACCCAGAATACCCCAAACCGCTTTAATTTCATACCACCAACAAAATCTCCAAACATGACAAAAATTGTATGTACTTGTTTGTTTTCGCGTTCTGATTCCAATAAAATTATTCTAGTTGAAATTCGACTTCGTCTGTGTATGACATTGTTTTATTTTTAAATTATTTATTGGTTCACTGGTTTTATTCTATTTGTTCGCCAATAATTCCGTTTGTCTCCAAATTTTGAAATGTTAAATTTTAATTCCTTTATATATACAAATATACCATATCCAAACCAATTCTACATATATTAAAAATAAATCTCCAATTTATTTTACGTCAATAACGTTTATTTCAAATTCAACAGTTTATATTCTTCAATCGAATTTCAAATCCAATTCAAATATCCAACCAATTTCAATTCAAATATTCAACAATACATATTTAATTTACAACCGACCATTCTGAATTAAATATTGATTTCAATTCAAACCCAAAGCCATGTAGTTGATTTTTAATCCAAGTATCAATATAAAATAAATTATTAATAGTTAAACGTTAATTAATCCCAATTCCAGTTATCGAAATTTCTGGGACGTTACATATTCCTTCTTCTTGACAATATCCTTGGGCAAGTAATCATGCTTTATTTCTAATGACCTCACCAAGTTTGTCCATTTAATTTTTGTATACCCATTTAGTTCCTATTATAGTTTTATCCTCTGGTCTAGGAACAAATTCCCATACATCATTTCCGGCAAACTGATTAAATTCTTTTGCATAGCAAGTATCCATGAATAATCAGTTGATACTTCCTTTGGATTTTTAGGTTCAATAGTTGATATGAATTCTATATTACTCATATTATTTAATTGATTACTGGTTCCAACTACATATTCAATATCTCATAGTATATTGTCTACTGGATGATCTCTTAAAAGCCTAATTCTTTTATTAGGTTGATTAATTTCATTATATATTTAATTTGATTCATTATTATCCAATTTATCTTCATTTTGATTTAAGTCTTTACAGTTTTCATCAAATGATACATTTAAAGTTTCTTCAATAATATTAGTTTTTAAATTGAAAACTCTAATAGCTTTACTTCTATTTGAATATCCAATAAAAATTCCTTTATCTAATTTAGGATCAAATGTATCTAAATTATCTTTAGTACTTAAAATAAAGCATTTACTCCCAAAAATTCTGAAGTAAGATACCTTCGGTTTCTTTTTATACAGAAGCTCATATGGAGTTTCATGAGTTAATGTCTAATTAAGATTCTACTTAAAATATAACAAGCTGTAGCGACTACTTCAATCCAAAAATTCTTACGTAAACTACTATCAGATAACAATGTTCTCGCACACTCTTGCATCATCTTATCTTTATGCTCAACTACTCCTTTTTGTTGAGGAGTTCTTGGAAAAGAAAAATTATGAGTAATTCCCTTTTTATTACAAAATGTCTCAAATTTTCATTTTCAAATTTTCCACCGTAATCATCATGTGTAGTTTTAATTTTCAAAGATAACAGATTTTGAATTCTCATTGCAAAAGTTTTAAATAATTAAAAAGCGTTACTTTTGTGTTTAAGAAGCAATGTCCAAGTAAATCTAGAGAAATCATCGATAATTATGAATACGTATGTACTATGGTTTATTAATCGTGTTTTAGATGGACCAAATAAATCTGTATGAAGTAATTCTAACAGATTTGAAGTGGTACTCTCATCCTTTGACTTGAATGAACTTTTTCTTAATTTACCTAATTGGCATGCATCACATAAGTTATCTAAATTGAAATTCATTTTGGATAAACCTCTAACTAAGTCTAACTTAGTTATTTTAGAAATATGTTTCAAATTTAAATGTTTGAATCTCTTATGCCAAATCCAAGGGTCACTTGTATTGTCCAAAAGACACAAATTATCATTTGAATTTTTCATACTCAAGATGTAAATACTTTTCTCATCTTTTTTTTTGAAAATTGTATTTGAAATTATTTTTCTTATGCTAAATCCAAGGGTCACTTGTAAATATTTTCATACTTAAGATGTAAATATTTTTCTTATGCTAAATCCATAATTCCTCCAAAAATTATGTTTGAATTATTATCTGTGAAAAAGCACTAACCATTTACTAATTTAATTTTATAGCCTTTATCACATAATTGACTTATACTAAGCAAGTTATGTTTTAAATTCCTAACTAATCAAACATCCGAAATTGTAGGAGTTTTAGAGTTACCGACATTCCCGAGGCCTATCACGTATCCTTTCGAGTTATCACCAAAATTGACCATTCCTCCATCTTCTTAGACTGTAATATTTAGTAAGTTTGGATTTCCCGTTATATTCCTCGAATAGCCACTATCCAGTATCCGTTTATCTCTTTTAATTTGCACCAAATGTCCACCAAGTTTTGATTTATCAATAGCCATGTAACACCTTTGTTTTGTATAACACATCAAGTCTGTAGACAACTTGACTTTTCATGATTATTCAATGCAGACTTTTGAAACAATGATGAAATGCTTACTTTTGAACTATGAAAAACTTCAAAAACTACCATTTAAACTTTTCGAAATTCGAATTATGAAAACTTTGAAAACCAATACTTCGATACCAATTACTGGAGATGCAGATTAAGGATCTTAAGGCAAGTTAACGACTAAAGGAGGTGAATAGTGTTTTATAGGATTTACTTGTTTTCTTGAAATCTTTTTTAGATTAAACTACACATGGAACAACCCGTAATTTTAAAAATATAACATAAGGGATAATTAAAGAATATTTAGTTTTTAAAAGAAGAATTAAGAAAAATGGGTAACGCCATTGCGTTCGTCCCGGAATTCTGCTTGAAATAGAGTCCAAGTTTGCGTAAAACAAATACAATATGAAGGAGTTATGGATGATGGAAGTTTGGTAGAACAATCAGGAAATAGGCTAGGATAACAGGCGCAGTTGTGTAGTGCGCCAAAACAAAATTGCACTGGTGCACCTGGGAAGTGCGCCCAGGCCGAGCCAGATCAGTAGAATTCTGGAGAGTTCCATGATGACGTGTTTTTCTGGGATTGGTTGGATGACGTGTTTTTCTGGTCTGGATGGTTTAGATGGTTCCTAATCTGATATAAAGGTCCTAATTAACCTAATACGCCTATAAATGAAAACCTGAACCTAACCTTAATCTCATTGTTATCATCCATGGTGCCACCATGCTGCTCTAATCTAAACTAGCCTTTCTTCTCCACCAAAATAAATTAGAATAGGTGTATTCCAATTAGAAGATCAGATCTACAAATAATCAAAGTAGAGATTATTCAAGAAAAAGATTGCTACAACAACACATAATTCTCTTTTCTAAGAGTCCTATCGCTGTGAGTCTATGTTACTTTCACATATAATTAAATTAAAAAGTAATTATGATAGGATTGTAAATTGGATCTAATGTATATGCCTGTAAATAAGATGAATCATATCACGTTTTGTAATTTGTTATCCTTCAGATTCATACCCAATTGCTATTATCATATGCCTATCTGATCTATTTTGTCGTTATTCATTTCGCATGCATGTTTATATGTTTATGCCAATTTTGATGTTTTGATTCTCTTCCCTTCTTCTTTTCCTTTTTCCTTTTTGAGATTAGGCTAACTTCGAGCTTAAGCATATTGCATTGAGATTTACGTATAAATAACGCTGGGATGATTGGGAAAAGTTGGGAAATTTGTAATAAAATGAAATTTGGCATAAATTTGTTTGGGCATAATTGAGTATAACTTGTATACATGAGATTTGGCATAAATTGTTAATAAATATGAAAATTAATTTGGCATAATTTGGTATAACTTGTATGCACGGGATTATAGGCACAGGTTGGTTTAGAATTGTAAGCATAAATTGGATTGGAATTTATGGGTAATTGGGAATAACTATAATACAAGATCTAAAATTGGACAAGAATTAAGGAAGAGATAATGAACGCAAATTGATTTGGGCATAATTTAGTATAACTTGTATGTATGGGATTATAGGCACAAGTTGGTTTAGAATTGTAAGCATAAATTTGGTTGGAATTTATGGGTAATTGGAATATATTATAATTGTAACACCCAACATTTTTAATATAATTAGAAATGTTTATATACATGGAAATATAAATAATGGTGATGTGCAATTTTAATTAGTGGAAAAGATGGAAAAATTAAAACGTTAACGATATATGTAACGGAAGATGTAATAAAATAAAGATACTTAATTTAAATATCAGAAATTAAGTAAAACAGACATCACCATTGCGTTCATCTTGGAATTCTGCTTGGGATAGAGTCCATGTTTGCGTAAAACAGATAACGTATGAAGAAGTTATGAGCTTTAGAAGTTTGTATACATATATGGCTCATATATATACAAAATATCTCCAGAATTCAAAAATATTCAAAAATAGTCAAAAGCAGGTGAGTAGGAAAAATCCCACTCAAAGGGTGTCGACCCCCCTAAGGGGCGTCGACATAGGTGTCGATACCCGTATAGCGGTGTCGACATTGGTGTCGACCCCCTTGTAGGGGGAAGACACAATTGTCGACCCCCCTGTATAGCGGTAGACCCCCTCCCAGATCCGAGCGAAATACATCAATTTGTATGTTGGCACGTTTTCTGACCAAGTTCGTTCGCTTAGAAGCTATATAATGGACCCTAATCCTATTGTTTTCTTGACCTAAACTAATGGCGATCCCATGACGCTGCTCCAACCTAAAATAATTTAGATTCTTCTTCTTCCCTAAGCAATTATTAGATCTAATCTCTTCTCTTCCTCTCCAAATCTGTTCTTAAAATAAAAAGGTAGATCTAGGATTCCTCTACTCTAAAATAAGAGAAAAGAATTCAGATGCCTGGATCTATGCTGCACAAAAAGGGAGAAAACCATGGATCAGATCTAGAATTGGAAAGCATACAAGTGAGTGGATTTAAAATACATTTTTGTATAATAATGGATCTATCGTTCACCATTCCCCATTTACAGGTGTAATAAACCTATTGAAGGATCGAATCTGATAAAGTTCACCTATGCCTAATATTGTTGTCATATGCTTAATTATGATCAGTCATTTTATGCCTACATTGGGTTTCCTCCTTTTATTCTTCCCATTTTATTTTTATATAGCTAGGCTATCTTCGAGCCTATGCCTATTGTGGATTTATGCGATTGAACGATATTGAGAATAAAAGGCAAAAGGTTGATTTGGGTATTATATGTGATTGGGAGGTTTAGGGACATAACTTATAATGGGGTTTTGGGAATAACTTTGATTGGAATCATAAATATAACTATGAGTATATGAATCAAATTGTAATTATGAATGTAAATTGGGATTATAAGTTGAATTGGGATTATGGGCATAACTATACTTGGAATTATGAATACAACTATGGTGGGATTTATGTATATAAGTCAAATTGAGAATATAATACTGTAATTTGGGGCAAAACCTGATGGTTGGAATTTGGCGCATTATTGCAATAAAATATGAACAATTGGAAAAGTTTGGGAAAATATGTAATAAAATGAAAGTTGGCATAAATTATGGAAATTGATTTGGGCATAATTTTTCGTAACTTGTAAACGTAGGATTATAGGTATAAATTGGATTAGAATTATAAGCACAAATTTGAATTGGAATTCATGGGTAACTGGAAATCATAATAATCCAAGACTAGAAATTGGGCATGAATTAAGAAAAAGATATTGAACGCCTAAGACAGGAGGTTAGATTTGGTTTGCGAAAGAAGTCTGCCTGGAATCGCTCGACATATCCAGCAACCGCAAACGGTAATCTAATGTGGGAGGTCTTAGGTGGAAATTGGACCCGTAATGGTGTCAAGACACAAGGTTAGATTCAGATGCGGTAGAAGTCTGCCCGGAACTGCCCGGCATATCCAACAACCGCAAACGGTAATCTAATGTGAGAGGTCTTGCACGTTTACGGACATCATAAATAATAATGAACACATAACCAAGACGACACATGTAAGGTTGATATGGATATAATAAAGGGGTTAAGTGGGTAACATGGATATATTGATAAATTAGAATACTTAACCCAATTAAATCTGTAGTTGTGTTACGAACCAGTTGAATTGAGTAGGTGTTAAGTAAACGTGTTAAAGAAGTGGGGAGGGTTAAGTTAATCTTAATTAATGCCAAAATGGGGAATAACAATAATAAACTATTATAAATGAACTTAAGAAAAGGAAACAATAATAGGTAGGCTTATCCTAGGGACAAGTGGGAATTATTACTTATGGAATAAGGTAGGTTATAATGAACGATGAAGAAAACAGAATAACTTATGGAATAAGGTAAGTTATAAGGAACGATAAGGGAAGTTGAAATAACTTATGTAACAAGGAAAGTTGTACTTAACTGAAGATTAAGTAATCTGTAAAGGCAAGAATAAATCTACAAATGAAGATAACACAAGTTATATGAATGACATAACCGAAGATTGGTTGAGTTGAGTAATTCTCTGAGTGTCAATCTGATGTTGATTTCGGTCTTCGGGGTTGATACTTAAGGATATATTCTCTTAACAAACGCTTATGTGAATTAAGATGTACTTAATTATAAATTAAGTAAAACATGTTATTATAACCATAAGAGGGATAATTATTAGATTATGAGAATAACATGTCATAGGCTTATTGATGAACTTAAAAGGATTAAGCTATAAATGGAATTAATAAGAAAGTATAACTTGGTAAACTTGAAAATGAAGTAAATGTTAATAACCAAGTAAAATGAGAAAACTGACGAGGTGGCGCAAACGCGTAATTAATGATTAGACATAGGGTCTAATAACAGATAAAACTAAGGCGCTTAAAGTAGTCCATACGTTATAGGATGAATAACCCAACGACGTAGATCATCACGTTGTCATAAGGCACGAGGGGAGCGCATGTTCACTATTCTGGCGGCTCCAATGGACTGGAAGGGGAGGCAGGCGGCTTCCTGAGACGTTAAAGGTGCTCCTGGTAGCCCTTTATGGTGGTTTGGCTTCGATCTAGGATTACAGAGGTTGGGTTTGCGCGGAACTACTAGGTGGGTGGGCCTTGACTACACAAGTAAGGGCAGTTAGAATGCTGTACGCGTTGGCATTAAGGGTGGTTCAACAGTTGCCTCATGTAGAGGTGGAGGGTCAAGATCAAACGATAGCAAGAACGTCGGACGCCTATCACCAGCAACCTAAGTAATGCGAAAAGACAAGAGCTAACCCTTAGAGATCGTTAACCTTTGCTCTCAAGGGACGGGTGCGGGGAGACCCCACATGGATGTTTAGATTGTTTGCTTGTTAGGGGTGGTCGCTTAGCTCGTGTGGTCTTTACTAGTTAAGGGAGGGGCTGAGGTGGGGCCATAGCCACCATAGAAAAACCAGACCCAAGGGATATCTGTACAATGGACACTCTTAGAGGCCGGCCCGTATAGATATAGAAAAGCTCCCGACCGAGTTCCGTGTTTCTAGTGTAGCCCTGCCACAGAACTCAGGTGCACAAGTAGAGGTTATGTGCAGTAGAAACATCGAATACGATTGATGATACGTACGCGGGAAAGTCTAGGTACAACCATGTCTTCTCTGGGTGGTGTATCGTAGACTAGAGGGCATTATTCGATGATGGAACCAAATTCGATCGAATAGTTCGAGGATAGCACTCAGTACACTTACGTAGCACAGCGATAGTGGTTCTATGCGGATGTAGCATTGTACATTACTATGGCATAGGATGAGGGACTGCACATATTAATGTGGCGATATGGAGGAGGCCGTGCGAGTGGGGTACCACGGGGTGTACCTCAGTTTGGGGGTAGCTACATATACATTATATTAGGTTAATCTACTAGGGGTAGATGGGTGCGACGTGTGTGTGAAAGCCTTGAGTGCTAATAAAACAAATAACATAATAAATAAGAAAATGTAATTGAACGGTATATTTGTGACTATTCAAAAGGTGTAGTTTAAATTCATTCACACAAAACTTATGTTCTGACGCCCTTCTCATAACATTCGCAGGTTAGGTTCATGACAGAGAATGTATAGCTTTGGATACTGGTTTAGCAGTATTGTTATTAAGGTAAAGCTATGTTTTAATTATATTATATTTTGTTCCTTCCGTTGTGAGATGTTTTCCAAACTCTGACATGTTTTATGTCTCTATCTTTTCTGTAGGATACCAAAGCAAAACAACACGAGTTTCAATGGATTGGGTTTTTGACAAAAATTCGGCCCGTTGGAACGCGGATTGTTACATTTAGTATCAGAGCGAGGTTTAGGTTCCCTATATAAGTGAACGTATTTGTATTTCATAAAATATAAATATGTTATATATAAACCAGGATCCATAAGGAAGCCCACTAGATAGAAAGAGTAAAATGTGGAAAGAAATGGGATATCTATTTAGTACACTAAAGGAATTAACATAAAAACTTTGAGACCCTTAGGTGGTTTGGTTGGAAAGTGTACAATATGTTTGGCATTAGAGAAAGTTGTATCCCATATGATAGAAACTGAAATGTTAGTAATTCAGATTAGCGGGTTTAGAAGTGAAACCTTGTAAGTTAGAAAAAGGTTAAAAAGTGGAAAATGGATTAGGGATATATATTGTCGAGAGAATTGAATTTGTGGGAGTGTCTAGGAAAGCCTAGGTAAGTTGGAAGCCCACTATGAGCCTAAACCATTTGTTAAACTTTTAAGAACTTGTAATTGTAAAGGTTTTGGCGAAAGAGTTTATGGTGTTTTCAAGTTTTAATCTTAAAAGTATTTTTGATGTTTGAAAAGAGTGTATATTGGGTTTTAATGTAAAGTGGGGTATATTTTGTAAAACAATGATTTCTTGTTCTTTATTGAAAAGGTGCATATTATAGAGCATGTATAGCTCGCTAGTTTTCATATTATAGTATATGAAAAGGTTGAAAAGAAAAGATAGCATTTTGTAAAGAAAGTTTTAAAATTCTCTATTCTTTGGACAATAAATTTTGTTTATTGTTTTAAAAAGAAAATTTTGTTGGGTGGACAAAATAAGCTGTAGAGAGTAGGAATAGAGTAGATTTTTACACCTTGTAGAAAGCAGCCAAAGTTAACATTGTAGGTAGAAACATTGTAGCCCGATAGTTATCCTTATCTACACCAATTTTGTGATTTGAAAAAAAAAATGTTTTACATTTTTGTTGTGACATGTTTTTATGGTTTGGCAAAAGTAAGTTTTGGAAAAGAAAATAAAGTTTTACCACTTTTAATTTTTGGAAGAAAAATTTAATAAAAAGAGAGGCCAAACCATGTTCTGAAAAAAAATGGAGTAGATAAGGATTAGTACCTAGGTAAGGCGGCAAAGGTTAGAGGTAAGGAAGTAAATAGCAAGGATTATCTTGGAATAATAAAAAAAAAATCCCGTAGAATGCATAAGCATTGTGAAGCCTAGGATTGTTGCTAGAAAAAAAAATGTAGGCTAGTAATACACCGCAAGGACTAGTAGTGACTACTAGATAGTAGAAGGGCAAGTAAGCGTCGAGAGTTTGTGTTTGGGCTTTTCTTTAGTGAAATGGTCTTATGATTCTTGGCCCTTGATAGTAGCTATGTAGGATGTCGAAAGATGGAAAGGCTTAATAAAAAAAGCTAAGAAAGAGAATAGCCTAACTAAGAAGAAAACAATAAATTCAGTAAAGCAATAAACATGACGGGAAAATAAAATGAAAATCTTAAGAAAAGACGAATAAAAATGAAATTTTCCCAAGATAACTTGAAATAGAAGAGAAAATTTTCTTATGTAGTTGTACTTGGATAGGACAATAGGGAATCTTTATAGAATAGTTACATAAAAATCCAAGTACAATTAGAAAAGGTACATAAAAGAAAAACGGAAGAAGTGAATTTTTCCGTTTTATACCTTTTTGTAACATAAGAAATTGAATTTAGAAAATTAGATTTTTCTAAATTTTGAATTTAATCATGGTTGGTAGGATTTTGGATGCAGCAATTGGATGAACTATGCTCTTATTCTGTAAGAGTGTGGGAAAATTTGGGTGAAAAACATTTTGATTTTTCAAAAATATTGCATTCATATAGAACTGCAAGTATATTTAGGATGTGAGCATCATGTTTTGAAAGAGTTTTTAAAAGTTTGCGTACATATAGGTGGTACCAATTAGGCATACATGTATTACTATGATGTATTTCACTTTGCACCTGCGTACGATGTTTGCAAAAATTGGATGCACACATGATGGTTTGATGCGAAGGATTATATATTTTACCACTATCGAATTTCGAGGACGAAATTATTTAACGGTGGGTGAATGTAACACCCCCATTTTTGATACAATTAGAAATGTTTATATGCATGGAAATATAAATAATGGTGATGTGCAATTTAAATTAGTGGAAGAGACGGAAAAATTAATACGTTAACGATATATGTAACAGAAGAGGTAATAAAATAAAGATACTTAATTTAAATATCATAAATTAATTAAAATGGACATCACCATTGCGTTTGTCTCGCAATTCTACTAGGGATAGAGTCCAAGTTTGTGTAAAACGGATAACGTATGAAGAAGTTATGAGCTTTAGAAGTTTGTATACATATAGGGCTCGTATATATATACACACACACAAAATATCTCTAGAATTCAAAAATATTCAAAAACAGTCAAAAGCAGGTGAGTAGGAAAAATCACGCTCGAAGGGTGTCGACCCCCCCTAAGGGGTGTCGACATATAGGTGTCGACCTCCCTATAGGGGTGTTGACATAGGTGTCGACCCCCTTATAGTGGGGAAGACACAGGTGTCGACCCCCCTGTACAGGGGTAGAACCCTCCCAGATTCGAGCGAAATACATCGTTTTGTATGTAGGCATGTTTTCTGACTAGGTTCGTTGGCTTAGAAGCTATATAATGGACTATAACCCTATTGTTTTGTTGACCTAAACTAATGGCGACGCCATGACGTTGCTCCAAACTAAAATAATTTAGATTCTTCTTCTCCCCCAAGCAATTCTTAGATCTAAACTCTTCTCTTCCTCTCCAAATTTGTTCTTAAAATAAAAAGATAGATCTAGGATTCCTCTACTCCAAAATAAGAGAAAAGAATTCATATGCATGGATCTATGCTGCGCAAAAAGGGAGAAAACCATGGATCAGATCTAGAATTGGAAAGCATACAAGTGAGTGGATTTAAAATACATTTTAATATAATAATGGATCTACCGTTCTCCATTCCCCATTTACACACGTAATAAATCTATTGAAAGATGTAATCTGATAAAGTTTGTGGTGTAAGACTGCCTGGAACCGCCCGGCACATCCAGCAACTGCAAACAACAAGTCTAATGTGAGAGGTTAGCTCATTGAATGCTTGAACCCGAGGTTGGAATAGGTTTGCGGTGTAAGACTGCCCGGAACCACCCGGCACAATCTAGCTATCGCAAATAAGTCCAATGTGAGAGGTTGATGCATTAATAAATAATTAATGCTAAACAAACATGTTGAGTATGGTACTATTAATTCAACATGCAACACTTAACCAATATGACATGACAAGTGGGTGGGTTAAGTAACTCGACTGGATTAATGACACTTAACCAATATAACATGATGAATGGGTAGGTTAAGTAAACTTGAATTGATTGATTGATGACACTTAACTAATATGGGGGTATACGAATAGACCCTAGTAAAACCCTAGTAGCGGGACCCTTTTCAGCAGTAACCCACATTAGGTATCAACGGGACCCTGAGCTAGGCAGGGTGGGACACGATTACTGGGCTGATTACAAGTGGTCAAAATAGCGGCAGGTGGTACGGTAGTGCAAGTTTCGATGGATTACGGGTGTGCATGTAATTCCGGCATGGGAAAATTTAGACACTGAGTACCAAGTAGGTATAAAGCTGTGCACTCTAGAACTGTATCGGGTTGCCACCCTAGGAAATGATACACCCTATGGTGGGACCAGCACAGGTATCTACAAGTAGGGACCGGGTTGATACAAACACATGTGGAACGTTATGAGTAGGATACGATCAATGAAGATAGGTACAGCGGGGACATGTAAACTATGAATATGAGGTGGGACCATCATCATGAGATATGTACCTATAAAACTATCATGTGGGAAATGGGGATCACTTATCTTGTTTTGTAACAAATGGCATTAGTTGAACACTAGTTAGGTAGTGCAGAGAAATTAGTAATCAGTACGATACCTTATCATGTTCTAGTCTTGTCTTATGCTTATCTCGTTATCTTGCGATGCTTATAATCATGGTTATGTCTTGTATCCAGTTTATTCATGTCATGATAACTTTACCTGTTTACATGCTGAAAGTCACTGGACTTACCCGGCTTTATGTCTAACTCTGTTTTTGTTTCTCCTTCTTTCTTTCATTCCCCCCCCCCCCCAAGTCCACAGAGAGGGAATACCACTTAGTTCAGATTCTTTTCAAGCTCGAAGATTGTGATGTATTGCTTTGGACTCTTTGCTTTACTACTATGGTTGGTTACTGCTTAATTGGGGAATTATGTTATGTTATTTTGTATTATGCTTCTTTTGAGAAACCAGACAGATATTTTATGTAATGGGTTTTGATGATTTGGTGCTGATGTTGGAAACAACCCTTATGAAAGTTTATCCTATTATTCTACTATGGAATAAAAGTTCTAATTGTTTTCCGCTGCTTAAATTTGTCTGTTTTGTAATTTTACTGTTCTATACTCTTATGACCCCCACTAAAGTTAATGCATTCCCTTTGTGAGTGACCTTAGTGGAGGTGGGGCGTTACACTGGGTGTTATCATTGCGGAGAGACATGTTATCTTATCAGGGATTGTCCAAAAGAGGCAAGGGCAAGAACAAAGTAAAGGATCTTCCACAAAATAGATGTGTGCTCTCATAGCTGGCATACCTGATAGAGGTAGAAAGTTTCTGTTGAAAGTTTGATTTTCCTTTTCGAATATCCTGTTAGAACCTTGTTTGATTTTGGCGCTTCACATTTGTTTATATATGTTTTTTTTAGTTGAAACTCTCCACCTAAATACTAGTTTAGCCATTGATCTCATTGTAGTCTCAAATCCTATTGGTGGCTCAGCTCATTTATCTATGATTTATCGGGATTTAGAGTGTCTATCTTGGGCGTTGGGTTTAAATGTAACACCTACGTCCTTGGTTTCATGGGCTATGGTCTGATTCTACAGATGGATTGGCTAGCCAGGTACGGTGCCATCCTAGACTGTGAAAGGAGCGTAGTTAGACTCTTCACTCGTTGTGGAAAGACCCTTGATATTTCATGTGACCCTAGGGGTTCGGTGATGCTTAGCTACATAGAATCACTTGACGCATCCATCGATGATTTCCAATTTGTTCGAGTAGTTCGTGAGTATGATGATGTCTTTGATGAGGTTCGGGGTTACCCCGAGGCGCGAGATACACTTTCGTATATACTTAGTAGATAATGCAAAGCCAGTTGCATTGCCAGTGCGCCACATGACTCCGAGAGAGAGGAAGGAACTCAGTAAACAAGTAGGAGAGCTGCTTGAGGTAGGAACTCAGTTTATGTTCTTACCATGTTGCTTTACTAATTATATTGTTAAAGTCACTGGACTCGGCAGACTTTATGTCTGACCCTTTTTGTTTCGCCTCTTTTCTTTCCTCCTCCCCCCCAAGGTTCTCAGGGTGGGCACATTGAAGCTTGATTCAGAGTTTCCTGCTTGAAGTGCTTAAAGCAATGCTTAGCTTTGTTTCTCTTACATATGGAATTTTGGATTGGGGATTATGGTTTTAAAATATTATGTACTCTGATGGCTTTTGTACAAGACTGATATTATGTACTTGGTTTTGGTGCGATGGGTTTGAAGATGTAACCAAACTTATTTCTGTTTCCGCTGTAATAAAGTTATAAATTTTTCAAGTACTATTTTATGTATCTATCTTGTAATAATCTGTTCTGTTTGCTTATAACGCTCCACGAAACTTAATGCATTCCCTTTGTGAGTGACATTAACGGACGTGGGGTGTTACAACACAGTATGTAGATCATAGATAATAATAAACACGGAATCAATCACAGGATGCGTAAACTAAAAGCAATAAAAGGAAAGTAAACACGAGGATTTTATATTGGTTTGGGACTCCCCTACATCCATTACTAGACAACTCTGGGTTGATGTAGATTTTTATTCAGCAATACCGATTATGCTTCATGATTTCAGGGCCATAAGGGCACACACCTACTGATTCCTTGTACAGTGAGATTTAGTTGATTTGTTGGCCACAACTTTACACCCAATCGACTTCCAAGACACAATCGCACCAAGTCGCTTTAAACGGGACTGGACCACACCCTTCTCTTATCAGTTTTTGTAGTATTGACTTGATATGACTTGATCTTGAGATCTTTGATTACAAGCACCCTATGCCTCTTGAGTAGCACTTGAATTCAGAGATATTATGATTTAGAATCGAAAGAGAAGAAGAACGGTATGATTTCTATTGAATCAGTAAAATATACATGTATAAAATTAAGAAATTAAGTAAATAATGGTGTAATCTTTAGAGAGGAAGGAGATTAAAAGTGATTACAAAATTCGAATACTATTAGGTATTTATAAGTTTCCAACATTTCAAAAAAGTTTTAAATTCAAAAGATACTTTTATTCAAAATTTGAAAAACCAATTATCGACTAGTATAAATCCCCATGTTGACATATACTAGTGTAAATTCAAAAAATGGATTTTAAAACATTGTAAATAATGTTTAAATAAATTATGATGAATCCAGAGTTACAACAAACTATATTACTTTATATTAGAACATTCTATTCATAGTAAAATATAATTAGAAACTTATACAAAAATATTTAAGAAACTAAGTATAAAATGATGTGTGTGTGTATATATGTATGTATATATATACATACATATATATATATATGTGTGTGTGTATATATATATATAAAACTATGAATGTATTTAAACTTAATATAAATGAGGAAATTGAAATCTTAAGTTATTATAATAAAAGTAGTAATAAATTTGTAAGTAAAGCATAAGTTAAGAAATCTATTACACATAAATTTGAAAGTAGAATAAAAAAATAATTATCAGAAGTTAAAATATTTCTTAAAATAAAGAAGTATATGTTTATAAATGAGGAAATAATTTTGAAATCATTCCAAAACAAGACTTAAAATCAAGTAAATAATTTTTGAAATCATTTAAAAATGAATTTGAAATATGGATTAAATTTAAAATTAAAATTAAAATTTGAAATCAAAATCAAGTGCTAAGTAGAGTTTTAATAGAATTTCTAGATCTATAATTCTTCAACTCTTCATTTCTTGGAACTTATGAGTCTTGAAACTTGAACCCTTCTACTTGAAATCTTGAGTCTCTAAACTGTATAGCTTTCAATAATAAATACCTGCATAGATTTCCTGAATACATACATATATATTGCAGAAAATAGTGTTAGTATATATTTTTAAAAAATAGTAATTGAAACAAAGTTGAAACAAGGTGGTTGTCATGAAAACCATCATCGTCAATGTCTCAGTCTCTAACTGGAGGAAAATTTAAGAAGGATGCTAAGTTGTGTTTAAGGTTCCACAAAAAGGGAAATGAGGCCAAGGATTATTGGGTGAGCCTAGCGAACCCGGAATTCGAAGGAATGTGCTTCCACTGTCATGAGAAGGGGAAAGTGGAAAGGAACTACCCTAAACCTAAAGTATTATAGACTGGGCAAAATTTTGCATTAGATGTAGCGCCGCTTCGAAGTCAACCCCCTAGGGATCAAGGATCGCTAGCTTTGGAAGGTATAATCTCTATCCAAAGAATTTCTTTGCATACCCTATTTGATTAGGAAGTAAAAAACTCCTTCATTGCTAGAAAGATTGTCGATTCCATAAATCTTCCATTTTCCTTTGCTAACCGTCCGATTGGGTTTTCTAACCCAATCAGAGGAGCTATGCAATTTTCACTTGTGTGTAAAGACCTAGTATTGGATATCGGCGATGTCGCTTCCTTTTGCAGTGTGTATGTACTAGAATTCGAGGGGTATGGTCTTATATTAGGAATGCACATGTTATCATTTTATGGGACCGTCCTTAATTATGATAGGATATTTATTTGCTTTAGAAGTAGTAGGGGTTGTGGCTTAGAGATCTCTTATATGAATGGGAATATGGATTCAGCCTTATTGCATTCCTTGTCGTCTAATCTAGAAGGACCATCTTTGGTGCCTATTATGTGCAATTTCCAAAATGTCTTCAAGGAAGTCGTAGGACCTTCGCTCCATAGAGAAATCTCGTTTAGGATAGACCTCGAGAAGGACATGGGGCTAGTAGCATAGCCGTTAAGACATATGGCTCCAAAGGAAAGGAGAAAGCTGGATAGACAAATGTTTGAGTTATTGCAGAAAGGGTTTATTCAAAGGAGTACGTCTAAGTGGGGTGCGCCAGTAGTGTTTACCACAAAGTCTGATGGGTCATTAAAATTGTGTGTGGATCATACTGAACTCAACAAGATGACTAAGAAGAATAGATACCCCTACCTACGATAAATGACCTGTTTGACTATTTGGGAGGTGCCCAAATCTTTTCTTAGTTAGATCTGACTATCAGGTTTCATCAGTTAAGGATTTCTGAAGAGAGTAAGCCTAAGACAACGTTTAAGATTCCCGATTTATTATTTTAGTGGGAGGTATGCCCTTCGGTTTGGAAAATGCCCCTGCTCTCTTTGTGGATCTAATGAGTAGGGTATTTAGGGGAATTCTCAACAAGTTATCTATGTGTTTCTAAATGACATTCTTATTTTTTCCAAGTACTTTAATGAGGATGAGGATCACTTAAGAAAGTTTCTAGGAATTTTAAGGGGAAATAACCTTATGGCTAAGTTTTCGAAATGTCACTTTTGGAAGAGGGAAATCAAATTTCTTAGACATATTGTTTCAGAGAAATATTGGCTATAGACCCTACTAAGGCTATTCAAGTATGGAGGATACCCCGCAATGCGATGGAGGTTAGGAGTTTCTACGGTTAGTAGGCTACTTTAAGAAACTTATTAAAGACTTTGCGAGGTTTGCAACCCCTCTAACCCTGTCGACGAAAAAGAATCATGAGTTTGTATGGAGTGAAATGTGTGTTATTTCTTTTGAAAGGCTAAAGGAATTTCTCACGAGTGCGCTTATTCTTATTATTCCTCATGGAACACAGATGTTCGCAGTTTTCGCTGATGCTTGTAGGATCGGTGTAGGAGCGGTCATCTTGCAAGAGGTTAGAGTCGTTACCTATGCAAGTAGACAACTTAAGGACCATGAGAAGAGGTACCCCATTCATGACTTAGAGTTAGAAGATGTGGTTTTCCCCTAAAGATGCAAAGATAATACCTTTTAGGATAAAAGTTTGAGGTCTTTACCGATAATAAGTCCCTTAAATATTTGTTTTCTCAGCGAGATTTGAACCTTTGACAACAACGGTTCATGGAGTATCTAGCATCGTTCAACTTTACTATCCAGTATACCTATGGGAAGGGTATTACCGTGGTTGATGCCCTGAGTTGGATGCATTCTACCCTATGTGCAATCGTCGAGTGGAAGCAGTTAGAATTTTTTTCTAGTTTCAATTTACAGCCAGTTTTTGAAGTAGCTCAAGGATTCCTCGGAGTTATGGAAGTGATCCCAGTTTTGATAGAAAGAATTAAGAGTGAGAAAGATCGCATGATGAGTTGAGTATATTAAAGGAAAAAATTTCTATGGGATAATCTTTTCCTCATTCGGATAGATATTCTATTTATAGTAGTGGTAGTTTGAGATGGGACAATCGAGTTTGTGTCCCTAGGAGTGGAGAGCTTAGGAAGGAAATTCTTGAAGAGTGTCATAGGTCGAGGATGACCGTACACCTAGGATGAGATAAAATGTTTAGGGATATGAGAAGAAGTTTTTATTGGGAAGGAATGAAGAAGGATGTTGTAGAGTTTGAAGCTAGATGTTTGACTTGTCAAAAGGTTAAGGAAGAGCTAGGTATGCCTCAAGGGTTCTTGCTACCCTTAGAGATTCTTACTTGGAAACGGGAACACATTTCAATGTATTTTATTGATGGGATTCCAAGGAGTCAAATGGCAAATGAAGCTATTAGGGTCATTGTGGATCGATTAAAGAAGAGTTTTTATTTTATTTCCATCAAGAAGAGTTGGACCAATGCTTTATTATCCCTGCTATATGTTAAGGAGATAGTTAGACTGCATGTGATCCCGACTAGCATAGTTAATGATAGATACCCTTTGTTCACTAGTGAATTTTGGACGAGGCTAAAAGCAGCTTTAGGGACGATGCTGAGTTTGATTATAGCCTATCACCGCGAACTAATGGTCAGACAAAAAGAGTAAACAGGGTTCTTAAATATCTGCTCAGAGCCTGAATCATCGACTTCGGAGGAGCCTGGGAGCAGAACTTTCCACTAGTAGATTTTTCGTATCATAATATTTATTAAGAAACGATTGTTCTGGCCCCTTATGAAGCATTGTATGGGTGGACATGCAAATCGTTTACTTATTGGTAGGAAACAACTTACATGATTTTACTCGAACCAAACCTAATCTGTGAACCTATAGAGAAAATTGCTTTGATTCGACAGAGGATGAAGGTTGTCCAGGGCCAACAGAAGTCATACGCGGATAGAAGAAGGGAGGAACTTGAATTTAGCACAAGAGATTTGGTATTTGTGGAAGTTTCCCCTCGTAGGAAGATGTCCGATTTGGAAAGCCTGGAAGTTGGCTCCTAGATTTTTGGGTCGTTTTAGATCATGGATAAGATTAGGAAACTCGCTTATCGTGTGGATCTTCCCAAGCATTTATCGGGGGCCGATAACGTTTTCCATGTTTCTTATCTTTGGAAATGACATCATGATTTCGCTGTCAGACTCGAGCAAGTTGATATAAGGGACTTAGAGAATTCCGAGTTGGAGTTTAGGGTACCCCGTTCCATCGCAAAGATCGGGGAGCATGAAATCAAAAGACTCCAGAATAAATATTCTTACCAAGTTTTTAACACCCCAAAACATAATACACTATAACCATACTTTAAACATAATTGGGAATTAATTAATTAAATATTTAGAACTAATTAAAATAGGCTTTACCATTGCGTTCATCTCGGAATTCCAGTTCAGGTAGACCCCAAGTTTCCGTAAAACGGACAACGTATAAAGAAGTTATGAACATTAGAAGTTTGCATATATATATAAGGGGCTTATGTATAAATATAATTTAACTAAATTCAAACCAGAAATGAACGAAAATCGAAGCGGGAATTAAAGGGGCATTGGCCAACCCATAACGGGCCTGGGTCGACTAATAGGACGACCCAAGTCATGATGGGTCGACCCAACCACATCCGGGGAAGATTTTGAAATACGAATTTGGATTGTTTTGTAGCTAGATTTGTGCTGACTCAGTGCTACATTAGCGGTTTAGATTAGAACCATAGAATCTAATGGCTGACAATAATTCTGTGAATCTATAAATAGGTGGCTTCTCCCATTACAATATACACAATTTCTTCTTACCTTATGCCTCTTTAAATCTATTCAATACACACACACACACACACACATATAATAGCGGAATGCTGCTGAAGCCTAGATCTACCGAGAAAACTCAAAATTCAAGATTTGCATGCACAACAAGAGGGATAGGATTAGTCTTTTTCTGCAATGGCATATATATATAAGAGGTTTAATCTCTTCTTCGCCATGACCCGATGTGAGTTCCCTGTTATTTTCAGATCTGATTTCTAGGCTATATCATGATAGTTAAATAAAATTAGGTTTAGGATATACAATGTTTATAAGAAAATTGATATACCTATTCTTTACTGTGAATCACCTATGTTGTTGTTATAAGTAAAACACATGCCTTTACTGTTGGATAATTAATAAGTTATATGTATCTATCTTCCTTTTCCCTATTTCTACTGTTTTATATTATTTCTAGTCTTGCCTATATGCCTATGTGATTTGATTCTATTCTCCGTCCTTTGTCCTCCCATTTTGTTTCCACTAAGCCTAGGCCTTTAGATTGTATGGGTAGTAATTAGGGAGTTGATCGCATGGGTAGTTATTAGGGTACACCTAATCCTGCTGTTATGTAATTAGGGTAACACCTAATCCTGTTACGTAATTAGGGTACGCCTAATCTGGCTGTTTAATTTTGTTGTTAATCCTGCTGTTATGTAATTAGGTTAAAATACCTAATCCTGTTACTCCTGTTATACTAGTATTGGTGCTTACAAAACCTATTTTAGGGATATGAATGTAAAGCATTACTCGATCATAGTTTATTCCTGTTATTCCTATATGTCCTGTTGTTCTGTTAATTCATCTGTTTTCTTATATGATACTGTACTTTCTCATGCAATCTTATTTACCTATCTTGGTATTCCTATTTTATCCATATTTGAAAATCAGTGGAACTCACTAGACTTTAAGTCTGTCCCTTTTTTTCGCTTCTTTCTTCCTTTCCCCCCAGGTCCTCAGAATGGTAGCACTCCTCAGTGATTAGGACTTTCTCTTTCAGCTTGTATCTGGACTTTCTGAGATGTACCATTTTTACTTGCTTTATATTCTGCTATGCCTAGCTATGAGGGATATGGTTTTATATTATTGTACTTTGTTATTTGGTTTTATGAGGAAGATTTGAGAAACTTGGTTTTGATGTAACTGGTTTTGATATAACCTGTTGAGATTACATTTTATTATTTTATATCTGTCTTGTAAATTTCTGAACTATTTACCTATTGCGCTTCACGAAATTTAATGCATTCTCTTATGAGTGACATTAACAGACGTGGGGTGTCACATTTGGTATCAGAGATGAAGGTTACAAGATCAGAGAAAAAGTTTTTAAAATTGTTTTCAAAAGCAAAGTTTTTTTGAATAAAAACTTATCTTTGAAAAACATATCCCCTTAAGCCATATTCAATATTCCCTCGATCTCTAGTTGAACCTTTTGTTTCTTCTCTTTTCAGCATGTCTAGGCACCCAATATTCCCAAGGGCATTCCATTACAAACATGATTTCATAGGTATCTTGAGGCAATGACACCTGTCAGAGGTCAAGGAGATGCCCCACCCCAGCTTCACCCGCAGTAGCTCCACCTCCATGAGTATATAACTTTTCGAATCTATGTAAAGACTTCTGCACTATGGGAGGGAAACCGTTCCGAGGTACAGAGAGCTTTGTTGAGGCACGGAATTGGCTAAAAGAAACAAAGAACGTGTTTGGCCTTTTTGAGCTTGATGATAGAAGGAAGACACAGTTGGCCTCATGAGAACTGAAGGATGAAGCTTCCTACTGGTGGGAAGTAACGCAAGCAGGGCAACCAGTAGCTACTGGTGGGAAGTAACTCAAGCAGGGCAACCAGTAGCTACTTGAGATGAGTTCCGATAGAGATTCGAGATGAAGTTTTAGTCTCAGGCACAAGAGGGATTACAGATGAAGAGGTTCTTAGCCTTGAAAGAAGGGGACATATCTATTAAGGATTATGTGAATAAGTTCAATCATCCTGCAAAATTTGGTTTTGACTTGGTGAATGCGCCCCATAAGAGAGCTCCTAGATTTACAAGAGGGTTGAACCTAACTCTCTAAGGACTTGCATTTTCTCATATACCGATGGAGGTGATGTTTGAAATGCTGGTTGACATGGCACTTATGCACGAAGATGGCTAGGATGAGAAGAAAGACAGTAAGACTCAAGAGACACGGGCTAAGGGCAAGAAACAAAAATGGTTGCCCAGGAAAGGAAAGCAAAAGAAAGAGAAAGGAGGAAAGCCTGACTAGGCCCGGATCAATAAAGATATCAAGTGTCATGGTTGCGGAGCTATCAGTCACTTTGTGAAGGACCGCAGAAAGGCAAATAAAGCCTACTTTAATTGTGGTCAAGTGAGACACTTCAGTAAGCAATTCCCAAGCATGCAAGGACAAGGGGCATGAACTTCTGGACAAGTGCACTCTCTTGAGGCTAGCAGACATGACTATGGTAGGAAAGTCACGGTTGAATGTTTGATTTCCCTTTTTGACTATCCTATTAGAACCCTGTTTGATTCTGGCACTTCACATTCGTTTATATCCAGTTCTGTAGTAGATAGTCTGCACCTTAATACTAGTATAACTGATCTCGTAGTGGTCACGAACCCCATTGGAGGTATGACTCATTTCTCTTTTATATATAGGGGTTTGAGAATTTCTTTCTTGGGGATCGAGTTTGAATGTGACGCATATGTGTTAGGCTTTATGGGCTATGGTTTGGTTATAGGCATGGATTGGCTGGCCATGTATGGTGCCATCCTTGATTGTGAAAAGAGAGTGCTTAGGCATCTTACTTGTCAAGGTAGGTCTCTGAAAATTTCCTGAGACCCACAGGGGTCGATGATGCTCTGTTTTTTAGAAACGTTTGATACTTCTGTTGATGATTTGCGATCAGTGCTCATAGTTAGAGAGTACCCGGATGTGTTTGAGGAATTCAATGGATTACCTCCAAAGCATGAGGTAGACTTCTGGATTTACTTGGTAGAGAATACGAAACTAGTTGCTCTATTAGTGCGCTACTCCTAGAGAAAGGAGGGAGCTTAACAAGTGGGTAGGGGAGCTATTCAAGAAAGGTTTTATTAGGAGAAGCATATCCGAATGGGGAGCTCCAGTCATCTTAGCAACTAAGGAGCTGGATCACTTTGTCTATTTGTGGATTAGAGGGGGCTGAATAAGATCACCAAGAAGAATAGGCACCCGCTACCGAGGATTGACAACATGTTTGATCAGCTAGTAGGTTCATCCGTTTTCTCGTAGATGGATTTGGCCACGGAATTTCAACAGTTGAGAGTGGAAGAGGACAACATTGATAAGACTGCATTCAGAACTCCAGATGGTTTCTTTGTATGGCTAGTTATGCCTTTTGGGATAACCAATGCACTTGCATATTTTGTGGACTTGATGAGTTGTGTGATTAGGGAGTTTCTAAACAAGTTTGGGGTGGTCTTTGTGGATGACATTCTGATCTTCTCAAAAAATGAGTAGGAGTATTCCCTATGCTTACGAGAGGTTCTATGCATTCTCGGGTCACATCAGCTTAAGGCAAAATTTTCTAAGTGTCACTTTTGGAGAAAGGAAGTAAGGTTCCTAGGGTATGTGGTCTCCAAGGACCAAATAGTAGTGGACCCTGCTAAAGTAGTCGCGGTTCAAGATTGGAGGGCTCCAAAGAATGCAATGGAGGTGAGAATTTTTCTAGGGTTGGAAGGCTATTATGCAAAATTTATCAAGGACTTTGAAAGGGTATCAGCCTCGCTTACCCGATTGACGAATAAGAACTTGGTTTTTTCGTGGAGCATTGATTATTAGGATGCCTTTCAGAGGTTAAAGAGGGCTCTGGCAATAGCCCCAGTTCTGACTCTCTCGGATGGAAGCAATATGTTCACAATTTACATAGATGCTTGTGGCACAGGGGTTGGTTCCATTCTGATGGAAGAGGGAATGGCAGTATGTTATGGTAACAGACAGTTAAGAGTTCATGAGAAGAACTAGCGTACCCATGATCTCGAGTTGGCTGCAATAGTGTTCGCATTGAACTCTTGGCGACATTATCTACTTGGAGAAAGATTTGAGCTATACACAGATCATAAGTCGCTCAAATACTTGTTCTCACTGAAGCATCTCAACCTATTGCAGCAACGGTGGATGGAGTTCCTAGCGTCCTACAACTTTGAGATAGCTTATACCTCGGGCAAGATTAATGTAGTGGCGAACACATTAAGTAGGCTAAGGATGACTTTGAGTCCTCTACTCGTAGAAAGGCAGATCTTGGGGTGCATCCCGACCTTTAATTTTAAGTCATCTATGGATTTCACATTGGGATTGTTAGCATCATTGGAGGTGCAATGAAACACCCCACCTCCGTTAAGGTCACTCACAAAGGGAATGCATTAACTTCGGTGAAGCATTATAGGTAAAAGATACAGATAATTTACAATACAGACACACAAACAGTAGAAAAACTGGAATTATTTAATAAGCAGCGTGGTTTAGTCAAAATGTTACAACCGTTGTCCCAAAACCCAACTTCCAAGTCATTACAATAAAACCTCCGTCTTGATTAAAAACTCCAAATACATAAAGAAGAATAAAACAGTAGTAAAGCGGCATAAATCCCCAATAAAAGTGTAACCACAGCCATAGCCCAAGAAAAGAGAATCCAAGTAATACATCTACTCTCTCCAAGCTGGAAAATGCCTGAACTAAGCTGAATTATTCCCTTCCTGCGGACCTGGGGGGACGGGGAATGGAAGAAAAGAAGACGAAAGAAAACGGGTCAGACACAAAGCCTGGTAAGTCCAATGATTTTCAGCATGTAAACAAGATAAAGGATCATGACATGAATAAACTGAATATAAGACAATACCATAGTGATAAGATAACATAAGACAAGGTGAGGCAAGATAAACTGAATATGCTATCGCACTCATTCCTATTTCTCTGTACCTACTAACAATTGTTTCAACTAGCCTCATGTGTTCATAATAAAATGGTCCCTTTATCGACCGGCTTCTACTCGCATGTATTTATTATTTGTGTCATTCAGCCCCGCTTGTTTGTAGATACCTGTGTTGGCTCCACCATGGGGTGTAACAATCCCTATGATGGCAAACCGACACAATTTAAGATGCACAATGTATAACTAATGATGCCCAGTGCCTGATTTTTCCACTCCGGAGTACGCGCATGCCCGTACTCCGTCGGAACCTACACTGACGCACCACCTGCCGCTATTTTGACTGCTTATAATCAGCCCAGTAATCGTGCCCTACCCTTCCTAGTTAAGGGTACTGAGATACATCTATGTAGGTTACTGCTGAAATGGGTCCCTGTTACTAGGGTTTCCTAACCAACATGTTATAACCGTTAAGTGTTCTCAATTTAAACTAACCCCACCCATTTGTTTAATTAACATGTTGCATTGGTTAAGTGTTGCCTACGTTAACTTAACCCTACCATTCTTAGCATGTCTGTTCATTAGCATTAATTCATTCATTAATGCACCAACCTCTCACATTAGAACTGTTGTTTGCGGTTGCTGAATGGGACGGGCGGTTCCGGGCAGACTTCTACCGCAAACTCATTCTAACCTCGGGTTTTTGCCTTAATGCGCTAACCTCTCACATTAGATCTGTTGTTACGGTAGCTAGATGTGCCGGGCGGTTCCGGGCAGCCTTACACTGCAACTCAATCTAACCTCGGGCCAGACACGTTCATCTTTTTAGCCAATTTACATATTTACCATACATGTCCAAGTCTAGATTTTTGTATGCCAATTATCCACAATTGTAGTCAATTCAAGTTATGTCTCATTTACTTGTTATGTGCAAAATTACTCTAATAAGTTATACCCAATTCCCCGCATTACAATCGCGCGTACAACAAGATTAAAAAAGGTTTCCAAATTTCAAGTACTCATAAAATAAAATGGAAAGGGGATAGAGAGGAAACACAAGAATTGAAATAAGGAAAGTAGGCATGTAAAGCTGTACCCAATACTTGAATCGTGTTTCCAATAGACATGTTGTATATTAACAATGAATACGAGCAAACTAAGGAAAATACATTATAAGTATACAGATTCGATATGATTATACATAAAGAAATTACTAATTTGATGTATAACATGATAGGTTCAATTGTATCAATCACAACAGTCTCATAGGCATTGGTAATTTCAGATTTGACAAAAGGATAAGCATGAATCAAAATTAATTATCTCACAATTAGGCATAGTTCTAGATTCGATTCATTACAAGTCATGATTTCTATTACATGTTCCAAATCTGAGAAATAACTTAATTTACAGTGATAGGATTAGAAAAAGAGATTTATTTGACGTTGTTGCAATTATAATCTCTCTTTGTTGATTGAAGCGGAAAACCTTTACTTTAATTTGAAGATCTCCAATTTGATTTCTATTTTGGAGAAGAAGGAGGCTAGTCTTGTTTAGAGATGGACAACATGGTGGCATTATAGAATAGGGTTTCGAGGTTAGGGCTAAGTTTAAATATGTATTTATAGATGTGTAGGATTAATTAGAGCCTTTAGATAAACATAGGATCCATCCAAACCATCCAGTCCAAGAAAATGCATCATCAGGCCAATCAGAGAAGGCCACATCAGCCCTAGGTTGTAAAATACATCACTGGACCTGGATCTAACAGGGGTCGACTCCCTACAGGAGGGGTCGACACCTATGTCGACTACCCTTAGGGGGTCGATATCTCTGAGCGGGAAATTCCCGCTCAGCCTCTTCTTCTGTTTTGAATTTCGAACTGGTTTTCTAATTTTTAATTATTATTTTAATTGAAATTCTGCTTAAACTTGAAATCTTTTAAGATCCATAACTTCTTCATACGGAGTCCGATTTATGCAAGCTCGGACTCTATCTCAAGCAGAATTCCAAGGCGAACGCAATGGAGTAACCCATTTTACTTAATTCATCTTTTAAAATTTAAGTGTCCTTGATTCGTTATATTATATTCATAGAAAATACAGGGTGTTACATTCTCCCCTCCATAATGGATTTCGTCCCTAAAATATCTGAGTTAAGAAGAATGTATCTTAACATCCAACATCCATCTACTCAACCATCAATCACAGGCATCCATTTTCCTTAATAAGATTTCTAATGCTTTCATGATTATATGCATAGTGTGTGTATATCTCCTTATCTAATGCAAAATCAGGCAGTCTACTGATTCAGTTGACCTTCTTAATGCGAATTATGTCGGTGCCATGAGTCCATCATGTATGCAATTATTCCTAATTGTACTTTATAGCTTCTACATGAGTGCACAATCATCCATACAAATGCAACATCCATATGATAACACATAAAGTTTCAATCCATATACAAATACATATATGCATATGCAATATGAAAGTGACTGAGCCGATCTAGTACCTAATGTGTGTGTACATGCATCCACGAGCAACCACTAGCAACCACTTGCAACCATCAATCATAACATGTTTCAAATACATGTTTACATTCATTGGTTTCCACTTAAGGATCAAGAATAGGACCGAGGAGATATACTTAAAAAATATATACAAGCATGCATAAACTTATGGAAAAAGAGATCAAGGATGTACCCTCAAAAAGAAAAGGGTAGGCTGCACGTATATTGTCTTCAGTCTCCCAAGTCGCGTCTTCTTCAGCGTCACTCCATTGTACTTTAACTAGCTTGACCTCACGATTGCGTACCTTTTTAACTTCTGTTCCCAAGATACGAGTTGGAACTCTTCTCACCATCGCTTCTCGTTCCACTTCTACTTCCTCTAGTATGCTCGGCTCCACAACTTCCGCAGACTCATGTAAGCACTTTTGTAGATGAGAAACATGAAAAACGTTATGAACTCCAGCTAATCTTTCGGGCAGCTCTACTATATAAGCCATCGTCCCAATCGTCTCAATGATAGGAAATGCCCCTACAAATTTTACTGCTAATTTTCCTATGGATCCAAAGCGAATGACATTCCTCAAAGGAGATACTTTAAGGAAAACCCTGTCTCCAACCTCAAACTCAAGGTCGGTCCTTATTTTATCCGCGTAGGACTTCTGTCTATCTTGTGCGGTCTTCATTCATCTTTGTATCAAGTCCACCTTCTCTGAAGTTTCTCTGATCATGTCGGGCCCAAGTACAAGCTTTTCTGTAGATTTTCACTAACAAGTTAGTGATCGGCATGGTCTTCCATATAAGGCCTCAAAGGGTTCCATGCCTATGGTGGCTTAGTAGCTATTGTTGTAGGCGAACTCCACCAAAGGAAGATGATCTTCCCACGTTCCCCCAAAATCAAGAATTCACAATCTCAAAAGATATTCTAATATGTGACAACCCGGATCCCAACAGACCGAATTTTTCAAATTCGATCTATCAAAACCCGAGTTGGGTGCTCTGGTATCCTGAAGAAAAAGACAGAGATAAAGAAACATGTCAGAACTCGTAGAGCATCTCACAGCAGAAGGAATTAAAATATAATATATTCAAAAATAGCTTTACCTTATAAATCATACTGTCTAACCTGTATCCAAAGCTATACCATCTCTGTCATGAACCTAACCTAGAAGTATGTAATGAGGAGGGGGTCAGAACATAAGTTCTGTGTGAGAGGACTTATAATAAACTTCTGTGTAACACTACATATACCGTTCCATATATTTTCTTAGTTATTAGGTTAATCTCGTCATTAGCACCTAAGGCTAAACTCATGTCGTTCTTATTCACATACTAGTATATTAACCTAATATCTCGTATATGTGGATACCCCCTACTCGTATTATCTTTTCCATGTATGTGTACAGTCCCTTTCCATTTATCGTACGGACTTCATTACGTAACTATATACTACCTCAGCGTAGTGCCACCATTTCCGTAATTGTTTGGACCGCCACATTTCCTTAATTCGGTTAGGGTTTATGCCACCTAGGGCTACTAGGGATTATGCTACCCAACGAAATATGCCCTCTAGTCTAGGACACACTACCCAGAGCGATATATGTTCCTAGACCTTCCCCGCGTAAGTATCGTGAACCGTTTTTCGATGACTAGATGCACATGTACTCTATATGTGCTACCCGAGTCCCGTGGCAGGGCAAGTCAAGAAACACGGAACTCGGTCGGGAGCTTTAACTTGTCTGCCGATGCAGATGCTAAGGTCTGTTTTTCTAGTGGCTATGGTCCCACTCGACTCCTCCCTCAACTAATGAAAGGCCATCCTTGAAAAATGAGAACTATATGCCGGCCCCTCTATGCCCCACTAAACTATGGCCAACCGCAACCACAACTAGATAGCAGGTATATGGTTCGTAGGAGTTCTCCGCCTTTCCGCTGTGCGTATCTCGACTGACTCAAGATGGTAGGTAGACGACGATTTGCTATCACAGGGCTACTGGTCTCGCCGAATCACGCTGGTTCATCCTAGTCTTTAGGTTGCCATTTATTGCAACCAAGGCATACCCTTGGTTCTTCTAACGTAGACCTTAACCTCTGTGAGCCCAGGAGGATCATCTGCAGCCTCATAGAGGGATACCAAGAGTACCCTCACGTCCCCTCGAAGCCTCGGGCTTCGTAACCCAATTTGTTGGAGCCTTCTTTAAAATCAGACGGCCGTACGCTCCTTCTCGTGTTCTACTAAGGTTTACTACTTAGTTTCTTTAACAAAGGTTTACTACTTAGCCCTCTTAGTTTTTAACTAAGGTTTACTTAGTTTCCTGAATCGTCGTTTTCTTAACTAAGGTTTACTACTTAGTCCTTTTAACTAAGGTTTACTACTTAGTTCTATCAATCGTTCATTTTTATTAACTAAGGTTTACAACTTAGTCCACTTTAACTAAGGTTTACTACTTAGTTTTCTTTCTCGTTATCTACTTAATTATTTTAACTAAGGTTTATTACTTGATTCTCTTAACCAAGGTTTGATACTTAGTTTATGTTTACCGTTGGTTATCAACTGAATTTATACTTAACTTACTTAAGTCCATTGATAAGCCTTATAACATGTTGTCTTTCAATTTCATAAATTATTCCCTTTTTGGGTCACAACAACATGTTAGATTTAATTCATTGTTAAGTATACCTAATCCCACATATATACTGATTGGGGGAACAACCCCCTAAATACCAGCCCCGAAGACCGAGATCAACCTCAGACTGACACTCGGGAATTACTCTACCCAACCAACATATATGATTCAAAATTTACTACTTCTTCCTTTTCAAACCGCTTAATTTATAATTAAGTATATCTCCTCATATAAGTTATCTTATTCTTCCCTTTTTCGTTCTTATAACTTATCGTATCCCATAAGTCATATTTTCCCCTTTTGTCCCTAGGACAAGTCTAACCTATTATCCTTCTTTTTTTCTTATTCAAATTTGTAATAGGTTATTTATCATTCCCCATATTCCGTCATTAGTTCAGATTAACCTTTTTATTATTATTGTTTCCATATTTTACACATGTCTTACTACGGTTAAGTCTTATACTTACATGTTTATACATATCTTGTCTTACTACAGTTAAGTCTATACTTACCTGTACCCACTTAACCCTCTAACCATACCCTTGTCACCCACATGTCTTATTATGGTTAGTATTCCTTAATGCATTCATTATGCCATAACGATGTATGACCACCCACATTGGACTAACATTTTGTGGCTGCTGGATGTGCTGGGCGGTTACGGGCAGTCTTACGCCACAACTTGAGTCCAACCTCGTGTCATAAACCGTTACGGTCAAATTTCCTCCTTTGACCTCTCACATTAGACATCCAATTGTGGCAGCTGGATTTGTCGGGCGGTTCCGGGCAGTCTTATACCACAATTGCGTCTAACCTCGTGTCAAAGGTTTATTAATATTCGTATTTCACCCAAACCCCCAAATTTCATGTTATGTAGTTCAAATTTACTTTTAAGCATATACAAGTGGTCATTAATTAGACCAATTTAATGTTGATTCATACCAAATTACATGTAACCCAATTACCCAACTTTTATTCAAATTTACGAATTCCAAATAATTTATTTCCAATGGTATTCATATTTTTAAATAAGTTCGAGTCCTATAAAAATATGACTAACATATTAAATCCCCAAATTCAAATCCATGTTTTATTCTAGTGTCATAGGCTAATTAACAAGTTCAAATCTTTTCAATGATGACAATGTTATGCTAAAACCCAAATCGTGTTCATACTTATACTTCCCAACTTGGTTTACACATTCAAACCTTGCTAATGGTATACTATACCCAAACCCCTTTGTAATTCATAACCAAACTCTCCAATTTATGTCATATCCCAAAATCTAGTGTTTCCCCTTTTCGTTCGCAATATTCAATCGTATTCATTTCATGATAGATCTTGGCCCGAGATAGCCTAATTATAAAGAAATAAAGAGGGAAGGATAAAAGGAGGAACGTGACCATATAATAATTTAACATATGAAAACATTACAGGTCCAATCTTTCACAATAATTTCATCGCATGTTTTACATGGGGAATGTTTGAACGATAAATAATAATCTTATACAAAAGTTGTATTATAAACCACTCACATTGCTTGTCGTCTTCAAAATGAGTACTAGATAACTCTAGTATTGTTTTCCCTCTTTTGCTTAGCTTGGATTTCTGTTTTTGAATCATCTTTGATTTCTCTTTGCGGCATAAATTCACAAATCTGAATCCATTATCTTCTCTTTAGCTTTGAATCTCTTTTCTATTTCATTGTTGTTCTAGATCTTATTCTTTTTATTTTAAAGAATAGATGTTGTAGAGAAAAGAGGGGAGAATAGATCCAAGATCTTTTGGAGAAGAAGAAAATGAGAGAGAAGGGAGCCATGGCTTCGCCACGAATTGTTGTGAAGTTTACAATGAGCTTAGGGTTGTTTATATAGGTGCCAAACTACGAATCTAGCCCTCTTTTAATTGTTAAAGAACATTAATGAAGATTTATTTAGCAAAACCATTCCTTTGTTTATACCTTAACCGTATAAAATTTGTTTCCCTTTTTCTTTTATTTAAACAAGGCAACAATTTATTTTTCTCTACCTTTTTAACATAATTATTATTTATTTATGTAAATAAATACCATACGTTTACTTACACTCATGTTCTTATCAAATATGGTATCCAAGTATGCCTTTATTTTTATTTTATTTTTAATCGTAGAAAATATAGTATGTGTTAACTATTTTACTAAAGGGAATTTAATATCTTTTTATTTTTATTTTATCCTTCTCATAGCCATTATTTATGGCTATTTATTCATTGTTTTTCTATTCATGTCATATTTGAAATGCCTAAATGCATTTACTACATGTACTCTCTTTTTCCATATTTAATGTAGCCATTATATTATCCCTAAATATAACATTAATGTCTTTAATGTACCAATTTCATTTCTTACCAGTAAAACAAATCCCCTAATCTCGAATTAGTGTTGCCTCTTATATATATATATATATATATATATATATATATATATATATATATAATACCAAATATTTAACATTTAGTCAACCTCAAGCCAATTTAGTAATGTCATAATTATGCATTAACTTTTTTATTTTTATTTTTATTTACATGTTTGCTATAAATAATCATACGTGCATGCATCTAGTCTCCTTAATCACAGGTGCATGCATCTAGTCTCCTTAATCATAGGTGCATGCATCTAGTCTCCTTAATCACAGGTGCATGCATCTAGTCTCCAAACATTTAAATCGAAAAACGTGCCACATTTATTTCAACCTCTGTCGGTTCCAAAAAGAGTACTTAATGCTTTCTTTTTTTTTAAATACATTGAACCTTTTATGTGCATGATAATCTCTACAATTTAAACTAAATTTATGAACGCGCATATGAATGTATTTCCATTCTCCTCTTTAAACGCGCATTCCTTATTGTATATTACTTTTCTTTTCCTTAAATATGTCAATGCATATAAAATATATATATATATTTTATCCTACGCGTATATAAACTACTACGGCTTACAACTTCTTCATATGTTATCTGTTTTACGGAAACTTGGTATCCATCTGAACCAGAATTTTGAGGAGAACGCAATGATGACATCTGTTTTACTTAATTCCTGATATTTAAATTAAGTATCTTTATTTTATTATCTTTTTCTGTTACATACATTGTTATCGTATAAATTTTCTTCTTTTCAACGTATGTATTAATTTAAACTGCATATCACTATCATGCATATAAACATTTTTAATTACATTAAAAATGCGGGGTGTTACATTCTCCCACCCTTAAGAAATTTCGTCCCCGAAATTTGGTAGGGGTAAAATCAAATAATCCCTCGCATATTATATCATCCATCATGTGTACATCCGTTTTTTCAAACATTGTGCACATGTACAAAGTGAAACACATCATAGTAATGCATGTATGCCTAATTTGGTACCACCTATATGTATGTAAATTTTTAAAAACTCTTTCAAAACATGATGCTCACATCCTAAATATACTTGCAGTTCTATATGAATGCAATATTTTTGAAAAACCAAAACATTTTTCATCCAAATTTTCCCACACTCTTAAATAAGAGCACGGTTCACCCAATTGTTGCATCCAAACCCTACCAACCATCATTAAATTCGAAATTTAGAAAAATCTAATTTTTTCCAAATTCGGTTTCTTATGTTACAAAAAGGTATAAAACGGAAAAATTTACATTTTCCGTTTTTCTTTTATGTACCTTTTCTAGTTGCACTTGGATTTTTACATAGCTATTCTATAAAAAGTTCCTATTTTCCTATCCAAGCACAATTACATAAGAAACTTTTTTTTTTAAGATTTTCAATTTCTTTTCCCGTCACGTTTTGTTGCTTGATTGATTCAGTTGTTTTCTTGTTGGTTAGGCTAGTCTTCTTCTTAAGTTTATTTTTCAACCAAGATTTTCTATTTTCTACTCAAACAGTATCTTACACAGCTACAACTATGGGCCTAGAATCTTAGGACTTTGTTACCTCTAACAATCGCGAGTCCACACAATAGGATCTATACACTTGCTTGCCATTCCCTACCTAGTAGTAACTACTAGTCCATGTTGTGTATTACCAGCCTATACTTAATCTCTTTTTCTCAAGCAACAAACCTAGGTTTCTCAATGTTTATGCATTCTACGGGAATATTCCATTAGTTTTAACATTAGCTAATCTTTGACCGGAAATTGGTAAGAGAATAATTCCCTAAGCATCAACCCCGAAGACCGAAATCAACATCAGATTGATACTCAGAGAATCACTCAACCCCACCAATCTCCAGTTAGGTTCTAATAACTTATCATTGGGTTAGACTCAAAGTGGTTCTTCAACTCACTAGGCTTTCCTAGGCACTTTGGCGAATTCAATTTTCTCGTCTATATATATTCCCAATCCATTTTCCACATTTTTCAACCTTTTCTAGTTTATAAGGTTTCACTTCTAAACCCACTACTCTGAAATAATAACATTTCAGTTTTAACTCTATGGGATACTTTCTTTCCCTAATACTAAATCATATTGTACACTTTCCAACCAAATCACCTAAGGGTCTAAAAAATTTCTATGTTTATTACTTTAATGTACAAACTAAATATCCCAACTCTTTTCATGTCTAGTGGGCTACTATATGGATCTAGGTTTATATATATAATATATTTATATTTAAGAAAATACAAATACGTTCACTCATTATCTCCCTAGGAACACTAAACCGAAGCTCTGATACCAGATGTGACAACCCGGATTCCGACAGACCAAATTTTTCAAATTCGATCTATCAAAACCTGAGTTGGGTGCTCTGGTATCATGCAGAAAAAGACAGAGATAAAGAAACATGTCAGAACTCGTAGAGCATCTCACAGTGGAAGGAATTAAAATATAATATATTCAAAAATAGCTTTACCTTATAAATCATACGGTCTAACCAGTATCCAAAGCTATACCATCTCTGTCATGAACCTAACCTAGAAGTATGTAATGAGGAGGGGGTCAGAACATAAGTTCTGTGTGAGAGGACTTATAATAAACTTCTGTGTAACACTACATATACCGTTCCATATATTTTCTTAGTTATTAGGTTAATCTCGTCATTAGCACCTAAGGCTAAACTCATGTCGTTCTTATTCACATACTAGTATATTAACCTAATATCTCGTATATGTGGATACCCCCTACTCGTATTATCTTTTCCATGTATGTGTACAGTCCCTTTCCATTTATCGTACGGACTTCATTACGTAACTATATACTACCTCAGCGTAGTGCCACCATTTCCGTAATTGTTTGGACCGCCAGGTTTCCTTAATTCGGTTAGGGTTTATGCCACCTAGGGCTACTAGGGATTATGCTACCCAACGAAATATGCCCTCTAGTCTAGGACACACTACCCAGAGCGATATATGTTCCTAGAGGGTACTCTATATGTGCTACCCGAGTCCCGTGGCAGGGCAAGTCAAGAAACACGGAACTCGGTCGGGAGCTTTAACTTGTCTGCCGATGCAGATGCTAAGGTCTGTTTTTCTAGTGGCTATGGTCCCACTCGACTCCTCCCTCAACTAATGAAAGGCCATCCTTGAAAAATGAGAACTATATGCCGGCCCCTCTATGCCCCACTAAACTATGGCCAACCGCAACCACAACTAGATAGCAGGTATATGGTTCGTAGGAGTTCTCCGCCTTTCCGCTGTGCGTATCTCGACTGACTCAAGATGGTAGGTAGACGACGATTTGCCATCACAGGGCTACTGGTCTCGCCGAATCACGTTGGTCCATCCTAGTCTTTAGTTTGCCATTTATTGCAACCAAGGCATACCCTTGGTTCTTCTAACGCAGACCTTAACCTCTGTGAGCCCAGGAGGATCATCTGCAGCCTCACAGAGGGATACCAAGAGTACCCTCACGTCCCCTCGAAGCCTCGGGCTTCGTAACCCAATTTGTTGGAGCCTTCTTTAAAATCAGACGGCCGTACGCTCCTTCTCGTGTTCTACTAAGGTTTACTACTTAGTTTTTTAACTAAGGTTTACTACTTATCCCTCTTAGTTTTTAACTAAGGTTTACTTAGTTTCCTGAATCGTCGTTTTCTTAACTAAGGTTTACTACTTAGTCCTTTTAACTAAGGTTTACTACTTAGTTCTATCAATCGTTCATTTTTCTTAACTAAGGTTTACAACTTAGTCCACTTTAACTAAGGTTTACTACTTAGTTTTCTTTCTCGTTATCTACTTAGTTATTTTAACTAAGGTTTATTACTTGATTCTCTTAACCAAGGTTTGATACTTAGTTTATGTTTACCGTTGGTTATCAACTGAATTTATACTTAACTTACTTAAGTCCATTGATAAGCCTTATAACATGTTGTCTTTCAATTTCATAAATTATTCCCTTTTTGGGTCACAACAACATGTTATATTTAATTCATTGTTAAGTATACCTAATCCCACAAATATACTGATTGGGGGAACAACCCCCTAAATACCAGCCCCGAAGACCGAGATCAACATCAGACTGACACCTCGGGAATTACTCTACCCAACCAACATATATGATTCAAAATTTACTTCTTCTTCCTTTTCAAACCGCTTAATTTATAATTAAGTATATCTCCTCATATAAGTTATCTTATTCTTCCCTTTTTCGTTCTTATAACTTATCGTATCCCATAAGTCATATTTTCCCCTTTTGTCCCTTGGACAAGTCAAACTATTATCCTTCTTTTTTTCTTATTCAAATTTGTAATAGGTTATTTATCATTCCCCATATTCCGTCATTAGTTCAGATTAACCTTTTATTATTGTTGTTTCCATATTTTACACATGTCTTACTACGGTTAAGTCTTATACTTACATGTTTATACATATCTTGTCTTACTACAGTTAAGTCTATACTTACCTGTACCCACTTAACCCTCTAACCATACCCTTGTCACCCACATGTCTTATTATGGTTAGTATTCCTTAATGCATTCATTATGCCATAACGATGTATGACCACCCACATTGGACTAATATTTTGTGGCTGCTGGATGTGCCGGGCGGTTCCGGGCAGTCTTACGCCACAACTTGAGTCCAACCTCGTGTCATAAACCGTTACGGTCAAATTTCCTCCTTTGACCTCTCACATTAGACGACCAATTGTGGCAACTGGATTTGCCGGGCGGTTCCGGGCAGTCTTATACCACAATTGCTTCTAACCTCGTGTCAAAGGTTTATTAATATTCGTATTTCACCCAAACCCCCAAATTTCATGTTATGCAGTTCAAATTTACTTTTAAGCATATACAAGTGGTCATTAATTAGACCAATTTATTGTTGATTCATACCAAATTACATGTAACCCAATTACCCAACTTTTATTCAAATTTACCAATTCCAAATCATTTATTTTCAATGGTATTCATATTTTTAAATAAGTTCGAGTCCTATAAAAATATGACTAACATATTAAATCCCCAAATTCAAATCCATGTTTTATTCTAGTGTCATAGGCTAATTAACAAGTTCAAATCTTTTCAATGATGACAATCTTATGCTAAAACCCAAATCATGTTCATACTTATACTTCCCAACTTGGTTTACACATTCAAACCTTGCTAATGGTGTACTATACCCAAACCCCTTTGTAATTCATAACCAAACTCTCCAATTTATGTCATATCCCAAAATCTAGTGTTTCCTTTTTTCGTTCCCAAAATCATGTTCACCCTTTCAGTTTAACCATCGGTTTGAGGGTGATAGGCAGTGCTTAAGCATAGCTGTGTGCCTACAGCCTCTTGCAAACTCTTCCAAAACTCACTCGTAAAGATAGGATCTCGATCACTTACTATGCTAGAGGGTATCCCATGCAGTCGAACTACTTCTTTAAGATAAATGGATGCTAATGATGAGGCAGTCCTCCTACTCTTAACAGGTATAAAGTGAGCGCTTTTAGTGAGCCTGTCAACTATTACCCAAATACTAGTATTGCCCCTTCTTGACCTAGGCAACCCATCTACAAAGTCCATCGAAATGCTATCCCATTTCTACCGTGGGACCTCTAGAGGATGAAGCAGACCACCAGGCCTCTTCTGCTCCGCGTTGACTTGTTGGCATATCAAGCACTTAGAGACGAATTCAGCTACATCCTTCTTCATGCCATTCCAAAAGAAAACCCTTTTTATGTCTTTATACATCTTGTCTCCACCTGGGTGTATGGTCAACTTATAATGGAGTGCTTCTTTAAGAACTGTCTTCACCAAATCCCTTGCTTGTGGGACACATAGTCTTCCATCCCGTCTCAACCAACCCTTGTCATCTATGGAGTATCTATTGAGATGGCTAGAAATCTCACCTCTAATTAACTTATCCATCATATCAACTATCTGAGGGTCTTCACGTTGCGCGGTTCCTATTGAGTCCAAAAGCGTAGGCTGCACCTCTAGCGTTGCTAACAAACCAGGTACAAACTCAAAAGAGGTTCTAAAGCCAAAGGTTGTTATGTACTCCAAGTTTAGTCTTTCCACAAAGAGAGGACTTAAGGTCAGCCTTTTCCTACCTAAGGCGTCTGCTACCACATTGCCCTTGCCAGGGGTATAAGCAATCTCAAAATCGTATGATGCAAGAAATTCCATCCACCTTTGTTGTCTTAAGTTAAGATCTTTTAGTGAGAGAAGGTACTTTAATGATTTATGGTCAGTAAATAATTCAAACCTTTCTCCTAGTAAGTAATGATGCCATGACTTAAGAGCGAAAACAATGGCAACTAGTTCTAAATCATGAGTTGGGTAGTTCTTCTCATGTACCTTCAATTGCCTTTCCCCATAACGAACTACCTTGCCTTCTTGCATCAAGACAACGCCTAATCCTGTACCGCATGCATCTGTGTATACCGTAAACATCTTACCCCCATCAGGCAATGTCAGAACTGGGTTGTTGTTAGAGCCCTTTTCAATCGTTGGAAAGAAACATCACAATCCAAATCCCAAGCCAAAGTTAGGTTTTTCTTCATCAATCTTGTAAGTGGGGCTGAGATCTTCGCAAAGTCTTTAATGAATTTTTTGTAATAGCCCGCTAGTCCGAGAAAACTTCGTACTTCGGTTGCATTCCGTGGAATCTTCCAATCTTGCACCGCAACTAATTTTACGGGATCCACAACTATCCCCTCTTTGGACACCACATGTCCAAGAAGCCTTGCTTCTTCTCTCCAAAAATGGCATTTAGAGAATTTTTCTTTCAGCCGATAAGCTCGAAGAGTATCCAGAACTTCCCTTAAATGCAAAGCATGTTCTTCCTCACTTTTTGAGAAAATCAAAATGTCATCCACGAAGACCACTACAACTTATTAAGGAACTCCCTAAACACCCTACTCATCAAGTCTACGAAATAGGAGGGTGCGTTTGTCAAGCCGAAAGGCATGGCAAGCCATTCGAAGAAACCATTCGGGGTCCTGAACGTGGTCTTATCCATGCTGTCTTCATCCACTCTTAGCTGATGAAATCCGGTAGCCAGATCTAGTTGGGAGAAAACTGATGCACCTACGAGCTGGTCGAACAAGTCGTCTATTCTTGGAAGTGGGTGCCTATTCTTCTTGGTCAGCTTGTTTAGCTCCCTATAATCCATGCATAGGCGAAGTGAACCATCCGCTTTGGTTGCGAACGCTTCTGGAGCACCCCATTCAGAAATACTCTGCCTTATGAACCCCTTTTCAAGCAACTCTTTAACTTTCTTGCTGAGCTCCTTCCTTTCCCTTGGATCCATGTGTCTAACAGGTAAAACGACTAGTTTTGTATTATCAACTAGGTATATGCGGAAATCTATCTCTCACTTTGGAGGTAAACCCTTCACTTCTTCAAAGACATTCGAGTACTCATGGACTACTCTAACATATTGCAAATTTTCAATAGATGCATCAAGAGATTCCAAGTAGCTAAGCATAACAGAATTCATAGCATTACAAGAGATTTCAAGAGTATTACCGAGGCGAGTCATAAGTCTAACCACTCTCTTTTCACAATCGAGGATGGCACCATTACTGGATAACCAATCCATGCCTAGAATCAACCCATAGCCCGTGAAACCCAAAACATAAGCATTACATCTAAACCCAATGCTTGGTATAGAAATTTCCAAATCCAAACAAATCTTTGATAAATAAGCCGAACCCCAATTGGATTTGAAACAACCATGGGATCCTCTACTATACGGGTATCTAGGTGCAGAGATTCAACTAGGGCAGTAGATATAAAAGAGTGCGAAGCACCATAATAAAAAAGAGTATGAACAGGATGATCAGAAAGATAAACTAAACTCTCAACAAAAATATTTCTACCTCTTTCCCGCGTAGGTACTGTGAGAGCATGAATCTGCCCTCCAGAAGTAGACCCAGTCCTCTGGCCTTGCCCTTGCATTCTTGGGCAGTGCTTGGCCATATGTCATGTCTCGCCGCATTGAAAACAACCATCCATCTTCCTTTTCTTCTTTCTGCGGTCCTTAATCAGATGTCCATGTAGGCCACAAAAATTACACTTTCTCTTGTCATGGGGTTTGCTATTCTTTCCACCCTTCTTATAATCCGTCTTCTTATTCTGCGATTCATCCACTTTCTCATTTAGAGGTTCTTCCATCTTTACCTCTTTCTTCTCGCCCTTTCCTCATGTAACAGTGCCATGTCCACCAGTCTCTCATAAGTCGTGCCCGTAGGTATATGGGACATAGCTAGGACGTGCAGTGGGTCATTTAACCCTTTAGCGAAACGGAGAGCCTTTTTATGTGGAGTGTTTACAAACTCCAGTCAGAATCTAGCCAACTGGTTGAACTTGTTGACGTATTCCTTATCCGATAGGCTTCTCTGTTTGAGCGCTAAGAACTTCTCCATCTGTAGGCTTTGTTCAGCTTGCGAGAGGAACTTCATCCCAAACCTCATTCTGAAGTCGTCCTAAGTCTCAACTGGTCTCTCAGCATTAGTAACTTCCCACCAGAAGGAGGGTTCGTCCTTAAGTAACCATATAGCTAACTGTATCTTCTGCCTATCGTCCACTTCGAAGATAACAAGCAAATCTTCTATTTCCTTGAGGCAGTTTCTTGCTTCCACGAATGATTCAGTCCCATTAAAGTTCTTTCTGCCCATAGCTCGAAAGTCTCTATATATCTTCGAGAAAACATTCACATGTGGAGGAGGAGGAGGAACGTTGGGCACAGTTGGAGGAACGTTTCCATGGCCTTCGGCGGGTGTCGTGGCCTCCAAATACCTACGGAACCATTCAGGTATTGTGACTCCCTCTGGAGATTAAGATCCCCAAACATGCTGAAACGAAAAGAAAAGATTCAAAAAAAAAGGATAGAAAGATAGTGCATATGGCTTTGGGGAATATGCCTTTAAAATAAAACAACACTTTTCTTTGAAATGCTTCTTTAAAACTTCTTTTTGATAAATAGTTTTCAAAAACTTTAATCTGATCTGGTAACCATCAACTCGGATACCAAGTGAAACACCCCACCTTCGTTAAGGTCACTCAGAAAGGGAATGCATTAACTTCGGTGAAGCATTATAGGTAAAAGATACATATAATTTACAAGACAGACATACAAATAGCAGAAAAACTAGAACTATTTCATAAGCAGCGTGGTTTAGTTAAAACGTTAGAACCATTGTCTCAAAACCCAACTTCCAAGTCATTACAACAAAACCTCTATCTTGATTAAAAACTCCAATGCATACAGAAGCATAAAATAGTAGCAAAGCAGCATAAATCCCAAATAAAAGTGTAACCACAGCCATAGCCTAAGAAAAGAGAATCCAAGCAATACATCTACTCTCTTCAAACTGGGAAAGGCCTGAACTAAGCTGAAATATACCCTCCCTGCGGACCAGGGGGGAACGGAAGAAAAGAAGACGAAAGAAAACGGGTCTGACATAAAGACTGGTAAGCTCTGTGATTTTCAGCATGCAAACAAGAAAAAGGATCATGACACGAATAAACTGAATATAAGACAATACCATAGTGATAAGATAACATAACACAAGGTAAGGCAAGATAAACTGAATATGCTATAGCACTCATTCCTATTTCTCTGCACCTACTAACAATTGTTTCAACTAGCCTCATGTGTTCATAATAAAATGATCCCTTTATCGATTGGCTTCTACTCGCATGTATTTATTACTTGTGTCATTCGGCGGTTCCACCATAGGGTGTAACAATCCCTATGATGGCAACCCGACATAATTCAAGATGCACAGAGTATAACTACTGATGCCCAGTGCCTGATTTTTCCACTCTGGAGTACGTGCATGTCCGTACTCCGTCGGAACCTTCAATGACGTACCACCTGCCGCTATTTTGACCGCTTATAATCATCCCAGTAATCGTGCCCCACCCTGCCAAATTCAGAGTACCGTGATACATCTATGTAGGTTGTTGCTGAAATGGGTCCCCGTTACTAGGATTTCCTAACCAACATGTTATAACAGTTAAGTGTTCCTAATTTAACCTAACCCCATCCATTTGTTTAATTAACATGTTGCATTGGTTAAGTGTTGCCTACGTTAAATTAACCCTACCATTCTTAGCATGTCTGTTCATTAGCATTAATTCATTCATTAATGCACCAATCTTTCACATTAGAACTGTTGTTTGCGGTTGCTGGATGTGCTGGGCGGTTCCGGGCAGACTTCTACCGCAAACTCATTCTAACCTCGGGTTTTGGGCTTAATGCGCTAACCTCTCACGTTAGATCTGTTGCTGCGGTCGCTGGATGTGCCGGGCGGTTCCGGGTAGCCTTACACTGCAACTCAATCTAACCTTAGGTTAGACATGTTCATCTTTTAGCCAATTTACATATTTACCATACATATCCAAGTCTAGATTTTTGTATGCCAATTATCCACAATTGTAGTCAATTCAAGTTATGTCTCATTTACTTGTTATGTCAAAATTACTCCAATAAGTTATACCCAATTCCCCGCGTTACAATCGCACGTACAACAAGATTCAACAAGGTTTCCAAATTCCAAGCACTCATAAAATAAAACGGAAAGGGTATAGAGAGGAAACACAAGAATTGACATAAGGAAAGTAGGCATGTAAAGTTGTACCAAATACCAGAATCGTGTTTGCAATAGACATGTTGTATATTAACAATGAATATCAGCAAACTAAGGAAAATACATCATAGGTATACAGATTCGATAGGATTGAACATAAAGAAATTACTAATCTGATGTACAACATGACAGGTTCAATTGTATCAATCAAAACAGTCTCATAGGCATTGGTAATTTCAGATTTGACAAAAGGATTAGCATGAATCAGAATTAATTATCTCATAATTAGGCGTAGTTCTAAATTCGATTCATTACAAGTCATGATTTCTATTACATGTTCCAAATATAAGAAATAACTAAACTTACAGTGATAGGTTTAGAAAAAGAGAATTATTTGACATTGTAGTGATTCTAATCTCTCTTTGTTGATTGAAAAGCGGAAAACCTTTACTTTAATTTGAAGCTCTCCAATTTGATTTCTAGTTTGGAGAAGAAGGAGGCTAGGCTAGTTTAGAGATGGATAGCATGGTGGCATCATAGAATAGGGTTATGAGGTTAGGGTTAAGTTTAGATATGTATTTATTGATGTGTAGGATTAATTAGAGCCTTTAGATCAACGTAGGATCCAGCCAAACCATCCAGTCCAAGAAAATGCATCATCAGGCCAATCGGAAAAGGCCACATCAGCCCAAGGCTGTAAAATACGTCACTGGACCTGGATCTAACATGGGTCGACTCACTAAAGGGAGGGTCGATACCTTTGTCGACACCCTTATAGGTGGGTCGACACCTATGTTGGCTCCCCCGGGGGGGGGGGGGGTCGACATCTCTGAGCGGAAAATTTCCCGCTCATCCTCTTCTTCTGTTTTGAATTTCGAATTTGTTTTCTAATTTTTAATTATTATTTTAATTTAAATTCTTCTTAAACTTGAAATCTTCTAAGCTCCATAACTTCTTCATACGGAGTCCGATTTATGCAATCTCGGACTCTATCTCAAGCAGAATTCTGAAACGCAATGGCGTAACCCATTTTACTTAATTCATCTTTTAAATTTTAAGTTTTCTTAATTCATTATTTTAATATTCATAGAAAATACGGGGTGTTACATGCAACCCACTCTATTGGAGTGTATTGGATCTATGCAACGGGAGGAACCGTAGATATCATACATCCTGGACAAACTTGATAGAGGAGGGACTTCTAGTCACCTTGCTAGATATTTTGTGGACGAGAAAGGGTGGCTAAGACGAGATGGAAGGATATTTATCTGTAAGACTGGGGAATTGCTAAAGGAAGTGCTTGAGGAAACCCATCATTCTCGGATGACTATACATCTGGGTGGAAACAAGATGTATCGAGACATGAAGAGAGTTTTCTTTTGGACTAGCATGAAGAAGGATGTGGTGAAATTTGTAGCTCTATGTTTGACACGCCAACGAGTAAGGGCTAAACAAAGGAAAATTGGCGGATTGCTTCAGACCTTGGATGTCCCACAATGGAAGTGGGAGGACATCTTTATTGATTTCATCGATGTATTGTCCTCATCAAGGAAGGGTAATACAAGCATTCGAGTGATAGTGGATAGACATACGAAGAGTGCTCATTTTATTCATGTCAAGAGTAAGAGGACGATGACATGGATGGCATCAGTATTCCTTCGAGAGATAGTACGACTGCATGGGGTACCTTTCAGTATAGTAAGCGACTGCGACCCCATCTTTACTAGTGAGTTTTGGAAGAACTTACAATAGGCGTTAGCTATACAACAACATTTGACCACAACATACCACCCTCAAACCGATGGATAGACTAAAAGGGTGAATAGAGTTCTTGAGGATCTTCTAAGACTGTATATCCTAAATTTCTGAGGGACTTGGGAGGAACATCTCCCATTGGGTGAGTTCGTCTACAACAACAGTTACCAATCGAGCATAGGCATGGCACCCTTCGAAGCACTATATGGATGACCATTTAGGTCGCGGACTTGTTGGTGGGAGTCTGCGGACAGAATGCTACTTGGACCTGAGATGATTCGAGATACTTCCGAGAAGATTGATCTTATCTGCTGAAGAATGAAAGCAGCTCAAGACAGACAGAAATCCTATGCCAACAAAAGGAGGACCGATTTGTAATTCTAAGTAGGAGATATGGTCTTCATTAAAGTATCACCGCTAAGAAATGTAGCTCGCTTTGGTTCACTGGGGAAGTTGGCACCATGATTTGTAGGGCCATTCTTTATACTGGATATGATAGGTCAGACGACCAATTGGGTTAAGCTACCGGACAGACTGGCTGGCGTACACAATGTGTTTCATGTATCCCATTTGAGGAAAATTCTAAATGATACGACACTGATAGTGGAGTTGAGCACAGTTGAGGATGTAGAAGTTGAGAAGGAAGCATCAATGAGAAGAGTTCCTACTCATACTGTAACATCCCAGAAATTTTGACAACTAAATATGGAATTAATAAAAAGTTTAACTATTAGTTATAATTTTTATAATCGATATTTGGGTTAGAAATTAAAAATCAAATATGTTGTTTGAGTCTGAATTGAATCCAGAATGGTTGGTTGAGGCTCAAATATCTATTGTTGAATATTTGAAATTGAAATTGGTTGGATATTTAAATTGGATATGAAATTTGATGGAAATATAAATGTTTAAATTTACATATATGTTATTGATGTTTGGTAATTTTATTTGTTTAAATATATGAGAACGAACTTAGATCTGTGCGTATTTGTATGTATAAAATGAATTGAATTTAACGTTCAAGATTTGGAACTGAACGAAGTATTGGTAGAAAAACGAAATATAATCGATGAACAGATAAAAAAATATAAATAACAAATAACTTGTATATAACCAGAGTCGGATTTCAACCAAAGTAACTTTATTGGATTCAGAATGTGAAGACGTAGCAACACGTCGGATTTTGTTGCATTTGAAGTGTGTGTTGGTGGTACAAAATACTGGGCGTTCAGTGATAATTCACAGTAGAATTAATATCAAATGTTACCATCCCCAGTATGATCTTCTGCCAACAAATTCCTTCTTTCCCATGCCATCAGAATCGTGCAGACCTAAACGCTATTCTGTTGCCTAGTGACATTACGTTGTTTTTATCTTTGATTTTTACTCCTATAAAAAAAATACCACTTCCCATTCCTTTCACTTAGCAAAAAAACCCCTTTCTTCTTTTGGTTGAATCCCTAAATCATTTTCTCCTAAATCGAAATCCTATACGGTAATGCCTTCACCAAAAAAAAAGATTCTTTCCTCCAAATCATTCTCGCCACCGACTATCGAAGTCGCTCTAACTCGTTCCTTTTGTCACCGCAAACGGTATGCTGTAATCTGGAGGCCGTATCGAGGTAAAAGGGAAACCTGTGAGGCCAGTCGCCACCTTGGAGTCGCGCATTCACTACGAACTGAACATCAACCACGTTGGTCACCTTCTCTGACCGATTGAAGTTTACTCCACCCACAAGCCGTAACCATCTCCAGTTTTTCTGCATCTTTTTATTACTACAAAGGTGAGTGTTAACTCACTCACGATTAGCTTGTTTTCCAAGTAATTTAACTTCGGTATATACTGAAAATTAAATATAACCCATCACATAGATATTTCTGTTTTCTTATTTGTGTTGCATTTTGTTCCGCATGCGGGAACCTGTATGTTTGCCATGAGTTGATGCCCTTTTGGAATTTGGATCTCTAAAACCTACTGCATTCATTTTTGAATTAAGGTTGTTTGGTACTTAGGTACATGTGCTTGCACCAAATATCACTTGTTGTTACAGACTTATACCATGTGTTTACACCATGTCAGTATCAGTTGCCATTTCGGTTTCTTGCTGTTATAAAAACTGTGTTTACTGCACCTCTATATGATCATAAATAGGCTATTTCCTGGACAATTTGTATGCATTTGTCATGTCATGTTGGCCTTACTATTAGTACCCCTCGTGCAGGCCTTGGTTATAAGAAGCATGGTGTTTGAACCAGCAGTGGTATATACATATGTATATATATATATATATATATCCGCGTATTGGCGCCTCGTACCTAAGCTGTTGCATTTGTGTCCTGTTTGCTGCACCTTATACTAAGTCATAGAGATTATAGACTTAAACATGTAGTCAAAAGTGAATAAACTTATATTCATCTATGAAGATCCTTTTAGCATATTAATATCTATTTCTTAGCATGCCTTAAATGTAAACAATATGTCCGAACATGAATCAAATAGCTTACAGGGTCTAGGTAATTCAAATATATACCATTTGGATTAAATTTAAATTGATCTCAACCCAATTCTAAGAGAGTTAGAAATACAGTTGCATTTACCAGATTGTGATTGATATAGAGCATCAAACTACGTAATTATTTAAGAAGGGGTAAACATGATGTTATATAACCATACTGCTTGGTTTTGGTTCTAATGATGCATTTAATTGTTCTTTAAATGGAGGATATGAGCTATAGTACATTCAGTATTTGTTAGCTTACAATCATGCAGAGTTGTTATCATGCAAAGAAACAACTGACAATGATTTAGCCTACATAACATTGGTTCCAATTTCCATACCTACCTGGGTAGAATGTATTTATTCACGTTTTGATCTTGTGCTTTATCTAAGTAAGAACCTGGCCTGAACCTGAGTCCCTAGTATTTGTTGTCGCACACTTGTCCAGTATGTGTAGTGGCCATGCTTCTTTGTGTTCACTATGTACATCGACTTGAGCCTGTCGGGTCAGACTTAACCATTTGTTGATACTCTGTATCTCAAGTATACATGCTAATAGGCTATTCACTGATATGGAATTTTAAACCCAATAGTATGCACTGTTACGCCATTCAGTATGCACTGTTATGCTATTCAGTACGCACTGCACTGTTATGCCATTTACTATGCAGTGTTATGACACTTTGAGATCCTTTTCAGTATGCGCTGTTTTGGCACTTTAAACCATTCAGTGTGCATTCAAGTATATGGTCTAATTTGCTATGCTATTTGTACTTGTCTCCTTGTAACTCTAAACCTTGATCATGCCATGCTATGTTGTTTATCCCTTAATGCATATATGTTCTTGAATCCCATTCTATTTTGAAAGTGTTGTTCCATTGTATATGTATGCTAAATTGATGTTTGATCTACAGTCTCAAATTGCATATCACATTGAGTCAATGTTTCACTTGGGCACGCATGGCATGACTTGGATACTAAACCTGATACCATATTAGTCTCTTCCCATGATGTATATTAGATGCTCCCTAAATAATGTTATAGTGTATGGTCTTTGTTCAATTTGTACAGTAAGCATTTTTAAATTTTTCTACCATATTTGTATAGCAAGCATTTTTAAATTTTCCTACCATACTTGACAATAAGCATTTATTAGTTGCCAACCATTTTTGTTTTCTGAAACCATATTTGTTTTGCTAAAATAAAATTGATGAACACTTGACCAAATTTCTTATTGCTACCGTATATATGAACACTTGACCACACTCTTGTTACTGTAGCATGTTTGATCACTTGTACCGTTTAGTTCTGCCTTGTACTTGATCGCCCTATCACGTGTCAGCACTTGAACACATGAAATTGGAGGTTGAGCTCGTGTGGTGTTTGTTCGGGAAGCTGAGGCAACAAGCGAGTGTTTATATATACACACACGCGTTTGTGCAAGCTCCTGGAATCACCTATGTTATTTTTTATATTTTGGTTCCGGAATGCTGAGGCAGTGCACATGTATACCTGTACACATGTGTACATGCAAGCTTCCGTGATCGTTCGTCCCTGAAATAAAAACGGATATGCACCTTATACTTGATACTCGAATTTGTAATGGTCGATAAGATTAACTATTTTGTTCGGTTTATATCGAAGTTAATTTACTTGAACTATGATTTAATCCTGACTCGAGTGTTTTATGTTTTTGCATGGAACGCTCGGGTCAGATTCGAGTAGTACAGATTTAATGACTACAGCCCGAGATTCGAAGACTGGTGAAGCTGGGGATACAAAGTTGTGCACTCTGAAATTTTAAACCAGGAAAGAATTTTCTTGTATTTAAATTGTTCTTTTACGTTTTGCTATATATAAACATCCTGTATACAAAATTCTGATTAATAAATAAAAGTTTATTTTGTTGTTTAATGTTGTGCTATTTATTTATTTTGTGTTTTTCCGTGTTGATTCTATTTTAAACTCTGTAAGCTAAGTAACGATCCGCCGATTTGAACGTTTGAGTTGATTTAATTACCGATTTGAAACGGTCAAAAAGGCGGGGCGTTATAGTGGTATCATAGCTTTGGTTTATTGAAAGTGTAGCTTATCGGGTTTAAATGAATATGATCGACAATAGAAAGAAAAATGGATTTTAGAATTAAAAAGAGTTTTGAAAATTTGAATTTTGAAAAATAAATTATTCTGGGAAATATTATATATTTTGAAAATTTGTATTTTAAACTAATACAGTGGAAATAAAATTTGTTTTGAATCCCCAATCTTCGGAATTAGATTACCAGAGCCATTCTTCGATAAGGTACCCTTAGGTTTGAATCTCGAATCCGTCATCCGATGGTATTTAAGGAAGGTAAATATAAGTGAATTAATGAATTAATTTTTGTAATTGAGTGTTTTAATAGTCAGAGATATTGAAATTTATTGGAAATAAGAATTCAGATGGAAATCCGGAATCGTTTCAAAGATGAAACGATGAATTTCATTGCGATATTCAGAACATAAATTAATGGAAATAAAAATAAAGAAAGTATAAAACGAATTCAACCGCATCAAATTTTATTACTAGTCTATTTAAATGATTCAGAACTGGGCAAAGTAATTTATAATTTGATTTCAAACCAATAATGTATAATCAAATATATGAATTCGATAGTAAGCATAAACTTGTTAATCGATTAACAAAAACCATTGAGCTGCCCGTGCTTCGAACACGTGTATTGATATAATGTTGACTGAGTGATTAATGTGTTAATTGGTAGCATTAGGTGGGTACCATGTATCAACTATTTTAAACCGTTTCCTAAATCGAGAAGCACCAGTAAAAACATCAACAAATCCTGGCATTGCAATCGGCTTGATGTTGGAATATAACATGAACAATTTTCTATCTTTATTCTATGGTTAAATCATTTAAATTAAAATTTGTGTTTATTAATTTCACCAATTTTCATGGTTAAATTAATTTATGGACAAAAATAGTTAATTTAGGAAAAAACACATGAATTGATATATAAGACGAAGGCAGCATAGCATAACATATGCAATTAACTATAACACAACTATCATTAATTTTAGCCAAGATTATATGCTAGTGTACCTGTATATTGAATTTTTGTGCCATGCAAATGAGCGATTAATTTGTGTAGTGCACCTAGAAGATAGTTCCACGGATATAAACTATCAAGTTTCATGATGGCTTAAGGAATTAAATATGTTTAGTCTTAATGGCAAAAAGGTTGTGTTTATGGTAAATGAAATGAAAATGAAAACACATACATTGTACAGAGCAAAATGTTGTAGTAACGGCAATGATGTTCAAGCCATTAAGAGTGATTCTTTAACCCTCTTTGCATCCTCTTTTGTCATGGTATCAGATGTCACTAGGCTACATCCAGTTTTTTTAAGGGCGTGGTTGATGGTATATATACAGAAGTTTATAGGACATGATATAAAATGAATGGGTTTCGTTTGGTCTGAAGGCTGAGGTAGTATATATATAATTATATGTATAATCTCATGTAGTAATGGTTAAGTTGTTAAGTGCATTTATTGATCTTATTTCCACTTGAAAGTAAACATAAAAGATATTAAATTTAAAAGTTAAATTTAAAAGTATGGTCATTCTCTTTGCAATGACTCTTTGCAATGAAGTGTCTTTTACATACAAAATAATAAAGATTTTTTTTAGAGAAAATGAATTTTTTTATGTATTTTACCATACTAAGGTTGAGATAAACAAAGATAATAAGCATGAAAACGGCTGATAGCATTATAGCACGTTTGACACAGGTGATTGATAAATAACTAACAAAACTAATGATATGTCTAGACTCCAGGCCTAGGGCGAATTGATTGAGGCCCCATGGAGTAAGACTAATGCCTTATGAGCAGCTTCTAGGACATCCTCAAATACCTCATCCACTCATCCTTGAGACTTACATGATCCTCTTCGAGAATGTCGTCTTTATACTCTGCTAGTAGTGGATGCAGTTATGGCAGTCCTTTCCAGTGCTTAATAAACTTGAGAGAAAAAGAAGAAGCAAGAAATCTATTGGTCTGAGTTGTTGCTGATATGGCATTTCTAATATGGTTAGTATTTCAAAAATGTGGTTTCTAAGTTAAACAGAATTTTTATATTAACTAAGTTCTGGAAAATGCATTGAACAGTATGATAGCCAACCGTAATTCATGAGCATAAGAACACATCATTATTTTTAGAATTCATATAAAAGATTTGAAGCAAACTTGTAATAAACAGAAATGAAATCATCTAAAAGTAGGAGTATATAGGACCGTCAATAATAATAATAATAATAATAATAATAATAGTAAAAGCCCATACTCAATGAAAATAATAACCGGAGTTAACTGTACAAATATACAGGCATTCATATATACAGTCTTTGTATAAACTCCCAGCTTGCTTGTAGCATGTGTCTACGTTGAAGAAAATCGGAACGACCTAGAATGAAAGTAAATATCATGAAAAACTACTTATCTGAGATCAGAACTTAAAATGGATCCTTAAGAGAATCATCCCGTTAGAGATATCTTCACCATCTTCTTCATTCTCTATGTGCAGGGCGGTCCCATTCAGTCAATGCTTGATCTTCCCTCTCCTAAAAAATAAAATTTTGATGTCGTAAGCGGAAGTTTTATTACTAATTTTATGCATAGGTGATTTGTGTATTGTCTGTATTAATTAGTTTGATGTCTTCATGAACAAAAAAAGTTACGAGAATGAAAGTTTCGAAGTTGTGAACTTATCTATTTCAAAGTTAATAATGTTGTTTAGTTAAGGTCTGAGAGGTAATTATACCCTAACTTAATTGAATTCATTATTGACGGAGAAATAGTTAAGGTTCGATAGCATGAGATGGTTGAGTAAAGTAAGTTAACTAGTGTCAATAGTTGAATGAGAGTAACGATATTTTATTTAATGACCGTTTAAATCTAATTAACGAATTTAGAAATGTTTCCCCCAGAGAATAAAGTATATTTTCTGTAGGAAATAAAGATGTGTGAATATATGGAAATGTTTTCCAAGGGTAATAAGTAATTTTCTAGAATTGTAGAAAATAAATAAGATAATTGGAAATGTTTTTCAAATGATCGTGAGAGGCTAACAAGTTTAGATAAATCAGAATGGCAAGGACCGAAGAATAAAAAGCCGCACGTTGAGAACGAATGACGGTAGAACATAAGAGAAGGGCTTTCGAAAACTGAATTCGAGAGTTGCGTAAGAATTGATTGGATAAGAAATTAGGAGATGAAATTAAGGAAAGTGAAAATTGACTGGAGATTAGTTAAGTTGAATAATTTCCTAAGTGTTGATCTGATGTCGGTTTCGACCTTCGGGATTGATACTTAGGGAATTGTTCGCTTGCTAATTTATGGTCGAAGGATATAAATATGGAACCGTGATAATGCGTGAAAGAGAATTTGGTATAAGAATGGAAAGTTCTGGAGTTTTGGAGAGCATAAAGATTTGAATTAAGTGAGGAAGTAGATAATTGGAATTTGAAAGAAAAATTTGGTTTATAAACAATGAATTCATAAATCTTAAATTGAAAAGTTATCAAATAGCTGAATTGATTAAGAGATCAAAACTGAAATTTTGAAATTGGAATTGAATTTGAGGATATTCGATTTAAGATAATGGATATAGAAATTTCCGAAACTTATAAGGAAAAATATATATAAGAATTCAGTTAATGTGAAAACTACTGAACTGGAAAGTGGTTGATTTAAGATGACATCTTATACAATGGAATTATATAAAAAAAGAGATATTTGAAAATATGTTTTGGAAAGAAAATCTTATGAAAACTAAAATATGTACGTTTTATGGGAAGTTTGGATGGAAATACTATATGATATTGTATTATATGATTTCAAAGCAAAATAAGGAAAGTACCTTCCTTCTCCTTTGAATTTTGAGCTTAGCTGAGAAGTGCTGCTGGTGGTAGTAGGTTGTCCGGACATAAAACTCGAGTTATCTGAAAAGCATGGCCGCGTAGCGTAATTCACAGGGCCGTAGATGGCCTACGGCGGACAGATGTTTTTTCGGGGAACCAAGCGTAAGCATTATGTCTTCTGCGATCTACAGTCGTGATAAGGGTGTAATCCACAGAGCTGTGAAAGCTTACGGGTATGGATGTTTCCTGAGGGAATCAGGCGTAACCATTGTGTGCTTGCGGTCCCCATGGCAAATCTACAAGTGAAAGAGATGTGACCACTAGAGTTACTAAAGGTAGAATGGAGCCATATAATGTGTGGAATATCTTAGTGATAGTGAGCCACCTGTTTGATGCAGCACTGTGTCTCGTGACCTGATTTCCCTTTATGACTTGATTTGTCCTTATGACTTGATTTGTCCTTGTGACTTGAAGTATCTTCATAATTCCATGATTGTTCTGTGACTCTGAGATAGAGTAGTCAAACGCTCAATGACCTCAGCTTTTCTTTTGATTCTTAAATATCATTCGTCGATCTGCCCATGACGAAATTAGCAGGGAAGTGAATTCCTACGGATACTGATGTTTTCTAGGGGACCCAGACGAAACCATTGTGTATCTACGATTCATGAACAATCAACATATCAATATCACGTTGGTACTTTCCGTATCTGTTTAAAAAAATGAATTTCTAATATATTTTCACTGGGAGTTAAAGCAAGAATATTTAGCACTTGGAGATTTTAGTTGTGCGTCTGGCCAGCGTATGCCTAACATCTGTGAGAACGGCAATAGACTTGTAAAACTTCGAGTTATCAAGTATTTTGAAATAAATAATTTGAAAATGAATTATACCTATTTTAATAAGTTAAGAAAAGAAATATTTGGAATAATAATACGAATATTTTCTATATAAAAATATTAAATGATTTCGGATTTTGGAGATTTTCAAGTCTATAATTCGTGACTTGAAGAGGAAATGTTATTTACACTCTTTAATGAGTGTTGGGAACGACTGAATGGATTGTAAGGTGACTGAGTTAAACTTGGATCATAAGAAATAAGGATATCAAGGAACAAGTAAACATTGACAAGTTTGTTTTGGAATAAGTTAGGGATGCGTGAAGAGATTTGTTTTGAAAAGGAACTTGATTTTTCGAGTTAATTACGATGGATAAAGTAAAAGGAACGATGTCTTATAGATTGATATTTAAAGTGGTTATGGAAAAAAAATTCACATACAAATGAAGTGTACATTGGTATTACTCTAGCAAAAGATTTAAAGGGGGGAGATTGTAACGTCCCAGAAATTTCGACAACTAAATATGGAATTAATAAAAAGCTTAACTATTAATAATAATTTTTATATCAATATTTGGGACAGAAATTAAAAATCAAATATGTTGTTTGAGTCTGAATTGAATTCAGAATGGTTGGTTGAGGCTCAAATATCTGTTGTTGAATATTTTAAATTGAAATTGGTTGGATATTCAAATCGTATCTGAAATTTAATGGAAATATAAATGGTTAAATTTAACATATATGTTATTGACGTTTGGGAATTTTATTTGATTAAATATATGAGAACGGACTTAGATCTGTGTGTATTCGTATGTATAGAATGAATTGAATTTAACGTTCAATATTTGGAACTGAACGAAGTATTTGTAGACAAACGAAATAGAATCGATGAACAGATAAACAAAAATACATAAATAATAAATAACTCGTATATAGCCGTAGTTGGATTTCAACCAAAGTAACTTTATTGGATTAAGAATGTGAAGACGTAGCAACACGTCGGATTTTGTGGCATTTTAAGTGTGTGTTGGCGGTACAAAATATTGGGCGTTCAATGATAATTCACGGTAGAATTAATATCAAATGTTACCTTCCCCAGTATGATCTTCTGCCAACAAATTCCATCTTTCCCAAGCCACTAGAATCGTGCAGACCTATACGCTATTCTGTTGCCTAGTGACATTACGTTGTTTTTATCTTTGATTTTTACTCCTATAAAAAAATACCACTTCTCATTCCTTTCGCTCAGCAAAATCAAAGCCCTTTCTTCTTTTGGCTGAATCCTTAAATCATTTTCTCCTAAATCGAAATCCTATACGGTAATGGCCTTCACAAAAAAAATGCTTCTTTCCTCCAAATCAGTCACGCCACCGACTATCGAAGCCGCTCTGCCTCGTTCCTTTCGTCACCGCAAACGGTATGCTGTAATCTGGAGGCCGTATCGAGGTAAAAAGGAAACCTGTGAGGCGAGTCACCACCTTGGAGTCATGCATTCACTACGAACTGACCATCAACCGCGTTGGTCACCTGCTCCGACCGATTGAAGTTTACTCCAGCCACAAGCCGTAACCACCTCCAGTTTTGCTACATCTTTTTATCGCTGCATAGGTGAGTGCTAACTCACTCATGATTATCTCGTTTTTCAAGTAATTTAACTTCGGTATATACTTAAAATTAAATACATGCCATCACATAGATAATTCTATTTTCTTGTTTTTGTTGCATTTTGTTCCGCATGCGGGAACCTGTTTGTTTGCCATGAGTTGATCCCCTTTTGAAATTTGGATCTCTAAAACCTACTGCATTCATTTTTGAATTAAGGCTGTCTGGTACTTAGGTACATGTGTTTGTACCAAATCTCACTTGTTGCTACAGACTTATACCATGTGTTTACACCATGTCAGTATCAATTGCCATTTCGGTTTCTTGCTGTTATGAAAACTGTGTTTACTGCACCTCTATATGATCATAAATAGGTTATTTCCTGGACAAGTTGTATGCATTTTTCATGTCATGTTGGCCTTACTGTAATACCCCTCGTGTAGGCCTTGGTTATAAGAAGCATGGTGTTTGAACCAACATGGTTATATACATATTTATATGTATATATCTGCGTATTGGCGCCTCGTACATAAGCTGTTGCATTTGTGTCCCGCTTGCTGCACCTTATACTAAGTCATAGAGATGTATAGACTTAAACATGTATTCAAAAGTGAATTAACTTATATTCATCTATTAAGATCCTTTTAGCATATTAATATCTATTTCTTAGCATGCCTTAAATGTAAACAATATGTCCGAACATGAATCAAATAGCTTATAGGGTCTAGGTAATTCAAAAATATACCTTTTGGATTAAATTTAAATTGATGTCAACCTAATTCTAAGAGAGTTAGAAATACAATTGCACTTACCAGATTGTGATTGATACAGAGCATAAAACTAGGTAATTATTTAAGAAGGTGTAAACATGATGTTATATAACCATAATGCTTGGTTTTGGTTCTAATGATGCATTTAATTGTTCTTTAAATGGAGGATATGAGTTATAGTACATTCAGTATTTGTTAGCTTACAATCATGCAGAGTTGTTATCATGCAAAGAAACAACTGACAATGATTTAGCCTACTTAACATTGGTTTCAATTTCCGTACCTACCTGGGTAGAATGTATTTATTCATGTTTTGATCTTGTGCTTTATCTAAGTAAGAACCTGGCCTAAACCAGAGTCCTTAGTATTTGTTGTCGCACACTTATCCAGTCTGTGTAGAGGCCATGCTTCTTTGTGTTCACTATGTACATCGACTTGAACCTGTCGAGTCAGACTTAACCATTTGTTGATACCCTGTAACTCAAGTATACATGTTAATAGGCTATTCACTGTTATGGAATTTTAACCCTAATAGTATGCACTGTTACCCCCATTTAGTATGCACTGTTATGCCCGTCAGTACGCACTTCATTGCTATGCCATTCAGTATGCGTTGTTTTGACACTTTGAAATCCCATTCAGGATGCGCTGTTTTGGCACTTTAAAACATTCAGTGTGCATTCAAGTATATGGTCTAATTTGCTATGTTATTCGTACTTGTCTCCCTGTAACTCTAAACCTTGATCATGCCATGCTATGCTGTACATCCCTTAATGCATATATATTCTTGAGTCCCATGCTATTTTGAAAATGCTGTTCCATTTTCTATGTATGCTAAATTGATGTTTGACCTACAGTCTTAAATTGCATATCACCTTGAGTCAATGTTTCACTTGGGCATGCATGGCATGACTTGGAAACATTTGTGTAGTTGCACTATACTAAACCTGATACCATGTTAGTCTCTTCCTATGATGTATATTAGATGCTCCCTAAATAATGCTATAATGTATGGTCTTTGTTCAATTTGTACAGTAAGCATTTTTAAATTTGTCTACCATATTTGTACAGCAAGCATTTTTAAATTTTCCTAACATACTTGACAGTAAACATTTGTTAGTTGCCATCCATTTTTGTTTGCTGAAACCATATTTGTTTTTCTAAAATGAAATTGATGAACACTTGACCACATTTCTTATTGCTACCGTATATATGAACACTTGACCACACTCTTATTACTGCAGCATGTTTGATCACTTGTACCGTTTCATTCTGCCTTGTACTTGATCGCCCTATCACGTGTAAGCACTTGAACACATGAAATTGGAGGTTGAGCTCGTGTGGTGTTTTTTGGGGATGCTGAGGCAACACGCGGGTGTGTATATATATTCACACACGCGTTTGTGCAAGCTCTTGGAATCACCTATGTTATTTGTTATATTTTGGTTCCGGAATGCTGAGGCAGTGCACATGTATACTTGTACACATGTGTACGTGCATGCTCCCGAGATCGTTTGTCCCTGAAATAAAAACGGATATGCCCAATATACTTGATACACGAATATGTAATGGTCGATAAGATTAACTATTTTGTTCGGTTTATATCGAAGTTAATTTACTTGAACTATGATTTAATCCTGACTTGAGTGTTTTATGTTTTTGCATGGAACGCTCGAGTCAGATCCGATCAGTACAGATTTAATGATTACAGCCCGAGATTCGAAGACTAGTGAAGGCTGGGGATCTAAAGTTGTGGACTCTGAAATTTTAACCCAGTAAAGAATTTTCTTGTATTTAAATTGTTCTTTTACGTTCCACTATACGTAAACATCTTGTATTCAAAATTTTGATTAATAAATAAAAGTTTATTTTGTTGTTCAATGCTGTAATATTTATTTATTTTGTGTTTTTCCGTGTTGATTCTATTTTAAACTCTGTAAGCTAAATAATGATCCATCGATTTGAACGTTTGAGTTGGTTTAATTACCAATTTGAAACAGTCAAAAAGGCGGGACATTACACATACCCTTGGATCAGAAATCAAGAAGCTACGCAACAAAGAAATCATATTGGTAAAGGTGCAATGGGGAAAAGACCGCGAAGATGCGACATGGGAACCCAAAGATAGGATTCTAACTTCTTAATCTTTTCTTTTTGATAGTACATTCTTCACTTTTCCCCAATGCTTTTACTTTGCATTTTCTTCTATCATTCAAGTATGCTTATCTTATCGTTCGAACCTTCGACCCTTAGGTTGAATCCAATGGTTGGAAACATGTGTTTGAAACATGTTATGATTGATGGTTGCAAGTGGATGCAATTGTTTGCTAGTGATTGCCCGTGAATGCATGTACACACACTAGACATTAGATCAGCTCAAGCACTTATATACTACATATGGATGTGTTTACATTTTAATTTTCGATGGATGGAAATGGGTGAATCATCATATAGATGTTGCATTTTGGTGAACAATTGTGCAAACATATTGAGTTTATATGTTATATTGGGATTATTTGCATACATTTTGGATTCGTGGCACAAACATATATTAAACTAAGGAGGTCAACTAAATAAGTCGACCGACTGATTTTCGCATTAGTATAGGGATATATACATACAACACATTTGCATATGTTCATACAAGCATTAGAAATTCTTAAGGACAATGGATACCTGTGGATGATGGATAAATAAATGGTTGTAGGTGGTTGTTAGTATTGAAACATTCTTCTTAACTTAGATATTTCGGGGACGAAATCCTTTAGGTAGGAAAGAATGTAACACCCCAAAACTTAATACACTATAACCATACTTTAAAGATAATAAAACGGGAATTACTTAATTAAATATTCAGAATTAAGTAAAACTTGCTTTACCATTGCGTTCTTCTCGGAACTCCTATTTAGATAGACCCCAAGTTTGCGTAAAACGAACAACGTATGAAGGAGTTATGAGCATTAGAAGTTTTTATATATATATATAACGGGCCTATATACAAATGTAGTTCAATTAAATTCAAATGAAAAACGAATAATAATCGAAGTGGGAACTAAGGGGGCACGGGCCAACCCACAATGGGACTGGCTTGACATAAGTCACGATGGGTCGACCCATCGGGTCGGTGGGTTAACCCACTTAAATCTAGCGAAGATTCTGAATTACGAATTTGTACTGTTTTATGGCTAGATTCGTGCTGACTCGGTGCTACATGTATGGTTTAGATTAAAACCTGAGAATATAAAGGCTGAGGAAAACTCTTTGAATCTATAAATAGGTAGCCTCTCCCGTTCTAATATACACCATTTCTTCATAACTTCTGCCTTCATAAATATATTCTAAATATATGTATACAATGGGGGAATGTTACTGAAGCCTAGATCTACAAAGAAAACTCAAAAACCAAGATTTGCATACAACAACAAAAGGGATAGGATTGGTCTTTTTCTGCAACGACATATATATAAGAGATTTAATCTCTTCTTCACTAAGACACGCTGTGAGTTCCCTGTTATTTTCATATCTAATTCCTAGTATATATCATGACAGTTAAATAAAATTGGGTTTAGGATATACAGTGTTTATAAGATAATTGATATGCCTGTTCTTCATTGTTAATCACCTATGTCATTGTTATAAGTAAAACACATGCCTTTACTGTTGGATAATTAATAAGTTATATGTATCTATCTTCCTTTTCCCTATTTCTACTGTTTTAGTTGATTTCCAATCTTTCCCATATGCCTATTTGATTTAATTATATTCTACTTCCTCTGTTTTCTCTTTTTGTTTACGCTAAGCGTAGGCCTGTAGAAAACTAGGCCCTGTTCGATTAAAAGTTTGCGCATAATAAATTTTGGATAATAAGAAATGGTATAAAAAGGGAAACTTAGGCATATAGTTAAATTGAGGACTGTTTAACTATAATTTGGGAAAGGAATAATATGCACATATTTATACTTGCTGTGAATTGATAAAAAGGGGAAATGTGCGTATACTTGATGTAAATTGATAAAAATGGATAATATCCATAAATCTATACATGTTGTAATTTAGGGACATAATTGGATGAATAGTATGCATATGTATAAACATTTTAGGTTTGACTTAATACAGATAGTAAGTAAATGACATGTTGGAATATTATAAGTATTAGATGTGGGCTAATAAACTAAATCACTATAGTAATACATACATCTGTGCAGGTGTTTTGGGGCAGAGTTGTACACACATAATGACATGTAATGTTAAAAATGTTAAATCCACGCTTACTAGTAAACCTAAATCTGCTAGGTTAAACATGATTTTTAGTAAGCTAAAGAGGTCCCTCGTTCTGCTGTTGCATCGGGTTTTAAGGACTTTTAAATCCTAGTTGTTTGGGGGCATAAGCGTAGGGGGTTTGGCTTGTGTCAATCTGCTGTTTGGAACTCATATCAGTCAGTATCCCTGTTGGTATTTTGTTAGAGGGATTCGCACTAGGTAGGGGACAAGGCACGCTTTAATGAACTAGATAATAAGAGGTTCAAATGAGGAAGGTGGGTAACGGCGCATTCCAGTGGAGTCATCAGCGTGCGTGTGTCTGATTAGGGAAACTAAGTCACTGTAACACCAGTAAATAAGTCTGTGTCATATTAGTTGCTTGGTTTGGGAGTGATACACCCTACTGGCCGGGCTGACACAGGGTATTTACGTATTAGGGAGTCGATCGCATGGGTAGTAACTAGGGTACACCTAAAATTGCTGTTATGTAAGTAGGGTAACACCTAATCCTATTACGTAATTAGGGTATGCCTAATCCTGCTGTTTAATTTTGCTGTTAATCCTGTTGTTATGTAATTAGGTTAAAATACCTAATCCTGTTATACTAGTATTAGTGCAAACAAAACTTGTTTCAGGGATATAAATGTGAAGCATTACTCGATCAAAGTTTATTCATGTTATTCCTGTCCATCCTGATGTTTTGTTTAGTTCATCTGTTACCTTATATGATACTATACTTTCTCATCCAGTCTTATTTACCTGTCTTGGTATTCCTATTTTATGCATATTTGAAAAACACTGGAACTCGCCAGACTTTTTGTCCGACCCTTTTTTGGCTTCTTTCTTCCTTTCCCCCTGGGTCCTCAAAGTGGTAACACTCCTCAGTGATTAGACTTTCTCTTTCAGCTTGGATGTGGACTTTCTAAGATGTATCATTTTGACTTGCTTTCTACTCTTCTATTGCTTGCTATAAGGGATATGGTTTTATATTATTGTACTCTATTATTTGGTTTTATGAGGTAGATTTGAGATACCATGTTTTGATGTAACTGGTTTAGATGTAACCTGCTGAGACTACGTTTTATTATTTTATATCTATCTTGTAAATTTCTGTACTGTTTATCTATTCCGCTTCACGAGACTTAATGCATTCTCTTATGAGTGACATTTACTGTAACATCCCATAATTTTAACCAAGTTTGATTTGGATTTTTAATATATATATATATATATGGATTTTCTGAATATAAATTGATTTTTAGGTTTGAATATGAATTTTTACTTCGTATAAGTAATTTTTATTTATTTAATATAAATCTTATAAGAAAACTTATTTTTAAAATTTTATTTATAAGATTTATGTTTTCTGATTTTGATAATATTGATTTGTAAAATATAAATTTGGTAAAGGATGAGTTATTTTAAGATTTCATAAGAATGATTTTTAATCTGAATATCAATAAGTAAGATAATTTGTAATGATGTTTATAAAATTTATTTAAGCATTTATTTTAAACCATTTAGTATGAAATTTTGTTAAGTATATATATAAATATATTTGGTAAATAATGTAGGTAAATATGTTGGAATATTATTAAATTATAAATATTTTTGTAAGCCTTAGGTAATAAAATTGATTGCATATATAAGTGTTTATCTTAGACCATTTGGTTAATATAAATCTTTGGTGAATTATATAGTTAAATATTTTGAAAAATTTATAAATTATATTTTTGTATACCTTAAATAACAAGATGGCTACACTCATAAGTATTGGAGATTAGCTATGTTTATAAGTATCACAAGAGTATTTCCAATTTAAATAAATTAATTATCCTTAAGATAAGGATGAGTGATTAGGTGTCCCTCTTATGTGTCTTCATGCATGATATGAGTTCCATGAAAAATCCAAGTGTCCATTTAGTTGTCAGCATGCATGGAGTTAGCCTCATGAAGGATACATGTGCCCCCTAATTAAAATGATTAGAATACCCTTTGTGAAGCCTATATAAACACCTATTCCCCTCCAGGAAAACCCATTCTACATTCTGTATCTTATATCTCACGTCTAATATTCCTCTTCCCTATGATTTCAGTTTACAGTAAAATGAATATATACATTTCTACTCATTCAAAAATCCAAATCTTTCAATCCGTTGAGTTTTAGTAGAACTAATCTACATGAATAATTTTCATTTCATCGTTTGTGATTTTTAGAAATTGACGGATTGGAATTTCGTTGACAAACGAGAAAGAAATCGCGGATTTACAGTAAAGTAGAAGAATGGGTTCATAGAATTCGAAAAATCATAGCTCTCAATACAGGAAGAAATAGATCGCACCGTCAACGCCGTTAAGATCAGTGAAGAGTGTATTATTTTTGTTACGAGTTCGGAGAGATTCTGTGACGATGATTTAAGATTTTTGAAATTAGGTTTTAGTTTTTCCGGAGAATCGAGAGTCGATTTGCGAGAAGGAGTATGGCGTTGCGATGACGACGGAGTAGACTTTGATTCGGTAACGTTTGGCGGAGTTCAATGATGGAATGGGGAGTGCGACATACCAGAGTTCACGCGAGTTTTGTTCCAGGTTTCGAAAATGGGAGGATCGCATTTTTGTGGGGAGCCGCAGAGGTGGAAATGTGGTGCAGTCAGATGAGGAGTCAAGGAGAAGTTCGTTGGTGGTCTCGGTTCGAAGAACTGTGGTGGTATAGGTGTGTGCACATGCACAAATGCACGGCTTCAAATGGGTTCCTGCGCATGAAAATGAAGATAGAAGGAGGAAGAAGAAGAAAGGGAGTTGGGCCGGCTCTTAAATGCAAGGAACAGATGGGCTTGGGCCGAAATACTATAGGTATGTTTTATTTATTTAGTTTTAAATAGTTTGCAAACTTTAAACACTCGTCTTTCATTCGTTTTAAATCCGATTCGCTCGCCGTCACAAGCTTTAGAATCGTATCTGAAAATAGAACGCAGTGATATAGAAATATTGGTAAATTTTGTTAAGTATAAATTTATATAGAAATAAAAAAATGTCCATATATATATACCGATATATATATATAACGAGCGTCGTTATTAATAGAAATTCAGTATAAAATCAGCAGAAAAATCACCAGCTGCTGATAGAAGTTGTTTGAAAGCAGGAGCGTAGCAGTGGCAGTGTTCGTTGGCCTGTTCGTCTTGGTAATGAAGACGTTGGAGCTATTATGGTGAGAACTTCTAATTTAAATATTTATTTAAATTTGTTAATTATGATTAGATTGGATTAACTTTAATTAGTTTATGGTGATTGTGTGATGGATGTTGATGTTTGAATGGTTGTTCATGTAATTAGAAAATATACCGAAAATTGGTAAGCTTATTGTCTGTAAGGCTTATGCACAGTTAGATATTTGTTGTGATGAATGAATTCATATCCATTTGATCATATGGTTCATTTGGATAAATATGATTGAATTGCATGATATTACACACACAAACACACCGTGGTTGCGGAAGTATATGGGTGATCGATTTAGAATCTCCTTCCTATATAAGACTTTATTTAATTGTTAAATAATATTTAATTGTTAGTTTTGAATTAAATATCAACTTTTTAAATATTGAATTAGGATTGGAAATGATTTGAATTATGTATTGATTTTGTATAACGATCTTTATATCTATCTGAAACCAGTTTTGGTAAAAATATATTATTTTCAATTTAAATTCGAAATGAAATTTTGAAATTTGAATATGATTTTCAAATATTTATTAACGATGTCTGTTAATAATAATAATATACACCAGAACGTTCTAGGATGACAGAGAGGATAGTGTCTAGGCTTGGGTTTGGAAATTCAGTTTCCTGCTCTCCCTGGCTATCCCTAACTGATTCGACAAACTGAATGGAAAATTTGAAATCTAATTTGAAATATATTTTTAAAACTATTTTTCAAATGATTTGGAAATATAAAATAAATTTGAAAAGGATTTGAATAATTTGTTTTTAAATCATTATATGGTTTGAATAGAACGCACTATGATGCGAAAATTCGAAAATATCGATTTCAAGTTTTAACTTGATTATTGGAAATTAATTTGACGTGAAATAAGAAACGTTGAATTGCAAATGATAATAGTTTTTAATAGCATTGGAATATTTGAATTTCAAACAATTTTAAATCTATGTGATTTAAATGGCTATTTTAATAGTAGTACTTTTGGTAACACTTCCAAATGTTGTTATTGGTTTTGAAATTTATAGGCGTGAACCATTATTTGATTGTAAGAATGATTTATAAATAGTTTCGAAGATTATTAAAGTATTAGAAATACTTATATGGAATTGAAATGGGTTTTCCAATTCTAAAATTGGATATGGTTGGAGATAAATCTTCGGATGTTTGATATTAATTCGGTAAATGAAAACTCTTATTATCTGAGGAATTTAAAAGGTAATTCACCGTTATTCTGCTTATAATATGAGATGGATATGGTAATTAATACTGAAGATAAGTTGATGGTATTTCTAGCCAGATCTTGTGTCGAAGAATTGAATAAATCTTTCAATTAAGATACAGGGTTTCTCAACCTGATTGAAATAAGTAAGATAGAAATAATCTTCGATGTTTGGTATGAAACCTTATGATGTAAACGTATACTATCTGGGGAATTTGAAAGATATTATTATATCGTTATTCCACTTATAGTATTCGTAGATTTTGAGAATTTATATCAAAAATAAGTGGATAAAAATTTCTGTGTAACTTATAATATAATATCGATTGATTTAGGTTTTATCGTGAATCGTATCTTCAATAGTATCATTCTTGAAACCCAATGAAATTGAGTGGTGGAAATTCATATCGTAATTGGGAATTAAATCAAATCTTTGATTCAAGGGAATTAAAAGTAAGAAATTTAAGCGAAGGTATAACCTTTGACTTCAAATTAGAGTTAAGATGATAACGAGCTATATGAAATTTATAGTAATTCAAATCTTGAATCGTAAATGAATTGATAACTATTTGGAAGGAGATTTGAATTGAAAGCCTTTGTAAACCATAGCTACTGTTTTAAGTGCGCTTATTACTCGGAAAGACCGGGATCGAGTATATGTTCGAACACCATTCCAAGTAATAATATGACATTATGAAGCAATTCAAGACTTGGTAAAACGACGAATGAAGACCAGGAATATTTGAATTGTTTAGATTGATTGTTGATTGATGTCTCGATTGGGCAGGCCACCCGATACGAGGTATGAGTTGCATGAGACCTGAACATATTTAAGTATTTTTGGGTTGTTGTTCCGTTCAGACCCAGAACGGACTTGTATGGATGGTGTGTCTGACGTTTAAATTGACCGCATAACAATGATTTCTGTTAATGCATATCGGATTTGTGGCAATATATTATCCTCGTCTCTAAGTCATATGAACTTAGAGTGTATGCATTGATTGAAATCAGTGATATGTCGTGAATTGTCAATGTGGCATACCCGAGTTATGAAACGAGCTAGTAATGATCAAAGAATAGCTTATCGAAGCGTAGCTTTGTGTGTGACATGACATTGACAAACCTCACACTCCGGATGATGAGAAACTAGCGGTTAAGTTGTGTACATATATATATGAATTGATGATGACCGCTGCAGCAGTGGGAAACCACTTATGACTTATGGAATATGGTATGTTCAGGGGGCCATGTCTGGTCAAAAACCATTGATCTACCTCACGATTTGTATTGGTGTCCGCGTCTGGACGAAAAACCCGTGATTACATTTCGTTTGTGTTCCGATTGATCTTTCGTGCTAGGAATCATCAAGTTGGAAACCCAAATCTCCAATACAAGCCATATGGTTTTGGTTTGTATATATATATGGCGACATAATATTATGGGGTATTATGCCGTCTAGCATTAATACATTTATTTGCGAAATTGTCTTCCACACTATATGATAGTATTAAAAGAGGATTTTCACGTGTGAAAGCATTTTTGGTTATCATAAGATAAAACTCGCCCATCTGGTGTGCGCTTGCATTGTGTGATGTGGGACGATCTTATGATAGCTTCATTTTCCAAAGTCATAACAAATTTCGATGCACCGGAATTCACATGGAGTAAACCCGTTCTGCGTTAGCGGCGTGGTCCGGTGAAATTCCTAACTTAAAAAAAAAAAGAACCTAATAATAACTTTTTTGAGTTCTCACACCAGTCCCACGACTGACCTGGAGTTTATTGTTCCCACACCTAAACTCTGGGTGCCCATAATTTTTGCATGGGCAGCTAGTAGTTTAGTTTTGCAGTTATAGATCATTGGAGAAGAATTCGGAGCGCTTTTAGAGTTGGAGTTCACACAAGAGTTTGGAGCTTCTGTTATATTATACGGTTTCTCCCGCTGAAAGTATATTTTCTCTTCTTCCGCTGTATATGTTGTAACTCTGATATTCTATGTAACTTTGATGTAACATTTTATTTTGCAATGAAAAGTTCTGTCATTTGTTCAATATATGTATGTACCTATAACAATTCGTCTTTGTGAACAGTTTTAGTTGGTTTAATTACTGGCAAAAACTGGGCAAAAAGGCGGATCATTACAGTTGGTATCAAAGCTTTGGTTATACAAAGCTATCGCGTAAGACGTATTTTGGACAAAGGATAGCACTCAGCAGAGTTATATTATCTCATTAGAGATAGGGTTAGAAATGCCCTAGAATGAGATTTTGGAATATTATGACGAGAGGGCGTATTTTTGAAATCTATACAAGGAATTTTTGAACATGTAAATCATTTTGAAAATTATGATTATTTGAAATATATTTTGAAACAAGAAGTAAAGTGTTTTAAAGAATGGAATCATTTTGAAAGATAGCTTTAGTAAGAAATTTTTGAGTATTTTATTCGACGTCATGATTGGACTATCGAGTTAGTAAGGGTTTTGAATATACATCTGATCAACGTATATGTGAAGACCAATATATACTAGGAAGATGTAGGGTCACACTCTAGTCGCTTGAGGTTGATTTTACTGATGACCATGGCACCATCAGTTGTTATTTTCGAGTTTTGAAAGTGGGATGACTATATGGTTTCAATTAACACGTCGAGGAATACGTGAACCATTTCGATATGTTAGAATTATTAAAAAGGAATATAATGTAAGGGCAATATGTTATAGATGCAAAACCAACTATTTTGATAATAATAAAAAGGGATATTGTAGAAATAAACTATGTTTAAGAATTAGAAGAACACGCAAGTGTGAAAATTCATTAAAAGATTATATCAACACCACCCTTAAAGAAATCTGAAGATGATTTATACTTAAGTCAAGAATTTGTTTAAAGAGATGATTTTGACTTAAGTTAGGAATGAGTTTAAAAAGTTAATTTAAATTGTAACAAACTTCGAAGTAGAAAATTTGGATCGTTGATATATTAAATTTGAAGAGGCGGGTTCTGAAAATGTTAAGTTTAATATTTGAAACAACCCTAGCTTGAACATGTATACGCATAATCAGAGTGCGCAGAAGAAGCGTGATGGTATTTTAAATGAAACTATTTAAAGAGATTTTCCGGCCAGTTGAGTAAGAAGAATTTTCTAAACAAGATTTGGTATATAAACAAGAATGAAAAAGAGTTATATATATTTTGAATTTTAAAGTGGATTTAGAAAAAGTGTTATTCAATTAGGTGAATATGAAAACTAAAATATAAATATTAAATGAGTATAAATTTAACTTATAAATGGGTTAATATGAAATTTGAAAACGATTGGAATAAAAATTTGAAATAGAATGAAATATAATTCCATCTCTTTCGCTGGGTTTGCTCGACCCATTGTCATATTTTGAATATCACCCCAAAATTGTCGTGCTTGAAATTTTAACTGTCCAACTTTAATTCTGAATTCTTCCTTTTGGCTCTGCTCTGATAAAGCCATGGACAAGTGAATTAATTTGGATTTGAAACCAGTATTTTGGACTATCTCTTAAATTGAATTTGTATTAAGAGAAATATAATTTCTAATACTGAATTTAGCCAAGATGTTGTTTTGCAGGATAATTGAATAATTAGGGAAAAGTTTATTTGAGAATTTAGATTTAAGTTTCTAATTTAAGCACTTAATTGATAAGAAATCATGGGCTCCGTAAGAGTAAGTTAAAAAGATAATTTCCAAACTTTAAAATTTTCTTAGGATTATAGACCTCTAAGTACTAAACAGTATCTATCCTAGTTTCTCCTTAGTGGTAGTGGTAGCAGCTTGAGTCTAACTCAAAAATTTCGATTATAAAAAAGACCGGTGATAGCCCTAGTAATCACGAGATTATAGAAGTTTCCTTAGACTCTATCTTTAGTAAGAATTAGATAAGTAGCTTGAGGATGATATGAGCCTTGGTTGTGACCATTACATTTCCGATATATTAAGAGAGAAATTGGAATTTAAAATTTGTAAAGGAGTTTAAAATTTACCGACTTCCTTTTCGAGGACGAAAAGTTCTAAGGGGGGGGGGTGAATGTAACATCCCATAATTTTAACCAAGTTTGATTTGGATTTTTAATATATATATTTGGATTTTTCTAAATATAAATTGATTTTTAGGTTTGAATATGAATTTTTACTTTGTATAAGTATTTTTTTATTTAATATAATTCTTATAAGAAAACTTATTTTTAAAATTTTATTTATAAGATTTATGTTTTCTTATTTTGATATTATTGATTTGCAAAATATAAATTTGGTAAAGGATGTGTTATTTTAAGATTTCATAAGAATGATTTTTAATCTGAATATCAATAAGTAAGATAATTTGTAATGATGTTTATAAAATTTATTTAAGCATTTATTTTAAACCTTTAGTATGAATTTTGGTAAAGTTTATATATAAATATATTTGGTAAATAACGTAGATAAATATTTTGGAATATTAATAAATTATAAATATTTTTGATAAGCCTTAGGTAATAAAATTGATTGCATATATAAGTGTTTATCTTAGACCATTTGGTTAATATAAATCTTTGGTAAATTATATAGTTAAATATTTTGGGAAATTTATAAGTTATATTTTTGTAAACCTTAAATAACAAGATGGCTACACTCATAAGTATGGGAGATTAGCTATGTTTATAAGTATCACAAGAGTATTTCTAATTTAAATTAATTAATTTATCCTTAAGATAAGGATGAGTGATTAGGTGTCCCTCTTATGTGTCTTCATGCATGATATGAGTTCCACGAAAAATCCAAGTGTCCATTTAGTTGTCATCATGCATGGAATTAGCCTCATGAAGGATACATGTGTCCCCTAATTAAAATGACTAGAATACCCGTTGTGAAGCCTATATAAACACCTATTCCCCTCCAGGAAATCCCATTCTACATTCTATATCTTACATCTCACGTCTAATATTCCTCTTCTCTATGATTTCAGTTTACAGTAAAATGAATATATACATTTCCACTCATTCAAAAATCCAAATCTTTCAATCCATTGAGTTTTAGCAGAACTAATCCACACGAATAATGTTCGTATCATCGTTTGTGATTATTAGAAATTGACAAATTGGAATTTCGTTGATAAACGAGAAAGAAATTGTGGATTTACAGCAAAATAGAAGAATGGTTTCATAGAATTCGAAAAATCATAGCTCTCAATCCGTGAAGAAATAGATCGCGCCGTCAGCGCCGTTGAGATCAGTGAAGAGTGTATTATTTTTGGTATGAGTTCAGAGAGATTCTGTGACAATGATTTAAGATGTTTGAAATTAGGTTTTAGTTTTTCCGGAGAATCGAGTGTCGATTTGCGAGGAGTATGGCGTTGCAATGACGATGGAGTAGGCTTTGATTCGGTAAAGTTTGGCAGAGTTCGATGCGGGAATGGGGAGTGAGACATACGGGAGTTCACGCGAGTTTTGTTCCCAGTTTCGAAAATGGGAGGATTGCATTTTTGTGGGGAGCCGCAGGGGTGGAAATGTGGTGCAGTCGGATGAGGAGTTGAGCAGAAGTTCGTTGGTGGTCTCGGTTCGAAGAACGGTGGTGGTTTGTGTGTGTGCATGTGCACAAAATGCACGACTTCAAATGGGTTCCTGTGCGTGAAAATGAAGATATGAGGAGGAAGAAGAAGAAAGGGAGTTGGGCCGGCTCTTGAATGCAAGGAACAAATGGGCTTGGGCCGAAATGCTATAGGTATGTTTTCTTTATTTAGTTTTAAATAGTTTGCAAACTTTAAACACTCGTCTTTCATTCGTTTTAAATCCGATTCGCTCGCCGTAAGAAGCATTAGAATCGTATCTGAAAATAGAATGCAGTGATATAGAAATATTGGTAAATTTTGTTAAGTATAAATTTATATGGAAATAAAACGAATGTCCATATATATATATATATATATATATATATATATATAAAGAGCGTTGTTATTAATAGAAGTTCAATATAAAATTAGCAGAAAAATCACCAGCTGCTGATAGAAGTGGTTTGAGAGCAGGAGAGTAGCGGTGGCAGTGTTCGTTGGCCTGTTCGTCTTGGTAATGAAGACGTTGGCGCTATTATGGTGAGAACTTCTAATTTAAATATTTATTTAAATTAGTTAATTATGATTAGATTTGATTAACTATAATTAGTTCATGATGATTGTGTGATGGATGTTGATCTTTGAATGGTTGTTCATGTAATTAGAAAATACACTGAACATTGGTAAGCATTATTGTCTGTAATGCTTATGTACAGTTAGATATTTGTTGTGAAGAATGAATTCATATCCATTTGATCATATGGTTCATTTGGATAAATATGACTGCATTGCATGATATTACACACACACAAACACACCGTGGTTGTGGAAATATATGGGTGATCGATTTAGAATCTCCTTCCTATATACGATTTTATTTAATTGTTAAATAATATTTAATTATTAGTTTTAAATTAAATATCAACTTTTTAAATATTGAATTAGGATTGGAAATGATTTGAATTATGTATTGATTTTGTATAACGATCTTGATATCTATCTGAAACCAGTTTTGGTAAAAATATATTATTTTCAATTTAAATTCGAAATGAGATTTTGAAATTTGAATATCGTTTTTAAATATATATTAACGATGTCTATTAATAATAATAATATACACCAGAACGTTCTAGGATGACAGAGAGGATAGTGTCTAGGCTTGGGTTTGGAAATTCAGTTTCCTGCTCTCCCTGGCTATCCCTAACTGATCCGACAAACGGAATGGAAAATTTGAAATCTAATTTGAAATATATTTTTAAAACTGTTTTTCAAATGATTTGGAAATATAAAATAAATTTGAAAAGGATTTGAATAATTTGTATTTAAATCATTATATGGTTTCAGTAGAATGCACTATGATGCGACAATTCGTAAATATCGATTTCAAGTTTTAACTTGATTATTGGAAATTAATTTGATGTGAAATAAGAAACGCTGAATTGCAAATGATAATAGTTTTGAAAAGCATTGGAATATTTGAATTTTGAATAATTTTAAATCTATGTGATTTAAATGGCTATTTTAATAGCAGTACTTTTGGTAACACTTCCAAATGTTGTTATTGGTTTTGAAATTTATAGGCGTGAACCATTAATTGATTGTAAGAATGATTTATAAATAGTTTCGAAGATTACTAAAGTATTAGAAATATTTATATGGAATTGAAATGGGTTTTCCAATTCTAAAATTGGATATGGTTGGAGATAAATCTTTGGATGTTTGATATTAATTCGGTAAATGAAAACTCTTATTATCTCAAGAATTTAAAAGGTAATTCACTGTTATTCCGCTTATAATATGAGTTGGATACGATAATTAATATTGAAGATAAGTTGATGGTATTTCTATCCAGATCTAGTGTCGAAGAATTGAATAAATCTTTCAATTAAGATACAGGGTTTCTCAACCTGATTGAAATAAGTAAGATAGAAATAATCTTCAATGTTTGGTATGAAACCTTATGATGTAAACGTATACTATCTGGGGAATTTGAAAGATAATATTATATCATTATTCCACTTACAGTTGTAACAACCCGAAAATCTGGGCCAATTTAAAATTTTTATTTTGGCAATTTTAGTGAATTTTGAACATTTAAAATGGAATATTTTAAATAATATCGACGAAATTTATTTTGAATAGAATTCGAACGTATATATTATATACGTCGTCGTTAGAATATAATAATTATATATAATTATAAATAGAATTGAAAATGGCGCGGTAGTTCGATAATTCGATTTCAAACTTCAATTCATTGTACCGGGTGCAAAACAAACCGGATTTTAGTGAAACCAAAAACATTAGGATCTAATTGGAAGAATTAGAAAAATTGAAATTTCATAGCAGGGATCAAAAGATATGTCCAGTTGAAAATTCTGAATAGTCGTTATGGAATTCAGGCCCTTAAAAATGGGAATTTTGCAAACGACCTCGGATTTCGACGAAACCACTTTTGTTGGATCCGTGATGTCAAATTATTGCTAGATTCCAAATTCCATAATGTTTCGAATCAATATGTGAGCGTGGCAGAGGAAAATGTGTTTGACTAGTTTTAGTTGATTTTAATCGACTGGAAAATGGCCATTTTTCAAACGGTCTCAGAATTTGACGAAACTAGTTTTGTTAGAACCGTATCGTCAATACGAAGCTAGAAAATATTTTTCTGGAATTTTTCGAGTTAGTATGTGACCCCGGTAAATTGAAATGCGCGTTCAGATTCAATATATAGAGTTATATGTTGATTTTAACGGAAACTGATCGAAACGGTCGAATCAGCTTGCGATACATATCCCATTGTGTTCGGAATGGGGGTAATTAGCTATGTACGACAGGCGGTGGGCCTCGTTTTGAGGTCGAAAATAAAAGTTGCTTTTTGGTGAAAAATAAAATAAAATAATTAAATAATAAATCCATCTCTCTCTCCCTATTATCTATAACCTTAGGCCCCCCTTTTTTTTCGTTGAAAGTCAAAATTGAAAAGAAAAAAAAAAGAGAGAAAAACCGTCGACCTCGTTCCTCGAGCCATTGGAGCTCCTCCGGCCACCGCTGGCGTCAGCGCCGCTAACCCCAGGCCAGACCCCCACCTCGCGGCGCCTCCCTCCTCTCGAACAACGACCGAACCCCCCTCCCAATACGCCCAACCACGCCGCCAAAGGGGGACCCGCCACCTGAGCTAACCCCTTGACCACCACCGCATCCTTCTTTTCCCCCCCTAGCGATCGATCGAGGACCCCGAACCCCCACAGCCTACCGCACCCTCCTGCGCCGCCTCCTATTCTTCTTCTTCTTCGACTGAGAAGCCCTCCTTCTCCTCCTCTGACCAAGAACAAAGTGATTTTATATATTGTTTTAATTTATTTTATTCAATGAAGTTAGTTAAATCAGTTTTATTTTTAGTGATGAAAAGCTATGATTTTACTATATAAAAGATTAGATTTTTAAAATAGAAAAGATTAGATTTTTAAAGGAAGAAAAACGATATTTTTAAAGGGAGAAGGGTGTGATTTTTACATATGTAGTGGATTAAAAATATGATCTTTATATAGTATAGATATTAAAAATATGATTTTTATATTATAGAAAGGCGAAATCTTTATTTTAGAAAAGGCGAAATCTTTATTTTAGAAAAGGCGAAATCTTTATTTTAGAAAAGGCGAAATCTTTATTTTAGAAAAGGTGAAAGATTTATTTTTGAAAAGGCGGAAACTTTATATAGAGAATAGCGTGATAAAATAGAATTTTTATCTATATAGTAGTGGTGTAAAAATAGAATTTTTATCCATAAAGCGTGATAATAAAAATGGGATTTTTATATATTGAATAGCGATGTAAAAATTCGATTTTTAAATATATGAAGTGATTATAAAAATATGATTTTTAAAATTGAAAGTAAACAAATAAAAATGTGATTTTTATTTTAAAAAGACAGCAATATAAAAATGTGTGATTTTTATATATGTAGTGGCTACGGGCAACGAAGGTGACAAAAAGGCGAGCACGGTGAAGATGTTCTATATAGGAAGTGCCGTGGAGTTAGGGTAGCTATTGGTGAGAATTTCTCACTCTTCAATTTCTTTTTCTAGTTATATATATATACTAGGATGCAGACGGTGTTTAGTAGCACCCGACACAATCGTCCACAGACCATGGACTTGTTTGTTTGGTTGCGTAGTTGGTTAGATTATTTGATTTGAATTTGGTTGTTTGGTGAAATTGAATCGGATTTGATTGATATGTGTATGGCGTGGGCCATTATTAGACCGGGGATAAGGCTAGGCCTTGTCCCGTTTCTAGTATCGTGTCGTTATGCCGCCGAAATTTTCTAAAATAAATTAGAAAAATAAAGATATCATTTTATTTAATAAATGAACCGAATAGAATATTCATAGGTTGAATAAAATAATTTGGTCGTTAAAAATATACTTTTTAACATGAATGTGAATAAACAAATATTCATTTACAAACCGGACGGTTTGTTTATGTACACCTATTTGAAGGACATTGATTAGGACGATAAATTTTACACATCGCCCAACTGCACAAATAAAATCTGTGTTTGATTGTTTGAAACCCCACATGGGTATTGGGATAAAATACAGAATACACTAATCCCAATAATTAGTTGTATGTCGAACGATTGATTGACAGGCTGTTATAAGCGTTAGATATCTATATTTGATGCTTATACAGTGTAGTGCACTTTGGATGATGGTTGATTATTTATCGTTGCTATTATATACATGGGTTGTATGGAATCCATATAATTAACTTTATATGGTAATTGATTGGGCCTCATTCCAATCGGGAAAATAAAGAATATTATAAAATAAAGGTTCATGTGTTGACCGTACTCATCCGTTGAGATTAGTCATGTGTTGAACGAAATATTTTAACAATAAAATTTACATCTTTATCATATATAAAATTAGAAACTAATTGGAAAATAGATAAGATGAGTGGTCTCCTGGATATTGATCTGATGTTGGTTTCGGCCTTCGGGGTTAATATTCAGGGAATCGTTCTCTTACTAATTTACGGTTGGAGTCTGATTTAATATCAAACGATAGATACCATAATTTTTATAAAATATATTGAATAACAAAAATAGTCACACGTGGATAGTACTCATTCGTTGAGATTAGTCACGTGTTGACAAAAATAAATATTCATTTGTTGAATAGAATAACGGAATTATTGAAATATATAAAGCCGTGTTGATTAGAGATGCGCCATTTTGACGCGAACGATATTTATATCGATTATATTCGTTTTTAAATATGAATTTGATTTGAATAGAAAATGAAATGAATTTGATTTGAATAGAAAACCAATTTGAATTGAATTGAATAGAAAACCAATTTGAATTGAATCGAATAGAAAACCGATTTGAATTGAATCGAATAGAAAACAAATTTGAATTGAATCGAGTAGAAAACCAATTTGAATTGAATCGAATAGAAAACAAATTTGAATTGAATCGAATAGAAAACAAATTAGAATTGAATCGAATAGAAAACCAATTTGAATTGAATCGAATAGAAAACAAATTTGAATTGAATCGAATAGAAAACCAATTTGAATTGAATCGAATAGAAAACCAATTTGAATTGAATCGAATAGAAAACGAATTCGAATTGAATTGAAAACAAATTGAAATGAATTCAAATTGAATTGAAATTTGAATTGAATAGAAATGAATTTTAAAACGAATTTATAAGGAAGAATTCAATTTTGATTTGAATTGAAATGGAGGTTGAAATTGTTTTTGAAACGAATTTAAAACGATTTATAAAATTCATTTTAAATAGAATCGACGAAATATATATTATATATGTATATAATATAATGGCCTGAATAAAACGCGCCGCGCCGCGGCAGTTCGTGAATTTCGACCATTTATTTCAAACGGACATTACGGGTGATCCGACCGTCGGATTCTCCTAAAACTGGAACCGTTGGGTTCATATCGAAAAGAGCTTTCTAACGAATATTAGAAATTTGAAATCTAACGATTGGATTTGGAGATTCGTCCAAATCAAATTTGGAAAAGGTCGTTGTAAGTGCAGTTCGATGGCCATTGTTGGAAATTGACTGTACGGGCCTTGATAAAATTATTAAAAATAGTAGTAATTTGTGTAAAATCGTAAGTAATGATTTGGGAAAAATTGGGATGAAAAACTCCATATTTGAAAAGATAAAAATAGATTTTTATCGAAATGAACTAGTTTTGAACTAAAATTAAACCCGTTTATTTTTAAATAAATAAATTGGATTTGAAACGAGTTTTAAATAGAATTGATTTGTGGGTTTATCGTGAACGGTGTTTTAAATAACACTAGTTCTTTAACCCGATAATAAATAGAATGTGATTTGGGTTTATCGTGAACTGTGTTTTAAATGACATTAGTTCTTTAACCCAGTAAAAGGAGTTTTAATGAATCTGCAATTAGATTGAAATGTGAATTGATAATTTAAATTATCAAATCTGGAAAATGAGAGAGAATGGAGTGTCACAAGTTTTGCTCCAAAGCGATAGTTAAATCTTTAATTGGATTTGAACATGAAATGGTAATTAATTTTACCGATAACACCGTGGTGTTAGATATGGAGTATTACCAGTTTTGCTTCATGGGATGAATAGGTTGGGATTGGGAAATAAAATAAATAATTACTTCGGTGTGGTTCGCTAATCCCGACTAGTTTGGAAAACCATAAATTGGTTTGAAATGACATCCAATGGAAAATTAAAGAATAAATTTTAAAGAATTTATCTTGGATAAAATTAATGGGAACCTTTCCCTAAGAAGATGAAATTTAGAAACTAGCGGTAGGTTAGTTAAGAAGAATGGTTTCCTGGATATTGATCTGATGTTGGTTTCGGCCTTCGGGGTTAATATCTGGGAAATTGCTCTCTTACTGATTTACGGTTAGTGGCTAATCAATTGGAATGAGGCGTATGTTGTGTTTGTGTAACATTTGTTTTTAATATACGCGGGTTGTTCGGAAAGGCCGGGTTTATACCCATTCTGAATAACCGATTCGACGATAAGTCAAAGATGATGACGGTGGTCGAAGACCGGAAGTCTTCACATCGTTTGGATAATTACTGATGATCCTGATTGGGCTGTACACCCAAGAGGATGGAAATAGTTGGTGGTCGTCCAGACGTACTTGGAGATCGATGGATATGCGAGGAAAGTGCCTCCGGTTTCGTTCAGACCCAGAACGAACTTGTAAATGGATTGTGTGTCTAACATTGGATTTTATTCTGTGTTGATTGATTTCTGTTAAATATATATCTGTTTGGCAGCGGAGAATTTATTCTCTTGCTTAACGCCTGTAACAACCCGTATTTTCAATAACCTGTAATAACATAAATCGAGGCAGAATTTAATTCTAAAATGGGAATCAAGGGAAACGGGCTATGCCATTGCGTTCGTCTCGGAAAAATACGCGAAATAGAGTCCGAGTTTTCGAAAATCGGAGTCCGTATGACCAAGATATGGCCTCGCGAAGTTTCACGAAAATTCCCAAATTAAAGTATACTTAATTAAGTGAAATGGGTTGTGTAGATATATATATATATATTGATATATATATATATATATATATATATAATTGAAAATTTAATAAATAAATATGCAAAAATGCTCAAAACAGCGAATTGGGAGAGGGGAATAACCGAACCGGCCGATTTTTGAAGTCGACCCGAGCCCGCTGGGTCGACTAGGGGTTAATCCAGGGTGTTTGGCTGTCAACCCGTGGGCCGATTCGCTCAAGTGCAGATTTTGCATTTGAATGGTTCTCATGGTCCATCTTTAATCTAAAGGCCCTAGATGGTTCCTACACTTGACTTCTTCCCCAAGACATGCTTTGATGGCTTGGATTGAATCTAGGGTTAATCCTATGGCCTAAAACACTTGCCTAATCTATAAATAAGACCCTAACCTACCCTAATTCATTCATAATTAAACCTAGTGACTAAACTATGGCAAAATGCTAGCTCTCATGGCCTCCACTAATTTTATGAAGAGGGTTGCATACTAATCACTCTCTAATCAACTTCTAATCCCTTCTTAGCATCTTAATCTTCTTCATTTGGTGTTCAAAGTTGCTAGTTGTGAGTTTCTATCACTTTGATGATCTTTTGGTAAACTAATTAGATGAGATGTGATGAGATTTATGGTTTTGTATGTGGGTTAATGAGCTTTGAATCATATGATATGATGTTAGCATTAATCTTATGTTTATGCATGTTGAGTATGTAAGCTTATGCAAGTTTAATATGATGTATGTTATGTTTGCATGATGCTAAATATGCAAGTTGTGGGCTATGTAATCATATGCATGTTATGCAAGTTCATGGTAATATGCTATGCAAGTTACATGTATGTAAATATGCAAGTTACATGTTTGTTAATATGCAAGTTACATGTATGTAAATATGCAAGTTACATGTTTGTTAATATGCAAGTTACATGTTTGTTAATATGCAAGTTACATGTATGTAAATATGCAAGTTACATGTTTCTTTATATGCAAGTTACATGTTTGTTAATATGCGAGTTACATGTATGTAAATATGCAAGTTACATGTTTATTAATATGCAAGTTCATGATGACACATTATGCAAGTCTATAAGCTAATATGCAAGTTTGTTATGCAAAATGAATATGTAAGTTATGTGACATATTATATGCAAGTTATGTGACATGTTATGCAAGTTCATATGCAAGTTATGTGTTTGTTAATATGCAAGATGGCACCTTTGAAACATGTTCATTCATATGCAAGTTGACACCTTTTATATGTGTTATATCATGAACGAAATTACGTGGGAACGATGGGGTAATTAAATGCATAAGTCAATAAGATTGTGTGAAATTAATATAATTATGCATAACACAAAATAAATAAACATAGTATGGGAATTTGCCTATTTGGTTAGGTGTACCCATACTATGTGTTGGGAATTTACCTATTGAGTTAGGTCTACCCCATGGGAATTTACCTATTAAGTTAGGTCTACCCATGTTAAGAAAACTTGATTAATTAGGGATAATTAATATAAAATTATGAGGGTGATTAATTAGGTGTAATTAATTGACTAAGACACGAGGTTGGACTCAGTTGTAGCGTAAAACTGCCCGGACCCAACCGGCTTAACCAGTTGCTACAAATGTTAGCCCAATGTGAGAGGTCTTAGGCACAAACTAAATACGTAATTAATGTAAAGACACGAGGTTAGACTCTGTTATGACATAAGGCTGCCCGGACCCAACCGGCTTAACCAGCGGTCATAAAAGACAGTCTAATGTGAGAGGTCTTTACAAAGGTTACGTTCTTAATTAATTAATTAAGAAACACTTAACCACATTAGCATGTAGAGGGACATGAGGGGTTAAGTGGGTGCCTCGGGTGGCATGAGAAAATCTAGTGGTTGCCTTGGGTGGCAATAGAAAATACGATTAGAATACTTAACCAAAATGGAACATGTAATTAAAACATGATTAAAGGGTTAAGTGGGATATACTAGAAAAAGGGACAAGCTTAGGTGGGTAGCTTGTGGAGGCCCATTTCAACCAGTAACCCATACGTATCTTTGTGGGCTCGACCCATGTCGAGGACGGGACACGCATACTGGGCTTGACTGTAAGAGGCAAACGGGTTAGCGGTGGCAACGCAAGTCCAACGGGCTTCATATGCGTGAGTGGGCCCGGGCTGGTAGGTAAGCCGTTGTTGCATCGAGTAGATATAAGCCGTGCACCTTTAGTTTCATCAGGTTGCCACATTGGGGAATGATACATCCCACGGTGGGGCCAGCACGGGTATCTACGTTAGGGAGCCGATCGAATGGGAAGTAGTGTGTACACCTAGTGGATTGTAGGGCCCCGTGGCGCCTACTTGGTCACCTAGGGGTACGCAGGTACTAATTAGTAAATTTTATAAGTCCTTGGGTGGGATCAACCTTTAAGTTAGGAACGACTGGTGTGGTGCAGTTTAGTAATTTACCTTAGGGAGGGTAGATGCGTCTTTATCCTTTATCTTCGTTTAGTTGACTGCTTAGGGTAGCCATTCATCCCTATATGTTACCGTATATCAGTTTATGTCTTCTCTGGTTACTTTAACGATTGTATTGTTAAAGTTATAGGACTCGCTCAGACTTATGTCTGACCCTGTTGTTTTTATCTTTTTTCCCAACCCTCAGGTCCTACGGTGGATCCTAGCAGTAGTGGAGCTTGATCGGATTGCTGTTCCAGTCTTTAGGAGCTTGGATAGATGTAAAGCTCCAGTTATCCAGTTATCTTTTCTTTTGTTTGGCTATTGTATGAGAGTGGGATTATGTACTTCTTTATTTTGATGGATATTGTACTTGACCTTTATTGTGGTTTTATGATGTAACCAGACATGTTTTACTTCCGCTGTTATGAGATGATGTTTTAAAATTTCAAGTACTATTTATATCTGTCTTGTTGTAATTTTTCTGTTCTATATTCACTAAAATACTCCACCGATGCTATGGCATTCCCTTAGTGAGTGATCATAGCGGGAGTGGGGTGTTACACGTGGTATCAGAGCTTAAGGTTACCAGAACAGATAAAATTTTTGAGAAAAACTACTTTCTAAGAGTATTTTCGAAGAAAGTATTTTTAAAAGCATGTCTTCTAAGAGAAAAAGTTTTTGAAAAAGAAAAGCATAATCCCCAATAGCCATATCTTTATCTTTCGGAATCTCCTTTTTGAATCTTTCCTCTTTCGTTTCAGCATGGCTGAAGATCTTAACATCCCGGAGGGTTTAGTTATACCACTATGGTATAGGAGGTTGCAAGAGGCTAGGGCCGCGGCTGCGGGTCCGGCCAATGCTACTACACCAGAGACAACCGCTCCTCCTCCTCAGCCTAGAGTGGATAATTTTGCTAAGGTTTGCAAGGAGTTCAAGGCTATAGGAGGAAAACCTTTTCTTGGTTCAGAGACTTTCGTAGAGGCTAGAGATTGGCTTAAGGAAGTGGAAGAGTTGCTAGATATCTTTGAAGTGGAAGAGGGAAAGAAAGTCAAGTTGGCGGCTTGGTTAATGAAGGGAGAGGCCTCATTCTGGTGGGAGGTCACTAATGGAGAACGCCCTGTTGACTCTTGGGCAGATTTTAAGCAAAGGTTTGGGGCTAAGTTTCTCTCAAGGGCGGAAGAGAATCTGTTTATGGAGAAGTTCTTGAATTTGAAGCAAGGGAATCTCACGGTGAAAGAATATGTCAACAAATTCAATCAATTAGCAAGGTTTGGCATAGAGTTGGTGAATACACCGGAGAAGAAGGCTTTGAGGTTCGTTAGAGGCTTGAACGAACCATTGCAAGGAATAGCTATGACTCACATTCCTATGGGGGCCACTTTTGAGAAGCTTGTCTACATGGCACTTATGCATGAGGATGATAAGAATTCTAAGGCACCAGAGAAAAAGGGGGATCAGAAGAAACCGCAACAGCAACAACAAGGCAAGGGCGGAAAAGGCAATGGTGACAAAAAGAAGACGAAGAAGAAGTGCTTCAATTGTGGAACACCAGGACACCTTAGTAAGGATTGTCGCAAAAAGAAGAAGACCGGTTGCTTTCATTGTGGTGAAGCAGGGCATCTTGTGAAAAACTGCCCAAAGAAGGGGCAGAAGACGGGGTCTACCTCAGGAGGCCAGGTGCAAGCTCTTATAGCACCACCTCAGTCAGGGGGGCAAGTTCAGGTTCTCTCAGTTCCACCGATTCAGCAGAGAGGTAGAACTATTTCCGTTGAAAGTCTGGTTTTTCTGTTTGATCATCCAGTTCGTACTTTGTTTGACTCTGGCGCATCGCATTCTTTTATCTCATCATCGTTAGTTGAGTCACTGCACTTAGACACCAGTCTAGTTGATGATCCCTTGGTTGTCTCAAACCCAATTGGGGGCTCCATATATCTGTCTATGATATGTTTGGGTTTGAAGATTTCTATACTTAGCGTTGAGTTTAGATGTGATGCTTTTGTATTGGGCTTCACGGGCTATGGGTTGATCTTGGGCATGGACTGGTTATCCAGTAATGGTGCCGTTCTTGATTGCGAAAGGAGAGTTGTCAGGCTCATGACCCGCTTGGGTAACACTCTCGAGATCTCTTGCAATCCCATGGAATCTGTTTTGCTAAGTTATCTTGAATCGCTCGATGCTTCGGTCGAGAGTTTGTGTTCTGTCAGAGTAGTCCGGGAATATCCGGATGTGTTTGAAGAAGTAAAGGGTTTGCCTCCGAAGCGGGAGATAGATTTCCGAATTTATTTGGTGGATAATGCCAAACCAGTGTCTTTGCCAGTACGCCACATGGCTCCTCGTGAGAGAAGAGAACTTCATAAGCAAGTAGGGGAGTTGCTTGAGAAGGGGTTCATAAGGCGAAGTATATCGGAGTGGGGAGCTCCAGTAGTGTTTGCCACGAAGGCGGATGGGTCCCTCAGACTTTGTGTGGATTATAGAGAACTTAATAAGCTCACGAAGAAGAATAGACACCCATTACCGAGGATAGATGATCTCTTTGATCAGTTGGTTGGCGCGTCAGTATTTTCGCAGATGGACTTAGCTACAGGGTTTCATCAGTTAAGAGTGGCGGAGGACAGTATAGAGAAGACTGCTTTCCGGACTCCGGATGGTTTTTATGAGTGGCTAGTGATGCCATTTGGGTTGACAAACGCCCCCGCATACTTTGTTGATCTCATGAGTAGAGTGTTCAGAGAGTATCTGAATAAGTTTGTAGTAGTTTTTGTGGATGACATCTTGGTCTTTTCCAAGAATGAAGAAGAGCATGCCTTACATCTCAAGGAAGTGTTGGAGACTCTTCGAGCGCATAGTCTTAAAGCTAAATTCTCTAAATGCCATTTTTGGAGAAGAGAAGTGCGATTCTTAGGGCATGTGGTCTCTAAGGAAGGGATAGCTGTGGATCCCGCAAAGATAGTATCTATCCAGGATTGGAAAGTTCCTAGAAATGCTACCGAGGTAAGAAGTTTCTTGGGGTTGGCAGGATATTATAGGAAGTTCATCAAAGACTTCGCGAAGATATCAGCCCCATTAACCCGCTTGACGAAAAAGAATCTGGTTTTCTCGTGGGATGTAGATTGTGATGGTGCTTTCCGACGGTTAAAGAGAGCTTTGACCACCGCTCCAGTTTTAGTGCTCCCGGATGGGAGTAAGCCGTTTGTTGTTTATACCGATGCTTGTGGAACAGGATTAGGCGCAGTCTTGATGCAGGAGGGAAGGGTAATAGCCTATGGAGGGAGACAATTGAGAGTGCATGAGAAGAATTACCCTACCCATGATCTAGAGTTGGCCGCGATTGTTTTCGCACTTAAGTCTTGGCGCCATTATCTTCTTGGTGAGAGATTCGAGTTGTTCACCGACCATAAATCATTGAAGTACTTATTCTCTCAGAAGGATTTAAACTTAAGACAGCAAAGGTGGATGGAGTTCTTAGCATCCTATGATTTCGAGATAGCGTATACCCCTGGTAAGGGTAACGTGGTGGCAGACGCCTTAAGTAGAAAAAGGCTATCTTTGAGTCCATTGTTCGTGGAACGACGAAGCTTGGAGTTTCTTTCTTTGTTTGACTTCAGACCTTCTGTTGATTTTGTACCTGGTTTGTTGGCATCCTTGGAGGTTAGACCTACTCTTTTGAGACGGATTGGCGAGGCTCAGCGAGACGACCCACAGTTGGTTGTGTTGGTAGAGAAGCTTATAAGAGGGGAGTCGTCCAGCCATTTGGGTAGATACACCATAGATGATAAGGGATGGTTGCATAGAGACGGTAGACTTTGTGTACCGCAAGATGAGGGTTTGAAGAAGGCTATTTTGGATGATGCACATCGTTCAAGAATGACTATTCATCCCGGTGGAGACAAAATGTACCAAGACATGAAGAGAGTTTTCTTCTGGGCCGGTATGAAGAAAGATGTGGCCGAGTATGTGGCTAGATGCTTAGTGTGCCAACAAGTTAAAGTGGAGCAAAGGAAACCCGGTGGGTTGCTACACCCATTGGAAGTTCCACAGTGGAAGTGGGATAGTGTCTCGATGGATTTCATCGACGGGTTACCGAGATCGAGGAAGGGCAATACGGGAATTTGGGTTGTGGTAGACAGACTTACCAAGAGTGCCCATTTTATACCCGTAAAGAGTAAGAGGACCGCTCCATGGCTTGCTTCAGTCTATGTTAGAGAGATTGTTAGATTGCATGGCGTACCATCCAGCATTGTGAGTGATCGAGATCCTATTTTCACTAGTGAGTTTTGGAGAAGTTTGCAAGAGGCGGTAGGGACTCAGTTGTGTTTGAGCACCGCATATCATCCTCAGACGGACGGTCAGACTGAGAGGGTGAACCGTATCTTAGAAGATCTTTTGAGGCTTTGTATCTTGGATTTTGGAGGTACATGGGAAGAACATCTTCCTTTGGTGGAGTTCGCATATAATAACAGCTTTCAGTCCAGTATTGGTATGGCTCCTTTCGAAGCTCTTTATGGAAGGCCTTGTCGATCTCCTACATGTTGGTGGGAATCTACGGATAAGATCTTGCTTGGGCCGGATATGGTTAGAGAGACTTCAGAGAAGATTGATTTAATTCGAAAAAGGATGAAAGCAGCGCAAGATAGACAGAAATCTTATGCGGATCGGAGAAGGACGGATCTTGAGTTTGAGGTTGGGGACATGGTTTTTGTCAAAGTATCTCCATTGAGAAATGTTGTTCGCTTTGGGTCCGTAGGGAAGTTAGCACCGAGATTTGTTGGGCCGTTTCCTATTAAGGAAAGGATTGGACGGATGGCATATAGGGTGGAGTTGCCCGACAGACTTAGTGGTGTTCATGATGTATTCCATGTATCACATTTGAGGAAGTGCTTACATGAGACCGCGGAGGTGGTAGAGCCGAGCTTGCTTAGAGATGTAGAGGTAGAGCGTGATGCGACGATTCGACGAGCTCCTACTCGCATCCTTGGGTCAGAAACTAGGAAGTTGAGGAACAGAGAAGTTCAGCTAGTTAAAGTGCAATGGGGAGATGACGAAAGCAATGCTACTTGGGAGACGGAAGCAAAGATGCATTCTTTGTATCCATTTCTTTTTGAGAGTATGTCTTTTAACTTCTCCTTTATTGCTTGTCTAGTACTTATCTTATCTTTAGTATATCCTCTCGCTAATACCTATGACCTTTAGATAGGGTAAAACCTATGGTTGAAACATGTGTTTGAAACATGTTATGGTTGATGGATGCATATGGATGCAATTGTTTGCTAGTGGTTGCTCGTGGATGCATATACACACACATTAGGCACTAGATCGGCTCAGTCACTTCATGTTGCATATTGCATAAATGGATGTTGTAGTTAGATTGATGGATGTATCATGGCTGTGTTATCATATGGATGATGCATTTTTGTGTATGGTTGTGCACGCATGTAGAAATTTGTATGTGTCAATAGGGTTTCGCATACATATTGGATGCATGGCACTATCATGGTTTGCATTAAGGAGGTTTACTGTATCAGTAACCGCCTGATTTTCGCATTAGGTAAGTACATATACACACACTTTTGCATATATCCATCCAGCATTTAGAATCTTGTAAGGACAATGATTGCTCGTGGATGATGCTTTGAGTAGATGGATGATTGGATGGTAGGATACGTTCTTCCTAACTTGAAGATTTCGGGGACGAAATCCTTTAAGGAGGGGAGAATGTAACAACCCGTATTTTCAATAACCTGTAATAACATAAATCGAGGCAGAATTTAATTCTAAAATGGGAATCAAGGGAAACGGGCTATGCCATTGCGTTCGTCTCGGAAAAATACGCGAAATAGAGTCCGAGTTTTCGAAAATCGGAGTCCGTATGACCAAGATATGGCCTCGCGAAGTTTCACGAAAATTCCCAAATTAAAGTATACTTAATTAAGTGAAATGGGTTGTGTAGATATATATATATATATATTGATATATATATATATATATATATATATATATATAATTGAAAATTTAATAAATAAATATGCAAAAATGCTCAAAACAGCGAATTGGGAGAGGGGAATAACCGAACCGGCCGATTTTTGAAGTCGACCCGAGCCCGCTGGGTCGACTAGGGGTTAATCCAGGGTGTTTGGCTGTCAACCCGTGGGCCGATTCGCTCAAGTGCAGATTTTGCATTTGAATGGTTCTCATGGTCCATCTTTAATCTAAAGGCCCTAGATGGTTCCTACACTTGACTTCTTCCCCAAGACATGCTTTGATGGCTTGGATTGAATCTAGGGTTAATCCTATGGCCTAAAACACTTGCCTAATCTATAAATAAGACCCTAACCTACCCTAATTCATTCATAATTAAACCTAGTGACTAAACTATGGCAAAATGCTAGCTCTCATGGCCTCCACTAATTTTATGAAGAGGGTTGCATACTAATCACTCTCTAATCAACTTCTAATCCCTTCTTAGCATCTTAATCTTCTTCATTTGGTGTTCAAAGTTGCTAGTTGTGAGTTTCTATCACTTTGATGATCTTTTGGTAAACTAATTAGATGAGATGTGATGAGATTTATGGTTTTGTATGTGGGTTAATGAGCTTTGAATCATATGATATGATGTTAGCATTAATCTTATGTTTATGCATGTTGAGTATGTAAGCTTATGCAAGTTTAATATGATGTATGTTATGTTTGCATGATGCTAAATATGCAAGTTGTGGGCTATGTAATCATATGCATGTTATGCAAGTTCATGGTAATATGCTATGCAAGTTACATGTATGTAAATATGCAAGTTACATGTTTGTTAATATGCAAGTTACATGTATGTAAATATGCAAGTTACATGTTTGTTAATATGCAAGTTACATGTTTGTTAATATGCAAGTTACATGTATGTAAATATGCAAGTTACATGTTTCTTTATATGCAAGTTACATGTTTGTTAATATGCGAGTTACATGTATGTAAATATGCAAGTTACATGTTTATTAATATGCAAGTTCATGATGACACATTATGCAAGTCTATAAGCTAATATGCAAGTTTGTTATGCAAAATGAATATGTAAGTTATGTGACATATTATATGCAAGTTATGTGACATGTTATGCAAGTTCATATGCAAGTTATGTGTTTGTTAATATGCAAGATGGCACCTTTGAAACATGTTCATTCATATGCAAGTTGACACCTTTTATATGTGTTATATCATGAACGAAATTACGTGGGAACGATGGGGTAATTAAATGCATAAGTCAATAAGATTGTGTGAAATTAATATAATTATGCATAACACAAAATAAATAAACATAGTATGGGAATTTGCCTATTTGGTTAGGTGTACCCATACTATGTGTTGGGAATTTACCTATTGAGTTAGGTCTACCCCATGGGAATTTACCTATTAAGTTAGGTCTACCCATGTTAAGAAAACTTGATTAATTAGGGATAATTAATATAAAATTATGAGGGTGATTAATTAGGTGTAATTAATTGACTAAGACACGAGGTTGGACTCAGTTGTAGCGTAAAACTGCCCGGACCCAACCGGCTTAACCAGTTGCTACAAATGTTAGCCCAATGTGAGAGGTCTTAGGCACAAACTAAATACGTAATTAATGTAAAGACACGAGGTTAGACTCTGTTATGACATAAGGCTGCCCGGACCCAACCGGCTTAACCAGCGGTCATAAAAGACAGTCTAATGTGAGAGGTCTTTACAAAGGTTACGTTCTTAATTAATTAATTAAGAAACACTTAACCACATTAGCATGTAGAGGGACATGAGGGGTTAAGTGGGTGCCTCGGGTGGCATGAGAAAATCTAGTGGTTGCCTTGGGTGGCAATAGAAAATACGATTAGAATACTTAACCAAAATGGAACATGTAATTAAAACATGATTAAAGGGTTAAGTGGGATATACTAGAAAAAGGGACAAGCTTAGGTGGGTAGCTTGTGGAGGCCCATTTCAACCAGTAACCCATACGTATCTTTGTGGGCTCGACCCATGTCGAGGACGGGACACGCATACTGGGCTTGACTGTAAGAGGCAAACGGGTTAGCGGTGGCAACGCAAGTCCAACGGGCTTCATATGCGTGAGTGGGCCCGGGCTGGTAGGTAAGCCGTTGTTGCATCGAGTAGATATAAGCCGTGCACCTTTAGTTTCATCAGGTTGCCACATTGGGGAATGATACATCCCACGGTGGGGCCAGCACGGGTATCTACGTTAGGGAGCCGATCGAATGGGAAGTAGTGTGTACACCTAGTGGATTGTAGGGCCCCGTGGCGCCTACTTGGTCACCTAGGGGTACGCAGGTACTAATTAGTAAATTTTATAAGTCCTTGGGTGGGATCAACCTTTAAGTTAGGAACGACTGGTGTGGTGCAGTTTAGTAATTTACCTTAGGGAGGGTAGATGCGTCTTTATCCTTTATCTTCGTTTAGTTGACTGCTTAGGGTAGCCATTCATCCCTATATGTTACCGTATATCAGTTTATGTCTTCTCTGGTTACTTTAACGATTGTATTGTTAAAGTTATAGGACTCGCTCAGACTTATGTCTGACCCTGTTGTTTTTATCTTTTTTCCCAACCCTCAGGTCCTACGGTGGATCCTAGCAGTAGTGGAGCTTGATCGGATTGCTGTTCCAGTCTTTAGGAGCTTGGATAGATGTAAAGCTCCAGTTATCCAGTTATCTTTTCTTTTGTTTGGCTATTGTATGAGAGTGGGATTATGTACTTCTTTATTTTGATGGATATTGTACTTGACCTTTATTGTGGTTTTATGATGTAACCAGACATGTTTTACTTCCGCTGTTATGAGATGATGTTTTAAAATTTCAAGTACTATTTATATCTGTCTTGTTGTAATTTTTCTGTTCTATATTCACTAAAATACTCCACCGATGCTATGGCATTCCCTTAGTGAGTGATCATAGCGGGAGTGGGGTGTTACAACGCCCTTCTCTGAGATGTACGAGCTTAGAGGTTATATATCGATAGATATCAATCGCATGGCATGAATTGCCTGTGTGGCATGCTGAGTTGCATGGATCAAGGATTCTGTTGAAAAGCAAAGTCTTGTGGTTGATGATCAAAGCACGGCCTTTGTGGCGTAGCTTTGTGTATAACGTGAATTCGCGAGCCTCACACCTCGGTATGAGTCAAAAACGGGATGAGGACCCAAGGAGTGCACGACGTTTCTTTCTAGCTATGGGTGGTGTCAGTGACCTACCAGCCCTGCCATTTATATAATTTTCACCTTTGTGGTTTGGATGCGAGGCGCCTCGATTATAGGTCCTATAGGGCCGGGAAACGTGTGTTCAGGAATAACTAATCCTCAAACGTAAGAGAGGACCGGTCTTGGAGGATCCCGGGGTTACCCAGAGTGTGTAGTCCTGAGGCATTTGCTAGAGTGTATCTAAGCGGAGAGGAGCTTGCCCCTTGCCTCGACTCATGACGGAAATCCAATTTCCAATACGAGATATTTCGGCTTTATTTGTAGAGCCTAGTATGGCGACATAGTAGCATGGGATGCTATGCCGTCTATGATTGATATTTATGATTGAAATTGTTTTGACACTATACACTTATGATAGTATCAAATGATTTGTTTTTAAAACGTACCAAGCATGTTTGGCTATTATAAGGGAAAACCCTATCCTCCGGCTTGCGTTGCATTGTGTGATGGGACCTGGGTCTTATAATAGCTTCATTTTTCGAAAAAGCATTGCGTTGTTTATTCTATGCACTGGTATTCTTGGGAGAAAACCCGTTCCGTGTTATACGGCGTGGTCCCATGAATTACTCTCTTTTAAAGTAAAGTTTAAATAACTGTTTAAGTTCTCACACCAGTCACATGACTGACCTGGAGTTTATTGTTTTAACCTAAACTCTGGGTGCCCCTATTTTCGACACGGGCAGCTAGTAGTTTTGGTTTTGCAGATTTATATTCGCAGGATCCTGATTTACAGCTGGAACGATGCTCGGAAAGCTCTGTATCCGTGCATTACTTTCAGTTGTGTTTTATATTATTTTTCCGCTGCTATGTAATTTATTGTAATCTCTGATATTTATCGAATGTAATTTATTCATTTATACTCTGTATATTCTTGTATCTGATGGAATTGTTGTAATAGCAATGAAATGTTCTTCTGTTTGTGTTCCAATTTGTCCTGTTCTCAAAACGATCAGGGGTTTCGAACGGTCTAGATCGGTTTAACGACTTATTCGGATCGAGCGAAATTTCAGGCCGTCACAACAGTATTCGTTGATTTTGAGAATTTACATCGAGTATAAGTGGATAAAAATTTCTGTGTAACTTATAATACAATATCGATTGATTTAGGTTTTGTCGTGAATCGTATCTTCAATAATATCATTCTTCAAACCCAATGAAATTAAGTAGTGGAAATTCATATCGTAATTGGGAATTAAATCAAATCTTTGATTCGAGGGAATTAAAAGTTAGAAATTGAAGCGACGGTATAACCTTTGATTTCAAAGTAGAGTTAAGATGATAACGAGATATATGAAATTTATAGTAATTCAAATCTTGAATCTTAAATGAATTGATAACTATTTGGAAGGACATTTGAATTGAAAGCCTATGTAAACCATAGCTACTGTTTTAAGTGCGCTTATTACTTGGAAAGAACAGGATCGAGTATATGTTCGAAAACCATTCCAAGTAATAATACGACGTTATGAAGCAATTCAAGACTTGGTAAAACGACGAATGAAGACCAGGAATATTTGAATTGTTTAGATTGATTGTTGATTGATGTCTCGGTTGGGTAGGCCACCCGATTAGAGGTATGAGTTGCATGAGACCTAAAAATACTTAAGTATTTTCGGGTTATTGTTCCGTTCAGACCCAGAACGGACTTGTATGGATGGTGTGTCTGACGTTGAAATTGACCGCATAACACTGATTTTCGTTAATGTATATCGGATTTGTGGCAATATATTATCCTCATCTCTACGTCATATGAACTTAGAGGGTATGCATTGATTGAAATCAGTGATATATCGTGAATTGTCAATGTGGCATACCCGAGTTATGAAACGAGCTAGTGATGATCAATGAATGGCTTATCGAAGCGTAGCTTCGTGTGTGACGTGACATTGACAAACCTCACACCCCGGATGATAAGAAACTGGCGGTTAGGTTGTGTGTGTGTGTATATATATATATATATGAATTGATGATGACCGATGCGGTAGTGGGAAACGACTTATGACTTATGGAATAGGGTATGTTTGGGGGGTCGTGTCTGGTCGAAAACCGTTGATCTACCTCGTGATTTATATTGTTGTCCGCGTATGGATGAAAAACCCGTGATTACATTTAGTTTGTGTTCCGATTGATCTTTCGTGCCAGGAATCATCAAGTTGGAAACCCAAATCTCCAATACGAGCCATACGGTTTTGGTTTGTATATATATATGGCGACATAATATTATGGGGTATTATGCCGTCTAGAATTAATACATTTATTTGCGAAATTGTTTTCCACACTATATGATAGTATTAAAAGAGGATTTTCACATATGAAAGCATTTTTGGTTATCATAAGATAAAACTCGCCCATCTGGTGAGCGCTTGCATTGTGTGACGTGGGACGAGCTTATGATAGCTTCGTTTTCGAAAGTCATAACGAATTTCGATGCACTGGAATTCACATGGAGTAAACCCGTTCTGCGTTAGCGGCGTGGTCCGGTGAAATTCCTAACTTTAAAAAAAAAAGAACCTAATAATAACTATTTTGAGTTCTCACACCAGTCCCACGACTGACCTGGAGTTTATTGTTCCCACACCTAAACTCTGGGTAACCATAATTTTTGCATGGGCAGCTAGTAGTTTAGTTTTGCAGTTACAGATCGTTGGATCAGGATTCGGAGCGCTTTTAGAGTTGGAGTTCACACAAGAGTTTGGAGCTTCTGCTATATCATATGGTTTCTCCCGTTGAAAGTATATTTTCTTTTCTTACGCTGTATATGTTGTAACTCTGATATTCTATATAACTCTGATGTAACATTTTATTTTGCAATGAAAAGTTCTATCATTTGTTCAATATATGTATGTACCCATAACAATTCATCTTTGTGAACAGTTTTAGTTGGTTTAATTATTGGCAAAAACTATGCAAAAAGGCGGGTCCTTACATTCACGGATGTAGGGAGTCACTTAGTTCGAGTACAATGAGGAGATAACCCTGCGGAAAGAACCTAGGAAACCAAAGAGAAGATTAGGCAAATTCATCCATAGCTTTTCTCAGGAAATTATTTCACTAAGATATTTCCTTTTATGGCTGCATTATGCTTGCTAGATTGAATGGTAGCAGATGGTTGCAACACGAATTCACCGTGCACTCATATATAAATATATGTCAGTTGGTTCGTGTTTAGAGACTGAACAAAAATCTAGCTGCAACCGAGACAGTCGCGATTTTTGGTGTTTGGTATTGTTGGTAGTTCTCGTTAAGACCATAATCGATCCAAAAGGGTAAAAAAATTACATTAGTATGTCGTATCCATTTCGAAAACATAATTACGAGGTATATCAATTCGTTACATCATTGAATTTCCGAATCTACCTTTACTAAAACATTCAATAGAGTTCATGGCCTTGTATTCGAGGAAATTTTATTTTAAAATTATTTGGAAAAATAAAAATGGGTTTTGAAAGTTTTGAAATACGGTTTCGTAAAATGGTTTTATACAGGCCTAGTTTTGTAAATATATGGTTTTTAGAATTTTAATCCATTCGTGTTTCAAAATTATAGGGTTGTTGTGTAATTCTAATAAATATAATCCGATTGGTAGGAAAGATGAAATTAGAAATGACAAGGAATAGGCCACTAAACTTAAGATTAATAAATATCTATTCCTTTTGATTTTTAGTATCCCTCTTCCTATATATATTAGATAATTTATTGAAATTATCACAATTAATCCTTAAGATTTTAAATCTCTAACATTTTTGAACACGAAAAGGTTTTTAGTTTGTAATATGAACTGGAATATAAATTATAATAGTAATAGTAAATTGAATTTATAAAAACAAAACCGTTAGTTTATAATAAATTCCATTGTTAGAAAAGATTTAAATTTTCTTTAGAAAGGCTAAGGAAAATTCTTTATCCTGATTTTTGGGGTATCTGATTACGTGAATCGTCTGTTTTTTGTCAGCTGGGTAAAGGGAAAATTCGTTTTAATTTATATTACGGATTTCTAGCTGAATTATTTTTGGAATTCGTTCTTTCGTTGTGTAGTCGTAGCATCGTTGTTGAGACCATAAATCCTTGGAGTTGGTTTAGAGTTTAACTACGGTCTTTAAATACTACAGTGATGAGGATAATTATTTTTCGGATTGCGTCAAATCTTAAAAGATAATGCGAGACGATTAATATTTTAATCCGACCTAATAAGGTCAAGGTTCAACCTCCGTCCAAAGCATATTTGGTAGTTGACCGTTTAGTGTTATACTAGGATGGTCAATTAGTTGATGAACTTCGGTACAATTTGGACCTAGGACTTAACCGTAAAAGTTACGTCCAAACCACCCCATTTAACTTCTTTCTTTCAACTTTTCTTACTCATCTAACCGAGCCATATTCTTGTCCTTTTCTCTTTCTCCTTCGTCGCCTCATCTCCTATTTTCCCGCGCTAGTTTGTGCATTAGATCTTGCCTCACTAGTACTTCAAGATCTAATTTCTTCCCTGCAACCATTTCTTAGTCCGTAATACCTCTTTGCGTTGTCTGATCTTACTTACACAGTTTAAACCTCATCCATATATAGAGATCATTTGATTGGGTTGGAATGAGCAAAAAGGTCTCACCGCTTTATGCTTAAGGAAATTTGTCAAGGCAGATGGACTTTCACTGGCAAGTTGCTTCGAGATCTTAGAATAGGATTTGTTTTTTGTGCTGCATCCGTCTTTTCTATACCTTGTTTGAATAAGTTCTTTCGAAGGATCGTTTTAGAGATGAAGAATAAGCTATCTTTGGATGGTTTTTCTGAGGTGAATCTTGATGAGATTTTAGAGGAATCCGTGTTGTACGCGGGCTTATATGGTCTTTTTGTTTGACTGGCTTTGGAGGTTTTGCAGCGAATCTCTTTATGTCAAGTTTTTGTGAGTAGGAATCTATGTTCGAACTGCCCATGTGGACATGTGACCCATTTTAGCACATCGTTTTAGAATGGGAATTTATGACTAGATTTGTCTCATGATGCGGAAATCAGTCTCTTGCTTAATTGATGGCATAACCATTATTTAGTACTGCATTATATTTGATTCAGCTTGTTGTTCTTGTGTGTTGTCTCATGGAGTTACTTTCTATAATTTCACATATCCATTTGGTCTTTAGACAATATAAGGTGGTTATCCGTGAGAAGCCATTTTGTGGTAGGTTTCTTTTCTCATCGCAAATTCTCTCTTAGAAGAAATGGTGATGCGGGAACCTCCATAAACACCAGTAATGTTTGTAACAGGAGATTGAGAAATTTGCTACCAAAATATGATTAATCAAAGATCATAAAAATTGGTTTGTGCTCGAGCAGCTGAGCAAGACATCTCATTGTTTATAACTATTATTTTGGGAGTTTTTGTGTTGTTGTCTTTGTTGTTTTCCCTTTCCATCATCGCGTTCTTGGCTTTGTGGTGATCCGTGTTTGTCACTATTAGTGTTTTTTAAATCACACGACTTAGGTTAATGAGATTTCTATATTTGGAGATATTTATGTCATCCAGGCATGCTTGTTTGGATGAAATCTCGTTTTTCTTTTCTAAACTAACTGTTGTCCTAGAGATGGAAAGAATAGAATTCCGTGTTGGATAAATTTTAGCAAAAGACCGGTTCTACGTCATGGGTATATAAATAGATAAATCACCGTACCTTGTTAAAGCTAAAATTTATTTTGGTCTTTTTGTGCATGATTTTAGTTTTCGCATTTTTGCGTGACTGACTTCCTTCTTCGCTGACATGTGACTTGAATCGTTTAAATTTCCGCAAAATACTTTTTTAAAGCTTTTCGAAAGGTTGTTTGAAAAAAAAAACATTTTACCCTTTATAATTTTTAACTGATTTACTTTCTTTTATTTTTGTTTGTGCAGGAACGCAAAATTTGTATATGGAATATTGTGCATATTTAAACGTCTAATTTACATTAGGTAGATGGTTTGAATGGCGCAAAGTGCACATTACCGAAATTTTGGTTTTTCATACGAATCTCATGTGGAAAGTAAAGCAGTATTTAAAATGAATTTTCAAAATAAACACAAGAAATTTTTAAGTGGAAATTTATTTTTATTAAAAATTTTGATTTTTGGTCACATGAATAGCGTAAGGAAGATTTTTGGATACTTTGTTTGCTCGTTTTAGCGGTGCAATAAGAACGACGATTCAATAAAAACGTTAACAACAACAAGGAAAAGGTTATTTTAGCTTTAGAAACTTTGCATTCCTTGTCAACGATGCAAGCTAGCTATTGATTAACTCATTTTATGTATTAGAGCTTGTTTTAAGCCTTTTTTATAGTTTATAGATGGAAATTTTAGATAACTGAGGTGAAATTCCACTATAGGGCGGGAAATGGAAAAGTTGTAAGCGGCAAAAATGTTAATATACTTCGGTTCGATTTCCTTTTTCCGGTTTAGGAGGGACTAAGTAGGAAACGATTAGATTGCATGACATTTTGGATGGTAGGTTTGGATGCAAAGTTGGTCGCTTCACACTTTTATTCAAAATTGTGTGAAGATAATGGATGAAAAAGGGTTTTCAAATTTTTCATTCATATAGAACTGCCAATATATTTAAGATATTTTGCATCATGTTTTCAAAAGTATTTTAAAATTTTAATGCAAACATATAAGAGGATCCGATTTAGAATCATCTTGCATGCACGTTTTATGTTTGAAATGCTTGTGTACGCTATGCACATATACAGATGGTTGTAAAGTGGATGTACGCAAATTGGTTGTGTAGGATAGGATAACTAGGTGTCAGAATTTCGGGACGAAATTCCTTTTAAGGGGGGAATAATGTAACAATCCAGAGTTTTGACAATAAATAATTATTTAATTAGAATCTCAAAAAATAGGAATTTCTGCAAATGATGTTTGATCACGAAACTTTAACCGATGCGTTCGTCTCGGAATTCTGGTCAACTATCACGTTTGGAGTTTCGCGAACGGAGTCCGTACGAAAAAGTCACATTCAAAATAGACGGAAATGAATAAATAGAATAACTAATATATACCATTCATTTTACAACCTGCCTTCGCTGTGCAAATGCACTCAGGGGCGACCGACACCCCTGTATAGAGCGGTCGACCACGCTGCGCTTGTAATGCCCAATGACGGCTAGGTTTTGAGCGGAAATTTCGTTATATATTATAACTTAAATGGACGGATGTTAGATAAAATAAATCTAATGGTCCTACACCAATTCCACTCCTATAAATAAAGGGGTAAGGCCTCATTCTTTTCCATAAAAATTTGTGGGTAGCAGCGAAGCTCTGCCATTTTCTTCCTTCTTCGAACCTTATTTCCTAATCTAAAATATATTCTTATACATCAAATTAAATCCAATTCATGTGATATTGAGAGGATTATCAGATCTAATGGAAAAGAATACAAATTGAAGCTTCAAATCATATTCTCACCTCTTTTCCTATTTTCTTACATCTCAACAGATCTGAAATCATCCCATTTTCAGATAAATTGTAAATTTATAGGAATTTGGGAATTGTAGGCCTTAAAGGTTCAAACTTTGGATTTGGATGCTTGTTGGTGAGTGGGTAATTTATATATACATTTATAATAATGTATTTATCTCGTTTGTAATAGATGTCAAAATTTATGCCTATTTTCATTGGATCTGCTCATGATATTGTTGTAATGGAATTAGCACCTACTAGATCTGACTGTAAAATGTCAAAACTCGTGAATTGTAAATTGTGGTTATGCATAATATTAATTATAGGATTCTTAATTTTTTTTACATATATTCCTACAGTTATGTTGTAAAATAAATTGCAGTTGTACAAAAGCACTTTAGATCTGGAAACCAGTCCCATGAAAACACCGATTAGATGTAGTTACATTCCATATCTCTAGTTTAGTGTTGAATAATAAAGTATATGAATTTGGATAAAAAAGTATGATTGGTAAATTATGTGATTGTAATATTAAAAGAATTATACCAATTTATATTCAATATTGTTGGATTTTGTCTTAATTATTGAAAATATGTTGTTTTCTTATTTTTGAGGAAAAAGATGTCATTTTGAATTCACAAGAGATATGACAAAAAGATTCCAAAAGGAAAAGTGGTGCAAACGTACGTGTAAATATAAAAATAAATATTGTGCATAGTTTGAATCAACGATTCCATATATATATATATATATACATATAAATATTTATTTCTTATGAATCTGAGATATGTCTATTTTACTAATCAGGCATAGTTTACAATAATTACGGATAACGATCTTTCAGTAAGATTTGAAAACTTTTGGCAAGATTGAATGCAAAAAGGAATATTGTATTATTGATTAAACAAACCATTAAATTTAAAAATAAAAATATAAAGGATAACTACGTTGACCGCACGAAAACATAAAACCTAAAGGGCATTTTATTCAGAAGGACAAGCGGTATTAAAAATTTATTCGTTAGGACACGCGCCTAAAATTTTACTCAGAAGGACAAGCGGTATTAAATTTTTCTGTCGTTCTTCATCTCGTCGCTAATTATCTCGTTCATCACTTCGTCGTTCATCATCTCAAACGATTTTCTATCACGAAATCATTTTTCACAAAATCATTTTTAATATCAATCAAATCAAAATCCACGGCATCTCGTACAATCGATCCTCAAACGTAAATCGAACAGCAAAATCTAGGGCACGAAATCGATCTGAAGAATCAACCTCGATTGAATTTTTTTTTGTTGCTATAATCATTATAATTTAATGTTCATTTATGCCGATTAGGTTTTTTAATTTCGCAAGGTGATTCATGGTTTTTTTTTTGTTCTTCAATTTTAATGTTCAACTTTTCAACAGTTGGGTATCATTTTTATAATTTTCCAGGTATCATTTTTGTTTATTTATCACTGTTTTATATTTGTTTGGTTTGGTTTTAATGTTGTATTTATTTTGTAGTTGTATTGTTGCATTATCTATGTATTACAGTCGAACTTATTTCATTATAATTAACCAAACTGTGATGTAACATTTTTTACATTAGTTTTAGTTTTAAAATAGTGCAGCAGTTTTAAGGTATCAGTTTTTTATTTTTTTAGGTATCATTTTTATATTTTCTAGTTGAATTTACATCATAGCAGTTTTTAGGTATCATTTTTGTATTTTTAAAGGTATTAGTTTTATATTTTTTTCTTTATTTCGATGGTTGGTTTTTAGTTAGGTATCATTGTTGATAACAGTTTTATAACAAAGTAAGTATCAGTTTTTATCATTTTATTTCTTCAAAATAGTTGTCTCGGATTTTTGGTGAAATTCAGTTGGAAAACATATGATTTTTTGTGTAACTTCAATATTATATTTGGTGTAATACAAGTGAGGAATACAAAGTTGATGCACAAAATGAAAGTACAAAATTAACATAGCACCAAAATCACATGAAAAAAATATAACACAGTTAATACTCAAAAACTGATACTTAAAAAAATATAAAACTGATACCTAAAAACTGTTTCAATGTTTTAAAGAAAATCTAATGCAAAAATGTTTACATAACAATTTAATTGATTAAAATGAAATAATTTCGACTGAGTTACAATGTTGAAGCAACAATACAACAACAAAATTAACACAGCAACAAAATCACATAAAAAAAACATTATACATTTAAAACAGAAAAACTGATACGTAAAAAAATATAAAACTGATATCTAAAAACTGCTGCATTGTTTTAAAAAAAACAAATGGAAATGTGCTGAATCGTTTAAAACTTCTATACATTTCACTGTATTTTTTTTATCTTCAAATTATTGTGCTGCTGTATAATAGGATCTCAGTTTTGTATGATCATTGTTAGCATTATGTATGCGGCTTTTTTTTGGGTCATGATCATCTTTGAACCTACAGTGGGTATCAGTTTTACCAACCTATAGGTATCAGTTTTCTGTATTATTTATTGGTTACAGGTATAGGGTATCAGTTTTATACCATTGTAGGTATCCGTTTTTGTTATTTTCTTCTTTACAGTTTTTTGTATCATTTTTATGGCACTGTAGGTACCAGTTTTTGTTATTTTCATTTTTGTTCATTTTTCTTCAGTTTCACGCGTGGTTTCCAGCTTCTTCCTCGATTTTTTCTCGTGCATAAAATCAGCTGTGTCGTTTCATACAATTTCTCCCATTACCAATTTTAGATTGCAAATTCAATTCAGTCTGCAATTACGATCTCGTTTTCATCGAATAGGAAATGCTTTTTACCCTAATTTCGTGAACGAATTCCCAAATCATCACGCGCAAGATTGATTTTGCATTCAGAAAGTAGGCGATTGGTATGGATGTTTGAAGATGATTGCTGGAGATCGAAAAAAAAAAGAAAAAAAAATTGCGTTTAAAATCAGTGACGAGATCGACGTCGATAGCGGATTGAGGAAGAAAAGAAAACAGCGACCGAATAAAGTATTGTAATGTATTGTCCTTTTGGATAAATTTTTAGTGGGTTGTCCTTATGAATAAAAGCCCTTAATTTTGTCCTTGTCGTTATTTTCTTGAAATTTAAATATATACATACCACCCATCCCAATAAGCGTAAAACAGTAAAATATACATAGTATGGAATGTTTGAATGTTGAATAGTGTTCAATTATGGAATTATATGAAAATGTAATCCATATTGAATTAATATATTTATGCTGATCATTATAGAAATTAATATGATTTATTGCTAAAAATAGGACCGCAAATCAATAAATAACAATTGAAACCAATGTAGATTGGGGAAAGTAAATATAACAGGATAATGCTTACAGTTCCTAAATTAATTAGGTTAAATGTTGTACACCCCAATTCGGAAATTTAAATTATAACCGCATTTAGACACGAGGTTAAGCTTAACTTGTGGTAGAAGTCATCCCAGAACTGACTTGCAAATCTAGCATCTACAGGTTGTCAGCTTAATGTGAGGGGTTTAATGCATAAATATAATTATACAAAAGCACGAGGTTATGTTCAACTTGTGGTAGAAGTCTAACCGGAACCTCCCGACAAATCCAGCATCCACATGTAGTCAACTTAATGTGAGAGGTCTGATATATGAATATATATATATATACATATAAATATAAATCAACAAATAAATAAACAAGAGTATTAATTGTCTATTGGAGTACAAGTAGATACTTCGGGACTGATAAGATAACGATATCCATTGTAAATTAATGGCTTAGGAAAATTATGACCGTTAGGCTTATAAATGTCATTAGTTATGATCAATGGAATAAAAGTGGGATAAATGGATATTGATTGTTGTTTAAGCACTAAGTCCAATTAGGGAGGTAATCGAATAAATTTCCTAGGACAAAGAGGATATAACTTTCCTTATTTTTATTAATGAATATAGAACTTATAATTAAAAGTAGATTTGGACTTAGTAGGTTAATGATGTAAAATATAATTAACCATAAGAACCCGTGATGATAAAATTTCCGTGGAGAGTAATTAAACGGAAAAGGTGTGATGACATGGCCCAATTTATCCTAATAGGGAAAGGTACTAAGGGCTAATGGGGTACGAACCTAATAACCTTCGCATATAGTCCGCTTTCTGGGTCTTAAGCTACTGGGATTAAGAGTCCGCCCGGGGATATGTCATTCAGTATATGTGTAACACCACATGTCCATTAATGTCACTCACAAAGGCAGTGCATTAACTCCTATGGAGCATTTTAAGTGAGTATAGAACAAAAACTTAACAACAAGACAGATATAAACAGTACTTGAAAAATTAAAACTTTATTTCATTGCAGCGGAAAATACATATGTTTGATTACATCATCAAAACCAGAGCCAAGTACATAATATCCATCTTGACTAAATCAAAGTACATAAATTGAAAGATATAATCCCCAATACAAAATAGCCATAAATAAAAGAGAGGCTGAACTTTAGTTCAGCGATCCAAGCAATCTTCTAAAAGCAAGAAGCACAGCTATCCAAAATCAAGCTCCACTGGTGCTAGTTCCAACCTGAGCACCTTGGGGGGGGGGGGAGGAAGAGAAGAGGAGGAAACAAAGGGGGTCATACATAAAGTCTGGCGAGTGCGATAACTTTAACAATATAATCACCAAAGTAACTAGGCTAAGGCATAAGTTGGAAAATCAGGAAATGACCATAAGTGATAAAGCACACCTAACCCACTGTAAGATAATTACTAAACTACACCAACACTATGAGATAATTGCTATACTGCACCACCACTAGTCACCTTAAGGTTGATCCCGCCTACTGAACAAAAGTGATAATAATAATGGTAGTTTCGTGTACCCCTAGCTGCTATCATAGTTGTTGCCTGCTCCTATCTCCACTAGTGGTACCCACTACCCTCCCCATTCTAATTACAATATTCATAATATGGCAGTTGTACTCCTAGCTGCTGTCAGAGGTGCCGCCTGATCCTATCTCCACTAGTCGTACCCACTACCTTCTCCATTCGATCGGCTCCCTAACTCGTAGATACCCGTGCTGGCCCCACAGTGGGGTGTATCACTCCCCAAAGTGGCAACCCGATACCACAAATAATGCACGGCTTATGCCTACATGATGCAACAACGTCTTACCTACCAGCCCAGGTCTACACATGCATATCAACCCGTTGGACTTGCGTTGCCACCGCTAACCTGGTCTGGCCTCTTACAGTCAAGCCCAGTATGCATGTCCCGTCCTCGACTTGGGTCGAGCCCACAAAGATACGTATGGGTTACTGGTTGAAATAGTCCCCCATGACATGACACAAGCTATCCACCTAATCTTGGTCCCCCCTAGTATTTCCCACTTAACCCACTTCTTATTCATGTTTCAATTACATATTTCAATTTTGGTTAAGTATTTCTAATCGTATTTCAAATGCCACCCAAGCCACCTACTAGATTCCACATGCCACCCAAGGCACCCACTTAACCCCCTCATGTCCCACTACATGTTTATCTGGTTAAGTGTTTCGTAATTCATTAAGTCCGTAATCTCATAAAGATCTCTCACATTAGACTGGCATTTGTGGCAGCTGGATTTGCCGGGCGGGTCCGGGCAGTCTTACACCACAAAAGAGCCTAACCTCGTGCCTTTATAATTGTTACGTATTTAATTTATTCCTAAGACCTCCCACATTAGACTGACATTTGTGGCAGCTGGATTTTCTGGGCGGGTCCGGGCAGTCTTACACCACAAAAGAGCCTAACCTCATGTCTTAGACGATTAATTACTCCTAATTAATCATTCCCTAATTTGAATTAATTTCCCTATTCAAATTATCAATCAATTCCAAATTTAACGATGTCCATAATTGACTCAATTATGTCCATCCATTTATGGTATGTAAAATCATACCAATTTTCATCACAAATTTATTTTATGTCTTTTAAGGCGTTTATGCCAATTAAATCTTTTAATATTATCCCCTTTACCCCACGTTGTACGTTCGTTCGTTTAACGTAAAATATACGTTAGACTCGAATAGTCTAACTCATGGAATAAAGAGAAAACATCACAACATACATATAACTAAAACTAGATCTAAACATATGGGTGAACTTGCATGTGTGAATGATGTTCTACATCTAAAACTTGCATAGGCCAAAGTTACAACTTGCATAAAACAACATACGTCATAGACCTAAATCTAAAGGTGTGAACTTGTTGGGATAATGGTCACAAACTTGCATAAATCATGTATGTCATAGATCTACATCTAAAGGTGTAAACTTGCATAGGCAATAACCGCAAACTTGCATAACATGATTCATATTCAAACACATGTATTCATATAAACTTGCGTATGTGATTTATGGAACATAACAATAGTATAAACTTACATCTAAACATGTAAACCAGCATGTAGAATTTGGCATATAACTCACACATGTCGTAGCCTAACTTTAGATCTAAATTAGGTGTCATGAAGCATATAAGGTTATACATATAATTTTCCCCAACTTGCATATGATTCATGTCTTAATAAAAAATCTAAACTTGCATACATACTTATGATTTATCATATGAATCAACATACCCAAACTAGCATATGAACAACATGGTGATTCGATTATACATAAGCCAATCATAAAATTACAACATAGATGATCAAAACTTTACAAGATAGCATCATAGAATATACAACATAAACATCACAATTTTACTACATGAATAATAACTTGCGGTCAATAATTCACATCATATCCAAATAGTCCACATCATAACTCAATCCAATTAATTTGCTAATTATTTTATTAAAATTATCGAACTCACAATTCAGAGAAGGTCTTGAATTCTGAATTCTGAGTTCTGAAGTTGTAATAGATTTCCCTTGAAGAAGATTCGTTGTTAAAGTTGAAAAGGATTGATTTAGACTCTAATTGGTGGCGGCTATGCTGAGTTGCTAGGTGACGGCATGGAGGCCATGAATCTAATTTTGTTTTGATTTTAGGGTTTGAGTCTAGAGGTGTTTTTATAGAGTTTAGGATTAATTTAGGTCATCCGATCAACTTAGAAGCAACATGAACCATCCAAACAAGATAGGGTGACACCTCAGCCCTAATGACTCAGCACAGTGTATTAAATGTTCATTTTTTCTATAATTTACATATTTCTTATTTATCACAAATTCCATATGTAAATTATTCCCATTTTAATTATGCCATAACTATATTTTTAATTATGCTCACAATTAATGGTATACTAAATATACCATTTCATGAACCAATCTATGCCATGTAATTTTCATGTTTATCCTTCATATTTATATGTAAATTATAAATCTATTATTGTTAATTACATATTCTCCCTTTTACCGCATACATTAATTACCCATATGCAAATATCCATTTATACATGCATAAATCTTTCTTAACTTTAATTTGTCATAAAAGCCAATCAAAGAAGGCCACATAAAAAAACAATCATTGACAACCAAAAAATGCGCCACGTACGCCACATGATGCGTACACGTCATATATATATATATATATATATGTGTATATATATATATATAAATATATATTTTCTACATATATATTTTCTTTTTATCTATCTTCCCAATTACCCATTTTCACACTAAACCACTTTTTTTAATGTGTTCACACTAAGCCATTTTAAGTCATTCCCCTAAAACAAAAATATGATGCTGGCGGGGATCGAACTCTGTACCCCTTGTATGCAAGTCACGTGTTCCAACCAAATGAGCTACTAAGTCTTTTGCTTATAAACCTTAGAACAATGCTAAACATTTATTCTTTTCTCATTCTTTTTTTTCATGTTTTGCTGCAATAATTAATTTAAAGATATCTTTTTCATACGGAATCCAATTTACGCAAACTCGGACTCTATCCCAACCAGAATTCCGAGACAAACACAATGGCGCAACCCGTTTCCCTTAATTCTCACATCTGAGATTAATTATTCTTTAATTTAGTTGATTCGATTGTTCAAAAATTCAGGGTGTTACAATATGGGTCTTAAACAACATGTATGTGTATTGTCTACCCAAACCTGGAAACTAAAACGTCAGATATGGCTACCTACCCTATGGGAAGAAGTAAAACCAAAGGGGTTATACAATAAAGTTAGATAGAAGGTATAACGAGCAATAAAATACCATCTCTCACCTTATGCGGGGCATGGGTATATGCGTGAATGACGGAAGCCTTAACTAGTAGGGCTCGTGGCTAGTTCCCTCTAGTTTATGCTAATGTTAAATAAATTTTTGAGAAATAATAAGTGACCAATAGGTCCGCCTAGGGTCTTAAGCTATCAGAGAGAATCCACCTTATCTATCATTGATAGTGAGGCAATAAATGATGAAGGAAGAGCGGATGGAAGTATATATATAGAAACTCTATAACTAGGGGTCTAACCTCGATTAAATAACTAGCCATGCTCTGGTATAAAAGCTTCACAAATATATGTGTAAATGTCCTATAACGGTATTAGACTTTAGGAATACTACTTTGGGAAGAGTAGTAAAGACTTGCGTAAATATTTACAAGGTTAGGCTAGAATTGCTAACCTTGGATGGCACACATCTTGGGTTGAACCAAATGGGATACATCTGTGTATTATAATTTGTGTTATACATTTTCTGTTCACTAGAATCTTGTAGTTCTAACCCTCTGCTCATTGCAACCACCCAGGTTTTCTGGAGAAGGTCGGGTTCTCACAGGTGTTTTAGTTTGGCTTTCGGTTCTCGTTCTCTCTCATGCTAGGTATTGCCAAAGTGACTTACTTTGAAAAAGGTAATTACTTGAGTTAAACTAGATTATCCTATTTTGTTTCCACTGTGAGTTATCTTATCGTACTCTGATTATGCTTATGCTAATTTGTTTGCAGGTACCAGATTTACACGCTCCATGCTTGGATGTGTTCGATTTTTGATTTTTGTTGAAATTTGGGCGTAGAAAAGTGTAGGGTGTTACAAAATCCCCTTTTAGCTTAAACATATCACATTCAAATATATTTTAATTCACTTGTACTCAAATCAAACTCAAATTTCATGTTTGATTCAAGTTTTCATATTCAATTCCCAATTTTAATTCACAAATCCAATTTAATTAATCAGTGTCAAATTCGATCCATAACTCCATCAACTAATTACTTTTCTAATTAGTTAACTTTACTCAATAATTAAAAATCAGTTTTTTTTTATTTCAAAAATCAGTTCATTTAAACCACTTGAGTTTATATTTTTTTAACTCAAATTTGGATTTTAATGATGGAAATTTAAGTTTTGTTTGCTTAAAATCCTATTGTTTTATTAAATAAATCGTTATGGTTTATAAACGATTCTACAACGATTTTTCTGGAAATTTGATTTTGACATAACTCAAAATCTATAAAAACGAAATCAAGATTTTCCTCTTCCATTAGAAAATTATAATCCAATAGATTCGGACGATTCTTGTTTCAAAAAAATCCAACTTATATTGGGTTCTATATACTCAATTGAGGTTCGAAACGTAAAACTTTGAAATACCACGCTGCGGCGAACTCGTTTTAATTAAATTTAAATTTCTACGTTTAAACTCGTTAATATAAACTATATCTGTATCCTATTTAAATTCTTTCCCTTTCAGAATCCATTTGGTTATACTTCAAATATATTACAAAAATTCCTTTTCGATACTTAGAAAAATAATCAAAATGTTACTCAAATCATCACTCGCATTTTACTTAGCAAATATTTCACGATTTCCTAGAATATTATCGGAGTTTGATTTAATTTCCGTTTACCGATTCTAAATGATTATACTCCCTTATATTCTCAACTAATCATCCCAAATCATTTCCTTTACACTTTGTTTAACTATTCAATATCTCTTCTTTAAATGCTTTCCAAAGCCATAAACTTTATATTTATTTTACTTTTTTACAAACTTCCTCATTTAATAATTCCATTTTAAGAAAATATATTATTATTATTATAATATATATATATATGAACATAGAATCTAATTTCATGTCTTAAATACAGGAAATATGTAACGATCCGCATTCTACTTACGGATGATCATAGAATATTTATTTTATTTTCATACAAAGTGGTATGGTCATGTAACTTTAGGGAAAGACTATTGGGGTCATTTCCGATGTTCACGATTTTTGCCGATTTTTAGATAACCGTTTTACCTCTAGAGAATCTTGTTTTTCCTATAAATTTTGATTGCTAAGGAGTTTTGACCTAAAACCACTTCCATTGGATTCAGATGATGGTTTACCTTTTCGTAGAGTGGTCATATTAATCAAACGGACTTACCGTTTGGGAAATATGGCAGAAATAACGTTTGGAAGGTGAAAAATAGCTTAACCGAGCTCAATAGGTTAATTAGCAGCTAGGCCCATAACCCATTTTAGGAATAGGGTTATGGGAGGGCTGAAATAAGATAGAGAATGGTTCCTTTTCATTTTCTCGGCCGCCATAAACATTTCTTCAAACCTAGCAATGGCCTCCACCTTCTAAATTCATCCTAAATCACTTTCTAATCACATATTAGCCAAATCAACATCAAATTAATGCGGATTAGCATAGAAATCGAGATAGAGCTGCTGGAATACATTGGGAACTATGCCAAATCATTTACTGTTTCAGATCTGAAATTTATTTGTGGCTAAGGTGAGTGATTTGCACTTTTATTTACTAATTACGGCTAATTAGGGGTGATTAGTGATCCTTAGCGAAATTATGCATCATAAAAATCTAGAAAAATATGTAGAAATTCTTAAATATTATTTTATGCCTCTAGTATAAATTTGGGTTAATTTGGATTAAGTTTGCTAATTCTATAGTTAAAACATAGTTAAGGGGAAAATCATGTTTTTTGGGTATGGTTTATCTAAAATATTATATGCTATTGATATTTTGGTGTTTTCGGTTGATTCTACATGTTACTACTGTTGTTGGTATGTTTTGTGACTTCATAGTAACATTAGAACGGTTGAAAATGCCATCGTTTGGTGAAGTTAGCTTGCTGGAAAACCTGCAAAAAACCAGTTCCTAAAGGGGGTGTGCCTCACGAATCGCCCACGAGAACTTCGATTTCTGAAGGGGGTATGTCTCACGAACCACTCCAAGTTGATGGTTATGAACCGTTCCAAGATGATGGTCACGAACTGCTCCAAGATGATGGTCACAAACCGCTCCAAGATGATAGTCACGAACAGCTCCAATTTGAGGACTCACGAGCCGGGGAAGGGTGTCATGAGCCGGGAAGGCGTGGTCACGAGCCGAGAAGGGGTAGTCACGAACTGGGCGTTGGTCACAAACCGAGATTGGGATTCCGAGAGCGTGATTCCGAGAGCGTGATTCTGAGAGTGGGATTCCGAGAGTGGGATTTCGAGAGTGGGATTCCGAGAGCGGGAATCCGAGAGTGGGATTTATAGAGCGGGAATCCGAGAGCGGGATTCTGAGAATGGGATTCCGAGAGCGGGAATCCGAGCTTTCCTATACTTTGTCACTTTATCCAAGATGATGACTCTAAACTGAACCGAATTCGTACTTCTACCATGCGACGACAATTGTGAACTCTTCTAAAGATCAAAACCAATTCAACCAAAACCCGAGATGCAAAGGAGGTCCAAGTGAGAAGTTATTACTCAGGATCTAGCTGGGAACTAATGAGTTAACTTTTAGTGTTGGGCTTTGCTGCGGGACGTGTGCAAAGGGGTTATCGGTATCCACAATTTTGGGTCACCACTGAGAGATGGATTATGGGCTATGGATCAGTGCAATTAGGTCATTGTGACTCCCAAGAGCAAAGTGATCGTAGCAAAGGATTGGGTGATTGAAGTGGTGGATATCGTATGCTTTACGCACTGAGTGTGAGATGTGAGGATGATTGCTATGTTTGATGTTTGCTATCACCACGACAAGTGCACTTCCACTTTACACTTTATGTTAGTGTTACTATAGAGTACTGTACATCTATTTGTGCTAACTCTTTGGTTGCAGGTCCAGGTTCAGGTATGATTATTTATACCTGTTATCGTTTTGTTTTGTTGCTATCGCTCATATCAGACTTTTGTATGACCCAGAGTTTTTGTCTCTTCTTATTACTCTGGGTGCTCCTAAACGAACAAACTAGAGACATGTTAGGTGGTTATGCACGAGTAGCTGTTCGGAGATGAGCATGAGGCTTCTACACAATATTTACATATATTCTCCCTGTGTTGTTGCCGGTCACTATTTTGGGCATTAGTAGTGTACCTTTCCTATTTTGCTTTAGAGATAGTATTTTGAAGTTGCAATAATGGTTTGGATCATAAGTTGTATCTTCGATTCCGCTGCTATGATGGTTTAGTTTTCATCTTATGCACTGCCTCGCCTGTTTTATGTCAAGTTATGTTATTATTATATTTTATTCCATGCGCTGTGAGATATACTACAGGTCCTTGATGATTCATCGTTTCAAAACCCTTTTTCTTTGACGACCGTCCCGTGCTATTCGGGCATTCCAACAGCGCATTTTGGGGAACTGTCGGCTAGTCCGGGGCCGACTGTCACACTTGGTATCAGAGCCTAGGTTGCGCAGTTAACCTAGGGGAAGACACCAGGAATAGATTATATACGTATATGAGAGCGTGTATTTCTGATATTTTGGTTTTTGAAAGCAAGATATATATATACTAATGTTATAGCTAAGGATGAAGTCGCACTTCTCTGACACCACTAAGAAGATGGTTAATCGTTTTCTCTTTAGAGACTGAATGATGAGCCGATATACGAGGAGTACGGGTTTAGGGGCCAACAATGGGAATGTGCCTGATATGAGGACGACGTTTACTGCCTTCATGCGGGAGATGCTTAGGGATGCTCAAGGAGTAGTTCCTAATACGGCTAACGATGGTGGTGCGGCGGTGCAGGCCCCTAGAGCCGATTTCGCCAAGCTATGAAAGGATTATACTAGTCTTGGTGGGAAGCCGTTCCACGAAACGGAATCTGCTGCAGAGGTTCAAGATTGGCTTGATAGTTACGAGCGCATCTTCGAGGATTTAGGAATCGATGATGCGATGAAGAGAAAGCTAGCATCGCGTCAGCTTCAAGGACAGACGATGAATTGGTGGAATGCTATTAAAGCAGCTACTCCTGAGGATCAAGTTATTTGGAAACAATTTAAGGCCTAATTCATTGATAAGTTTATTCCACTCGCTCAAAAATCGGAATTGTTTAGGAAATTCTTGGAGCTTAAGAAGAATGGTAGGGAAGTCTCGGAGTATATTGCTGAATTTGATACCTTATCGAAGTATGGATTATCCCTTATCGATATGGTCAAGAAGAAGAACGAGAAGTTCGTAGCTGGCCTAGATGATTACATAGGGGAGAGACTCGTAGACCATATCGATGAGACTTTCAAATATATTGTAGGAAAGGCATTGAGATCTGAGGGCCTTTACCCTAAGTTAAAGACCGAGGTTTCTATTACATCCACAGAGGTGCCAAAGCCACAGGCAAGCGGTGGAGGCAAGAATAATTCCCAGAATAAGAGGAAACAAGACCGAACCGAGGATGGTCAGAAAAAGAAGAATAAGAAAGATGGCAAGTGCTTTAGTTGTGGCAAGAAGGGGCACTGTGCCAGAGATTGTCGGGAAAATCCTGGGGAGAGGAAGTGTTTCAATTGTGGCCAAGTGGGACATCACAAGGATAAATGTCTGTAACCCCCTAATGAGATGCAGACCGTGAAAGTATATGCTATCAACATTATTCCTTCTTCGTCGAATGCCCCAACTGCGATGTAGAAGGGAAAGGGTGTCATTATTCATGATATGCTTTCTATTTATGATGTTCCTGTTCGAGTATTGTTTGATCCCGGGGCTTCCCATTCCTTCGAATCTAGTGACCTGGTAGATAGGTTGGGATTGGAACTCGAGATAGTCGATAGACCTTTAGTTATGATGAGCGCGATCGGTGGTTTGACTAGCCTTTGCATGATTTGTCGTGATTCGGTCTTATCGAGTCATGGATGTATGTTGCTTGTGATTGCTTTGTTTTGGGCTTTACAGGGTTTGACATTATTTTGGGAGTCGATTGGCTCCATGGTTATAAGGTGGTATTGGGTATCTACCTAGTGATGGCAATAATAACGGGAATTAGGGGAACAAAGAGATTCGGGTCGGCCATGACTCATAAAGTAAGGGCCTTCGGAAGCATTTTTAAATGTTGTGTGAATAGCATGAGTATTGTGGTATTCCATAGTAAATGAGTGATTACTATGTATTGTTTAAAACTTTATGTTGATGTTCCCTTTAGTTCAAGAATGGTAATAACTTCGGAGTAAATTCGATGGGGAAATCTCGAAGCGATAAGACATGTTCGTTGATCGTGGGGATGCAACGAAGATTAGGACGATTCAAGTTGGAGTTGAACTCGTAGACAATGGTTGTTCGTTAATCTTGGAGATGCAACGAGTAGGGCGATGACTCATGTTGGACTTGAGTTTGTGGGTAATTGATACTCAAGACTAGGTCTGAGTTTGTGGATAGTCGCGGGCGATGCCGTTAAGAGTTATAAAGAGATTATCTTTGTCGTAAGTTCTAGTAGACTCCAGGAGGCAAATGTTCATTAGACGTGCAGTAGTCTGGCTAGATCTGGGGTCGTTGTTTACCCTTGACATATGGAACGGGCCGTCATGCGATCAATGATAGTTTCGAAGAAGGATTGGCGAGGATAGTCAGAGTTAGTTATGAATGCTCGAGTATTCAGTTGTTTTGTTCATATGATCTCACGTAGATTGTCTAGATTCAGAGGATATGCTCCTTGAGTGCTTGTCTGGTATTGGTTTAGGCCTCGAGTTCGACTAGGATGGTTTGCATGAGATATAAGTAGTTGTTGTGATTTTTCATTGAATGATATCTTGGTTTACTCGAGGAGTGATGGGCAGCCGTGACATGATAAGACTGTTCAATGATGTAGACTGCCCCGAGTTGGACTCGATAAGGTTATGAGATGACTCGAGTGGGACTCGAGAAGGCTGCAAGATAATGGATTGACTAGGGTTGGACTCGAGTTGAAGATGGAGTTTTGGATAGCACTTATGATGAGGTGCCAAGGAATCGTTGATAGTTTGGAGTGTTCTAGGAGGACTCGAAGTAGGGGTATCTAGGGTCGCCCATTTACCTTAGATCTGTTCGACATGATCTAGTTATCCTTGGAGGATACGTATGTTGGACATACGGTAGTTCGTTTGGGGTCGGGGCTTCCATTGGCCCTTGATATTGGTTGGACCAGTCATACAGGTATTGATGTATTCATGGCTTTAGCAGGTGATAGATAGGAATTGTTTGATGGATGCTATGGTTGCTATGTTTATTCCTATTTTCTTCTCTTGAGTAGACTATAACCTGTAGGACTCTGGCGATGGGAAATGAAGGGATGACGGTATACATGGAAACCTGTGGTACCGAACTAAATGTTGTAGCTGATGCATTGAGTAGAAGACATGCTAGTTTAGATGCTATGTTTCTATTATGGAAGCAACTGGAGTATATCGCGGGATATGATTTTAGACCTAAGTATGGATTAGGTCCAGATATTTTTGCAAATTTGACGATTAGACCGACTTTGATTGAGCGGATTGGTTCCAGTCAAAGGGACGAACCTAACCTGATAGAAATCATCTCCAAGGAAGAGATGAATATCGATGGTGTGATAATGAGAATGATTGTACTTGGGAAACCGAGAAGAACATAAAGAAGTCATATCCAGAGCTTTTTTCTTGGTAAGATTTTAATAATGATAGTACTACCTTGTTAGTAAACCGAATGCTAGGATAGGCTTGTTATGTACGTTTGATTGTTTATAAATGCTTGATAGGCATGCAGGCCACCTTTATATGTTTTGGTTAAGGAATTTCTAGGGAGAAATTTCTTAAGGGGGGAGTGTAACGACCCTCATTCTACGTACGGCGGATCGTAGAATATTTATTTTAATTTCATACGAAGTCGTATGGTCGTGTAACTTTAGGGAATGACTGTTGGGGTCATTTCCCATGTTCATGACTTTTGCCAAGTTTTAAATGACCGTTTTATCCTTGGCGAATCTTGTTTTGCCTATAACTTTTGATTGATAAGGAGTTTTGACCTGAAACCACTTCCATTGGATTTAGATGATGGTTTAACTTTCTATAAAGTGGTCACATTAATCAAACGGACTTAATTTTTGGGAGATGTGGCTGAAATAAGGTTTGGAAGGTGAAAAACAACTTAACCGGGCTTAATAGGGTAATTAGCAGCTAGGCCCATAATCCATTTCGGGATTAGGGCTATGGAAGGGCTGAAATGAGTTAGAGAATGGTTCCTTTTTATTTTCTCACCCGCCATAAACATTTCTTCAAACCTAGCAATGGCCTCCACCTTCTAAATTCATCCTAAATCATTTTCTTATCACATATTAGCCAAATCAACAACAAATTAAGGCGGATTAGCATAGAAATCGAGATAGAGCTACTGGAATACATTGAGAACCATGCCAAATCATTTACAGTTTCATATCTGAAATTTATTTGTGGCTAAGGTGAGTGATTTGCACTTTTATTCACAAATTACGGCTAATAGGGGTGATTAGTGATAATTAGCAAAATTATGCATCATAAAAATCTGGAAAAATATGTAGAAATTCTAAAATATTATTTTATGCCTCTTGTGAAAATTTGGGTTAATTTGGATTAATTTTGCTAATCCTATAGTTAAAACATGGTTAAGGGGATTAAGGGGAAAATCATGTTTTTTGGGTATGTTTGATCTAAAATATTTCATGTTATTGATATTTTGGTGTTTTTTGGTTGATTTCACATGTTACTACTGTTGTTTGGTATGTTTTGTGACTTCATAGTAAGATTAGATTGGTTGAAAACGCCATCGTCTCGCTAAATTAGCTTGTTGGAAAAACTGCATGAAACCGGTTCCTGAAGGGGGTATGCCTCACGAACCGCCCAGGAGAACTTTGATTCCTGTTGGGTGTATGTCTCACGAACCGCTCCAAGTTGAAGGTCACGAACTGCTCCAAGATGATGGTCACTATTGATGGGAAAAATTGTCGCATGCTAACACCCAATGTGTATGTGTGAACATTTATCCAAATAAGAAGTAAAGTATGTAAATGCGGGGAGACACAGCTTTTATAGTGGTTCGGCACTAACACTTACGTCCACTTTATAATCATCATTCATCATATATTTTGTCGATTACAGAGTTGTACAAGTCTGGACAATAGTAAAGTTCAAAGTGTTACAATATAATAACAAAATATATGTTTATTCTACACTTTGACCAAATTACCCTTCTTCTTCTTCGTTGAGAAGAGTTGACTTGGTCAACAATATCCAAGAGGTCTAGAGACCTTGTAACTATGATTGCTAGTGTCCAATAAGCTATGGAATATGTATGCACCTCCTTTCAACTATCCATGCCATGTCCAATGGCCATGGAAGAGGTGTTGGAAGCCATTAACGAGTGTTTGGAGCTCTCAAGGTCCAAAAATTCCAAGGGAAAAAAATCCAAATGAAGGCCAAGGCTTGGGGTATTTATATGAGGAAGGTTAAGTGGGAGTTGGTGAGCAGCGGGGCCCACAAACAGCAAATTTCGCATCCCAAAAGCAGCCCAGAAACACGAATTTCGAACCCCTAGGCAAGGGGTTCGAAATTTCAAACCCCCCTGGAGGGGGTCAAAATTTCGAACCCCCTAAGGGGTACGATATTTGAGGAGGAGAAAGGGGCGAACTTCTTGTTGATGAAATCTCATCGTTTTAGGGCGTCGAAGCTCCTGGACGCGAAGTGAAGGAATCCGAGTTTTCGTGAGTTTGAACTAAAGGGATCTGAGCTTACCTAACCAGCTAGGTCGATCGCCGCCGGGGCTGTAGGTCCCCGGACCGCCACCGGCGCTGCGCCCGGACCCGCTTGACGGCTCGCCTTCGGCTCGAAGCACAGCTCGCCTTTGGCTCGACTGATGGTTCGCCCAAGAGCTATACTGCAAAGCCTTGGAGCAGACGTTTCCGGGCCCATAAGAGGTCATCTGATAGGAGTCTTGGGCCTTCTTTTGTTTGTGATGCGACTTTGACCGAGTCGCTTTGTGTTTCCCGACAATATTCTTCATGCTTGAGCGCGTCGCTAATCCAATACTTGACCTGTAACCACTTCAACCAAAAAGCATGTCAACAGTCACGAGCTCCAAGATGATGGTCACGAACCACTCCAATATGAGGACTCACGAACCGGGGAAGGGTGTCATGAGCCGGGAAGGGGTGGTCACAAGCCAGGAAGGGGTGGTCACGAACCGGGGGGGGGGGGGGTGGTCACGAATCGAGAGTGGGATTTCGAGTGTGGGATTCCAAGAGTGGGATTCCAATAGCGGGATTCTAAGAGCGGGATTCCGAAAGTTGGATTCCAAGAGTGGGATTTTGGGAGTGGGATTTCGAGAGTGGGATTCCGAGAGCGGGATTCCGAGAGCGGGATTCCGAGAATGGGATTCCGAGAGCGGGAACCCAAGCTTTCCTATACTTTGTCACTTCATCCAAGATAATGACTCCAAACTGAACAGGATTCATACTTCTACCACGCGACGACAATTGTGAACTCTTCTAAAGATAAAAACCAATTCAAACAAAACCCGAGATGCAAAGGAGGTCCAAGTGAGAAGTTATTACTCAGGATCCAGCTGGGAACCAGTAAGTTAACTTTTAGAGTTGGGCTTTGCCACAGGACGTGTGCAAAGGGGTTATCGATATCCATAATTTTGGTACACCACTGAGAAATGGATTATGGGCTATGGATCAGTACAATGGGGTCATTGTGACTCCCAATGGCAAAGTGATCGTAGTAAAGTGTAACGACCGGGTATTTCGCTCGATCCGAATCAGTCGCTAAACCGATCAAGACCGTTCAAAATGCCTGATTGTTTTGAGAATAAGACAAAATAGAACGCAGACAGAAGAACATTTCATTGTGTATTACAACAATTCCATCAGAATACAAGAATATACAGAGTATGAATGAATAAAATACATTCGATAAATATCAGAGATTACAATACATTACATAGCAGCGGAAAATAATACAATACACAACTAGAAGTAATATGCAGATACAAAGCTTTCCGAGTATCGTTCCAGCTGTAAATCAGGATCCTGTGAATATAAATCTGCAAAACCAAAACTACTAGTTGCCGTGTCAAAATAAGGGCACCCAGAGTTTAGGTTAAAACAATAAACTCCAGGTCAGTCATGGGACTGGTGTGAGAACTAAAACAGTTATTAATCTTTATTTTAAAGTTAGGTAAATCAAGGGACCATGCCGTATAACACGGAACGGGTTTCCTCCCAAGAATACCAGTGCATAAAACAAACAGCGCAATGCTAAATAAAGAAAAATGAAGCTATTATAAGACCCAGGTCCTATCACACAATGCACCGCAAGCCGGGGGATAGGGTTTTACCTTATAATAGCCAAAAAATGCTTGATACGTGAAATTTCATGTTTTATTATTACTATAAGTGCATAGTGTCAAAAAAATTTCAAATCATAAATATCAATCATAGACGACATGGGTACCATATATCATGTCGTCGTACTAGTTTTACAATTAAAACCGCAAAGTCACGTATTTGGAAAACATGACTTTGCAGATGGAAATCCAATTTCCAAATACGTGACTTTGCAGTTTTAATTGTAAAACTAGTACGGCGACATGATATATGGTACCCATGTCGTCTATGATTGATATTTATGATTTGAAATTGTTTTGACACTATGCACTTATAGTAATAATAAAACATGAAATTTCACGTATCAAGCATTCTTTGGCTATTATAAGGTAAAACCCTATCCCCCGGCTTGCATTGCATTGTGTGATAGGACCTGCATCTTATAATAGCTTCATTTTTCTTTATTTAGCATTGCGTTGTTTGTTTTATGCACTGGTATTCTTGGGAGGAAACCCGTTCCGTGTTATACGGCGTGGTCCCTTGATTTACCTAACTTTAAAATAAAGATTAATAACTGTTTTAGTTCTCACACCAGTCCCATGAATGACCTGGAGTTTATTGTTTTAACCTAAACTCTGGGTGCTCTTATTTTGACACAGGCAGCTAGTAGTTTTGGTTTTGCAGATTTATATTCACAGGATCCTGATTTACAGCTGGAACGATACTCGGAAAGCTTTGTATCCGCGTATTACTTCTAGTTGTGTATTGTATTATTTTCCGTTGCAATGTAATGTATTGTAATCTTTGATATTTATCGAATGTATTTTATTCTTTCATACTCTGTATATTCTTGTATTCTGATGGAATTGTTGTAATACACAATGAAATGTTCTTCTGTCTGCGTTCTATTTTGTCTTGTTCTCAAAACAATCAGGCGTTTTGAACGGTCTTGATCGGTTTAGCGACTGATTCAGATCGAGCGAAATTCCCGGTCGTTACATAAAGGATTGGGTGATCGAAGTGGTGGATATCGTATGCTTTACGCACTGAGTGAGAGATGTGAGGATGATTGCTATGTTTGGCGTTTGCTATCACCATGACATATGAACATCTACTTTACACTTTATGTTAGTGTTACCTTAGATTACTGTACATCTTGTTGTGTTAACTCTTTGGTTGCAGGTCCAGGTTCAGGTATGATTATTTATACCGGCTATTGTTTTGTTTTGCTGCTATCGCTCATACCAGACTTTTTTATGACCTAGACTTTTATGTCTCCTCTTATTAATCTGGGTGCTCCTAAATGAGTAGACTAGAGAAAAGTTTGGTGGTTATGCATGAGTAGATGTTTGGAGACGAGCAGAAGGCTTCTACATACTATTTACATATATTCTCTCTGTGTTGTTGCCATTCACTATTTTGGGCATTAGTAGTGTACCTTTCCTATTTTTCTTTAGAGATAGTATTTTGAGTTGTAATAATGGTTTGGATCATAAGCTGTATCTTGGATTCCGCTGCTATGATGGTTTAGTTTTCAGCTTATGCAGTATCTCACCTGTTTTTTGTCAAGTTATGTTATTATTATATGTTATTCCATGCACTGTGAGATATACTACAGTTTCTTGGTGATTCATCGTTTCAAAACCCTTTTTCTTTGACGACAGTCCCGTACTAGTCGGGCATTGGCACAACACATTTCGGGGAAATGTCAGCTGGTCCGGGGCGGGCTGTCACAAAATATAAACTTGTTAAAAAATTTAAAATTATAGTTTCAACTAACTAAAATTCAAATATCCTTTCTGAAATAAATTACTTTTATAAAATTCTACATAGTCGAATTCCAATTATAAATTTTCTGGATTTACCTCGATTCCATTGACAATCCAAACATCAAATAAAATTTCATCATTTCCCTTTTGAAACGATTTCCAATTTCCCTTTTTAATTTAACTCTTGAATCTACATTCCCAAATTATCCAACAATAATTATTTCGCTTCTTTTAGAAACATCGTTTATAAATTTAAACTAGTTGTTTTTATTATTTTAAAAAGTTGTTATTTCCTTACCCATTCAAATTTCAATTTCTATTTTGGAAAAATAATTTTTCTTGTTTAAACCCAAATTCTTTTCCCTTTCGTTCGAATATATATTTACAGTATTTAAATACCAATATTTAGGGCCAGTGTTGTTCAAGCATCCAATACAGCAAAATCTATCACAGAACGTCTAACACATCATATGTCACAGTATATAAATGAAAACGAACAATAATAAATTTGAGGAATCCAGTCGAATACCTCTAACCTATTTTCTTGCATCCACAAGATGTTTGACAACATAAATAATACCAATCTTGCTTCATGGTGGGATATCATGGTATAGAAGGTCATGCGCTGTTATGTGGGGAAACGTTGTGTCTCATTCGCTAAAATGTGGGATAATTTCCAACTATTAACCTTAAACATAATTAATATATATATATAATAGCCACAATTGATCAGTAATTTATCAATGCATCCAAACAACCAACAAACATCATGTAAAAATTATACTATTAACCTACCTTTTGGTCCAGTTCCCAAAAGCATACTAGTCCCACATGACTTGACTAGTTGCATGATAACAGAGCCCGAAGTGTCGCCAAAACACTAAAGATTCAAGCCTGAGAGAAGCCATGCGAGCATAGGCCTCACAATACCTCGAAACACAAAATTCGTATCCCCAAAATATGCTCTATTTCGTAATTTTGATTCCCTACACCTCGAGCAAGGAATTTCGTATCCCCTGTGTCGACACGAAGAGTTTCGAATTCCCAGTGTTGAAACAAAGGATTTCAAATCCCCCATGTCGATACCAAGGATTTTGAATCCCCCATGTTGACACCAAGAGTTTCGAATCCCAAGTGTCAACACCCAGGATTTCGAATCCCCCGTATCGATACAAAGGATTTCAAATCCCTTATGTCGATGCCGGGATTTCGAGTCCCCCATGTCGACACAAGGAGTTTCTAAACACCAAAGATTTCGAATCCCCCATGCTGAAACTAAGAATTTTGAATCCCTTTGTGCTGACACTGGGTTTTCGAGTCCCTCGTGTCGACATAGAGTTTTTATATCCCCCGTGTCGACACCAACGATTTCAAATCCCTTATTCCATGTAATATTCCAGAATTTTAAGCGATTGAATAATTAATTTAGTCAATCATTCAATTAACGGTTTGGTAATTTAAATGGTTTAAATTAAAATATTTTGAATATTTAATTAAAACAAATAGTGGAATAATAAAATTTAATTTTGAAATAGTCATAAATAGTTGAATTGCCAATATTGTGTGAATTGGATAATTTAAAAGATTTAATTCAGTTTAGAATTGAATAATAATAACAAGTTTATTATTTAAACGATGATTGAACTTATTAATTTTAATATAATTGTAAATGTGCCCGTAATGTCGTGGTATCGTAATATTACGTTTTGAACTTCAAGTAAGTATACATGAACCATTATAAGTCGGGTTTCTTCAAAATAAGAAATGTCGGAATCTATTGAACTATATCTTTCTAATGGAAGTGATATATTGAGGTTTCATTTTATAGATTGTATGTTATGTCCAAATAAAATTTTTAGAAAGTCGCAATGGAATCGTTTATGAACTAGAACGATTTATTTAATTAATATAAATGGTTTAATATTAATTGAATGTCGTTTTAACTTGAAATTTTAATATCAAGTTATAAATCGTATTTTTGTTTGCTTCTAAAACTGTATAAATTCTGTATGGGTATAAATGTGATAATAATTTATTATTATTAAATTGAATTATTTTAATCGATTTAATAGGGAATTTAAGAATAGCCAATTTTCAAATGATCTTTGTTTTCAACAAAACGAATTTTATTAAATTCGTAGTGATAAATTATTGATAGATTTTCAGTTTGGGGTCAATTGGAGTTTTGTGTAACTGTGCGCTATTTAAATGCATATTATTTAACCGTTTGCGATTATAAAGGAGGTTTTACAAACATACTCGGAATTCGTCGGAACCAGTTCCATCATGTTTGAGATATTAAATTATTATAAGATCACAAGTTTCACTGCGATTGGAGATCGTGTGTGGTAGTTTGAACATCGTACTTCATGTATAAGTTTCATTTAAAATAAATAGAATAAAAATAAATATTATATATATATATGCATTTCTTCCTAGCCAAGATTCGTACGTCCCTTCTTTTCTAAATGTAGACTTTCTTTGCCTGCCCTATAATGTATTGCCGTCATACCCACACGCATCAATGTATAATTCAAATAAAATCTATGAAATATCCTACCCTGTCCCATGTAATTATAAGACTGCAGTAATTTTCAAATCGCACATGCCTAGAAATGAAAAGGACACCCTAAAATTTAAACAATGCAGAGCTTAAAAATTGCAAGGATACACTTGCCTTCACTGCCAAAACTACTTACCAACCTAGTTTCCTTCACCACGGACCTAAGAACTGACTTACGCAGGAACATAGACCTTTACCCTAAAGCTTTATGGCACAGAAGTATGCAGACGTACCCATAAGCTACTCCTTGGTAAGCACGGTACTGAAATACTACAAATGTGCAGCTTCATCTTCTATGTTTTTCTTTTATCGTTCAAAGGAAGGTTCCACCGAAAAAATTTAATGGCGTAGAGAAAAAAAATCGAAGACAAATCGTACACTCCGCAAAAAATACAGTAGAAATATATATATATATATATATATATATTTAAAATCCTATAGTGTCCCTCTTCAATGCTATATAAGATTTGTATGGTTCGAGAGCATATTTTAGCTCGTTGGAAAACAACCAGTGGAGCTAGGTTGACCAGTTTGTGTTACTAAAGCAGTGTTGATTGAACACAAGTTCGTAGATGGATTCAGGAGAGAAGATTGCGCCCTTTGGCAAAAATTGGTGATTTTCGGTGATATTATCATTCACACTAGTTACTGTACGTGTGTTGGAAGCTTGGACTCGAAATTCTAGGTTGATTATCGAGTGGCATAAAATGGATATAAGGTGAATGATGGTTCGAAGAGCAAGACATGCTTTTTTTGTGATTTTTAAAGGAGCGAAGTGGCAGAACGGTTGGAAGTTTTGATGCGGCGATGGTGTTTAAAATGGAGGAGCAACAACCTGTATACACGATGGAGGAGAATCACTGTTCAAAATTTGTAGTGGATAAGAAATGGCTTTGAACCGGTTTAAATTAGTTAGGCCTGATATTCATTATAATAATTTAAGTTTAATACTTAACTTAATAATGTGTTAATCTGTAAACACATAACTTATGCATACTTTATGCAAATTCAACAAAATAGGTCCCATTAGGTATGATCGTCTGCTACTCAATGAAATTGGTTTGGAACAATTCGGTGGTCATTACAATTTTAGGCGAAATAAAATGCCTAAATTGATCAATCGACGGTTATTCGTTATTTAATGATTAATGACCAAGGTGAGTAAACTCACTAACTCTATCCAATTTTATAATATTATAAACATATTTTAATATTGATAATTGATGATTGAATGTTGTGTGATAGTTGTTTGGATGAATTTCTAATAAATTGGTCGAAATAATAAATATAGTTATATATATATATAAAACATTAGTTTAATACTGATTATATTTAATATAATATTTCATATTGATATGAAATGTAACGACCCGCCTTTTTGCCCGATTCTCGCCGGTAATTAAACCGACTCAAATCGTTCATAAAGACGAATTGTTATGGGTACTTACATACATTGAACAAAAACAACAAAACTTTTCATTGAATAATTCAATATTACATCAGAGTTACATGAATATCAGAGTTACACGTAAATATACACAGCGGAAGAAAATAAAACTCTCAACGGAAGAACATTATCTGATACAGCGGAAGCTCCAACTCTAGCGTGAACTCTAACTCCGGAAGCGTACTGAATCTTCTCCAACGATCCATAACTGCAAAACTAAACACTAGCTGCCCGTGTGGAAATTAGTGGGCACCCAGAGTTTAGGAAGGAACAATAAACTCCAGGTCAGTCGTGGGACTGGTGTGAGAACTCAAAAACAGTTATCATTCAGGTTTCATTTTAAAGTTGGGTAATTCAACGGACCACGCCGCTAATGCGGAACGGGTTTTACTCCATATGAATTCCCGTGCATAGAGATACGCAATGACTTTTGAAAAATGAAGCTATCATAAGCTCGTCCCACATCACACAATGCAAGCGCACACCAGATGGGCGAGTTTTGTCTTATGATAACCAAACATGATTTCATACGTGAAAATCCTCTTTAATATTATCATATAGTATGGAAAACAAATTCGCAATTAAATGTATTAATCCTAGACGGCATGAGTGTCCCATACCACTATGTCGCCATATATAAATACAATCAAAATCGCATGGCTCGTATTGGTATTTGGATTTCCAACTTGATGATTCCTGGCACGAAAGATCAATCAGGGACTTGAGCGAAGTGTAATGCAACAAATCGCCAGGGCAGTATCTACGGTTTTCGACCAAACGCGGCCCCCCGAACATACCCCATCCCCAGTTCACAAGCGGTTTCCCACTGCTGCAGCACTCATCAAATCATATATATATATACAGACCAAACCGCCAGTTTCTCATCATCCGGTGTGTGAGGTTTGCCGATGTCACGTCATGCACAAAGCTACGCTTCGATAAGCCATGCTTTGATCATCATTAGCTCATATCATACTTGGGTATGCCACATTGTCAATATCTCCACATATCACTGATTCAAATTAATACATATTCTCTAAGAACGTAACTTAGAGATGGAGATATTCAATTGCCACAAATCATATATATATTCACACGAATCAGTGCTACGTGGTCAATTACAATGTCAGACATACCATCCATACAAGTCCGTTCTGGGTCTGAACGGAACACAATCCGAAAACCTCCAAATATACTCAGATCTCCTGCCACCCTCGTATCGGGTGTACGGCCCGATCCGAGATGTCAGCAATCGATCCAAATAATCTGGATATTCCCGGTCTTCATTTATCGAATTCCAAGTCCTGTATCGCATCATAACGCCGAAATATTACTTGGAATGGTTTTTGGACCTATATCCGATCCCGGACTTCCAAGTAACAACGTATCTTAAAACAATAGTTACAAATCACACGGATTTCTCAATTCAAATCTCCTTTCCCAAATATTATTGTTTTATGGTTGGATTCAATTCCCGAAACCCGTTACCCTTTAAATCCTTTTCTCAAATTCAACATTTGTTTTTTCCAAATTTCAAAATAACTTGATTGATTTGTCGATACTTGAATAACCAAATCTTTATTTGGATTTTTGATTTCCATTTAAATACCTATATTTCACATATCAGTTCATATAGAATAAATCGACTTATACTCGATATTGATTCACAACTCAGGCAACACGATCCGAATCAGGATATGGATATGTTAATATTTCTGATCGTATTTGTCTGCTCCTATAAACCCATACCGAATATCAGACGACCAATTCTATTCAGCTCATCTCAAATTCATATCATATGGAAGAATCAAGTCCTTTCCATAATAATTCATTGTTTGAAGTCTTCCAATTCAAATTTCTTCAAATAACGTTAAAGCGTTACTGAAAGCGTTGAGAATTAGTTATTAAATCAAATAAATCCAAATCCCTACAAATCACTTTTAAATAAAATAAATTCATTCTATTCGATTTCCATTGCGATCGGTGAACTGCACGTATGGCAACCTTTCCAGTTTTTTTTTCTAATTTAAACGTCACTTGAAAATCATGCGATGGAATTTGAAAATTCTTCTTTTACACAAAACTCAAAATCTGTAGAAATCCGTCGTTTTTCGTTTCCCATCAATTCGATTCAAATGTTCAAGTTACACTTATTTGAAATTAAAAGTCGATACTATCGAACTGTCGCTGTGCGACAAGCTCGATTTACACTATATGACGTTTATATATATATATATATATATATATATATATATATATATATCGCTCAATTCGCTTTCAAATAAATAAATTTCACGACTTAGTGTTAAAACTAACTTCTGAATCTCTTTCCAAAATATTTTCAAAACCATTATCATGCTATTCAACTCGTTTCACATTGCCGAACGAAATATGAAATTTTATTTTCTCAAATCTCGTTTCATTTCTGATAATCGTTAAGTCTATTCGCATCACAAATCTATATTAAATACGTATTTGAATCATTTCAAATTTTAAACTTTGAAATTTAAATTTTCAAATAATCCTTGAGAAGTGAGAATTATTTCCGCATTACTTTTATTTGAAAATTTATACACTACATGATGCCAATTAATTTAAATTCATAAAAACCAATTTCAAAATTCAAAGTTATTTTTTTTCAATCAAGACAAATATTTTTTTACTAAAGTTTTTGCTCATTTTAAATGTTACTACAAAATTCAAATTATTGCTGATTTAAATTTCATAAACCAAAACAAGCTTAAATCAGCAATTTAAATTATTCAAAAATCGGTTTCCCTTTATGCGAATATTGTTCATCTCAATTTCCGGCTTCCAGACATCCCAAACTAAATTAAATCAAATTTTCAATCCATTAATAAAATATTCATTTACATGAAAGGAAACTTTGAATCGATCGCCCGTAAGATTTGCAACTAAGGTGCATGTGACTTCACTCAAACAGAACAATTGCAATAACATAACTAAACAACATACACCATCCATTCATCGCAACCACAAAATAAATCAAGTGTGTACGGAGCGTTATTGTCAGTAACGCTCAGTGATTTACGGTGTTTACACAGCATACGCATCATTGATTACTCAGCGACAAACACTCAAACATTTCAAACGTCCACAATCACTGATTTTCCATCAACTATTATAATTATAACTAAATTATAACTAATTATTTTTACCAAAATAAAATAATTGAAGTGGAGTTCTCACCTAACTAGCTTTCCGAAAATCCTTCGCTAATAGATAATGCGTCAACTGGAATCATTCTACGAACGGTCACGTACAAGCTTTCACGGACATTGGCACCGCTATGCGCACTCCGTCTTCTACACAGCTACCCAACTTGTATGTATAAAACTTTTCAACTCATGTGGCAAAAAAATGGGAGCGGAATAAATTGATTGATCTTTTTTTTTTTTCGCTCTTCAAAACAAATGGACCTTTTTTTTTTTCATTCTATCCATGAGAACGCACGCCACAGCAAGCATTTCTCAAAATGCACCTTTTCATCTTCTCCCACTTCACGCAACCCACTCAACATGCATGCAAACCTCTCTACTTTTTTTTTTTTATAAACGGTTTGCGGACTGTCAGGAAAAAGGAAGGCCAAATGGGTTCAACGAGGAAAGAGGGAGTCACGCGGTAAGTGAATGAACGGAAAACATGGATGCAAGCTGATTGCGTAGGAAGGAAATGAAAAAAAAAGCGGGTTGCGTGAGTGGATGGGGAAGGGCCATGCGTGGGTTGCTGTTGCGGAAGAAGAATGGTGTGCATACTTTTTTTTTTTCCAAATGTATGTTGAGGACGCATGTCCTTTTATAAATCATGCAAGGTAAACCCACGTGTTGATACATTGGACACATGGCATTTCAACTACTTAAGGTGCTTACACGTCCCTTAACATGTGCTATTATTCTTTGATTCAAGAGAGTTTCCCATCTTCTTGAGGACGCTATCAACCGCCAAAGCATGCACAACCGGTATAGACATCCAATCCTACCTTATTATCCATTTTGTTCACTTCCAAATTTTGATTTTTTAGAATTATTTACCGCGATTTGCACTGAAATAAGACCATCATCGTAAACAACAACACGTCCTGATTTGAAAACAACAATAAAACCGGTCTGATTGATCAATTTTGTAAAGCGTCTAAAGGACCACATTTATACCCAAAATACGTTGAAAAAATTATTTGCTTATTTTTCAAAATAAAAATTACAGAAAAATTCTAAAAATTATTTTAAAACAGCGCGTACAGAAATCGGATGAATATTTTAAACCGATATTTAATTATAATTTATTTTTAAGTCAAACAACTATTAAAATTTAAAAAAAAAACCATATAAAATCCATATCTAATTGTTTAAAAATCTTTATATATTAAATATTTCTTAAAACAAATCTTTCAATTATAAAATTCATATTATAAAACATTTATATATATATATATATATAAATACAAAATATTACTATCTATAAATAAAAAACCATTATGTAAAATTACAAAAAAAACCATTTCTATACAAAATCTTTAAAATAAGTCTTATACAAAATAAAATTATTTATTTAAACTAATAAAAAGGGAATTTCAAATATTAAATCCTATTAATTCCAAAATATGTATTCAGAAAATCTCAAAATGTGCTATGGAAATTCATATTTAAATTTAGAAAATTCTGGTTCGTTACATTCTTCCCCCCTTAAGACTTTTCGTCCTCGAAAAGGAAGATAGTAAATTTTAAACTATAAATCAAACTTTTCTATATGATTTGGAACAGGTTTTATAAGTATTCAAAACAAACAGATTTAAATTAAATAGTGGGACACGCATATCATAGTTAATCCAACAGATCATGTCATATCGATCTCTCAAGCCGGCATACAAAACGTATCTAACCTTTCCTGAGCACACACTACGCACTTGGGCAGTCAAAAATACAGTCATCAAGGGTGCACCTAGCTATCTGTTACTAGTCCTCAAAACCATACTAGCCCAAAACAACTTAATGCATCTGGTACTTAAGATAACATATAAACACTATATATACAAGGTCCAGACTCATCGCAACTAAACATCAGTTGCATCTGATCCATCATCGGATGGATCGGTCAAACAAATTTCCTCGGGTTCTTCATCAGCTAACGCCTCCTCATCGTCTGCCATGAAGCCATCATCATCTACTCCCACGATAAATCCATCGGGCTCACTACCCATAAATCCATCTTCATCAACCTCATCCAAGGGCTGGTCTATATACTCCATTTCTCATCAAACTCATCATCTCCCATCTCTGGAAGTGGGTCATCCTCGAATGTAGATTATTTGAAACCACCCTCATCTGCTACAACATCATTATCGTCCATTACGATATCATCATCATATTGGGATTTCTCCACATCCTCTACACCATCATCAAATCCATCATTTCCCGCCTCTAGGAGTGGGTCGTCCTCAGCTATAACTGGTGGTTATCCCATTTCATGCATCAACATTTCTAACTGCTCAACAAATACCGGATCTATAGGCCAATTAATGTCCTCTGGTGCGACCTGTACTAGTTCGGCACCCCTTTTTTCTCTTCCTCTTCAAATATAACTCATTTTAACCATACTATAAGGCTTTATTCATTCTTATTCAAATATATCATCACGCTTTCGCTGCGCACTCTGATTTAGTACGTGCATGTTTCAAACCATCATTATTCAACATTAGAATAAGTTTCAAAATTTTTAGAACCAATTCTTAAAATTCATCTTTCAAAATCCATTTTCCCTGCATAATTATATTATATATCAAATACTTCTGAATTTCTATGCAAAACTTATTTGTTTAAGTTCCGTTAACATAATATCTTGAATAAATCAAAGTTATTAGTTTGACACAAAAGGGTATAATGGCCTAAATCAAAACACGCCTAAATCAAAAGATGAACTACTCAAGGTCAAATAAGTGGGGTCCAAATTCTAAACAGGATCAAGACAAGAAAGTCAAGTGCACCCAAGGATACGAGTGTAAGCAATTGAAAACGATGATTCAAGTCAAGGTATTCGACTAAGCTTAAGAAAAAGGGATGAACGACGCTACTCAACGGTTCGAATTAAACGATGGAACTAACTTAGGCCAAGATAGAGAAGTCGAGCACATATAGTTCCCATTGAGGAAAAATTGGTTTCCTTCCCCACTTAGATAAATTTTAAATCATCTTTTTAACCAAATTCTTAACTTAAGTCCAAGATCACTCTCAAATTTCTTGAGGGAGTTTGGTAGCCGAAATATATTTCCGAGAAAATAGTTTAACTTGCATTTTAGTGTTTACAATTCATACTAGGTATAGGTTCGAATATATTTATTTAGCACTCATTTACATGTGTAGGCATGATATCTTATTACTTTTATATTCAAACCTTGGTTAGAATTTGATCAATTCCTTCTATTCAAACTGAGTAATGTTCACATACATGATTAGTGAATAAACTTACTTACATGCATTACCAAAAATTCATTCTCAGTTCTTTAAGTGAGATTTACTTCTATAATTAGTATGTTATCTAGGTTAAGTATGTTTTTATCTTATCTATCTTATATTAATCCTTTTAATATTTCTAATCATATCGAAACCATTTAAGTATTTCTCGACGTCTTAACCGGAATCATATAGTCATCCCACTTTTGAAACTCGAAAATAAGCACTGATGGTGCCATGGTCATCAGTAGAATCATCCTCGAGCGACTAGAATGTGATTCTATATCTAGCTAGTATATACTGGACTTCGTATATACGTTGATCAGACGTATATTCAAAATCCTTACATACTCGATAGTCCAATCATGACGTCGAATAAAACACTCGAAATCCTTATTTCAAATTATATTTCAAATAATCATTGTTTCAAAATGATTTACTTGTTCAAAAATACCCTATACAAGTTTCAATAATATACGCTCTCTCGACATAATATTCCGAGATCTCATTCTAGGGTATTTTCTAACCCTATCTCTAATGAGATATTGTAACTCTGAGGAGTCCTATTCCTTTGTCCAAATATGTACGTACCCAATAGCTTTGTATAACCAAAGCTCTGATACCAACTGTAACGACCCGCCTTTTTGCCCGATTCTCGCCGGTAATTAAACCGACTCAAATCGTTCATAAAGACGAATTGTTATGGGTACTTACATACATTGAACAAAAACAACAAAACTTTTCATTGAATAATTCAATATTACATCAGAGTTACATGAATATCAGAGTTACACGTAAATATACACAACGGAAGAAAATAAAACTCTCAACGGAAGAACATTATCTGATACAGCGGAAGCTCCAACTCTAGCGTGAATTCTAACTCCGGAAGCGTACTGAATCTTCTCCAACGATCCATAACTGCAAAACTAAACACTAGCTGCCCGTGTGGAAATTAGTGGGCACCCAGAGTTTAGGAAGGAACAATAAACTCCAGGTCAGTCGTGGGACTGGTGTGAGAACTCAAAAACAGTTATCATTCAGGTTTCATTTTAAAGTTGGGTAATTCAACGGACCACGCCGCTAATGCGGAACGGGTTTTACTCCATATGAATTCCCGTGCATAGAGATACGCAATGACTTTTGAAAAATGAAGCTATCATAAGCTCGTCCCACATCACACAATGCAAGCGCACACCAGATGGGCGAGTTTTGTCTTATGATAACCAAACATGATTTCATACATGAAAATCCTCTTTAATATTATCATATAGTGTGGAAAACAAATTCGCAATTAAATGTATTAATCCTAGACGGCATGAGTGTCCCATACCACTATGTCGCCATATATAAATACAATCAAAATCGCATGGCTCGTATTGGTATTTGGATTTCCAACTTGATGATTCCTGGCACGAAAGATCAATCAGGGACTTGAGCGAAGTGTAACGCAACAAATCGCCAGGGCAGTATCTACGGTTTTCGACCAGACGCGGCCCCCCGAACATACCCCATCCCCAGTTCACAAGTGGTTTCCCACTGCTGCAGCACTCATCAAATCATATATATATACAGACCAAACCGCCAGTTTCTCATCATCCGGTGTGTGAGGTTTGCCGATGTCACGTCATGCACAAAGCTACGCTTCGATAAGCCATGCTTTGATCATCATTAGCTCATATCATACTTGGGTATGCCACATTGTCAATATCTCCACATATCACTGATTCGAATTAATACATATTCTCTAAGAACGTAACTTAGAGACGGAGATATTCAATTGCCACAAATCATATATATATTCACACGAATCAGTGCTACGTGGTCAATTACAATGTCAGACATACCATCCATACAAGTCCGTTCTGGGTCTGAACGGAACACAATCCGAAAACCTCCAAATATACTCAGATCTCCTGCCACCCTCGTATCGGGTGTACGGCCCGATCCGAGATGTCAGCAATCGATCCAAATAATCTGGATATTCCCGGTCTTCATTTATCGAATTCCAAGTCCTGTATCGCATCATAACGCCGAAATATTACTTGGAATGGTTTTTGGACCTATATCTGATCCCGGACTTCCAAGTAACAACGTATCTTAAAACAATAGTTACAAATCACACGGATTTCTCAATTCAAATCTCCTTTCCCAAATATTATTGTTTTATGGTTGGATTCAATTCCCGGAACCCGTTACCCTTTAAATCCTTTTCTCAAATTCAACATTTGTTTTTCCAAATTTCAAAATAACTTGATTGATTTGTCGATACTTGAATAACCAAATCTTTATTTGGATTTTTGATTTCCATTTAAATACCTATATTTCACATATCAGTTCATATAGAATAAATCGACTTATACTCGATATTGATTCACAACTCAGGCAACACGATCCGAATCAGGATATGGATATGTTAATATTTCTGATCGTATTTGTCTGCTCCTATAAACCCATACCGAATATCAGACGACCAATTCTATTCAGCTCATCTCAAATTCATATCATATGGAAGAATCAAGTCCTTTCCATAATAATTCATTGTTTGAAGTCTTCCAATTCAAATTTCTTCAAATAACGTTAAAGCGTTACTGAAAGCGTTGAGAATTAGTTATTAAATCAAATAAATCCAAATCCCTACAAATCACTTTTAAATAAAATAAATTCATTCTATTCGATTTCCATTGCGATCGGTGAACTGCACGTATGGCAACCTTTCCAGTTTTTTTTTTTAATTTAAACGTCACTTGAAAATCATGCGATGGAATTTGAAAATTCTTCTTTTACACAAAACTCAAAATCTGTAGAAATCCGTCGTTTTTCGTTTCCCGTCAATTCGATTCAAATGTTCAAGTTACACTTATTTGAAATTAAAAGTCGATACTATCGAACTGTCGCTGTGCGACAAGCTCGATTTACACTATATGACGTTTATATATATATATATCGCTCAATTCGCTTTCAAATAAATAAATTTCACGACTTAGTGTTAAAACTAACTTCTGAATCTCTTTCCAAAATATTTTCAAAACCATTATCATGCTATTCAACTCGTTTCACATTGCCGAACGAAATATGAAATTTTATTTTCTCAAATCTCGTTTCATTTCTGATAATCGTTAAGTCTATTCGCATCACAAATCTATATTAAATACGTATTTGAATCATTTCAAATTTTAAACTTTGAAATTTAAATTTTCAAATAATCCTTGAGAAGTGAGAATTATTTCCGCATTACTTTTATTTGAAAATTTATACACTACATGATGCCAATTAATTTAAATTCATAAAAACCAATTTCAAAATTCAAAGTTATTTTTTTTCAATCAAGACAAATATTTTTTTACTAAAGTTTTTGCTCATTTTAAATGTTACTACAAAATTCAAATTATTGCTGATTTAAATTTCATAAACCAAAACAAGCTTAAATCAGCAATTTAAATTATTCAAAAATCGGTTTCCCTTTATGCGAATATTGTTCATCTCAATTTCCGGCTTCCAGACATCCCAAACTAAATTAAATCAAATTTTCAATCCATTAATAAAATATTCATTTACATGAAAGGAAACTTTGAATCGATCGCCCGTAAGATTTGCAACTAAGGTGCATGTGACTTCACTCAAACAGAACAATTGCAATAACATAACTAAACAACATACACCATCCATTCATCGCAACCACAAAATAAATCAAGTGTGTACGGAGCGTTATTGTCAGTAACGCTCAGTGATTTACGGTGTTTACACAGCATACGCATCATTGATCACTCAGCGACAAACACTCAAACATTTCAAACGTCCACAATCACTGATTTTCCATCAACTATTATAATTATAACTAAATTATAACTAATTATTTTTACCAAAATAAAATAATTGAAGTGGAGTTCTCACCTTACTAGCTTTCCGAAAATCCTTCGCTAATAGATACTGCGTCAACTGGAATCATTCTACGAACGGTCACGTACAAGCTTTCACGGACATTGGCACCGCTATGCGCACTCCGTCTTCTACACAGCTACCCAACTTGTATGTATAAAACTTTTCAACTCATGTGGCAAAAAAATGGGAGCGGAATAAGTTGATTGATCTTTTTTTTTTCGCTCTTCAAAACAAATGGACCTTTTTTTTTCATTCTATCCATGAGAACGCACGCCACAGCAAGCATTTCTCAAAATGCACCTTTTCATCTTCTCCCACTTCACGCAACCCACTCAACATGCATGCAAACCTCTCTACTTTTTTTTTTTATAAACGGTTTGCGGACTGTCAGGAAAAAGGAAGGCCAAATGGGTTCAACGAGGAAAGAGGGAGTCACGCGGTAAGTGAATGAACGGAAAACATGGATGCAAGCTGATTGCGTAGGAAGGAAATGAAAAAAAAAGCGGGTTGCGTGAGTGGATGGGGAAGGGCCATGCGTGGGTTGCTGTTGCGGAAGAAGAATGGTGTGCATACTTTTTTTTTTTTCCAAATGTATGTTGAGGACGCATGTCCTTTTATAAATCATGCAAGGTAAACCCACGTGTTGATACATTGGACACATGGCATTTCAACTACTTAAGGTGCTTACACGTCCCTTAACATGTGCTATTATTCTTTGATTCAAGAGAGTTTCCCATCTTCTTGAGGACGCTATCAACCGCCAAAGCATGCACAACCGGTATAGACATCCAATCCTACCTTATTATCCATTTTGTTCACTTCCAATTTTTGATTTTTTAGAATTATTTACCGCGATTTGCACTGAAATAAGACCATCATCGTAAACAACAACACGTCCTGATTTGAAAACAACAATAAAACCGGTCTGATTGATCAATTTTGTAAAGCGTCTAAAGGACCACATTTATACCCAAAATACGTTGAAAAAATTATTTGCTTATTTTTCAAAATAAAAATTACAGAAAAATTCTAAAAATTATTTTAAAACAGCGCGTATAGAAATCGGATGAATATTTTAAACCGATATTTAATTATAATTTATTTTTAAGTCAAACAACTATTAAAATTTAAAAAAAAAACCATATAAAATCCATATCTAATTGTTTAAAAATCTTTATATATTAAATATTTCTTAAAACAAATCTTTCAATTATAAAATTCATATTATAAAACATTTATATATATATATATAAATACAAAATATTACTATCTATAAATAAAAAACCATTATGTAAAATTACAAAAAAACCATTTCTATACAAAATCTTTAAAATAAGTCTTATACAAAATAAAATTATTTATTTAAACTAATAAAAAGGGAATTTCAAATATTAAATCCTATTAATTCCAAAATATGTATTCAGAAAATCTCAAAATGTGCTATGGAAATTCATATTTAAATTTAGAAAATTCTGGTTCGTTACATGAAATTAGTGTTATTTGTATTGATTAACATCTCTGGATGCAGGGAAACATGTTGGAGGGATCCAACTAGATTCCTTAACAATTTTATTGTTGTTTTTCATATGTTGTGTTATATGACATGACAAATAATCTGTGATTGATTATTGTGTGTTTGGGATGTTTGAATAACATTGACCGTGAAAGAATGGTATTTAAATATCGTTAAAATATATTGGAAAAGAATTTGGTTCTTGAAAAAGGCAAATCGTTTAAAAAGAAAGCAGTGAAATTGTTTCAATGTTCAAAATGTAAATAGAATTGAAATAAATCCATAAGGATTTATAATTTCAATTCGACTATGTCGAATGTTGTAAAAATATTTTTTTTTTTAGAAATTATATGTTGTAAAATTTAGAATTTGAAAAGATAGTTAATATTTAATTTGAAAACAATAATTTAAAATTATATGTGAAGTCGAGATTAAGTTATAAATTTGATATAGAAATTATAAGAAGTTTACTTATAAACGGGGTTAACGAAGTGGAATATGAATTTGTAAAATAACTAAATAAATGGAATTTTAACCTTTAATGGAATTTACTATTAAAATCAGGATTTGATTGATAAAACGAGTTCAGATTTCTATAAAGCAATAGTATTTACATTTTGAAGTGAATAATGGTTTAAAAGAAACGTTTTGCAGATTAAAGAGGTAAAAAGAGAATTTGGTAATATTTTGGAAGTGATAAATTAAAAAATGAATTGAGAAATTGAGTTGGCCTGTAACGGTAAATTTATTCCGATGTTCGGAATGTTAATCAAATAAAGATTATTCGAAAAAAGTTATACGTTAAAATTTGATTATATCAAATTTGGGAAAGTACTATTTACTTTCCATTTTTAATCAGGGTTTCTTTATTTATGTATTCAAATTAATGAATAAAAGTTATATTTTAAAGTTAATATTCCAAAAGTTGTGATTATAACGCCATCATAATAATAAATGATTTCCATTAAAGAAGTTGTTTCGTAAACTGAACCCAAGAGTTGCGTAAGCATTGATTTAATAAGAAATTAAGAAATGGAGTTAAGGAAATTAGAAACTGACTTAGATTAGTCAAGTTGAATGGCTTTCTGAATGTCGATCTAATGTTGGTTTCGGCCTTCGAGGTTGATACTTAGGGAGTAATCTTACTAGTTTACGCTTAGGGAATCATGAATGTGGAAGAACAATGATAAGTGGATAAGAAATTGAAACATTTTTGAATGTTAATAACATATATTTTCTAAATTTAGAAAATATGAATTTATGAATAGATGGAAATATTTTCCAACGCTAATAAGAAATATTTTCTGGAATATAGAAAATAAATATTTTATAATAGATGGGAACTTTTTCCAAGAATCGAGTGAGGTTAAATGAGTTTAGAGAAATATTTGGTAAGGATATTGGAGAGAAATTGGGAAATGAATATAATATTGATAAATAAATTTAAAGGGCCTCAGTATTGATTATTGGTTTATCTATATAATTTCCATTTGAAAATAAGATCATTTTTTATATGGGTGTTTTCCTTTGATAGTTAAATAACCGACTATCAAAGATTTTGGCCATTTTTCCGTTGTTAATACGGACAAACCGGGATCGAGTTTATTATCTGAAAACCACTCAGTATGGGCACTAGCGTTACGAATCAAATATGCTAAAAACAATTGAAGACGGTGTTTATGCAAGGGATTTTCTGGCAATTCTAGGTAGATATTGCCTAATATGATTTTACAAAATAGTGTCTTTGGTCTGTCCAGTCCCAAGATAACTTGTATGGACGGATGTCTAACGGAGCATACCTAATAGATTGCGTAAGTTGATCTTTTTAAACAAATTTACGTTGGTGGCGGAGGAATTCATATCTCTTAGCATTATACATGTAGTACTTTTGGGGAAATCAATTTGTGATTTGGTAGGTATGATGATGTGGATTTCAAAGAAAATGAAGATGTAATCTGTCTTAGGGTAGTAATGACCTCAAGCCCCTTCAACTAGGAAATGGTATGAAATCGAGTTTGTCGCTTGGCTAAGTGGGTCACCCCCAACTAGGGTACATTATCACTAGCTAGAGAAATTTCTATTTGTTCTTCTTTCACTTCTGTATCACCCGAGAATACGGTGGTCCCAAACCGTAGGGTGACAATATATTCGGAAGATTCAAGCAAAGTGAATGGAAGATCATGTTAAGAGAAGGTTGCAAGATGTTCTTGTTGAATCCTAGTGTATTTTCTCTAGATGTACACTGTCGGAAGGCGGTCCTTGTAACAACCCACCCGGTATGGGCATAAATTTCAACCCAAAAGAGGCTCATCGAAACTTAGAGCCATTCTAAACGGGTTTTTGGTTCCTGTAAGGATTACATTTGCATAGATAATAACAACATATACTTCGAATGGAAATCTCACATAGCGGAAAGAGAAAATATAATATTGAAAATAAGATGTACTACTTATTCCAAAATCTCAGAAATACAATAGTCACAGTTACACCTGTTCAAAGGGTACATCAAATAGTTCGTTCTCACAAGATTCCAAAAGAAGTAAAGCAATAACTACTAATAATAACATAACAACTTCGTCTTCTTCATCAGTGTGAAAACCCGTAACTCCCCCGTAAAGGAAAGCCGCGGATAGTTCGAGAACAAGCCACAACAGAACTCATATAAAAGAACATTTCATTGTATATTACAACAATGCATCAGAATACAAGAATATATAGAGTATAAATGAATATTTCACAGAAATATCAAAGATTTAAGTTACATTTAAATACATAGCAGCGGAAAATAATACAATACACAACTAGAATGAGATATACGGATACAAAGCTTTCCGGATATCGTTCCAGCTGTAAACCAGGATCCTGTGAATATAAATCTGCAAAACCAAAACTACTAGCTGCCCGTGTCAAAATAAGGGCACCCAGAGTTTAGGTTAAAACAATAAACTCCAGGTCAGTCATGTGACTGGTGTGAGAACTAAAACAGTTATTATTCTTTATTTTAAAAGTTAGGTAAATCAAGGGACCACGCCGTATAACACGGAACGGGTTTCCTCCCAAGAACACCAGTGCATAAAACAACAGCGCAATGCTATATAAAGGAAAAATGAAGCTATTATAAGACCCAGTTCCCATCACACAATGCAACGCAAGCCGGAGGATAGGGTTTTTACCTTATAATAGCCAAGAATGCTTGATACGTTTAAAACAAATCATTTGATACTATAATAAGTGCATAGTGGATAAAACAACTTCAAATCATAAGTATCAATCATAGGCGGCATGAGCGTCCCATGCCACTATGTCGCCATATATAGGTTTACAAATAAAACCGCAAAGTCACGTATTTGGAAATTGGATTTCCGTCTATGAACCGAGGCAAAAGATAGTCCTCAACCGATTCGAGACTGCCTAGCCCGAGTCTCAGGATCAGAACGCATCGACCCTTGGAGCGACAGGGCCGGTCCACCGATGTGGATTAAACTTAAATCCTGAACACTGCGTTTCGCCGCCCTTTGGGGCGTAAGCGAGCCAACGAATGACTCCATCGGACCCAGATCGTCCGATCTAACCGAGGCGCCTCGCAACAGCAACAACCACATAAGTCAAACTCGTCAGGGCGTGTAAAACCACTGACGCCACTTCTAGCTAGGAGGAAACGCAGGCCCTCCATGAGGTCCGTCTCCCGTTTTTGGTTCATACCGGGTGTGAAACACTAGAAGTAAACGTTACACAAAGCTACGCCACAAAGGTCGTGCTTTGATCATCACCACAAGACTTTGCTTTTCAACAGAAGCCTCGATCAATTGCCACTTAGGCATGCCACACAGGCAATTCACTCCATGCGTTTGATATCCATCAATATATAACCCCTGAGCTCGTACGTCTCAGAGAAGGGCGTTAAGCAAGAGAATAAATTCTCCGCCGCCAAACAGATATATATTTAATAGAGATCAACCACACGGACTAAAATCCAATGTCAGACACACAGTCCATTTACAAGTCCGTTCTGGGTCTGAACGAAACCGGAGGCACCTAGTACCCCGCACATCCATCGATCTCCAAGTACGTCTGGACGATCACCAACTGTTTCCATCTTCTTGGGTGTACAGCCCAATCAAGATCATCAGTTATCACCCAAACGACGTGAAGACCTCCGGTCTTCGACCATCGTCTTCATCTTCGACTTATCGTCGTATCAGTTATTCAGAATGGGATAAACCCGGTCTTTCCGAATAACTCGCGTATATTTTATAAAAGTGCTACACAAACACAACATACGCCTCATTCCAATTCATCAGTCACTAACCGCAAATTAATCAAGAGAATAGTTCCCCAAATATTAACCCCGAAGGCCGAAACCAACATCAGATCAATATCCAGAAAACCATTCTGCTTGGCTAACCGACAGTTAGTTTCTAAATTTCGCATTCATAGGGAAAGATTCCCATTAATTTTATCAAAGATAAATTCCTTGAATTTATTCTTTATTCTATTTTTGAATCTCAATTCAAACTAGTCGGGATTAGCGAACCTTACCGAAGTAATCATTTATTTTAATTTCCCAATCCCAACCTATTCATCCCACGAAGTAAAACTGGTAATACTTCATATCTAACACCACAGTGTTATCGGTAAATTCAATTACCATTTCGCGTTCAAATCTAATTAAAGATTTAACTAACGCCTGGAGCAAAACTGGTGATACTCCATTTCGATTATTTCAATCTAATTAAAGATTCATTAAAACTCCACTTAGTTTTAATCTTTGACTGGGTTAAAGAATCAGTGTCATTTAAAAACACGGTTCACGATAACCCCAAAATCACATTCATTAATCATCGGGTTAAAGAACGAGTGTTATTTAAAACACTGTCCACGATAAACCCAAAAATCAATATCGATTCAATTCCAATTAAATATTATTTAATTGGTACACTTCATTAAATCTAAATAAAAAGATTTAATCTTTTCTCAATTGGGTTCAAGAACAGTGTTAGTGAAGACACCATTCACGACAAACCCAAATCACATTTGATATTCAATACAAGGCTCTGAATAGAAAATATATCGGCTTATATTCAATATCAAATTCTACGACTAACAAATGTCGTATTGGAAATAACGATATAAATATATATCTTTCAAATTTCCATAACAACACCTGTATAATCACGAATTCCATCATCGAAATATTCCGAAGACAATTTCGATTCAAATCCACTCCAATGCAATCATTGGAAATTCTGGTTATTTTTAAAACCCTTTTCAAATTCAATTTATTTCTTTAAAAATAAATAGAATTATAATTTTAGTTCAAAACTAGTTCATTTCGATAAAAATCTATTTTTATCTTTTCAAATATGGAGTTTTTCATCCCAATTCTTCTCAAATCATTTTTTATGATTTTACACAAATTATTACTATTTTTAATAATTTTATCAAGGCCCGTACAGTCGATTTCCATCAACGGCTATCGAACTGCACTTACAACGACCTTTTTCAAATATGATTTGGACGTATCTCCAAATCCAACCGTTAGATTTCAAATTTCTAACATTCGTTAGAAAGCTCTTTTCGATACGAACCCAACGGTTCCGGTTTTAGGAGAATCCGACGGTCGGATCTCCCGTAATGTCCATTTGAAATCAATGGTCGAAATTCGCGAACTGCCGCGGCGCGACGCGTTCTATTCAGGCCATTATATTATATATATAATATATATAATATAATTTCGTCGATTTCTATTTAAAACGAATTATATAAATAGTTTTAAAATTCGTTTCAAAAGCAATTTCAACTTCCATTTCAATTCAAATCAAAATTGAATTCTTCTTTATAAATTCGTTTTAAAATTCATTTCTATTCAATTCAAATTTCAATTCAATTTGAATTCATTTCAATTCGCTTTCAATTCCATTTGAATTCGTTTTCAATTCATTTCGAAATCGTTTTCAATTTAATTCATTTCGAAATCGTTTTCAATTCAATTCATTTCGAAATCGTTTTCAATTCAATTCATTTCGAAATCGAATAAAATCGATATAAATATCGTTCACGTCAAAATGGCGTCAATCTAATCAACACGGCGTCATAAATTTCTAATTTCAAAATAGTTGTTATTATCAAAATATTTCGTTCAACACATGACCAATCTCAATAGGTGAGTACTGTCAACACATGAACTTTTATTTTATATTGATAAAGATGTAAATTTTATTACTAAAATATTTCGTTCAACACATGACCAATCTCAATAGATGAGTACTGTCAACACATGAACTTTTATTTTATAATATTCTTTATTTTTCAGATTGGAATGAGGCCCAATCAATCACCATATAATGTTAATTGTATGGATTTTCATACAACACATGTATAATAGCATTGAAAAATAATCAACCATCAACCAAAGTGCACTACACTGTATAAGCATCAAATATAGATATCTAACGCTTATAACAGCATGTCAATCGATCGATCGACATATTTAATCAATCAGGATGAGTGAACTTCAAATTTCATCCCAACACCCGTGTGGGGTTTCAAATAATCAAACACAGATTTTATTTGTGCAGTTGGGCGATGTATAAAATTTATCGACCCAATCAATGTCCTTCAAATAGGTGTACATAAACAAACCGTCCGGTTTGTAAATGAATATTTTATTTTATTCACTTTCACTATATTCGTATTCACGTTAAAAATTATATTTTTAACGATACTACCTTTTATTTTAACATATGAATTTCTATTCAGTTCATTCTTTAAATAAAATGATATTTTTATTTTTCTAACATATTTTAGAAAATTTCGGCGGCATAACGGCACGATACTAGAAACGGGACGAGGCCTAGCCTTATCCCCGGTCTAGTGAAGGCCCACGCCATTCACACATCAATCTAATCAATTCATTTCACCACACAATTCAATTTCAATCAAATAATCTAACTAATTTTTGCAATCAAACAAACAAGTCCATGGTCTGTGGACGATTGTGTCGGGTGCTACTAAGCACCGTCTGCATCCTAGTATATATATATATAACTAGAAAATTAAATTGAAAGGTGAGAAATTCTCACAGATAGCTATCCTAGCTCCTCGGCACTTCTAATGCAGGAAATCTTCGCCAACTCGCTTTTTGTCGCTTTCGTTGTCCGCTTTCACTACATATGTAAAAATCGAATTTTACTTCGCTATTCAATATATAAAAATCATATTTTTATTTCGATGTTCAATATATAAAAATCATATTTTTATTTCGAAGTTCAGTATATAAAAATCATATTTTTATTTCGAAGTTCTATATATAAAAATCATATTTTTATTTCGAAGTTCTATATATAAAAATCATATTTTTATTTCGAAGTTCTATATATAAAAATCATATTTTTATTAATATAGATTCCGCCTTTTCCATTTCAAAGATCTTACCTTTTCTAATTTAAAGATTTCTAAATAAAAATCATTGCTTTATAACATAAAATAAAATCAGTTTTTAAATTAACAAAAATCAGTTTTAACATTATATAAAAATCAGTTTTAACATTATTTAAAAATCAGTTTTCTCATTATATAAAAAACAGTTTTCTCATTATATAAAAATCAGTTTTCTCATTATATAAAAATCAGTTTTCTCATTCATTTAAAAAAACCAGTTTTCTATTCATTTAAAAATCAGTTTTCTATTCATTTAAAAAATCAGTTTTCTATTCATTTAAAAATCAGTTTTCTATTCATTTAAAAAAATCAGTTTTCTATTCATTTAAAAAATCAGTTTTCTATTCATTTAAAAAATCAGTTTTCTATTCATTTAAAAAATCAGTTTTCTATTCATTTAAAAAATCAGTTTTCTATTCATTTAAAAAATCAGTTTTCTATACATTTAAAAATCAGTTTTCTATTCATTTAAAAAATCAGTTTTCTATTCATTTAAAAAATCAGTTTTCTATTCATTTAAAAAAATCAGTTTTCTATTCATTTAAAAAATAAGTTTTCTATTCATTTAAAAAATAAGTTTTCTATTCATTTAAAAAATCAGTTTTCTATTCATTTAAAAATCAGTTTTCTATTCATTTAAAAAATCAGTTTTCTATTCATTTAAAAAATCAGTTTTCTATTCATTTAAATAAAATAAATAATAAAATAAATAAGCTAAAAAACTTACAGGGGGGGGTTTCTTCTGTCGGCAGTAGGCTTAGGGGGGGGTTTCATCGATTGCGGGTTCGTGAGGGAGGAGGGGGAGGCGCGGAGGCCATCTGCGGCGGGCGGAGGCTGGTTGCAGTCGATTCGGGTGGCGGTGACATCAGGAAGGAGAGGAGGGAGAGTACGAGAGGAGGGAGGGGTGGATCGGAGGGCGAGGAGGAGAGGGGGGGCGACAGCCTGGGTGAGGCGTCGACGGGGGTGGCGCCGCCTGGATCGACGGAGCGGATTGTTTTGGTTTTTTTTTTTTCTTTATTTCGTTTTTTTTTCATCTGAGAAGATATCGGGGGGGGGGGGGGGGCCTGGTTAAGGGAGGAAGGGGTTTTTTTTTTTATTATTTATTTTTATTTATTATTTTATTATTTTTAAAAGTTGACTTTTACATACGTCATCAAAACGAGGCCCACCACCTGTCGTCCATAGCGTTTAACCCCCATTCCGAACACAATGGGATATGTATCGTCAGCTGATTCGGCTGTTACAATCAGTTTCCGTTAAATTTACATTTAAATCACTATATTGAATTTTAAACGTACATTTCAAATTACCGGGGTCACATACTAACTCTATAAATTGCAGAAAAATATTTTCTAGCTTCGTATTGACGATACGGTCCTAACAAAACTAGTTTCGTCGAATTCTGAGACCGTTAGAAAAATGGCCATTTTCCAGTCGATTAAAATCAACTGAAACTGGTCAAACACGTTTTCCTTTGCCACGCTCACATATTGATTCGAAAAATTATGAAATTTGGAATCTAGCAATAATTCGACATCACGGACCCAACAAAACTGGTTTCGTCGAAATCCGAGGTCGTTTGCAAAATGTCCATTTTTAAGGGCCTGAATTCCATAGCGACTATTCAGAATTTTCAACTGGGAATATCTTTTGATTCCCGCCATGAAATTTCGATTAGTCGGATTCGTTGGAAAGATACTATCAAATAGATCCTTTGATTTCTGGTTTCACTAAAATCCGGATTGTTTTGCACCCGGTACAATAAATTGAAGTTTGAAATCGAATTATCGAACTACCGCGCCATTTTCAATTCTATTTATAATTATATATAAATATTTATATTCTAACGACGACGCGTATAAATATATACGTTCGAATTATATTGAAAATAAATTTCTCGTCGATTTTATTTAAAATAATCTATTTTAAATAATCAAAATTCGCTAAAATCGCCAAAATAAAAATTTCAAACTGGCTCGCATTTTCCGGGTTATTACAATCTCCCCCACTTAAAACTTTTCGTCCCCGAAAAGGAACAAAGTCGAAAGTGGTTTGATTAATCAGCTCTACATTCGATCTGGCTTCCATTTTCCAACTTTTCAGTTTCTGAGAATTTTCAAAATTTCAAAAATTTGGCTAACACCCTAAATTTTTAAAAAAATTCGCCATAACCTCCCCTGCACCGGGAGCATCGGGGAATTTCAAATAGCTTCCCCGGTCCTTCAGATCTCAAAAAGAAAAAGAAAAAGCCAAGCGGCTAGCCAATAGGCTCATAAAATCATCATCACCCAAACAAAACAGTAAATTATGTAGTAAACATGTACCTATTTGTCGGGCAAACAAATTTTATTATCTGCTCTAGCCTCCTTGCTATGACCTGTTCAATGTAAGTATATGTATATGCAAGCAAATGCGACCAATTTTCAATACAATTCAATATTTGATTCAATTAGGCTAAATGGATAAAAATTAGCAAACAAATGAACAAACAACACAAACATCAATCAGTTAGTGGATTAGAGTTTCAAATTGATAATTTTGATACATATACAAAAATCATGTTTTTTGATGCCAATTCACAACAATAAGCCCTATCTAATTTTGGTTCTCACACCAGTCAATATGAAATATATAGAAATCCCACCTTTGAAACTCGAACATAAATACTGATGATGCACGTGCTATCATCAGTACCATCTCCGGGCGACTAGAGTGTGATTCTATATCTATCCAATATATTAAAACTTCGAATACACGCGGATCAGACGTATACGCAAAATCTATATATACTGGATTGTCCACATCAATATAAATAATCAAATACGAATAATTGATTTAAATTTTCAAAACAAAATTTGTTTTCATTTGAAAAATATACTCTTCACACTCGTTCTAGGATACTACTGATCCCATCTCTAACGAGTCATTCCCGTTGGATATTACTAATCCAGTTTCTGATGAATTCTTTCGTATGGTCCTAATGTGCCTTGTTCTCTAAGCTTTGTAAACCAAAGCTCTGATACCAACTGTGAAAACCCGTAACTCCCCCGTAAAGGAAAGCCGCGGATAGTTCGAGAACAAGCCACAACAGAACTCATATAAAAGAACATTTCATTGTATATTACAACAATGCATCAGAATACAAGAATATACAGAGTATAAATGAATATTACACAGAAATATCAAAGATTTAAGTTACATTTAAATACATAGTAGCGGAAAATAATACAATACACAACTAGAATGAGATATACGGATACAAAGCTTTCCGGATATCGTTCCAGCTGTAAACCAGGATCCTGTGAATATAAATCTGCAAAACCAAAACTACTAGCTGCCCGTGTCAAAATAAGGGCACCCAGAGTTTAGGTTAAAACAATAAACTCCAGGTCAGTCATGTGACTGGTGTGAGAACTAAAACAGTTATTATTCTTTATTTTAAAAGTTAGGTAAATCAAGGGACCATGCCGTATAACACGGAACGGGTTTCCTCCCAAGAACACCAGTGCATAAAACAACAGCGCAATGCTATATAAAGGAAATGAAGCTATTATAAGACCCAGTTCCCATCACACAATGCAACGCAAGCCGGAGGATAGGGTTTTTACCTTATAATAGCCAAGAATGCTTGATACGTTTAAAACAAATCATTTGATACTATAATAAGTGCATAGTGGATAAAACAACTTCAAATCATAAGTATCAATCATAGGCGGCATAAGCGTCCCATGCCACTATGTCGCCATATATAGGTTTACAAATAAAACCGCAAAGTCACGTATTTGGAAATTGGATTTCCGTCTATGAACCGAGGCAAAAGATAGTCCTCAACCGATTCGAGACTGCCTAGCCCGAGTCTCAGGATCAGAACGCATCGACCCTTGGAGCGACAGGGCCGGTCCACCGATGTGGATTAAACTTAAATCCTGAACACTGCGTTTCTCCGCCCTTTGGGGCGTAAGCGAGCCAACGAATGACTCCATCGGACCCGGATCGTCCGATCTAACCGAGGCGCCTCGCAACAGCAACAACCACATAAGTCAAACTCGTCAGGGCGTGTAAAACCACTGACGCCACTTCTAGCTAGGAGGAAACGCAGGCCCTCCCTGAGGTCCGTCTCCCGTTTTTGGTTCATACCGGGTGTGAAACACGCGAAGTAAACGTTACACAAAGCTACGCCACAAAGGCCGTGCTTTGATCATCACCACAAGACTTTGCTTTTCAACAGAAGCCTCGATCAATTGCCACTTAGGCATGCCACACAGGCAATTCACTCCATGCGTTTGATATCCATCAATATATAACCCCTGAGCTCGTACGTCTCAGAGAAGGGCGTTAAGCAAGAGAATAAATTCTCCGCCGCCAAACAGATATATATTTAATAGAGATCAACCACACGGACTAAAATCCAATGTCAGACACACAGTCCATTTACAAGTCCGTTCTGGGTCTGAACGAAACCGGAGGCACCTAGTACCCCGCACATCCATCGATCTCCAAGTACGTCTGGACGATCACCAACTGTTTCCATCTTCTTGGGTGTACAGCCCAATCAAGATCATCAGTTATCACCCAAACGACGTGAAGACCTCCGGTCTTCGACCATCGTCTTCATCTTCGACTTATCGTCGTATCAGTTATTCAGAATGGGATAAACCCGGTCTTTCCGAATAACTCGCGTATATTTTATAAAAGTGCTACACAAACACAACATACGCCTCATTCCAATTCATCAGTCACTAACCGCAAATTAATCAAGAGAATAGTTCCCCAAATATTAACCCCGAAGGCCGAAACCAACATCAGATCAATATCCAGAAAACCATTCTGCTTGGCTAACCGACAGTTAGTTTCTAAATTTCGCATTCATAGGGAAAGATTCCCATTAATTTTATCAAAGATAAATTCCTTGAATTTATTCTTTATTCTATTTTTGAATCTCAATTCAAACTAGTCGGGATTAGCGAACCTTACCGAAGTAATCATTTATTTTAATTTCCCAATCCCAACCTATTCATCCCACGAAGTAAAACTGGTAATACTTCATATCTAACACCACAGTGTTATCGGTAAATTCAATTACCATTTCGCGTTCAAATCTAATTAAAGATTTAACTAACGCCTGGAGCAAAACTGGTGATACTCCATTTCGATTATTTCAATCTAATTAAAGATTCATTAAAACTCCACTTAGTTTTAATCTTTGACTGGGTTAAAGAATCAGTGTCATTTAAAAACACGGTTCACGATAACCCCAAAATCACATTCATTAATCATCGGGTTAAAGAACGAGTGTTATTTAAAACACTGTCCACGATAAACCCAAAAATCAATATCGATTCAATTCCAATTAAATATTATTTAATTGGTACACTTCATTAAATCTAAATAAAAAGATTTAATCTTTTCTCAACTGGGTTCAAGAACAGTGTTAGTGAAGACACCATTCACGACAAACCCAAACCACATTTGATATTCAATACAAGGCTCTGAATAGAAAATATATCGGCTTATATTCAATATCAAATTCTACGACTAACAAATGTCGTATTGGAAATAACGATATAAATATATATCTTTCAAATTTCCATAACAACACCTGTATAATCACGAATTCCATCATCGAAATATTCCGAAGACAATTTCGATTCAAATCCACTCCAATGCAATCATTGGAAATTCTGGTTATTTTTAAAACCCTTTTCAAATTCAATTTATTTCTTTAAAAATAAATAGAATTATAATTTTAGTTCAAAACTAGTTCATTTCGATAAAAAACTATTTTTATCTTTTCAAATATGGAGTTTTTCATCCCACTTCTTCTCAAATCATTTCTTATGATTTTACACAAATTATTACTATTTTTAATAATTTTATCAAGGCCCGTACAGTCGATTTCCATCAACGGCTATCGAACTGCACTTACAGCGACCTTTTTCAAATATGATTTGGACGTATCTCCAAATCCAACCGTTAGATTTCAAATTTCTAACATTCGTTAGAAAGCTCTTTTCGATACGAACCCAACGGTTCCGGTTTTAGGAGAATCCGACGGTCGGATCTCCCGTAATGTCCGTTTGAAATCAATGGTCGAAATTCGCGAACTGCCGCGGCGCGGCGCGTTCTATTCAGGCCATTATATTATATATATAATATAATTTCGTCGATTTCTATTTAAAACGAATTATATAATAGTTTTAAAATTCGTTTCAAAAGCAATTTCAACTTCCATTTCAATTCAAATCAAAATTGAATTCTTCTTTATAAATTCGTTTTAAAATTCATTTCTATTCAATTCAAATTTCAATTCAATTTGAATTCATTTCAATTCGCTTTCAATTCCATGTGAATTCGTTTTCAATTCATTTCGAAATCGTTTTCAATTTAATTCATTTCGAAATCGTTTTCAATTCAATTCATTTCGAAATCGTTTTCAATTCTATTCATTTCGAAATCGAATAAAATCGATATAAATATCGTTCACGTCAAAATGGCGTCAATCTAATCAACACGGCTTCATAAATTTCTAATTTCAAAATAGTTGTTATTATCAAAATATTTCGTTCAACACATGACCAATCTCAATAGATGAGTACTGTCAACACATGAACCTTTATTTTATATTGATAAAGATGTAAATTTTATTACTAAAATATTTCGTTCAACACATGACCAATCTCAATAGATGAGTACTGTCAACACATGAACTTTTATTTTATAATATTCTTTATTTTTCAGATTGGAATGAGGCCCAATCAATCACCATATAATGTTAATTATATGGATTTTCATACAACACATGTATAATAGCATTGAAAAATAATCAACCATCAACCAAAGTGCACTACACTGTATAAGCATCAAATATAGATATCTAACGCTTATAACAGCCTGTCAATCGATCGATCGACATATTTAATCAATCAGGATGAGTGAACTTCAAATTTCATCCCAACACCCGTGTGGGGTTTCAAATAATCAAACACAGATTTTATTTGTGCAGTTGGGCGATGTATAAAATTTATCGACCCAATCAATGTCCTTCAAATAGGTGTACATAAACAAACCGTCCGGTTTGTAAATGAATATTTTATTTTATTCACTTCCACTATATTCGTATTCACGTTAAAAATTATATTTTTAACGATACTACCTTTTATTTTAACATATGAATTTCTATTCAGTTCATTCTTTAAATAAAATGATATTTTTATTTTTCTAACATATTTTAGAAAATTTCGGCGGCATAACGGCACGATACTAGAAACGGGACGAGGCCTAGCCTTATCCCCGGTCTAGTGAAGGCCCACGCCATTCACACATCAATCAAATCAATTCATTTCACCACACAATTCAATTTCAATCAAATAATCTAACTAATTTTTGCAATCAAACAAACAAGTCCATGGTCTGTGGACGATTGTGTCGGGTGCTACTAAGCACCGTCTGCATCCTAGTATATATATATATAACTAGAAAATTAAATTGAAAGGTGAGAAATTCTCACAGATAGCTATCCTAGCTCCACGGCACTTCTAATGCAGGAAATCTTCGCCAACTCGCTTTTTGTCGCTTTCGTTGTCCGCTTTCACTACATATGTAAAAATCGAATTTTACTCCGCTATTCAATATATAAAAATCATATTTTTATTTCGATGTTCAATATATAAAAATCATATTTTTATTTCGAAGTTCAGTATATAAAAATCATATTTTTATTTCGAAGTTCTATATATAAAAATCATATTTTTATTTCGAAGTTCTATATATAAAAATCATATTTTTATTAATATAGATTCCGCCTTTTCCATTTCAAAGATCTTACCTTTTCTAATTTAAAGATTTCTAAATAAAAACCATTGCTTTATAACATAAAATAAAATCAGTTTTTAAATTAACAAAAATCAGTTTTAACATTATATAAAAATCAGTTTTAACATTATATAAAAATCAGTTTTCTCATTATATAAAAATCAGTTTTCTCATTATATAAAAATCAGTTTTCTCATTATATAAAAATCAGTTTTCTCATTATATAAAAATCAGTTTTCTCATTCATTTAAAAAAATCAGTTTTCTATTCATTTAAAAATCAGTTTTCTATTCATTTAAAAAATCAGTTTTCTATTCATTTAAAAATCAGTTTTCTATTCATTTAAAAAAATCAGTTTTCTATTCATTTAAAAAATCAGTTTTCTATTCATTTAAAAAATCAGTTTTCTATTCATTTAAAAAATCAGTTTTCTATTCATTTAAAAAATCAGTTTTCTATTCATTTAAAAAATCAGTTTTCTATTCATTTAAAAATCAGTTTTCTATTCATTTAAAAAATCAGTTTTCTATTCATTTAAAAAATCAGTTTTCTATTCATTTAAAAAAATCAGTTTTCTATTCATTTAAAAAATCAGTTTTCTATTCATTTAAAAAATCAGTTTTCTATTCATTTAAAAAATCAGTTTTCTATTCATTTAAAAATCAGTTTTCTATTCATTTAAAAAATCAGTTTTCTATTCATTTAAAAAATCAGTTTTCTATTCATTTAAATAAAATAAATAATAAAATAAATAAGCTAAAAAACTTACAGGGGGGGTTTTCTCTGTCGGCAGTAGGCTTGGGGGGGGGGTTTCATCGATCGCGGGTTCGTGAGGGAGGAGGGGGAGGCGCGGAGGCCATCTGCGGCGGGCGGAGGCTGGTTGCAGTCGATTCGGGTGGCGGTGACATCAGGAAGGAGAGGAGGGAGAGTACGAGAGGAGGGAGGGGTGGATCGGAGGGCGAGGAGGAGAGGGGGGGCGACAGCCTGGGTGAGGCGTCGACGGGGGTGGCGCCGCCTGGATCGACGGAGCGGATTGTTTTGTTTTTTTTTTCTTTATTTCGTATTTTTTTTCATCTGAGAAGATATCGGGGGGGGGGGGGGGGGGGGGGCTGGTTAAGGGAGGAAGGGTTTTTTTTTATTATTTATTTTTATTTATTATTTTATTATTTTTAAAAGTTGACTTTTACATACGTCATCAAAACGAGGCCCACCACCTGTCGTCCACAGCGTTTAACCCCCATTCCGAACACAATGGGATATGTATCGTCCGCTGATTCGGCTGTTACAATCAGTTTCCGTTAAATTTACATTTAAATCACTATATTGAATTTTAAACGTACATTTCAAATTACCGGGGTCACATACTAACTCTATAAATTGCAGAAAAATATTTTCTAGCTTCGTATTGACGATACGGTCCTAACAAAACTAGTTTCGTCGAATTCTGAGACCGTTAGAAAAATGGCCATTTTCCAGTCGATTAAAATCAACTGAAACTGGTCGAACACGTTTTCCTTTGCCACGCTCACATATTGATTCGAAAAATTATGAAATTTGGAATCTAGCAATAATTCGACATCACGGACCCAACAAAACTGGTTTCGTCGAAATCCGAGGTCGTTTGCAAAATGTCCATTTTTAAGGGCCTGAATTCCATAGCGACTATTCAGAATTTTCAACTGGGCATATCTTTTGATTCCCGCCATGAAATTTCGATTAGTCGGATTTGTTGGAAAGATACTATCAAATAGATCCTTTGATTTCTGGTTTCACTAAAATCCGGATTGTTTTGCACCCGGTACAATAAATTGAAGTTTGAAATCGAATTATCGAACTACCGCGCCATTTTCAATTCTATTTATAATTATATATAAATATTTATATTCTAACGACGACGCGTATAAATATATACGTTCGAATTATATTGAAAATAAATTTCTCGTCGATTTGATTTAAAATAATCTATTTTAAATAATCAAAATTCGCTAAAATCGCCAAAATAAAAATTTCAAACTGGCTCGCATTTTCCGGGTTATTACAATCAGCTTCAAGCAACACTTTCGCCCATGGCTTTTACCCCATTTACTGACCTGTTGGATATGTTAAGGAGAGGGGTCAGAACATAAAGTTCTGCGTGACTGAAATATAGTGTTACTTAATGTCCATACCCTTTATTTTTAGCAGGTTACATATGTCAAGGTATGTCTACGCAGCATACAAGATTTACACAAACACCTTGTATCTAACCAATGGGGTGGGTATCAAAGTCAATCACCCATAGTGTTTTAAGGGTAAAGACCCAACGAGGTAGCATTCTCGGTCGCTTATGGGCTTATTAAAGGTAGGTTATGCTCTCTTATAACCATGAGGCGGACCCCTAGTACTTTTAGACCCCGTCCTAATACGTTAACGTTCTTAAGTCTATTCTCTCATTTGTAATATGAGAAGTAGTATTGCGAACGTTACTACTTAACTGGTATGACCTGGTAGGACACCTATGTCTCTTAATACTTTCCTTAGAAAGTTGGTGAGCATGCAGTGGCCACATATCTTTCAATTTCCTATCTGTCCCTAGTTGAGCACTTACAAACTTCTAGAGAAGTGAACGTCCCCGTGAACTACCCTACTTCATTACCGTTTTATGCCTAACCGCTTTTAGAGAAGGAGGACCTAAAGTCCTACCTCAAATCTAATTAGGGTGGGTCTTATGACTTTGGTTCCTCTCCAAGGAATAAACCTTCGGAGGGATCCTAGTCCTAACCACTTAAGACCCAAACTAGATAAAAAGAGAGTCAGCCACTTAAGGCCTTCTCAAGGCGTAGTAAACCTGCTTATTTTCACATGCAATAGACTTATATATAGTCATATATATATATATACACGCACACACACACACTAGACCTCTCACATTAAACTGTACACCTGTAGATGATGGATATGCTGGTCGGTTCCGGGCAGACTTCTATTACAAGTTGGTTTAACCTCGTGTTTAGTGTACTAAGTTTTTGAATGGCCCATGACACCTAGACATCTCACATTAGTTGGGCCTACTTGTGGTTGCTGGATTTGTCAGTCGATTCCGGGCAGACTTCCAAGAAATGGCAACTAACCTCGTGTCTATGTGCCACTATTTATATATATTTAAAGCCATTTTATTTATGCACACACAAGCTAACAAATACATATTTATTATGGGGACATTTCAAATTCAAACTCTAACCTAATCGCATTTATTACGCTAATACAACGTTAATTACGTTTATATAAGTAAAATAATAATAGCGCCTAATTAACGTAAACATTCGTATAAACGGGGATACCTTCTAATGAGGTGGCAATTGTCAATTTGTCCAAATCAATACATACAAGTTAGATTTTCCATTCTTTCACTACTACAGCTTAAGCATGATGGCATAATGACAATATAACAAATAGTAGTGAATGGAAAATATACATACATAAAAATTTCAACTTGCATCCTAGGCTTATTGGATTGGTTTCAATATTACATTAAAAAAGGGAATTGCATACACTTATACTTGTATGTTTATAATCCCTATTTCACCTTATTCGCCCTTTTTGGCATTATGCACATAAAAATGCTTACATTTGACCTATTTCAATTATGGATGCGTCGGGATTCAAAATAGGATCCAAACGCAAAACAAATCATGAAATAATCAAATTTAAACCTTTTTTGGTTACACTCAAGTGGAAAATAAAGGTGAGTTACATGAAATAGGAATAATAGTAGCAACACCCATATTCATTTTTAATCCAATAAAGAAACCAAAAATGCACAAAACCCAATTAATCTTGACAATTCATGCGCATTACAAGATAGAGCATTTGAGGGTTTTAATGTTTATATTATTGAAATATCCAAATCCACCTAGGCATATCTATTCACATGACAATCGATTAAAAACATGAATATGCCTTAAGTAAACCATGCTCCACTGACAGATCTAGGCGGAAGAGAGAGAAATCTGTGGCAGATCAATATCTGAACTAATTATTTACGTCCAAGCATCCAATAATCCTCCTAATAATATACATATAAGAGACATACATTAGAATTTTATACATATATGTTTATGCTAAATTCCTGAATACTAAATTAATGTAAATTAGAATAGAGAGAGTTTAAGAATAGAGTTAGAGAGAGATAGAGGAAAACCTCAACTTATTCCTTTTTTCTATGGAATTTAACAATGGTGGAGATGCAGCATAGAGGCAGAGATGGAGAGTGATTAGGGTTTTCATAGTGTGATAAGAGGGGTATATATAGTTTCCCGTGTGAGCACAGACAGTTAGATTAGTTAGAATTAATCCAAGACTTTGATTTATATATATCCTTATAGAAAAACCCTAACTGGCTAAATTTATTGGTCTGTCCAGCCGCCGAGCGGTCGACCCCCGTTAATGGGGGTTAACCCTTCTGGGCTGGAACACCCAAAAGACTGCATTGCTGAGTTGTTTATTTTATTTAATACGTTACTTAATCTCTTAATCTTATTCCATACATACAATATACTTTGTCCCTCTGATCTTCTCTTCAATTCAAAATTTGAATTCTGCCTCTTTATTCTGAATTTGTCTTGAGCACACACATACACACACACACACACACACATATATATATATATATATATATATATATATATATTATCGATTTAATTATATATATATATTCTGCGTTTACCGTCCAAAATTCATTTGTTTATAAATTCTTCACACATTTACCGTTTTCAGTATATTATACATGAAAACGATTCAGAGTTTCACCACGAATCCAAATAAAAGAATTTTGTAGCCTAATTCCAAAAGCTGCAAAATATCATTTTCTAGCCATATTATTTAATTGCTTATTTTTAATTATTTATTTATTATTAACACTTATGAATTTTATGGGGTGTTATAGTCCTATACCTTGCCATAGTTGGAAATCCATTCTCCAATAAGAGCCTGCGATTTTGATTGTATACTACGTATGTGCAGCGTGAGATGCAAGGCTTCCATTAGATTGCTATTTACTTGATTTAGACACTATTAAAATATCAGAAACGTATTGATTTTAAAGAATATTTTGGGTTATCGTAAGGTAAAAACCATCCGTATTTATGTGTGGATTGGTTTAATGATTATCCTTTCTTTTAAAATGATTTTTGAAAATTTAACTAAGTGGTTGTAGTTTACTCACACCAGTCCTATGACTGACCCAGAGTTTATTTTTTTACCCTAAACTCTTGGGTGCCTAAATTTGTACGGGCAGTCAAGTAGTCGGAATTTTATAAATATACTTGGAGGAGCTTGGAGCAGAAGGCTTCAACATTAGATAGCTATTGTTTATTTCCGCTGTGGTATATATGTGATGTACTCAGATGATGTATGTATGTACAAATACATTTTTGTATTTTAAATTTATGTTATATAATATATTTTATTTGTTCCGCTGTGAGATTCGTGTGTACTCTAATTATGTTTGCTGTGATCTTATTCTTCTATTCTAACTTTCTTTCTATTTCTCACCCTTTAACTTATTTCTATTAATGATATGGTATTTTCGATGCTTTAGTAGCCGACATTGTGTTTTGTGTCAATTTCCAGGGTCAAAAATCCAGTTTCGTACATTCGACTCCTGGATTTCGAGTCCCTCACTTCTTCGTATCCAAAAACCAACGACAAAGAATTTTGAATCCCTTTGGCCTCAACTCCCCTGCTTCGCATCCCACAAGCGCCCTCTTCATGGAATCCCTTGGGGAAATAAATTTCATATCCCTATAGATATGAGATTCTTATTCCTTAAGGAGGATAAAAAAATTGCGAATGCATTTCAAAGGGATGCGAAATCAGGGAGCACGTCTTCCATGGATACGAAATCTGCTGTTGTGGTCTCTAAATCTCACTACTCCTACATAATCCACTACTTACAAATGCCCCCTTGCTCATTCTTCACAAGGGTTGGATTTTAGTTGATTTAAGAGCTCTATAAGGTCATAGGAACTCATTAATGGCTGCCTAGAACTCAAGAAAGAATAAGAACTTTATTTTTATCCTAAGACGTAGCATACTCAAAAATATGACTCAAAAATACTTAGCCAATATTTAAGTGATGATGACATGTACTTGTAACCCTCAATAATCAATAAAATCCTCAAACACTTTCAAAGTGGATGTACGTTCATCACAGACCGAACTACTATAAATCTCCATGTTATTTTTTTCCACACTTTAATTTATCGTACGCAAAAAACTATTCTGAAGTAATTGAGAATCTTTGGGTGTGACGACAATTTTAAACGTCGACACTTTGGTGCTTTCATTGGGAAACTTGAACTCTCTTCTTTCCATTCAACTTCCATCTCGACTTCGACGTGCTACTCAGGTGCTTCTAGACCTACCATTCAAGTCCGCTTACGATGGTTAAAAGAAGAAAGAACCCAATTGCTGGAACTTTGGTGGTGGCCGATACGTTGCTTCTCAACAACCCCAATCCAAGGGGAACCAGACAAACATTGAAATCGTCCCTCCTCCTGACTGTGATGATCCGGAAACCCATGCACAGCTCTTCGCGCTTAATAAGAAATTGGAGGATAGAACTCAAGAGATCAATGAAACGTTGAAGACAAATATTGAGCTAATGACCCCACTTAAGGAAAGTAAACGACACGTTGCTCGTCTCCAACTTAATAAGAACAACGCTTGACCGTAGCTCAACACCACGGAAAGTTCTACTTCTAACATTCGGGGCCGAAGCCCAAGAAGGACGACGACTACTAATACCAATGCCCTCGCCAACACTAACGCCAATGTCCATGGAAACGACAATGGTGATGGAAATGGTAATGGAACTACCGTGACTTTCAATGAGGGAACGTGTCAACTTTCAATAAGGAAATAGTAATGGAACTACCGTGACTTTCAATGACGGAAATGGTAATGCCAATGTCCATGGCAACGACCCAACTCTCGCCGCTCTGAAAATGGGGCATACGCATCCAGCAACCGAGCAGGCCTAAGTTCCACTTAATTAATACCAATAAGCTCTAGCCCAGCCTCACCAGCCTTATTAGAATCAAGAAAACTGTAACACCCCATAATTTTAAAGAACACTATAATGATAAACTAAAGAATACTTAATTAAATATTAGGGATTAAGTAAAACAACTGCGCCATTGCGTTTGTCTTGGAATTCTTCTTAAGATAGACTCCGAGTTTACGTAAAACGAACATCGTATGAAGGAGATATTAAGGTTTGAAGTTTGTATACATATAAGCATGATATATATAAGTAAATCATGTCGAGAAATCAAAAATTAAATAAGCGGGAAGAGAAGGGAATTCTTCTGCTGCCACAACAATTTATATATATTCAAGGATCTCTACTATAATATCAACAGTCAATTCTCTATTCTTTAGATCCAGTCACGATGAGTTCATGTTATTTTTAGATATAATCAATTACTAGTAATCTTGACATGTTTATAAGTTGGATCTAAACTTATGCCTGTTATTAACCTGAATCATAACTAAACAGATCTGCCATTACTTGTACACCTAATCCCTTGTTTAGTTCTTGCATGCCTATCTTTATTATGCATGTTATGTTAACATGCATAATCATGTCACCATATGCCTATCCTGTTAGTATGCTTATTTCTATCATCATATGCATGTCTTGTTATTATGCTTGTTCTTTTTCTCTTCTCCCCCTCTTTCCCATTTTATTTTTATAGCCAGGCTACCTTCGAGCCTAGGCCTCTTGCTAAAACATGCGAGCGCATGAAATTGGAAATGGTTGGGAATGATAAATTTGGGGCACAACTTATATTAAAACATGATAGGGATTTGGGCATAATTTATACCTTGATCTAAAACTTTAATTTGGGGCATAACTTGTATTGTGAACCAGACGGGATTTGGGGAATAATCTTGGATAAACATGAAAAATTGGTTATTAATGAACATGCCTAGATTTACAGTAATTAGAAACTGCGACCGCACTTAGACACGAGGTTAGATTACACTTGTGTTAAAGATCTGCCCAGAACCGCCCGGCATATCCAACGTCCACAAAGGGTTAATCTAATGTGTGGGGTCGAGTGCATAAATGTACACGTAACAATGGTAAGACACGAGGTTATGTCCGACTTATGGTAGAAGTCTACCTGGAACCGCCCGGCATATCCAACATCCACAAGTACTAGTTTTAATGTGAGAGGTCTAGTCCATTAATAACCATAAATAGATAAATTGTTAACATGTAATACTTAACCTGTTTAAATATGTGTGGGGTTACATGACCCTATTAAATTGATTAGGGGCTAAGTAAACTTGCTTGAATCATTGGGGGTTATGTTAATCTTGTTAAATCCATGGGGTTGTGTTATATCTAAACTATACTATTAAAGCTGAGTTGTTATTAGATTGCTCTCAAGCCCCATCCAATTTCTACCAAGGTTGCATGTGACCATGACACGTGTATTGTTTAGTCAAGCGTCTCAACCTTTTTTTTTGCTTTTATTCGTCCGCATTCTCGAATCTCATCCATCTTTTTCCTCCCCTCCCTCTGTGTCGTTCCCCTTCCTCTTGCCTTGCACCTACTTACTGACGCCCTGATATCATTTCTACAGACAAAATTTGCAGTATGAAGTGCATCTCTCTTTTCCATTTGTCGTCCACTTCTTCTCTCTCACCCCACTGTTTTTTGGCTTCCCAAACCCTAAATTACTTAACATCAAGATTAATCCCTTTCGCCAATTGAAAATTTCTCTCCTCAAATTTATTTCCTTCAGAATTGCCATTATTGCTTTCATTTGTTTCTATCAACAATGCATTCATTATTCGTACATGTTTGGAAGATTGCTCCCAAATGTTTTTTTCTCAGAGACATAGGGTGTTTCCCTTTCATCTAAATAAATAGGAATTTTGGTATGAGTTTTCCCTTTTCTCTTAACCTTTAAATTCATCTTTATTTTGAAATCATCGTTACTTTTATTGTTATTTCTCATATTCTAACTACTTGCTCCATTAGTCTTACTTTAGTCCATATACTTTAGTTAACAAAATTAGGGAATTATTAGTCAGTAATTAGATTGTAGGAAGGTATATTATAACATGGATTTGATGTATTGCTCTAATTTTACATATAGTGAGCTTCTTTGGATTTTAGTTTTGGATTTATGATTGTTTTCCTTATGTTTTTCTGTTGTTACTTGAGTTCTGGCACACACTAAGGACTAACTATTCTTTGTAAAATAAAGGAACTGTTGATGTAAATCTAGATTATAGGTCAGCTCAAAATTATTGAAACATCATCAACTTAGGGTTAGTGTTTTCTTTCATAAGTTATCCAATAATCAGCAAATCATTATTTACGGGGTGTTTATGATATTTAGATTTCATTGTTACTATAAAGATGAATCAATTTACAACCACCATTGTGATATAAAGATTAGGTAGGAAAACTGAGTGTTTTCTTCATCTTGCATTATAGGATTATAGTTACCACTAGCACCGATTTGATATTGTTCACTCTCAAAAGTTCTAGGCACAATACATATGTTGGCTTGTTTTTAATACGCTAGCACACTAGATGTCATTTATATTTTACACTTTTTGGTACGAAGTTCCCAATATTGGATTTTAGATTTTCTTTTAAATTATAATTTCCTATATATTTAGTTTTAATATTTTGAAATTCAAATGAATTTTTTATTGCAAACTTTCAACAATTCAATCCTCTTACACATTTTTCTCTTCGATATTTTTTTTATATTTTACTATTTGTCTTTCTAGCTCTTCATTCATTTTATAAATCTGATTAGCTCCCTAAATCTACCTCTATAGAGTAGAAAACTTTTTAAAGCTTGTTTTCATTACGTTATCCTAAACCGAGAATGTAGTGAATTATTATGGGTATTTGATTATATTTTCTTGCAGGTTACCTGCATCCCACTCAAATAATATTGATATTATGCGCTACCAAATTGAGTTTTTAAAACGTAGATGTTTCGCTTCACTTCCTCCTCACCTCTAGCTCAATTTTAATAAGTGATTAATAGCCACAACACAGTGACTATTACATTCAGAAACTCCTATTACCTAAATTACGGAGCTTTGTAAAATACTTGTGGTAATAACTTGGCAGGTATATCTTTGAAAACTTCTTTATTTACCAAAATATAATTATTATAAGTCTGTTATTGTAGGGAATATATTTTGCATTAGGATATTGTAAGGCTAAATATTGTTTATAATAGGGCAGGATATTAACTTACATAAATGAAGGATTACATGGAGACTAATACATGTACGTGTGCCAAATAGGGCTGGAATATATACATTCCATTGTATAGTGTGCCAAACATTGTTTTATGTAATTTTGGTAAATTTCCTTTATTTAAATGTTAAAAATCAAATCCAAAAATCGAATTAAAAAAGAATAGCTATTAGAGCCTCATTCTTTGTATACAATAGGAATTTACGGCTTAAAAACTTCTATCATGACTCACACTTTGTCACCGGACATATCTATTTACTTGACCTTGGAATATCGAACTTATGCCACCAAATTGCTTAGATATAGTTCTATCAGGATATGTTTGGGTATAAAGGGTGCCGGATTTGAACTTTCTTTGTTTGAATGGTTAATGAGTGGATCTATTCTACTTGGAAATCTTTTTATTGGTCTTAAATAAATTAAGGTTTTATCAAGTTCATGATTACGTATTTAGGTAGGCATGCAAGTTTAATTTGATTCACCTTAATTTCTTAGTTATAGAACAAGACTTTGGAATTATTTATCCTTTGTAATCACTGATGTCAAGAGATGTACCTGGAGTCTCATGAAATAAAAATGTGATGAAATTTACCAAAATGGTCTATATGATATTGAGTTATCTAATTAGTTAGGGACATCTACCATAGAAATCCATGAAGCGCTAAATTTATTATTATTTGTCACTGTTAAGACAGCCAAGATGACAACAATATTAAAGTTTGAATTTTCCAAAATTTTATTTAGCTTCACAGAATAAATATTGGAATTTGAAATTTAGATAAATTATGAAAATGAAGTATGCTCTGCTCTTCTGTAGTTTCCCCTTAGTTGAACATGGATTCACTAAATAATTCCATCTCCATTTATTAATTTGGAGTATTTTTTTCATCCTATAGAAAGATAGTGAACGAAGAAAACAACGATCTTCAATTGACTTCGCTAATCTACAACTCCTCGGTTTCTTCCCCGTTACTCGGTATGTTTCCTATCCTGCACCTTATTGCTTTTGTTTGATTACACAATCAAGTGGCCTTTTAGTTTTACTTCATGAAAGCTTAGTTCATTTGTTTGGAAACATTTTCCTGTGTTTGTTCCAAAATTCATTTTGGCTTGCAATAAGTTTGGAAACTGCTAAAATATAAATGCTTCTTTTATGACTTGATTGTAAACTTTTGTTGCTGTTTATCTACCAAAGAGTCATATATGAATCGATAGAATTAATAAAATAATAATTTAGTTATGAAAACCCTGGTCGGTCGGTCGCACGTAATTAGACTCGGTCGTTCATAATCCCGGTCGCTCATTCTTTCGAACAAGGGGAGTCGGTCATCTTCTCACCAATAGCAGGTCGGTCGCATGACCAAGACACAAGTTCCATTGAACATGTTCCGAGTCGTTCTTCCTCTTGGTCGTTCCTCCATTTGCTCTTTCTTCCTCTTGCTCGTTTTTCCACTTAGTCGTCCCCCTAACAGGTCATTCCTTCTTCTGATCAATCTCAGCATCAACAAGCATCTGGTCGGTGTTAGCTCCATACTAGTTCCTGGTCGGTCGAGATTCTCCAGAACACTCCAAGTCGGTTTTGTATCCACTTTTCCACCTCGTCACCCTGCTTTACCCAGTCATTCGATCGGGTCGGTTTTGTTTCTGCTTTGAAACTGCTCGCCCCGCTCTTCCACGAACATGCATGTTCGGTCCTACAAGGTTAGGTCGATCTGGAAGCTTGACAACTGGCAACGGTTGGCAATGGCTATTCTGTAAATATTCAAGATACCGACCCATAACCTGAAAGTCATATTTCAGCCATTTCGTCACCTATAAATAGGGGATCACTTCCATCATTTTGGGGGGACTTTCGGGAAAGAGGAGGAGGTGCTGCCGAATTGTTCTTTGACTCTTTCCAAGCATTCCAACATCCATTCTTCATCATTCACTGAAGACTTATCAACCTTGTGGCCATGGCTTCCATAGAAGAAGAAGCATAAGTGTTTCATGAGAGAAAGGATTAATCGCAAAAGCTCCGTCATCGAAGAGTTCTTCACTGTCCTTTCAAGTTTTCTATCATTCTCAATAAGTGTAAAGATGAATGTATATCGAAAAGAGCTTCTAAGAATGTATGAGTGAACAAATATTGTAAAACTCTTGGTGAATAATAAGATTCTCTCTTCAGATTGGACGTAGACCCCAATAAGGGTCGAACCACTATAAATTATTGTCTTCTTTTTATATTTCGATGTTTTCAGATCTTAGATATGGCTTCACACAATTGTAACGGTATTCTTACACCTTGCCTCTGAAAAGGTGACGTGCTTTCTAAGCATCTCGCCTCCGATTAGTTGACGTGTCAAGCAATACTTTGGTTGTTTTACCAAATTTTGGTTTAACAATTAGGCGCCCACCGTGGGGCCAGACCTACTTTCTGACATCAAATATATTGCGAAGATCTTGAAATCCTTAAGCCCAGTCTCGAAATAGATCGTTCGAGTCTACGAGTTGGACCTTCTGACGAACACTCCTCAAAGTTCAAGCTTCTTTCTGAAATAATGCCGCCAAAAGCAAATAAGGATGTAAGGGCTAGAGCATCTAATGAGGAAAATCGAGAGGAAACCCCCGCGGTTAACCGGTTTGAAGTAGGTGAAACATCGAATGGAGGCGTGAATGTCACAAGAGGTGAGCTTGATCAAGCCGTCGCTGGACTGACAGAACGACAGGAGATAGCTAACAAAGCCATCTTGGCAAGGCTAGAATCACTCTTTGCTCTTCAAGCCGCTACGACCAAGGTAGCTTTAAAGCCTTTTCATGCAGAAGATGCTGGTTCCTCCTCTTCTAGTCCGAATCGAGAAAAATCTTTCCAAGAGATCTCTAATCCTGATAAAGGAAAACTTGAGAATTCAAAGCAAGCTAATTGGAACCGTAATGCGGGGATTACTTCTCGTCAAGTTGCTAATTCTGCCAAAGGGGCACTTTCCAATGAGGAAAGGCCAGGACCCCGGAGTCGCAACCGTGATGGTTTGCTTAAGCAAGCTTCCGGTCGAGACAAAAACGTCCGCCCCGCAGATAGCCTCCACGAGAAGGATCGTCTCTGGAAAATGGTCCGACAGATTATGAAAGAAAGCAAATGTCGAAACGATAATGAGGCTGAATGGGAGTTCGCGCCATCAAAAACACCTCTCACTGAAAGATTCAAAAAGGCAACTTTCCCACGGAAATTCAAGCCACCTACAATCCAAGCCTACAATGGGACAGGCGACCCCAATGTGTTTTTGTTTCGATACGACCAACACATGGATGGGGCCCAAGCAACTGACGAGCTTAAGTGTTTGTACTTCCCAGTGTACTTGGAAGGGGTAACATCATTATGGTTCACTAAATTGCCTCCCAGGTCTATTGATAATTTTTTCACACTAGCAAGATGCTTCTAAGACCAGTTCCGCCTCCAGACAACGAAGGTTAGAGATATTATGTCCCTCAACGAGTTGGCACAAGCCCCGGGTGAAACGATTAGATCTTTTCTGAATCGTTTTAATGCTACCGCTGCCGAAGTGGGGACCCATGAGCCAAGGCTAATTCTAATGGCTTTAAAGGGGGACATAGATAAACAATCTGAATTTGGAAGGTGGTTAAAGAGAAAGAAGCCCAATACATTAGAGAAATTCTATGACAAAGTTGAGGAATACATGTGTCTTGAAGATGATCCCATTTATTCTGTTGGCAATGTCAAAACTAATGTAGTCCCGGAGAGGAAGGAAGTTTCTACGAAAACCAATCAAGGAAATTTAGGAGGGGGCAAAATAGAGGAAAAGGTAATGATGCTAGGAACAACAAGGATTCCAAAAAGCGACGCTTCTTCAAGCCAACAGACCTTACTCTGTTAAATGATACAATTGAGCACATATACATGGCAACTAAGGATACGGAGGATTATCCGAGCCCAAAGCCAATAAAGGTGTCCGAAGAAGCTGCAAATTCAGGAAGGTTTTGTCGATTTCATAATCGACCGGGTCATGACACGAATGAGTGTCGGCACTTGAGGAATCTGATTGAAGAGCTGATAAGAAAAAACCGTCTTCAGGAGTATGTGAAGCGTTCATCAGATACTGAGCCTACTCAGGGGCAGCAAGCTCATCCAAGTCAAGACGGAAGAACACCTGCAAACGGTTCTCGACCTATTATCAATACGATTAGTGGTGGACCTCATCCTGCAGGAGATACCTGGGAGGACATTGTCAGGTATACAAATGAACTAAGCAGTGCTTCAAAAGAAGATGGATTCAAAGTTTGCAGTAACTCTCTTCGTTGGAAAATTCCAAAAACATCCTGGGAAGATGTGGTGTTCCGAGATCGGGATTATAATGGAATGCTGACTCCAACTATTGATCCAATGGTGATCACTGTTGGCTTGGGTCCAGCAATAGTAAAGAAGGTACTGATTGATAATGGGGCATCTGTAGATGTCCTGTTTTACAATACTTTCTCTAAGATGGGGTTGTCTATGGATAATGTGCGAGCAAGTAAAAATAAAATACATGGTTTCACTGGTGTACCAACTCAGCCTATTGGTGTGGTCGATCTCCTCGTAGAGCTTGGTGAGGGGAAGAAGCAAGTTTCCATGATGCAGCCGTTTGTTATAATAGACTCACTTTCAGGGTATAATGCATTTTTGGGAAGGCCAGCACTAGCTGCTTTCAGGATAGCTCTTGCTCCATGGTGCTTGATGATGAAGTTCCCAACTGCAAACGGAGTGGGAGTAATCAAAGGAGATCCTCAAGAGTCAAGAGATTGCTATATGGCAAAATTGATTGAAGCTCGGAAGTATGAAATCAAGAAGGATGTGGAGACTCCTCTCTGCATCCGTGAAGCCCCCTTATAGCAATTAATGACCTCCCCCTGTGCTGGAGAATACGACGACATGCAAGAAGATATGGATCCGCGAAAAACCAGTGTAGGGGATGAAAGGGCAGCACCAGCTGAAGTTACCATTTCTATACAGGCCCATGATAATGATCCAGATAAGGTGGTAAAGATAGGCTCTCAGTTGGATCCTTTGCTGCAAAAGGAATTGATTGCTTTTCTAAAGGAGAATTTGGATGTATTTGCTTGGAACCACTCAGATATGTGCGGAATATCTCCGGATGTGATGGTGCATAAGCCGAATATTGATCCTAGCATACATCCTGTGAAACAGAAAAGACGGATGCAAGGCCCTGAAAGATCTAAGGCTTTGAAGGATGAGGTGGATAGGCTATTGAAGAACAATTTCATTCGCGAATCCCCCTATCCTAATTGGGTGTCTAATCCAGTTCTTGTGAAAAAGTCAAACGGTAAATGACGGGTGTGTGTTGATTATTCTGGTATAAACAAAGCGTGCCCGAAGGACAGTTTTCCCCTACCTCGAATTGATCAGCTTGTTGATGCAACGGCGGGGCATGAACTATTGTCTTTCATGGATGCGTACTCAGGCCACAATCAGATCATGATGCACGAGCCGGACCAGGATAGTACTAGGTTCATAACTGACCGTGGGTTGTATTGTTATAAGGTAATGCCGTTTGGTTTGAAAAATGCAGGTGCCACATATCAACGCCTAGTAAATTCAATGTTCAAAGGGAAAATTGGAAAGACCATGGAAGTCTACGTTGATGATATGTTGGTAAAATCCAAGGAAGCCAAAAGTCATATGGAAGACCTTGACGAGATGTTTCAAATCCTATGGAAATACGACATGAAGCTGAATCCACTCAAATGTTCATTTGGTGTAGCTTCAGGGAAGTTTCTTGGCTTCATGGTAAATGCTCGGGGCATTGAAGCAAACCCAGCGCAGGTGGTTGCCTTGCGAGAAATGCAAGCTCCGCGGAGTAAAAAGGAACTCCAAAGCTTGAATAGCAAGGTAGCATCTTTAAGCCGTTTCATTTCAAAGGCAACGGGCAGGTGTATTCCCCTCTTTGATGCATTGAAAAAGGAAAGGATGAATTTCCAGTGGACTCCTGAGTGCCAGCAAGTATTTGAGGTTCTTATCAAGCACATGGAATCACCTTCGATGCTGTCAAAACCAAAGGATGGAGAAAGCATGTTCCTATATCTTGCAGTATCATCCCATGCTCTAAGCGCAGCCCTCATCAGGGAAGAAGATAAAGTTTAGTGGCCGGTATACTACATCAGTAAAAGGTTTACCGGGGCGGAGATGAATTATCCGAAGATAGAAAAGCTTGCATATGCCTTGCTTGTCGCATCACAGAAGCTCAGGCCTTATTTCCAATCTCATTCTATTAAAGTCCTTACAGGTCAACCTTTGAAACAAGTGTTGTTCCATCCAGAAACCTCGGGGAGATTACTAAAGTGGAATATTGAGCTCAGTCAATATGATATCACTTATCACCCCAGGAAAGCGATAAATGGGCAAGCTCTGGCTGATTTTATTGCCGAGTTCACTAATAGAGGAGAGGAAATGGAAGAAACCAATGAATTGGTCGCCAGATGGAAGCTTTTTGTTGATGGTGCTAAGAATGAATACTGTGTTGGGGCAGGGATAGTGTTCGAAACTCCAGAAAGACGACAGATATGTTGTGCTCTGCGGTTCGAATTCCCCGTTACCAACAACGAGGCCGAGTATGAAGCTTTGCTTGGAGGATTGAGAGTTGCGAAAGAATTGAGCCTAAAGAGTTTGTTAATCTTCAACGATTCACAGTTGATGGTTTCCCAGATCAAAGGTGAATTTCAGACCAAGATGGGAAAGCTCCCGACGTATCTACGCAAAGCCAAAGAGTTTCTTGACAATCTAGAGTATTATTCTATTTCCCATATCCCTAGAGGAGAAAATTGGAAAGCCGATTCTTTATCAAAGCTGGCTATTACCGGAGATCCTCAAATCTTCGATCTAGTTCCTGTTGAAGTCTTATCTAGTTCTAGTATTGAAGAATCTGATGTAGATTGGGTTATGGAGACGACCGACGAGCCAGACTCATGGATGACCCCCATCAAGAACTATATACTCCATGGAACACTTCCTGAAAACCCGAAGAATCGCAAGAAGTTGCTCCGAAAGTCTCTTTTGTATCTCGTCCAAGATGGTCGCTTATATAGGAGAGGATATTCAACACCTTTGCTACGATGTGTAACAAAGGAAGAATCCAAAGCAATCCTGGCAGAATTACATGAAGGAGATTGTGGAGGGCATGTAGGTGGACAAACTCTAGCCAAAAAAGTTCTTCGATATGGCTACTTTTGGCCTGATGTAAATCTCGACTCTATGATCTTTGCTAAAAAATGTGACCGATGCCAGAAATTCGCAAAAATTCCGAGAGCTCCATCGACTGAGTTGACACAAATGTTGAGTCCTTGGCCATTTGCCGTCTGGGGCATAGACTTGATTGGAATGTTACCTACTGCAAAATCCGGCTTCAAGTATGCCATAGTTGCTGTAGATTACTTTACTAAATGGGCTGAAGCCGAACCACTGACAACCATCACATCAAGAAAGGTGATCAGTTTTGTTTTGAAAAATATCATATGCAGATTTGGAATTCCGCAGAAGATTATCACCGACAATGGCACGCAATTTGAAAGTGATGAGTTCAGGGACTTTTGCGACAAATATCATATTCAGAAAAGTTTTGCAGCAGTTGCCCATCCGCAGGCCAATGGGCAAGTCGAGGTAGTTAACAAAATCCTGAAATCAACCATTAAGAAGTGTCTCGAGAAAGCAAAAGGTAACTGGATTGAAGAACTGCCACTTGCGCTATGATCTTATCGTACGACTCATAAAGCTGCAACAGGGCACACTCCATTCTCTTTGGCATTTGGTTCGGAAGCAATGATACCTGTGGAGTTAGAGGTTCCTACTCACCGCAGAATTCACTTTTACCAGAAAGAGAATAAAAAGCTGCAACTTGAAGCCCTTGATTTACTCGAAGAGAACAGGGCCGAGACGGAGCTTAGAATAGTCGCCCATCAAAGGAGAATTGCCCGGCACTTCAATCAAAAGGTCAGGCATAGAACATTCGAAGAGGGAGACTTAGTGTTAAAAAAGATCATGACCGCAACAAGAGTCTTTGGCCCCAATTGGGAAGGTCCATTTGTCATCAACCAAAAGCTCCTCGATGGTACCTTTAAACTCAAGACTACAGACGGAGTGGAACTCCCAAGGGCCTGGAACAGTGATCACCTCCGTCGTTATTTCAAATGACTTTTTAACTCATATTCCTTTGTATTCTTCTAGGAATATAGTAGATACTTTGTATGAGATTACATGAATACGAATAAAACAGTTCTTTTGATTCCTGTCTAAATTGTACATTTGCATACCTTTGATTATATATTCAAAGATGCAAAGTTATGATTTCTGATTACAGGACATAATAAGTCCGCTGGCTCATTGTCCGATGAAAGCCCGGTGTTAGTTCATAGCATGTTCTAAAAGGACAAATTGCGTACATGGATTCATAAAGCACCGCCCGTCAAAATACGGGAGTATGAAATGTCTCCATAAGATAAAAAGAAGAACAAAATGCCAAGGCCAACCAGCGGTAAAAACCAAAGGAATAAAATCAAGAAAGCTGGCTATAATTCTACCAAAGGAGTATCATCCGAAAGGATCGACCTAGGGTTATGGTTTTACTACCAAGACATCTTGATCAATTCAAATGTCCAATAAAATCAATACCTACTACGTGGAACTAGGCAGACACAAATTTAACCCAAAACCTCTCCGGGGGTGCTCAGTCAAATAACTTAAAGTCAGAAAAATCTGACCACGTTATTACTAAACTGAGTATTTAACCCAAAACCTCTCCGGGGGTGCTAAGTCAAATAACTTAAAGTCAGAAAAATCTGACCACGTTATTGCCAAACTGAGTATTTAACCCAAAACCTCTCTGGGGGTGCTCAGTCAAATAACTTAAAGTCAGAAAAATCTGACCACGTTATTTCCAAACTGAGTTTTTAACCCAAAACCTCTCCGGGGGTGCTCAGTCAAAAAACTTAAAGTCAAGAAAAATCTGACCACGTTATTACTGAGTCATTAACCCAAAACCACTCCGGGGGTACTCCGTCAAATAACTTAAAGTCAGGAAAAATATGACCATGTTATTGTCAAACTGAGTCATTAACCTAAAACCTCTCCGGGAGCACTCAATCGACTATTAAAGTCAGTAAAAATCTGAACAAACAAAGCCACAAATTGGGTAAAAGCTCTCTTCACGAGGCGTCCACTTATTCTGCAATATCTGGTCCTCTCAGATACAGAGAATATCAGATTAAAGTTAACGCAACTGTTCGTGTAGCATTGGGCCCACCCTTTTATGAAAATAGTTGCCCAGGAAAAAGCCTTCATCAGAGGCATTCATTCATACAATATCTGCTCCGTCCGGATACCAAAAATAATGGATGTTAATCAATATCTAACAAGTAGGTAAAATGTGTGAAGTGCATGTGTAATGTGCAAACAAGAAAGCCAAAAGAATAAGGCATAACACATAGGCACATCACATACACATACCAAAACGAAACCACCGGCATCATAAGTACATCCATAGAGTACTAACAAAAAACAGTCTAGAAGTTAAAGGCGAGGGCTGGCACTCGCTTACTACAAACCAGTCTAGATTGAAAGTTCAGAAAATAATGATCATCAAACAAAGAGTGCTACACAATCGGGTGCTTCCTAGGCCTCCCGACCTTCCTCTTCGCTGGGACAGAACCTGAAGGGGAAGCACCAAAGGCAGGCCTCTTGTCAGAGGGACCCGCTAGTTCAATATCGCCTTTTGGGAAAGCAGCAATGATGGTATCCAGAGCTCGTAAAGCTTGAATCAGTTTCACCTTGTCCTCTTCCAAGACGGCAATTCGCTCAAGATTTTCCCTGTGAAGTCTATCCAAATCTCCGGCCAGTATGTACCAATCTTGAAGTTTCTGAGCAGTCTGATCCTTCAGCATAACCATTTGTCTATTAAACTGCTCCAAAGCATCCTCCATTCGGCTCAGTAATCTAGATTTAACAACGATCATATCACTAGACATAATCTGATGATCAGAAGAAGAGACACCCACATTGGAAGTAACTCCTTGTAAATTCCAATCGGGAAGGCGTCGAGCAAGTCTAGCATTACATACTCCTAGGGAATAACGGGGCCTGTTTATAACAGCCTGGAGTTCAGGATAAGATGGCCGAATAAGTGGAGGGGTGTTCACGGAAGGCTGGACAGTCGTTTCGGCATCCCTATCGAAATATTTCTTTACAAACTCCTCTCGAGACATGTCCATCCTGCACAAGGATTTCACAAACTTTTGGTCAACAATCAATTTCAAGTGGCGTCGGTTCTACAAACTAAACTGGTCAGTCGTGCTTGGCTAAACAAGGTAGGTCCATCTCAAAACTGCTCTGATCTGGTTGGTCGGTTACATATGATAAAGTTGGTCGGTACGGATTGCACAGAGCAGTTCAACCGACCCGACCTAATAAAACACGGGTATATACGACCGAAACCAGGTCGTGTATAACGACCGCACCTAGTTGTGCATAACGACCAGGCCTGGTCGTATAAAATTGACCCAAGCTAATTGCATTCGAACACAGTTCAAGTCTGTTTGACTAGGATCAAGTAAAGCAAACGTATGCAGATAAAACAGAAGGACACAACGGGATTTACAACACAGACATTCAATCAAATGTCTTATATGCATCAATGTCTCAAATGAAGTGTTAAAGATAAATGCAACCAAGGAGAATCAATCCTTCGCAAATACTCACATCCGTGGTTTTAAAACCAATTTCACCCAAATTACAACCATCACATCCTCTGAAACCCGATTCAAATTCGACAACATCCATGCTACCAAATTCAAGTTGTTTGCAAACCACGGAGATAAAAATTTGAAAGAAAATCGCCTTCAATTGACAAAAAATACCTCAAGTGTCAAGAGATAGCTCCAATAGGACTAGAAGATGATCGGATTTTGCCATGAGGATCGAGCGCAACTGTCGGATTTGAAAGCAGCGGATGATCTAGTGTGATTAAAGCTTGGAAAAAATCGGTTGTAAGCGATGCTTTGAGGATCTTCAGTGCGAGTGAGAATGAATTGCCACCATGGAAGCTTTTTTCTGAAAAACCTAGGGGAAATGATGAAACAGAACTCCGATGGGTACATAAAAACGGGGAATACGAAAGGACTGATTTAACCCAGTTAACTCAGGATGATCGACCGACTGTAACAATTTGCGGGAGAACCGACCTGACCAGCATTGAGCTTAATTAAAGTATAAAATTTGGTTAAATCTTTTGATTGGTATTACGTTTGTTATTTCGAAGCCTGTAAATTCTTCACGAAATCATAACTTACAAACTTCGAGGGGAAAATGTTTATCAACCAAAGAGTCATATATGAATCGATAGAATTAATCAAATAATAATTTAGTTATGAAAACCCTGGTCGGTCGGTCGCACGTAATTAGACTCGGTCGTTCATAATCCCGGTCGCTCATCCTTTCGAACAAGGGGAGTCGGTCATCTTCTCACCAATAGCAGGTCGGTCGCATGACCAAGACACAAGTTCCATTGAACATGTTCTGAGTCGTTCTTCCTCTTGGTCGTTCCTCCATTTGCTCTTTCTTCTTCTTGCTCGTTTTTCCACTTAGTCGTCCCCCTAACAGGTCGTTCCTTCTTCTGATCAATCTGAGCATCAACAAGCATCTGGTCGGTCTTAGCTCCATACTAGTTCCTGGTCGGTCGAGATTCTCCAGAACACTCCAAGTCTGTTTTATATCCACTTTTCCACCTGGTCGCCCCGCTTTACCCAGTCGTTCGATCGGGTCGGTTTGGTTTCTGCTTTGAAACTGCTCGCCCCGCTCTTCCACGAACATGCCTGTTCGGTCCTACAACGTTAGGTCGATCTGGAAGCTTGACAACTGGCAACGGTTGGCAATGGCAATTCTGTAAATATTCAAGATACCGACCCATAACCTGAAAGTCATATTTCAGCCATTTCGTCACCTATAAATAGGGGATCACTTCCATCATTTTGGGGGGACTTTCGGGAAAGAGGAGGATGTGCTGCCGAATTGTTCTTTGACTCTTTCCAAGCATTCCAACATCCATTCTTCATCATTCACTGAAGACTTATCAACCTTGTGGCCATGGCTTCCATAGAAGAAGAAGCTTAAGCGTTTCACGAGAGAGAGGATTAATCGCAAAAGCTCCTTCATCGAAGAGTTCTTCGCTGTCCTTTCAAGTTTTCTATCATTCTCAATAAGTGTAAAGATGAATGTATATCGAAAAGAGCTTATAAGAATGTATGAGTGAACAAATATTGTAAAACTCTTGGTGAATAATAAGATTCTCTCTTCAGAGTGGACGTAGACCCCAATAAGGGTCGAACCACTATAAATTCTTGTCTTCTTTTTATATTTCGATGTTTTCAGATCTTAGATATGGCTTCACACAATTGTAACGGTATTCTTACACCTTGCCTCTGAAAAGGTGACGTGCTTTCTAAGCATCTCGCCTCCGATTAGGTGAAGTGTCAAGCAATACTTTGGTTGTTTTGCCAAATTTTGGTTTAACAGTTGCATTGCACAATTTGTTTAAAAACGTAATTTTACCTTTCATTATCTAAATCATAGTTAAAGTATTTTGTACCAGTTGTTGTTCACATCTTCTCTCAGTCAAAGGTTTAATTGGCATACTGATATAATTGTTTGTAAGCATGATTCAAAATTTACAAAGTAGTTCTATTGGTAATGTTAACAAGATAGTTCTTTATTTAAGCATGTAATTTGTGATTCTAACAGAAAATATTTTAAAGTTGATAACGTTTACAGAAGTGTTTATTTACTCTATAGTTTATGCAACACGGTGACTATTTTTTTATTACGTCAATGAGTTAAACTTTACCAACGATGAACTATTTATGTACTTATTTTTATGCAACACTCCATAATCATATATTATGCATGTTTATGGCTATGTCATGCTAATGGGCATTTTTGTTTCCTTCCAATGTTCTTATTCATGGTCTCATACCCAAATTGATTCAAGTTTAATAAAACGTTAATTTTTTATCCTCATATTGCTTATGGTTCAATACTTCAATAAATAATAATAATTAAAATCATTGATCAATGTTCTTAGAGGCAAGTTTCTCATATTGTACCATTCAAGATTAAGTTTAATATTCGCTGCTCTACAAATTACACACACACATAATAAAAACATTCTCATGCATAGCTTGGTAAAGATCAGGGTGCATGGAAAATATATGTTCCTATATTCTGATTCAATAATTGTTTGATTAGTTTTTCTTTAAGAAAATTTCCAAGATTTCTTCATTAATATCTAGGCATATTAATTTTCCGTACATTTGCATTGGGATAGAGGAAGTGTTTGATGTAAAAAAAAATTCTTTGATCTGCAAAGAAAAAATTGGCATTTGATAATCTGTAGTTGCCTTTAATTTAATCATTTCCCTTGGTATTTGAGAGTCTATAATAAAGTAGGATACTAATAAAACTGTAACTATAGAGAACAATTTACTGTATCAACATGAAGTTTCTTCACTCTTTGATTTTGGTTGGTTGCAAAATGTACAAACTGAAATCATTTTTCCATGCTTAGTTAAACATATACGATTAACAAGCAATACATTTTTACATCTAATAAGATACTGAAAGTAAAGTTTTGTTTGTTTCAAACTTAGGAATGGAAGACAAGTGAAAATATGGCCCACGATGGACATAGTAATTCTATTTAGGAACTTATATTGGTATCTCTACTGCAAATTGCAACAAAATTCAGTGTAGCAAATTGTTTGATCATATAGTCCCATTCTAAATTATTTAAAGCCATATATTTAAAAGCTTGATTTTTTACAATGGCTTTGGTTCTGATTGATAAGTTTGATGTTCGGAGAGAAATAGTGATATGAAATGCAAAATGTGGGATTTAAAACTCCGCGTGTAGTAAGAAATTGAGCTATCAGCGACATAGCAAGTATAGATATGTGCCTTATGGCTTCACATAGAGATCCTTTAGCATTAAGTGAACCATCTGTCAGATTTGAGCTAAACCAATTGCACTAAATTTTTGTTATCAAGCTTATTTCTAAACAAAAAGGTTATGAGTATGCTAAACACCGTTAAGATTTTGTGCATATTATTTTTGCTCAAGATCATTCGTGATCATCATGGAATTCGACATTGAGTTATTACATTTTCATCTTCTCCATTTCACGCTTCTCTATTTTGCGCTTCTATTAACTCCTTCGTTTATGTGTTTACCAGACATAAAAATAATTTTAATATGGATGATTATGGCTGCATAAAGCAATTAATAGTAGTTACTCAATAACTTGAATGCGGTCAGTGTTCATCAGATGTGACTTGGTAAATAAATCATCTTATTGTAGAAGGTGCCGTAACTTAGCCAATTTTCTTCCACTGTTGATGTGCTAATTACTATATTCTCTTAATTTAACATTTAGTTATTATGTTTCATATCTATCTTAATTACCTTGCACAATTTCCAGTCTTGCATGCTAGAAATAGTGGACCTAATTTCAAATATCCATTACCAATGATAGTAAACAGATTATCCATACTTTGAAATTTCATTATGTATCTATGTAGAATTCAGTTGTAAAGAAATGGATTTGATTTTGTTCATGTCAGCATTAACTAAATTGCGGATTCATTGTCCAGAACTGTGCTAGTCAACGCTTCAACAATAAAGATGATAATGGAAAAGGAAGACAAAATGCCAGTTCATTATGGTAGTAAAAAGTTCAATTACTTCACAATATCCTCGCCTTAGCCTTGACCATATCAAAACACAAATACATAAGGCGTTTGAAGCAGCTTAATCACTTAAAATAGACAAGGAAAATGGTTGTGCTAGTACCTACTTTGGACTTTGGAGATGGCGCCGCAGGTGAGGTAACACAATGTATAGGTATGAATTTATAAACAGCTAGTTGATCCATTGTTAACATTAATTATTTTTATTGAACATTAATAAATAGTAATTAAAAAAACAAAGCAATAAATTGATGTAGAAAATAGCAAGTCAATTAGTCCATGTGTTTAGTTGACTATTAGTCACAGAAATTTAATGTATTTTTAATGTCAAAGATTGTATATGTTTATTCCGTAGTTGTATGAAACTTAATCAATATCACAACTGTCTTAAAGGGCTTTGAAAGGTACTATATTACCTTTTTAAAGCATCAACCTGAAGAAAAGATTACATTAAAATTGGATTACTAATCAACAAATGTAATTCCCTCCCAATCTTTACATGATATCAAGTTTTTATTGTACCAGGCATAAAATCCACGTTTAGTTCCAAAATTCATTTGAAATTTTCAGAAGTTATAACCTATTGTAGGTTTAACAAAAAGATATGAAGACAGCTTGCATTAGTTGAACGTTTGACGGCAGGATTATTCTAAGGTAGCGTCCATAATTAATGCATTAGAAGAAAGCTTCCAGTTAATCAAAGGCTGAGTCAGGTGTGGTTGTACGTTTGAATTAATTACTGGTTTGAGCAAATTGTAGTTATATGCAAACAAATGCTTATATAATCAAAATTTTCAATTTCATTGTCTGGAGAAAAATATTTTCATACCATTGTGCAATCATCGCTTCGTTACTCATGTTATCATTTGATACAACTAAATTTCCAATAAACTATCATGGTGTATGGTTGGTTTTTACTAAAGACCGACTCCTCATCATGAAGTTTTCAATTTCTGAATTGGCCACTCATATATCTCAAATTAAGTTCATACGTGATTGCATGTGTGGAGCAGAGCATGGCACACATTGATGACATGTTGTTATACTTACTGAAATATGTGTACTTTTTTCCATTTTTGAACAAATTCAATTATGGCTATTATTTCTTTAGTCTTCAAATTATGTTTTTCAATAACCTATCTACATTTGAAATTAAATTAGAGGATCTTTGAAATTCTTATTTTCAGAGCCAACATCAAATCATATCCGAGTCCAACATATAATGATACATGCATAAGTGGAACATTTTTTTTTACAAATTGATTATTTTTTCTAGACAAAAAATTGAATAAGGAAATAAAAACACGCTTCTAACCTATTGATCTATTCTGTCTATATTGTCTATAGATTTTTCATGTGGTGTTATGATTTCCATCGACACTAGCTAATGTATTTTAAAAAAGACTCATCGGTAAATTTTGCTGAATTTTTTTTACCACATTAAATCAACAATGCTTTCCATATCAACAATAAACTAGATTAAGTCATGAAAACATTCTTATTAATTGATATTTACAGCAACACCCGTGTGCGTAGCACGAGTTCACACTAACTACATGCTAGATCTAATATAACTTAAATAGGTATTTATTAAAAAAGTATTGAAAGTATGGAAAGCTCTTGAATGTAATAAATTATTTTTCATTATCATATTTTTTTTCCTTTTGCATACTTTTATAATTAATGGAACTTAAGAAATTTGTGCTAAATCCAATTTTTTTGTTTATTCTCCTGATTAATCAATAATTAGCTAATAGAATAATTACCAAATATCCATCCTTATCTTCAAATGCAGATATTGGATATCTGATATCCAAAATTAAATTTGTGGTGTGGATATGACACTAGTACAACTAAATGTATCTATAATTTACATTTTAAAATTTCAGATTTGATATACTGTCATTCTATATGCTAACCATTTATAACTGAGCTTTATTTCTAAATTAACATTTTCAATGTAGATAACTGTACACTGGAATGAGATCATCTTAGTCCATTTCTGTCCAAATTGAATCTTTAATGCATCCAATTAAATTTCAGCATATATTGTATGATTTGATTAGTCAACGGGTTCGAAAGCGCTTTTTAAATGAGTAAAGGATCAAAAGTAATTAATCTCAAACCTAATATATGTATGACCAAATGCATACACCAATAAAAAGTATGTATTAATAAAATATATTAAAGTTGTCTCCATGGAGGTAAAATGTAACACCCCGTAATTTCTGTGAACGTATAAGTAACAAATCAGAGGATAATTAATTTTTAAAATAAGAATCATGGGAAACGGGTTGCGCCATTGCGTTCGTCTCGGAATTCCGCTTGGAAACGAGTCCGAGTTTGCAAGAATCGGAGTCCGTATGAGGGAGATATGACCCTCCGAAGTTTCAGGAATTTTCAGAATCGAAAACAGCTCGAAATTCGAATTCAAAATTCGAATTCAAACCCAGAAGCGGGCTGGGCGGGAAATTTCCCGCCCAGGACCCAGGTCGATTGGGGAGTCGACTGGGTAGTCGACCCCCCGTACCCAGGTCGACTAGGGAGTCGACTGGGCAGTCGACCCCCCCTGACCAGGTCGACTGGGTAGTCGACCTGGGTGTCGACCTGGTCCCCGAACCTGGTTTTGAGTCTGGGTGCATTCTTATGTATCTGGTCCGATTTATGTCTAGATTCATTGACTTGACCCTATTTAAACAGCCCCAAACCTAGCCTTCTCTACACACAATTCTATTCTGCTTCTATTCTGCCTCTGCTCTAAATAAAAATGGCGTCGCTACTCTGCTGGAATCAAAACTAGAAGCTAATCAACATCAACCTAAGCAACCCAATTCAAACTAGAGATTAAAGCTTCTGCAACGATTCTACAACAATTAAAGTTCTTTCTTTAATCCAACCAAGGCAAGTACAGTTATTTTCCGATATAAACGTTAATTCTGATTATGACATGAATTGTAAATCTGAATCTGAGATTACATCTGTTCTGTTCTTTTTAGATATACCTTATTCAGTATTTCTTTCAGCTTTCTGTTCTATAGCCAGGCTACCACAAGCCTGAGCCAATCTCATAAGAGATTAACAAACGCTAAAATGTTTGGGACAGTAAAATGAATGATGCATAAATTGGGCATGACCAATAGATGACTGATTTGAGGAAAGAACATGGACTGTAGCTAGAACAAAAATCTGAGACATATGACTGGACATGTTATATTTATAACATAAAGGGGTATTGAACATATGATTTGAGGACACATAATTGGACATAAATATAGACTGTATTGAACATATGATTTGAGATAAAGAGAATATGGCTTAGGTATAAAGATTTACATGAGAGTAGGATATCTATTAATGTAAATAAACACCTAAGTAAGGGATCTTTGGGATATATGACATGCATAGTAATCGATGGCTATATTTGGTATAATTTATATATGGAACTTCTGTACTATGCAAGTTTAATAAAAATTGAAACATATGATATATGGTAAATTATGACCATAATCTGTGCTATGTAAATTTAATGTAAACATGGGGTATATGATCATATTGTGAATCATGACTATTATTTATGCATGTGAACTTAGGCAAGATTTATAATTAGGCAAGATATGTTTGTGAAACTTTAAGGAATGATTAAATCTGTTATATTTGCCTAATTTGCTAGTTTTGCTATATTTGCCTAATCTGCTAGTTCTGTTATATTGCCAATCTGCTAGTTTTGTTATATTGCTTAATCTGCTTGTTCTGCTCTACTGCCTAGTCTGCTAGATCTGTTCATCTGCCAAATCTGTCATCTGCTAAGTCTATTGAAAATGACAAATCTGCTAAACTAAACCTATTGAGATGCCTAATCTGTTATCTGCTAAATCTGCTAGTTTGCTTAATCTACTGAATCCGTTATGTCGCCTAAATCTGTTATCTGCTATGTCTGTTAAGTTGATATATTCAGTCTGTTATTGACATAATCTGAATTAGCTATGAATAATTGACATGTATATTAGGCGTGGGCATAAATGGTAAATTATTAATTAATTGGCCGCAAAGATAAACATGGCTAACTCGAGGTCAGAATGAGTTTGCGGCGTAATCCTGCCCGGAACCGCCTGGCATATCCAGTGGCCGCAAACAATAGGTTCTAATGTGAGAAGTTAGTCATAACGTGCTTGAAACCCGAGGTTAGACTAAGTTTGCGGTAGAAATCTGCCCGGAACCAACCGGCCTAACCAGTAGCCGCAAACTGTCAGTCTAATGTGAGAGGTCTGGCATTAATATTTAATTAATGAAAATCTAAGATAAATATGATGTCTAAAACGTGTTGGGCGGATAGGGTTAAACCCACTAGACTGATGAATTTAATAAATCTGTTCCGTGAATCTGTAGGCCCAATTACAAAGTTAGACAAATCTGTAAGTCTGTTAATCTGTAACTGGTTAATCGGTAAGTCAGTTAAATCTGTATATCTGATCCGTTAGTCTGAAAACTTGTATGTGAACTAGTTGATCTGAATTCTGTATGTCTGAACTTGTAAACAAGTTAATCTGAAATCTGTTAGTCTGGGGACCCAAGGATAGAAAGGGAATTACTTGTGTCATCTGTTGTTTGGGACCCATATTAGTCAGTAACCCTTTCTGGTATCAAAACTTTGACCCAACAGTAGGTAGGGTCCGGGCACGCTTACTGAACTAATTATAAGCGGTTCGTTCTGATAATGGCGAGGGGTGTTGATGGTGCGTTCCAACCGGGTCATGTGCGTGCATGGATCCCGGTCTGCCTCTGAGGATGTAAGACGCTGTGACATCTGTAAATAGGTCTGTGCCAATTGGTTGTCACTTTAGGGAGTGATACACCCTACTGTGGGGCCGACACAGGATATTTATGTATTAGGGAGCCGATCGCTTGGGGTAGGGTTTTAGGGTACACTTAGTTCTGTCTGTTTCTGTTGGTACCGTCTGTTTCTGTTGGGTGGTAACACCTGTCTGTTTCTGCGTGGTACCGTCTGTTCGGGTGGTAAAGGCCCATTTACTAGTGTACACCTAATTCTACATTCTGTTTCCGTAGGGATTAATCTGACTGTTTCTGTTCGGGTGGTAAAGGCCCATTATTAATATTCTGTTTCTGTCTGTTTCTGTTCGGGTGGTAAAGTCCCATTATCAGCATTCTGCTTCTGTCTGTTTCTATTCGGGTGGTAAAGGCCCATTATCAGTATTCTGCTTCTGTCTGTTTCTGTTAGGGTGGTAAAGGCCCATTACTAGCATTCTCTTCTGTGGAAATTATTCTGTACCCGTTTCTGTTTCAGTTTAGACATTAGGGTGACACCTAATCCTGTTATACTAGTATTAGTGCAGGGAAGTGTAAAGCAATAGCTTATATCATTCTGTTCTTCTGTTGCACCTGTTACAGTTATCTCTCATCCATTTTTAATTTCATGTCATGTTATTATTATCTGTTCATAACTGAAAATCACTGGACTTGCCAGACTTTTTGTCTGATCCTTGTTGTTTCGCCTCTTTTCTTCCATTTCCCCCCAGGTTTTGTAGAAGGGAATACTCTAGCTTGATCCAGATTTCTTCCGCTTGAAGTGCTTAAAGTATGGCTTGTCTTCTTCTGTGGGGATTATGATTTTAAACTATGCATTCTGAAGGCTTTTGTACAAGACTGATATTTTGTACTTGAATTCTGATATTGTGATTTGAAAGGATGTAAACAAGCTTATTTCGGTTTCTGTTGAAATAAAGTTATAAATTTTTCAAGTACTGTTTTATCTGTCTTGTAAGTCTCTGTTCTGTTTACTAAAATGCTCCACCAAAGTTAAGGCATTCCCTTTGTGAGTGACCTTAACGGGGGTGGGGTGTTACATAAAATCTCAATTCATTTGTGTCACATTTAAATGTTTAATGTATCCAATTTGATTTCGATATACACAGTATGATTTATTTACTAAATGGATTTTATCCAAACTATACAAAGATTACCACCCGAAATAAAATTGACACATGAGTCAACAAAAATGTAGACAAAGGGATCGAGCCAGTCTAAAAAAGATAGAGGCTTGCTTCCTGATATATAACAATATTTTTTGTCTTAACATGCATATCATCCATAATATTTAGATAGAATCCATAATAAAGTAAGTAATGCCGATAATGACATATTTTGATTTTATTAAGACATGTTCGCACTAATAAAAGAAATAAATATCGGCTTTTTTGCTTTATGGTTATTATATTCACTGAAGTGTTATATGTAACTAGGCATGTTACTCCAGTATATATATAGTTAAGCAACATGTATGACCATTTGCTCGATCATTTCATTTGAACCAAAGGTAAAATGATATGTTTATAGTATATTTTTTTATTACTATACCATGTTTACTGCATTAAATACAAGTTAACCTAACTGTGTATATTATGCATTAAATATCTACCAATCTTACATGCATGTCCACAATTTAGAAGGGGTAAAATGTGATGTCTTTAGAAATTACCAATTAGGAACATTAAATGCATGCCAATTCAGGTTAGCTAATTTTGGTTTCTTAATACGAGCTAACCATTTATGCATATTAAATGTTGACATGGGAATTTAGTGATAATTTATTATGTTAAGGATTTTTCTTGCACACGGTTTTCATTTACGAGGTCTGTTTGGTTGTAGCAGTTCAATGACGATCAAGTTTCCACTCCTCCAAATAGGTTTGCTTTCTTGACTTGCAACTCATAATTTCCTTTTTTTTGTGCAATTCATGTTGGTTTTCCAAGGTTTTATGCAATTAGTTGTGATTAGCGTTCAAATTATCTACAAGGAAACACATGGTACTACCTTCTTTTTATTTCTATTTATTTATGGGGGTTGTTATTGACACTCCATTTTCTGTTAAGGGGGGGGGGCAAATTTTAAGGACACTCCATTTTTTTAAATTGTTAAGGGGAGGTCAATGTAGGTGACTATATTTTCTTAATTTTTGCGCTTTTACCCTTACTTCTAAAAATTACTCACAATAAAATCATAAGTTCCCTAAATCACCAAATCCTTAATTGTTTCAACTGCAAAATTACATCAAGGCAAAATCGAAGAAAAATTGATGAAAACAAAGAAAACATCACTATCCTCTCTACCAGATCGTGGGATAACGAAGAAGCTAATAGAAAGGTACGTGATATTGATCTTCATTCTTCTTTATTTCTATGGTTATAGTCAAATTTCTTTGTTCTAAAAGTCTCGATTTTGGTGTTATTAATCGAATCGACTCATCGAGTTTTGAAAATTTTAGGGAATTACTGAACACAATTTTTTGTTATTTCGGCAGGGGATGTCGTGATAATGATTTTATTTCAGTCAATATCTTATTGTCTATTTCCTTCATGTTTCTTTGGTTAGGATTTGATTTCTCCATAGCTAATGGTGTTAATTAACCATTAAAAAATAAATTAATGAACATAAGAGTGAAATTAAGAATAAATGGCTAATAAGGTAAAATTACATTTATTTGTTAAGGGGCTACTTTCCTCATTGGTACTCCCCTTAACAATTTTTTTCAAAATAAAAAATTGGCCCTCCTTTAACAATATTTGGAGTGTTAATAACAATGCCCTTATTTATTTATTTTTAATGGTGACACAACAAAAACATATAAGTTTGAATAGTACACTATTAGTTATTGTTGAAGGTGATACACTGCAAAGCAAGAAATTAGATTTCATTTTCCAATCATTTTACTTCGCTGAATTTGGGTAACCTGCAATTTCATATCCATTTCGAATGCACGATCGAAGAAATTTTGCTTTCTAATATTAGTCAATCAATTTACATGATTACTTTTTATTAATGGAAGAAGTTTTCAACCATTCCAAAATTGGTCAATACTTCGTTCCAACTTATGTTGCATGGAAATAGCTGACACTATACATATTTTTAAGTTTCAGTCCGGCCTCACTTTAGACGCTTTTCCTTCCTATTCATTTCTCAATAACTATTGTATAACAAGAAATATAAAAGTTCGAAAAGTGCATTATTAATTACCATTGAAAGTGTTATATTAGCCAAAGTGAAGAAATTAGCTTTCATTTTTCACTCATTTTGCTTAACGAAATTTGGGTAATGTAACACCACGTAATTTTAAATATTAAAATTAAAAAATTTAAGAAAACTTAATTTTTAGAAGAAGAGTGAAGAGAAACGGGTTACGTCATTGCGTTCGTCTTGGAATTCTTCTTGAGATAGAGTCCGAGTTTGCGTAAATTGGGCACCGTATGAAGAAGTTATGGAGCTTAGAAGATTTCAAGTTTATATCAGAATTAAATAAATAATTAATAAATCTAAATTCGAATTCAAACCAGCGAAAAGCAGTGGGCGGGAAAATTCCCGCCAGAGGGTGTCGACCCCCTTAATGGGTGTCGAAACTGGTATCGACCCCCTATCGGGGTATCGACATGGGTGTCGACCCCCCAGTAGGGGTCGACCCCTGCTGACTGTTCTGGACAGTGACGATTTTCTGAGTCGTAGGGCTACGTGGAGACTTCTGATTGGCCTGATGATACATTTTCTTGGACTGAATGGTCTGGATGGATCCTATGTTTATCCAAAGGCTCAAACTAATCCTATACTCCTATATAATCACATCTAACCTAAACCCTAAGCTAAACTAAATTCGTTCATGATCCTATATGCTGCTAAATCCTAAATTATTCTAGCCTCCTCCACCGTAAAAAATCAATTTCAAGGTTAAAGATAAAGATCAAAGCCTACATCAATGCATTATCTTATCAACTTCAGAAATCAGATTCCAGATCTTCTCTTCTTTCTTAATCTCTGTGAGCTCATGCAGCTTTCACAAGATAATTAAACTGAAGTGATTATGATAAGTTGTAAATTGTGATCATATGATTATGCCTATAATGGATCTTATCCAATTTGCAAGTTGTCATCTTTTTTGATTCATAGCCTATTCTTTTCCAATCAATTCTATCAATTCATGCCCGTTCGTGCTCGTGTATTTATGCTTATTTTGATACCATGATTCACTTCCCTCTTCCTTTTTCCTTTCTTCTTTTTATGAGTTAGGCTAACTTCGAGCCTAACATATTATGCGAAATTCGCGCATGTATAACGCTTGAATGATGGGGAAAATGTTTGGGAAATGTTGAATAACATGTGATTTGTAAAAAGGCATAAATTGAAGATGGCTATGGTATGGAAAAAAAATGTATATAATAAGAAAACATGAGACTTGACGTAAATGGGTTTGGGTGTAAACTTGTGATAATTTAGTAAGTTCAGTTATTTCTCAGATTTGGAACATGTAATAGAAATCATGACTTGTAATGTATCGAATCTAGAACTATGCCTAATTATAAGATAATCAATTATGATTCATGCTTATCCTTTTTTCAAACCTGTATCACCTATGCCGATGAGACTGTTGCGATTGATACAATGGAACCTATAATGTTGTACACCAAATTGGTGATTCTTTTATGTTCAATTCTATCGAATCTTTATGCCTATGATGTAACTTGCTCAGTTTAGCCATACTTATTGTTAATGTACAACATGTCTATTGGAAACATGATTCTTGAGTTAGGTACACCTTTACATTCCTATTTTGTTCCTTATGTCAATTCTTGTGTTTCTCCTCTATCCCTCTCCATTTTATTTTTGGACCTTGTTGTACTTGCGATTGAAATGCGGGGAATTTGGTATAACTTAATTAAGTAATTTTGGGCATAACAACTAAATGAGGCATAACTTGAATTGACCACACCTACGGATAATTTACATATAAATCTAGACTTAGACAGTAAGTATGTAAATTGGCTAAAAGATGAACGCCTAAGACACGAGGTTAGACTTGGTTTGCGGTATAAGACAGCCCGGAATCGCTTGGCAGAAACCGCAAACGGCAGTCTAATGTGAGAGGTCAAAGGCATAAATTAGATGCTTAGACACGAGGTTAAGTCTGTCTTGTAGTGGAAGTCTGCCCGGAACCTCCCGGCATATCCAGCGGCCACAAGTGATCGACTTAATGTGAGAGGTTTGTGCATTAATAACTAATTAATGCTGATCAAAGATGAATATGATGCCTAAACGAGTTAGGTGGGTGGGGTAAAGTTAACGTGGGTAAGAAGACAACTTAACCAATATTACATGAATAAAGTGGATAGGGTTAAGGCAAGCTTAACCAATAATACATGTGGACTTGATAAGTGGAAGGGTTAAGTAAATCTTGGGTAGATGGGTAATATTAGTATATACAGGCCCACAAACTTAACCATTAAATAAGCATGCGTGAATCAGTGGGAAGGTTAAGTGACATATGTATAGGCGACACTTAACCTATACAACATGTTAATTAAGCAAATGGGTGAGGTTAGGTTAAATTGAGAAAACTTAACCGTTATAACATGTTGGTTAGGAAACCCTAGTAACGGGGACCCATTTCAGCAGTAACTCACATAGATGTTTCATGGTATCCTGAACTAGGCAGGGTGGGGCACGATTACTGGGCTGATTATAAGCGATCAAAATAGCGGTGGGTTGTGCATTAGTGTAGGTTCCGATGGAGTACTGGTGTGCACGTGCTCCTGAGTGGAAGCAGGCACTGGGCATCAGTAGTTATACACTGTGCATCTTGAATTGTGTCGGGTTGCCATCATAGGGATTGATACACCCTATGGTGGGACCAGCACATGTATCTACAATCAAGCGGGGCCGAATGACACATGTAATAAATACATGTGACTTAGGGAGCCGATCGATTAGGGGTAGTATGGAGACATCTAGTATATATTATGGGAAAGTAGGCCATCAAGGATTGTATGGGGGTAGATACCTCTTACTAGATGTTACGCCTGAGGGCTACCAATTATAGGGTTGGGATCAACTTTCAGTATGGAACTATTAACGGTGTGATATATTTAGCATTGGTGCTGTGTAGTAGTTACCCTATAGTGATTAGAAGCGCAATCAATGTTTATCTTATTCATCTTGCCTACCTTGTCATGCCTTCTGTAACACCCCACACCCGCTATAGTCACTCACTAAGGGAATGCCATAGCATCGGTGGAGTATTTTTAGTGAGTATAGAACAGTAAAATTACAACAAGACAGATATAATGGAATACTTGAAAATTTAAAACATCATCTCATAGCAGCGGAAAGTAAAACATGTTTGGTTACATCATAAAACCATAACAAGAGTCAAGTACAAAATATCCATCCTGAATAAAATAAGTACATAATCCCACTACTCATAACAAATAGCCATAACAGAAAAGATAAGATAAGCTGAGCTCTACATCTACGGTCCAAGCTCCAAGAGATAGATAAAGCAAACTGATCAAAGCCCACTAGCACTAGGCCCAACCTGAGGACCTGAAGGAAAAAGATAAAAACAACGGGGGTCAGACATAAGCCTGAGTGAACCCTATCTCCTTAATAATACAATTATTAAAGTAATTAGGGTATGATATGAACTCGGTATGGTATCTTTGGGGATAATGACTACACTAAGTTGCCCACGAACACAGGACGAACTAAGATAACCGTAAAGACGCATCTACCCACCCAAGGATAATTACTAACTGCACCACACCAGTTCTACCCACCAAGAGTAATTCCTACTTAAAGGTTGATCCCACTAAAGTCTTAGAAAATATAGCTAGTAGTCTTTGGTACTTCTAGCTGACCACGTAGGTGCCGTCTGCCCCTACCTCCACTAGGTGTATAACTGACCACGTAGGTGCCGTCTGCCCCTACATTCACTAGGTGTACCTAGTAATCTTACCCAGTAGTTTCGTGTACCCCTACATAGGTGCCGTCTGCTCCTATCTTTACTAGGTGTACCCACTACTCCCCATCGATCGGCTCCCTAACGTAGATACCCGTGCTGGTCCCACAGTCACAGTGGGGTGTATCACTCCCCTAAAGTGGCTACCAAATACTATCAACGGTGCACGGCTTTATATCTACACGATGCAACAACGGCTTATCTACCAGCCCGGGCCCACACACGCATATGAAACCCGTTGGACTTGCGTTGCCACCGCTACCCCGTTTTGGCCTCTTATAATCAAGCCCAATATGCGTGTCCCGTCACTCGACATGGGTCGAGCCCACAAAGATACGTTTGGGATATTGGTTGAAATGGGCCCCCACAAGCTACTACTTAAGCTTGTCATTTTATCTAGTGCATTCCACTTAACCCCTTTTTATAATCATGCCCCCTTACGTGTTAAGGTTTGGTTAAGTCATCCAATTATATTACAATTGCCACTTAAGGCACCCACTAGATTTCCGCATGCCACCCAAGGCACTTACTTGATTCCCCCATGCCACCCAAGGCACTTACTTAACCCTTTAATCATGTTTAGTTACATGTTCCACTCTGGTTAAGTATTCTAATCGTATTTTATATTGCCACCCAAGGCAACCCACTAGTTTTCTCATGCCACCCAAGGCACCCCCCACTAGTTACTACATGCCACCCAAGGCACCCACTTAACCCCTCATGTCCCACTACATGCTAATATGGTTAAGTGTTTCTTAATTAATTAAGACCGTGATCTCCCATAAAGACCTCCCACATTAGACTGGCTGTTATGACCGCCTGGTTAAGCCGGTAGAATCCGGGCAGTCTTACGTCATAACAGAGTCTAACCTCGTGTCTTTACCTTAATCACGTATTTAATTTATGGCTAAGACCTCTCACATTGGGCTGACATTTGTAGCAACTGGTTAAGCCGGTCGGGTCCGGGCAGTTTTACACTACAAATGAGTCCAACCTCGTGTCTTAGTCGATTAATTACACCTAATTAATCACCCCCATATTAATTATCCCTAATTAATATCAAGTTTTCCATAACATGGGTAGACCTAACTCAATAGGTAAATTCCCATGGGGTAGACCTAACTCAATAGGTAAATTCCCACTTATGTTAATTAATTTTTTATGGTATGCTTAATCATACCCATTTCAACATACTTTTAATTAACATATTAATTAACCCCATCGTTCCCCACGTAAATCGTCATTATGACATAACATAATAAAGGGAAGATTTACCACACATAACATGGGTTTAGCATATAACTTTATCATGGGTTAAGAGGATGTCAACTTGCATATATGAGCATGTATTAACCCAACTATATTCGACCCAAACTTGCATATTATCAAACATGTGTCTTACATAACATGTTGCATATGAACTTACATATCATCAAACATGTGATTTGCATAACATGTTGCATATGAACTTACATATTATCATACATGTGATTTGCATAACATGTAGAACTTGCATTTTAGCATATACTTAACTTGCATAAGCACTCACATACTTGCATAGGCTTGCATATTATGTTAAACTTGCATTTCAACATATACATAACTTGCATAAACATTCACATACTTGCATAGGCTTGCATATTATGTTAAACTTGCATTTCAACATATACATAACTTGCATAAACATTCACATACTTGCATAGGCTTGCATATTATGTTAAACTTGCATTTCAACATATACATAACTTGCATAAACATTCATATACTTGCATAGGCTTGCATATTATGTTAAACTTGCATTTCAACATATACATAACTTGCATAAACATTCATATACTTGCATAAGATGCTAAACATGCATATAAGCATATACATGACTTGCATAAGTACTCACATACTTGCATAACATGTTTGCATAATGGATCCATATTCACTTAGTGTTTTGCATCATAAACATCATGAAACAACTTGCATAAAAATATCATGATTACATATTATGAAACTTGCATGACATAAGGCATATAACTTGCAAAACACATAATATTCACTACATCAAGCTTGCATAAATATATGGATCCACAAACATAGCCATACTTTATCACATCTTATCATAATCAATTCAATAATTGATTATTAAGGGGATAGAAGCTCACCAAAACAAGATTAGCAAGTTAAATGAAGCAAATCCCAATGATTAAGTAGAAGAAGATGTAGATTAGCTTGCAAACCCTCTTAGGATTTTTAGTGGAGGCTCTCCAATTTTCTAAGTGGTGGCATAATGGCCTTAGATCTATTTTTGGTAAGGATAAGGGGGGTATTAGGGTGTATATATAGATTAGTTAGATGTTTTAGGACCATAGGATATACCCTAGAACCAATCCTAGCCTTTAAAGCATGTCTTGGGGAAGAAGTCAAGTGTAGGAACCATTTAGGGCCAAAAAAAAAACAGCACAAACTCATCCCGGGCCTCAAAACATGAGCAGTTTTCGTTTTTGATTTTTCGTGAAACTTTGACGGGCCATAACTTGGTCATACGGACTCCGATTTACGAAAACTCGGACTCTATTTCGCGTATTTTTCCGAGACGAACGCAATGGCACAGCCCGTTTCCCCTGATTCAGAATATTAAATTTAATTCTGCTCTGATTTATGTTATAACAAGTTATTTAACATACGGGGTGTTACATTCTCCCCTACTTAAAGGATTTCGTCCCCGAAATCTCTAAGTCAAGAAGAACGTATCCTACCAACCAAACAACCATCTACTCAACCATCAAACACTGGCATCCATTGTCCTTAAAGTTTCTAATGTTGTATGAACATATGCAAAAAGTGTGTGTATATGTTCCCTATCTAATGCAAAATCAGGCGGTCTACTGATTCAGTTGACCTCCTTAATGCAAACCATGATAGTGCCATGCATCCAATATGTATGCGAAAGAACCCTATCGACACATACTATTTCTACATGCGTGCACAATCATTCACCGAATAAATGCATCATCCATATGATAGCACAACCATCATACATCCATTAATATAGCTACCTACACACATTTATATGCAATATGCAATATGAAGTGATTGAGCCGATCTAGTGCCTAAAGTGTGTGTATATGCATCCACGAGCAACCACTAGCAAACACTTGCATCCACTTGCATCCATCAATCATAACATGTCTCAAACACATGTTTCAACCATAGGACTATCCTATCTGAAGGTCAAAGGTACTAACGAGAGGACATACTAAGGATAAGATAAGTACCAGTCAAACGATAAAGGAGAAGTTAAAAGACATACTCTCAAAAAGAAATGGATACAAAGAACGCATCTTCGCTTCCGTCTCCCAAGTTGCGTTGCTCTCCTCTTCTCCCCATTGCACTTTGACTAGCTGAACCTCTCGATTCCTCAATTTCCTAGTCTCTGACCCAAGGATGCGAGTAGGAGCTCGTCGAATAGTCGAATCACGCTCTGCTTCCACTTCTCTAAGCAAACTTGGCTCTACCACCTCTGCGGTCTTATGTAGGCACTTCCTCAAATGTGACACATGGAAAACATCATGTATACCACTAAGTCTGTCTGGCAACTCCACCCTATATGCCATCCGTCCAATTCTTTCCTTGACAGGAAACGGTCCTACAAACCTCGGTGCTAACTTCCCAGCGGATCCAAAGCGAACAACATTCCGTAATGGAGACACTTTGACAAAAACCATGTCCCCAACTTCAAACTCAAGATCAGTCCTCCTCTTATCTGCATAAGATTTCTGTCTGTCTTGCGCTGCTTTCATCCTTCTTCGAATCAAATCAACCTTCTCTGAAGTCTCTCTAACCATATCGGGCCCTAGCAAGATCTTATCCGTAGATTCCCACCAACATGTAGGTGATCGACAAGGCCTTCCATAAAGAGCTTCAAAAGGTGCCATGCCAATACTAGACTGGAAGCTGTTGTTATATGCAAACTCCACCAAAGGAAGATGCTCTTCCCATGTACCTCCAAAATCCAAGATACAAAGCCTCAAAAGGTCTTCCAAAACACGGTTCACCCTCTCGGTCTGGCCGTCTGTCTGAGGATGATATGCGGTGCTCAAACACAACTGAGTCCCCACCGCCTCCTGTAAACTCTTCCAAAACTCACTAGTGAAGATAGGATCTCGATCACTCACTATGCTGGAAGGTACCCCATGCAATCGAACTATCTCTCGAACATAGACTGAAGCAAGCCATGGAGCAGTCCTCTTACTCTTTACGGGTATGAAATGGGCGCTCTTAGTAAGTCTATCAACCACGACCCAAATTCCTGTATTGCCCTTCCTCGATCTCGGTAAACCATCAACGAAGTCCATCGAGACACTATCCCACTTCCATATCGGAACTTCCAAAGGATGAAGCAGCCCACCTGGTTTCTTTCGCTCCGTCTTCACTCGTTGGCACACCAAGCATCGAGCGACATGCTCGGCCACATCTTTCTTCATACCGGCCCAGAAGAAAGCCCTCTTCATGTCTTGGTACATCTTACCCCCCACCGGGATGAATGGTCATCCTAAAACGGTGTGCGTCATCAAGAATAGCCTTCCTCAAACCCTCGTCCTGCGGTACACAAAGTCTACCGTCTCTACGCAAGCACCCTCTATCTCTAAGGTGTACCTACTCAAATGGCTGGACGACTCCCCCCTTATGAGCTTCTCTACTAACTCAACCAACTGTGGGTCGCCCCTCTGTGCTTCTCCAATCCGCCCCAAAAGAGTAGGTCTAACTTCCAAAGAAGCTAGCAAACCGGGTACAAAGTCAACGGAAGGTCTAAAGTCAAACTTAGAAATAAACTCTAAGCTCCGTTGTTCAACGAACAATGAACTCAAGGACAACCTTTTTCTACTTAAGGTGTCCGTTACCATGTTACCCTTACTCATAGGATGCTAAGGATCCCATCCACTTTTGCTGTCCTAAGACTATGCGCTCGAAGAGTCTCCAACACTTCCCTAAGATGTAGGGCATGCTCTTCTCCACCAGAATATCATCCAAAATCATCACAACTGTCTCCCACGCAGACCACCCTAGTCGAATTCGGCATCCCCCAAATGCAAGCCCCAAAGGCCTAAACCAATATCAGACAAACACCCAAGGGATACCTCCTTCGAATTCAGACGACCTACGTGAGACGATACTAGTAAAAATGGCTAAATAATTAAGCCCTTGACCAATTCTGGATGTTCTCGCCAGTCTCGCTCCAAAACCGTCGTTTATCCTATACTGGCCCTGCTCAGCCTATTGAGCACATACGAAAACTTATTTCGCTCCTAGAAAAGACCCAGATGTCATCTACAAAGAATATCACGAACTTATTTAGGTACTCCCTGAACACCCTTCTCAACAAAGTATGCGGGGGCGTTCGTCAAACCCAATGGCATCACCAGCCACTCATAAAAGAAATCATCCGGAGTCCCAAAGGCAGTCTCCTCTATACTATTCTCAGCCACTCTCAACTGATGAAATCCCGTGGCTAAGTCCTACTACAAAAATACTGAGGCGCCAGCCAACTGATCAAGGAGATCATTAATCCTCGGCAATGGGTATCTATTCTTCTTTGTGAGTTTCTTTAGTTCCCTTTAGCCTACACAAAGTCTGAGGGACCCATCCGCCTTCATAACAAAAACTACTGGAGCGCCCCACTCCGATATACTTCGTCTTATGAACCCCTTCTCAAGAAAATCGCCTACTTACTTATGGAGTTCCCTCCTCTCACTAGGAGCCATGTGGCACACTGGCCAAGATACTGGTTTGGCCTTATCCACCAGATATATTCGGAAGTCAATCTCCCGCTTCGGAGGTAAGCCCTTCACCTCCTCAAACACATCCGGGTATTCCCGGACCGCTCTAACAGATCGCAGACTCTAGACCAACGTGTCAGGCGATTCTAGATACCTTAGCATAACAGATTCTATGGGATTACAAGAGATCTCGAGAGTGTTACTTAGGCGGCCCATAAGCCTAACAACTCTCCCTTGAAAATGAAGAACAACACTCCTACTGGATAACCAGTCCATGCCCAAAATTAACCCATAGCCCGTGAAGCCCAACAAGCATCACATCTAAACTCAACGCTAAGTATAGAAACTTCCAAACCCAAACATATCATGGAGCCCCAACTGGGTTTGAAACAACTAAGGGATCATCTACCAAACTGGTGTCTAAGTGCAGTGACTCAACTAACAATGGTGGGATAAATGAACTCAATATATCAGAATCAAATAAAGCTTGAATCGGATGATAAAGAAATCCAAATTCCAACCTAGACGGTCATATCCCCATCTGGTACCCTAGTCATGAGGGAATACAACTACCCTCCAGAAGATTCCATACCTTGCCCTTGCTTCTTTGAACAATCCTAATAAGGTGTCCTATTCCTCTTAAAAGGATAACCACTTGCCTTCTTCTTCCCTATTCTCCACTCGTAACCTCCCACCAATGAGGTTTCATCTTTCATTAACCAAACAACTATTTGAGCCTTCCTCCCATCGTTTATCCAATAGATACCTACCAGTCCTCCTCCTTCTTGAACCAACTTCTAATCCGACTAACGTCTAAGTCCCTTGAAGTGGTTTTCCATCCTTATCTATCTTAGAAAGATCATCTATACGCGGAGGGGAAACTCAAAACGAGAGAAAGGGAGAGATTCAAAATGGAGAATTCGAAAGATATAGATATGGCTATTGGGGATTATGCTTTCCTTTCAAAAACTTTTCTCTTAAAAGACATGTTTTTGAAAATACTCCTTTCCAAAAATATTCTTAGAAAATAGTTTTTCTAAAAATTTTATCTGTTCCGGTAACCTTAAGCTCTGATACCACGTGTAACACCCCACACCCGCTATAGTCACTCACTAAGGGAATGCCATAGCATCGGTGGAGTATTTTTAGTGAGTATAGAACAGTAAAATTACAACAAGACAGATATAATGGAATACTTGAAAATTTAAAACATCATCTCATAGCAGCGGAAAGTAAAACATGTTTGGTTACATCATAAAACCATAACAAGAGTCAAGTACAAAATATCCATCCTGAATAAAATAAGTACATAATCCCACTACTCATAACAAATAGCCATAACAGAAAAGATAAGATAAGCTGAGCTGTACATCTACGGTCCAAGCTCCAAGAGATAGATAAAGCAAACTGATCAAAGCCCACTAGCACTAGGCCCAACCTGAGGACCTGAAGGAAAAAGATAAAAACAACGGGGGTCAGACATAAGCCTGAGTGAACCCTATCTCCTTAATAATACAATTATTAAAGTAATTAGGGTATGATATGAACTCGGTATGGTATCTTTGGGGATAATGACTACACTAAGTTGCCCACGAACACAGGACGAACTAAGATAACCGTAAAGACGCATCTACCCACCCAAGGATAATTACTAACTGCACCACACCAGTTCTACCCACCAAGAGTAATTCCTACTTAAAGGTTGATCCCACTAAAGTCTTAGAAAATATAGCTAGTAGTCTCTGGTACTTCTAGCTGACCACGTAGGTGCCGTCTGCCCCTACCTCCACTAGGTGTATAACTGACCACGTAGGTGCCGTCTGCCCCTACATTCACTAGGTGTACCTAGTAATCTTACCCAGTAGTTTCGTGTACCCCTACATAGGTGCCGTCTGCTCCTATCTTTACTAGGTGTACCCACTACTCCCCATCGATCGGCTCCCTAACGTAGATACCCGTGCTGGTCCCACAGTGGGGTGTATCACTCCCCTAAAGTGGCTACCCAATACTATCAACGGTGCACGGCTTTATATCTACACGATGCAACAACGGCTTATCTACCAGCCCGGGCCCACACACGCATATGAAACCCGTTGGACTTGCGTTGCCACCGCTACCCCGTTTTGGCCTCTTATAATCAAGCCCAATATGCGTGTCCCGTCACTCGACATGGGTCGAGCCCACAAAGATACGTTTGGGATATTGGTTGAAATGGGCCCCCACAAGCTACTACTTAAGCTTGTCATTTTATCTAGTGCATTCCACTTAACCCCTTTTTATAATCATGCCCCCTTACGTGTTAAGGTTTGGTTAAGTCATCCAATTATATTACAATTGCCACTTAAGGCACCCACTAGATTTCCGCATGCCACCCAAGGCACTTACTTGATTCCCCCATGCCACCCAAGGCACTTACTTAACCCTTTAATCATGTTTAGTTACATGTTCCACTCTGGTTAAGTATTCTAATCGTATTTTCTATTGCCACCCAAGGCAACCCACTAGTTTTCTCATGCCACCCAAGGCACCCCCCACTAGTTACTACATGCCACCCAAGGCACCCACTTAACCCCTCATGTCCCACTACATGCTAATATGGTTAAGTGTTTCTTAATTAATTAAGACCGTGATCTCCCATAAAGACCTCCCACATTAGACTGGCTGTTATGACCGCCTGGTTAAGCCGGTAGAATCCGGGCAGTCTTACGTCATAACAGAGTCTAACCTCGTGTCTTTACCTTAATCACGTATTTAATTTATGGCTAAGACCTCTCACATTGGGCTGACATTTGTAGCAACTGGTTAAGCCGGTCGGGTCCGGGCAGTTTTACACTACAAATGAGTCCAACCTCGTGTCTTAGTCGATTAATTACACCTAATTAATCACCCCCATATTAATTATCCCTAATTAATATCAAGTTTTCCATAACATGGGTAGACCTAACTCAATAGGTAAATTCCCATGGGGTAGACCTAACTCAATAGGTAAATTCCCACTTATGTTAATTAATTTTTTATGGTATGCTTAATCATACCCATTTCAACATACTTTTAATTAACATATTAATTAACCCCATCGTTCCCCACGTAAATCGTCATTATGACATAACATAATAAAGGGAAGATTTACCACACATAACATGGGTTTAGCATATAACTTTATCATGGGTTAAGAGGATGTCAACTTGCATATATGAGCATGTATTAACCCAACTATATTCGACCCAAACTTGCATATTATCAAACATGTGTCTTACATAACATGTTGCATATGAACTTACATATCATCAAACATGTGATTTGCATAACATGTTGCATATGAACTTACATATCATCATACATGTGATTTGCATAACATGTAGAACTTGCATTTTAGCATATACTTAACTTGCATAAGCACTCACATACTTGCATAGGCTTGCATATTATGTTAAACTTGCATTTCAACATATACATAACTTGCATAAACATTCACATACTTGCATAGGCTTGCATATTATGTTAAACTTGCATTTCAACATATACATAACTTGCATAAACATTCACATACTTGCATAGGCTTGCATATTATGTTAAACTTGCATTTCAACATATACATAACTTGCATAAACATTCATATACTTGCATAGGCTTGCATATTATGTTAAACTTGCATTTCAACATATACATAACTTGCATAAACATTCATATACTTGCATAAGATGCTAAACATGCATATAAGCATATACATGACTTGCATAAGTACTCACATACTTGCATAACATGTTTGCATAATGGATCCATATTCACTTAGTGTTTTGCATCATAAACATCATGAAACAACTTGCATAAAAATATCATGATTACATATTATGAAACTTGCATGACATAAGGCATATAACTTGCAAAACACATAATATTCACTACATCAAGCTTGCATAAATATATGGATCCACAAACATAGCCATACTTTATCACATCTTATCATAATCAATTCAATAATTGATTATTAAGGGGATAGAAGCTCACCAAAACAAGATTAGCAAGTTAAATGAAGCAAATCCCAATGATTAAGTAGAAGAAGATGTAGATTAGCTTGCAAACCCTCTTAGGATTTTTAGTGGAGGCTCTCCAATTTTCTAAGTGGTGGCATAATGGCCTTAGATCTATTTTTGGTAAGGATAAGGGGGGTATTAGGGTGTATATATAGATTAGTTAGATGTTTTAGGACCATAGGATATACCCTAGAACCAATCCTAGCCTTTAAAGCATGTCTTGGGGAAGAAGTCAAGTGTAGGAACCATTTAGGGCCCAAAAAAAAACAGCCCAAACTCATCCCGGGCCTCAAAACATGAGCAGTTTTCGTTTTTGATTTTTCGTGAAACTTTGACGGGCCATAACTTGGTCATACGGACTCCGATTTACGAAAACTCGGACTCTATTTCGCGTATTTTTCCGAGACGAACGCAATGGCATAGCCCGTTTCCCCTGATTTAGAATATTAAATTTAATTCTGCTCTGATTTATGTTATAACAAGTTATTTAACATACGGGGTGTTACACCTTCTTATGTACAGTCGTTTCTTGCTTTCCAGTTTATGTTCTTATCCTGTTACTTTAATGATTATATTGTTAACACTACAAGAAAAAGCGCAAATAGATGCAAATTTTAGCAGCGGAAAATTCCGTTGCAAATTAGCGACGATTTTTCGTGTAATCTGTAAGGATATTATCTTGGATTTTTTATTTCATCTTATTTTAAAATATTACCATCGAGTTCTGATTTCCGTCGCTAAACCGTAGCAAATTGCAACGCTTTAGCATCATCATTTTTTTGTCCCTGAATTCCATCGCAATTTGAGACAGTTTACCATCATGTATTTTTTGACGCTATTTTGCAGCAGATTTTCAAGGGATTTGCAAGGGACTCGTATACTTATTTATCATAAAATATTTTACTGTTATGTTTTTACTAAGTAATTGATAATTAAAAATAAATTTTAAATACTTAATGTTAATAATAATATACTAATAACAAAAAACAAACTACTATTAATAGTAAATAAATTTCAATAGTTGGTATTGATTAATCAATAAATACTAAAAAATTAAAAGATAATAATAATTAATAATATTGAAAAGTAATCTTTAATAATCAATGATTAATAAGTAATTCCTAATAATTAAGAAGTGAAATTTATTATATAGTATCTGAAATTTAAAAATTACAATTGATATGTTTTATGCGTATTAATTCAAAAATTAAATTTTTTGTATTTTCTAAAATAAACACAAAGTTTAAATGTAAACTTTTGAATTTTTCATAATTAGAAATGAATATAAAATTTTGTAAAAATTCCATACTTTTAAAATAAGAAACGCTATATATTAAAGAATCCCGAAATTCAAAGAATATAAACAATACCATACAAGTTATTATTTCCATGCCCATTTGTTGGCTTTCACATGTAACTATCGTCTCTCACGAATATTACGTGTTGAATATGTTTTCAATTGTGTTGAATTAGTTAATAATTACACATTGAATGTTGTGTATTTTTTAAAAACTAATTTTCCTTGAACATAGTTAGTAATTAATATTGACTATTAATAATTAGTTATTGATAATCTATAATTAAATAATTAATGTTCAAAAATTAATATAATAATTAATAATGATTATTATTCAATAATTGATATAATAATGAATAACGATTATTACCTATGAATGAAAGTTAATTTCTAATAATTAATATTAACAAATAAAGATAAGTAATTAATAATTAATAATAAAGATTAAATAATTAATATTAAATATGTATCTGTTAACAATTATAATAATTATTAATATTCAATAATTGCATAATAGTTAATGTTCAATTAAGAGGAAATGAGCAATAATGAATAAACATGAGTAATATCTAATATTTAATAATTTATATTAAATAATGAATATTAAAAAATTAGCAATAATAATTAAGACTAATAAACAATAATTATTACTATATAATTGAAATTGCGATCGAGACATGAATAGTTAATATTAATAATGATTTTTTAGTAACTAATATAATACAACAACAACAACAACAAAGCCATATATCCCAAACAAGTTGGGGTTGGCTAGATATGGAACCCAAAATTAAGGTAAAATAACTAATAATAATATATAAAAAGAGTTTAAAATAACCAAACAGATTAAAGTAAAAAGGTTCAATAAAAGTGAAATAAAGTCCTAAAAAAAATTAAAATTAAAATAATTAAACAGATCTAAAAATAATAATAATTAACATATATATATGTATATTTAAAAAAAAAATCCTAAGGTTCTGGTACATGGATTGCCAACTTCCATGCACTTCTATCTACCACAAGCTCTTCAGATATACTCCAATTTCTTAGATCTCTCTTTATTATCTCTTCCCATGTCATTTTAGGTCGACCTCTACCTCTCTTTGTGTAACGACCCGTATTCTACACATCATAGGATTGTAGAATATTTATTTCTTTCCCATGTGAAGTCGTATGGTCATGTAACTTTGGGAAACATCTATTAGAGTCATTTCCCATGTTCATGATTTTTGTCGATTTTTATATGACCATTTTGCCCATAGTTGGTACTGTTTTGGCCATAACTTTTGATTGGAAAGGAATTTTGACCTGAAACCACTTCCATTTGATTCGTTTGATGGTTTCTCTTTCCGTAGAGTGGTCACATTAGCCAAACGGACTTACCGTTTGGGAGATATGGCTGAAACAAGGTTTGGAGGGTGAAAGACTGCTTAACCGGGCCAAATCGGGTGATTAGTGAGTAGGCCCATAACCCATTTCGGGATTAGGGTTATGGGAGGGCTGAAATGAGATGGAGAATCATTTCATTTCAGTTTTCTAGCCTCCACTTATCACCAAGGATCCCTAAAAATGGCCTCCAACCTCTAAATCACCTCCAAATCACCTTTGGTCAAGGATTTGGCTTAGCAACCCCTAATCAAGAAGGATCTTCACCTAATCAACCTTGGAGCTGCTGTTAGCATTGGGATTCGCATCAAATCAGAGCATTATTTCAGATCTTAGTTTGTTTTGTGGCTAAGGTGAGTGATTTGCTTAGTTTTGCACTAATTATGGCTAATTAGGGTTGATTAGTGGTAATTAGCGAATTTAAACATGATAAAATTCTGGAAAAATGTTTATAAAATTCGGAATGATATTTTAAACCTCTGTTAGAAATTTGGTTCCGTTTGGTTAAGTTTTGCTAATCATATCATTGGTTTCACCTAAACATGCTTAGGGGGAGGTATGGGATTTTGGGTATGTTTGATCCATTTCATATGCTATGGTTTATGTTTTTGATGTTTGGGATTGACACTACATGTTGCTATGACTGTATGGTATGCTTTTGGGTTGTTTAGAAGTGTTAGATTGGTCAAAAACGCCGTCGAATGGCGTAAAAACAGTCGCAGGAAACATGCAGGAAATGACCCAGAATCCGGATCGGATCGGTGGGGGAAAGCGTGACCCGAACCGTTCTAGCATGGGCGTCACGATCCGTCTAAAGGAGTTGGTCACGACTTAAGTTGGGTGGCACGATCCGGTAGTGGAGGCGCGATCCGAACCAACAAGTACTTCCGATCCGAACCAGAAGGGGTGGGGCGTTCACGAGTCGATGGGTACTAGGCGAAACGATCCGACCCGATCAGAAGGCACGACCCGACCCAGACGAAGCAACCCGATCCGATCCGAAGTGGTGATACCGATCCAAATAAGGAAAAAGGAGCCACGAGCTGGAGGACCACGACCCGATCCGATGGAAGAAGCGCGATCCGATCCGAACGCAGAGGGCGATCCGATCCGACAAAGAATGTGAAGGCTGATCCGATCCGATTCGATTATGATGACCAATAACCCGAGATGCAAAGGTAGTCCAAATGGAAGTTAGAGCTCAGGATCCCGGAACCAGTTGGGAACCAATGAGTTCACTTCATGGTTGGACTTTGCTGCGGGACGTGTGCTAAGGAGTTGTCGACGTTCATGACTTCGATTCACCACTAAGAATGAATGATGGGCTACTTATCAGTGCAGTAGGGTCATTATGACCTGAGGGGCAAAGTGATGGTAGCAAGACTACGTTATCAGTGCAGTAGGGTCATTATGACCTGAGGGGCAAGGTGATGCGTAGTAAGACTATGAGCCAACGCAGATGGGGTGAATAACTCCATGGGGCAAGTGGACATAGTAAGGATTAGTAAGGCTATGAGCCAGCGCAGATGGGGTGAATAACTCCATGGGGCAAGTGGACATAGCGAGGAATTAGTGGCTATGTTATCAGTGCAGTGAAGCCATTTATGACTTCATGAGGCAAAGTGATCGTAGCAAGGAATGTGGGGTGATCGAAGTGGTGGATATCGTATGCTTTACGCACTGAGTGAGAGATGTGAGGATGGATGCTATGATTTATTGTTTGCCATCCCTATGACATGCACACCTCCCCCACCTCCGTATCTTTATGTTGTTTGATATGATACCTTAGAGTGTTGTACAGTATGTAGTGCTAACTCTTTGGTTGCAGGTCCAGGTTCAGGTATGTTTTAGTCTACCTGTTATTGTTCACTTTAGATGCTTATCGCTCATACCAGGCTTTATGTCTGACCCAGAGTTTTATGTCTCCTCTTATTACTCTGGGTGCTCACACGAGCAGACTAGAGACAGGTTAGCTGGTGATGCGCGAGTAGCTGATTCGGAGGCGGGCAGGAGGCTTCCACGTATTATATATATATATACACATTCTCCCTGTGTCGTTGGTGGTCACTACTTGGGCATTTGTAGTGTACCTCATTTATCTTACTTTGCTTTGAGACAGTTTGAAAGTTGTAATAAGCTGTATTTTGGATTTCCGCTGCTTTGATGTTTAGTTCTGATTTTCAGCTTATGCACTGTCTCTCCTGCTTTATGTCAAGTATGTTATTATTATATTTTGTTCTATGCGCTGTGAGACATTTTAAAGGTTTTTAGTATGTTCATTTCCTTCTTCCTTTTCCTTCTGGCGACCCGTTCCGTGCTAACTGGACATGTGTACAGCGCACTTTAGGAGTAAATTTCGGTTGGTGCGGGGTGGGGCGTCACACTTGGTATCAGAGCTCTAGGTTGCGTAGTTAACCTAGGGAAAGGCACTAGGGAGAGTTAGTACGTATATGAGAGCGCGTATTTGTGATTACTTTGGTTTTCAAAAACTATGTATGTATATACTATTAGTAGTATAAAGATGAAGTCGCACTGCACTAGCACCACTGTGGGGTCGTTAATCGTTTCCCTTTTTACAGATTAACGATGAGCCGAGAGACGAGGGGTGCTGGTAGAGGGACCAACCAAGGGAATGCCGCTGACATGAGGGCTATGTTTACTAACCTCATGAGAGACATGCTTAGAGAAGTGCAAGGGGCAATTCCCAATCCCGGAGTTGGTGTTGGCCCAGTAGTGCAGGCGCCTAGGGTCGATTTTGCCAAGTTGTGCAAAGATTACACTAATCTTGGCGGGAAGCCGTTCCACGGAACGGAGTCGGCCACGGATGTTCAGGACTGGATGGATAGCTGTGATCGTATCTTTGATGACTTGGGTCTTGAGGATGCGATGAAGAGAAGACTAGCGTCTCGTCAGCTGCAAGGGCGAGCGATGAATTGGTGGAATGCCATAAGAACAGCTACTCCAGAGGACCAGGTTACTTGGGTTCAGTTCAAGGCTCGCTTTAGTGAGAAGTTTATTCCAGCTGCCCAGAAGTCAGTATTGTTCAAGAGGTTCTTGGAACTCAAGCAGAATGGGAGGGCAGTTTCTGATTATATTGCTGAGTTCGACACTTTGTCGAAGTATGGACTGTCTCTTATTGATACTCCTGAGAAGAAGAATGAGAAGTTCATTACTGGCCTGGATGGGTACTTGGGGGAGAGGCTTATTAACCACATCGATGAGACTTCTGAATCGATCGTGGGAAAAGCTTTGAGATCAGAGAGTCTTTACCCTAAGTCGAAGACTGAGGCTGCATCTGCAGAAGGACCAAAGCCGCAAGCAGGCGGTGGGGGCAAGAATAGCTCTCAGAATAAGAGGAAGCAGGACCAATCTAAAGGTGGCCAGAAAAAGAGCAAGAAGGATGTTGAGTGCTTCAGCTGTGGAAAGAAAGGCCATTATGCTAAGGAATGTCGGGCCAAGCCAGCGGAAAGGAAGTGCTACAACTACGGTCAAGTGGGACATCAGAAAGATAAGTGTCCGCAACCTCTTAAGGAGAAGCAGATTGTGAAATCATATGCTCTTGATGCTATTCCTTCTTCGTCGAATGCCCCAACTGCGGCGGAGAAAGGAAAGAATGTTGTTATTCAAGGTATGCTTTCTATTTATGATATACCAGTTCGAGTTTTGTTTGATACTGGGGCTTCCCGTTCCTTCATATCTAGTGACCTGGTAGATAGGTTGGGACTGGAACCCGAGATAGTCGATAGACCATTAGTTGTGACGAACCCGATTGGTGGTTCGACTAGCCTTAGTATGATTTGCAGGAATTTGGTCTTATCGAGTCATGGATGTATGTTTGTATGTGATTGCTTTGTTTTGGGCTTTACTGGGTATGGCATTATATTGGGAGTCGATTGGCTCCAAAGATACGGGGTGGTGGTAGACTGTGAGGGCTTTTTGGTGACAGTGAGGGCGGATGATGGGCGGAGGGTAGTGTTTGGTAGTCTGCCTAGTGATGGGGTTATGGCTAGTTTCGTAAATTCCCTCGACATCCCGCAAGATGAGTTGTCAGATGTGCCCGTGGTTGGCCAGTATCCGGACGTCTTCGAGGAGGTGACCGGGCTTCCACCACACCGAGAGATTTAGTTCCGTATTGATTTAGTGAAAGATGCCAGGCCTATAGTGATGCCACTTCATCGTATGGCACCAAGGGAGCAGCGAGAGCTCGGGGTGCAAGTCAGCAATCTTTTGAAGAAGGGATTGATTAGAAGGAGTGTCTCCGAGTGGGGAGCACCAGTTTTATTTGCCACTAAGGCAGATGGTTCCCTTCGTTTGTGTGTGGACTATCGCGAGTTGAATAAGGTAACGAGGAAGAATAAGTATCCTCTACCGCGGATAGATGATTTGTTTGATCAGCTGGAAGGAGCAAGAGTGTTCTCCCAGTTGGACCTCGCGACAGGATTTCACCAGCTTCGAGTAGCAGATGAGAGTGTTCCGAAAACGGCATTCAGGACGCCGTCTGGATTTTATGAGTGGTTGGTCATGCCGTTTGGGTTGACCAATGCACCAGCCTACTTTGTGGATCTTATGAATCGAGTATTCAGAGATCAGTTGAATAAGTTTGTTCTTGTGTTCGTGGATGATATCCTTGTTTATTCAAGGACAGAAGAGGAACACAAGGGGCACTTGAGGATGGTGATGGAGGTGTTGAGGAAACACCAATTGAAAGCGAAATTCTCTAAGTGTCATTTTTGGAGAAGGGAAGTAAGATTCTTGGGTCATGTTGTTTCCGAGAGTGGTATTGCCGTGGACCCTACGAAGGTGGCTACGGTACAGGATTGGCCTACACCCAAGAATGCAACAGATGTAAGAAGTTTCTTGGGATTAGCTGGATATTATCGTAAGTTTATCCAGGACTTCTCCAAGATCGCAGCACCGTTGACTCAGTTGACTAAGAAGAATCAGTCCTTCGTCTGGGACGGAGTGTGTGAGGATGCCTTCAAAAGTCTAAAGGAGAGGTTGACGCGTGCGCCAGTGTTAGTCATTCCTAATGGGAATGAAGAGATGACGGTATACACAGATGCTTGTGGTACCGGATTGGGTGCAGTATTGATGCAAGGAGGTAGGGTTGTAGCTTATGCTAGTCGACAGCTAAAGCCGCATGAGAAAAAGTATCCTACCCATGATTTGGAATTGGTAGCGATTGTATTTGCGCTGAAGATGTGGAGACACTATCTCTTGGGAGAAAGATTTGAGCTGTTTACCGATCATAAATCGTTAAAGTATCTCTTCTCTCAGAAAGATCTGAATCTCCGTCAGCAGAGATGGTTAGAGTTCTTGGCTTCGTATGATTTTGATATCGCGTATACACCTGGGAAGGGTAATGCGGTAGCCGATGCCTTGAGTAGGAGACATGCCAGCTTAGGGGCAATGTTTCTTGAATGGAAGCAACTGGAGTATATCGTGGGGTTTGATTTCAGACCAAAGTGCGAATTGGATCCAGTTATGCTAGCTAGTTTGACGATCAGACCTACTTTGATAGAGCGGATTGGTTCCAGCCAGAGGGACGATCCTAATTTATTGGGAATCATCTCCAAGTTAGAGATGGGTATCGATGAGGAGATGAATGTGTATGGGCTTGATCGGGATGGATGGCTTCGGAAGAATGGAAGACTAGTTGTGCCCAACGTAAATGGTTTGAGAGATGAAGTGCTTAGAGAATGTCATCAATCAAAACTGACTATACATCCCGGTGGTAATAAGATGTATCGAGACATGAGACAGACTTACTACTGGGAAGGGATGAAAAGAGACGTTGGGAAGTTTATATCCAAATGCATGAATTGCCAGCTAGTTAAAGCCGAGCAAAAGAAGCCTAGTGGGTTATTGCAACCATTAGAAATTCCCGAATGGAAATGGGAGCAAGTTTCGATGGATTTCATCGATGGCTTACCAAGGACTAGATCGGGATATGATAGCATTTGGGTAATTGTGGATCGATTGACTAAAAGCGCAAGATTTATACCGATCAAATCGACCAGGACGGCAGCCAAGTTGGCAGAATTGTATATGAAGTGGGTAGTGAGATTTCATGGAGTACCCAAAAGCATTGTGAGTGACCGAGACCCGTTGTTCACTAGTGGGTTTTGGAAAAGCTTACAAGAGGCTCTAGGGTCAGGATTACATCTCAGTACCGCATATCATCCTCAGACCGACGGTCAGACGGAGAGGGTGAATCGCATATTGGAAGATCTCTTGAGAGCTTGTATATTGGATTTCGGTGGATCATGGGATGACCATTTGCATCTAGTAGAGTTTGCATATAATAATAGCTACCAATCCAGTATCGGTATGGCTCCATATGAAGCTTTGTACGGAAGACCGTGCAACTCACCATCATGTTGGATAGAGACTGGCGAGAAGTTTGTGCTTGGGCCAGATGTGGTGAGAGAAACGTCGGACAAGATCAAGATCATTCAGCAAAGAATGAAAGCTGCCCAAGATAGGCAGAAGAGTTACGCCGATAAGAGGAGAAGAGACTTGAAATTCTCCGTTGGTGACTTGGTGTTTGTCAAGATCTCTCCGTTGAAAAGCGTGATTCGATTTGGCAGGAGAGGCAAGTTAGCACCAAGATTTGTTGGCCCATTCCTTGTTCTTGAATTAGTCGGGAATTTGGCATATAGAGTTGGCTTACCAGAGAAAATGGCGGGAGTTCACGATGCATTTCATGTTTCCCAACTAAGGAAGTTCGTTCACGACTCAGATATGACTATTTCACCTGATCAGTTAGAGGACTTCGAGGTAGAACCCGAGGCGGTTGGGAACCGCAAGCCGATTCGTATTGTGGGGCACGATACGAAACAACTTCGAAGGAAGTCGGTGAAGCTAGTCAAGGTTCAGTGGGGCGAGGACGAGAATGATTGTACTTGGGAGACAGAGGAGAGAATTAGGAAGGCTTATCCAGAACTCTTTACCTGGTAAGATTTACTTTGCAATTTAGTTTTCCGCATGCTAGGATAGACTTTTTTAGCTTGTTTTGCATGTTTGATTGTTGCTTTATGATTGATAAGCATGCGGGACCTTTGTGTGTGTTTGGATTAGGGAATTTCGGGGGCGAAATTTCTTAAGGGGGGGAGAGTGTAACGACCCGTATTCTACACATCATAGGATTGTAGAATATTTATTTCTTTCCCATGTGAAGTCGTATGGTCATGTAACTTTGGGAAACATCTATTAGAGTCATTTCCCATGTTCATGATTTTTGTCGATTTTTATATGACCATTTTGCCCCTAGTTGGTACTGTTTTGGCCATAACTTTTGATTGGAAAGGAATTTTGACCTGAAACCACTTCCATTTGATTCGTTTGATGGTTTCTCTTTCCGTAGAGTGGTCACATTAGCCAAACGGACTTACCGTTTGGGAGATATGGCTGAAACAAGGTTTGGAGGGTGAAAGACTGCTTAACCGGGCCAAATCGGGTGATTAGTGAGTAGGCCCATAACCCATTTCGGGATTAGGGTTATGGGAGGGCTGAAATGAGATGGAGAATCATTTCATTTCAGTTTTCTAGCCTCCACTTATCACCAAGGATCCCTAAAAATGGCCTCCAACCTCTAAATCACCTCCAAATCACCTTTGGTCAAGGATTTGGCTTAGCAACCCCTAATCAAGAAGGATCTTCACCTAATCAACCTTGGAGCTGCTGTTAGCATTGGGATTCGCATCAAATCAGAGCATTATTTCAGATCTTAGTTTGTTTTGTGGCTAAGGTGAGTGATTTGCTTAGTTTTGCACTAATTATGGCTAATTAGGGTTGATTAGTGGTAATTAGCGAATTTAAACATGATAAAATTCTGGAAAAATGTTTATAAAATTCGGAATGATATTTTAAACCTCTGTTAGAAATTTGGTTCCGTTTGGTTAAGTTTTGCTAATCATATCATTGGTTTCACCTAAACATGCTTAGGGGGAGGTATGGGATTTTGGGTATGTTTGATCCATTTCATATGCAATGGTTTATGTTTTTGATGTTTGGGATTGACACTACATGTTGCTATGACTGTATGGTATGCTTTTGGGTTGTTTAGAAGTGTTAGATTGGTCAAAAACGCCGTCGAATGGCGTAAAAACAGTCGCAGGAAACATGCAGGAAATGACCCAGAATCCGGATCGGATCGGTGGGGGAAAGCGCGACCCGAACCGTTCTAGCATGGGCGTCACGATCCGTCTAAAGGAGTTGGTCACGACTTAAGTTGGGTGGCACGATCCGGTAGTGGAGGCGCGATCCGAACCAACAAGTACTTCCGATCCGAACCAACAAGTACTTCCGATCCGAACCAGAAGGGGTGGGGCGTTCACGAGTCGATGGGTACTAGGCGAAACGATCCGACCCGATCAGAAGGCACGACCCGACCCAGACGAAGCAACCCGATCCGATCCGAAGTGGTGATACCGATCCAAATAAGGAAAAAGGAGCCACGAGCTGGAGGACCACGACCCGATCCGATGGAAGAAGCGCGATCCGATCCGAACGAAGAGGGCGATACGATCCGACAAAGAATGTGAAGGCTGATCCGATCCGATTCGATTATGATGACCAATAACCCGAGATGCAAAGGTAGTCCAAATGGAAGTTAGAGCTCAGGATCCCGGAACCAGTTGGGAACCAATGAGTTCACTTCATGGTTGGACTTTGCTGCGGGACGTGTGCTAAGGAGTTGTCGACGTTCATGACTTCGATTCACCACTAAGAATGAATGATGGGCTACTTATCAGTGCAGTAGGGTCATTATGACCTGAGGGGCAAAGTGATGATAGCAAGACTACGTTATCAGTGCAGTAGGGTCATTATGACCTGAGGGGCAAGGTGATGCGTAGTAAGACTATGAGCCAGCGCAGATGGGGTGAATAACTCCATGTGGCAAGTGGACATAGTAAGGATTAGTAAGGCTATGAGCCAGCGCAGATGGGGTGAATAACTCCATGGGGCAAGTGGACATAGCGAGGAATTAGTGGCTATGTTATCAGTGCAGTGAAGCCATTTATGACTTCATGGGGCAAAGTGATCGTAGCAAGGAATGTGGGGTGATCGAAGTGGTGGATATCGTATGCTTTACGCACTGAGTGAGAGATGTGAGGATGGATGCTATGATTTATTGTTTGCCATCCCTATGACATGCACACCTCCCCCACCTCCGTATCTTTATGTTGTTTGATATGATACCTTAGAGTGTTGTACAGTATGTAGTGCTAACTCTTTGGTTGCAGGTCCAGGTTCAGGTATGTTTTAGTCTACCTGTTATTGTTCACTTTAGATGCTTATCGCTCATACCAGGCTTTATGTCTGACCCAGAGTTTTATGTCTCCTCTTATTACTCTGGGTGCTCACACGAGCAGACTAGAGACAGGTTAGCTGGTGATGCGCGAGTAGCTGATTCGGAGGCGGGCAGGAGGCTTCCACGTATTATATATATATATACACATTCTCCCTGTGTCGTTGGTGGTCACTACTTGGGCATTAGTAGTGTACCTCATTTATCTTACTTTGCTTTGAGACAGTTTGAAAGTTGTAATAAGCTGTATTTTGGATTTCCGCTGCTATGATGTTTAGTTCTGATTTTCAGCTTATGCACTGTCTCTCCTGCTTTATGTCAAGTATGTTATTATTATATTTTGTTCTATGCGCTGTGAGACATTTTACAGGTTTTTAGTATGTTCATTTCCTTCTTCCTTTTCCTTCTGGCGACCCGTTCCGTGCTAACTGGACATGTGTACAGCGCACTTTAGGAGTAAATGTCGGTTGGTGCGGGGCGGGGCGTCACACTTTGGGCCTTCGGCACGACCTATAACTCCAACGTGCACAGGAGCATCGCGTGGTCTACGTTGGATATGTCCAAACCATCTCAAGCGGTGTTGGACTAACTTCTCTTCAATAGGTGTAACTCCAAGTTTTTCCCGAATATCCTCATTTCTAATCCGATCTCGTCTGGTATGCCCACAGCTCCAACGCAGCATCCGCATCTCTGCTACACTTATCTTCTGCACGTGTTGCCTCTTAGTAGGCCAACATTCTGCACCATATAACATTGCAGGCCTGATTGCTGTCCTATAAAACTTTCCTTTAAGCTTCTGAGGAATCTTCCTATCACAGAGAATGCCAGATGCTAGCCGCCATTTCACCCATCCTGCTTGAATTCTAAAACTAACATCCTTATCAATCTCTCCATCAAACTTCAACATAGATCCTAAGTATCGAAACGATTCCTTCTTGGGTACTACGCTACCAGCCAAGGTGACCTCTCCGTCATCTGACCTAGTACCGCTAAACTCACACTTCATATACTCAGTTTTAGTTCTGCTAAGCCTGAAACCCTTTGATTCCAAGGTCTCCCTCCACAACTCCAGTTGTCTATTGACCCCTATTCTACTTTCATCAATCAGCACAACATCATCGGCAAAGAGCATACACCAAGGGATCTCCTTTTGTATATCTTTCGTGATTTCATCCATCACTAATGCAAAAATATAGGGGCTCAAAGCCGAACCTTGATGTAACCCTATGTTAATTGGGAAGTCTCTGGTCTCACCATCGCATGCCCTTACACTAGCCACAACCCCCTCGTACATATCCTTGATAAGGGTAATATACTTTGATGGCACTCTCTTCCTTTCTAGCGCCCACCACATAACCTTCCTCGGCACTCTGTCATAAGCTTTCTCCAAGTCAATAAAAACCATGTGAAGATCTTTCTTTTGTTCCCTGTATCTCTCCATAAGTTGCCTAACCAAGAAAATCGCCTCGGTGGTTGACCTTCCAGGCATAAAACCAAATTGATTCCAAGATACACTTGTCAACCTCCTCAAACGTTGCTCGCAAACTCTCTCCCAAAGCTTCATTGTATGACTCATAAGCTTAATTCCTCTATAGTTTGTGCAACTTTGAATATCTCCTTTATTCTTGAAGATTGGAACTAAAATGCTTCTCCTCCACTCATCTGGCATTTTGTTTGATGAGTGGAGGAGAAGCAAACAAAATGCCAGATGAGTGGAGGAGAAGCATTTTAGTTCCAATCTTCAAGAATAAAGGAGATATTCAAAGTTGCACAAACTATAGAGGAATTAAGCTTATGAGTCATACAATGAAGCTTTGGGAGAGAGTTTGCGAGCAACGTTTGAGGAGGTTGACAAGTGTATCTAGGAATCAATTTGGTTTTATGCCTGGAAGGTCAACCACCGAGGCGATTTTCTTAAAAAATAAAGTTAACTAATAATTTTTAAACAAAAAGCAAGGATTAATTTTAAATAATTAATACATTAGAACTAATATTTAATAAGTAATAAATAAGAACTAATAATTAATAATTAAGAACTAATAGTTAATAATTAAGAACTAATAGTTAATAATGAATAAATAAGAACTAATATATGACAACTTTCACACAATGCTCAGTGTAACAAATGTCAATTTTATAACGAGCATAAAATGACCATTATAAAAGTTCCCAATTTTACAAAGGTTATAATACTTATTGTGATAGTGTCAATTTTACGACGATAATAATCAAAATGCATCGTACCAAATAATATAAATTTCATGTTGGGCCTCACTTTTATTTTGTATAGTAAACAAAATTAAACAAAATCATCACTACAATAAAAAAATCTTTTTACAACTAGGAACTTACAATGGTTATGTAAAGTGTTGCAAAATAGAAAGAGTTCAAACAACTTAATTCGGAAAAAACGTTGTAACTAATATTTCCAGATAGCGTTTTCTGAATAACCGTTGTAATCATACTAAATTCTACAATATTGATTTAATAGTTGTTAAAAAATATTTTGAAATGATATTCTGTTTGCATTGTATCACATTTGGTTTCTTCATAATATTTAAGAGAAGTCATTGAATTTTAACATCTTCCAATCTTCTTAGTGTTGTAAATTTATTTTATTAAACACTATTTATGAGGCATTACGAATATTGATTTAATGATTATTTATAAATTTTGTTGTATCTTGTATTATTTATAGCTCAAAACTACTAAAACTGGATGATTTACAAAGAATGCAATTTTGTTTCCAATAAATCTTATTTGATTGTTTATCTAATATTTATACTGAAATGTAAGATGCAAAATAGTAGCTCCTTGCAACCATTACCAATCCATGTCCCTGATGCCTTAATTTCTCAATCGTTGGATAAGTCAACAAACCAATGTTTCAGATCTTAACCCTACACTCTTTCTCACCATCTAAAATCCACGTCCTTGATGCCTTAATTTCTCAACCGTTAGATAAGTCAGCAAACCAACGCTTCAGATCTTAATCCTACGCTCTTTCTCAACGTATCTTGTTTACACGGATCTCCATAACCTCCCTCTTTCCCCATTTCTCCACACGTGAAAAAAATTCTGCTCAGATCTTCTCAACCTGGTCGCTGGCGATGATTTGATTTCCATCTTCTTTATTACTTCTGGTAACATCTTTCCTGCTTTCCCTTTTTTGGTTTTTGAAGAGTTTGTTCTTCTAATTTCAATTTCAAATTAGGGATTTTGTGTCACTTTTTGCTTTCACCGTCTTCTACACTGATCGCCTTCTCTTCCGTCCGCTCCCTTCTGTGTTGGATATTTCAACCGTCGTTCAGTCGACAACTTATCAATAGCTCGACTCGTCACTGAGCAGTCCATCTGTCTTCCACTTCTGCGCTTTCTGCTTCCGGTCAAGCAACTCTATTATACATACCTTTCTTCTTCTCCAAGAATCGCTAAACTCAAAGGTCAGTCTTTATAACCGTGCAACATATATTGGTTTCTAACTATACACATAACAATCGATTTTTTCTTTCCTTTTTTTTGCGACTCATTGAATTTCGTTATTTTGATTATCAAGTATTCGTGTTTGGAAGAAATGCTATACAAATTGTCAATCGCCCCATTGTAAAAATAAGTAGGGTCTTCCTGTTGATGATGTGTGTGCTATATATATTGTTTACCATTTCAAAATACTATATTTCTGTGTTTTCCCCTTTTTAAACACAAAAAACAAGCATAGAAAATCTATTCCTTCTTTCATCGCCAATTTAGTTATATCTTTGACACCAACTAATTAGCATACAGTTTGCTCTAAGTAATTTACCAATGAGTTGCTTCCCATTCAAAGGTCGATAGTCTTTTATAGCTTCTATGCTCATTTTTTGCTTTTGTTTACCGGCTCTAAATGATTGTCAACGGATGAAATGATTATTTGTTAAAACGCGTAGTTGAGTGTTAATTATATTGTTTGCTTAGATAGCTAGGAAGCTTCATGTTAACCATTTGTTAAAATGCTTCAGTGGATATAATCAAGTTTTCAGGAAACCAAATAAAAAAAACAAAGAAAATATAAATTTATGGAGTGGTAAAAGATTGAATTTGCATGATTCGTTGAGGGGATTCCAATATTTTGAAAGTACAATCACATAATTCTACAAAGATTATGTTGTTTGTTTTGTAGCTTTTTTAATGTAAGCTGTTCAAGTTCTACAAAATTTCATTCCTATTTTGCTGTATTTATGCCTTTCATTTATAAGTAAATGACATCATATTCAAACATTGTTCTCAGATATTGTCATGTGTCTTTTACTAATTTTCTTTTGGTTGGCTATTGTGGACTGTTGTTCTGACTTAGGCGTGATAATTTAGTTTACGTGAGATAATTTGGTTTTTCAATGTCGAAAATTAACATGATTTTGTTGAATGTCGTTTAAGAGTTGTACTGTGTGTTTACATATTTACATATAAGAGTTAAAAACGAACCATCGTAAATAGATGTTCACATATTTACTCAACTGTCGTTAATGTTTGCCTCAAATGTTGTATTGCGTTATACTTTTAATAATTTCTTAAAAAACCTTGCTAATTTTATCAAATTTAAAAGGGATTCATGGACCATGCCTCTTAAACTATTAATTAGATACAAATGATAGTGGAAATGCTGCTTTAGCTTTATGTCGGTAAAGACACAATTGATTAATGCTTTTTAATGACCAATTTTCCTATACTTTGCATAAAAGTTGTGACGGATTTAGAGAATAAACACAAGGTTGTTGTTTCCAAGAATCCATTATCCTTGTTCACATCAAGTCCTTTGAACAAATCGCTACTTCAAAAAATTAGTAATTGCATGATTTTTTAATAGAGATATATGTATTTGCATAACTAGCAACATATTGTTAAATATCTAACTTTTACGTTTTGTTTATTTGCTGTATTTGAGGAAACTATCCTATTATGCATGTAAAAACATGTTATTTTCAGGATGCATGTACGTATGCTATTAGTAATCATTAGAGACAGCAGAGTCGTTCTCTTGTTTTTTTAACTTTCTTTCCAACCTTAAAATTTATGTGCAAATGTTCAAAAGCCAATTGATACAATATGGAAATAAAAGCATCTATTCACTATTTTTTTATTGCAGTTGGTTCCTATGACAGCAGAATGCTGAAATAATTGATAGTTTGTAAAGCTTTGACAAATATTTGGCATACGTGAGCAATGGAGAAGAAATGGAGGCGATATGATGCATGTTACTCTCTCCAGGTTTATAAAACAGGTCTTCAGGTTTGTACTGTATATGTATGAAGTTGATAGGAAATTTGACTAAATAATCGGAATGACTAATGGTATAAAGTGAACTATATATTTATGATAGAGGATAGGCTGTGTAAACTTGCAGCATGTTTACTGTCCGAACCAAATTCATTGATGTTGCCTTCAACTTCAAAAGTTATACCATAATTATGTATATGCAGCTTTAAAATGTACTCTTCCATGATGTCGACGATGGCACTTAATATTAAAATGTTGAAATGCAAGGTTGGTTGTTTAAGGGCAAAGTTGTATGGTTTAGATCTTACACATTAAAGCATCTTAATATTAGTCAAATAATTTCTGATTTACAAAATTGTTTAGTAGTATATGATAAATTTTGAAATGGTATGATAGTGATGAAATTCTTACTCAAATGCAGGAGGATTAGATGGCCATTCACCACCATCTGTAAGCAAGAACGCATCTTCCCAGTCCAAATCCTCAAGTTTTTTCTTAATATTTCCGTTCTCAACTGCTTCAGTTAGCGAGGTAACCGGTTTTGACTTATTAAATAATTGTGTACTGGCAGTGCATGTCAACCCTTGGTTGATTGAATTATGAAGGTATAATTAGAATTATACTATTTATCTCCTATGTGATCATTGAGTGGGTTTCAGCTTTCAATACGCTTGCAGGGTTAAGAGATTCAAACGTCAATGCAGGAAATGGATAATGCCTTCTGATTAAGCATTTTTATGATCGGGTCAGCAGTACTTAATTTAAGTGTTCTCTTATACTCAGATATATGAATTTGTTGGAGTTAATTCGGCAAACAACTTGAGGTTTTTTAGCAAAGGTTTAAGTAAACCTTACATCGGGAAAGTCTTTATATCCTGCTACCTCTGAAAGAGTTCCTTCTTTTTGCTAGGACACTATTATGCTATCAATTTGACTATTTTATGCAATATATATGAAGAATGTTGTGGCAGTACATGTTGAGGTGTTTAGTGTTTGTTGTGAAGGAAGTGCATGCTTGTGAGGAAGTTTTGTGAGTGGAGCAAACTACTTGTTGGTATAATGGTCAATATGGGTTAATGAAAAAGCATAAGTCTAACCCAAAAATTACTGTGTTTGAAATATATGTTGTATAAAAGTAGAAAATGTTGTATATGAATGACGTATAAATATTGTTGAAACTTCTTTGCAATTGTTTTTACTATTTATTTTTTGTTGAAATACGTTTTTATTTTATTTTATGATGTACAATAGCATTGCAATGACCACATTTAACATATAATATTTCATATCGTAGTATACCGACAGATTGCCTGCATATATCATTGTATTAAATATGCATTTAAAATAATATCTGTCACTGTTCCCTTGCTAATTTGTGAGGATTTACTAATGGTTTTCCGACAAATTACATGAAACAGTTTTTATGGTCAAAACTTTTTGTCGATAATCCTTTGGTAATTAGCAAGGGTTTACCAACACCTTTTATAAAACATATTTTATTATAAATTAATTATCTGTCGGTAAATAGTCGGTATATAAATTAAAATTGAATTAATAAATAATATTTTATTTTTATTATATAATTAGTAAAATGACGGAAAACTGTCGGAAAACTCTTGCTAAATTCCGTCGCAAAAATCTGACACAAATACCGTCATGGTTTTTACCGACCACACCATTATGTAGGAAATCCGTCGCTAAGGCCTGTTTAGCGACGGATTAGAAGCGGATACTGCCGCTGCTATATGCGATTTTTCTTGTAGTGTAAAGTTACTGGACTCACTAGACTAATGTCTGACCTAGTTTGTTTCGCCTCTTTTCTTCCATTTCCCCCCAAGTTCTCAGGGAGGAAATACTCAAGCTTAGTTCAGTTGTCTCTTTCTTCCAGTTTGAAGTTGAAAGACGTGTATTGCTTGCTTTTGATTCTGCTTATGGCATTTTCTGTTGGGGGTTATGGCTTTAAAATTATGTATTCTGAAGGCTTTTGTACAAGACTGATATTATGTACTTGGTTTTGTTGTTTTGATGGTGTAACCAAACCTATTTCTGTTTCCGCTGCAATAAAGTTATAAAATTTTCAAGTACTACTTTATCCATCTTGTAATATTCCATTCTGTTTACTTATAACACTCCACGAAACATAATGCATTCTCTTTTGAGTGACATTAACGGACGTGGGGTGTTACATTTGGTATCAGAGCTGAAGGTTACCAGAATAGATAAAAGATTTTGATAAAACCCGTTTACAAAAGCATTTTTATAAAGAAGTATTTTCAAAAGCATGTTTTAAAGAAGGGTTTTTCAAGAGAAAGGTTTATTATGAAAAAACATAATCCCCAAAAGCCATATATCTTTCTTTCGATTCTTTGTTTTGAATCTCTTCCTTTTTCCTTCTTGAGTCTCTTTCCCCGGATGGAGATGCTTTTTCTAAGATAAGTAAGGACTTTTGTGCGATGGGCGGAAAACTGTTTCATAGGACTGAGACGCTTGTCGAAACTAGAATTGGCTCAGGGAAGTGGAGAACTCATTTGGTATCTTTGAGATAGACGATGGAAGGTTCAGCTAGCTGCTTGGTCGATGAGGGAGTTTAGGCTAAGTAGCACAACCCAAGGATGAGGAATTTGTTGATACGGCTTTAATCGACGAAGAAGGTATTCGAGAAAGTGGAAAGAATAATTAACCCCATGACAAAAGAAGACGTCTTTATTGTGGAATAACGGGCCATGTAATTAAGGATTGTAGGAAGAAGAAGAAGCCTAGTTTTTTTCATTGCGGTGAGGAAAGACATCTGATTAAAGACTGCCCGAGAAAGCAAGGACAAGGGCAAGGGAAGAGGATAGGACCTACTTCTGGAGGACAGGTTCATGCTCTCATGGCACCAGGACAAGAGAGAGATAGAAACGTTTTTGTTCAAAGTTTGATTTTTCCTTTTTGATCATCCTATTCGAACTTTGTTTGATTCTGGCGTTTCGTACTCATTTGTATCTGCTTCGTCAGTTAAAACACTGCACCTAAATAACTAGTCTAGTTGTGGATCCCATTATAGTCTCAAATCCTATTGCAGGTCCGGCTCATTTATCTATGCTTGGTCGGGATTTGAGAGTGTCTATGTTGGGCATTGGGTTTGAATGCAACGCCTACGTTCTTGGTTTCATGGGCTACGGCTTGATTCTAGGAGTGGATTGGCTAGCCAGGTATGGTGCCATCCTAGACAATGACAGGAGGGTAATTAGATTGTTGATTCGTTGTGGAAGAACCCTTGATATTTCTTGTGACCCTAGAGGTTCGGTGATGATTAACTACCTAGAATCTCTTGATGCATCCATCGATGATTTGGAATCAGTTCGTGTAGTCCGTGGTGACGTCTTTGATGTTGTTCGGGGTTTAACCCCATGGCGCTAGATAGACCTCCATGTCTACTTAGTAGGTAATGCCAGGCCAGCTGCATTACCAGTGCGCTACATGGCTTTGAGAGAGAGGAGGGAACTCAGTAAGCAAGTATGGGAGCTACTTGAGGAAGGGTTCATAAGAAGAAGTATTTCGGAATGGAGTGCTCCAGTTGTTTTTGCTATGAAGGTTGATGGTTCGTTTAGATTGCGCGTGGACTATAGGGAGCTGAACAAGCTCACGAAGAAGAACATACACCCATTGTCGAGGATAAATGACTTGTTCGATCAATTGGTTGACGCTTCAGTTTTCTCGCAGTTGGATTTAGCTACAGGATTTCATCAGCTAAGAGTGGCTGAGGATAGCATAGATAAGACTGCATTTAGGACTCCCGATGGTTTCTTTGAATGGCTCGTCATGCCTTTTGGTTTGATGAATGCATTCGCATATTTCGTAGAATTAATGAGTAGGGTGTTTAGGGGGTTTCTAAACATGTTTGTGGTAGTCTTTGTGGATGGTATTTTGATTTTCTCTAGAAGCGAGGAAGAGCATGCCCTACATCTTAGGGAAGTTTTAGAGAACCTAGGAGCGCATCAACTCAAAGCTAAGTTCTCCAAATGTCATTTTTAGAGGAAAGAATGAGGTTCTTAGGAGACGTGGTCTCTAAGGAAGGGATAGCAGTGGATCCTACAAAGGTGGTGGCAATCCAAGATTGGAAGGTTCCTAGAAAAGCAACAGAAGGAAGAAGTTTTCTTGGTTTGGCAGGCTACTATAGGAAGTTCGTTAAGGACTTTGCGAAGATATCAGCCCTAGTTTTGACTTTGCTAGATAGGAGCAAACCGTTCACATTATATACCAGAGCTTGCGGGACAGGGCTTGGAGCAGTTTTCGATGCAAGAGGAAAAGGTGATATGCAAAAAGGCGGTAGGTACGCAGTTAGGTTTGAGCATAGCGTATCGTCCACATACGGATGGACGGACAGAAAGGGCGAATAGAATCCTTAAAGATCTTTTGAGGTTATGTACCCTAGATTTTGGAGGGACATGAGCAGAGCACCTTTCATTTGTGGAGTTCTCTTATAACAACAGTTATTAAGCTAGTATTAGGGTTTTTATGGACGACCGTGTCGATCACCAACTTGTTGGTGGGAATCTACGGATAAGATTTTGCTTGGACCTGAGCTGATTAGAAAGAGACTTCGGAGAAGGTGGACGTGATTCGAAGGCGAATGAAAACGACACAGAACCGGCAAAAGTCGTACGCTGATAGGAGACGAACCGATCTTGAGTTCGATGTTGGAGACATGGTTTTTATTAAGGTGTCACCGTTGAGTAACGTAGTCCATTTTGGATCGGTAGGGAAATTGGCACCGAGGTTCGTAGGACCCTTTCCCATTACAAAGAGGATTGGACAGATGGTGTACAGAGTGAAGTTGTCGGAGAAGCTTAGTGGTGTTCATGGCGTGTTTCACATGTCGCATTTGCGGAAGTGTTTACATGATACAGCGGAAGTGGTGAAGCCGAGCATGCTTAGGGAAGTGGAAGTGGAGAGAGATGCCATGATTAGACGAACTCCTACATGCGTTCTTGGACCGGAGGTCAAAAAGTTACGCAACAGAGAGGTCAAGTTGGTTAAAGTTCAATGGGGTGATGATCACGGAGATGCAATTTGGGAGACGGAAGACATGATGTGTGCGTCGTACCCTTTCCTTTTTGAGGGTATGTTCTTAACTTCTCCTTTTTCTATCGCTTTATTTATACTTGTTCAATCGTTTAGTATGCCCTCTCGTTTACATCCTAGATCTTTAGATAGGAAAATCTTATGGTTGTAAACAAGTGTTTGAGACATGTTATGTTTGATGGATGCAAATGGATGTGTAACACCCCGTGAATTCTAAACATTAAGCTTCACAAATTAAAGTATAATTAATTCTAAATGAAAGAATTAAGGGAAATGGGTTACGCCATTGCGTTCGTCTCGGAATTCTGCTTGAGATAGAGTCTGATTTTGCGTGAATCGGACTCCGTATGAAGGAGTTATGACCTTCGGAAGTTTCAGAATAAAATTTAAATTCAAATAGCTCAGTTTTAAATTCGAAATTCGAAAAACAGGTTCAAACTGGGCTGGGCAGGAAAATTCCCGCCCAGAGACCAGGTCGACCATAGGGTCGACCATGGTGTCGCCCTGGCCACCCCAGGTCGACCATAGTGTCAACCTGGGTGTCGACCTGCCAGTCGACCTACCTGCTCGACCTGGCTGGCTAGGTCTGGCTCTGGCTCGAATTTCTGTGTCTCGGTGTGTCACTAGGGCTGACATGTCACCTCTTGATTGGCTCTTTGAACTTTGTATGGTCTAGATTCCTCCTGTCTTCATCTGACGGCTCAAAACAATTTAAAAATTTATAAATACACCCTAAGTCTCAACTGAAAATTCACATAAAAAAATAAGATGGGAGTCGTCATGCTGCCACGAAGGAATTGAGCATAGCCGTCAAGAGAGAAAAGCTTAGAGACGAATCAAATTAAGAAGAAGATTAAAGTTTAATCAAATAAATCAACGCAATGTTAGTCTAACCAAAGGAGCGCATCTCAATTTCAGAATCCAGAATTCAAGATTCTGCATTCGTTTTAAGTATAGTGACCTTTCAGAATATGAATAAAAACTGTGATTTGATTTGATGTAAATGAAAATAGAATTGTGTTATTGTATGAATATGATAAAAATTCTATGTATTATAATGATTCTGTCATGACTTGTGTATTGATATTTGTGGCCTAAATTGATTGATGCAAGCCTATTGGACATTTGTATATGAGAGTTATAGCAATAGCAAGTTGTGGCAAAAACTAGTAATTGATCCCTTTATGTTTATGTCGATGGCATGGACTATATACATTCACTAAGTCTAAATTAAGGCTTATGTAAACATGTTCTAGATTTGAAACCTTTTATGCCTACATGACCCAAAACCTATGATATCGTTCTAATGTTAATTTGCAAGTATAATTGGATCTATGTTAAGTATCGTTTGGGTTTCATAAACTATGCAAGTTCATGTTGAAATAGGCTATGTGATTAGATGTTATAATTGGACATTTTTGTGAATATACAACATGCTAGTTTTGTGGTTGACATTATGCCAAGTTAAACATAAGTTTGTATTAGCCTAAACTATGCCACTTCATATATCACCCACTTAGTTATACTTTGATTTGACTGCAAGTTCACATGACCCATATTATATGTTAGTTGAATCGCTAAATTGCAAGTTCATGCGCCACACACCTTTATGTATTACATGTTCTTGATTTCCCCTTTTTCTCACGTTTATAAAGTTGGGCTGAATTGTGACAAGCCCAACACATGTTATAATGTTGCGAACGTACAATCGGGGGTAATAACATTGGGTGTAAAACATGAAAATATATGTTGGCATGGTTGGCACATGCCAACGACAATGACATTTAAGCGGTATGAATTGATATACCCAAGAATAGAAGATATGACATTTACATATATAATTGAGAAGTAATAAAATATGTAAATTTAGAAAACACGATATGCTTAACCCGAGGTTGGATTGAGTTGTGATGTAAACCTGCCCGGACCCGCCCGGCTGTCCAGTAGTCACAACAATACCTATCCAATTTGGGTGGTTAAGCATTGAGCCCAATAATGACCTGAGGTTAGACTGAGCTATGGTGTAAACCTGCCTGGAACCGACGGCACATCCAGTAACTGTAGCAATACCTGTCTAATGTGAGTGGTCTGGTGCTCTAAGAGGCTAAGGACAGATGGTAGGGTTAAGTCAACTATAACACTTAACCAAATTCAAAATGTTAACAAGAATTGATGGGTGGGGTTAGGTAAATACAGACACTTAACCACTTAAAATGTTTGACTAGAAAATCCTGGTAACGAGGGGCCCATTTCAGCAGTAACCCAAGTTAGGTATCATGGTACCCTGAAACTAGGCAGGGTGGGGCACGATTACTGGGCTGATTGTAAGCGGTCAAAGCGACGGCGGTGGGTGCAACAGTGTAGGTTCTAACGGGGTGCGGGCGTGCACACACTCCGGAGCAGACAAACAGGGCACTGGGGGCACCAGTAGTATAACCTATGCCTTCTAGAATTTGTGTCGGGGCCGCCACCATGGGTCTTGATACACCCCATGGTGGGACCAACATAGGTATCTACAATTCTTGGGGGCCGTATGACACATGTTAACGCGAGTAGGAGCCGATCTTTAAATAAAAATGGGGATCACTTCACCCTCAGCATGGGGTGCCAGTTAGAATAAACTCAAGTAGGTGCAGAGATATAGTATGGGTGCGATAGTACATTCGACTCTTCCTTACCTTGTGACACTTTCCTATTTTCAGTTTATGTCTATCATGCCCTTTTTCTTATTCACATACTGAAGAGTTACTAGATTTACTCAGGCTTTATGTCTGACTCTATTTTCTTTTTGACTTCTTTTCTTTCGTTTCCCCTCCCCCAGGTCCACAGGGAGGAAACAACTCAGCTCAGTCAGACTCTTTACAAGCTCCAAGAACGTAGATGTATGATTTGGATCTCTTTTGCTCAGATTATGGCTTTGGATATCACTATGGGGATTTTTGTAACTTTATTTATGTTTCATGCTTCTTTAATAATCAAGACAATAATGAGGTTGTAATGTTGGAAGTATTTTGAGACAATTATGGAATATTTTGTTTGAACACGTATTGATGAAATAAAAGTCTGTTTAGTTTCCGCAGTTTTAAAATATGTGTATTTATATCTGTCTTGAGTATTTCTGTGGCTTTTACTTAAAAACCTCCACCAAAGTTAAGGCATTCCCTTTGTGAGTGACCTTAATGGAGGTGGGGTGTTTCACTTGGTATCAGAGCCTAGGTTTACCAGATAAGATAAAAGTTTTTGAAAATTGTTTTCAAAAAGAAAGTTTAAAGAAGCATTTTTCAAGAAAAAGTGTTATATTTTAAAAGACATAATCCCCCAAAGCCGTATGCACTATCTCTCTCTATCCTTCATTTTGAATCTTTCCTTTCTGTTTCAGCATGTCTGGAGACCTTAACCTTCCTGAAGGAGTACCGATACCCGGCTGGTTTAGGAGGTATTTAGAAGCGAGGGCAAATGGCGCGGGCCCAGCAGACATCCCTCCTCCAGTGGCCGCGGTTCCTCCTCCTCCTCCTCGTGGAAATGCCTTCGCAAAAACATGTAGAGACTTCAAGGCTATGGGTAGAAAAGACTTTTATGGAACAGAGTCCTTTGTAGGAGCAAGAAACTGGCTAAAGGAGACTGAGGATCTGTTTGTCATCTTCGGAGTTGAGGACAGGAAAAAGATACAACTAGCGGTATGGTTGCTTAAGGATGAAGCTTCCTATTGGTGGGAAATTACCAATGCTCAGAGGGCGGTGGAAACATGGGAAGACTTCAGGACAAGATTTGAGATGAAATTCCCCTCCCAAGCTGAAAGAATCCTACAAATGGAGAAGTTCCTAACTCTGAAACAGGGAAGTATGACAATCAGGGAGTATGTTAATCAGTTTAATCAGCTGGCCAGATTTGGGCTGGACTTAGTAAACACCCAACACAAGAAGGCGGTTCGCTTCGTTAAGGGTTTGAATGAGACTCTACACAGCCTTGCCATGACCCATGTATCCACGGGAGCGACTTATGAAAGCTTGGTGGACATGGCGTTGCTACACGAGGAAGACCACGGCAAGAAAGAAACTAAGGTGGAAGAGAAGAAAAAGGGTCTACAAACAAAGAAAACAGACTTCAAGAAAGGAGGGAAGAACAATAAGCCCAGTGAGAAGAGAAGGTGCAATTTTTGTGGCATTGTGGGACATATATCAAAAGACTGCCGAAAAAGGAAGGCGAAGATGGGTGGTTGCTTCCATTGTGGAGAAACTGGACACCAAGCTGAGGACTGCCCAAAGAAGAAAGGGCAGGGACAGAAAGCCGGATCCACTTCAGGGGGTCAGGTTCATGCGCTAGTGGCACCTCAGCAGGAACGAGGTAGTAATATTTATGTAGAAAGTGTAGTTTATCTTTATGATCATCCAGTTCGCACACTTTTTGACTCTGGCGCATCACACTCTTTTATTTCATCTGCCTTAGTAGAATCTCTGCATCTAGACACTAGTATGGTAGAAGATCCCTTAGTAGTTTCAAATCCAATTTGGGGCTCCGCTTACTTGTCAATGGTTTGTTTGGGTTTGAAAGTCTCTATTCTCAGCGTTGAGTTTAGTTGTAATGCCTTTGTCTTGGGCTTCTCGGGATATGGTTTGATCTTAGGCATGGACTGGTTATCCAGTAATGGGGCCATCCTTGATTGTGAGAAAAGAGAAGTTAGGCTCTTGACTCGGCTTGGTAACACTCTAGAAATTTCTTGTAATCCCTTGAATGCTGTTATGCTTAGTTATCTAGAGTCGCTTGATGCTTCTGATGAGAATTTGCAATCAGTTAGAGTAGTCCGGGAATATCCGGATGTATTTGAGGAGGTGAAAGGCTTACCTCCGAGGCGGGAAATAGACTTCCGCATATATCTTGTGGATAATGCAAAGCCTGTAGCTTTACCTGTCAGACACATGGCTCCAAAGGAGAGAAAGGAGCTCAGTAAGCAGGTTAAAGAACTTCTCGAAAAGGGGTTCATTAGACGGAGCATTTCGGAATGGGGTGCTCCAGTGGTGTTCGCAACCAAAGCGGACGGTTCGCTTCACCTTTGCGTCGACTACAGGGAGTTAAACAAATTGACCAAGAAAAATAGGCACCCTCTTCCCCGAATCGACGATTTGTTTGATCAGCTTGTAGGAGCGTCGGTCTTCTCCCAACTTGATCTGGCAAATGGGTTCCATCAGCTAAGAGTAGCTGAAGATAGCATTGATAAGACGGCGTTCAGAACCCCAGACGGTTTCTTCGAGTTGCTTGTCATGCCTTTCGGCTTGACAAATGCACCCGCTTATTTCGTAGACCTAATGAGCAGGGTGTTCAGAGAATTCCTCAACAAATTTGTGGTTGTCTTTGTAGATGATATCTTAATCTTTTCAAAGGATGAGGAAGAGCATGCTCAGCATCTGAAAGAAATCATGGAAGCTCTCCGTTCACATCAGCTAAAAGCCAAATTCTCCAAGTGCTACTTTTGGAGAAAGGAGGTAAGATTTCTGGGGCATATAGTGTCCAAAGAGGGGTTGGCCGTGGACCCCGCGAAAGTGGTGGCAGTACAAGATTGGAAGACACCAAGAAATGCAACCGATGTTCGAAGCTTTCTTGGGCTAGCCGGTTTTTACCGAAAGCTTATTAGGGATTTTGCGAAAATCTCAGCCCCACTCACAAGGCTAACAAAGAAGAATCTGGCGTTCACTTGGGTTTGGACTACGAGTTTGCTTTCCAACGATTAAAAAGGGCTCTCACAACAACCCCAGTTCTGACCTTGCCAAATGGAAGCAAAATGTTCACAGTATACACGGATGCATGTGGAACGGGACTAGGCGTTGTTCTAATGCAAGAAGGAATGGTAGTAGCTTATGGAGGAAGACAATTGAAAGTTCATGAAAAGAACTACCCAACCCACGATCTTGAGTTAGCTGCCATCGTCTTTGCACTGAAATCTTGGCGCCATTATCTCCTAGGTGAGAAGTTTGAATTATACACTGACCATAAATCATTGAAATATCTCTTCTCGCAGAAGGATCTTAACTTGAGGCAGCAAAGATGGATGGAGTTTCTTGCCTCGTATGATTATGAAATTTCCTATACTCCTGGCAAAGGCAACGTAGTAGCAGACGCGTTGAGCCGAAAGAAACTGACCTTAAGCCCGCTCTTTGTGGAAAGGCAAAGCTTGGAGTATGTAGCCAGTTTTAACTTTAGGCCCTCCTTAGATTTTCTACCGGGTTTACTAGCATCTCTCGAAGTACGCCCTACTCTCTTGGACTCAATAGGGGCTGCACAACGTGAAGACCCTCAGCTTGTCGACGTGATTGATAAACTTATTAGGGGTGAGACTTCTAGTCAACTCAGTAGGTACGCCATCGATGATAAGGGCTGGCTGAGGCGAGATGGAAGATTATGCGTCCCACAAGCAAGGGAGTTGACAAAGAAGGTTCTCGAGGAAGCGCATCATTCCAAGATGACTATACACCCTGGCGGTGATAAGATGTACAAGGATATAAAAAGGACTTTCTTTTGGAGCGGCATGAAGCAAGACGTGGCAGATTTCGTTTCTAAGTGCATGACCTGCCAACAGGTCAAGGCGGAACAGAAGAAGCCTGGAGGACTACTTCATCCTTTAGAGGTCCCACAGTGGAAGTGGGATAGCATTTCAATGGACTTCATTGATGGACTTCCTAGGTCGAGAAGAGGCAACACTAGCATTTGGGTAATAGTGGATAGGCTTACTAAAAGCGCCCACTTTATACCTATCAAGAGTAGGACTGTCTCATCTCTAGCATCTCTTTATCTCAAGGAAATAGTTCGACTCCATGGGATACCCTCCAGCATTGTTAGTGACCGAGACCCTATCTTCACAAGTGAGTTTTGGCGGAGTCTGCAAGAAGATGTAAGCACACAGTTATGTTTGAGCACGGCCTATCACCCCCAAACCGATGGCCAGACGAAAAGGGTGAATAGAGTTTTGGAGGATCTTTTAAGACTTCGCGTTCTTGACTTTGGAGGGACGTGGGAGGATCACCTTCCTTTAGTAGAATTTGCCTACAACAACAGCTACCATAGGCATGGCACCCTTCGAAGCCTTGTATGGAAGACCGTGCAAATCACCAACTTGTTGGTGGGAGTCTACAGATAAGCTTATACTTGGACCAGACATGATCCGAGAGACTTCGGAGAAAGTGGACTTGATACGTAGGAGAATGAAGACAGCCCAAGACAGACAAAAATCCTACGCCGACAAAAGAAGGACCGACCTTGAGTTTGAGGTTGGGGACAGGGTTTTCCTTAAGGTATCTCCTTTAAGGAACGTCGTTCGCTTTGGATCCGCAGGAAAGCTAGCACCAAGATTTGTAGGACCGTTCCCTATCATCGAGAAGGTTGGGAAGATGGCCTATAGATTAGAGATACCCGAGAGACTGGCCGGAGTTCACAACGTCTTTCATGTTTCTCACCTCTGGAAGTGTTTACATGAGTCTGCGGAAGTGGTGGAACCTAGCATTCTAGAAGAAGCCGAAGTGGAACGTGAAGCAACTATGAGGAGAGTTCCAACCCGCATCTTAGGAACTGAAGTGAAAAAGCTACGCAGCCGCCAGGTCAAACTCGTTAAAGTTCAATGGAGTGACACCGAGGAAGACGCGACTTGGGAAACTGAGGACAGAATACGCGCTGCCTACCCTCTTCTTTTTGAGGGTACATCTTCGATCTCTCTTTTTCCTTAAGTTATGCTTTATCTATCTTTTTAGGTATATCCCCTCGGTCCTTTTTCCTAACTCCTTAGGTAGAAAACAAATGGATGCAAACATGTATTTGAAAACATGTTATGGATGATGGCTGCAAATGGTTGCTAGTGGTTGCTCGTGGATGCATATACACACACACCCTAGGTTATAGATCGGCTCAGTCACTTCATATTGCATATGCATATATGTATTCTCATTTGTATATGGTTGAAACTTGATATGTTGTCATATGGTCGTCGCATTTGTATGAATAGTTGTGCACTCATGTAGAATTATGAGTAGCAAAAATTTGCATACATAATGGATTTATGACACTTACATGATTCGCATTAAGGAGGTCAACTGAATCAGTAGACCGCCTGATTTCTGCATTAGATAAGGACATGTACACACACTATGCATATGATCACGAAGCATTAGAAGTCTTTTAAGGATAGTGGACGCCTATGTTTGTTGGTTGAGTAGATGGACTGTTGGATGGTAGGATATACATTCTTCCTAACTTGAAGATTTCGGGGATGAAATCCTTTTGGGGAGGGGAGAATGTAACACCCCGTGAATTCTAAACATTAAGCTTCACAAATTAAAGTATACTTAATTATAAATGAAAGAATTAAGGGAAATGGGTTACGCCATTGCGTTCGTCTCGGAATTCTGCTTGAGATAGAGTCCGAGTTTGTGTGAATCGGACTCCGTATGAAGGAGTTATGAACTTCGGAAGTTTCAGAATAAAATTTAAATTCAAACAGATTAGTTTTAAATTTGAAATTCGAAAAATAGGTTCAAACTGGGCTGGGCGTGAAAATTCCCGCCCAGAGACCAGGTCGACCATAGGGTCGACCATGGTGTCGACCTGGCCACCCCAGGTCGACCATAGTGTCGACCTGGGTGTCGACCTGCCCGTCGACCTACCTGGTCGACCTGGCTGGCTAGGTCTGGCTCTGGCTCGAATTTCTGTGTCTCGGTGTGTCACTAGGGCTGACATGACACCTCTTGATTGGCTCTTTGAACTTTGTATGGTCTAGATTCCTCCTGTCTTCATCTGACGGCTTAAAACAATTTAAAAATATATAAATACACCCTAAGTCCCAACTGGAAATTCACATAAAAAAATAAGATGGGAGTCGTCATGCTGCCAGGAAGGAATTGAGCATAGCCGTCAAGAGAGAAAATCTTAGAGACGAATCAAATTAAGAAGAAGATTAAAGTTTAATCAAATAAATCAACGCAACGTTAGTCTACCCAAAGGAGCGCATCTCAATTTCAGAATCCAGAATCCAGAATTCAAGATTCTGCATTCGTTCTAAGTATAGTGACCTTTCAGAATATGATTAAAAACTATGATGTTTCGATGTAAATGAAAATAGAATTGTGTTATTGTATGAATATGATATAAATTCTATGTATTGTAATGATTCTGTCATGACTTGTGTATTGATATTTGTGGCCTAAATTGATTGATGCAAGCCTATTGGACATTTGTATATGAGAGTTATAGCAATAGCAAGTTGTGGCAAAAACTAGTAATTGATCCCTTTATGTTTATGTCGATGGCATGGACTATATACATTCACTAAGTCTAAATTAAGGCTTATGTAAACATGTTCTAGATTTGAAACCTTTTATGCCTACATGACCCAAAACCTATGATATCATTCTTATGTTAATTTGCAAGTATAATTGGATCTATGTTAAGTATCGTTTGGGTTTCATAAACTATGCAAGTTCATGTTGAAATAGGCTATGTGATTAGATGTTATAATTGGACATTTTTGTGAATATACAACATGCTAGTTTTGTGGTTGACATTATGCCAAGTTAAACATAAGTTTGTATTATCCTAAACTATGCCACTTCATATATCACCTACTTAGTTATACTTTGATTTGACTGCAAGTTCACATGACCCATATTATATGTTAGTTGAATCGCTAAATTGCAAGTTCATGCGCCACACACCTTTATGTATTACATGTTCTTGATTTCCCCTTTTTCTCACGTTTATAAAGTTGGGCTGAATTCTGACAAGCCCAACACATGTTATAATGTTGTGAACGTACAAACGGGGGTAACAACGTTGGGTGTAAAACATGAAAATATATGTTGGCATGGTTGGCACATGCCAACGACAATGACATTTAAGCGGTATGAATTGATATACCCATGAATAGAAGATATAACATTTACATATATAATTGAGAAGTAATAAAATATGTAAATTTAGAAAACACGATATGCTTAACCCGAGGTTGGATTGAGTTGTGATGTAAACCTGCCCGGACCCGCCCGGCTGTCCAGTAGTCACAACAATTCCTATCCAATGTGGGTGGTTAAGCATTGAGCCCAATAATGACCCGAGGTTAGACTGAGCTACGGTGTAAACCTGCCCGGAACCGACCGGCACATCCAGTAACCGTAGCAATACCTGTCTAATGTGAGTGGTCTGGTGCTCTAAGAGGCTAAGGACAGATGGTAGGGTTAAGTCAACTATAACACCTAACCAAATTCAACATGTTAACAAGAATTGATGGGTGGGGTTAGGTAAATACAGACACTTAACCACTTAACATGTTTGACTAGAAAATCCTGGTAACGAGGGACCCGTTTCAGCAGTAACCCAAGTTAGGTATCATGGTACCCTGAAACTAGGCAGGGTGGGGCACGATTACTGGGCTGATTGTAAGCGGTCAAAGCGACGGCGGTGGGTGCAACAGTGTAGGTTCTAACGGGGTGCGGGCGTGCACACACTCCGGAGCAGACAAACAGGGCACTGGGGGCACCAGTAGTATAACCTATGCCTTCTAGAATTTGTGTCGGGGCCGCCACCATGGGTCTTGATACACCCCATGGTGGGACCAGCATAGGTATCTACAATTCTTGGGGGCCGTATGACACATGTTAACGCGAGTAGGAGCCGATCTTTAAATAAAAATGGGGATCACTTCACACTCAGCATGGGGTGCCAGTTAGAATAAACTCAAGTAGGTGCAGAGATATAGTATGGGTGCGATAGTACATTCGACACTTCCTTAGCTTGTGACACTTTCCTATTTTCAATTTATGTCTATCATGCCCTTTTTCTTATTCACATACTGAAGAGTTACTAGATTTACTCAGGCTTTATGTCTGACTCTATTTTCTTTTCGTCTTCTTTTCTTTCGTTTCCCCCCCCCCCCCAAGGTCCATATGGAGGAAACAACTCAGCTCAGTCAGACTCTTTACAAGCTCCAAGAACGAAGATGTATGATTTGGATCTCTTTTGCTCGGATTACGGCTTTGGATATCACTATGGGGATTTTTGTCACTTTATTTATGTTTTATGCTTCTTTAATAATCAAGACAGTAATGAGGTTGTAATGTTGGAAGTATTTTGAGACAATTATGGAATATTTTGTTTGAACACGTATTGATGAAATAAAAGTCTGTTTAGTTTCCGCTGTTTTAAAATATGTGTATTTATATCTGTCTTGAGTATTTCTGTGGCTTTTACTTAAAAATCTCCACCAAAGTTAAGGCATTCCCTTTGTGAGTGACCTTAACGGAGGTGGGGTGTTTCAGGATGTATGTGTTTCCTAGTGGTTGCTCATGGATGCATTTACACACACATTAGGCACTAGATCGGCTCAATCACCTTCATATTGCATATAAATGGGTGTGCATATTTAATCAAATGGATGTACATTGAATGTGTTATCATATGGATATTTCATTTGAATGAATAGTTGTGCACTCATGTAGGAACAATATGTATCATTAGGATTCTTTTGCATACATAACGGACGCATGGCACTATCATGAATTGCATTAAGGAGGTCAACTGAATCAGTAGACTACCTGATTTTTGCATTTAGGTAAGGACATACACACACACTATGCATATTTTCATGAAAAGCATTAGAAACCTTTTAAGTACAATAGATGCCGGTGATTGAATGGTTGAGTAGATGGATGTTGGATGGTAGGATATACATTCTTCTTGACTTGGAGATTTCGGGGACGGAATCCTTTAAGGAGGGGAGAATGTAATACCCCGTAATTTTAAATGTTAAAATTAACAAATTTAAGAACACTTAATTTTTATAAGAAGAATTAAGGAAAACAGGTTACGCCTTTGCATTCGTCTCGGAATTCTTCTTGAGGTGGAGTCCGAGTTTGCATAAATCGGGCTCCATATGAAGAAGATATGGAGCTTAGAAGATTTCAAGTTTATATCAGAATTAAATAAATAATTAATATATCTAAATTCGAATTCAAACCAGCGAAAAGCAGTGGGCGGGAAAATTCCCGCCAGAGGATGTCGTCCCCCTTAAGGGGTGTCCACACTGGTGTCGACCCCCTTATAGGAGTGTCGACATGGGTGTCGACCCCCCATTAGAGGTCGACCCCTGCTGACTGTTCTGGACAGTGATGATTTTCTGAGTCTTATGGCTACGTGGCGACTTCTGATTGGCCTGATGACACATTTTCTTGGACCGAATGGTCTGGATGGATCCTATGTTTATCCAAAGGCTCAAGCTAATCCTGTACTCCTATATAATCACATCTAACCTAAACCCTAAGCTAAACTAAATTTGTTCATGAGCCTATATGCTGCTGAATCCTAAACTAATCTAGCCTCCACTATAACAAATCAAATTCAAAGTTAAAGATAAAGATCAAAGCCTACATCAACACACTAGCTTATCAATTTCAGAAATCAAATTCTAGATCTTCTCTTCTTTCTTAATCTTTGTGAGTTCATGTAGCTATCACAAGATAATTAAACTAAAGTAATTATGATAAGTTGTAAATTGTGATCATATGATTATGCCTATAATGGATCTTATCCAATTTGCAAGTTGTCATCTTTTTTGATTCATAGCCTATGCTTTTCTGATCAATTTTATTAGTTCATGCTTGTTCGTGCTCGTGTATTTATGCCTATTTTGATACCATGATTCTCTTCCCTCTTCCTTTTTCCTTTTTTCTTTTTATGAGTTAGGCTAACTTCGAGCCTAACATATTATGCAAAATTCGTGCACGTATAATGCTTGAATGATGGGGGAAAAGTTTGGGAAATGTTGAATAACATGTGATTTGTAAAAAGGCATAAGCTGATGATGGCTATGGTTTGGGAAAAATTGTATATAATAAGCAAACATGAGACTTGACGTAAATGGGTTTGGGTGTAAACTTGTGATAATTTGGTAAGTTCAGTTATTTCTCAAATTTGGAACATGTAATAGGAATCATGACTTGTAATGTATCGAATCTGGAACAATGCCTAATTGTAAGATAATCAATTCTGATTCATGCTTATCCTTTGGTCAAACCTGAATTACCTATGCCTATGAGACTATTGTGATTGATACAATGGAACCTATCATGTTGTACACCAAATTGGTGATTCTTTTATGTTCAATTCTATCGAATCTTTATGCCTATGATGTAACTTGCTCAGTTTAGCCACACTTATTGTTAATATACAACATGTCTATTAGAAACATGATTCTTGAGTTCGGTACATCTTTACATGCCTATTTTGTTCCTTATGTCAATTCTTGTGTTTCTCCTCTATCCCTCTCCGTATTATTTTTGGACCTTGTTGTACTTGCGATTGAAACGTGGGGAATTGAGTATAACTTAATTAAGTAATTTTGGGCATAACAAGTAAATGAGGCATAACTTGAATTGACCACACTTATTGATAATTTACATATAAATCTAGACTTGGACAATAAATATGTAAATTGGCTAAAACATGAACGCCTAAGACACGAGGTTAGACTTAGTTTGCGGCATAAGACTGCCTGGAACCGCCCGGCATATCCAGCAACCGCAAACAACAGTCTAATGTGAGGGGTCAAAGGCATCAATTAGATGATTATACATGAGGTTAAGTCTGGCTTGTGGTGGAAGTCTGCCCGGAACTGCCTGGCATATCCAGCGGCTACAAGTGATCGACTTAATGTAAGAGGTCTGTGCATTGATAACTAATTAATGCTGATCAAAGATGAAATGATACCTAAACGAGTTAGGTGGGTGGGGTTAAGTTAACGTGGGTAAGAAGACAATTTAACCAATATTACATGAACAAAGTGGATAGGGTTAAGGCAAGCTTAACCAATAATACATGTGGACTTGATAAGTGGAAGGGTTAAGTAAATCTTGGGTAGGTGGGTAATATTAGTATATATAGGCCCACAAACTTAACCATTAAACGAATATGCGTGAATCAGTTGGAAGGTTAAGTGACATATGGATTGGCGACACTTAACGTATCCAACAAGTTAATTAAGCAAATGGGTGAGGTTAGGTTAAATTGAGAACACTTAATCGTTATAACATGTTGGTTAGGAAACCCTAGTAATAGGGACCCATTTCAGCAGTAACCCATATAGATGTATCATGGTACCCTGAACTAGGCAGGGTGGGGCACAATTACTAGACTGATTATAACCGGTCAAAATAGCAGCGGGTGGTGCATCAATGTAGGTTCCGATGGAGTACGGGCGTGCACGTGCTCCGTAGTGGAAAAAGCAGGCACTGGGCATCAGTAGTTATACACTGTGCATCTTGAATTGTGTTGGGTTGCCATCATAGGGATTGATACACCGCATGGTGGGACTTGCACAGGGAACTACAAACAAGCGGGGCCGAATGACACAAGTAATAAATACATGCGAGTTAGGGAGCCGATCGATTAGGGGTAGTATGGATACATCAAGTATCTATTATGGGTAAGTAGGCTGTCAAGGATTGTATGGGGTAGATACCTCTTACTAGATGTTACGCCTGAGGGCTACCAATTGCGGGGTTGGTATCAACTTTCTATATGTAACTAGTAATGGTGCGATATATTTAGCATTGGTGCAGTGTAGTAGTTACCCTTTAGTGATTAGAAGCGCATTCAATGTTTATCTTATTCGTCTTGCCTACCTTGTCATGCCTGCTTATGTACAGTCATTTCTTACTTTCCAGTTTATGTTCTTATCATGTTACTTAAATGATTATGTTGTTAAAGTTACTGGACTCACCAGACTAATGTCTGACCTTGTTTGTTTCACCCCCCCCCCCCCCCGGGTTCTCAGGGAGGAAATACTCAAGCTTAGTTCAGATGTCTCTTTCTTCCAGCTTGAAATTGAAAGATGTATTACTTAGCTTTGATTTTGCTTATGGCATTTTCTGTTGGGGGTTATAGCTTTAAAATTATGTACTCTGAAGGCTTTTGTACAAGACTAATATTATGTACTTGTTTTTGTTGTTTTGAAGGTGTAACCAAACCTGTTTCTATTTCCGGTGCAATAAAGTTATAAAATTTTCATGTACTACTTTATCTGTCTTTTAATATTCCGTTCTGTTTACTTATAACGCTCCACGAAACTTAATGCATTCCCTTTTGAGTGAGATTAACGGACGTGGGGTGTTACCTATAACCTGCAATTTCAAACCAATTTAAAAAGCTCGGTTGTACTAAGAAATTTTGCTTCCGGATATTAGTTTGTTAGATTACATGTATGCTTTTTTTATTAAGTAGAAGTTATCATTCATTTTAAATTTGGTCAATGCTTAGTCCTTACTCATTTTAAATTATAGCAGCTAACACTACGCATATTTTAAAGGTATAATCTTTCCTTACTTTAAACACTCTAACTTAATGCAATGAGGCTCAAATATTCAATCTTCATGAAAATACAAACTAAAAATATTAAATCATAAAGTTTGTCACTAAGGAGCTATATGGCATTTTGATGTTTATACATTATTTTGCTTGACGAAAACACTACACGTCAATACAATGGGTGTGACTATATGGTTTATATAAATGAATTGATAATTTCTTTAAAAATGCTGAGGGCATATTATAGATACATTTATTTCATTCCATATTAGTTTCAAAATTTTAAGTGATTGACATACGTGCATTTGCTTACTTGATGTTATTCGTTTCATTAATAGATGAAATATTTTTGCCAGATTGCTTGAACTACATTATAAAATCTTTCAGCTATTCTTTTAGTGCACAAACATGACAAAAATGTTCAAATTTATGTTTCATGCACATGTTCTAACAATATAATACATATGTTGTCGTCACTATTACCATTGTACAAATTAATATCTATTGTAAATTAAGCCTACCCTCATTTTTATACTATAAAGTGATATTTTTATTCAAATCAACAACAATATCTGTTTATTTAACATGGTTCAAAAATATATAACATATCATCTCCAATAAGGCTTTACCATTATACATTATTTTTTTCATATGAGAATCTAAACTATTTTGGATACATGTTCATTTACATGCCAAATTTCAGATTCAATATAGCTTTTCTTTCATCGCGTGGCCTTATGATCTTAGTCTTATATCCACTGAAACTATATCTCTGATATTATAGGGGGAAGAAATGTTCCACTTCATTTCTTATTTGTTAACATAAATTATGTAGGAATGTTTACATCAAATTTACATCTTCGTTTTACGTGTAATATGTATATACTTTTTTACTTTATCCTTCTATTACATTGGAAAAAATCTCATTTCTTCCAAAAAATTGATTTTTTTCCTACTGCAATAGGTTAGGTACCTGTATGAAATAAAATTTTCAATGAGTCCAAGCTATGAAATGTAGATTATTTTTTAGAAATACGTCAATTTGATTTGGGAATCATCTCTTCTTACCAAAATTTATAAACCTTATATTGTCGATCAATGTATTAGTAGTAATCATGGAACAATATGATATGTTAACTTTTATGCTTATTTCAAAATATTTTCCTGATATGTTGGGTAAGTTCAGGGTATGATACACTTATCAATTTTCAAAAATATTTCTCACGCTTAAATCACATCTCTTTGTTAGCTGCGACCAAAACAGCCCTATCCTTTTTGCTTCTATATGAATAATGAACTTAGTTTTTATTTCTCTTTCTAATTTTATTTTATATTTTGTTTCTACAAGGAAAAAAAAATCAAGTCAGAGGTGTGATCTGACGTGCTCACTTAGCAGAAAACTTGAACATAGTATGATATTAGGGTGTATTGCTGTTAATGTATTTTCCAGCTAAAGTGTTATGTTTTTTCTTCACATTTTTATCCTTTGGTTATTTTTGATGTTCAGTTAAGTGTCGTTGATAGTTTGACTTGATCAGATCATGAATTACAGAGGAACTCTAAGTTCAAATAATTGTAAAACTTTGTATCATGTAAACTCATGTATCACATGAGTAATCCATTCTACCATCCCCTATTATAAAAATTCCAATTTGTGTATTTGATGTCATAGCATCATATTGCTATTCGATGGAAAGAAAAGCAGTTATATATTAATAAGCTTGCATGGCTATTTCTTGGCATTGCCAATTCTGATAGCCTTTTTATGATTAGTTCTCTAACTATCTCACACAGTACCCCAATAATTTCAGGTGTGATGAAGCAGTTACCAAAGAAGAGAGGAACCATAATGGAAGAAAAATGTAGTGCAACAAGATGAAATAAAAGAGTACACTGCTCTTCATTCATTTTATGATTTTGATTAGTTGTCCTAGTGTGCCTCTTTAGAGTAGAAAATCTTTAAAGCTTAATTTTTTATCCTACACTGAGAATGTAGTGAATTATTGTGGCTATTTGAGTATATTTTCTAGCAGGTTACCTTCATTCCACTCAAATAATATTGATATTACGTGCCACCTTATTGAATGTTTCAAACGTAGATGTTTCGCGTCACTTCCTCCTCACCTCCAGCTTAATTTTAGTAAGTGACTAATAGGCGCAACACAGTGATGATTACATTCAGAAACTCCTATTACCTAAATTATGGGGCTCCGTTAAACATTGTGGTAATAACTTGGCAGGTATATCTTTAAAAACTTCTTCATTTACCATAATATAATTATTATAAGTCTATTATTGCATAGAATATATTTTTGCATTAGGATAGTGTAAGGCCAAATATTGTTTATAACATGACAGTATAAGAACTTACATAAATAAATGATTATACGGAGACTAATACATGTACATGTGCCAAACAGGACAGGAATATATCCTCCTTATAATATAGTGTGCCAAACAATGTTTTATATAAATTTTGTAAATTTCCTTCATTTAAATGTTAATAATCAAATCCAAAAGTCAAATTGAAAAAGAATAGCTGTTAGTTCCTCTTTCTTTGTATACAATAGGAATTTATTATAACTAAGCTTCTACCATGACTGACACTTTGTCACTAGACATATCTATTTACTTAACCTTTAAATATCGGACTTATGCCACTAAAGTGCTTAGAAATAGTTCTATCGGGATATGTTTGGGTATAAAGGGTGCTAGGATATGAACTTTTTTGTTTGAATAGTTAATGAGTGTCTATTCTGTTCGGAAATCTTATTAATTATGTTCAACAAATTAAGATCTTATCAAGTTCATGATTATGTATTCATATTTGTTAGGTAGGCATGCAAGTTTAATTTGATTCACCTTGTTTTCTTTGTTATATAACATGACTTTCGAATTATTTATCCTCTGCAATCACTGATGTCAAGAGAAGTACCTGGAATCTCATGAAATAGAAATGTGATGAAATTTACCAAAATTGTCCATATGATATTGAGTTATCTAATTAGTTAAGGATATCTACTATAGAAATCTATGAAGCCCAAATTTTATTATTATTTCCCACTGTTACGGCAATGAAGACGACAACAATATTAAAATTTGAATTTTCGAGAATTGTATTTAGCTTCACCAAGTAAATGTCGTCGTTAAAGATTAGAGAAATTATGAAAATAAAGTCTCGTCTACTCTTCTCTGGTTTGCCCGTTAGGTGAACATGGATTCACCGAATAATTCCATCTCCATTTATTAATTTGGAGTATTTTTCAAAGCTAATCTAATGCAATGGAACAAGTTTTTGGAAAAGTGAATATCCATGTGTTAATTATTACCATCGTTATCTTTGAGTATTTATTATGATGATCATCGATATGGTATTCCTCAGCCAGCTAATTCTTTAAGATGTCATCTGCTTTTCCTTCTTGCAGCATAGTTCAGAAGCTGATTGCCTGTGAGAACAATGCCTCTTGACAGCATAGTTCAAAAGCTTATTGCCTATGAGAGCAATGCCTTTTGAAACCAACTGAAAGGTCAAACTACAGTATAGTGGCGGTTGATATTTCACAAAGCAAATAATCTGGGACCTGGTAGTCCAGGAATTCAGTGTGCATAGGACAAGAAACCAAATACATGAATACAAATATTCATGTACTATTTTCTTGCATTTTATGTGTAACTAATTGTTTCTTTCTTTGAACCGAGAAAAAGAAAATAAGAGAAGATTAAGGGCTTTTGCAAATCAGTTTCTACTGTTGCATGTGAGAGTTTGTAACAATCGCTTACTCTTTAATGTTAATAGGTGCAAGCTAGATCGACGATAAAGTATTTCCACTATTTGTTTCTGATTGTCTTACAAGTTTGTTAGAGGTGTTTTACAAACATGTTAATTATATTGAATTCTGTGTGAGAAATAGAAAGTAGGAAATGTGAATTGTAATTTTTTTTCCACTGCCTTAAAATTCAATCGCTAAAGCGAACAAATTACAGGAGAAAAGAGACAAGAAATTGGGAACACGGTACGTAGGAAACTCAAAATAAAGGCCTCTTTTCTTGAAGCTCTTGATTGTCCTTTTCATTCCCGTGTTGCTGAAGACTCTGGATTTTAGCCTTGCAACACTTTGCATCATTATACTCAAGAAGCAGTCTAATTAGATTGCCCATGTTAGAAAGTAGCAGTCCAGTGGTGTGTTGACCGGTCAATGGCTTTGCAAATGTCGGATAGCAGTCCAGACATTTTGTTTCTTTAAGCATGTACATGTTACTTTATGGTTAGCTGTGTGCCTCTTTCCCCTGATTTCGTACAACTACAAGTAAATATTTTTTTCCTTTTCTTAAGAATTTTAACTTATGTTCTACTGCCAATGCTATCAACAAAACGTGCTATTATATGTAAACATTCCCACGGTTATATTTAATTGTGGTTGACAAACCAATTTCACAAAAACAAGAACATTTTAAGTGAAATCGAACTTCGAACTAAAATACATTTATACAAAACCATATGCGAAGCACGGGTTCACACTAGTATGTATATATATCCGACAAACTTAACATGTTTTACATGTGGGGGTTATGTAACCTTGTTAAACTTTTAGGCATAACCTGTCAAAATCCTAGTAGTGGGGATGCGATCTAAGTGGGAAGCTTCTATCATCTGTTGTATGAGACCCATTTTAGTCAGTAACCCATCTTGGTATCAAACGGGGAACCCCTAACTAGTTCGGGATCAGGGCATGCTTACTGAGCTGATAATAAGAGGCCACTTGTGTGAGGGTGTTGATGGCGGATTCCAACGGGGTCATATGCGTGCATGGGTCCGGTTTTCTTAGGGAAATTAGGATGTTGTGACATCAGTAGATATGGTTGTGCATCTTGAAAATAACGGGGTTGCAACTTTAGGAAGTGGTACATCCTACTGTGGGGCCAACACGGTATCTACGGGGTAGGGAGTCAATCGATCGGGGGTAGTAATTAGGGTACATCTAGTCTTGCATGTGTTGCTCGTTTAGGAGCCTGTTATTATTTTTAGGGGTACCACTTGTCATTCCTGTTGGACTGTCTGTTATTATTGTTGGGGGTAAACCCATCACTAGAAGTACACCTAAGTCTACCATCTTGTTCTTGTTAGGTTCATCTTGTTCTTGTTATACTAGTACTAGTGTAGAGAAAAGTACTTGAGAAGCGTAATATATTGTGTCATGTTTATTCTGTTTATCCTGCTCAGTCTGTTATACCTGCCTTATGGTACTGTTATCTCTCTCATCCAGTTTGTATACCTTTCATGATGCTTTTACTTATTTATATGCTAAAACTAACTGGACTTGCCAGACTTTATGTCTGACCCATTTTGTTTCCTCTTCTCTCTCTTCCGTTCCCCCAGGTTCTCAGGGTCGGAATACTCAGACTTGATTTGGATTCTCTCTTTCATTCTAGTTGGAGCTGCTTAGATGTACCGCTTTGATTTCTTGCCTTCTCTAATATGGCCATATTTTTGGGGACTATGCTTTTATTTACTATACTCTGACGATTTTAATACAAGGCAAATTCTTTAAATTGTTGTAATGGGTTTTCTGTATTTCAGACTAATGTTGTAATTGAGTTTGGACCACGATGTTTTCTACTTGAAAAATAAAGTTTTTAAATTCCATTGTTATTTTATATCTATCTTGTGATGTTTCTGCTTCTGTTTACCTATAACGCTTCACGAAGCTAAATGCATTCTGATAAGAATGACAATAATGGACGTAGGGTGTCACATTTGGTATCAGAGCTGAAGGTTACTAGATCGGATAAAAGATTTTGAAAATTGTTTTCAAAAAGATTTTAAAAGAAAGTAATTTTCAAAAGAAAACCCTATTTTGGAAAACATATTCCGCCAGCTGCAACCCCTGTTCCTCCTCCTCCGCAAGCGAATAATTTCTCCAAGATATGCAAGGAATTTTGTGCTATGGGAGGGAAGCCACTCCGAGGAACTGAGACTTTTGTAGAAGCAAGGAACTGGCTTAGAGAGACAGAGGATTTATTTGTGATTTTTGACGTTGACAACCGTAGGAAGATTCAGTTGGTCATTTGGCAGCTGAAAGATGAGGCTTCATTCTGGTGGGAAGTGACACACGCAGAGCGTCCAATTGAGGCTTGGGATGACTTCTGATAGAGGTTCTAATGAAGTTTCTTTCTCAAGCCGAGCAAAGTATGCAAATGGAAAGGTTTTTGGCACTTAAGCAAGGGGGCATGTCTGTCAAAGAGTATGTTAATAAATTCAATCAGTTGGCGGGGTTTGGTTTGGAGCTAGTAATTACCCCGTAAAAGAATGCTTTGAGGTTTGCTGGAGGATTGAATGAACCCCTTCATGGGTTGGCTATGTCTCATATTCCGATGGGAGCAACCTTTAAGAAACTCATTGATATGGAATTGATGCACGAGGAAGATAAAGATGTAAAGAAAGAGGCTAAGATTGATGAAACACGAAACAAGAAAGTGTGGCCCAATAAAGAACAACAACCACAACAAAAGAAGGGCGGAAAGAACGAAAAACCATGATATAAGAGGAAATGTCAAAATTGGGGACGCGAGGATCATTTGGTCAAAGACTGCAAAAGAAAGAAGAATGTTTGTTTCCATTATGGAGAGGTCGGATACCTTATGAAGAATTACTCAAAGAAGCAAGGACAAAGCCAAAGGGCAGGATCTTCTGGAGGGAAAATGCATGCTTGCATGGCCAGTGTGCCGGATAGAGATAGGAAAGTTTCTGTTGAAGGTTTGATTTCTCTTTCCAATCATCCTGTTAGAACTCTTTTTGATTCTGGCGCTTCTCATTCTTTTGTATCGGATTCTGTGATTGAGTCTCTGCACCTTAGTATTAGTATGGTTTTGGATCTCCTTGTTGTCTCAAACCCTATTGCGTGTACGACTCATTTGTCTATGATTTGTCGGGGTTAGAGAATATCTGTGTTGGGCGTCGAGTTTGAATGCGACGCATATGTGCTTGGTTTCATGGGCAATGGTTTGATTCTATGGATGGATTAACTAGCCATATATGATGCCATTCTGGATTGTGAGAGGAGGGTCGTTAGACTTTTGACTTTCCATGAGAGGACCCTCGAGATTTCTTTTGACCCTAAAGGGTTTGTCATGCTTAGTTTCGTAGAGTCGCTTGATGCATCTATCGATGATCTACGATCTGTACAAGTAGTCTGTGAGTATCCAGATGTTTTTGAGGAGGTTCGGGGCTTACCTTCGAGGCGATAGATTGATTTCCATATATATTTTATGGACAATGCAAAGCCAGTTGCATTGCCTATGCACCACATGGCTCCGAGGGAAAGGAGTGTGCTCAGCAAGCAAGTAGGGGAGCTACTTGAGAAAGGGTTTATTAGGCGAAGCATATCTGAATGGGGTGCTCTAGTCGTATTCGTCACTAAGGCGGATGGTTCACTTTGCTTATGTGTGGATTACAGGGAGCTGAATAAGCTCACTAAGAATAATATGCACCCACTTAAAAATAGATGATTTGTTTGACCAGCTTTTTGGTGCCTCTGTTTTCTCTCAATTAGACTTGGCAACGGGGTTTCATCAGTTGAGGGTGGCCGAGGATAGTTTAGACAATACCGCTTTTAGAACTCCATATGGTTTCTTCGTGTGGCTTGTCATACCTTTTGGGTTGACGAATGCACCCGCCTATTTTGTGGATCGATGAGTAGGGTCTTTTGGGAGTTTTTAAATAAGTTTTGTGGTCTTTGTTGATGACATCTTGATTTTCTCAAAGAGCGAGGAAGAGCATGCCCAATATTTAAGGAAGGTTTTTGAAAACTCTCTATGCGCACCAGCTTAAGGAAATTTTTTCCAAATGATATTTTTGGAGGAAGGAAGTGGGATCTCTTGGGCAATTGGTCTCTAAGGATGGGATAGCAGTAGATCCCGGAAAGTAGTTGCAGTTCAAGATTGGAAGATATCAAAGAACACAACAGGTGAGGAGTTCTCTTGGTTTAGCGGGATATTATAGGAAGTTCATTAAGAACTTCGCAAAGATGTCAGCCCCACTCACCAGACTTACGAAGAAGAATCTGCTATTTTCTTGGGGTACATACTACGAGGATGCTTTTCAGCGATTTAAGAGGGCTTTGACAGCGGACCCAGTCTTTACTTTGCCTGTTGGGAATAAGGTGTTCACAGTATACACTAATGCATGTGGTACAAGGTTTGCTGCAGTTCTAATGCAAGAGGGAAATGTAGTATGTTTTGGAGATAGACAATTAAGAGTTCAAGAGAAGAACTACCCTACCCATGACTTTGATTTAACTGCCATAGTATTCGCGCTTAAGACTTGGTGCCATTATCTACTTGGAGAGAAGTTCGAGTTGTACACCGATCATAAATCTCTCAAGTACTTGTCCTCGCAGAAGGATCTCAATTTGAGGCAACAAAGATGGATGGAGTTCCTAGTGTCCTATGACTTTGAGATTGCTTATACCCCTGGCAAGGGTAATGTGGTGGCAAACGCATTGAGTAGGTAGAGGATAAACTTGAGTCCTCTATTTGTAGAGAGGCAGAGCTTGAGTTATATCGTCTTTGATTTTAGACCCTCCACCAAGTTTAGAATTAGTTTATTGGCATCATTAGAGATGCAACCTACTATGTTGGATCAGGTAGGAACTTCGCAGCGAGAGGGCCTATAAATAGCAGATATCTTGGATAGGCTCAGTAGTGGGGAGACTTCCAGTCACCTTAGTAGATATTCCACGGATTATAGAGGGTGGTTGCGACGGGAGGGAAGGCTTTATGTTCCCCGAGTTGTGAGTTTGTTGAAGAGTGGTCCTTGAGGAAGCCATTCATTCTAGGATGACATTTCATCCAGGCGGTGATAAGATATATAGAGATATGAAGAGGGTTTTCTTTTGGGCCGGGATGAAGAAAGATGCAGCGGAGTTTGTTTCTCGATGTTTGATCTGCCAGCAAGTCAAGGCTGAGCAAAGAAAGCCCGGTGGTTTACTTCATCCTTTGGAGCTTCCACAATGGAAGTGGGAGAGCATCTCTATTGATTTTATCGATGGTTTGCCTAGATCGAGGAAAGGAAACACTGGTATTTGGGTTATAGTTGACAGACTTACTAAGAGCGCTCATTTTATTCCTGTTAAGAGCAAGAGGATGGCAGCATGGTTGGTAGCATTATATCTTCGTGAGATATTACGTCCATATGGAGTACCTTCCAATATTGTGATTGATCGTGAGCCCATTTTCGCCAGTGAGTTTTGGAGGAGCTTGTAAGAGCCATTAGGTACACAGTTGTGTTTCAGCACCGCTTATCACCATAGGATCAATATTAACACTAAAGGGGCGGTAAATAGGGTTTAACAGAAATAAAAACAATCACAGTGTAAAGAAAAATTGCAGTAAAGGAAAATCACACACGGAGATACTCAGCTTCGACAAATTGTGCCTACTGCTTCTTTTCTAAGATTTCTACTAGGAGTTATAAACAGATCATGCTTACAATCCAATGTAAACTCGCAGCACCTGCTCCTGTCCTTACCCTAAGTTCAAAATCGTAGACTGGCCTGTGTACCCTAGACCAGATTTTCCCAGACTACATACCAGTAATATGTAAACCCTAGTTTTAATTGAAACTAGAAAAACAAGGATTGATGTTTGAAAGAAAATTACAAACAAAATACAAAAGAAAAAAAAACAAGCAAAAGTCCTTAAACAAAAAAAAAACCTCTTTGTATTCTTCACTTAAAATCAGGTCGTCCCCTTTTGTTTTTCCACTTAAAATCAGATCGTCCACTTTCATTTCTCCAGAGAAAACATGGCGGCGGCTAGGGTTTCCTCAATATGAAATCTTCAAAACTTTGATTATGTTCCAGTTGATTTGCGATGCTTCCCATCTTGACTTTGAATGTCTCTGTACTCCGATCCAACACTGTAAGCTCTCTGATTTAACTATAGGGTTTGAGTTGATTTTTAATGAGCTTGATGCCCATGCCGATGAGGAAATAGCGTGCTTATATAGGGTTTTTGAAACCCTTTCTCTCGGATTTCAAATCAATGATTTGCTCGATTTGGTTTGATGACTATTTGGAAGGATTTTGAATTGGTTTCTAATCCCTGATTTTGAATCAATCATTTTGAGAAAGATTTTGAAAGGGCATTTACTTGTTTCTCAAAACATTTTTGTAAATTCGATTTTGAAAAATAGTGCATGATGGATCTGGACCCAAAAATTAGTCTTTCATGAACATGGTTCAATTCATTTCCATTTAAAAAAAAATCAGCACTTGTATATGCTTGCCGAGATTGATTTTGCCTTGTCACCGTTCCATATATGAATTGATACCAGAATTTCCAAAAAAAAAGCCTTTGATTTTTTACAATACTTTCTCGGCATTTAACTGCATGTTCAATTCAGGAAATATTTAAAAACATTGCCAGAAAATGTTTGTGGATTTGTTTCTTTTGGTCCACATGTGTGATTACACATCATATTTTTCTTTCACCGTAAAATTATATTTGTCTTGGCATAAAAAATATTCTTACCATCTTTCCAAACACGGATTTCATCATGTAATCCTGGAACTATTTTCTTGAATTTGAAATTCCACATTTAACACATTTGGGCTTGATCATTTGGCAACATGTTTCTGAACCATGTTGAAATTGCTGTTTGTGATTACCCATGCTATATATATTTCAAACTGAAATGTATCCATGCATTTGTTCGTTGTGATGCTTCCTTGATCTGAATACAAACCACCATCCATGCTGTATGTCGCTGTGTATCACCACGATGTCCTTATGTAGTTGTACCATCCACGTGTCTTGACTTGCTTGACCTGTATGTGTAGCATATGCATTTGACTTGAGCATTTGTGACCATTCTGTTGCATGTTGTTTGAGCATTATTGAAAACCGAAATACTTGTGCATTCTTGTCCATACTACGTTGAGCAGGAAACATGTGCACTGTGTTATCTTGTTCACATGTGTTCACTTGTACACTTTGGCACCTTCACTTCATTGTTGTTTAACTTGAAACTTCTCTTCACATTGTTGCATCATCTGCTCACATGTTTTCACCATTATGCTTTATTGTTTGAGCTGCATTACAACCATGCATGTACACTATTTGTAGATGATGCTTAGCCTTGTACTGTGTATGCTGCATTATTGATCTATCATGATTTCCAGCTTGTGTTTGCTGATCTGAAAGTTTGCACCTCCATTTCACTTTTGATTTTTGACTTGCCTTATATGTATGTGTCACCTGTAGTAAACATTAGCAGACTAACTGTACTGTGTTGGGGTTGGTCAGAATTAGCTGAATTTGATGCTGGATCTGATCAGCAAACCAGTATGGTTATGTCGAGGCTGATCAAGTCAGAAAGATGGTGAGAAAAACAGATAGAGAATCTGAGGAAAATAAAATTATAAAATAAAATTTTATTTGTTCAGTGTCTATTTTTAGTTCCAGTCTACTATGTGTGTTTCTTTTCTATGACAGGTTTCAGGATGATGCAAAAGGAACAGATCAGAATGCATAGTCAGTGAGAGAGTTGAGTGTGAGAGAAAGATGTAAAAGAGAAGATATGTAGTGAGGTTCATTTGTATTTATATTTTTTATAGTAGAGAGTTCAAAAGAAAATTGTACTGTTTGGATTATGAAATAAAAATATAATTTTTTGAATAATAATCGCTTGTGTAGATTTTCAATTTCTGTATAGAATCACTATTATACAAAAAATATTTTTATTTCAGTATGATGAGAAAGACAGTGAACAATACAATTTTAAACACATTAATAAAACATGTTTGTTATCTTCAAATAAAAAATCACAAGTTCAACAATCTCCTCCTTTTGATGATGACAAACATACTTGAGATTTTGAGTACAACAGAATGTGTTTGAATATAAACTCCCCCTATATATGTTCTTCCCCTATAATTGTGAACATACAAAAATAAAAATTTGAAAAAAATAGAAAATAATTAAACACTTAGCATTAATGGAAAAATAAAATCTATAGATGTCTGTATACGTATCAAAATCTTAACTCCTTCTCCCTCTTTGTAATCATCAAAAGATGAACAGGGCTGGACATTTACAAAGGATATGGACCATAGTAAGAGATCAAGTCATTTGACAAAACCAGAAACCACAAACCCCAATCAATCAAACAAAAAATCATAATAATCTGTAAGATAGGAATACATTTCACAATTTAGAAGATGTAACGGAAAGTTAGTTAACATATACCAGGGAGGATTTTATATATTATTATATCTATATACACATTTTTTTAATTAATTAATTAATTATATATATATATATATCTCATGAGCACACTAACCACGGATAACCAGAGCTTGGATTTTTAAATGGGATTAGTTGCAGCATGAAATTAAATAAGTAAACTCATAACCATGCATGACCAGAGCTTGGATTTTTAAATGAGGTCAGAGAAATAATAATAATAATAATTATTATTATTATTATAATATATACACACAAAATCCCCTTAATATATAAAAACAATAATGGATGATAGAAGGGTGATAAAGATAGAGATGGATGTGAAAAGAATTCCAAAATTACTCATATTATAAAATATATTCAATCAAATCAGGGACAGAGAGAAGCTTTCATCCATCCCATATTCTGAAATCTAACACAGTCACAATTTTATTATAAATGTCCAAAATAAAGTGTTCTTTTTATGATAATTTGAAGATTGGATTAATTTGCCAGAAAATGAAATCAATAAAAGAACATCTTAAGAAAAAATTTACCCAAAAATGCAGAGAGATTAATTAATTTCTATAATCCCCAAATCCAATCGTAATCTAAAAAATCTATCTTCAGGAAGGGTTTTAGCAAAAAATATCCGCAAGTTGAGATTCAGTTGGAATAAATTCAATACAAATGTCCTCACTAGCAATATGATCTCTAATGAAATGGTGTCTCACATCAATGTGTTTTGTGAGTGAATGATGTACAGGGTTATTTGATAGATCTATTGCACTCTTACTATCACATTTCAAAGGAACTTGTTTATAGAATAGGCTAAAGTCAGATAGAGTTTGCATCATCCATAAAATCTGTGCACAACAACTTTCTAATGCAATTTACTCAGCTTCAGTGGTGGATAATGCAACACAATTTTGTTTACGACTTGACTAAGAAACAAGAGAATGTCCTAGCATGAAACAAGTTCCACTAGTGCTCTTCCTATCAGTGAGTGAACCAGCATAATCAACATCAGTAAAACCAACTAAACCAAAATTTTCACAAGATGGATACCACAAGCCAAGTTTTGGCGTGTGCAACAAATACCTCAAAATTCGTTTTGTGGCTTTTAAAATAAGATTCTTTTGGATTAGATTGAAAACGAGTACATAAACAAATAGAAAACATAATATCGGGTGTAGAAGCAGAGAGATAGAGAAGTGAACCGATTATACCGCGATATTTTTTCTGATCAACAGCAACACCTTTTTCATCTTTGTTAAGCTTAGTTATTGGGCTCATTGGTGTTCTCATTGGTTTTGCATCTTCAACTCCAAATTTCTTCAACAACTCCGTTACATATTTTATCTGAGAAATGAAGATTCATTTGTTGCTCTGTTTGATTTGAAATCCAAGAAAGTATTTTAGCTCTCCAACCAAGCTCATCTCAAATTTGTCCTGCATGACTTTTTTAAATTTCTCACACATAATATCATTAGTAGCACCATAAATGATATCATCAACATAAATCTGAACAATCACGAAATCATTACCATCATGTAAAAGAAACAGAGTAGTGTCAGCACATCCCTTTTTAAAACCTTTTCCAAAAGATATGAACAGAGACAGTCATACCAAGCTCGAGGAGCTTGCTTAAGACCGTATAATTCTTTTTCTAGTTTGTACACATGATTTGGAAATTCATGATTCTAAAAACTAGGGGGTTGTTCAACAAAAACTTCTTCTTTCAGCTCACCATTCAAAAAGGCACTCTTAACATCCGTTTGCTTAAGTTTAAAACCTTTAAAACATGCAAAACTTAGCAAAATTCTAATTGCTTCTAACCAAGCAACTGGAGAAAATTTTTCATCAAAATCAATGCCTTCAATTTGATTGTATCCCTTAGCAATCAACCTAGCTTTGTTTCTAATTACATTTCCAGATTCGTCAAGTTTATTTTTAAACACCAATTTTGTTCCAACAACTGGATAGTCTTTTGGCCTAGGTACCAAATTCCAGACTTTCTTCCTCTCAAACTGGTTAAGTTCCTCTTGCATAGCTAAAAACCAAGATTTATCATTAAGAGCAATATCATACGAGCTTGGTTCAATTTCAGAAATGAAAGCACTATGAATACACAAAGTTCAAACATTTTTATTGAGAGAGGAACGGGTGCGAACCCCAGCTGTTGGACTTCCAATAACCAAATCTGGAGGATGGTTGGGTTCGAATTTCAACCTCTCAGCTTCAGTAGTTGCTTCTGCGGCTTCTTTGTTGTTTGCCTCAACTTCATTTCTTTCTTTTTCGTCCTCTTGCACATCACCTTCATCTTTACCATTTTCAGAGACTATCTCCAAGTCTGATTCGTTGAACTTCACATTAATGGTCTCCACAATTGTTCTTAATTGCTTATTGAAGATTCTGTAAGCTTTTCTCCTTGGAGAATAACCCATGAAAATCCCATTAAGTGTTTTGGTTCAAACTTTCCAAGCTGATCTCCAATGTTCAAAATATAACAAAGGCATTCGAAAACTCTAAAATATGAGATGTTAGGCTTTTTGTCAGACTACATTTCATATGACGTTTTATTAAGTATTGGTCTAATCATGACGCTATTCATTACATAGCATGAAGTACTAACTGCCTCAGCCCAGAAGATTTGAGGTAATTTATATTCACATAACATAGATCTAGCCATCTCTTGCAATGTACGATTTTTCCTTTCGACCACCCCATTTTGTTGAGGTGTTCGAGGAGCGGAAAATTCATGTTTAAAACCATTTTCTTCACAAAAATTCTCAAAATCTAAATTTTCAAATTCACCTACATGATAACTTCTCAAAGTTTTAATTGAAACACCTTTTTCATTTTGAACAAGTTTTGAAAACTTTGAAAAATAATCAAATGTTTCAGACTTTTTGGCTAGAAAATAAACCCATGTAAATCTAGAGTAATTATCAACCAATACATAACAATAACGTTTACCATTTAAGCTAGCAGTATCAGTTGGTCCAAACAAATCCATATGAATCAATTTAAGAACACGTGAAGTGCTAACAACATTTTTTGGATGGAATGACGAACGACTAAGTTTGGCCATGGAACAAGCCTTACACACTTTGTTATTTTTAAATTTCTGACGAGGTAAACCTATGACAAGCTCATTTGTTTCTAGTTTTTCAAGGAGATGCATACTAGCATGTGCTAGCCTTCTATGCCATAAAACTGCCTCTTCTTCCGTGGCAACCAAACATCTAGAAACAGTTACATCATCAAAAGAGAGTGTGTAAATATTTCCTTTTCTTTTGCCAGTAAAATCAACTTTTCCAGTGGACGTATCAATGATCTTGCAAACCTCATTATCAAAAACTACATTCATTCCTTTGCCACACAGTTGGCTTATAGAAATAAGATTGTGATACAAATTATCAACATATAAGACATCAGCTAAGGCAAAAAATGCTGTTACCTACTTTTCCCTTACCAATAATCTTATATTTCCCGTTGTCACCCAATGTCACACTCCCACCTTCATATCTTTCTTGGCTAAGGAATAATCTCTTGTCTCCTATCATATGTCTGGAGCAACCTGAATCCAAATACCATTTTTGTTGCTCCTTAGCCCGCCAACATACCTACACAAGAAGTGAGAAAGATGACCTAGATACGTTCCAAGGTCCAAAAATATTAGTGACTGAAGTATGATGAAAGCAAGAATCTTTTGGACCCACATTTGTTTTGTCCTCTTATTTGTGTTCCAAAAATTATGGTAATTGTGTGCCAAGTGTTTAGGAACCCAAGCTCTAGTGGATTTTCTGATTTTGTTCCTATTCTTGCGATTTCAAAATTATGGCCAATTTTCCAACACTTTACACACTTAGGAAAGATGCTTCTACCTTTTGCACTGTCAATCACAGTCACATCATTCTGTACGTTACCAAAGCCTAGTCCTTTTCCATTGTTAGCAAACAATTGGTTTCCTAGCAACATTTTAAAGGATGTTTGTCCAATCGAAAACTTATTTAAGGTGACTTCAAGATTCTGGACTTTGGTTCTTAGTGCTGTATTTTCATCCACAAGTGAAGTGCATCTTTTAATAAAATTCTCTCTCTTAATCTCATCGGTTTCTTTCAAAGTCAAATTTTCTTTTCAAGATTTTCAATGGTGGACTTGAGAGTCGATAGTTCTAAATTTTTTACTTTAAGTTTTTCTACTTTTGCATCTAGTGTATCAATGATTTCAGAAAGATGTTTACACATTAAAAACAAATCATCATAACTGTATACCCTAGTCGATTCCTCTTTATCATCGTCTGAATCTGATTTTGCCATGAAGCATAGGTTACTTTCTTCCTTGCTGCTATCTAAGTCTTCTTCTTCTTCCTCATCATTCCAAATTATAGAAAAAGCTTTCTTTTTCTTCTTGTTTCTTTTGTGCTGAAGAAGGGGACAATTTGTGTTTAGATGTCCAGGCTTCTGGCAGTTATAACAAAGTGGTTCCTTATCTGTATTATCAGAGTTCTTCAGCTTGTTGGATTTTGGTTTGTTTCTTCGAGATTTGAATTTTCTCCACTTTGCGATTTGTCTGACGGCCATTGCAAGCTGGTCAATGGGGTCTTCGCCATCGCTGTTGACATTATAGAACAAAGTAATGGACTTCTTCTTCAGATCAGAATTTGAAACACCCCACCTCCGTTAAGGTTACTCACAAAGGGAATGCCTTAACTTCGGTGGAGCGTTTTAGGTAAAAGATGCAGATAAATTACAATACAGACAAATAAAACAGCGGAAAATAAATTCATTTTATAAACAATGTGGTTCAGTCAAGCTTTTACAACAATTGTCTCAATCCTACTTAAAATATAATACATAGAACTTCTGTCTTGATGCAAAAACTTCCAAGTATAAAAGAAGAATAAAAATAACAATTATAATCCCCAATAAAGCATGAACCAGCCATAGCAGTGGAAGAGAGAGTCCAAAGCAATACATCGACTATCTTCGAGCTTGGAAAGAAAACTGAGCTAAGTGGTAACATTTCCTCCCTGTGGACTTGGAGGGGGGAGAAACGGAAGAAAAGAGGCGAAACAAACTAGGTCAGACATAAGTCTGGTAAGAACCAGTGACTTTCAGCATGGAAATAGGCAAAAGCATCAAGACATGAATAAACTGAATATAAGACAATACCGTGTTAACAAGGATAACAAGGATAACAAGGCAACATACGATTTGTATAGATATGATAAGGCAAGACAAACTGAATGCACTTCTACTCTTTCTCTGCTTTGCTACTACCCTGTTATTCTGATTTCTATATCTCTGCACCACCTAACTAGTGTCCCAACTAGTAATCTGCATAAAATTATCATATGATAATGTGATCCCAATCTTCGCGATTATGGTAGCCTTCAGGTGTACATCTAGTATGAGGATCTTACCAAAATCAGCATTATTTCCATGAAGATGTTAGATGTACCCATACTACCCTATCGATCGGCTCCCTACTTGTATTAATGTTCCATGTGTCTGTGTCAATCTGCCCTCTCTTACGTGTAGATACCCTGTGCTGGCCCTACCATAAGGTGTATCAATTCTTATGATAGTGACCTAACACGATTCAAGATGCACAGTGTATAACTACTGGTACCCAGTGTCTTCGTTTTCCCACTCCGGTGCATGCCCACAATCTGTCGGAACCTACACTAACGTACCTCCTGCGGCTATTTTGACCGCTTATAATCAGCCTAGTAATCGTGCCCCACCCTACCTAGTTTCAAGGTACCTTGATACATCTATGCGGGTTACTGCTGAAATGGGTCCCCGTTACTAGGGTTTCTTACTGGTTAAGTATGTGGGCCTATATTTACTAATATTACCCATCAACCCGATATGTACTTAATCCTCCCACTGATTCAAACATGTTTACTTAATTGTTAAGTTTGTGGGCCTATATTTACTAATATTACCCACCAACCCGATATGTACTTAACCATCCTACTGATTCAAATATGTTTACTTAATGGTTAAGTTTGTAGGCCTATATTTACTAATATTACCCACCAACTCGATATGTACTTAACCTGTACTTAACGCTCCCACACATTATGTCATATTGGTTAAGTGTGTCCATTTGTGTTTACTTAACCTACCTACTCATCATGTCATGTTGGTTAAGTGTTTCTTATTAACTCTTCTAACTCGTTATGTTGTATTGGTTAAGTGTTTCCTATTAACTTAACCCCCTTCATTCATCATGTTATATTGGTTAAGTATTTCCCATTAACTTAACCCTATTCGTTCATCAAGTTACATTGGTTAAGTGGTTCTTATTAACTTAACCCCACACGTTCATCATGTTGTATTGGTTAAGTGTCATCAATCAATTCAAGTTAACTTAACCCACCCACCTGTCGTGTTACATTGGTTAAGTTTTGCCTTCTTGTGTTAACTTAACCCTTCCACACATCCTGTTATATTGGTTAAGTGTGGCTCTCTTGTTTTAACTTAACCCTACCCATTCATCATGTCATATTGGTTAAGTGTTTCTTATTAACTTAACCCTACTCATTCATCATGTCATATTGGTTAAGTTTTCTTATTGACATATCCCTTCTTATTCATCATGTTGTACTAGTTAACTTTACCCTGCTCACTTGTCTAATTATCATGTTATAATGGTAAAGTGTTCTAAATTTTTACTTAACCTTACCATTCTTAACATGTCTATTTATTGGCATTAATTACTTTATTAATGCCCCAACCTCTCACATTAGAACTGTTGTTTGCGGTTGCTTGATGTGCTGGGCGGTTCCGGGAAGACTTCTTCTGCAAAGTCATTTTAACCTCGAGTTTTGGGCTAAATGCGCTAATCTCTCACATTAGATCTGTGATGTTGCGGTTACTGGATGTTCCGGGCGGTTCCGGGCAGTTTTACACCGTAACTCAATCTAACCTCGGGTTAGGCATGTTTTATCTTTTAGCATATTTACCATACATGTCCAAATCTAGATATTATATGCTAATCATCCCAAATTCAAAAAACTAGCCATGTTCCAATTCTCAAGTTATAACCCAATAAAGCTGATTGCAAGTTATGCCCCACAAATTCAAATTCAAGTTATTACTCAAAATAGGTTACACCCAATTTTCCCAAATTTGCAATAATAGTCATGCCCCAAAAATCACAATATAACACATGCCCTAATGTCTAGTCATATTGCACCATACAAAATATTCTCCCAAAACCCCTAAATCATGATTCACAGAATAAACTATGCCAAATTATGGCCTTGAATTACAGTGCATGCCAATTACCCAAAATCCCAATTTAGGCGTGTTCACATTTAACAGTTATCCCTATCTTACTATAGGTTTTCATGCCTAAGTCATATATCACTATACATAATAATCTCCTTCTTCCAAGTCATAAACTATCACATATATATACCCCAATTTTAAGTCTTAAACCACAACATGTACTATGACTTACATATTCACAGTTCAATTTACGCCCCAAATCCCAAGTCATAGGTCCAATATACTTTATGCCTCAAACTCAAGTCATATGTTCGATGCATCTTATGTTTTAAATACAACATATGTTATGTCCTCAAATCCGTTACAATTCAGTTATGCCCAATTATACACAATTTAATACTTTTCCAAATTTTAGCGCTGGCCATGTCCAAATCATATATTATGCCCAATTTTTCTTAACGTACGTTCATCTCTTATGAGATTTGACTCAGGCTCGCAGTAGCCTGGCTATAAAAACAAAAAGGGAAGAAGGAAAGAAGAGACAAAGAATGGACATAATAATATCAATGAGATAGATCCAATGGATATAGAAAGACAGATAGAAACATGCATAATCTCAGATTCAGATTTATTACAATGTCAGAATCACAATTTTATTTTATTTATGAAAGTAACATGAACTTACAAATTACAGAACGGTCTTGAATTCCGGGATCTGATTTCTGAATTTGATTAGCTATTCCTTTGATGTAGACTTTGATTGTTAACTTGAAAACTCTAATTTTATTTATTAAGGTGGAGGCTAGGTCGCTTCAGGTTTTAACAGCATATAAACGCCTTTGAATTCGTGTGGAGAAAACACTAGGTTTAGGGGTCTTTTTATAGGTGTATAGGGAGATTTAGATCCTTCGGATCAGTCTAGAAGTCATCAGAATCGTCCAGAGCAGAATACCACGTCACACAGCGAATTAGAAAGCGACACGTGGCGAAACACTTCATCGGCCGGATCTGGACCAACAGGGTTCGACTCCCCTATGGGGGGTCGATACCTATGTCGACACCCCTATAGGGGGGTCGACACCTATGTCGACTCCCCCTGGAGGGGTCGACCCTTCTGAGTGGGAAATTTCTCACTCAGCCTGCTTTGACCCAAATTCGAGATTTGAACCCTGTTTAGACTTATGGAATTATTTTATATGTATATATATACTTCCTTGGGCGTATACAAACTTCTAAGACTTATAACTTGTTCATATGGTGTCCGATTTACGCAAACTCGGAATCTAACCCAAGCAGAATTCCAAGACGAACGCAGTGGTGTAACCCTTTCCCTTAATTCCTACTTTTAAAATTAAGTATTCTTTAATTCGTTACTTTAATATCCACAGGAAATACGGGGTGTTACATTCTCCCCTCCTTTAAAGGATTTCGTCCCCGAAATCTCCAATTCAAGGAGAATGTATCGTAACATCCAACATCAATCTACTCAACCATTCAATCACAGGTGTCCATTTTCCTTAAAAAGATTTCTAATGCTTTCATGATCATATGCATAATGTGTGTACATGTCCTTATCTAATGCAAAATCAGGCGGTCTACTGATTCAGTTGACCTCCTTAATGCAAATTATGTCAGTGCCATGAGTCCATCATAAATGCTGTTATTCCTAATCGTACTTTATAACTTCTATATGAGTGCACAATCATTCATACAAATGCAACATCCATATGATAACACATCAAGTTTCAATTCATATATATAAACATTCACTCATGCATATGCAATATGAAAGTGACTCAGCCAATCTAGTGCCTAATGTGTGTATATGCATCCACGAGCAACCACTAGCAAGCACTTACATCCACTTGCATCCACCAAACATGACATGTCTCAAACACATGATTACATCCATTGGCTTCTACCTAAGGATCGAGGATAGGATCGAGAGGATATACTTAAAAGATAAATACTAGCAAATAAACTTTACAGAAATAGAGAGATCAAGGATATACCCCAACAAAGGGTATGATGCACATATCTAGTCTTCAATCTTCTAAGTCGCATCTTCTTGAGCTTCACTCCATGTTGCTCTGACTATCTGAACTTCACGATTTGCGTAGCTTCTTAATTTCTGTTTCCAGAATATGCGTTGGAACTCATTTCACTGTGGTCTCTCATTCCACCTTTTCTTCTTATAGTATACTTGGCATTATAACCTCTGCCGTGTCATGCTAACATTCCCAGAACTATCTCTTGAAAATAAACATATGCTAACCATGTTACCATGTGTATATTCTAAGATGATTATATTCTTCTCCATCAATCTTGTAAGTGGGGCTAATACCTTCGCAAAGTCCTTAATTAACTTCCTATATTTGCCCGCTAGTCCAAGAAAGCTTCTTACTTCTGTTGCATTCCTTGGGACCTTCCAGTCTTGTACCACAACTAATTTTGCGGGATCTACCGTTGTCCCTTATTTGGGCGCCACATGCCCTAGAAACCTTACTTCTCTCCAAAAATGACATTTTTTCAGAGAACTTCGCCTTAAGTTGATGCGCTTAGAGGGTATCCGAGACTTCCCCTAGATGCAAAGCATGTTCTTCCTCATTCTAAAATATCATGTATGCACAAGCGAAGTGAACCATCCGCCTTTGTAACGAAAACGACCGGAGCACCCCATTCAGAAATACTTCGCCTTATGAACCCTTTTTCAAGTAACTCTTTTACTTGCTTACTGAGCCCTTCCTTTCCCTTGGATTCATGTGTCGTACAGGTAATGCTACTAGTTTTGCATTTTCAACTAGATATATGTGGAAGTCTATCTCGCGTTTTAGGGGATAAACCCCTAACCTAATCAAAACATCTGTGTACTCATGGACTACTCTAACGGATCACAAATCATCGATAGATGCATAAAGTGATTCTAGGTAGCTAAGCCAAACTGATCCCTTATGATCGCACGAAATCTCGAGGGTATTCCCGAGGCAAGTCAAAAGTCTAACTACCATCCTTTCACAATTAATAGCTAACCAATCCAAGCCTAGAATCAACCCATAGCCCATAAAACCAAAAAACATAAGAATTACACTTAAACTCGATACTTAATATAGCTATTCTCAAATCCTCACAAACCAAAGATAAACGAGCCGAACCACCAATTGGATTTGAGACAATGATGGGATCTTCTACTATACAAGCACTAAGGTGTAGATACTCAACTATGGAAGCAGATATAAACGAATGTGAAGCACTAAAATAAAAAAGAGTACTAACAGGATGATCAAAAAGAAAAACTAGACTTTTTCAACAGAAACTCTACTACCTCCCTCTCAGATACACTAGCGGTGAGAGCATGCACTTTCCCTCCTGAAAATCATGTCCTTTGTTCTTGCCACTGTCCTTAATTATATGACCCGTTATACCATTATAACGACACTTCCTCTTGTCTTAGATTTTTCTATTCTTCCTCCTTCGTGAACCAAGTCCATATCCATGAGTTTCTCATCCTTGGGTTGTGTTCCTTATCCAAACTCCCTTATTCCCATCTTTGCCATCTTTGTGTAACTTGTTGACAAGTCTCTTGAAAGCTACCTCCATCGCACGGAAATCCCTATAAATCTTGAAAGAAAATTAGCCGCAAGTGAAACTATTGCGACTATAGATGGAAGTTGGACACTTCTTTGCCCTTTTGACAGATGTCGTAGTCTCGTCAAGCCTACGGAACCATGCCATGATGAGGTTACCTCCCAGAAAGCCAGGAGCCCCGGAGACTCAGGAAAGAAGGAAATAAGGATTCAAATAGAGGATCAAAAGATAATGCATATGGCTTTGGGGAATATGACTTTAAAAAAAACCTTTTCTTTAGAAAATGCTTCTTTTAAAACCGTTCTGAAAATAATTTTTCAAATCTTTTATCTAATCCGATAACCTTTAGCTCTGATACCAAGTGTAACACCCCACTTCCGTTAAGGTCACTCACAAAGGGAATGCCTTAACTTCGGTGGAGCGTTTTAGGTCAAAGATGCAGATAAATTACAAGACAGACAAATAAAACAGCGGAAAATAAAGTCATTTTATAAACAATGTGGTTCAGTCAAGCTTTTACAAAAATTGTCTCAATCCTACTTAAAATATAATACATAGAACTTCTGTATTGATTCAAAAACTTCCAATTATAAAAGAAGAATAAAAATAACAATGATATTCCCCAATAAAGCATGAACCAGCCATAGCAGTGGAAGAGAAAGTCCAAAGCAATACATCGACTATCTTCGAGCTTGGAAAGAAAACTGAGCTAAATGGTAAAATTTAATACCTGTGGACCTAGAGGGGGGAAACAGAAGAAAAGAGGTGAAACAAACTAGGTCAGACATAAGTCTGGTAAGTCCAGTGACTTTCAACATGGAAATAGGAAAAAGCATCATGACATGAATAAACTGAATATACGACAATACCGTGATAACAAGGATAACAAGGTAACATACGATTAGTATAGTTATGATAAGGCAAGATAAACTGAATGCACTTCTACTCTTTCTCTGCTTTGCTACTACCCTATTATTCTGATTTCTATATCTCTGCACCACCTAACTAGTGTCCCAACTAGTAATCCGTATAAAATGATCATATGATAATGTGATCCCAATCTCCGCAATTGTGGTAGCCTTCAGGTGTACAACTAGTATGAGGATCTTACTTCAATCAGCCTAATTTCCATAAAGATGTTAAATGTACCCTTACTACCCTATCGATAGGCTCCCTACTTGTATTAATGTTCCATGTGTCTATGTCAGTCGGCCCTCTCTTACGTGTAGATACCCGGTGCTGGCCCCACCATAAGGTGTATCAATCCTTATGATAGCAACCCGACACGATTCAAGATGCACAGTGTATAACTACTGGTACCCAGTGCCTGCTTTTTCCCACTTCGGAGTACGTGCACGCCCGTAATCCGTCTTAACCTACACTGACGTACCCCCTGCCGCTATTTTGACCGCTTATAATCAGCCCAGTAATTGTGCCCTACCCTGCCTATTTTCAGGGTACCTTGATACATCTATGTGGGTTACTGCTGAAATGGGTCCCCGTTACTAGGGTTTCTTACTGGTTAAGTTTGTGGGCCTATATTTACTAATATTACCCATCAACCTGATATGTACTTAACCCTCCCACTGATTCAAACATGTTTACTTAATGGTTAAGTTTGTGGCCCTATATTTACTAATATTACCCACCAACCCGATATGTACTTAACCCTCCTACTGATTCAAACATGTTTACTTAATGGTTATGTTTGTAGGCCTATATTTACTAATATTACCCACCAACCCATTATGTACATAACCCTCCTACACATTATGTCATATTGGTTAAGTGTTGTCCATTTATGTTAACTTAACCTACCTACTAATCATGTCATGTTGGTTAAGTGTTTCTTATTAACCCTTCTCACTCGTCATGTTCGATAGGTTAAGTGTTTCCTATTAACTTTACCTGTTCATTCATCATGTTATATTGGTTAAGTACTTCCCATTAACTTAACCCCATTCGTTCATCAAGTTACATTGGTTAAGTGGTTCTTATTAACTTAACCCCACGCGTTCATCATGCTGTATTGGTTAAGTGTCATCAATCAATTCAAGTTAACTTAACCCACCCATTTGTCGTGTTACATTGGTTAAGTGTTGCCTTCTTGTGTCAACTTAACCCTTCCACGCATCCTGTTATATTGGTTAACTGTTGCTCTCTTGTTCTAACTTAACCTTACCCGTTCATCATGTCATATTGGTTAAGTGTTTCTTATTAGCTTAACCCTACTCATTCATCATGTCATATTGGTTAAGTTTTTCTTATTAACTTAACCCTTCTTATTCATCGTGTTGTACCGGTTAACTTGACCCTGCTCACTTGTCTAATTAACATGTTATAACGGTTAAGTGTTCTAAATTTTCACTTAACCTTACCATTCTTAGCATGTCTGTTTATTGGCATTAATTAATTTATTAATGCCCCAACCTCTCACATTATAACTGTTGTTTGTGGTTGCTGGATGTGTAGGGCGGCTCCGGGCAAACTTCTACCGCCAACTCATTCTAACCTCGGGTTTTGGGCTAAATGCGCTAACCTCTCACATTAAATCTTTGTTGGTGCTGTTACTGGTTGTGCCGGGCAGTTCCGGGCAGTTTTAAACCGCAACTCAATCTAACCTCGTGTTAGGCATGTTTATCTTTTAGCATATTACCATACATGTCCAAGTCTAGATTTTATATGCTAATCATCCCAAATTCACAAAACTAGTCATTTCCATTTCTCAAGTTATACCCCATAAAGATGATTGCAAGTTATGCCCCACAAATTCAAATTCAAGTTATTACTCAAAATAGGTTACACCCAATTTTCCCAAATTTGCAATAATAGTCATGCCCCAAAAATCACAATATAACACACGCCCTAAGGTTTATCATATTGCACCATACAAAATATTCTCCAAAAACCCCCAAATCATGATTCACAGTATAAACTATGCCAAATTATAGCCTTTAATTATTGTGCATGCAATTACCCATAATCCCAATTTAGGCGTGTTCACATTTAAAGTTATCCCTATCTTACTATAGGTTTTCATGCCAAAGCCATATATCACTAAACACAATAATCTCCTTCTTCCAAGTCATAAACTATCACATATATATACCCCAAATTTAAGTCTTAAACCACAACATGTACTATGCCTTACATATTTACAGTTCAATTTATGACCCAAATCCCAAGTCATAGGTCCAATATACTTTATGCCTCAAATCTCAAGTCATATGTTTGATACACCTTATGTTTTAAATACAATATATGTTATGTCCTCAAATCCATTACAAATCATTTATGCCCAATTATACATAATTTAATGCTTTTCTAAATTTTAGCGCTGGCCATGTCCAAATCATATATTATGCCCAATTTTTCCCAACATACGTTCAACTCATATGAGATTTGGCTCAGGCTTGCAGAAGCCTGGCTATAAAAACAAAAAGGGAAGAAGGAAAGAAGAGACAAAGAATGGAGATAATAATATCAATGAGATAGATCCAATGGATATAAAAAGACAGATAGAAATAGGCATAATCTCAGATTCAGATTTATTACAATGTCAGAATCACAATTTTATTTTATTTCTGAAAGTAACTTGAACTTTCAAATTATAGAAAGGTCTTGATTTCTGGGATCTGATTTCTGAATTTGATTAGCTATTCCTTTGATGTAGACTTTGATTGTTAACTTGAAAACTCTAATTTGATTGATTAAGGTGGAGGCTAGGTCACTTCAGGTTTTAACACCATATAAACGCCTATGAATTCGTGTAGAAAAACAATTGGTTTAGGGGTCTTTTTATAGGTGTATAGGGAGATTTAGAGCCTTCAGAGCAGTCTAGAAGTCATCAGAATCGTCCAGAGCAGAATACCATGTCACATAGTGAATCAGAAAGCGACATGTGGCGAAACACGTCATCGGCCAGATCTGGGCCAACAGGGGTAGACTCCCCTATAGGGGGTCAACACCTATATCGACACCCCTATAGGGGGGTCGACACCTATGTCGACTCCCCTTTGGGAGGTCGGCACCTCTGAGCGGGAAATTTCCCGCTCAGCCTGCTTTGACCCAAATTCGAGATTTGAACCCTGTTTTGACTTCTGGAATTATTTTATATGTATATATTTATACTTCCTTAGGCGTATACAAACTTCTAAGGCTTATAACTTCTTCATACGATGTCCGATTTATGCAAACTTGGACTCTATCCCAAGCAAAATTCTAAGACGAACGCAATGGCGTAACCCGTTTCCCTTAGTTCCTACTTTTAAAATTAAGTATTCTTTAATTCGATACTTTAATATCCACAGGAAATACGGGGTGTTACAGAGTTGTTGCGATCTTCTCGTGATTTTAGCTCCATTTCATACGTCATTAGATTTCCAGCAAGCTCCTCCATGCTCAGCTTACTCAGATCCTTTGATTCTTCAGTATCTATGACTTTTGCCTTGAAATTCATTGGCAGAACACGCAGAATCTTCCTCACAAGTTCAACTTTAGTAAAAACTTTTCCAAGGGCTCTAGCATTTTACACTAGCACAGAGAAACGTCCATACATGTCCTTGATACTCTCATCCTTCTACATAGTGAAGTTTTCATACTCATTGCTGAATAGAGGAAGATGAGATTCTTTCACTTGAGATGTTCCTTCGTGAGTGACCTCCAGTGTATGCCAGATTTCCTTAGCTGTTTTGCAATGAGAAATTCGATTATATTCAGTTTTATCTAAAGCACAGATCAAAGCATTCATTGCTTTAGAATCAATAAAGTACAATTTCTTATCATTCGCATCCCACTTATCTTTTGGTTTAAGCATTTCAACTTCGTTAACAATTACAGTGGGTGGTTTATAACCAGTTTCAGTTATATCCCAGACATCATAGTCAACAGACACAAGATAGATTTTCATACTAGCTTTCCAATACGCGTAATCACTACCGTTGAACATGGGTTGTCTGGCAATAGGTTGTCCCGCAGAAAAAGCATTATTCGTTAATGTCGTGTCTCTAGAGTTAAATAAACACCTACTCTAATACCAATTGTAGGATCAATATTAAACCTAGAGGGAGGGGGGGTGAATAGGGTTTAACATAAATTAAAACGAACACAGATTAATGAAAAATTGCAGTAAAGGAAAATCACACACGGAGATACCCAGCTTCGGCAAATTGTGCCTACTTCTGCCTTTCTAATATTTTTACTAGGAGTTACAAATAGATCTCGCTTACAATCATATGTAAACTCGCAGCCCCTGCTCCTGTCCTAACCCTAAACTTAAAATCCTAGACTGGCCTGTGTACCCTAGACCAGATTTTCCCAGACTACAGACCAGTAATATGTAAACCCTAGTTTTGATTGAAACTAGAAAAACAAGGATTGATGTTTGAAAGAAAATTACAAACAAAATACAAAAGAAAAAAAAAAAACAAGCAAAAGTCCTTAAACAACAAAAACCCCTTTGTATTCTTCACTTAAAATCAGGCCATCCACTTTTGTTTCTCCACTTAAAATCAGATCGTCCACTTCGTTACTCCAGAGAAAAAATGGCGGCGGCTAGGGTTTCCTCAATCTGAAATCTTCAAAGCTTTGATTCTGTTCCAGTTGGTTTGCAATGCTTCCCAGCTTGACTCCGAATGTCTCTGTCCTCCGATACAACACTGTAAGCTTTCTGATTTAACCGTAGGGTTTGAGTTGATTTTTAATAAGTTTGATGCCCATACCGATAAGGAAATAATGTGCTTATATAGGGTTTTTGAAACCCTTGATCTCTGATTTCAAATCAATGACTTGCTCGATTTGGTTTGATGAATATTTGGAAGTATTTTGAATTGGTTTCTAATCCCTGATTTTGAATCAGTCATTTTGAGAAATATTTTGAAAGGGCGTTTACTTGTTTCTCAAACATTTCTGTAAATTCAATTTTGAAAAACAGTGCGTGATGGATCTGGACACAAAAATTAGTCTTCCATGAACATGGTTCGATTCATTTCCATTTTAAAAAAATATGCACTTGTATATGCTTGCCGAGATTGATTTTGCCTTGTCACCATGCCATATATGAATTGATACCAGAATTTCCAAAAAAATGCCTTTGAATTTTTACAAAACTTTCTCGGCATTTAACTGCATGTTCAATTCAGGAAATATTTAAAAACCTTGCCAGAAAATGTTTGTGGATTTGTTTCTTTTGGTCCACATGTGTGATTACACATCATATTTTTCTTTCACTGTAAAAATAGATTTGTCTTGGCATAAAAAATATTCTTGCCATCTTTCCAAACACAGATTTCATCATGTAATTCTGGAACTGTTTTCTTGAATTTGAAATTCCACATTTAACACATTTGGGCTTGATCATTTGGCAACATGTTTCTGAACTATGTTGAAACTGCTGTTTGTAATTGCCCATGCTGTATACATTTCAAACTGAAATGTACCTATGCATTTGTTCAGTGTGATGCTTCCTTGATTTGAATATAAACCACCATCCATGTTGTATGTCGCTGTGTATCACCACGATGTCTTTATGTACCTGTACCATCCTTGTGTCTTGACTTGCTTGACCTGCATGTGTACCATATGCATTTGACTTGAGCATTTTTGACTATTCTATTGCATGTTGTTTGTGCATTATTGAAAACTGAACCACTTGTGCATTCTTGCCCATTCTGCCTTGGGTAGGAAACTTGTGCATTGTGTTATCTGGCTCACATGTGTTCACTTGTACACTTTGGCATCTTCACTTCACTGTTGTTTAACTTAAAACTGCTCTTCACATTGTTGCCCAATCTGCTCACATGTTTTCACCGTTATGCTTTATTGTTTGAGCTGCATTACACCCATGCATGTACACTGTTTGTAGATGATGCTCAACCCTGTTCTGTGTATGCTGCATTGTTGATCTGTCATGATTTCCAGCTTGTGTTTGCTGATCTGAAAGTTTGCACTTCCATTTCTCTTTTGATTTTTGACTTGTCTTGTATGTATGTTTCACCTGTAGTAAATATTAGCAGACTAACTGTACTGTGTTGGGGCTGGTCAGAATCAGCTGAATTTGATGTTGGTTCTGATCAGCACACCGGTATGGTTATGTCGAGGCTAATCAAGTCAGAAAGATGATGAGAAAATCACACAGAGAATCTAGGGAAAATAAAAATTATAAAATAAAATTTTATTTGTTCAGTGTCTATTTTTAGTTCCAGTCTACTGTGTGTGTTTCTTTTCTGTGACAGGTTTCAGGATAATGCAAATGGAGAAAATCAGAATGCATAGTCAGTAAGAGAGTTGAGTGTGAGAGAAAGATGTATAAGAGAAGATATGTAGTGAGGTTCATTTGTATTTATATTTTGTATAGAAGAGAGTTCAAAAGAAAAATATACTGTTTGGATTACGAAATAAAAATATAATTTTCTGAATAATAACTGCTTGTGTAGATTTTCAGTTTCTATATAGAAGCACTATTATACAAAAAATATTTGTATTTTAGTACGATGTGAAAGACAGTGAACAGTACAATTTTAAACACATTAATAAAATATGTTTGTTATCATCAAATAAAAAATCAAAAAATCACAGGTTTAACAATCACCCTCAGACCGATGGTTAGATGGAAAGGGTGAATAGAGTTCTTGAGGTTCTTTTAAGACTGTGTATCCTAGACTTCGGAGGGACTTGGGAAGGGCATCTTCCTTTGGTAGAGTTCGCCTACAACTACAGTTATCAGGCTAGTAATGGCATGACGCCCTTCGAGGCATTGTATGGACGACCATGTCATTCACTGACTTATTGGTGGATGTCTGCAGAAAGTCTTTTACTTGGACCTGAGCTAATTAGAGAGACTTCAGAAATGATTGATCTTATTTGAAGGCACATGAAGATAGCTCAGTACATGCATAAGTCCTACTTATATAAGAGAAGGACCGATATTGAGTTTGAAGCAGGAGACATGATTTTCATCAAGGTATCACCTTTGAGGAATGTGGTTCGTTTTTTATCTGTAGGGAAATTGGCACCAAGATTTGTAGGGCCATTTCCCATAACAGAAAGGATTGGCCAAATGGCCTATAGAGTAAAGCTACCAAAGAGACTGGCCGGTGTTCATGATGATTTCCACGTTTCTCATTTACGGAAGTGCTTGCATGATACCGTAGAAGTGGTTGAGCCGAATATGCTTGAGGAAGTAGAGGTGGAACGGGAGGCGACAGTTAGATGAGTTCTTAACCATATTCTTGGATCTGATGTTAAGAAGCTACGCAACCGAGAGGTTAAGTTGATGAAAGTTCAATGGGGAGAAGACCCCGAGAATGCAACTTGGGAGATCGAAGAGAAGATTCGTGCATCATACCCTTTTCTTTTTCAATGGTATGTTCTTAACTTCTTTTTCCAAAGCTTTCATTTGTTCTTTCTTCTATCATTTAAGTACATCCTATCGATCAAATCTTTTACCTTTAGGTAGGGAACCCATGGATGTAAACATGTGGTTGAAGCATGTTATGTTCGATGGATACAAGTGGATGCAAGTGTTTGCTAGTGGTTGCTCGTGGATGCATATACACACACATTAGGTACAAGATCGGCTCAATCACTCTCATACTTCATATGAATGCTTGTGCATATTTTTCTTCTTTTAATGGATGAAAGTGGGTGTATCATCATATTGATGTTGTATTTGAATGGATGATTGTGCACGCATATAGCCTTTACATGGTATATTAGGATTATTACCATACATGTTGGATTCATGAGACTAACATACATTGCATTAAGGGGTCAACTGAATCAGTGGACCGCCTGATGTTTTGCATTATTATAGGGACATATACATGCACCTTTGCCTATGTTCATAAAAGCATTAGAAATCTTTTAAGGACAATGGATGCCTGTGATTGGTGAATGAGTATATGGATAATGGATGTTAGGATTTACATTCTTCTTAACTCAAAGATTTCGGGGACGAAATCCTTCAAGTATTGGAGAATGTAACACCCCGTAATTTTAAAGAACACTATAATGATAAACTAAAGAATACTTAATTAAATATTAGGAATTAAGTAAAAAAGACTACACCGTTGCGTTCTTCTCGGAATTCTGCTTAAGATAGACTCCAAGTTTGCATAAAACGGACATTGTATGAAGGAGATATTAAGGTCTGAATTTTGTATACATATTAGCATAATGTATATAAATAAATCATGCCCAGAAATCAAATATCAAAGAAGCGGGAAGAGGAGGTAATTCAGCCCATTAGGGGTCTACTACATGCTCCATGGGTGTCGACCTATGGGTCGAACCAATAATGAGGGTGTCGACCCCTGGGTCGACCCCGGGGTCGACCCCAGTCAGAACTGGGGTAGATCCAGTTCTATGAATGTGGACTCGTTTCTTGACCAAATTCGTTGACATTAGGCTATAAATAGTACCTAATTTCTATTGTTTATTCACAAAAAACAATGGAGACTACAAGGTGCCACCACAACTCAGATTAAACTAGACTATACTTCTACAACAACAATTTATATGTATTCAAGGATCTCTGCTACAATATCAAGAGTCAATTCTCTGTTCTTTAGATCCAGTCACGGTGAGTTCATGTTATTTTTAGATATAAACAATTAATAGTAATCTTGACTTGTTAATAAGTTGGTTCTAAGCCAGTGCCTGTTAATAACCTACATCATAACTAAACAGATATGCTATTACTTGTACACCTGATCCTCGGTTTAGTTCTTGCATGCCTATCTTTATTATGCTTATGCTGTAAACATGCCTAATCAAGTCGCCATATGCTTATCCTATAGTATGCTTATTTTTGTCATCATATGCCTACCTTGTTATTATGCCTATTCTTGTTCTCTTCTCCCTTTCTTTCCTTTTTTATTTTTATAGCCAGGCTATCTTCAAGCCTAGGCCTCTCGCTGAAATATGCGAGTGCACGAAATTGGGAATGGTTGGGAATGATAAATTTGGCTCATAACTTATATTAAAACATGATTGGGATTTGAGCATACTTTATACCTTGATTTAAAACTTTAATTTCGGGCATAACTTGTATTGTGAACCATACTGGGATTTGGGGCATAATCTTGGATAAACATGAAAAATTGGATATTAATGAACATTCCTAGATTTACAGTAATTAGAATTTGTAACTGCACCTAGACACGAGGTTAGATTATACTTGTGGTAGAAATCTGCCCGAAACCGCCCGACAAATCCAGTGTCTGCAAGTGGCTAATCTAATGTGAGGGGTCAAGTGCGTAAATGTACCTGTAACGGTGCTAAGACACGAGGTTAAGTCCGACTTGTTGAAGAAGTCTGCCCAGAACCGCCTAACATATTCAGCATCCACAAGTAATAGACTTAATGTGAGAGATCTAGTCCATTAACAACCATAAATGGATAACTTGTTAACCTGTAATACTTAACCTATTTAAATTTGTGGGGGTTTACATGACCCTGTTAAATTGATTTGGGGATAAGTGAACTTTCTTGAATTAGTGGAGGTTAAGTTAATCTTGTTAAATCTAAAGGGGCAGGTTATATATATAATCCCGACAAACTTAACCTATTTTACATGTGGGGGTTACGTAACCTTATTAAACTATTAGGCATAACCTGTCAAAATCCTAGTAGTGGGGATGCAAGCCTAGGGGAAGCTTGTATCATTTGTTGTGTGGGTCTCGTTTCAGTCAGTAACCCATCTTGGTATCAAACGGGGAACCCCGAACTAAGTCGGGGTCGGTGCACGCTTACTAAGTTGATCGTAAGAGGTCACTTGTGTGAGGGCGCTGATGGCACATTCAAACGAGGTCATATGTGTGCACGGGTCCGGTTTTCTTGGGGAAATTAAGACGATGTGACATCAGTAGATATGGCTGTGCATCTTGAAAATAACGCGGTTGCCACTTTAGGAAGTGATACGTCCTACTATGGGGCCAGCACAGGGTATCTACAGGGTAGGGAGCCGATCGATTGTGGGTAGAAATTAGGGTATATCTAGTCTTGCTTGTTTAGGAGTTTGTTATTATTGCTGGGGGTAACACTTGTCATTCCTGTTGAGCTACCCGTTATTATTGTTGGGGGTAAAACCTGTCATTAGAAGCACACCTAAGTTTACCATCTTGTTCTTATTGGGGTCATCTTGTACTTTTTTTACTAGTATTGGTACAGAGAAAAGTACTTGAGAAGGGCTGTAATACCCCGGAATTTTAACGACACTAAAGATGATGAATAAAAGAATAATTAGTGTGAAATACACCGTTAACAATGAATTAAGGAAAAATTGATTAAATATTTAGAATTAAGTAAAAAGGACCATGCCATTGCGCCCGTCTCGGAATTCTGGTCAAGATTGAGACCTGGTTAGCGTAAATCGGACACCGTACGAAGAAGTAATTAAGGTTTGAAGTTGGTATGAATATAGAAAAGATATATACAGATATAAAATTCAAAAATATTCAAAAATCAGCAATACCAGAAATCCGGAGTGCAAATCGAGGAAGGGCCGGCATTTTGAAGTCGATCTGAGACCCTAGTGGGTCGACCTAGGTGTCGACTCAGGCTCATGGGGGTCGACCCCGGGGTCTACCTAAGGGTCGACACCCATGAAGGAGGGTCGACCTAGGGGTCGACCCACCTGAAGGAGGGCCGACCCACCTGAAGGAGGGCCGACCCACCCGTGGCTCTAGAAACTTCTTTTTTGAACCTGGACGATTTTGGAGCTAGATTCATGAACCTTACGCTATATAAAGGACCCTAGACCTATGTTTTATTCATCTAAAAACAATGTGACGGCGAAACTCCGCTGCAACGAAGATTAAATGGCCTAATCTCCTCCAAATCTCATTCAGCAAACATTATACGAATTTAGCGATGGCTACAACAACTTATTCAACATGTTCTTCGCAGTAATTTGGATCTATTTCCTTAGATTTGTTCACTGTGAGTTCATGTTATTTTTAGATCTGAATATTTAAATAGTAATCTTGATATGTATATAAAAATTGGATCTTGAATCGGTTCCTAATTAGTTATATTAAGAGAAAACTATCAGATATGCTTTTATATGTTCATAAGGCCGCCATGTTAAATCTTGTCATAAGACGCCTATTCAATTTATGCCTATTTTTACTAGTTTATAATTGATTCGTTATTATGCTTGTTCTTGATTCTCTTCTCTCCCTCTTTTCCCTTTTTATTTTTATATAGCTAAGCCACCTTCGAGCCTAGGCCTAATGCTGAAAAATGAACGTGCGAAATTGGGAATAATGGGGAAAGACATAATTTGGGGTATAATTGATATTGGAAAATATGGATCTAAATTTGGGCATAAATTTGGAAATATACGAATATGGGTTTGGGGGCATATGTCTTATCGGATAATGTGAATTTAGGCATATGTCAGAAAATATAATTTGAGCATAAATTGGGATAGTGTAAGTACTGATTTGGGACATAAATTGGGACGTATGTGAGTATGTATTTTAAGCTACATTGGAAAATATGCGAATATGGATTCGGATATAACTTGTATTGAAATGTGTGAATATGGACTGGGGACATAAATTGGAAAATACGTAGATTTGGGTTTGTGCATAACATATATATATATATATATATATATATATATATATATATATATATATATATATATATATGCGCGTGTGTGTGTGTGTGTGTTTATGCCTTGACTTATAACTTGGGAAAAAGAGCATATGGTGCATAATTAAAAGGTGAATTAAAAAGGGGTGTAAAAGTCTTTGATTTGAATAGTGAATTGGTCACATAACTAAATATGGGTAAAAAGAGAAATAATCACCTATAATGACATAGGTAGATTTGGAAAAAAAAATGGAATGTCTAGTAATTACTGTTATGAATTGTAATTTCACTTATGAAACGAGGTTAGGTTGCATAAGTGGTGGAAGTCTGCCCGGACCCGACCGGCATATCCAGCAGCCACTAATATTGAACCTAATGTGAGAGGTCTAAGTGTGCAAATATGAACCGGGCTAAGACACGAGGTTAGACCCAACTGTGGAATAAGGCTGTCCGGACCCGACCGGCATATCCAGCATGCACACGTTGTAGGCCTAAAGTGGGAGGTCTAGCCCATTATAACTATAATTGGACATTGTAATGAATTGGACTACTTAGCCTAATTTAATCCATAACGATTATATAATTATAAACTTAAGGTAGGGTTAAGTAAAATTGGATGGGTAGTGGGTGTGTTAAGTAAAATAGAGGCAGTGGGTAATATTTACATTTAGGCCCATAAACTGAACCCAATAAGGTTATGTAATTAAAGACACCTAGTGGTATACATAACCGGTGGAAAATATAATAAAGTTATGTAATTAAAGACACCCTTGTAAGGTAAGCATAACTTGTAGAAATTATAGAATTAGATATGCATAATAATCTGCTAAGTAAACAACGGTAAGTTGTAATGAAAGTGTAAATTGAATTTATGGTTAAATGAGAAAGAATGAGGAAAACTTGTAAAAAAAAATTAAGTTATACTTAATCATAAATGGTAAGTGACATGTTAATTAGTAAACATGTAAATTTAGATATACAAGGGAGAACATGTTATTATAATGATGCAACCAAGCAAGATTATAAAACAGATAGAGGATTACAGACCTCGGGCCACAATCTAGAAAATAACATGTTGTGGGCTTATTAATAAACTTAAATGGATTAAGTTATATGATTGTAATTAATATACAAGAGAAACCTGGTAATTTGAATAAGAATTCAATATGAACGGGAATAACCAAGTAAATGGGAACCTGGTGAGGTAAGGCAAGAGCGTAAAAGAATGTTTAGACGTAGGGTCTAACAACATATTAAAGAAAGGCGCTTGGGCCAATCCATACGTTTGAGCGTGAATAACCCAATGGGGTATATCATCGAGGTGTTATAAGACACGAAGGGAGCACACATACATCTGATTGCTATGACGACTCTTAAGGACTGGAAGGGGAAGCACGCGGCTTCCTGAAGTACGTAAGGTGCTCCTAGTTGTCCTTTGTGCGGTGACAGATGTCTTAGGCTGTACTCACAGAGGTTGGGTCTGCGCGTAACTACTAGGTGGGTGGGCCTTGACTGCAGATGTAGCTATGTAGTCAGAATGCTGTGACGAGGTGACACCAGGGTGATTCGGCGGTTGCATCACGAGGAGGTAGAGAGGGTCATGACCAACAAAGATAGTAGACCGTCAGATATCCGTCATCGATAGCCAGCGGGATGCGAAAAGACTAGAGCTAACCCAAGATGTCATTTCACCTTTCACTATCGAGGTACGGGGTTGAGGGTAGACGCCACATGGATGTTTGGATTGGTTGTATTAGGAGCGGTCGCTTAGCTCTTGTAGTCTTTACTAGATGTGGGAGGGGCCGAGGAGGGGTTATAGCCACCATGGAAAACAGACCCGAGGAATATCTGTATTTGAAGGCACTTAAAGGCGGCCTGTACAGGTATGGAAAAGCTCCCGGGCGAGTTTCGTATTTCTTGTTTAGCCCTGCCACCGAACTCAGTGCTCATTAGAGGACGTGCGGTTGAGGCATCAAGCTACAATTACAGTACAAATGTGGGACAGTCTAGATGCATGCATATCTACTCTGGATGGTGTATCGTAGACTAGAGGGCATTATTCCGAAATGGATTCTGATTTGATCGATGGTGGCAGTCCGTACACTTATGTAGCATAGTAATGATAGATATATGTGGAACGTAAACACTATTATATAGACATCCGTATGTCACTCCGCGTGGGATGAGGGACTACATTCATTTCAGTGGAGACCAAGCAAGTGGGTTACCATGTGGTGTATCTCAATGTTGAGAGATAGTTACATATATTGTACTAGGTGAATCCACGAGAAAGTAAATGGGTTCGATGGGCGTATAAGTCTTGAGTACTATTAAGCCAAGTAACCTAATAATCAAGAAAATGTAATGGAACAGTATTAGTAGGAATCGTTCTACTTCTGATATACTTGTACCTGCACAGTGTAGAGAAATGTATTTAAGAAGCGCGATATATCCTGTTTATCTTACCTTGCCCAGTTCACACTTTTTATTGTTACTGTTATCTTGTTCTTTTAGTTTTATATACCTACCGTGATACTTTTATTTATTTATATTTAAAAGTAACTGGACTCGTCAGACTTTATGTCTGACCCTTTTTGTTTCCTCTTCTCTCGCTTCCGTTTCCCCCCAGGTTCTCAAGGTGGAAGTGATTAGAGTTGATTTTGATTCTTTCTGCTTAGCTTGGATTTTGGATATAGATGTATCGCTTTGACTTCTAGTCAACTCTCTTATGGCTTCATAGGGAAATATGGTTTTATGCTTTTGTACACTGATGTTTTTGGCAAGACAGATTATTATTGTAATTAGTTACTTTTGATGTAAACTCAGTATTTGGGACCATGATGTTTTGATTTAAATAAAGTTTTTTAATTCCGCTGTTATTTCACATGTCTGTCTTGTGCTATTATGTTCTTATTTACCCATAACGCTTCACGGAACTTAACGCACTCCCTTAGTGAGTGACATTAACGGACATGGGGTGCCACAAGGGCAATATATTCTATCATGTTTATTATATTTATCCTGCTCAATCTGTTATACCTGCCATATGATACTGTTGTCTCTTTCATCCAGTTTATATACCTGTCATGATGCTTTTACTTATTTATATGCAAAACGTAACCGGACTCGCCAGACTTTATGTCTGACCTATTTTGTTTCTTCTTCTCTCTCTTCCGTTTCCTCCCTAGGTTCTCAGAGTGGGAATACTCAAGCTTGATTTGGATTCTCTCTTTCGTTTTGCTTGGAGCTTCTTAGATGTACCGCTTTGATTTCTTTCCTTCTCATAAATGGCTACATTTTTAGGGACTATGCTTTTATATTACTGTACTCTGATGATTGCAGTACAAGGCAGATGCTTTAAATTGATGTAATGGGTTTTCTTTATTTAATACTTATGTTGTAATTGAATTTGGACCACGATGTTTTCTATTTGGAAAATAAAGTTTTTAAATTCCGCTGTTATTTTATATCTGTCTTGTGATGATTCTATTTCTGTTTACCTATAATTCTTTACGAAACTTAATGCATTCTGATAAAGAGTGAAATTAATGGACATGGGATGTAACATAAACGAGGTTGGTAATATAGAAGCGGATGTTTCCAACAACCATCCCCGTAGGCGGCCACGGCCTAAAACCCTTGAGGTGAACCACAACCTCTGGATTCCAACGGAGGTTTAACCTACGTATCTGTCCGACATGATCTGAGCGATCATGAGAGAGACGCAGGGAAATGTCAATGACATGTGGGAAACTAACATGAGACATAACCCCTTCACTAGGGCCGTGCACGAAGTCGATTGGATCTAACGCTTTAAAATACCGTGCACGAAGTCGATTGGATCTGACGCTTTAAAATACCCCTAAAGCTTCTTAAACCTCTATGAGTGGCATATGGACTCCAGTCTAGCCTCTGATGCAGTTAAATGAAAATTATTCCATTTCTTGGAAGACACGACCCTGCTCAAGTTTGCTCGATCCTGGCTTGATCCATCTACACCTTCGACCCTCTAGCTTTTGAAATGGTAAAATAGTCCAGAATGCACGTACGTAGGTTGAAGGATACTGTCACTCTTTCCAACCTCTACCAAGGCCCGATAGAAACACTCTAAAGCTACCTTAAGTGTTTCAACACTTCCTTCGATGAGCTTTACGATCCGGAGCCATGCGCAGTTCTTGCCCAGCTTGCCAAGGTCATCCTTCCTAGCTTCGAGTTTGGATCGCGGATCGACATAAAGCAACCCAAGATTTTGGAAGCCTTTTATGATAAGGTTGGCTAGTTTCTATGTCTAGAGGAAGCATGGTGCAACTGGGTTACTCAAGTCCTCCACCGCCAATAATCTACACTCTGGCACCGTAGTAGATAGTGTCAAAGAAAAACAAGTCAGAGAATCTTCCGACAAGGGTAAAAGGGTGAACTCTTCAAGCCCAAACAAAACAACGACAAACCCAGTGTTTGCAACAATAACAACAAGGCTCTTGGAGACCCGTAGAAGCACGACCACTATCCCACTTACATGAACTACACTTCCACTCAACCGAGATCTGGAGGCATTCTACCTAGAAACTTGTAACACCATCTAGTACAAAAATACCAACACAAGGGAATCTACCGACTGCGAGAAGAACTCCAGCAAGTATTGCAAATTCATTAATATGTTTGGGTGCAATACAAACGAACGTCGCCACCTCAAGGATGCAATAGAAAAGCTCATCCATGAGAAGCGTCTAGAACAATACGTTCAAAATCCTCCTCCTCTAGAAGCAGCCGTAGGTCCTTCAATGCCCGTGCTCCCTCCAACTAAAGCAGCCCCACGACCATCTATTCAAAGTCCATAGGGAATCATAGTCAACACCATGTGTGGTAGGTCTCACCCCCTCCCTCGCTGAGGTTGACGATACGGAGCCACGCATAGTTCTTGTCCATCTTTCTAAGGTCAACCTTCCTAGCTTCGAGTTGGATCGCAGTTCTTGTCCATCTTTCTAAGGATAACGACAAACCTAGTGGTTGCAACAATAATAACAATGTTCCTGGAGACCCGATGATGCACGACCGCTATCCCACTTAGAGGAACTACACTTCCACTCAACTGAGAGCTGGAGGCAGTCTACCTAGAAATCTGTAACACCATCCAATACAAAAAGCCTAACACATGAAAATCTACTGATTGCGAGAAAAAAATCCTGCAAGTATTGAAAATTCCATTATATGTTTGGGTGCAATACCAATGATTGTCGCTGCCTCAAGGATGCAATAGGAAAGCTCATCCATGAGAAACACATAGAACAATACATTCAAAATCCTGCTCTGCTAGAAGCAGCCGTAGGTCCTTTAATGCCCGTGCTCGCTCCAACTAATGCGACCCCATGACCGTCGAATCAAAGGCCATGGGGAATGGTAATCAACACCATCTATTGTGGGTGTTACCCCCTCCCTCGCTGAGGTTGACGATCCAGAGTCACACACAGTTCTTGTCCAGCTTTCCGAGGTCATCCTTCCTAGCATCAAGTTTGGAGCACAGATCGCCAGAAAGCAACCCAAGACTTTGGAAGCTTTTTACGAGAAGGTCAGCCAATTTTTGTGTCAAGAGGAAGCACGCGCAATAGGGCTGCACAAGGCCGCCACCCTAATAACCCACACTTTGGCACCGTAGTAGATTGTGTCAAAGAATGCAACAGAAAATCTCATCCACAAGAAAATTTATCATTCATTCATTGAATGATAAATGACTACAAGCGAAGGAGATACGCGATTTAAAAAACGGAAGATCCAATATTTCACAATTGTATATAGAATAACTGGAAAAGTGGAAATAAGACCAGATATAATTTACTCATTATGAGCCAATCCAAAATCATTGTAGATCGAATCAATCATCAGTTCCCAGCCTTGGTTAAGTGAAATCCAATCCATAAATCAGTAACTAAAAGAATAGAAAAAGCTTTTATTGTATCACTTAAGTTATAGAAGAATTTCTGAATCCAAGAATTCAGAATAACAAGTTCGTCATTACCCAGAATAAAATAACCACTTAGAATAGTAAAACTGATTATATTTGTCGACAAATGTAAAATGATATGAAGATGATATTCATTAAGGCATTGCTCATATTCATGGTCTTGATGAAGTAATGTCAGGTGAATTAGTAGAATTTGAAGAGGGTACAATAGGCATTGCTCTTAATTTGGAATCAAATAATGTTGGTGTTGTATTAATGGGTGATGGTTTGACGATACAAGAGGGAAGTTCTGTAAAAGCAATAAGAAGGACTACTCAAATACTTTTAAGCGAGGCTTATTTGGGTCGTGTTATAAATGCTCTGGCTAAACCTATTGATGGAAGAGGTGAAATTTCTGCTTCTGAATCTCGATTAATTGAATCTCCTGCTCCGGGTATTATTTGAATACGCTGCGTATATGAGCCTCTTCAAACATGACTTATTGCTATTGATGCAATGATCCCTACAGGACGTGGCCGGCGAGAATTAATTATTGGGGAAAGATAGACCGGCAAAACAGCAATAGCCACATATACGATTCTCAATCACAAAGTAACCTTGCCTAATTCACTAATTCATGTGAAGAGACTGAATTTTTGGACTTGAAAAATACTTCAGAGATATTTTCTAAAGTAGATGGTGATTGATAGAGTAATCCTTGCTCATAATTTCTAGTATGAGTACTACGTCAAACATAAAACTTGTGATTAGTAGTAAAACACCGATTTTGCTGTTGGGATAAAGATCTATCTTCAAAGATTTCTCGGGATATCTTTTTACGAAGTTTTGTTATAGCATCGATAACTGCTTTTGGCTTAGGCAGGCAACCCGGGAAATAGACATCCACGGGAATTAACTCAATGACTCCCTGAACAGTACTATAAGAATCAGTACCGAACATTCCTCTTGTAATAGTAAAAGTTCCCATAGCAATGACATATTTTGGTCCAGACATTTGTTCATATAATCGTACTAAAGACATAGGTGATTTGACGGTTCTGGTGCCTTGTGTTTCTTAGGTAGATTACGACCATCTTCTGTTTGTCGATGAGTCTAACCACTTCTGTTTGATAGTATCATCGGGTTACCGGTCATCGACAGTCAGCGTGATGCGTGATGCGGGAAGACAGGGAGATAAACTGATAGACCATTGACTTTTTTACTATCAAGGCATTGGGTGAGGTACATGCCAATTAGGAGTTAATGTTTGTTGTTTTTCTGGGCCACGTCATAGCACTCAATTTTTTTTTTCTTTCACTAGTTGATGAGGGGTCGGGAGGGACCATAGCCACTGAAAATGCAGACCATAACATATGTGTATATAGATATTTGAAACAGGCATCCGACCGAGTTCCGTGTATTTGACACAACTTTGTTATGGGACTCAGTGCACAGTAGATAGTGAGTGCGAGACACATTCTTTCCACTTCGGGTGGTATATCGTAGAGGTTAAGGCATCAAGTACGGTTGAAGATACGTACGTGAGAAGGTCTAGATACATGCACGTCTGCTCCGGGTGGTGTAGCGTAGACTCTAGAGTATTACTCTATGATGGAATCTGATTCGACTGAATGGTTCAAAGCTGACAGTCCGTCCGCTTACATAACATGGCAATGGCGTAGGATGAGGGACTGTGTGTATTTCTATGGCATGACAGCAGAGAACGTGCGAGTAGGCTACCATAGGGTGTACCTTGATATTGGGGTAGCAACATATTTACTGTATTAGGTTAATCAACCGGGAGTAGATGGGTACGACATGTGTGTAGCCCTTGAGTGCTATTAACCCAAGTAACCTAGTTAATAAGTAACATGACTGAACGCTATATGTAGGGTTATTTCAGATTGTGTAATTTAGTTCCAGTCACCAGAACTTGAGTTTTGACCCTCTTCTCAAAACATATCCACAGGTTAGGTTTTTTTGCAGAGGTGTAACAACTTTGGATACTGGCTATGCAGTATTATTACTTTGGTATGGCTATATTTGATTATATTATATTTTGTCCATTCCGCGGAGAGATGTTTTTTGAGCCCTGATATATTTTATCTATCTGTCTTTACTGCAGGATACCAGACAAGCCAACTCGAGTTTCGATAGACTGGGATTTTAGAAAAAAAATTCGGTCTATCGGAATTCGGGTTGTTACATCTGGTATCAGAGCCTAGGTTTAGGATTCCTGTATAGATAGCGAGTGAACTTATTTGTTTTTTTTTTAAATATAAATATATTATATTTATATACCTAGATCCATGAAAGGAACCCACTAAATAGAAAGAGCAGAATATGGTAAGTGTTGGGATATCTGTTTTGTACAATAAAGGAGTGAACATGGAAATCTGAGACTCTTAGGTATTTTGGGTGGGAAGTGTATAGTATGCTTGGTCATAGAGAAAGATGGATAACATATATTAATATCTGAAATGTTAGTATTTCGGATTATTGGGTTTGGCAGTAAAACCCTATAAATTGAAAAAGGTTAAAAAGAGGAAAATGGACTAGGAATATATACAGTTGAGAGGCTTGACTTTGTAGGAGTGTTTATGAAAGCCTCGTTAAGCTAGAAACCCAATTTGAGTCTAACTCCATTGTTAACTTTTAAGAACTTGAAGTTGTAAAAGCTTTTTGAAGAAGGTTTAAGGTTTTTTCAAGTTTTAATCTTTAAAAATGTTTTGATTTTTGAAAAAAAAAATATGTAAAGAACACATTTGAAAAGTACATATTGAGTTTTAATATAAAATGGGGTATATTTTGAAAACATGATTGCTTGTAAAATTTTGTCCAGAATGAATTCTCTTAGAAAAAGGTGCACATTATAGAGCATGTATAGCTCGCTAGTTTTCAAGATATATGGTACGAAAGTATTAAAAAGCAGAACATAGAAAATGTTGCATTTTGCTGGAAACTAAAATTTTCGATAAAGAAATTTTTGAAATATCTATACTTTTAACAATTATTTTTTATAATTGTTTTGACATAAAATGTGTTGGTTAGACAAAATAAGTTGTATAAATTAAGGATAAAGTAGATGTTTGCACCTATTTGTAAGTAACTGAACTAACATTATAAGCGAGAAAGGTTGTGAATCAGATTGAGAAATATTTGTCCTTGTCTACTTGAATTTTTATGATTTGAAAAAAAAATCTTTGCCAATTTATGAGATGACATGTTTTTATGGTTCGGCAAAAACAAGTTTTCATAAGGAAAATAAAATTTTGACACTTTTAACTTTTTGGAGAAAAAAAATGAAATGAGAAGGCAAAGCCACGTTTTTAAAATCATGGAGTAGGCAAGGATTAGTACCTAGGAAAGGCAGGAAATTTTTTGAGGTTATGAAGTGGATAGCAAGGATTATCCTGGAATAATGGTAAGTTCCCGTAGAATTCATAAGCATTTTGAAGGCTAAGGTATTGCTTGGAAAAGACTGTTAGTACGCAGCAAGGACTAGTGGTGACTACTAGATAGTGAAGGGAAAGAAGTGTTTAAATCCTGTTGTTAATTTCTTGTTAAGGTTAAAACTCGTTATTACGTTCCTGTTAGGAAAAGAAGGTACACCTTATCCTGTTGTTTGAACTTTTCTCTGTCTATAGGGACATAGTCGTGAGTTTCTTTGCCCTTAGTAGTAGTTGTGTAGAGGGTTTGTTTTCCTGTTTTAGTTGGAGGATTAGAAGATTATCTGAAAACTAAATTTAGATAAGAGGATTAAGTTAAATAAGCTAATATAAGAGAAATGGAATAACTAACAAGGGAGCAACAAATTCAGTAAAGCAAAAGACATGACAGTTGAAAAAAAAGGTGATTAAAAGAAAAATGGAAGATGTGAAGTTTGCTGTTTACCACCTTTTTGTAACATAAGAAATCGAATTTAGAAAAGTTCGAAAATTTAAAAATGATTGGTAGGATTTTGGATGCAATAATTGGATGAACTGCATTCTTACTCGATAAAAGTGTAGGAAAAATTGGATGAAAAAGTGTTTTGATCCTCAAAATATTGCATTCATGTAGTAATTGCCAGTATATTTAGCATTTGTGCATCATGTTTTCAATGAGATTTTCAAGAAAAAAATTCATTCATATAGGAGGTACTGCTTACGCATTCATTTCGTTCATGTATTATTTTGTTAAATTACACTTTCCACAAGTGCATTAATGGGTGCAAAATTGGATGTACACACGATGGTTGTGAATTATGCGAGGAATTACTTAATTTACCCTTACCAAATTTCGGGGATGAATTTACTAAGGGTGGGAGGACGTAACACCCCGCATTTTAAAACAAATGACGGCATACGACCTTTTGAATTTTGAAGATGAAATAAAAGTTACGTGTATATATTTACGTGTAAAATGGGAATAATAGGTTTTGTATATATATAAGGAACTTATATTTAAATATAATATTTGAATAAATCAAAGAAGGTATAATGGGCATATTAATCAAACGTTTAAAACAAAAATGTTAAGTACAGTAGAAAACGCGCGCCTAAACCCATATGGTGTTGTATCTAACAATTCTATGATTATTGTTTGATGATAACAAACATATATTTATTATTATAAATGTGCTTGTAAGCGTGCTATTATACTACATTACAGACAGAATTTAATATTTATATTTGAATAGAATACTATTGCACAAGAATTTAAATATTCAAACAATATTTTATTTAAATATAATATTTTATTTCAACATCTCAATAGTACAAATTTATAACTCCACTATTTGTACACCTCACTGTAATTTAGTACATTCACATTCTATTTCTTTTATATACACTGCTCCTCACTTCAGTTCACTCAGTCCCTCATGTTACATATCATTTACACACTTGTATATATATACACTTCACTCTCTGTTATATGCACATTGATTCATACATTGACACTGTCTCTTGTCTTTTGCAAGCTTCACTGTCAGTCCAGTCTTTTGCTTACCTGTCACAGAAGAAACACACAGTAATCTGGAACAGAAATAATTTTTAATTCTTGCTGATATAATTTAATTTTAAAATTTATTTGCCTCAGAATTTTGGTGTGTTTCTCATCATTTTTCATGACTTGTTCTGATATGTATATATATATATCCATCTGTATCTAGGCAGCTTGTGATATTCGCAGTGATACACTGTAAATACCACAAGGTAGACATCGTCTGTAGTGCTCACATATATATAAACTGCACGTGCACTATACATGTATACACATGCATGTATATGTATATGCACATATTTTTCTGTGCAGGGGCAATATGGTCAGGAAGGGACAAATATATCGAACAAGTTGGTATCAGGTAAAGCCTGACACACTTGCATAGTGCATGGGTCAAGTATCCATGAATACACAGTTAAGTCAAGCAGCATGCATATGTATATGTGAGCAACTAAGAAGCGACCATGAAGATCAAGATCAACCCAATGCAAGAGCAAATACGACAATAAAATATCAACCAAGTTCAGTTGCAAATCGATACAGAGATATAGTTCAACATGGCAGCAAACATGAAACAGTGAACAACCAAGAAATGTAGTACACCAATATATGCATGCAACATGGTCGAACAAGCTTACAGGTCTACCCAGTATCACTATATGCATGGTCAAGGACATATTCATATTTCCATACACACACAGGGCAGTTGGTACAAGATGCAAGTTCAAATATTCAATGGTAAAGTATTGTATCAACTTAGACATCAGGATTCAAGTTCAGCAATTTACCAAAGCCAAGTTCATGTTTACTCAGCAAAATGGACAGAGAAGACTTATTGCGCACATGTGAGAATCTTACACACACACACACACACACACTGTTGCATTCACATCATACATTGGAGAAACAATGTATATGGAACTCGGCACAACAATGATGGAACAACAATGGTTCAGGAAAAATGCTCAGCAACAAGTAAGCAACTCAGTGTGTACACCGCAATAAAAAATCTCAAGTACAAGTGGATGAGCACAAGAAAATGGCAGCTACACAATTGTATCGCTGCATCAACATAAATGTGCACAAGCTTCAAGTAAAAGGTGCTAATACATTAACGTATGAAATGGCGTATATGGTGCAAAATAAGACAGGACAAAATGGTCATAATTGTGCAATGAATACTGCACATGCAAATATGAATACACAGGAGGATCCATAGCCAAGGTAGATTAGCAAGTTACACAAGTACAAGATGATCAAGCACAAATGGTTCAACACACATGGCAGCAACAAAACTAATTTGAAAAAAACACAATTTAAAATCAATCAAGCAATTTTACATTCCAAAAACCACACAAGTATCACTAGTCAAGTTTAGCAAGTTTTCCAGAAAATATGAATGGTAATTTTTGGGCATTTAAACAATTGTTTATTTTCAATTTTTCCAGAAATCTTTTTGGGAAAACAATCAATTCGATAAGAACAAATTTATTTTGTTTCCTGGAATCATTCTTTTAAAATTTGCAAAGATTCAAATCAATTTATGGAAAGAAATTTAGCCCCATCAATCTCAAGTAGTTTTTGGGCAATAAATGTTTTAAATTGATTACCTATTTTTTTCAAGTATGCAAAAATTTGGCAAGTTCTTTTTTGTATCCAGAGATTGATTGATAAAAACACAGTGTGCAAAATTCAAGGAAATCACCGAATTACTTTTGGCAAACCAGCGGATTACAAATTTATCTAGGAATCACAAAGTCAAAAAAACCGAAATCTTTTTGGCAAAAATCATTCAAAAGATTTTATAGTAACAAATTCACGCGAGGGGTTATTTCAAGGGGCCACTGTTAGGGATTAAAGAAAGGATCGTTAAGGCAAAACAAACACTAGGGGGGGGGGGGGGGTGAATAGTGTTTTCGAGAATTAAAAAAAAATCTAAAACTTGTGTTATAAACTATATGAATCCAACACCACAGAAACAATCACAAACACAGATGCAAAATAAAAATGCAGAAAAGGAAAGAACACATTGGATTTTATACTGGTTCGGATTGCTCCTACGTCGATTCCCACACAACGCTGGATTACGCAGAGTTTTATTACTATATCAAAATCCAATTACAACCTCCTTGATTTCACGGCTACAAGGGATACCACCGTTTCCACGAACACTTGATCAAGTTTTGCCCGTCCTTGATTTCACATCTACGGGTGATACCACTGATTCCGTCCTTGATTTTATGGCTACAAGGGATACCACCGTTTCCACATACACTTGATCAAGTATTGCCCATCCTTGATTTCACTACTACAAAGGATACCACTGATTCCGCCTTTGATTTACAACTACAAAGGATACCACTGATTCCTTTACTCAACCCAAACAAATTACAAACGACCCTATTACTCTTCAATAGCACTTGATTCAGAGAGTAAAGAGTAGATAGTGTAGAGAGAAGAAGTTTGATTTAAACAGAACTGAATTCGGTAGAGTATAAGTGTAGAAATCATAAAAGTGATCAAGAATAATGGTGTAGAGAAAGAGGATGAAGTTAAAGAAGAAGAGATGATGAAAAAAATTGAATTTAAGCCCTTTTTATAGAGTTTGAAAGGATGCCACGCTTGAGAACCGTCACAAATAGTGAAAAGAACTTCCTTTCAAAATTAAAAAAAATGACAGTTATATGTCGATATATAGGTTTTTGTATGTTGACATACTTATAGTGTAAAATTAATTTTTGAGCATTTTCAAGTGTTTTGATATAAATATATTTCTGGAAATTCTTGAATTCAAATATAGTGTTATGAATTAATATTGTAAAGTAAGAAATCATGTAAAAACATAAATATAAACTATATAAATATATTTAAAAAATTATAAAGTTTAAAACTGTATAAAATGTGAAAATATAAATATATGAAACTTATCAAACTTTGAGTTGGAAAACAAAATTAAAATAATAAAAGAGAATAGAAAGGGTAGAAAATAACATAGAGGGAAATTAAAATAAAGAGAATTTGAAAACATAATTTGAAAAGCAGAATTTGAATTTGAACCTAGAGTGCTATTTAGTGTCTTACATAATCTAGACTCTATAACTATATTAATCTTGAACTCTTGAAATCTTGAATACTCATGAGTCTTGAAATTTCTCTTAACTCTGAATCTCTAATATCTTTAAACTGTACAGTCTTCAGTAATATTTCCTGTATATAAATCATGCATATGTGTGTGTGTGTGTATATATATATTCGATGCAAAAGTGTAAGTATATATTTTATAATCAACTAATATTGAAATAAAGTTGTTGTCATCAAAACTCCATTCTCCAACAATCTCCCCCTTTTTGATGATGACAACCTTAGTTTATAAAATATCATACCTATATATACCTGTTGATGATGACTCTTCAAAGTCTCTCCACGTCTATATGAATTCTACTATATTTTATAATTTCACCCCCTTTGGCATTATAAAAAAGAAATTCTAAAAGTACTTCCCTTAAATTGTATAACTAAATAAACTTAAGCAATTTACCCTATTATGATATTCTTTTTAATCTATAACTAATTCAAACTACAAATACTCCCCCTTAATCTATACAAACCTACAATAATAATTCCCAGCAATATACAAGATAATCCAAGTATTATAATTACATATGTTTGTTTGTTATACAAACAAAATCAAATCAAATAACAACACACCATATGTCTTAATATATATAAGTTTCAAATCATAGAATCCAACTAAAATTCAAACAAATTAATCAAATCGTATCGAACAATTAAACATTTCTTGGATACTTCAACCCAACCTTCTTATCCAAAGATAGGATCCTTCTTAATGACTTCCCAATCCTCATCTTCTTTGGTTGGTGGAGTCTTTGCAAGATTATTATCTTCATCTCTGAAAAGAAAGGAGATTAGCCATCGCATTGCATCAAAATGCTTCTCTTGCTGTTCAAACATCTTAATTTGGCTTAGTTCGAGATGAAACTGGTTTCGTAGAATGATAGAGAGAATATTTTTGAAGGAATTCTATTTCACTAAGATTGTGAATTGGATTTGCCATGGCTTTGAGTAGAAATGAACAAGGTAGAAGAAGAAATAGAATAATGAATTTTTTCGGAAGAAATAAACTTAAATAGAGTTTTGAATTCGTTGGATTTTAAATGGACATGAGTAGTTATTTTAATTTTAAATTTTGAATCAATTTGAAAATATGGCAGTTGTATGTCAACATATACTTTTCTTTATGTCGATACACTTTAGTGAAAAAAATTTCAAATTTTGAATTCTTTTGAACTCTATTATATTATAATTATTTCTAAAGTTTTTATAGAGACATAAAGATGATTTTATCATAATTAAAACTCCATTCATTACTTAATAGAAAAAAAAATACATCCAACTAATCAAGACACAGTTAAATATGAGATTTGAAAGCAAATACAAGGAAATATAAGATAATACATAAAGATAGATTAAACTAGATAGACTAGCTTTCTGAAGACGATGAAGGAGGTGAGATTCCATGCTTTCTTCCTATTTTCACCATAAATTTGGTCACTTTGGAAAGTTTCTTGTTAAGAACCTTTTGATTTTTGACGATTTTCACTTGATTTTGAATAATTGTCTCCTTGTAATTGCATTTTGGGTCGGTTGAATACTCAATACTTTCTATAGAAGCCTCTTCTTCTTCTTCTTCAACTTCCATTGGCTCTTGTTCTTGTTGCATTCGAGCTTGTTTGGCTTCAAATGTCTCTTATGGTTTGAAAGTGATAGGAATTTGCATGAGATGAATGTTTGATGAGTCAAACACTTTTCTAGGCACAAATTCTTCTGCATGAAGATTGTTAGACCAAAAAGTGGTTCTAACGCCCAAATTGACTAAAATTACGGTAAAATGAGATCAAAAACAGAAAAGAGACACAAGATTTATAGTGGTTCGGCGTTAAAGAGCCTACGTCCACTTTATATCACTTTGCTTGATGATGTTGATGAAAGTACAACAAGATATTCACTCAATCTCACTCATTTTTCATATACATTCACTCAATTATATTCAAGATACACTTTGAATGATGATTTGGATTGTTTGGGAGTGCTGGAATTCGGTTCTCAAGGATACTCAAACTCTTAAAGTGCCAAAAGATATTTTCAAATGACCCTTGGGGGTCTATTTATAGGTGGAAACTTCTCCAGAATTCGGTTCGGATCGGACCTACGTGGCTCTTATCCCACCACTTTCAGGTTCAGATGGATTTTGGTATTGACAGCGCATAGGGTTAGTGGTAGACGTGGGCAGAACGTGGGTGTAACCACCCCGAGTATTAAGGAAAACGTGGGGTAAGAGCTGCTGTAACCTCGGGATCGGATCGGGCACGCTAGCTTGCGGGGGCTCGGATCGGATTTATACCATCCACTCCGGTCCGGTCTGTAATGGACTCTAACTTGTCTATTTTTTGTTTCACTCCGATCCGTTGTGGCAGTGACCATCCGATCCGATCCGATTTGCTTTAGGAAGTAGTGTTCTTCAATGCTTGATATCCTAACTTTTTGACTTTGTGTAGCCTAGTTCACAAAGTAGGCTAACATTTTGCTCCCTCAAAGGATGCTTCTGTTGAAGACAAAGCGTGCTTTGATATCATCTGCTCATTGGTCTTTGAACTTGAATCGTGGAAAAGTCGTTTCCATTGACGTATAGGGATATACTGCTTAAGAAAGTCGCATCTCTTGATGTCTATATATACATCACGTAGTGTGCGGATTTCTTTCTTCATTTTTAGACAACTTTAAGAGCTTTTCTTGATCTCCAGCGACCTCTCTAGGTAATCTCTATCTTTATCTTTATTTTTATTTCGAATTTAACTTGCTTGTCAGGCCCTTGTGTTAAATCCATTCGGTTCGGATTCGATCCGAATGAAATTCCTTCTTGTCTTGCTTAATACTGAACTAGCAGGCCAGGAGCGGCTCGTGGGCTTTTATTCCGGTCCGAGCGGAGAAAAAGAGGGGGAATACGAGTAGTCACTGTAACTCTATATAAGTTCATTGCCTTCCTCTTCTTTTCTTTCTTTCTTTCACTGCTCTTCAGAAATTGCCCCAACAAGAGAACGAAACCCTAGACGCCTAAAACCCCAAAACTTCTCGTTCTAATTCCTGGATCAACCATATAGGTAGTTTTATAATCTTAAATCATCTCGCTATAATCGTTTTCAGTTTATACTCGTGGTAAAAATCAAACGATTTGGGCATGATTGTTGCTTGGCTTCGACGCCATGGCTTTCTCCTCCCACGCTGTTGTCGTTGGTGGGTCCGCCATCGCCTCGAGGCGTTGGGAGGTGGAAGATGGTATTTGCTCAGTTCCAATTGGAGATTTGGATACAGGATTGGGTTCGGTTGTGATTGAGGAGGAAGAAGAAGACGAGGGGCATGAGGAATCGGTTCAGCCAAGGAAGCATGAGAGATGGAGGAGGAGGAGAGCAAAGTTTTACTCCACCGAGTTGGGTTGGAGCAAAAAACAAAAATGGGAAACGAGGCTCAGCTGACCGGATCAGATCGGTGGAAAAAACAAAGGAGAAGAGGCGTTGGTATTCAAGCCCATCTGGTCCACTCCGAAAACATGCTCCCGAACCGATCCGGTTGGACGTCAACTTCTGTCTAAAACATGACTTTGCCTTCGATCCAATCCCATCACGTATACCCGAGCCGAATCGAAGCCACCCAACTTAAAGCATAATAATTTGTCCAATTGGCTAAATCAATATTTGACATAACTTCTAACTTTATGAATAGTTAGGATAGTGCCCTGCGAACATACACAAATATCAAGAACCATTCTGAACATTACTGCTTCCTTGGACGTTTACATTATGCTTTCATGTATTTGCTTTGCATCTTTGTTACACGTAGCACACACTTTAGTTCACATGCACGCACGGGGGACACGGGTAATTTTACTCTAATCCTTGTCATTGTTTCTTCAATAGTCTAGTGATCATGGCCAAGAGACGTTCTTCTAGATTAGCAAAGAAGACAGAAATTGCAGGAACTTCTGAGGAGTATACTCTCGGTGACATATCTTCTCCTTCAGACCCAGAATGGGATGACGAGGGATCGGATTATGAAGTAGGGGCGCATAATAGCGAAACGCCATCTGACAGCGAAGTTTCTTTGTGCTATGAAGAGGAAGGAGGGGTTGGAGATAATCGAGCTCCCGACGAATTCGAGTCTGCCATCATATCGGAATCACCTCAAGATTCTGTTGAATCGACGATTGACAACGACAGACTCATTCGAATATGCTTAAAGTATGGGATACTGAAAAAGGATACACTGGTGCCATCAAAAACTGACCGTCCTCACAACCCTCCAGAAGGATTTATGGAAATCACCCGTTTGATGTGCATGGTCGGGGCTATTCCGCCGTTTTCTCTTTTCGTTATCGACTTTCTGAGACAGATGCGGATTGCCCCCATGCAACTGCATCCCAACTCCCATGCTTACCTGTATACCTTATATGTAGCATACCGTGAGATCTTGGGTATAGAGCTCACTTTCGATGCCGTTCATTTCTTTTATAACTTCAAGCATCGAACTCGAGAAACCCCTTCTTTCTCTTACTTCAAATCGGTTCCAAAAAGGAAAATAATTTCAGCGCCATTCAGCAGCAAGGCCAGCGATTCCAAACTGGAATGGTTTTATGTAAGACAAGAGCCGGGATGTGCCAGAAGATGGACCAAATCAAGTAAAGCATTGGTTTTCTAAATCTTAACTCTAAATGTCCATGCCACCACGTTAATCCGTTTTCTTTTTGTTTACAGTTGATAATCCAAAACAAATATCGGGTCAAGTGTTCATTAACCGGATGCATCCGCTCCTCAATGGCGACCAAAAATTTCTAACCATCGATGAAGTCTTGAAGGATGAATATCTTCATCTTCACGGGTTGTTGTCCATTACCCGTAGCATAGGTCACGGGTTGGGTCCATATGTATACATCCCCCCTGTAGACGTAATTCCAGAAATGGGCATAAACTCGAAAACTCCCACAATGCCGCTTCAAGCTTCACCTTCTCCATCTTCGACTCAAGATGATGAGCGGGCCAACATGGCCGAAAAGAACCGAGAAGGGTACCTTGTCCCCGAGGATGCTATCTCTCCGGAGAAGTCAACGTCTTCCAAAGAACCGCCAATAGATGCTTCCTAGGGAGACGCCCCTAGTACCAATGATCCTAAATTTCAGGGTTTAGGAGATCTCCCCTTACCTGAAACTATCTATACTTCAAAGGATTTTGGAACAAATCCTTTAGTTTTCACTTCTTCAGAGGAGACCACTCCCGCTAAGGCCAAAGAGCCTACTGGCACTAGTCTGGCTTCGGATTCGGGTTTGTCGGGGGGAAAACACCACTTAGGATGCACTTTATCACAATAGCATCACATTTCATAGCACTTACCTTTTATGAGAACACTGATTCTGAACTCCATTTGCATTGTTGCGCAGGTACAATGTCTCCCTCCCATTATGATATCAGGAAACTTCGTCGCAGCATGACTAGACCCCCTTCTGATGCTGAGCATGATCGTCGTGAAGGCCGGGGTAGGGAGGATAGAAGGCCTTTTAACTCTTATCAGTCGCGGACCTCGCGCTCTCGCTCCCCCGTTCGGTCGGATTCAAAACGATACAAAGGCTATCACGGCCGTCGAGGAGAAGACACGTCGCAGTCAAAAGATCAAACCTCTTCTCAAGAAAACGTGGTAGGGAAAGAAGTCCGCCGAAAGAAACCAGCTCTCGAGATAAACATAAGGTTTCCGATAAGCGACCTAGGAAGGGTGATACGGCCGTCATGCCCGCTGATCCTACGGATACTGAGCAAACATACCGCGCACCTCCACCATTGGATGATGAAACTAAATTCAAGAGGGCATATTTGGAGAAAGAATTCCCCAAGCACTACTTTGAAAACCTGACTTTCTTACCCGCTCTCGAGCCTATTTCCTCAAGGTGGGCGGACGAGGCCAAAGCGAAAATTGATGCAGTTGAAAAACAATATTCAGAGATGTTCAAGTATTCACGTAACCTCTCCAGAATCATCCGAACTCTGATTACGGATACCGAGTCGATGAAAAATACTGCAGCAGCTGACGCTAAAGCCTTGAAAAAATTAAGGAAAGATCTTGAGGACACACAGGCCCAACTTGCCATTGTCCAGCGGGATGCTACCAACTTCAAGCAGCAATTTGAAGAGCTACAAAAACGTTATCATGACTTGCTCGAGTCTCACAATCAAGAGCGCTCGGAGTTGAAAAACAAGAAGAAGATGGAAAGTCGGATAATGCTAAAATGCAACTTGCCAACACCGCTCTGGAGCAAGAGAAAGCTAAGTTAGCGAGAAAGAATGCTGAATTGGAGAAGAGAAACGCTGACTTGGCTTCCAAGTTGGTGGAGGCTGAGAATAGGGCTGCCCTAGTGGAGGGTAATGTTGAAAGTGTTATTAAATCCGTCGAAGAGACCCGCAAGCAGCTGTCAGAGGCTGAGGAGGAGGTTCATGGTTTCGGCGAATTAATGATCGAATTCTGTACGCATATAATCCGTCGCCGAAACATCTCTTGGATTGAAAATTATCTGACTACCTTGGTTCATGTATGGAGTCAAATTGTTGAATGGGAGAAAGAGGAGCTCAAGGTAGAATCCATTGACGAAGACAAGCTTATGGAAAAATATCTAAGAGATGATGAACCATAATGCCTAGCCGAGGGTCGTCGCCTCATTGCTGCTACTATGGAGGAAGAGAAGCGGAAGGCTAAACAAAAGAACATCTCTGAGGCTGGTTCTTCTTCCACTGCCTCTGAAACTTCTGAAGTATAGGGATATGACCCCGAAAACCCAGCGATCCCTCAGGCATCTCTCTTATCCCCCATTCCTGAGATGGTGCTAGAGAGGCAGTTACTCCAGCTGAAAAATCATCGGAAGGTATTTCTACCTTTTCACCCCAATTCGTCAAAGCTGTCTCCGCTTTCCATCGCATAATCGGGCAATCGATAAAGGACCCTTTAATTTCTCCTGAGTTGATAACTGTTGCTCCTTACTCTGTAGGTGTTGAACCATCCGAGAAGACAGACGTGCCTCAGGGAACCACTGTCGAAGCAAAATCAGCGGAGAAGGCTGAAGGAGACAAGGGTGAGGTTGATGCTCCTCATGATGGCGAGATGATAGATGCCTTGAAAGATGATGGCGGCAACGAAGAACATGAGGAAGACCCTGAGGTGGCTATAGTTGGGGAATCAAAAAGCGCTGATGACATCACTTTGGCTGCATTGAAAGCTGAGTAAGACAAACGTATGCAGCTTAAAGTTGATGACCTGGACCCCGAAAGCCTTAAGCCTCTTGCAGTGGTGGATGCTGGATCGAGGTTAGTTGTTAAGCTTTCAACTAGGTCTATTATAGAAGAGCTTGCTAAAAAGTGTTCTCTTGATTCCAGTGTTCCAATTGCTGGGAAAAAGTCAACCGATTCCAGCACTTCGGTCATAGGGAGGAAAAAACTAAAGCGCGTTCTAGCCGATGCCGAAAGGGAGGCAAAGGACGCTCAGAAGGCTGCTAAAAAATACAAGTCCACTCCAAGGTCTAAGTGATGAAGTGTTTTGTTTATGGCTTTTTGATTGGCCCGCAACTATTGCAGCGAGCGCGGCCCTCACATCTTCTTTTTTGCTTGTTTTCCTTGTACAAACTCACACGTTTGTAAATAAAAATAATTTATTTCCTACAATGACTGATAATTGTTAGTTCAATACTTAAATGAAAGTATACAAGTATATCAAATTAAAGTCATATAATGAAGTCATTGTTGGAGGAAACATGTATGCGCATACATGCCCCCGGTCAATCTTGAATGACTGAGGAAGAACTACTCAAGATTAAATTAAAGAGTCCAAATGTACCCGATTCTCCTATGGGGGCCATATTCCTTTCGTCATTGATGCCTGTTCTTTCTGGCATATTTATACTCTCCTGTCTCATATCCAGGTTAGAGTTTTTACTGAGGCGGTCTCTCATCTGGGTTCACCTTCACGCCTCAGAGGACATCGTCTTCCCGTCCTTTATACTCACTCTCGATTCTTGAGAGTTAGAGTTAAGAATGTCGTCTTTCCATTCTTCTCTATTTGGTCATACAGTCAGTCATTTTATTTATTCCTGCACATGGGTCATCCCCAATCTTCTAAGTTTAGTTTAACATTTCGTGTTTCACAGTCATGATAGGATATTTGTCGATCGTAAAAATAATGCAGGAAAATAAATGACATAGGATATTTTTATAGTGGTTCAGCTAAGTCGTAGCCTACGTCCACTTTATAATCTTTTGTTAATATAAACGGGCTTTTCTAGGCAAGTCATGCCTTTTTACACGGTTCATAAAAAACAAAAGAAAATACAATATCTCTAATTCAAATATCGCATCAAGTGCTGGGCATTCCAAGCCCTAGGCACTTATTCACTGTCTACGGTCATTAACTTGAAAGCTCCTGTCTCAAGTTTCCGTTGGACGGCGAATGGTCCTTCCCATTTTGGACCGAGATGAGGAAGGGATGGAAAAACTAGCTTTAGGACCAAATCACCTAGCTCAAAGGTTCTAAAGCGAACTTTCTTGTCATAATAGCGTGCCATCTGACGTCGATGTCTTGATGCACGCAAGTCTGCCTCATCCCTTTTCTCTTCGAGTTCATCAAGGGACTCAAGGAGGAGTGCCCGATTCGTCATCGGGTCATAATATGTCACCCTGTGGGAGGGAACTTCAAGCTCTACCGGGATTACCGCTTCTGAACCAAATGAGAGAGAGAAAGGAGTATGGCCGGTAGCTGTCTTAAACGTTGTCTGATATGCCCACAAAGCCAAGGGCAATTCATCCACCCATTTTGCTTTCGCACGTTCCAACTGCTTCTTGAGGATGGATTTTATGACTTTATTTATTGCTTCTACTTGCCCATTCGACTGTGGATGGGCGACTGCAGTGTACCGCCTTTCAATCTTGTATTTCTGGCAGAAATTTCTGAATTCGGCACCATCGAACTGGGTTCCATTATCAGTTATAATGGTCTTTGGAATCCCAAATCGGCATATGATATTTCTAACCACGAAACTTATCACCTTTCTCACAGTGATTTTGGTTAAGGGCTCAGCTTCCACCCACTTCGTGAAATAGTCCACGGCGACTATTGCATACTTTGCTCCTCCTTTGGCAATCGGTAGAACTCCGATGATGTCAATTCCCCACATGGAAAACGGCCAAGGACTCACCATCGACTTGATCTGGGTCGGTGGTGCTCTGGGGATCTTAGCGAACCTCTGGCATTTGTCGCAGCGTCGTGAGTAATCAGCTGCATCTTTATTAATAGTGGGCCAGAAATACCCATACCGCAACACCTTTTTTGCTAAAGTCTGACCCCCCGTATGATCTCCACACTCACCTTCATGTACTTCCCTTAGTACACGCTTGATGTCATCGTGCGCTATACACCGTAACAGGAGCATAGAAAATCCTTGCCGATAAAGAGTATTATCTTGAAGGACGTATCTGGTAGCTTTGCGAACTATGGCTCGCCTCTCACTCTTCTTTGGCGGGAGTACTCCATTTCTAAGGAAGTTCTTGATTGGGCTCATCCACGACTCCCTCTCCGGTTCTGCTTCGAAAGCTAACTCAATTTCCATTAACTCAAAGCTTGGCGATCCCAACGTCTCAATTGGAATCATTTCGGTTTCCTCCGGATTGTCGGAGCTTGCCAGGTTCGCTAGCCGGTCTGCCTTCTGGTTTTCAGCTCTTGGGATATGCGTTATGCCGTACCATTCCAAGTTGCTCAACAGCTCATTCACTTTTCCAAGATAGGTAATAAGTCGAGGTCCCCGGGCCATAAATTCCTTTCGCACTTGGCAAACAACTATTTTGGAGTTGCAGAATATATCTAATGCCTTTATTCCAAATTCCTTAGCAAGTTTCAGCCCGGCAATCAGGGCTTCATACTCAGATTCATTATTGGTCGCTGAAAATTCTAGTCGCAGGGCATAATATAACGATCGTCCTTCCGAAGTAACTAAGACGACTCCAGCTCCGGACCTTCGGTCGTTCTTGGCCCCGTCTGTGTATAACTTCCATGGATCTAATTTTAATTCTTCCTCTGATTTGACCACCTTATCATCGATCGTTTCCTCCTCCGAAATTGTGAACTATGCTATAAAATCAGCCAAAGCTTGCCCGCTGATCGATCTCCACAGCAGAAAGTTCAAATCAAACTGACTTAATTCAATAATCCACTTGATCAATCGTCCTGATGCTTCAGGTCTCTGCAACACCTGTCTCAGAGGCTGATCAGTGTATATGGTTATTGGGTGAGCTTGAAAATAATGGAGAAGTTTTCGGGAGGCGATCAGAAGGCTGTTAGCGAGATTCTCAATCCTTGGGTAGTTACGTTCTGCAACTGCCAATTTCTTACTTACGTAATATACCAGCCTTTGCACCTTGTCTTCTTCCCGGACCAAGGCGGTGCTAACGGCGTCAGCCGATACTGCAAGATAAACAAACAGCTCTTCATGATACACCGGCTTCGACAAAATCGGTGGTCTCTCTAGTAAGTCCAATAGATTTCGAAAGGCCTCAACACAGTCCGGAGTCCTTTCAAAATTTTTCTTTCCCCTTTTTATCAAGTCAAAAAAAGGGACGCATTTGTCTGTTGCTTTGGAGATAAATCTACTCAACGCAGCCACTTTCCCTACAAGACATTGGACATCCTTGATTCTTCGTGGTTCCTCAATGTTCCTTATCGCTGCTATCTGACTGGGATTAATTTCAATTCCTTGAGAGCTCACAATGAAACCTAGAAACTTTCCAGATGCCACCCCAAACGAGCACTTCAAAGGATTTAGCTTCATTCGATACTTTCGCAGGATACCGAACATCTCTGCCAAGTCTTGCATATGGCTAGAGGACTGTCTCGATTTGACAAGCATATCATCAACATAAACCTCCATAGTCTTCCCTATTTGGTTATAAAACATCCTGTTCACCAAGCGTTGGTAGGTAGCTCCAGCATTTTTCAATCCGAAAGGCATGAGCACGTAGCAGTACAACCCCAAATTTGTAATAAAGCTCGTGTGCTCTTGATCGGGCACATGCATGGGAATCTGGTTGTATCCGGAATATGCGTCCATAAAAGAAAGAAGTTCATGTCCCGCCATCGAATCCACAAGCTGGTCTATTCTGGGGAGTGGGAAGCTATCTTTCGGGCAGGCTTTGTTCAAGTCTGAAAAATCAATACACGTCCGCCACTTTCCGTTTGACTTCTTTACCAAAACATGATTCGATATCCAGTCGGGATATGTCGAATCTCTAATAAATCCGTTCTCTTTCAGCTTCTCCACTTCTTCTTTCAGAGCTGCCGACCTCTCTGGGCCCAACATACGTCTCTTTTGCTTTACAGGCGGGTGTTTTGGGTTTATACTCAGCGAATGATTCATGATGGATGGTGATATCCCACACATGTCAGCGTGGGTCCAGGAAAACACATCCAGGTTTGCCTTCAGAAAGTCAGCCAGTTCTTTGGCTTGGTGCAGATCCAACTGGGATCCAATCTTCAAAACTTTTGCTGGATCAGCTTCATCAATGGGTATATCCACTGTCGTTTCGTTAGGAGTTGCTTTTCTATCCTTAGGTTCCTCATCTTCTCTAGGATCCTGGTCTTCAGGCATTCCCTTGGGCAACTCCTTCGGGGCTGATCCCTCTAATTGCTACGCCGAACCCTCCATTGGAGGAGGTGAATTACTTTCAGTATCGATGTTGAGTCCCTTCATCAGCATCTTTAATTCAGCAATATAACAAGCTCACCTGGAGACTTGGTCTCCCCTCATTACTCCTGTTCCGGCTTCAGTTGGGAACTTTAGCAATAAGCACCATGGTGCGATACAAGCCCTGAATTCTGCAAGGGCAGGCCTTCCTAAAAATGCATTGTAGGGCGAATCGATATCTAACACTACGAACTGAAGCATTCGTACTCTTCGACGATCCCCTTGTCCCAATGTTACGAGCAATTCTATATACCCCATTGGAGCTGTCGATGCCCCATTGAAGACTTCATACATTTTGTTTTATAAAATACTTTGATTTTGTATGAATATTTTTATTTCAATATACACTTTGAAATTTTCCTTTTTATATAAAATCCTTTGATATTATATAAATATTTTATTTCAAATTATAGTTTGAAATTTCCGTTTTCACACTCTAGTATTTCTTTTGGTATTTAAAAGTACAAAATAACAATGATAAAACACGCATAACCAACAACAGATTATAAATCACATCATATATCACAATATTTGAAAAACAGTAAAATAAATGTTAAGGAACCCAGTTGGGTCCCTCCGACCTGTTTCCCTGCAACCACAGATGTTAATCAACATAAATAACACGAATATGAAGTATTCTAATAAACAGAATTAATATTCGATTGAGGATTTATATATATCGTTATCTAAATTTCAATCCATTAACTAGCAGTTCAACCAAACAGCCAACACACAACAAACAACCTTTATTTATCATTTCTAAAAATACGTTATAAAAATATAAGTTGAGAAGAGTTAGTGAGATTTACTCACATTGGACGATTATCGTTAAATAACGATAATTGGTCATTGAATTGATTCAGACGTTTAATTTCACCATAAACCCAAACGAACTCCAATTCACTCCCGGTCAGTTCCATGGTGTAGCCACCTTCCACACGATCCCAACGGATCTTGTTTTTCTGAATTCTGATAACATACGGAAAAGATATATATTTTACAAGGTTGTATGTAATTTAAACATTATTAACTATAATTAATATAATTAATTTTTCCTTTTTTTATCTCATCTTAGCCCCGCTAAACCTCCTTCTTCCTGTTCATTACCAAACCAGTTCCTCTGTTATTTTTTCCCACCATTTCCCCTTAAAAACCGAACTAAAAACATGGTGCTCGTCCTCATCAATGCTCTTCACTTTCACTCCAAAACCACTTTCTTAACTTGCATTCGCACCACGCCCATCTCCTTCTTATTTCCCAGTATCGAACTTCCGCTCCTTCTTCACAGGACATTACTACATTTTCGATCTCCATTTTCTCCTTACACTCACCACCGAAAATTCCCAAACCACCCCAAAGCCTTCCTCTTCAAAATATCATTCTCCTCATATACAAATTGTGTAGCTCGACACCTCGCTGCAACTTCCGATTCCGCCCCTTTCTCGCACGTTACAGGAAATGGTGCAACATTCTCATGCTCGGTTCTTCACGAAAAAACACGTAAGCTTCTCTTGACTCACTGAATCCAAATATGTAGTTCGTTTTCTCAAATTCATAACTTAAATCTTAAAATCTGAAGCCCTAGGTCTCGATAGATTATACAAGAACTCGAAAATAGCATGCGCACATAGTAAAACCCATACTGTATTGAAGCTACACTCTCCACAAATCCAAATACACAACTCTTTTGATTTTTAGGATTTTTTTTGAATTGTTTTGATGTTTTTTTTCCAAAACATGCGTTTGCTGAAAAATAGAAGAAGAGTTGCGGCGTAAATTTTGATTGACTAGAGAAGTTTGGTCCAGGGTTAGGAGAGTTATTCGGTATTTATAGAGTGGTTTTATAAATTTTTTATACGATTATTATATTTATTTATAACCAATCGCTAGTTGAAATCCTCATTTAAAAATCCCTGTGATCACATACCATACCCAAAAATCATGAAAATTAGCATGCAGTTACAGTTTGACATTACGAACCCAACGAAACTGGTTTTGTCGAATTTTGACTCCGTTTGCTCAGACAGCGTATTTTTAAATTCGAATTATCGACTGTATTTCACATTAAAATCCTGTACGGCCACATACTGACTCCAAAAATCACGCGAATTGGAATCTAACAATAATTGAACACTACGAATACAACAAAATTGGTTCCGTCGAATTTGGAGGTCGTTAGCAAAATGGCTATTTTCTAAGGCTTTAAATAGACCGTTTAAATATTAATATATTAAAAAAACAATCAAATTAAATATTAATAAATTAATATTATCGTATATATTTATATATAATATCATACGGCTCTAAAATATACATATCTGGATTTTTAACTCAATATTTCAAAATCCCAGATTATATCGATATTCAATTTATATTGAAAATCCTTTTATAATAAAGTAAATTGTTATAAATTATAAAGGAATTCCATAGCGACTTTTCTAAAATTTGATTTGGACATAAATCAAAATCTACACGATGAAATCCCAAATTTTCTCTTCCATTAGAAAAATTCACTTCACCAGCTCCGAACGTTTCTTATTTCACAGAAATTCGACTTAAAACAGATTCTGTATATTCGTTTAAAGTTCGAATCACCAAATTACGAATTGTCGCTCTATTTCGAGCTCGATTATAATTATATTATAATTTATACGTTCTAACGCCGTTTATTGAATAAATTCGTTATTATAAATCGAGTCTAAACTTAACCAAATCTCTTATACTATCCACTTCACACAATATTGTGAATTCTACTATTTTCGACTATTTCGGAAATATATATATTAATCTATTATTTATATTAATTAAACATAAATATTATTTAATTCAAGTTATCAATATCGCCAAATCGATATTTAATACTTAAATAAATTATTTATTAAACTGTGTAAAATACAGGACGTTACAAAGAGGTTGCAGATCTATGCTTTATGGCATAATAAGATTCTGAAGATATTGGAGAAGAATCCAAAAAGGCAAAAAAAAAAAAAAAAAAAAAAAAAAAAAATTGGGTCCCTAATGGCACTTTGGTGAAATCTAAAGGTTTGTTGTATAAACAAGTATGGGTACCAAAACGTATGAATGAAATTGTGAGTGGTTCTACAATTTTTGTTAGACCGCACCATTTTCTAAACTGTTAGGTACCAGAGGAGGCTGAGGAACTGCTTTACAAAAAGTGATATGTTTTCAACTACTTCACATTTTTGAATTATTCAGAGTTCCTTATCCAAGTATGTCTGAGTTAGCGATTTTTTTTCACATCGAATTCTGATATGATCTCTAAACTCATCTCTGTTATTCTTTTTTGTTGTTTTTTCCTCCTTCTACCCCTTCTATTTTCTTTTGGATACTCTGATTTTATTTGTCACTGCCATATTATTTTTTTCATTTATTTTGAGCTTCTTAACTTTAAATCGCAGAATTTACGATCTTCTAGAAATTCGCTTCATTTGAATAAAATTCTTACATTTTAATCATTTCCAGATCTTGTAAATATCAGCAATTATTTTGAAGTTTAATTCTTTTCTGATTTTTGAATTCCTAACAGTGCTGAAGCATTCTTGTTATATCTTGAATACTGTTAATTTGAATTCTAAATTTTTGAAGATCTGAAAAATTAACGAAATTTCACACTCTTCTGTTGTTTTGATTTTCTTCTAATTCATTTTGGAAAGGCTTGAAAATTTATACTCATTACAACACACTGTTATTTTTCAGTTGTGACAATTCCATTGATTTTTTGATTGGCTTGTTTATTTCTGAATTGAAAAACTTTTGCCTTGAATCACAGTGTTACATCTTGAAATTCATCTTTATTCATGATCATCGTGATTGAACATTTGTTTGTTTGAAATTTTCTAAAATATTTGATATTTTGAAACTCACACACTTCTTTGATTTGAAATTATTAATCTTGTGTGATTGATTTATTGTATCCCAAAATTTACATTTATACAAGTGATTTCAGATAAACTGTTTTAATTTTGGATCATGAATTTACTCTCATGCTTGATGTAAATATTCTAAAAATTTCTCTGTGCTTGTCAAGAATAATTATGAAAAATTCTTTGAAAATCTGATCTTAAAACTCATTTTTATTTCATGATTATTAACTTGAATAATTGGTTGTTTGAAATCATTTGAAATTATTGATTTCTTGAATATCACACACATCTTTGATTTGGAACTTATAATCTGGTGTGATCGATCCATTGAATCTTGAAATCTTTATATTCCATCAAATGATTTCAAATAAATTGTATTTTGGATCATGGATCATTTTTATGACTGTCAGAAATATCTATGAAAAATTCTCTTGAAAAGTCTCCTTTCAATTTGTTTGTTGTGCTGCTCAGATAAAAGGAATTGTTTTTAAAAATGTGAATCTTATTTTGAATGTGTCTTGCTACTCTGATAGATGGAATCTGTGGGCTTATTTTTCTTCATTGGGCTTCGTGATTGGATACAGTTGTCGGAAGTACCTTTGTTAGCCACTAGTGGTATTAAAATTCTCGTTAATGGAGACAACAAGTGGTATCAGAAGCGTATTACAATTCTCTCACTCATCTGTTTTGATTTTCTATTCTGATCTTCATCTTGTATAATGTAACACCCCGAAATTCTGCAACACTAGGATTCACAAATAAAGGCAGAATTAAATTTTAAAATCAAAATCAAGAGAAACGGGCTGCGCCATTGTGTTCGTCTCGGAATTCTGCATGAAAACAAGTCCGAGTTTATGTAAATCGAAGTCCGTATGAGGAAGATATGGCCTCCGGAAGATTTAGCGAAGTTCGAATTTCAAAACAGGTCAGAAAAGCGAATTCAAATTCGAAATCAGACCGAGGTTGGGCTGGGCAGGAATTTTCCCGCCCAAGGCACCCAGGTCGACTGGGTAGTCGACCTGGGGGTCGACCCCCTTCTTTTTCCAGCTTTTTGCACCAGGTTCGTTCTGATGTATTTGGTCACGTTTTCTGACTAGGTTCGTCTGCCTAACCCTATATAAACAGCCCTAGTCTTCTTCTCTATTCACAATTCTTCTCTACCCTTATGCTGCAAAGATTCTTAGTGAACATGGCTTCTTCTCCTCCTCTTAAATTAAAATATAAATAGAATAATATATATAAAATAAATCAAGACGAGGAGATGCTGCTAAAAGACTTTCAAGTCAGGCTAGGATTTCAAGTGAAGAATCAAAGGCTAGCTTAAACGGTTTCGAGCAACGTCGCATGAATCATAGCAACGCCATCTTTCTTTTCTAATCTAAATCTCTGTAAGTCAGTTATTTTTAGATTTGAACGTTTTTCTCTGTTCGTGACATGAAATTAAAGGAATAAAAGAATATGCCAAATCTCTCTCTCTCTATTCGAATCAGTACCTATACTCTTGAACCTAATTAAGAACTGTTATGATTCGAGGACAAATAAGACCGTGACTATGAAACTATGGACCTTGAAACCATATGCCTCTATGACTATGAACATTGCCTATGACTATGGACATTGCCTATGACTATGAATATTGCCTATGACAGTGACTGTGACTATGAGAATTAATTTCTTGACTGTGAACACCAACCTATGCCTTCGATTAGGAAAAGCATAAACTATTACATAACAAGGACAACTGTGATTAAACACCTATGATTCCTGACTAGGAAAGTGTTGCTTAAGTTTTGTGACTGTGAAATTGGGTCTAAACCTAATTTTTCTATTCTGTCTATTCTTGGTTTTCTTTGGTTTTAGACCTTGGGAATTTACCTATTAAGTTAGGTCTACCCATGTTCTTGAACCTACGCCTCTATTCTGTCTATTCTTGGTTCTCCTTGGTTATAGACCTTGGGAATTTACCTACTAAGTTAGGTCTACCCATGTTCTTGAACCGACGTCGTTATTCAACCCTTTTTATGCTAGTTATTATGTCCATCTTTTGCATAGCAGCTTTGGTTCATTCCCTATTTTCTACAAATCTAGATTTATCTATAATCCAGATTGAATTACGATTATACGAACGGTGGGAATACGATTTGGGCAAAATATGAAATAGGAAATTGGCATAAATGGGGAACATGTATTGTGGCATGTTCATAGGAATGCAAATTGGGTAAATTTGATATGAGTTATAGATTGTGTAACCTGAATCTAGTATCGACGTGTAAATCTAGCATTTACATGAATAGTGAACTAGAGTAATAAGTCTAGTTTGGCATGAATTAGAATGTTGAATCGGAATTGGATTAGCTAATTTGGCACGGTGAGTATATTGGCATAAATATGAAATTGGCCATAATTGGAAATAACTGTCAGGTTTAGAAAAATCATGGTTAGTGACACTTAATTTGGTATAGTTCACATACCAAAAAGCATAAATATGATTTAGAGGGGGAAATGGGCCATAGAAATAAATGTGGACAATTTACATTAAAAGAGTAATTGGGAAATAAGTAAATTAGGATTAATTTACTTATAGAATTTGTCCTAAATGAGGAAATGCAAATTTAGACAAATTAAAGGTTTATTAACGACATCTCTTTCAATGGTACACCAGAAAGTTCTAGGGTGACAGAGAGGATAGTGTCTAGGCTTGGGTTTGGAAAATACAAGTTTCCTGCTCTCCCTGGCTATCCCTAACTGATCCGACGGACGGGATGGTTACTTTCAAAATCTGATTTGAAAATTAGCCAAAACCCTTTGAACTAGAAAATACGAATAGGCCTAACCCGAGGTTAGACTGAGTTGCGATGTAAATCTGCCCGAAACCAACCGGCACATCCAGTAATCGCAACAATATTTGTCTAATGTGAGTGGTTGTGGCTTTAATCTATTTAATTAAAGCAAGAACAAGAATGGTAGGGTTAAGTTCACTAAGACACTTAACCAACTCAACATGATAACCAGACTGGTGGGTGGGGTTAGGGCCATACAGTTAAGCTAGAATGGGAGGGTTAAGTCCATAGGAACACTTAACCAATTTAACACAGTTAAGCTAGGATGGGAGGGTTAAGTCCATAGGGACTCTTAACCAAACTTAACATCGTAACAAGACAAGATTTGTAGGGGGTAAGTAACTAAGAAAACACTTATCCAAATTAACATGTTAACTAGACTAGAAGGTGGGGTTAAGTAAAGTTAACACACTTAGCCAAATTAACATGTTAATTGGACTAGAGGTTGGGGTTAAGTAAGATCTAATACACTTAACCAATTTGATATGTTAGCTGGGCTAGACTGTAGGGTTAAGTAAACTTGAACACTTAACCATCGGATTCAAATAAAGGAATAGGGTTAAGTCTAAAACGTGAAGGGATAATACTTAACCATTAATAACATGTTAGTTAAAACAGACGGGCAAGGTTAAGTTAAAAAGGAACACTTAACCAATACAGGGTGAATGGGTAGGGTTAAGTAATAAGAAATACTTAACCAATATAACTTGGTTTGTGATGGGGTTAAGTCAACATGAATTACTGATAACACATAACCAGTATAACAGGATGAATTAAGAGGGTTAAGTTGCCTTGAATTGACTAATGACACTTAAACAATCCAAATTGACGGGAAAGAGAACTAAGTAGTAAACTTTAGTTAAAAGGAGCTAAGTAGTAAACCTTAGTTAAGAAAACAACGCTTCGGGAAACTAAGTGGTAAACCTTAGTTAGCAGAACTAAGTAGTAATTCTTAGTATGACACGGGAAGGAACGGACGTCCGTCTGATTAAAAAGAAGGCTCCAACGAATTGGGTTACGAAGCCCGAGGCTTCGAGGGGACGTGAGGGTACTCTTGGTATCCCTCTGTGAGGCTGCAGATGATCCTCCTGGGCTCACAGAGGTTAAGGTCTACGTAGAAGAACCAGGGGTATACCTTGGTTGCAATATATGGCAACCTAAAGACTAGGATGGACCGGCGTGATTCGGCGAGAAAACGGTAGCCCTGTGATAGCAGCTCGTCGTCTACCATCCATCTTGAGTCAATCGAAATACGTGAAGCGGAAAGGCGTAGAACTCCAAAAGACCATATACTTGCTATCTAGTTATGGATGAGGATGGCCATAGGATAGAGGGGCACCGGGGGCCGGCGTATAGTTCTCATTTTACAAGGTGTGCCTTTCATTAGTTGAGGGAGGGGTCAAGTGGGACCATAGCCACTGGAATAAAAACAGACCTTAGAATCTGCATCGGCAGATATCTGAAAGCTCCCGACCGAGTTCTGTATTCCTTGATTTTCCCTGTCACAGGACTCGGGCCGCACAATACAGGACATGTGCATCTAGACAAGCGATAACGATTCGTGATACATGCGTGGGGAAATCTAGGAACATATACCACTCTAGGTAGTGTGTCCTAGACTTGGGGGCATCGTTCGACAGGTAGCATAATCCCTAGTTGAACTAGGTGGCATAAATCCTGAATCCGAGAAGCGTTCAACAGACAGCTTAAAACTTTAGTTGAATCTAGAAAGCACTGGATAGAAAACCCTAGATTAGATCTAGGTAATAAATAATAAATGGATGCTCGAAGGCAAGGGAAAATACAGGGATTGGAAACCAGTATAACAAGGAAATAGCGAAGCGGCGAAAGTATTAGAGCATATCCAGTTTATCTTAGCTTAGCATATCTTGTGTTAATCTTGTCTAATCTTGCCAAACCTATCATCATGGTGTTATCCTGTATTCAGTTAATTCATGTCGTTTTGTTGTTGTTCCATGTTCATATGCTAGAAGTTACTGAACTTAATCAGGCTTTATGTATGACTCTGTTTTTCTTTCGCCTTCTTTTCTTCCGTCCCCCCCAAGGTAGTAAAGGAGGGAATAGTATAGCTCAGGTTAAGTTGGACTGTCACTCTTTCCCAGCTTGAAGATTTGTCGAAGTTTGCTTGGATTCTCTTATCAGATGCTATGGCTGGCTCTTTCTAAAATTGGGGAATATAAATGTTGTTTTATGCTTCTTTATTTTGTAAGACAGATGATACTCTGATATTGTAAATAAATCATTGTACAAATTATTTTATCAATAAAGCAAAGTTTTATTTTTCGCTGTTTAATTTCTGTCTGTCTTGTAATTTATCTGCATCTTTTACCCTAAATGCTCCACAGAACTTAGTGCATTCCCTTTGTGAGTGACACTAACGGATGTAGGGTGTTACACGTGGTATCAGAGTTGAAGGTTACCAGATCAGATAAAGGATTTGAAAAATTATTTTCAAAATGGTTTTAAAAGAAGCATTTTCAAAAGAAAAGATTGGTTTTAAAAGGCATATTCCCCAAAGCCATACGCACTATCTTCTCTTCCTCTGTTTGAATTCTTGTCTCCTTCTTTCTTGAGTCTCTGGGGGCTCCTGGCTTTCTGGGAGTTAACCTCATCGATGGGCAAAGTAGTGCCTGACTTCCATCCATAGCCGTAGTTGTTTCATCTACAGGCAGTTTTCTTTCAAAGCTTATAGGGTTTTCCGGACGATGGAGGCAGTTTTCGAGAGATTTGTCAACATGACTACACACGGAAGAGGATGAGGAGTTTGGCTAAGAAGCACAACCCTAGGATGAGGAATTTATAGATGTAGATTTAGGAGGAGGAAATTATAAAAACTAAGACAAGAGGAAGTATCTTTACTAGGGTATGATAGGGCATATAATTATGGACAAGGGCAAGAACGAGGAACAAGATTTTCAGAAGGGCAAGTACATACTTTCACCACCAAGCGTACCTAGGAGAGAGGTAGTGAAGTTCTGTTGGAAGAGTCTGGTTTTGCTATTCGTACTCTTTCCTTTGGTTTTAGCGCTTCACATTTGTTCATATCCACTTCCATAGTTTACTCTTTGCACCATAGTACTTGTATAGTAGAAAGATCCCACTAGAGTCTCAAATCCAGTTGGTGGTCCGACCAGTTTATTGGTTAGTAGGGATTTGAGAATAGCTATCGAGTTTGCTTATATCATCTCACGTAGATCGTTTAAATTCGGGGGAGATATTCCTTGGGTGCTTGTCTGATATTGGTTTAGGCCTTTGGGGCTTGTACTTGAGGAATGTCGAGTTCAACTAGGATGGTTTGCGTGAGAGATGAATAGTTGTGGCAGGCACTCTAAAAAAAGCACGTAGTGACCTTTCGACCCTTATAGTTATGGCATGGTGGATAAGAGGGAGACCTCTAATCATCTTAGTACAGACACTTGGTACTGTGATCGACATCTGTTTATTTTGGAAATGGAGGTTAGGAACTTCACAATCGTGAAGTTAAAGTAGTTAAGATACGGTGGAGTAAAGCTCAAGAAGGCTAGATACTAGCATCATACCCTTTTTCCTTAAGGGTGCATCCTTGATTTCTTTGGTAGGAGCTTTATGCATAGTTGTTTCTCTCTTTCCAAAATATATCCTCTAGGTCGTATCTTCAATCCTTAGGTAGAAGCCAATGGATGTAAACATGTATTTGAAACATGTTATGGTTGATGGTTGCAAGTGGTTAATAATGGTTGCTCGTGAATGCGTATGCATACGTATTAGGCACTAGATCAGTTCGGACGCTTTCATATTGCATTTACATATATGTAATTGGTTGTAAGTTGAACTTGATATGTTATCATATGGATGTTGCATATGGATGAATGGCCGTGCACGCGTATAGTATTTACATGACTAGGAATGCTTGCATACATGATTGGACGCATGGCACTGACATGATTCGCATTAAGGAGATCAACTGAACCAGTAGATCGCCTGATTTTGAATTAGATAAAGACATATACACACACTATGCATATGAACATGAAAGCATTAGAAATCTTTTAAGGACAATGAATGCCTGTGATTGAATGGTTGAGTATATGGGTGATTGGATGGTAGGACACATTCTTCCTAACTTGAAGATTTCGGGGACGAAATCCTTTTAAGTGGGGGAGAATGTAACATCCCGAAATTCTGCAACACTAGGATTCCCAAATCAAGGCAGAATTAAATTTTAAAATCAAAATCAAGAGAAACAGGCTGCGCCATTGCGTTCGTCTCGGAATTCTGCATGAAAACTAGTCCGAGTTTACGTAAATCGGAATCCGTATGAGGAAGATATGGCCTCCGAAAGATTCAGCGAAGTTCGAATTTCAAAACAGGTCAGAAAAGAGAATTCAAATTCGAAATCAGACCCAGGTTGGGCTGGGCGGGAATTTTCCCGCCCAAGGCACCCAGGTCGACTGGGTAGTCGACCTGGGTCACCCAGGTCGACTGGGTAGTCGACCTGGGGGTCGACCCCCCTGCTTTTTCCAGCTTTCAGCACCAGGTTCGTTCTGATGTATTTGGTCACATTTTCTGACTAGGTTCGTCTGCCTAACCCTATATAAACAGCCATAGTCTTCTTCTCTATTCACAATTCTCCTCTACCCTTATGCTGCAAAGATTCTTAGTGAACATGGCTTCTTCTCCTCCTCTTAAATTAAAATATAAATAGAATAATATATATAAATAAATCAAGACGAGGAGATGCTGCTAAAAGACTTTCAAGTCAGGCTAGGATTTCAAGTGAAGAATCAAAGGCTAGCTCAAACGGTTTCGAGCAACATCGCACGAATCATAGCTACACCATCTTTCTTTTTTAATCTAAATCTCAGTAAGTCAGTTATTTTTAGATTTGAACGTTTTTCTCTGTTCGTGACATGAAATTAAAGAAATAAAAGAATATGCCAAATCTCTCTCTCTCTCTCTATTCGAATCAGTACCTATACTCTTGAACGTAATTAAGAACTGTTATGATTCGAGGACAAATAAGACCGTGACTATGAAACTATGGACCTTAAAACCATATGCCTCTATGACTAGGAACATTGCCTATGACTATGGACATTGCCTATGACTATGAATATTGCCTATGACAGTGACTGTGACTATGAGAATAAATTTCTTGACTGTGAACACCAACCTATGCCTTTGATTAGGAAAAGCATAAACTATTACATAACAAGGACAACTGTGATTAAACACCTATGATTCCCGACTAGGAAAGTGTTGCATAAGTTTTGTGACTGTGAAATTGGGTCTAAACCTGATTTTTCTATTCTGTCTATTCTTGGTTTTCTTTGGTTTTAGACCTTGGGAATTTACCTATTAAGTTAGGTCTACCCATGTTCTTGAACCTACGCCTCTATTCTGTCTATTCTTGGTTCTCCTTGGTTATAGACCTTGGGAATTTACCTATTAAGTTAGGTCTACCCATGTTCTTGAACCGACGTCGTTATTCAACCCTTTTTATGCTAGTTATTATGTCCATGTTTTGCATAGCAGCTTTGGTTCATTCCCTATTTTCTACGAATCTAGATTTATCTATAATCTAGATTGAATTACGATTATACGAACGGTGGGAATACGATTTGGGCAAAATATGAAATAGGAAATTGGCATAAATGGGGAACATGTATTATGGCATGTTCATAGGAATGCAAATTGGGTAAATTTGATATGAGTTATAGATTGTGTAACCTGAATCTAGTATCGACGTGTAAATCTAGCATTTACATGAATAGTGAACTAGAGTAATAGGTCTAGTTTGGCATGAATTAGAATGTTGAATCGGAATTGGATTAGCTAATTTGGCACGGTGATTATATTGGCATAAATATGAAATTGGCCATAATTGGAAATAACTGTCAGGTTTAGAAAAATCATGGTTAGTGACACTTAATTTGGTATAGTTCACATACCAAAAAGCATAAATATGATTTAGAGGAGGAAATGGGCTATAGAAATAAATGTGGACAATTTACATTAAAAGAGTAATTGGAAAATAAGTAAATTAGGATTAATTTACTTATAGAATTTGTCCTAAATGAGGAAATGCAAATTTAGACAAATTAAAGGTTTATTAATGACATCTCTTTTAATGGTACACCAGAAAGTTCTAGGGTGACAAAGAGGATAATGTCTAGGCTTGGGTTTGGAAAATACAAGTTTCCTTCTCTCCCTGGCTATCCCTAACTGATCCGACGGACGGGATGGTTACTTTCAAAACCTGATTTAAAATTAGCCAAAACCCTTTGAACTAGAAAACACGAATAGGCCTAACCCGAGGTTAAACTGAGTTGCGATGTAAATCTGCCCGGAACCAACTGGCACATCCAGTAATCGCAACAATATCTGTCTAATGTGAGTGGTTGTGGCTTTAATCTATTTAATTAAAGCTAGAACAAGAATGGTAGGGTTAAGTTCACTAAGACACTTAACCAACTCAACATGATAACCAAACTGGTGGGTGGGATTAGGGCCATACAGTTAAGCTAGAATGGTAGGGTTAAGTCCATAGGAACACTTAACCAATTTAACACTGTTAAGCTAGGATGGGAGGGTTAAGTCCATAGGGACTCTTAACCAAACTTAACATCGTAACAAGACAAGATTTGTAGGGGGTAAGTAACTAAGAAAACACTTATCCAAATTAACATGTTAACTAGACTAGAAGGTGGGGTTAAGTAAAGTTAACACACTTAGCCAAATTAACATGTTAACTGGACTAGAGGTTGGGGTTAAGTAAGATCTAATACACTTAGCCAATTTGATATGTTAGCTGGGCTAGACTGTAGGGTTAAGTAAACTTGAACACTTAACCATCGGATTGAGATAAAGGAATAAGGTTAAGTCTAAAACGTGAAGGGATAATACTTAACCATTAATAACATGTTAGTTAAAACAGACGGGCAAGGTTAAGTTAAAAAGGAACACTTAACCAATACAAGGTGAATGCGTAGGGTTAAGTAATAAGAAATGCTTAACCAATATAACTTGGTTTGTGATGGGGTTAAGTCAACATGAATTACTGATAACACATAACCAGTATAACAGGATGAATTAAGAGGGTTAAGTTGGCTTGAATTGACTAATGACACTTAACCAATCCATTTTTTTTGATGCAAAAAGGTAGTGAATCGCTAGATTCACGCCTTCATTCATTAGTTAAACATAAAACAAGTACAGCATGATCAACGTGCATAGGGCTAGCTACTAGTTACAAATATTTACATAAATATGTACAACCAAAATACATGCACGCAGACATGTTTACATAGTGCCCAAAAAAAAAATTATGAAACGACTACAAAACAGCATGCGGACCCAGTAAAATGAAGCATGGCATCATCAAGCTCTGCTACCACGAGCCCTGTCCATCACTCGAGCGCCGATTGTGTCAACAAACTTGATTTCTTCCTTGCCTGACCAAAGAGAAACAAAATTAAGGATGCGAAAAATAACTGAGTTGGGCCGTTTCATTTTGCATTTAAACTTTCGTGAGTTGCGTTCATGCCAGAGGGTCCAAACATAAGCAAAGTTCAAAAGGGCAAACATATGGCGCATGTTAGTGTCAGGTAATGTAATAATAGTGCTATGCCAGAAAAGAAATTGATTAGTGATGAAGTGAGACCAGTCTAAGCAGATATTAAGGCTAACTAAACACTTTGTCCACACGTAAAAGGCGAAATCGCAATCAACAAAAAGATGCTGATAATCCTCGTCGTCGTCAGTGCAAAAACCACATCCCCCAGTAACATGAACACCTTTTTGCCGTAATCTTTTCACTGTATTGAGCTTGTTGTGCATGATCATCCACATATGTATCTTGACCTTAGCAGGTACAGCCTTAAAACTCCACATTTTCATGAATCCATCATACTTTCTTCCTGCGAAGTTCATCAACTTATAAAGTGCGCTCACGCAAAAGTTACCCCCAATCTTCCACACAAATTCATCCTCCTCATTGCTATGAAGATGTACATCTTCTAACAAACGAATCAGGCCACATAGCTGAAGCAGAGCATTACCAGCCACAATGCGACAGAAGGACAGGTTCCATTTAAAATTGGCAGAATTCGCATTAAACATTGCACAGACTGAAGCACTTTTGTTGCATGCAATAGCAAACAGATCGGCAAATTCATCACGCAAAGGGATAGGGAGCAACCAACAGTCATACCAGAAAGAGACGCTGCGGCCGTTTTTAACTACAATCTCAGTCCCAATCTTCATCCAGTGAACATTTTCCATAACACCACGCCAGAATATCGAGCAATGAGAAACGTCCGCATTCCAATCAAATCTACCACCATAGCAAGTGTTTAAGATCCACTCCTTCCAGAGAACTTTCTTTTCACTAAGCATAATCCACAGCCATTTACAAAGTAATGCAGAGTTCATGTTTTTCAAGTTGATGACTCCCAAACCTCCTTGATCTTTGGACTTGCACACCTGGTCCCACGACACTAGACAGCAGGCTTTACGCGTGTCCTTCGTACCGGTCCAGAAAAAATTTCGACGAACAGCATCAATCTTCTGAACTACCCAACCCGGACCCGAATAAAAAGAGAGCCAGTACAATGGGATAGCCGCCAGAACAGAGTTCACCAGCACCAGACGTCCAGCCCTTGATAGACAATTTCCTTTCCACCTCGCTAATCGCCTGTCAACTTTATCAATCACATATTGCCAATCACTCTTCATCAATCTTTTTGGACGGATGTAAGCTCCAAGGTATTTGAGGGGGAAAGAATCCGCCATGTAGTTGAGCATTTCAGCACATTTCCTGTTCACATCAACGCTACAGCCCAAAGTGTAAACACTGCTCTTATGAAAATTAATCTTTAAGCCAGATAAACTTTCAAAAGCATAAAGCAAAAATTTTAAAGAGGCAATATTCTTGCAATCAGGGTTGCAAAAAATAATAGTATCATCAGCATATTGTAGTGAATTAATACCCCCAATGATGTGATCACGCCCAAAGCTTTGAATAATCTCATTAGCACTTGCCACCTGAAGGATCCGACAAAAGACATCGGCAGCCAAGTCAAAGAGGAGTGGGGAAAGTGGGTCACCCTGGCGCAGCCCTCGCTTGGATACAATAGTTTTGCCAGCCACTCCATTCACACAAATATTGGATCTGCTTGATGTTAAAATGCAATGAATCCAGTTTAGCCATTTACACGGAAAGCCTCTCGCGCTAAGAAGATCCATGATAAACCTCCAGTCAACTGTGTCAAAGGCCTTAGCGAAGTCCAGCTTCAGGATTGCGCAAGGCACATTATGTCTATCACTATGGGAGATAACTTCCTGGACAAGTACCGCTCCGTCAAGAATGAATCTTCCCCTAATAAATGTTGTCTGCGAAACATCAATCAGGTCATCCATCTTCGCTTTCAGTCTGTTTGCGAGAACCTTAGTGATCAATTTGAAGCTACTATTCAAAAGACTAATAGGTCGAAAATCCGCAGCCGAGACATTTCCTCCTTTCTTAGGGATCAAGACTACATTAGCGTACCCCAACATATCCAATCTCAAGGAACCAAAATGAAATTCTTTGAATATGTTAATAACATCATGTTTAATCACATCCCAATATTTCTTATAAAAAAAAATTTGGAAAACCATCAGGGCCAGGGGCTTTATCACCAGGCATTTCATTTAAAGCCGCGACGATTTCCTCTTCCGAGAACTCAATATCAGTGCCACTAAGATCAACAGATGAAGGATACAACATCTTCCAATCAACATCCACACGATTCTCAATGCGTTCACCAAAGATTCCCTTATAAAATTCAGTAAAAACCTCTTCTATCCTTTGATGATCACAAATTTCAACTCCGTCTTTCCAAATGCTACATATTGTGTTAGTACGCCGTCTACCGTTTGCAACTTTGTGGAAGTAACTTGTGTTACTATCACCAAGCTTAAGCCACTGAGTTCTCGACCTCTGTTTCCAAAAAATCTCTTCTTGGTCAATCACCGTTAGAAGCTCCTTTTCTTTAGTTTTTAACAAGGCTCGCTCAGCCTTACTTAGATTACGCCCTTCCTCAAGCACATTAAGCTCCATAATCTCAGATTCAAGTCTCTGCTTCTTAACTCTGATGTTTCCAAAGACTTCTCGATTCCATTTGGCTAAAAATTTACGCAGTAGTCTCATTTTCCTACAAAAATTGCTAGCTGCATCCCCAAAGCTGCGAAATTCTACCCACTTCTGGCGCAACATCACATCAAAATTTGGCTCAATGCACCACATATTTTCGAACTTAAAAAAAGATTTCCTTCTATGATCGACGTTAGTGTTTAGAACAACAGGGCAGTGATCAGAAATAAGGGAAGTAAGACCTCTTTGAAGAGTCAGGGGGTGCAAGTCATCAAAAGCAGAATTAATGAAGAAGCGATCGAGGCAAACTAAAGTAGGAGGGGTCCTACCGTCAGTCCACGTATATTTTCTATTAGTCATGGGTAGGTCAATAAGGCCACAGTTACCTACAAAATCACTAAAATCGTTCATGTCGCCCAAGCCAGCGTTTTTCACTACATTACGTTCAGACATAAATCTTGTAACATTAAAGTCGCCGCCAATTACCCAGGGACCATACATGAGTTTATAAAAGTCCAAACCCTCAGCCCATAAAGTCATTATTTCTCGTCTTGTATAAGGTCAATAAACATTAGAAAAGAAGTAAAGTACATTTGTAGATTTACATTCCAGGGCCAAATGCAGACAGTAAGTTTGTTTGATTTCTTGCTTAATCAACCAAGAATTACTACTCCAGCCAGTAAAAATGCCACCCGAGGTTCCCACAGCAGGTATAAAGGCCCATTCATCAATAACACCCCACCCCAGACATTTAAAAATAAATGGTTCAGGGTTCTCAAGCTTAGTCCCTTGAAGCATAATGATGTCAGGTTTTACAGACTTGAGGTAGTTCTTAACCCTAAGACACTTATCAAAAGTTCCTAGGCCTCTAACATTCCAAGTGACAATTATTATGATGAACCATTAGCCCTCTTGTTTTCTTTGTTCTTAATATCACTTATCACATCATCATTTAACACAAAACCAGATTTACTTGCAATATCATGAAGTTGATCACTAGACAAAGTATTAAGTATAGCAGGAACAAAAATGCTACCTGCCAATGGATGACCCATCCCTCTTGCGCTGCGACGTAGCATGACCACACCATGATTCATTGCACGCTTGCCTTTACCACTTGTAGCCGAGCATTCCCCTGAGCTGGTTGGGGCCAGCGCCAAATCCCCAGCCAAATTTAAATCTTGTGATTCGTTGTCCATGACCTGTTCTTCCACCGCCTCCCTGGCACCTTGCATGTTGCCTCCCTCCCCAAGATCTTGCAAGCCTACTCCATCATTTTCATTGACGGTGATGATCTCTCTGGAGTTTGCACCAACTCCCACAATGTTACCAACCTCATCAACCTCTACTGCCACCCCATCATCAAATCGAATCACATAATTGTCATTATTCCTCCTTGCGAAAACATCCCCTTCTCCTTCAATAGCCGAATCTGCCACCGAGGCAATAACTTCCTCCACATGCATTTTGGCACCCCCATCCTTGCTACTCAAAACTTTAAGCTTCCCATCACCATCGGTTGCAAACACCCTTTGCTTGAAAAGAGGGACATTGATTTTCGGCGGTGAGTCTTCCTCGCATCTTTCAATCTGCACTACATGAGAAAAACCCTCGATTGGAATTGCCACTAAATCCGGCAATGGGGTGCCCACTTCCTTCGTAAATTTGGTACACAAACAAGTATAATCCTCGTCATGAATTGCACCATATTGGACCCTCTCCACGTCTCCATAATCTTCCAGAGCTGCTTGGAGGACGTCAAGTTTACGACATACTAGCGGGGCATTTTTCAAGAGGATCCAAAAGGTTTCCTTCTCCCTCGAGACACTGCCGAAACGCGGACTCCACCTCCTCAGGTTAATTCTCCCCATGGTAAAATTGAAGTTATATTGGAAGTTTACTGTCAGCAGATGCTGTGGGAACCGAACAACAAAGACATCGCCCATTCGCTTGACGTTCCAGTCCCAGGATGGGGCACGACGGCCATATCTGGCTTTCAAAATCTCCTCAATCTGCCGTATCGAGAAAGATCCACTCACAATGGAGATGATTACCATCGATCAAGCCCAATCAAACGAATTTTGGTAGCGATTAGCGGAAATTTGTTTTCTGGATCTTTCTGCCATTTTTGGGGGTGGAGAACGAAAAGATTTGCAATTGAAACCCTTATGCCCTGTTTTATGACATTTAAAACAAATAACTGGATTTCGACATGATCTCGCCCAGTGATCTGTCGATCCACATCTGAAGCAGCCATTTTTTGATTTGATGTTATTGAGATTTTCATTATAGCTGTGGAGAACGCGAGGAGACGGTTTTGACAAAGGCCTTTTATGGTTTAAAAAAATCGGATCTGGATTTCGCTTTACAGCTGGCCTGAGCAGAATATCCTTAAAAGATGGATTAGCAGAAACTTTTTTAACGTTATCATCTTGGTCAACGTGTAAAGAAGAGATTTGTGAGGAGAAAGACGATTTGAGAGAAGAAAAAGCGTGTTTTGAATTTTCGAAAAGAGATCGCCACGAAGTCGCCATTAGGGTTTTCTTCCCTGTTGAATTTAACCAATCCAAATTGACGGGAAAGAGAACTAAGTAGTAAACCTTAGTTAAAAGGAGCTAAGTAGTAAACCTTAGTTAAGAAAACAACGATTCAGGATACTAAGTGGTAAACCTTAGTTAGTAGAACTAAGTAGTAATTCTTAGTATGACACGGGAAGGAGCGGACGTCCGTCTGATTAAAAAGAAGGCTCCAACGAATTGGGTTACGAAGCCCGAGGCTTCGAGGGGACGTGAGGGTACTCTTGGTATCCCTCTGTGAGGCTGCAGATGATCCTCCTGGGCTCACAGAGGTTAAGGTCTGCGTAGAAGAACCAGGGGTATACCTTGGTTGCAATATATGGCAACCTAAAGACTAGGATGGACCGGCGTGATTCAGCGAGAAAACGGTAGCCCTGTGATAGCAGCTCGCCGTCTACCATCCATCTTGAGTCAATCGAAATACGTGAAGCGGAAAGGCGGAGAACTCCAAAAGACCATATACTTGCTATCTAGTTATGGGTGAGGATGGCCATAGGATAGAGGGGCACCGGGGGCCGGCGTATAGTTCTCATTTTACAAGGTGTGCCTTTCATTAGTTGAGGGAGGGGTCAAGTGGGACCATAGCCACTGGAATAAAAACAGACCTTAGCATCTGCATCGGCAGATATCTAAAAGTTCCCGACCGAGTTCTGTATTCCTTGATTTGCCCTGTCACAGGACTCGGGCCGCACAATACAAGACATGTGCATCTAGACAAGCGATAACGATTCGTGATACATGCGTGGGGAAGTCTAGGAACAAATACCACTCTAGGTAGTGTGTCCTAGACTTGGGAGCATCGTTCGACAGGTAGCATAATCCCTAGTTGAACTAGGTGGCATAAATCCTGAATCCGAGAAGCGTTCAGCAGACAGTTTAAAACTCTAGTTGAATCTAGAAAGCACTGGATAGAAAACCCTAGTTTAGATCTAGGTAATAAATAATAAATGGATGCTCGAAGGCAAGGGAAAATACAGGGATTGGGATCATGTTATCGTTACTAGTTGGGACACTAGTTAGGTGGTGCAGAGATATAGAAACCAGTATAACAAGGAAATAGCGAAGCGGCGAAAGTATTAAAGCATATCCAGTTTATCTTAGCTTAGCATATCTTTTGTTAATCTTGTCTAATCTTGCCAACCCTATCATCATGGTGTTATCTTGTATTCAGTTAATTCATGTCGTTTTGTTGTTGTTCCATGTTCATATGCTAGAAGTTACTGAACTTACTCAGGCTTTATGTATGACTCTGTTTTTCTTTCGCCTTCTTTTCTTCCGTTCCCCCCCCCAGGTAGTAAAGGAGGGAATAGTATAGCTCAGGTTAAGTTGGACTGTCACTCTTTTCCAGCTTGAAGATTTGTCGAAGTTTGCTTGGATTCTCTTATCAGATGCTATGGCTGGCTCTTTCTAAAATTGGGGAATATAAATGTTGTTTTATGCTTCTTTATTTTGTAAGACAGATGATACTCTGATATTGTAAAGAAATCATTGTACAAATTATTTTATCAATAGAGCAAAGTTTTATTTTCCGCTGTTTAATTTCTGTCTGTCTTGTAATTTATCTGCATCTTTTACCCTAAATGCTCCACAGAACTTAGTGCATTCCCTTTGTGAGTGACACTAACGGATGTGGGGTGTTACATATAGATTTCTTTAAATCCCTCTTGTGTTGTATAAATCTTTCTGACTCCCTCTTGTAATTGATTTTTGAATTCTAAAATCATTTATTGATTATTTATTTAGAAATTGAAATCAATATCCAAACAGAACTGTATGTAGAATTCATCAAAATTATTATCAGAATTTTGAAACTGTGATGATTTGTGACTTCAGTATACTTCATAACAAGAGGAGATTTTTATTTTAAATTTTTGTGATGGTTGAATAGTTGTTATAATATCTCTAAATTGGCGCTTATTTCACGAACATCTGCTTTATCTACAATTATTCTACCATCCATTATGATTTTATATTAATGTGGAGAGTTTAATATTTTTTAAAATCATCTTGAATAAACAGTGGAAATATTTGTAATAGAATTGTGATTATATTATTTTTTAGAATTATTGATAATTGTAAATTTTGAAGAATCCAGGTACAGTTGAGCATATTTCATAATGTGGTTAATTTAGAATTTGTTTCCCAAACCATTTCTGTACCTACAATATTTATGTCATCCATATTGGTTTTATAAACTGAGGAGTTTTTCCTTTTGAAACAAAAAATAATAAAAATATAATATTCTAAGTGTTTCTTTAACCTCATTTAAAAATCCAATCTCCGATCATGCTTGGTTATGAGATTACTTATCTTTAAGCTGCAACTGACGTTATTTAAAAATCCAAGATCTGGTTATGCGTGGTCAGCGTGCTCTTAAATAAAAAAAAGAAAAGAAAATAAATTAATAATTTTTTATATTAAATTCTCGTTGGTGTGTAAAAACCAACCTATCAATCCATTTTTCAAATTTGTGAAATGTGTTAATATTTTATGATATGTTATGATTTGTTGATTGATAACTATTGAGATATGAGATTATTTGATTTTGTCACTTAAATTGAATTTATAATAGTTGTCCAAATCCATCACTATTTTGTGCACAATTTTTAATAAAATTCTTTTGGAAAATAATTGGAGTTCATTAAAAAAAAGTCTCTCCAATTTTATAATTTTATCGTAAATCAATCATTCTAAAACGTGAAATTTGCCACTAGTTCTTAGGATATTGTGATTTTTGTTTGACTAATTGTGATTTATGATAATCATTCTTCCTCTTAAGCTGAATTAAATTTTTAGTCCATTTTTCATCACTATTTTAATTTCTATATCCTTTTAATGATAATAAATAGGGAGAATGGGTTAAGATTTTGATCGATGAGTGAATATTCTTTGAATATTTTAATATTGAAATTTCAACTATTATTTTTTCACTCATGCATATATCTAGGTGGAGTTTTGTTGTATGGGGGAGCACACAAATAGGAGGAGTTCAATAATTCACTATCCAACACATTTATTATAATATATTATATTCAAAATCTTATTTTATGTTTGTCATCATAATAAGGGGGAGATTTTTGTATCTAACAATTCTATGATTTTTGTTTGATGATAACAAGAAAATATTTATCATTATAAATGTGTTTGTAATTGTATTATTATACTACGTCACAGACAGAATGTAATATTATATTTAAATAGAATACTACTGCATAAGAATTTAAATATTCAAATAGTATTTTATTTCAATATAATATTTAATTCCAACATCTCAACAGTACAAATTTGTAAGTCCACTATTTGTACAACTCACTGTAATTCAGTACATTCAAATTCAATTTCTTTTATATATATTGCTCCTCACTACAGTTCACTCAGTCACGCATGTTATATTTCATTTACATAGGTGTATAAACATACACTTCACTCTCTGTTATATTCACACTGATTCATACTTTGACACTATCTCTTGTCTTCTACTAGCTTCACTATCAGTCTAGTCTTCTGCATACCTGTCAAAGAAGAAACACACAGTAATCTGGACCAAAAATAATTTTTAATTCTAGTAGATGTAATTTCATTTTAAAATTTATTTGCCTCAGAATTTTTGTGTGTTTCTCATTATTTTTCAGAACTTGATCTGATATGTATATATATCCATCTATGTCTAGACAGCTTGTGATATTCACAGTGATACACTGTGAATACCACAAGGTAGACATCGTCTGTAGTGCTCACATATATATATATATATATATATATATATTGTACGTGCACTATACATTTATACACATACATGTGTATGTATATACACATATTTTTCTATCTAGGGGTAATATGGTCAGAAATGGACAAATATATAGAACAAGTTGTGTTCAGGTAAAGCCTAACACACATGCACAGTGCATGGGTCAAGTATCCATGAATACACAGTCAAGTCAAGTAACATGCATATGTATATGTGAACAACTGAGGAGTGGCCAAAAAGACCAAGCTCGACCCGTGAAAGAGAAAATACAACATTAAAAGAACGACGAAGTTCAAATGCAAATCGATACGGAGATACAGTTCAACATGGAAGCAAACATGAAACGGTGAACAACCAAGAAATGTAGTACATCAATATAAGCATGCAACATGGTCAAACAAGCTTACAGGTCTGCCCAATATCACTATACGCATGGTCAAGGACATATTTAAATTTGTATACACACACACACATATATATAATATATACATATATATACACACACACAACTGCTGGTACAAGATGCAAGTTTAAATATACAATGGCAAAGTATTGTATCAGCTTATACATCATGATTCAAGTTTAGCAATTTACCAAACCAAGTTCATGTTTACTCAACAAAATGGACAGAGAAGATTTTTTGTGTACATGTGAGAATCACACACACACAAATACAGTTGCGGTCACATCATACATAGGAGAAACAGTGTATAGGGAACTCGACACAACAATGATGGAACAAAAATGGTTCAGGAAAAATGCTCAGCAATAAGTAAGTAACTCAGTGTGTACACAGCAAAAATCTCAGGTACAACTGGATGAGAAAAAGAAAATGGAAGCTACATGATTGTATTGCTGCATCAAAATAAATGTGCACAAACTTCAAGTAAAAGGTGCCAATACACAAACGTATTACATGGCGTATATGGTGCAAAATAAGAGTAGACAAAATTATCATAATTGTGCAATGTATACTACACATGCAAATGTGAATACACAGAAGGATCCATAGCCAAGGTAGATTGGCAAGTGGCACAAGTACAGGATGATCAAGCACAAATGGTTCAACACACATGGCAGCAATAAAGTTGATTTGGAAAAAAACCATTTAAAACCTTGCAAGCAATTTTACTTCCAAAAACCACACAAGTATCACTAGTCATGTTTAGAAAGCTTTCTAGAAAATTTGAATGGTTATTTTTTGGCATGAGAACAATTGTTTGTTTTTAAATTTTTCCACAATTATTTTTTGGAAAACAATCAATTCGACAAGAACAAACTTATTTTGTTTCTTGGAATCATTCTTTTAAAATTGGAAAAGATTCAAATCATTTTTATGGAAAGCAATTAAGCCATCTATCTCAAGTGGTTTTTGGGCATTAAATGTTTTAAATTGATTTCCTGTTTTTTCAAGTATGCAAAAATTTGGCAAGTTCTTTTTTGTGTCCAGAGATTGATTCCCAAAACACAGTGTGCAAAATTCAAGGAAATCAACGATTTACTTTTGGAAAATCAGTGGAATAAAAACTTATCCAGAAATCACAAAGGCAACAAACCCGAAATCATTTTGGAAAAAATCATTCAAAAGATTTTATAGCAACAAATTCATGCGAGTGGTTATTTCAAGGGGCCACAAGATCAAATCACGTATTTTCCAGAATATCTCAAAAAAAATTCTTAAAGCCGATTGAATTCAAAAAAGGTAATGAAACAATAATCTCGCACAAAATCAAATCATTCATTTGGTGAAATCAGAGTAAGTTTAGGAATTTATTATCCTATATATTTCACACAATTCATCACAGACAATTACGATCGAAAACACAGACTATTAATCAAAGAATAACAAATGTTAAATCAGAGAAACTTATGAGATTCCTTCATGTTTTTAAATCAACCAAAAAGAAGAAGATTTCGATCACTAGAGCAACAATTTCCTTAAGAAATTCAAGCCGCAATTTGGTGCAAACAAAGAAAAACCCTAAAATCGTCGTCGCCATTTTTTTCTAGAGAAGAAAAGTAATTGGACCAAACAATTGAGAATGGATGCAAAAAAGAATGGGTCGGCCTTGGTTTTAATTTAGAATTAAAATGGGTTTTTTTTGTTTTAATTGATTTTCTTTTAGTTGTATTATTTTATTTTCCACTTGGAATCACCATCAATTTTCTAGTATCTGTTATAACTAGGATTTACTAGCTATGAGTTTGTAGCTAGGGGAAAATCTGGTTTCAGGGATAGAAACCAATGTATGTTTTTTAGCGTAGGATTAGAACAACATTAGGTTGTGTGGGTGTAGAAAACTGCATAGGTGGTTAGCAATGGGTTTACGAGTTTATAAGTTTTTGTATGCGGGTGTTTGTTTAATACCTAGTAGAAACCTTAGGGAATGCAGCAGTAGCCAGGGTTTGCCGAAGCTAGGTAAAAATTTTGTATCATTTACTTTCTGCACTTATTTACTTCTCTGCTATCTGTGCTGTGATTCTTATTCTGTGCTGCGATTTATTTTATATTCTCGATAAAATTCTATAAACCGTATTTACCCCCTCTACGGTTTATCTAGATCCAATATATAGGTCGACACATGTTGTGCTTGGGTCGACCCATGTTATGCCTGGGTCGACCCATGGGTGATGGGTCGACCCAGGGGATAAGTGGGTTGACCCACCGCTGAACTCGGCAGGTTCATTTGGCAAATTTGGACTGTTATTCAAACCACATTCGTTGCTGACTCAGCGCTGCGTGTACTACATCATATCCACTTTCTTCAACACCTAAAAATAGGCTAGCACAGCCTAGCCTAAATCTCATATTTTCTGAGAGGCTGTCTAAACTCTAAAATTCTTCTTCCTTCCCAAATCTCTTTAGAAAATAGAATAATTAGTCTTAGAAAAATTTGATTCCAGATCTAGGGGTGAAGAAAGTATATCTACAAATGGGTGTTCAAAATTCTGATTGAAGTGAGGTAAATTCTTAGATCTGGTTAATTTAGATTTCTCTTCTTTCTCTTATTTTCTTTTAGTTTCAGAATTGTGAATCCACGGTTATTTAGGTTGTAGATTCAGTTAGGAGGGCCATGAAATGCTAGGTTTGGGCTAGATTCATGAATTGGAAAGCTATTAGGTGAGTGGATCTAAATTATAACATTTTAAATAACAGTATATTTATCTTTTGTATTCCCATTAATATGTATAATAAACCTACTGAACAATTAGTAATTGTGATAATTGACTGTAAATCTGCTGAAATGTATAAATCCACTGAAATGTATAAATCGGCTGAAATGTAAACCTGCTGAAATGTATAAGTCTACTAAAATGTAAACCTACTGAAATATATATATATATTTGCTGAAATGTATAAAGCTGTTAAAATATTGGAAAGAATTATTGTTGTATATAGACATGTTCTAATAACTTGTTAATTGGATATTATAAGTTAAGTTACTGCGAAATTAGGAAATATTTTACTGTTGTATAAGACCTGTTTCCATGAATAATATGTCTGAGTTGGAATGTAATGTAAACTGTAATAATGGAATTTACAATGAACATGAATATTTGTTTAATAATACTATTATGCTAAAATATTGTAAATAGAATTATGGTAAAATTTAGAGAATGAATATGCCTAAATTTATAGTAAATAGAAAATTGTAACCACACTTAGACATGACGTTAAATTCAACTTATGGTAGAAGTCTGCTCGGAACCGCCCAGCAAATCCAGCATCCCTAAGTGGTTAATTTAGTGTTAGGGGTTTGGTGCATAAACATATATATAATGGTGCAAAGACATGAGGTTAAGTTCAAATTGTGGTAGAAGTTTACGCGGAACCGCCCGGCAAATCCAGCATCTACTAGTGATCGGCTTAATGTAAGAGGTCCTTCGCATAAACATATACACAAATATATGTATATAAAAAGGAAAATAAATTAATGGTATAAATTGAATGGATGTTACAATAGTAAAAGTTTGGTCAGTATTAAAAATCATGGTAAATGTGATAAACGTGGAATATAACCTATTATAATCAATTACATTAATGAGAATGTTATATAATAGGTAGGCTTGTCCTAGAGACAAGTGGAAATTATAACATAAGTTATAATAAATGGAAAGAAACTTATTGATAAACTTTAATTATAGAGAACTAAGTAAATAAGTAAGTAACATGTAAATTGAAAACCTATAAACTTGCTGCTTGTGATAAGAAAAACATGTTATTGTAACCTGTAAACCTGAGAACCTGAGATTAAATGATGAATGATAAGATAATAATGTAAGCGGATTGTAGATTTCAGATCTTGAATTACAATCTAGAGAATAACCTATTAAAGGCTTATTAATGAACTTATAAATGGGTTAATTTATATAACTAAAATTAATAAGCAAGAGGAAATTGGTAACTTGAATAAGAAGTTAATATGATTTGAAATAATCAAGTTAACTGGAAATCTGATGAGTTAGAGTAAGCGTGTAATTAAGCGATTAGACATAGGGTCTAATAACACGTTAACCAGATGTGCTTGGACAAGTCCGTACGTTTGAAGGAGAATAACCCAATGAGGTAGTTCATCGTGTTGTCATGGGGCACGAGTGGAGTGCACGTCTATCTGATTATTCTGCCTGTTTTGCCTGTTGTTCTATTGATATTCTGCTTGCTGCTAAGGACTAGAAGGGGAAGCACGTGGCTTCTTGGAATGTGGAGGGTACTCCTGGTAGTCCCTTGTATGGTGGCAGCACTAAGCTGCACTCGCAGAGGTTGCGTCTGCGCGTTACTACCCAGTGAATATACCTTGACTGCCACAATAGTGGGTAGTCAGAAGGGTGTAGGGTGACATAGGTGATTTGATGGTTTTGGTGCCTTGTGTTTCTTGGGCGGGTTACGACCATCTTCTGTTTGCCGGCTGGTCTAACCACATCTATTTGATAGTATCGTTGGGTTACCGGTCATCGACATTCAACGTGATGCATGATGCGGAAAGACGGAGAGCTAATCCGATAGACCATTGACCTTTTAATATCAAGGCATTGGGTGAGGGATAGGCCAATTAGGATTTATTGTTTTTTTTGGGCCACATCACTAGCTCTCAATTTTATTGTCTTTCAATAGTTTAGGAAGGGGTCGGGTGGGACCATAGCCACTGAAAATGCAGACCATAACATCTGTGTATACAGATATCTGAAATAGACTCCCGACCGAGTTCTGTGTATCTAACACATCCCTATTACGGGACTCGGTGCACAGTGGACAATACGTGTGAGATACATGCATATCGCTCTGGATGGTGTATCGTAGAGGTTAAGGCATCGAGTACGGTTGACGATACCTACGTAAGAATGTTTAGATACATGCATGTCTGCTCCGGGTGGTGTATCGTAGACTCTAGGGCATTACTGTGTGATGGAATCTGTTTGAACGAATGGTCCAAAGGTGGCAGTCCGTACTCTTACGTAGCATGGCGATGGTGGTTCTATGTGGAACGTAGCATTGTTATATAGAGATCCATACGTCGCTCCGTCGTAGGATGAGGGACTATGTATATTTCTATGGCATGACAGTGGAGACCGTGCGAGTAGTGTACCATAGTGTGTACCTTGATATTAGGGGTAGCTACATATATACAGCATTAGGTTAATCTACTAGGAAGTAGATGGATACGAAATGTGTGTAAGCCTTGAGTGTTATTAACCCAAGCAACCTAATAAATAAGTAACATGACTGAACAGTATATGTTGGGTAATTTCAGATTGTGTAATTTAGGCCCAGTTACCAAAACTTGTGTTCTGATCCCCTCCTCATAACATATCCGCATGTTAGGTTTTTGCCAGAGGTGTGATAGCTTTGGAAACTGGCTAGGCAGTATTATTAAATTGGTAAGGCTATATTTGATAACATTATATTTTATCCATTCTACTATGAGATGTTTTCTGAGCTATGGTATATTTAATATCTCTGTATTTTCTGCTATATACCAAACAAGCCAACTCGAGTTTTGATAGATTGGGATTTTTGAAAAAAAAATCAGTTTGTTGGAATTTGGGTTGTTACAAGATAGGTCCAAAAACCACAACAAGTCCAGAGTGGACATTGTTGAAGTTTTCATATACAAGCAGCAGCTACAAATTGGCCAAATGCACGCAACTATGAAACTCAGGTTCAAGCTCATGAACAGTAGCAAGAAACAAGATAGCGAAGTAAACAATGCGTTGATGTTCAACGAGAACAAGATTCAGTGATCTAGCGGTTGCAAAGCAGTATGCATGTGCATTACAAGTATGCATAATGTCAAAAACATGAGCAAGAAGGTATGTTGTACATCATAAATGGATACAAATACAAATCCAAGCTGCACAACAGATATGTGTGTGCATAAATGAATACACACTAACACATTGCACAAACATGTGCAACATGGCATGTATATACAAAGCAATGAACATAAACAGTGGACAAAACTATGGATGCCAATATAAGTGTGCAAAGTGCACTTGCAAGTGCAACGACGGGTCAAGAAGATGGAAACGTTCAGCAAGAGGAAGGTTAAAATTGGATGAATAAGGCAGTTTCATATGCCAACAGCAAGGTCAAAACAGTTCAACACAAATACTCAATGTGTCATGGGCATGCACAAGAAAGATATACAGTATATTCACACGCACACACACAAAGAGGACATCAGGAAAGTCACATACAAACATATTTATATATTTGTATACACACACATGCTTATATATATATATATATAATGGGTCAGCGCGGCATAAGCAAGGGGCTAAACCAGTGCAAGTTTACACAAATGAAAAAGCCAGGTTTACGGATCAAGGTAGCACACAATGGTGTGTGCAGAAAATATGCATGCTCAAGGATGGACTGCACATGAAAAATCGCAGAGGCCAAATGTTCATGTTCAAGCCAATGCCAAGTCATGATGTATAATAAGACAGAGTTTCAAAGTTTTTAAGTGTGATGCAACAAGCAAGCTCAGACCAGTGTTGGAGCATTAAACAAATCAATGCACAAGGTCAACAAAACACAAGCTCGATTCAGCAATGTTTACAAATAACAAACACATGAAGCATGACTAGCAACTCATACATATATACGTATATGAATGTTTGTATATACATAAAGGCATACAGATCCAAGAAATTCAAGGAAAAGTGTATCTCAAATGCATGCAACATAAAGATCCGGTGCAGGCAAGAATCGTCAAGGCAGAAGTTCAAAAGGACCATAACAATGATAAAAACTTTCCAAGTGTAAATGCATGAATGTCACAATCATGAAATGGTTGAATAACACAACATCAAAGTGGCTACAAATAGCCATGCCATGGACATGCAATTACAAGCAATTAGAATTGTCTTGAAAAGGAATTTCCTTTTTTTTAGAATTGATTGGTCTCTGAACAAATAAAGATTTTAAATCTGCACGGATTAAAATTAGCAAGATTTAAATCTTTATTTCCAGAAAGTTATAATGATTTTATCAGTGGGTATCACGTGTGAATGTATCAATGAAACCTGGTTCGAATATTTTAGGCATGATATCAATTCGAGAGTTTTCTGAAATCACCCAATCAATCAAGGCAATAATTATAATCATATGTTGCCAAAAATTCGAGACAAAGCCAATTCAATCACGAACATTTACGACAAATTAATAAAGGCAACAATCATGCAACCAATTAAGCAAATTTACGGCAAGTTAATCAAGGCAACAATCATGTAACCAATCAGGCCAAGCCAATTCATGAAACCAAAAGTTGATAAATAAGGCTTTTGAACCTTATATATTATAAATAAATCGTCATCGGCAGCATTATAATCAAGCAACACAAATTCGAGAGAAAAAAGAAAAATCAAATCAGAACTCACGGGTTTCGATCGCAAGCCAGACCCCAAGTCGAACGATACACGAGCAAGGAGTAATCAAGTATCAGAGAACAAATTTCAGAAGCAATAATTAAAGTTGCGATTTGGAGCAAGGGGTCAAAACCCTAAATTTGATTCTCGGCCAGCCATTAAAAGAAAGAACCCGATTTGATTAGAAAATGGGTGGCTAACATGTTTAATTTGTAAAAGAGGTTTTGTAGTTTGTTTTTTATTGTTTTATTTTGTTTCTTTTGTAACCAATCCATAGGTTTTCTACTTTACCGTAAATTAGGGTGTACGAGTTACAAGTATGTAACTTAGGGAAAATCTGATCTTAGGAATAAAGATCAGTCTAGGGTTTGCAGGTTTTGTAAGTGCGAATCAGTTTTAATACCTAGTAGAAATCTTGGGAATGCAGCAGTAGGGGTTTGCCGAAGTTGGGTAAAATCTGTGTCATTTACTTTCTGCATTTATTTTATCCATTGAAATCTGGGTTGTGATATTTTTAATATCTCATAAAACTAATAAACCCTATTCACCTCCTAGAGGGTTAATCAAAATCCAACAATTCGTAATAAGCATGCAACATCAAGAACACATGAAATCAAATAAACCTATCAACACAAGTTTTATATATGCTAAGACAACTGAGACCTTAATGGTAATGTATATTATTCACCTTGGTTGGATAAAGATAATAAGACGCGTTGATGCATCATTCAAACTCTAAGTTTTCTTAGCTTTTTCTTCTTTCTTCTTCTCCTAATTTGTAATGGACACCTTTTCTTTGGTTTTCTTGTAGTTACCGTTTTGGTTTTAGAATAACTGTTCAGAATGAAATGCTAAAGAACTACATATATATATATACATATATATATATATATACATATATATATATATGTGTGTGTGTGTGTGTGTTTGTGTGTGTGTTTGTGTGGGAAAGTCTAAATGGACAGAAACTAGTGACACAAAATTTTATACATAAATTATGGACCACAGGACTCCCTCTGAATTCCACCTTCCACATAAAAACAAACAAATCTTGTGGTCCAAAATTTGTGTACACCAATTTGTATCCATATAGACGCTCCCTATATATATATATATATATATATATATATATATATATATATATATATATATATATACTGTAACACCCCGTGCTTTCTGTAAACATTAAAGTAACGAATTAAAGAATAATCAATTTCAAATGTGAGAATTAAGGGAAATGGGCTATGCCATTGCGTTCGTCTCGGAATTGTTCTTGAGATAGAGTCCGAGTTTGCGTAAATCGTAATCCGTATAAAGGAGTTATGACCATCAGAAAATTCAGAATTTAAAATAAACAGCTCAAAATAAAGTTCAGAAAATTCAAAATCAGAAGCAGAAGCGGGCTGGGCGGGAAAATTCCCGCCTAAGGCCAGGTCGACAAGGAGGTCGATCTCCCCCCATACAGGTCGACCTGGGGGTCGACCTCCCCCTCGGGTCAGATCTGAAATCTGACGGGTTTTCTCCTGTGATGAATTGCTGTGTCATTAGGGCTTGCGTGGCACGTTCTGGTTGGTTCTCTTAGGTTTGAATGGCTTTGATTTTCTCTAGCTTAATCTGACGTCTCCTATTAAGTCAAACTTCTATATAAGCAACCTAAATCTAAAACCTAAATCCACACAAAAATATTCCTAAGACCGTCATGCTGTCAACACTCAACCTAGAGTAGCCGCCATTCTAATTTATCTAGAAAGCAAGTAGGAATTGCAAATCAAATCTAATTCAAATAAGAGAATTCAACGTCTAAAACAAAGGAGAACTATTCAAATTCAGAATATAGATCCCAGAAGTCAAGACTGACCTCAGTTTTGTAAGTCCGGTTATCGTTTAGACCTAAACGATACTAGAATTGTGACTAAATAACTGGATGTAGAACATCACCTAATGTAAATCTATGCCTTTATTTCTGTTAAAACTGAATTGATTAAGACCACGACTCTTATCATGTTTGTGATCATGTTGTATGTAATATAATGATAAATGTTAAATGCTTTGAAATAGATCCATATGTTGTACAATTCGTCAATGACATATTACGTTGTATATTTTGGCGATGACATATTATAATTTGGCGATGGAATATCATATTGTGTAATTTGGTGATGACATACCATATTGTATAACTTGGCGATGGATATCATATTGTGTAATTTGGTGATGACATTCCATATTGTATAATTTGGCGATGGATATCATATTGTGTAATTTGGCGATGACATTCCATATTGTATAATTTGGCGATGATATCATATTGTGTAAATAGGCGATGACATACTATGTTGTATACTTGGGCGATGACATTTTATGTCGCATGATTTGGTAATGACCTCTGTATGTTGTATGTCAATTTGGGAATTTTATGCTAGTTCAGCCATGTTCACATATATGACCCAAAAACTACATGCTAATATGATTAGGTTCATGTTAGATTAGATCCTACTAATTTGTGAAGTTCACAATTACATGCCAAATGTTAAGTTTATGTAGTTCTATGTAAAACCCCTATTTCATGATTCATGTTGAGTAGATTTAAATTTGCAAGTTCATAATTGAGTGTATATTGTTCTATGCCATATTCATGTGACATATGTGTAGTTAGATCCATATTTTTATGATGTTGGATTATTACATGTTCCTCTTTTTCCCCTTTTGTGTATAAGTTAGGCTATGTATCGAGCCTAACATTTAACGTGGTTCATGCGAGCGTTTAACGGGGGTAACATTGGGGAAAAATATGAAATTATATATAATTGGCATATTTGGCCCATGAACATGTAAATGTTTTATGGCTTAAAGTGGTATAAATTTTTATACCTAAAATTATGAACTTGATTTAACAAGGAAAGTGGGGCTTGACTTGAATGACAATAATTTACATATAAATATAAATGGGTAAATATGTAAATTTAGAAAAGACAAATATGCCTAACCTGAGGTTAGATTGAGTTATGTTGTAAGACTGCCCAGAACCGCCCGGCACATCCAGCAACCGTAACAATATATATCTAATGTGGGAGGGTAGTGCATCGAGCCTAAAGGAACCCGAGGTTAGACCGAGTTGCAGTGTAAAACTGCCCGGACCCGACCGACACATCCAGTAATCGCAACAATACCAGTCTAACGTGAGTGGTTGGTGCTTTAATAAATGAATTAAAGCTAAGTCATAAATGGTAGGGTTAAGTTAATTAAGGCAACACTTAACCAATGCAACATGTTAACTAAATTGATGGGTGGGGTTAGGTTAACTTGGACACTTAACCAATTTAACATGTTGACTAGGAAACCCTAGTAACGGGGACCTATTTCAGCAGTAACCCACATAGATGTATCACGGTACCCTGAACTAGGCAGGGTAGGGCACAATTACTGGGCTGATTATAAGCGGTCAAAACGACGACAATTATTGCATCAATGTAGGTTCCGACGGAGTACGGGCGTGCACGTACTCCGAAGTGGAAAAAAGCAGGCAATGGGCATCAGTAGTTATACACTGTGCATCTTGAATCGTGTCGGGTTGCCACCACATGATTTGATACACCCCATGGTGGGACCAGCACAAGTATCTACAATCGAGCGGGGTCATATGACACAAGTCGAAAACGCATGTGAGTAGGAGCCGATCAATGAAAGGGAATCACTAGGTTCGAACTCATGATAATGGTTGAAATATCTAGTAGGTGCAGAGAATATGGACATGAGTGTGATAGTATGATTAGTTAATCTTGCCTTGTTTATCTTGCCCTGTTTATCTTACCTTATCCTATGTTACCTTATTTACTTGTTATTTCCCTGTGTCTAGTATATTCAAGTCATGGTTCTCTTATCAGTTTACATGTTAAATAATCACTGGACTTACCAGACTTATGTTTGACCCATTTTCTTTCGCCCTCTTTTCTTCCGTTCCCCACCCCCCGGTAGGTACCCAGGGAGGGAATAGCTCAGCTTAATTTGGACCATTCGTTTTTACAAGCTTGAAGTGAAACACTCCACCTCCATTATGGTCACTCACAAAGGGAATGCCTTATCTTTGGTGGAGGTTTATAAGTAGAAGTCACAGATAAACACAAGACATATATATAAACACATATACATATGCAGCGGAAAACAAACAGACTTTTATTTCATAAATACGTGTTCATAAAAAACATTTCCATAACTGTCACATAATAACTTCCAAAACATTACATCACCATTTCTGTCTTGGTTATTAAATAAAGAAGCATAAAACATAATTAAAACTGCATAAATCCTCATAGAGTGTGTCCAACGGCCATAGCCAAGGAAAGAGAGTCCAAACCGTACATCTACTATCTTGAAGCTTGCAAAGAGTCTGACTAAGCTGGGTTGTTTCCTCCCTGTGGACCTGGGGGGGGGGGGAACAGAAGAAAAGAAGACGAAAGAAAATTGGGCCAGACATAAAGCCTGTAAAGTCTAGTGACTCTTCAGTATGAGAATAAGAAAAAGGGCATGATAGGTATAAACTGGAAATAGGAAAGTATCATAAACTAAGATAAAGCAGGTTGAATCGAATATACTATCGCACCCCACACTATATTTCTGCACCTACTTGCATTGTCTCAACTGGCTCCCCATGATCTGGGTGAAGTGATCCCCTTTTTCTAAAGATCGGCTCCTACTCGCATAATCATCTGTGTCTTACGCCCCCAAAGATTGTAGATACCTATGCTGGTCCCACCATGGGGTGTATCAAGTCCCATGGTGGCAGCCCGACACAATTCTAGAATGCATAGGGTATACTACTAGTGCCCCTAGTGCCCTGTTTGTCTGCTCCGAAGTGTGTGCACGCCCGCACTCCATTAGAACCCACACTGTTGCACCCACCGCCGTCGATTTTGACCTCTTACAATCATCCCAGTAATCGTGCCCCACCCTGCCTAGTTTCAGGGTACCATGATACCTAATTGGGTTACTGCTGAAATGGGTCCCCGTTACTAGGGTTTTCTAGCCAAACATGTTAAGTGGTTAAGTGTCTGTATTTACCTAACTCCACCCATCAGTTTAATTAACATGTTGAATCGGTTAAGTGTTTTAGTTAACTTAACCCTACCATCCTGACTTGTCTGTCCTTAGCTTTTTAAAGCGCCGACCAGTCACATTAGACAGGTATTGTTACGGTTACTGGATGTGCCTGTCGGTTTCGGGCAGGTTTACAACGTAACTCAGTCTAATCTCGGGTCCTTATTGGGCTCAATGCTTAACCACCCACATTGGATAGGTATTGTTGTGACTACTGGACAGCTGGGCGGGTCCAGGCAGGTTTACATCACAACTCAATCCAACCTCGTGTTAAGCATACTCGTATTTTCTAAATTTAACTATTTTCTTTATTACTTGTTATATGTAAATTTGTTAACAATTTAATGTTATGACCCACTTTCCATGTTCATCCTTTTTGGTATAAGAATTTATGCCATTTAAGTGCCACAAATTTTGGCATGTGACAAACATGCCATTTTCATATATTTTCACCAATTTATGTCAAGTTTCCTATAATTACCAATTTTACCTAACGTTACCTCGTCTAAGTATTAGGCTAACAATCTTAGCCTAGTTTTACGTTCGCATGATTTTTAACATATAATATTAGGTTAAAAACTTAGCCTAATTTAGCGTACACAAAACTAGCATAAAGAAATTCATTAACGTAAACATGACATAGGTGTAAACTTGGCATTCTTGGCATAGTCAATATGAACATCATTGGTGTGAACTTGCAAAATAGTCAACATACATATATGTGAATTTCCAACATAGACTGAATCATGGGTTTCAACTGGTCATGTGAACTTGCATTAAAAAGAGGAATCTAACTAAACAGGTGTCACATGAATTAGCATATGATTTAGAAAATATAAGCCTAAACATGTTTAGATCTAGGCATAACATCGAACATCACTCGCATATGACAAGAATATGACATGTCCATAAAGTATGAATAATTTCATTGCATGTGTGAACTAGATCCAAGCATATGTCTAATTACAACATGAAACATGTATTAAAGTGGATCATGGCATGGATCCAATTATGAACTTTGCAACTTTTGTATAAACATATGAGCATGTACATGAACTTAATCATTTAGGCATAGAGGTTCTATTGTACAACATATAACTTGTCATAATCACCTAAACATATAGGTGTAGATATGAACCAAATAACTTGTATGTGAATTTGAATAGATCCAACATCAACTAGATTAATCCACAAACATCCTAATGGATCCAACATCAAGTCAATTATACCACAAACATCACAATACCCTTCACAACAAACTCATTACAACACAGAAGTATGAATTAACATCGTCGTTATACAATAACACAATTCCATTTCCATTTTACATCGAATTAAATCCTAACTTTTATTCACACCAGAAAAAACGCTATACTTACAACAAACAACGGTCTTGTTTTCTGATTTCTGAGTTCTGAATTTGAAATGCTTTCCTTTGGGTAGACAAACGTTGTTTCATTCTTGTTTTAACTTTAATTTTGCTCGTCTCTAAGCTTTCTACAAGTGGAGGCTACTCTTGGCTTCCTTCTAGCAGCATGACGACTCTAGGTCTATTTTATTTGTGTGAATTTAGGTTGAGACTAAGGTTGTTTATATAGAATTTCAAACTAATTAGAGTCGTCAATGAAGCTAGAGTTAATCATGGCCATCCATCTCAAGAGAAACCAATCAGAGAGTGAAAAATCAGCCCTAGTGACACAGCCAAGCTCAGAAATTCGACCAGAAACCGACCAGGCCAGCCAGGGCCAAACCAGGTCGACTGGGCAGGTCGACCCCCAGGTCGACCCTATGGTCGACCAAGTTACCCAGGTCGACCCCCAGGTCGACCCTATGGTCGACCTGGTGCCTGGGCGGGAATTTTCCCGCCCAGTCCAGTTTGGATCTATTTTTCGAATTTTGAACTTCTTTTGAACTGTTTGAATTTTAAATTGAATTCTGAAACTTCCGGAGGTCATAACTCCTTCATACGGAGTCCGATTCACGCAAACTCAGACTCTATCTCAAGAAGAATTCCGAGATGAACGCAATAGCGTAACCCGTTTCCCTTAATTCTTTCAATTAGAATTAATTATACTTTAATTTGTTAATTTGCAGTTAACAGAAAATTCGGGGTGTTACATTCTCCCCTCCTTAAAGGATTTCGTCCCCGAAATCTTCAAGTCTTGAAAGAACGTAAATCCTAACATCCAATCGTCCATCTACTCATCCAACAACACATGCGTCCATTGTCCTTGAAAGACTTCTAATGCTTCATGATCATATGCATAGTGTGTGTATATGTCCTTAACTAATGCAAAAATTAGGAGGTCTACTGATTCAGTTGACCTACTTAATGCGAATCATGTAAGTGTCATGAATCCATTATATATGCTAATTTTTTCCCTACACATAATTCTACATGAGTGCGCAACCATCCATACAAATGCGACATCCATATGACAACATATCAAGTTTCAACCACATACAAATATGAATACATATATGCATATGCAATATGAAGTGACTGAGCCGATCTAAAACCTAGGTTGTGTGTGTATATGCATCCACGAGCAACCACTAGCAACCACTTGCAACCACTTGCAGCCATCAACCATAACATGTTTCAAATGCATGTTTACATCCAAAGGGGTTTCTACCTAAGGATAAAGGATAATATCGAGGAGATATACCTAAAAAGATAGATACAAGCACAACTTAAGGAAAAAGAGAGGTCAAAGATATACCCTCGAAAAGGAAAGGATAGGCCGCGCGTATTCTGTCCTCAGTTTCCCAAGTCACGTCTTCCTCGGCGTCGCTCCGCTGAACTTTGACAAGCTTGACTTCGCGGTTGCATAACTTTTTGATTTCAGTTCCTACGATTCGAGTTGGAACTCTCCTCACAGTTGCTTCGCGTTCCACTTCGGCTTCTTTTAGAATTCTTGGCTTCACCACTTCCGCGGATTCATGTAGACATTTTCGGAGATTAGAAACGTGAAAGACGTTGTGAATTCTAGCCAGCCTTTCAGGTAGCTCTACTCTATAAGCCATCTTCCCAATCTTCTCGATGATAGGGAACGGTCCTACAAATCTTGGTGCTAGCTTTTCTGCGGATCCAGAGCGAACGACGTTCCTTAAAGGAGATACCTTAAGGAAAACCCTGTCCCCAACCTCAAACTCAAGGTCGGTCCTTCTTTTGTCTACGTAGGATTTCTATCTATCTTGAGCAGTCTTCATTCTCCTTTGTATCAAGTCCACTTTTTCTGAAGTCTCTCTAATCATATCTGGCCCAAGTATAAGCTTGTCAGTAGACTCCCACCAACAAGTTGGTGATCAGCACGGTCTTCCATATAGAGCCTCGAAGGGCGCCATGCCGATGGTGGCTTGGTAACTGTTGTTGTAGGCGAATTCCACTAAAGGAAGATGATGCTCCCAAGTCCCTCCGAAGTCAAGAACGCATAGTCTCAAAAGATCTTCTAATACTCTGTTCACTCTTTTTGTCTGACCATCAGTTTGGGGGTGATAGGTTGTGCTAAAGCATAACTGTGTGCCTACAGCTTCTTGTAGACTCCGCCAAAAATCGCTCGTAAAGATGGGATCTCCGTCACTCACTATGCTGAAGGGTATTCCATGGAGTCGAACTATTTCCTTGAGATAAAGAGAAGCTAGAGATGAGGCAGTCCTTCTACTCTTGATGGGTATAAAATGGGCGCTTTTAGTGAGCCTATCCACTATTACCCAAATGCTAGTATTGCCACTTCTTGACCTAAGAAACCCATCAATGAAGTCCATTGAAATGCTATCCCACTTCCATTGCGGAACATCTAAAGGATGAAGCAGTCCTCCTAGTTTCTTTTGTTCCGCCTTGACCTATTGGCATGTCATGCACTTAGAAACGAAATCTGCCATGTCCTTCTTCATGTCGCTCCAATAGAAAACTCTCTTTACGTCCTTGTACATCTTGTCCCCACCTAGGCGTATTGTCATCTTGGAATGATGTGCTTCCTCGAGCACCATCTTTACGAAATCCCTTGCTTGTGGGACGCATAGTCTTCCATCTCGCCTCAGCCAACCCTTATCATCGATGGAGTACCTATTGAGGTGACTAGAAGTTTCACCCCTAATTATTTTATCAATCACATCCACAAGCTGAGGGTCTTCACGTTGTGCATCCCCTATTGAGTCTAAAAGAGTGGGCCGTACTTCTAGGGATGCCAATAAACCATGTACAATATCAGAGGAGGGCCTAATGTCAAAACTGGCTATATACTCCAAGCTTTGCCTTTCTACAAAGAGAGGGCTTAAGGTCAGTTTCTTTCTGCTCAACGCGTCTGCTACTACGTTGCCTTTGCCAAGAGTATAGGAAATCTCAAAATCATATGAGGCAAGGAACTCCATCTACCTTTGCTGTCTCAAGTTAAGATCTTTCTGCGTGAAAAGATACTTCAACGATTTATGGTCAGTATATAATTCGAACTTCTCACCTAGGAGATAATGGCGCCAAGACTTAACTGCAAAGACGATGGCGGCCAACTCAAGATCGTGGGTTGGGTAGTTCTTTTCATGAACTTTCAATTGTCTTCCACCATAGGCTACAACCCTCCCTTCATGCATCAGAATAGTGCCTAGTCCCGTACCATAAGCATCCGTGTATATGGTGAACATCTTGCTTCCATCTGGCAAACTCAGAACTGGGGCTGTTGTAAGAGCCCTTTTTAGGCGTTGGAAAGCAATATCATAGTCCAAATTCCAAGCGAATGCTAGATTCTTCCTTTTTAGCCTTGGGAGTGGAGCTGAGATTTTCACGAAATCTCTAATGAACTTCCGGTAAAAACCTGCTAGCCCGAGAAAGCTTCCGACTTCGATTGCATTTCTTTGTGTCTTCCAATCTTGCACTGCCACCACTTTCGCGGGGTCTACAGCTAACCCCTCTTTGGACACTATATGTCCAAGAAATCTTACTTCTTCTCTCCAAAAGTGGCACTTGGAGAATTTGGCTTTTAGCTGATGAACTCGAAGAGTTTCCATGATCTCCTTCAGATGCTGAGCATGTTCTTCCTCATTCTTTGAGAAGATCAAAATATCGTCTACGAAGACCACCACGAACTTATTGAGGAACTCTCTGAACACCCTGCTCATTAGGTCTACGAAATAAGCGGGTGCGTTTGTCAAGCCGAAAGGCATGACAAGCCACTCGAAGAAACCGTCTGCGGTTCTGAATGCCGTTTTATCAATACTATCTTCAGCTACCCTTAGCTGATGGAACCCAATAGCCAAATCAAGTTGGGAGAACACCGACGAACCTACAAGCTGATCAAACAAATCGTCTATTCTGGGAAGCGGGTGTCTATTCTTTTTAGTCAACTTGTTTAGCTCCCTATCGTCCACACAAAGACGTAGTGAACCATCTGCTTTGGTGGCAAACACAACTGGAGCACCCTATTCCGAGATACTCCGCCTTATAAACCCCTTCTCGAGAAGCTCCTTAACTTGCTTATTGAGCTCCTTTCTCTCCTTTGGAGCCATGTCTAACAGGCAGAGCTACGGGCTTTGCATTATCAACCAGATATATGCGGAAGTCTATTTCCCGCTTCGGAGGTAAGCCTTACACCTCTTCAAAGACATCCGGATATTCTCCGACCACTCTAACCGACTGCAAATTCTCAATAGAAGCGTTCAGCGACTCTAGATAACTAAGCATAACAGCATTCAAGGGATTACAAGAAATTTCTAGAGTGTTACCGAGCCGAGTCAAGAGTCTAACCACTCTTTTCTCTCAATCAAGAAAGGCACAATTACTGGATAACCAGTCCATGCCTAATATCAGTCCATACCCTGAGAAGCCCAAAACAAAGGCACTACATCTAAATTCAACACTTAGAATAGAGATTTTCAAATCCAAGCAAACCATCGACAAATAAGCCGAGCCCCCAATTGGATTTGAAACAACCAAAGAATCTTCTACCATACTAGTGTCTAGGTGCAGAGATTCTACTAAAGTAGATGAAATAAAGGAGTGTGATGCACTAGAATCAAAGAGTGCGAACTGGATGATCATAGAGATAAACTAAGCTTTCTACAGAAATATTTCTACCTCGTTCCTGTGGAGGTGCCATCAGCGCGTGAACCTGTCCCCCTGAGGTGGATCCAGTCCTCTGTCCCTGCCCCCGCTACTTTGGGCAGTCCTTAGCCAAGTGTCCAGTCTCGCCGCAACTGAAGCAACCACCATTCATCTTCGCCTTCTTCTTTTTGCAGTATTCGCTATATGTCCCACAATGCCACAGAAATTGCACTTTCTCTTTTTATGGGATTTTTTGTTCTTCCCGCCTTTCTTGAAGTCTGTTTTCTTAGCCTGTAAACCCTCTTTCTTTTCTTGAGGCACTTCCACCTTTGCCTCTTTCTTGCCTTTATCTTCCTCGTGCAGCAGCGCCATGTCCACCAAGCTTTCACAGGTCGCTCCCATGGGTATATGGGTCATAGCAAGGCTGTGTAGAGGCTCATTCGGACCTTTGACGAAGCCAAGGGCCTTCTTGTGTTGGGTGTTTACTAAATCCAGCCCAAATCTGGCCAGCTGATTAAACTGATTGACGTACTCCTTGATTGTCATACTTCCTTGTTTAAGAGTTAGGAACTTCTCCATTTGTAGGCTTCTTTCAGCTTGGGAGAGGAATTTCATCTCAAATCTCATCCTGAAATCTTCCCAAGTTTCCACTGGCCTCTTAGCATGGGTAACTTCCCACAAATAAGAAGCTTCATCTTTGAGCAACCACACTGCTAGCTGTATCTTTTGCCTATCGTCAACTTCGAAGATGATGACCAAATCTTTAGTCTCCTTCAGCCAGTTCCTTGCTACAACAAATTATTCAGTTCCATAAAATTACTTTCCTCCCATAGCCTTGAAGTCTCTACACGTCTTAGCGAAAGTATTTCCACGAGGAGGAGGAGGAACCGCTGCCACTGTGGGAGGAGGAATGTCTGCTAGGCCCGCACCATTGGCCATAGCCTCTAGGTACCTTCGGAACCAGCCAGGGATCAGTACTCCTTCTAGAAGGTTAAGATCTCCAGACATGCTGGAACAAAAAGGAAAGTATTCAAGACAAAAGGATAGAGAGATAGTGCATATGGCTTTGGGGAATTATGCCTTTTAAAAACAATGCTTTTTCTTGAAAAAGAATGCTTCTTTAAACTTCTTTTTGAAAATAGTTTCAAAAACTTTATCTAATCTGGAAATCTGTGCTCTGATACCAAGTGAAACACCCCACCTCCATTAAGGTCACTCACAAAGGGAATGCCTTAACTTTGGTGGAGGTTTATAAGTAGAAGTCAAAGATAAACACAAGACAGATATATAAACACATATACATAAGCAGCGGAAAACAAACAGACTTTTTTTCATAAATACGTGTTCATACAAAACATTTCCATAACTGTCACATAATAACTTCCAAAACATCAAAACATTACATCATCATTTCTGTCTTGGTTATTAAATAAAGAAGCATAAAACATAATTAAAACTGCATAAATCCCCATAGAATGTGTCCAACAGCCATAGCCAAGGAAAGAGAGTCCAAACCGTACATCTACTATCTTAAAGCTTGCAAAGAGTCTAACTAAGCTGGGTTGTTTCCTCCCTATGGACCATGGGGGGGGGGGGGGACGGAAGAAAAGAAGAAAAAAGAAAATAGGGCCAGACATAAAGCCTGGTAAGTCTAGTGACTCTTCAGTATGAGAATAATAAAAAGGGCATGATAGGTATAAACTAGAAATAGGAAAGTATCATAAACTAAGATAAAGCAGTTTGAATCGAATATACTATCGCACCCCACACTATATCTCTGCACCTACTTGCATTGTCTCAACTGGCACCCCACGATCAGGGTGAAGTGATCCCCTTTTTCTAAAGATCGGCTCCTACTCGCATAATCATCTGTGTCTTACGGCCCTCAAAGATTGTAAATACCTATGCTGGTCCCACCATGGGGTGTATCAAGTCCCATGGTGGCGGCCCGACACAATTCTAGAATGCATAGGGTATACTACTAGTGCCCCTAGTGCCATGTTTGTCTGCTTCGAAGTGTGTGCACGCCTGCACTCCATTAGAACCCACACTGTTGCACCCACCGCCGTCGCTTTTGACCGCTTACAATCAGCCCATGTCTAATTGTACAACATATCCATAAAGTATGAATAATTTCATCGCATGTGTGAACTAGATCCAAGCATATGTCTAATTACAACATGAAACATGTATTAAAGTGGATCATGGCATGGATCCAATTATGAACTTTGCAACTTTTGTATAAACATATGAGCATGTATATGAACTTAATCATTTAGGCATAGAGGTTCTATTGTACAACATATAACTTGTCATAATCACCTAAACATATAGGTGTAGATATGAACCAAATAACTTGTATGTGAATTTGAATAGATCCAACTTCAACTAGATTAATCCACAAACATCCTAATGGTTCCAACATCAAGTCAATTATACCAAAAACATCACAATACCATTCACAACAAACTCATTACAACACATAGGTATGAATTAACATCGTCGTTATACAATAACACAATTCCATTTCCATTTTACATCGAATCAAATCCTAACTTTTATTCACATCGGAAAAATCACTATACTTACAACAAACGACGGTCTTGTTTTCTGATTTCTGAGTTCTGAATTTGAAATGCTTTCCTTTGGGTAGACAAACGTTGTTTCATTCTTGTTTTAACTTTAATTTTGCTCGTCTCTAAGCTTTCTACAAGTGGAGGCTACTATTGGCTTCCTTCCAGCAGCATGACGGGTCTAGGTCTATTTTATTTTTGTGAATTTAGGTTAAGACTAAGGTTGTTTATATAGAATTTCAAACTAATTAGAGTCATCGATGAAGCTAGAGTTAATCAAGGCCATCCATCTCAAGAGAAGCCAAACAGAGAGTGACAAATCAGCCCTAGTGACACAGCCAAGCTCAGAAATTCGACCAGAAACCGACCAGGCCAGCCAGGGCCAAACCAGGTCGACTGGGCAGGTCGACCCCCAGGTCGACCCTTTGGTTGACCTGGTAACCCAGGTCGACCGCCAGGTCGACCCTATGGTCGACCTGGTGCCTGGGCGTGAATTTTCCCGCCCTACCCAGTTTGGGTCTGTTTTTCGAATTTTGAACTTCATTTGAACTGTTAGAATTTTAAATTGAATTCTGAAACTTCTGGAGGTCATAACTCATTCATACAGAGTCCGATTCACGCAAACTCGAACTCTATCTTGAGCAGAATTCGGAGACAAACGCAATGGCGTAACCCGTTTCCCTTAATTCTTTCAATTAGAATTAATTATACTTTAATTTGTTAATTTACAGCTAACAGAAAATTCGGGGTGTTACATGAAGACTCCGTGATGTATAGCTTGGAACTTCTTATCTTTGGCTTTGGCTTTGGCTTTGGACATACTACTACTTGGGAATTTATGCAGTTTTATTGTGTTTTATGCTTCTTTATGTAATAATCAAGACAGAGATTTTGATGTAGTGATTTGGAAGTTGGTTTTAAACAATTTGCTGTAATGTTTTGTTGTGAACCACGTTTGAAATAAAGTTAGTTTTTTCGCTGCTTATATATATCTGTCTTGTAAATTATCTGTGTCTTTTACCTATATTGCTCCACCAAAGTTAGGGCATTCCCTTTGTGAGTGACCTTAACGGAGGTGGGGCGTTTCACTTGGTATCAGAGAAAAGGTTTACCAGATCAGATAAAATTTTTGAAAACTGTTTTTCAAAAAGAAATATAAAGAAGCAATTTTCAAGAAAAAGTCTTTTATTTTAAAAATGCATAATCCCCCAAAGCCATATGTACTATCTTTTTATCCTTTGTTTTGAATCTTTCCTTTTTCATTTCAGCATGTTTGGGGATCTTAACCTTCCAGAGGGCGTGCCAGTACCTGGCTGGTTCAGAAGGTACCTAGAGGCTAGGGCTAACGCCACAGGCCCAGCAGGCGTTCCTCCTCCCTCAGCTGCTGCGGTTCCTCCTCCTACTCCTCCTCAGGCAAATGCTTTCTCAAAAAATATGTAGGGACTTTCGAGCCATGGGTGGAAAGAACTTTAATGGAAATGAATCCTTCGTGGAAGCAAGAAACTGGCTCAAAGAAACTGAGGATTTGTTTGATATCTTTGAAGTGGATGATAGACAGAAGATACAGTTGGCCGTGTGGTTGCTCAAAGACGAAGCTTCCTATTGGTGGGATGTTACGAATGCTGAAAGACTAGTTGAAACTTGGTTGGATTTCAGAATGAGGTTTGAAATGAAATCCCTCTCACAAGCTGAACGAAGCCTACAGATGGAGAAGTTCTTAGCTCTCAAATAGGGAAGTATGTCGGTCAAGGAATACGTTAACCAATTCAATCAGCTGGCTAGGTTCGGATTGGAGTTAGTGAACATTCCATATAAGAAGGCTCTCCTCTTTGTTAAACGGTTGAATGATCCACTGCACATCGTAGCTATGTCCCATATACCTATAGGTGCGACTTATGAGAGACTGGTGGACATGGCACTGTTACAAGAAGAAGATAAGGTTGGCAAGAAGGAGACAAAGGTGGAAGCACCTCAGGATAAGAAAGGGGAAGGATCACAGAGCAAGAAGATATATTCCAAGAAGGGCGGGAAGAACAACAAAACCCGTGACAAGAGGGAGTGTAATTTTTGTGGCATTCCTGGACATCTGGTTAAGGACTACAGGAAGAAGAAAAGGAAGATGAGTGGTTGTTTCCATTGCGGCGAGGCAGGACACATGGCTAGGGACTGCCCATGAAAGCAAGGGCAAGGGCATAGAGTTGGATCTACTTCTGGAGGGCAGGTTCACGCTCTCATGGCACCTCCGCAAGAACAAGGTAGAAATGTTTCTGTTGAGAGTTTAGTTTATGTTTTTGGTCATCCTGTTCGTACACTCTTTGATTCTGGCGCATTGCACTCTTTTATATCTACAGCTTTAGTTGAATCTCTGCACCTAGACACCAGTTTAGTAGAGGATCCCTTGGTTGTTTCAAATCCAATAGGGGGCTCAACTTATTTGTCAATAATTTGTTTGGATTTGGAAATTTCTATACTAAGTGTGGGATTTAGATGCAGTGCCTATGTTTTGGGCTTCACGGGCTATGGGTTGATTCTAGGCATGGATTGGCTATCCAATAATTGTGCCATCCTCGATTGTGAAAGGAGAGTGGTTAGACTCATGACTCGCCTTGGTAACACTCTCGAAATTTATTGTAATCCCATGAACTCTGTTATTCTTAGCTATCTAGAATCTCTTGATGCGTCTATTGAGAATTTGAAGTCTGTTAGAGTAGTCAGTGAATACTCGGATGTCTTTGAAGAGGTTAAAGGGTTACCTCCGAAGCGGGAGATAGACTTCCGTATATACCTCGTCGATAATGCAAAACCCGTTGCTTTACCCGTTAGACACATGGCTCCAAGGGAGTGGAAAGAACGCAATAAGCAAGTCAAAGAGTTGCTTGATAAGGGGTTTATAAGGTGGCGTATTTCTGAATGGGGTGCTACAGTAGTGTTCGCAACTAAAGCGGACGGTTTGCTTCGCCTATGCGTTGACTATGGGGAGCTAAACAAGCTGACCAAGAAGAATAGGCACCCACTTCCAAGAATATATGACTTGTTCGATCAACTTATAGGTGCATCGGTTTTCTTCCAAATAGATTTAGGTACCGGGTTTCATCAGCTAAAAGTGGCTGAAGACAGCATTGATAAGACCGCATTCAGAACTCCGGATGGTTTCTTCGAGTGGCTTGTCATGCATTTCGGCCTGACAAACGTACCCGCTTACTTTGTTGATTTGATGAGCAGGCTGTTCAGGGAGTTCCTCAATAATTTTGTGGTGGTCTTCGTAGATGACATTTTGATTTTCTAAAAAAGTGAGGAAGAGCATGCTTAGCACTTAAAAGAAGTCATGGATACTCTTCGAGCACATCAGTTGGAAGGCAAATTCTCCAAATGCCACTTCTGGAGAGAGGAAGTAAGATTTCTTGGACATGTGGTATCCAAGGAAGGGTTAGCCGTGGACCTCGCAAAAGTAGTTGTGGTGCAAGATTGGACGGTTCCACGGAATGCGACCGAGGTCCGGAGCTTCCTCGGGCTAGTGGTCTTTTACCAAAAGTTCTTCAAAGACATTGCGAAAATCTTAGCTCCGCTTACAAAGTTAACGAAGTAGAACCTAACTTTCAATTGGGATTTGAATTGTGATATTGCTTTCCAACGATTAAAGAGAGCTCTAAAAACAGCCCCAATTCTGACATTGCCGGACGGGAGCAAGATGTTTACCATATACACGGATGCATGTGGTACGGGACTAGGTGTTGTCTTGATGCAAGAAGGGATGGTAGTAGCTTATGGAGGTAGGCAGTTGAAAGTACACGAGAAAAACTACCCAACCCATGACCTAGAGTTGGCTATCATCTTCTTTGCGCTTAAGTCTTGGCGCCATTATCTCCTAGGTGAGAAGTCTGAATTATATACTGACCATAAATCGTTGAAGTACCTTTTCTCGTAGAAAGATCTTAACTTGGGGCAACAGAGGTGGATGGAATTCTCGGCATCCTACGATTTCGAGATTCCCTATACCCTTGGCAAGGGCATTGTAGTAACAGACGCCTTGAGTAGAAAGAAGCTGACCTTAAGCCCTCTATTTGTTGAAAGGCAGAGCTTGGAGTACATAGCCAATTTTGACTTTAGACCCTCCATCGATCATGTGACTGGTTTGTTAGCATCGTTAGAAGTGTGGCCTACTCTTTTGGATTCAGTAGGAATCGCGCAACGTGAAGACCCTTAGCTAGTTGATGTGATGTACAAGCTAATTAGGGGTTAGACTTCTAGTCACCTCAATAGATACTCCATCGATGATAAAGGTTGGTTAAGGCAAGATGGAAGGCTTTGCGTCCCACAAGCAAGGGATTTGGTGAAGAAGGTTCTCGAAGAGGCACACCATTCCAAGTTAACCATACAACCAGGTGGAGACAAAATGTATAAAGACGAAAAAGAGTTTTCTTTTGGAATGGCATGAAGAGGGATGTAGCTGAATTCGTCGCTAAGTGTTTAATATGGCAGCAAGTCAAGGCGGAGCAAAAGAAGCCTGAGGATTTGCTTCATCCTCTAGAAGTCCCGCAGTGGAAATGAGATAGCATTTCAATGGACATTATTGATGTGCTGCCTAGGTCAAGAAGGGGGCAATACCAGTATTTGGGTAATAGTGGACAGGCTCACAAAAAGCGCTCACTTTATACCCATTAAAAGTAGGAGGACTGCCTCATCTTTAGCTTCCATTTACCTTAAAGAGATAGTTCTACTCCATGGGATGCCCTCCAGCATTGTAAGTGACCGAGATCCTATCTTTACGAGCGAGTTTTGGAAGAGCTTGCAAGAGGCTGTAGGCACACAGCTGTGCTTAAGCACGGCCTATCACCCTCAAACCGACGGTCAGACGGAAAGGGTGAACAGGGTATTAGAAGACCTCTTGAGACTTTGCATTCTTGACATTGGAAGAACATGGGAATATCATCTTCCTTTGGTGGAGTTTTCCTACAACAATAGCTACCAAGCCAACATAGGCATGACACACTTCGAAGCTTTATATGGAAGACCATGCCAATCACCAACTTGTTGGTGGGAGGCTACAGATAAGCTCATACTTGGACCAGATATGATTAGGGAGACTTCAGAGAAAGTGGACTTGATACAAAGAAGAATCAAGACTGCCTAAGATAGATAGAAGTCCTACGCAGATAAAAGAAGGACCGACCTTGAGTTTGAGGTTGGGGACAGGGTTTTCCTTAAAGTATCTCCTTTGAGGAACATCATTCGCTTCGGGTTCGTAGGAAAGTTAGCACTAAGATTTGTAGGGCCGTTTCCTACCATTGAAAAGATTGGGAAGATGGCTTACAGAGTAGCGCGGCCCGAAAGATTGGCTGGAGTTCATAATGTCTTTCATGTTTCTCACCTACGAAAGTGCCTACATGAGTCTGCGGAAGTGGTGGAACCAAGCATATTAGAGGACGTAGAAGTAGAATGAGAGGCGACTGTGAGAAGAGTTCCAATTCGTATCTTGGGTACAGAAGTAAAAATGCTACGGAACCATGAAGTCAAACTTGTTAAAGTTCAATGGAGTGACGCTGAGGAAGACTCGACTTGGGAGACTGAGGCCAATATACGCATAACCTACCCTTTTTTTTTTAGGGTACATCTTTGATCTCTTTTTCCTTAAGTTGTTCACGCTTGTATCTATCTTTTTAGTATTTTTCCTCAGTGCTATCCTCGATCCTTAGGTAGAAACCAATGGATGTAAACATGTATTTGAAACATGTTATGTTTGATGGTTGCAAGTGGTTGCAAGTGGTTGCTAGTGTTTGCTCGTGGATGCATAAACACACACATTAGGTGTTAGATCGGCTCAGTCACTTTCATATTGCATATGCACATATGTACTTGTATATGATTGAAACTTGATGTGTTATCGTATGGACATTGCATTTGTATGAATGATTGAGCACTCATGTAGAAAGCATGATTAGGGATGATTTCATGCATAATGGACTCATGGCACCGACATGACTTGCATTAAGGAGGTCAACTGAATCAGTAGACCGCCTGATTTTGCATTAGATAAGAACACATACACACACTATGCATATGATTATGAAGCATTAGAAGTCTTTTAAGGACAATGGACGTCTGTGTTTGATGGTTGAGTAGATGGACGATTGGATGGTAGGATATACGTTCTTCTTGACTAGAAGATTTCGGCGACGAAATCCTTTAAGGAGGGGAGAATGCAACACCCCGTATTTTCTGTAAACATTAAAGTAATGAATTAAAGAATAATCGATTTAAATGTGAGAATTAAGGGAAATGGGTTATGCCATTGCGTTCGTCTCGGAATTCTGTTTGAGATAGAGTCCGAGTTTGCATAAATCGGAATCCGTATGAAGGAGTTATGACCTTTAGAAATTCAGAATTTAAAATAAACAGCTCAAAATAAAGTTCAGAAAATTCAAAATTCAAAATCAGAAGCAGAAGTGGGCTGGGCGGGAAAATTCCCGCCTAAGGCCAGGTCGACCAGGAGGTCGACCTCCCCCCATACAGGTCGACCTGGGGGTCGACCTCCCTCTCGGGTCAGATCTGAAATCTGACATGTTTTCTCCTGTGACGAATTGATGTGTCATTAGGGCTTGCATGGCACGTTCTGGTTGGTTATCTTACATTTGAATGGCTTTGATTTGCTCTAGGTTAATCTGACGCTCCTATTAAGTCAAACTTCTATATAAGCAACCTAAATCTAAACCCTAAAGCCACACAAAAGTATTCCTAAGACTGTCATTCTGTCAACACTCAACCTAGAGTAGCCGCCATTCTCATTCATCAAGAAAGCAAGTAGGAATTGCAAATCAAATCTAATTCCACTAAGAGAATTCAACGTCTACAACAAAGAAGAGCTATTCAAATTCAGAATACAGATCCCAGAACTCCAGACTAGCCTCCTTTTGTAAGTCCAGTTATCATTTAGACCTAGACGATACTAGAATTATGACTAAATAACTGGATGTAGAACATCGCATAATGTAAACCTATGCCTATCCTTTCTGTTAAAACTGAATTGATTAAGACCATGACTCTTATCATGTTTGTGATCATGTTGTATGTAATATAATGATAAATGTTAAATGCTTTGGAATAGATCCATATGTTGTATAATTCGTCAATGACATATTATGTTGTATATTTTGGCGATGACATAAATTGGCAATGACATATTATAATTTGGCGATGGAATATCATATTGTGTAATTTGGTGATGACATACCGTATTGTATAATTTGGCGATGGATATCATATTGTGTAATTTGGCGATGACATTCCATATTGTATAATTTGGCGATGATATCATATTGTGTAAATAGGCGATGACATACTATGTTGTATACTTGGGCGATGACATTTTATGTCGCATGATTTGGTAATGACATCTATATGTTGTATGTCAATTTGGGAATTATGCAAGTTCAACCATGTTCACATATATGACCCAAAAACTACATGCTAATATGATTAGGTTCAGGTTAGATTTGATCCAACTAATTTGTGAAGTTCACAATTACATGCCTAATGTTAAGTTTATGTAGTTCTATGTAAAACCCCTATTTCATGATTCATGTTGAGTAGATCTAAATTTGCAAGTTCATAATTGAGTGTATATTGTTCTATGCCATATTCATGTGACACATGTGTAGTTAGATCCATATTTTTATGATGTTGGAATTATTACATGTTCCAGTTTTCCCCGTTTGTGTATAAGTTAAGCTATGTATCAAGCCTAACATTTTACGTGGTTTATGCGAGCGTTTAAAGGGGGTAACATTGGGGAAAAGTATGAAATTGTATATAATTGGCATATTTGGTTCATGAACATGTAAATGATTTATGGCATAAAGTGGTATAAATTTTTATACCTAAAATTATGAACTTGATTTAAAAAGGAAAGTGGGGCTTGACTTGAATGAGAATAACTTACATATAAATATAAAGGGGTAAATATGTAAATTTAGGAAAGACGAATATGCCTAACCCGAGGTTAGATTGAGTTACGGTGTAAGACTGCCCAGAACCGCCCGACACATCTAGCAACTGTAACAATATATATCTAATGTGGGAGGTAAGTGCATCGAGCCCAAAGGAACCCGAGGTTAGACTGAGTTGCGGTGTAAAACTTCCCGGACCCGACCGACACATCCAGTAACCGCAACAAAACCTATCTAATGTGAGCGGTTGGTGCTTTAATAAATGTATTATAGCTAAGTCAGGAATGGTAGGGTTAAGTTAATTAAGGCAACACTTAACCAATGCAACATGCTAACTAAACTGGTGGGTGGGGTTATCTTAACTTGGACACTTAACCAATTTAACATGTTGACTAGGAAACCCTAGTAACGGGGACCCATTTCAGCAGTAACCCACATAGATGTATCATGGTACCCCGAACTAGGCAGGGTGGGGCACAATTACTGGGCTGATTATAAGCGGTCAAAAGTACGGCGGTTGGTGCGTCAGTGTAGGTTCCGACGGAGTACGGGCATGCACGTACTCCAGAGTGGAAAAAAGCAGGCACTGAGCATCAGTAGTTATAAACTGTGCTTCTTGAATCGTGTCGGGTTGCCAACATAGGATTTGATACACCCCGTGGTGGGACCAGCACAGGTATCTACAATCGAGCGGGGTCGTATGACACAAGTGGAAAACGCGTGCGAGTAGGAGCCGATCAATGAAAGGGAATCACTGGGTTCGAACTCATGATAATGGTTGAAATATCTAGTAGGTGCATAGAATATGGACATGAGTGCGATAGTATGATTAGTTTATCTTGCCTTGTTTATCTTGCCCTGTTTATCTTACCTTATCCTATGTTACCTAATTTCCTTGTTATTGTCCTGTGTCCAGTTTATTCAAGTCATGATTCTCTTATAAGTTTACATGCTGAATAATCACTGGAATTACCAGACTTATGTCTGACACATTTTCTTTCGCCCTCTTTTCTTCTGTCCCCCCCCTCAGGTACCCAGGGAGGGAATAGCTCAGCTTAATTTGGACCGTTCATTTTTCCAAGCTTGAAGACTCCGTGATGTATAGCTTGGAACTTCTTATCTTTGGCTATGGCTTTGGACACACTACTACTTGGGGATTTATGCAGTTTTATTGTGTTTTATGCTTCTTTATGTAATAATCAAGATAGAGATTATGATGTAGTGATTTGGAAGTTGGTTTGAAATAGTTTGCTGTAACGTTTTGTTGTGAACCACGTTTGAAATAAAGTTAGTTTTTCCGCTGCTTATGTATATCTGTCCTATAAATTATCTGTGTCCTTTACCTATAATGCTCCACCAAAATTAAGGCATTCCCTTTGTGAGTGACATTAACGGAGGTGGGGTGTTTCATATACACATATACACATACATATATAGGGCCGAAAGTTCCAATTTTACCATCCTAATGTCGATTTTCCTTTGCGCATTTTGTTTTGTTTAATCGGTTAGAAAGGCGAACTTTCAAATTAAATTATTAACAAAAATTTCACTGCCTCATCCATCGCATTATTCTTATTTAATCACCCAATAAAATTATTGAATAATGTCTTCAAAAATTATGGTTGTTACAATTTTTCTATCTAAATTGAAGATTTTGTGGTTGCACTGTGGTTGACGGATGGTAGAAATTGTTTTCCACACAAATTCACAATGCAATCATATAGAAGTTATATGCATAACAAAATATTTGCATACCAACAAAGCACATATTACACTTTCACTCAAGGACTGAGCTCATGTTAGTAATCTTGCAACATATAACCACATTTTAAATTAGTTCTTTAAATATGTGCATAATTCTTTTCCCGGATGCATAAAATGTGTGAGAGTGTTGCATTATTCGCCCCTTCGAAATGATTTTGAGCGAAATCTCTTTTAAGAGGGAAAGAATGTAATATCCTATAATATATACCCTAATCATACATAGATAACACAACAAGAATAAATAAACAAAAATACTAGTAATTGGATAAGAATACTGATATTTAATCTTTTGGAATTTTTCCGTGAAATTATTTCCATTGCGATCATGGAAAGATTCTAATCCATTTTCATATTTAATTTCCTAAAAACGAAGGATGTATAAAAAGGTTTAAAAAAGCAATTTTTTAGTTCAAAATAAATAAACATGTAAATTTTTATTTTTATTTAAATTGGATAAGATTTAAATGGAATAAATAAATAAGCATAAATATTTCAGATTCGAATTCAGGATTTTGGGTGTATGTGTATATATATAAGAAGCATACATGTTAAAATATATAATAACAAAGTAATTGCTGATTAATAACATTATAACAAAGACGTGTTAGTTTAATTCACCATGCCCATAATTAGGTGTGAAGTCGACCGCCCAATCCTTATGGGAGTCATCCACCAGATCGATCGCCATATAGTAGGGAGGTCAACTCTCATGTGAGCACATGGAAGGGTAAAGGCTTGGTTTTTATGTTAAAAATTTAGGTTTTGATGTCATCAATGGTTCAAAATTTATTATTTATGATCTGAAGGTTCCTACACACATTAGCATCTATAAATAGAGCCCAAGACCCATAGTCCTAGCTTGCATTTTCTATGGTTATCTTCCTAAATTCTTCTCCGTCTTTATCTCTGTTTTGATCCAGTTCTAGGAAAAGGTTAGTTTCTTTATCTTATCTTTTCTCTTCCATTTTATTTTATTTTAGAAATTGTGGATCTAACTTTTACATGAGTATACGAATCTTTTTGGATTTTTACACTTATGTAAACAAAAGAGGAGAAGATTTGGAAATCGTTTACATGGATACAATCCAAAAGGGAATCCCGGTTAGGATTTAGCACAATTTTATTATTCTTCATCTTTGAGTGGGATCTTTATGTTTATGTTTGTTCTATATAATATTTAGTCCAAAAATATGGATTGTGCACGCTTAAGGGACTTGGGGATTACGAAAACCAAACACAAAACCTCCTCAAATCAATAATTTAACTAAAGTATAAATCTAGGTTTCTTATTAGAGTTTGTATTACAGATGTAAATGAAAAGGGATTATGTTCTTTCTTCCTCATTTACCTCTTCTATTTTAATATAAGGTCTACATGAAATTATTTGATTTGAGTGTAGTAAATCATACGTAGCCAAATCACTATTTTATCTATAATATAGTATATTTGGGTACTGTAAACTACATGGAACATAAATCCCTAATTTTTTGTAAAGTTTGCATAAAATGGAAAGAAAATGAAATGGGAACAAAATTAATATGCACAAAATGAAATGGGAACAAAATTAATCAACATTTTTTGATGTGTTATTGTTATTATGCCCTATTGAATCAGTAAGCCTTAATTTGGGTCTTTTTTGCAATGACATGAATTGTAGGGAATTTGAATTGTAAATCTTTAATTATGTGTATAATTTGAAATTTTATATAGTGTATTTTCACACGTGCTGATTTATTACTTATTTATTATATTTAATATTGGCGTAGTCTACGTATCTTAAATGCGTATTTATCGCTTCTTAATTAGGATTTTCAAATTAAACGTTCTTATGAGGAATTTGTATTCTTACGTGTGTTATTGGTCCGTACTCAGTATTAAATTACTTGTAGACGCAGGGTCAATCTCTCCTTGTAATAGAAGTCTGCCTAGGCAATCTGGCTACCAACAACTTAAGGAAGGTGGGTTAGCATGAGACATCTAGTGCCATGGGCAATTTATAGTTAGATAGGCCTGCGTCGAGAAAGGTCTGGGCTAATAAACCCTATAAGGGTCTTAATTTGCTGGACTCTCCCCTCTCCTAATGGATATATCCTTTGGTTTAGGTATATGGTCATATGGCTTGCCCTAGTTAGGTTTTTAATGATCGACGGGTCCTCCTTTTTCTAATTGTTTTCAGTTGACCTGTTAAATGGTCTCAAATGAGTTATGTAGTACTCCCAAAGTTGTCGGCTTCCTCTAGAAGACTATTAGTGGGGGTCTGCATAAGGGATGGCGTATTAAGAGTCTCGGCTAACATATAAAGGAAATCAACTATCTAAGGAAGTGTTAAGTGGCTAGTTGTTCGCCTTTAGTGACAGCTAGATAGTAACAAAAGGGTGCATCGAAAGGCTCTTAAAATGTGAGAGGTCTTTTACCTAAACCTAATCATAAGTTGCTTCTTAATTTCTCTTGCACTATATTAAGATTATGTATATATAGTTGTTGTTTCTATTAGGAATGAGGTCTTAAGTGATAGGGGGTCGCCAAACGGTATTAAATTAATATGGTAACCAGCCCATATTTATTTGGCCTTAAGTGATCAAAATGTCCACCTCTTCCTATATAGGTGCACTAATAGAAAAATATTCTCATATACGTGTGTATGCTTGCATAGACATAACCTTGATAGTTTTTCCACTTCCCAGGTGTTGGAAAAAGGCTTTCATTCTTAAAGATTTTATTCATAAGAACCGTTGGTCTAACCCCCTCCTATGAACAACACAGGTTAAGTAAGATCCTTTTTGTGGAGTAAGTTTGTTGATGATGGACTTGACGATGATGAATATTACCTTGCGATATTTCTCTTTTTATGATGATGTTCCTTTGATCCAGTATGGTTTATGATGTATTATGACATTTTGATGGTTTTATGACATGGTACATCTATTTTATTATTGTACTTTTTTCTGTGAGATGTGATTTCACTATAGTTTGGCCCTTTTATGTTTATTTCTTATAGAATCCAACAGCCTATTTAGAGTAACTCTAAGTTCCAATGGGCCATTTCTATGTCAGGATTTGGACCCGTTTTTGGTTGGTTATTACAATGATTATGAGCAAAGGGATCATTGGTAGCAAAAGGTTTAGTGGTACTTATAAAGAGAGGATATTTTATGTTGACATCCACTGTGGATAAATGGCACCAGGGGATACGTGGCCCTCGAATCTTAAAACGGAGATCTATTACAACCTAAATCATATATAATGGGAATTCTAATTGTAGGCCTATTAAGAGGCGGAGCTTTAAGTACTAAGGAAGTGAATGTTATTATTTATCAATGCACTGGGTGAGTGGATGCAAGGATGAATGATGGATGCACTGTTTATTTTATTAATATCACTTTAGGGATGTCACACGATGTAAATGTCATCAACGAAAAGATTTAGACACCCCTAGTAATCTAACATAAGGCACAACCATGATGATGATGTAATATAGTTGCATACCTTTTATACGCTAACTATATATATGTAGGGACATCCATTATATGGTTTTCCATACCATGTATTCCCGTAGTTTATAGTATTTGAGATCTTTATCACTGACATTGGAATTTCGTCTAACCTAGAGTTTTATGCTTTTCTTCATAATAAACAGGGCACAATTAAATGAGTAGACCAAGGGTAGGTTTGGTGGGCACGTGGTATTGTACATGGTACAGATCAGATGGGGAGCATGAGTGTAACACCCCCTATTTTATGAGAATATTAAAAAAAAGGTTAATTATGAAGGAGTTATTAAGCCTTGAAGTTTGTATGCATATGAGAGAAATATATATAGATATATATAAAAATTAAATAAATAAACATGCAAAAAAGGTTCAAAACAGCGAATTGGGAGGGGGAATAACCGAACCAGCCCATTTTTGAGGTCGACCCAAGCTCCGCTGGGTCGACTAGGGGTTAATCCAGGGTGTTTGGCTGTCATCCCGTGGGCCGATTCGCTCAAATGCAAATTTTGCATTTGAATGGTTCTCATGATTCAGGGTTAATCTAATGGTCCTATATAACTTCCTACACCTATATATACATCCCTAACCTAAACCTAAATCTCATATACAATTCTCTAGCCTCCATTGCTCTCTTCCTCTCTAAAAATAAATAAATCAATGGCGTCTCTACTCTACTGAAACCTAAGCTGGGACTTGTGCTTCTTCTTCCTCTAATTCTGATTAGGATTAAAAGAAAACAGCTACAACACCTTTTTCTTTTAGAATCCAACCAAGGCAAGTGCAGTTATTTTTCGATATAAACTTTAATTATAATTGTGACATGATTGTAAATCTGAATTTGAGATTGCGTATGTTCTGTTCTGATCTATTTTATTCTATATCTCTTTCTTCTTTCTTTTCTATAGCCAGGCTACTACGAGCCTGTGCCAATCTCCTAAGAGATTAACATACACTAAAATATTTGGGACAATAAAATGAATAATGCATGAAATGGGCATGACCGATATGTGATTGATTTAAGGAAAGAACATAGGTTGAACTTGGAACTTAGGACATAAATCTAAGGCATATAATTGAACCTATGACTTGAGTTTGTGGCATAAAGAATATTGAACATACGACTTGAAAAGTTGGTTAATCTGTGACTGATTTAAGAAAAAGGACATAGGTTTTAAACTAGATTTAGATCTGTGCATATTCTGTGAATTGGAAGAAGAGGAACCATGGTATGTTAACATATGACTTGAGACAAAGAAAATATGGTTTAGGTATAAAGATTTACATTAAAGTAGGATATCTATCAAATGTGAATAATACCTAAGTAGGAGATTTTTGTCAATAGCTATATTTGGTATAATTTATATGTGAATCTTTTGTACTAGGCAAGTTGAACTAAATTGGGACGTGTAAATTATGACCTTAATCTGTGACATGCAAATTTAATGCAAACATGGGGTATATGATCATATTGTGAATCATGACCATTATTTATGCATGTGAATTTTGGTAAGATTTATAATTAGGCAAGATATGTTTGTGAAACTTTAAGGAATGATTAAATCTGTTATATTTGCCTAATTTGCTAGTTCTGTTATATTGCCAATCTGCTAGTTATGTTATATTGCTTTATCTGCTAGTTCTGCCCTACTGCCTAGTCTGCTAGATCTGTTCATCTGCCAAATCTGCCATCTGCTAAGTCTGTTGAAAATGCCAAATCTGCTAAACTAAATCTGTTGAGATGCCTAATCTGTTATCTTCTAAATCAGCTAGTTAGCTTAATCTGCTAAATCCGTTAATCGCCTAAATCTGTTATCTGCTATGTCTGTTAAGTTGATATATTCAGCCTGTTATTGACATAATCTGAATTAGCTTTGAATAATTGACATGTATAGTAGGCGTGGGCACAAATGGTAAATTATTAATTAATTGGCCGCAAAGATAAACATGGCTAACTCGAGGTTAGAATGAGTTTGCGGCGCAATTCTGCCCGGAACCGCCCGGCATATCCAGTGGCCGCAAACAATAGGTTCTAATGTGAGAAGTTAGTCATAACGTGCTTGAAACCCAAGGTTAGACTCAGTTTGCGACAGAAACCTGCCCGGAACCAACCGGCCTAACCAGTAGCCGAAAACTGTCAGTCTAATGTGAGAGGTCTGGGCATTAATATTTAATTAATGAAAATCTGAGATAAATATAATGTGTTGGGCGGATAGGGTTAAACCCACTAGCCTGATGAATTTAATAAACCCGTTTCGTGAATCCGTAGGCCCAATACAAAGTTAGATAATCTGTAACCAGTTAATCTGTAAGCCTATTGATCCGAACATCTGATCCGTTAGTCTGAAAACCTGTTAACTTGATTGTCTGATCTGTGAACTAGTTAATCTAAATTTTGTATGTCTGAAACTTGTAAACAAGTTAATCTGAAATCTGTTTTTCTGGGGATACAAGGTTAGGAGGGGAATTACTTGTGTCATCTGCTGTTTGGGACCCATATTAGTCAGTAACCCTTTCTGGTATCAAAACTTTGACCCAACAGTAAGTAGGGTCCGGGCACGCTTACTGAACTAATTATAAGCGGTTCATTCTGATAATGGCGAGGGGTGTTGATGGTGCGTTCCAACCGAGTCATGTGCGTGCATGGATCCCGTTCTGCCTCTGAGGATGTAAGACGCCGTGACATCTGTAAATAGGTCTATGCCAATTGGTTGTCACTTTAGGGAGTGATACACCCTACTGTGGGGCCGACACAGGATATTTATGTATTAGGGAGCCGATCGCTTGGGGTAGGGTTTTAGGGTACACTTAGTTCTGTCTGTTTCTGTGGGTACCATCTGTTTCTCTTGGGTGGTAACACCTGTCTGTTTCTGCGTGGTACCGTCTGTTCAGGTGGTAAAGGCCCATTTACTAGTGTACACCTAATTCTACATTCTGTTTCCGTAGGGATTAATCTGACTGTTTCTGTTCGGGTGGTAAAGGCCCATTATTAATATTCTGTTTCTGTCTGTTTCTGTTCGGGTGGTAAAGGCCCATTATCAGCATTCTGCTTCTGTCTGTTTCTGTTGGGGTGGTAAAGGCCCATTACTAGCATTCTCTTCTGTGGAAATCATTCTGTACCCGTTTCTGTTTCAGTTTAGACATTAGGGTGACACCTAATTCGGTTATACTAGTATTAGTGCAGAGAAGTGTAAAGCAATAGCTTATATCATTCTGTTCTTCTGTCATATCTGCTACATCTGTTACAGTTATCTCTCATCCAGTATTATTTTCATGTCATGTTATTATTATCTGTTCGTAACTGAAAATCACTGGACTTGCCAGACTTTTGTCTGACCCTTGTTGTTTTGCCTCCTTTCTTCCGTTTCTCCCCCCAGGTTTTGTAGAAGGGAATACTCTAGCTTGATCCAGATTTCTTCCGCTTGCAGTGCTTAAAATATGGCTTGTCTTCTTCTATGGGGATTATGATTTTAAACTATGCATTCTGAAGGCTTTTGTATAAGACTGATATTTTGTACTTCAATTCTGATATTGTGATTTGAAAAGATGTAACCAAGCTTCTGTTGAAATATAGTTATAAAATTTTCAAGTACTGTTTTATCTGTCTTGTAAGTTTCTGTTCTGTTTACTAAAATGCTCCACCAAAGTTAAGGCATTCCCTTGTGAGTGACCTTAACGGAGGTGGGGTGTTACAATGAGGCTACTAATTTGTTATAATATTTATAATTCCATTATACCATTATTCAGCACTAAGTGGCTTATTAGTTCTTTTGTTTGAGAGACAAGATTTATAAGTAATTTGAAGTTGAATAGCTCTATTTATAAAGCTATATGTTGTCCTAGACCTGTTGCTCCAATGTTCGAATTCATTTTAGTATTTACTATTCTACCTACTTCGTATCTATTATGTTTACAATTATATTTTATTCGACATGCTACGAGATATGCAATAGGTTATGTGTTGTTCATTTCTGTTATTTCAACCATGATGATCATCTTATATTGTATAAGCATCGTAATAGCACACACTTTGTGTATTTTTGGTGTTAGAGGTGTCGGGTGATCGTCGCGTTTGGTATATAAACTTAGGTTGTGTTGTTAAACCTAAGGGTTGACTTTAGAGTACAAGTGCATATGATAGTGCGTACTTTTAAGTTATTATAGTTTTCAAAACTATATAGAATATATATATATATATATATATGTATGTATGTTATGAGTCGCACTATGTACGATCTCTAGTTAAGCAAGGAGATAATCATTTTTGTTCTTGATTGAAGGATAAATCACCAAACAATGATTGCAGAGAGGAATTAACATTCTAAAGTGGAAGAGGGAGCTAGTTTAAGAGCTGCTTATCATGACTTGTGGACCTTGTTCAATGCCTTCATAAGGAACATGGTGTCAAACGGTCAAGTAACTATTCCCAATAATGCTGCTATTGCTAAGGGCGGTACCACGCCGCAAGCACAGAGAGAAGGTTTTGATAAGCTAAGGAAGGTCTTTTCGAGCCTAGGTGGTAGACTATTCTGAGGAATGGGGTTAGTTATGGATGTTCAAGATTAGCTCAACACCTGTGAGCAAATGATTAATAATATAGGTTTAGAGGATGCATTGAAGAGGAGGTTGGCTTCATATCAACATCAGGATAGAGCAATGAAATGGCGAAAAGTGGTGAAAGTTGCGACACTTGAGAAAAAAATCACTCGGAATCAGTTCAAGGCTCGTTAAATGGAGAAGTTCATTCCAATTGCTCATTAGTAGACAAGTTCTCACAAATTTACAAAACTGAAGTAGTTGGCGAACGCAAGAATGAGAAGTTTATTCTTGGATTAGAAGGGAAAAAGGCTCTAAAACCATAATAATGATACCTTTGAGGCGATTTGAGAAAGCACTAACACATGAGAGCAACTATCCAAAGTCAAGGCCTGTGTTGTCCCTAAGGATGAGCCAAACTCAAAGCAAAACGAGGAAAGAAGAAGAAAATGGGATAAAAGGGAAAGTTGTCTCAAGGTAAAGGACTATAATAAGAAGTAGGTGAGGCCCAAGGTTAGTTGTTTCAGTTGTGGAGAGAAGGGTTAGTATAGTAAAGACAATAAGACTTAAGGTAATAAATTTTACAAGTGTAACAAGTTTCGACTTACCAATAAGGATTTTCCTGAGGTGGCTAAGGAGAAATAGTCGGTGAAGGCATATGCTATTAATGACATTGCAAGTTAGCAAATGCCCCCATCAATAAAATAGAAAAGAAAAGGATAGTTATTCAAGGTATGTTACACATTCTTGAAATTTTTAAAAAGGTTTTATTTGATATTATAGCTTCTGGTTCCTTTATTACTAGTTTTTTGTTAGATGGAATACGATGTGAACATAAAATTACTGACAACGCTTCGACTATGACAAACACTACTGGTAGCTCTATCGGTTTACGTGTAATTTATGGTAATATAGTTTTATCTACTCAAAGTTGTTCTTTTATCACAGATTGGCTACATCCTCCATTTTGAAGCTTGAAAAAAAGCGTTACTGATATTGTAGTCATCATATTATTCCCTATTGACTAAATGGAATCTTTGTTATTCCAATATATCGAAATGCATAGGAAAATAAAGAATCTCAAAATAATTTCATTGATCGATAAAATATAATCTCGTATTCAAATCCAAGCTTAGCGAAATATATTTTTTTATACAAAATATCACTATTAGTCACATATGAAGATATCCCCTGGGTTGATAAGAGTATAAATATTAGGCAATAATACAGCTTTGTCTTCACATCCATCAAATAAAAAGCACATCAAAGAGTTCTAATTAGCTAAAACTATCTCACGCACATTTTTGAAAGCTTACTTGTCTAATCTAGACACCCGAGAAATTCCTTAACTTAATCTAATCAAATGGGTACCTCAAAGATTTAAGGGGAAAAAAATCTAAATTTTAGGTCAAACAACAGTTTGATGTTGAATAATATCCTACCATATCAAACAAAATAGATATTTAGTGAGACCATGCCGCTTAAAAGAATATGTTTTCCCCTTACTCTTATCTTGATAGCAAAGTAACCAATCCGATGTTGTTGCACTCATAATCATTTCAAAAACAATAATAATCTTGCATGAGTGAAACATATAGCGGATAAACCAACCCAATTTTCTTTCTGTCTGTCTTTCTTAGAATATTTATGGTTCCTATCATGTTCAAGTGATTACCCATCTTAAAAAGTTTGTTATTGTTTGCCATAATTAAGTGATTATCCTTCTTTATATCTTATAACCACTAGTCACATTTCAAATGATTACCCATTATTTAATCATGGAGATTACCTGTCTCCCTGTCTTGTTTATTTCAAATTTATTGACTACTCATTAATTAGATGTGGACTATCTGAAACACACCGTTGGCATCATGTGGCTATTTATTCCACAATCTATAGTTTTCCCCTTAGGAAACTATAATAAAATTTCACATTTCAATCTTGTATCCCAAGAGTTCAAGTACTATCTACTGGTATCCTCAATTTAATAATCAATAATTTATCTATCATTGGTTTACCTAGATAACATCGATTCATACAAATAATTAAGTAACATGTGATAAAAAAATGGTATCTCCTTTAGGCTACAACAATATATAGACAATGTGTATTGCTTGTCCATTTGAAGAAAAAACAATGTATGATTAGCTATCTTATCTTATCAAAGCCAAATAGTATGGTTATTTACTCCAGATTTTTTTTAGCACGATGATTCTAAATAAAATACTATGGTTCTCTACAATTTAATAAAACGACACTAGTTCAAAGCAAAGCCCATCTCGCCTTAGCCTGTGTCGATCCCTTTAAAAAAGGGAAAACAGTGAAACAATACTTCATGTGATGCAAAGCCGTTTGCTTTGAAGCAAAAGGCTCATAAACAAAAACCTTTGAAATATTTATTCGCTTCGTCTTCCCTAGTTTAGTGCGAATCAAACCAACGATAGAGGGAAGTGCTTCGCACTTAATTGCCTAGCTTATACGAAACAAATAAGTTCTTTGAGCCCTATGTGTCTAAATTAGTTTGAAGCGAATCAAAAAAGTGCTTTGAGACTTACATATCCAGCTTAGTTCGAAGCCAAAAAACAAAGAAAAGGGTAGTTTTCACCCCTTTATCTAACATAAGATAATTTCTTAGAGACTTTCCTACTGACTTCATTCGAAGTGACACATAATAAAAGAGTTGGCTCTATTCCTACCTAATTGGCTTCTAAGTGAACCGATATAGCATCAGCTGAATCAAAACTAAGTTAAATGAGATTCAGGAATGCATGTATATTTCCCCGTTATTTTTGGTTTTGAAGAAAAGTTCTGCAAAATAAAGCTCTTATAACCGAAGTACTTCGTGATGAAACAATGGCTTCGCACTATCTAGCATCGCATTCATCTTTGTAGTAAATCGGTCAATACGAACCACTTATTATCCTGTGCTTCGCCACATCGAAGCAAAACTGGACCATCCGAAGTGAACCAAATGGCTTGGGTAAAATCGTGATTAATTAGATAACTGTTTTCTTTCTAAACAACGATTAAACCTTTCACCAACTATTCACATTTTTCATAATCTTATTGGCTTATCTAAAATTTTGTTTATTTTTCCAAAAAACAAATAAGTATTTGGCTCCTGTCTATAGGCTAAAACATAGGAGCATAGCCAGTTAATAACCTTAATTAATCCTCTACGCTTTTCAGAATAATTTTTTTTTGTAAAAGAATCATTTTTAATAGGGAAAAAAATCCCAAAAACCATAGAAATTCGAGAATAACCTTTTCTTTATTCCATAAATCATTTAACTTAAAATCATTTATTTAATCATTTTATAAATTTAAATCTTCATTAAATCGTATATATTCACTAGGAATTTCAAAAAATACTAATCAATGTTTTGAAAATAATGAAATTAAAACCTATCTCCAAAATCATATTAAGCACGTCATCTTAAATTTTAAAAGCAATTGGGGATGTTTTAGTTCTTATTCCAAACCTAGGGATTTATCAAATATCTTTGTCATATTAATTCGAAACAAATTAAACATGTTATCGTTCTGTCAAATAACAAGTCATCCAAAATATATAGAAAATAAGGGTATTACCTATAATCGGATCAAAAGAAACATTTATTGAATAGTGTTTATTCACTTAAAATGGATGGACGAGTTGAGATTTGATGTAGCTTGATTCTCCTAAGCTTTTTTCCTTAAGTTCCCCTTACTTTCTTCTTCCCTTGATGATGTTAATGGCCTATGTCCTAAGTATCCAGTTTTAGATTTGATTGTAAAGTGAAAGTATAGATGAAAAATGAGGGATTATGGTATGAAGGACTAATGTATCCCACTTTTACCCCTTCCATAGTTTCCTTTATATCTTATTCAGGTAATTAGTTACTAAGTCCAACCCTCATCACTTACAGAGTTTCATCTTATTGTCATGTAATATTATTATATTTAATTTGTCCAACTAAATTTCCAGAACAATATTTTACTAAAATTCTGAATGTCACATGATTGCTTTGTTTGGGGGTTTTTTTGGTTTGGCATTACACTTGGGGTGGACTTGCTACTTAGATATGGAGTTTGGATTGCGAGAGGTCGTCACTGACGATAAGAATGGATGATGGGCGGAAGGTGGAGCCAGACTACCTATTTGGCGATAGGGTGATGTTTTGCTTTATATTTGCTACTTATCCCACACAGAATGATACCAATCACTACGAAGTATTTAGGCGTATTCCAGACATTGATCGGACTTCCACCACATAATGAGATAGAGTTCCGTATTAACTTGATGAAGAACGCCAAACCAATATTGATGTCTTTTAGGAGGATGGTACTTAGAGAGCAAAGATAACCCGAGGTGCAAGTAAGTGATCTTTTATGAAAATTGTTTATTCGCAGAAGTGAATCTACATAAAGATCTCTTGTGGAATTCATAATGATGGTTGATGGTTCTCTTGGAGTGTGTTTTTATTACCATAGGCTGTATGAGGTAATCGTTCGCGTTTGAAACACGTAAGGCTTAGCATTGTAAATTATAAAGTCATAATTAATTTTTGTAGCGAAATAGACGGTTCGTAGTATTTTTCAAAATTTATCAAATGTTGTGTATTATTATTGATCTGAGATCGTGTCACAGCTCTGAGCGTGATCGTGTTTTTGTTATGCAAATATGAGTCCATTGGTAGATAAAATTCTATGTGATGTAACACCATAAATTTTTACATAAAATTATAACTTTACTAACTCAACACCTACCTTTCAACTCATGTACAATCCAGCCTCTATAACAATTAGATAACTTTCCAGTCCTTCTTTCTCCTCTATTCGATAGCAGACGAATTATACAGGCTGCCAGCACTTGCGCCTACCTACTTCAATTTACATGTTATCAAATCAAAGTCCATTCACATTTCCTCTCGTTGACTCTTTTACCTTACTTTCTTCTTATAAAAAATACATACCTATTTTAGAACTTGAAAACCGGGGGAAGCACGACCAAAATTCTAAAAAATAAGTCTTAAATGTCCATATATATTGTAAGGATTTTATCTTTGAATTCGGAAATTTTGAATCTTCTCGTAAGAGAATTGTCGGAGGGTTTCCTTCTTTCTAGGTGATGAGACATGAAGCAAGTCATGCAACAGTGAACTAGGGATGGAAGCGGTATCATGCTAGACAATAACGACTTAATCAGAGGCTAGCATTCAAATCATTGAGGTCAAGAGTACTTGCTGGTTGAGTATGGTGATGTGTGGTAGCCGAAAGGAAGGCACAATCTTCGACCAAGGCTGGGTAATGGTGTAGGTATCACATTATTCTAGGGGGATGATGGAAAATGATTATGTCACGGAAGAGTTATTAGCAAAGAGAAGCTCGTTGAGATTATTGGCTTTGATTTTAGTTGATCATAGAGAGATAATGTGAAGGAAGGAGATGATCGACATGTGGGTTATTATTGGCTGCTGTGCATTTGGGAGAGAGTCTAATGAGGAAAGAAAAAGTTTAGATGTAATTAGAGTTAAGTAAATGTAATTAGTTAAACGAATGTTTTTATTTAAATACTGAAACCTTAATAATGCTCCAACTCTCTCATACGAGATTCGATTGAGACACCATCAGTTGCATTGGACTCACATTGATTTCATTATGATGTAGAATCTGATTTTTAGGGCTTGGAACTAGCGAGGATTTTAGAAAAAGTCGAATTTCGTTAATTCTGAATGGAATCAGAACTGAAAGCGACAACTGGGACATTTGTGAGTAAAACTCGCCTTTCTGATCTACAAATATTTTATAAGAAGATTACTCGGTTTATCTACTTGATTATGTAAATTCTTAGTTGATTGGTTTGATTAAAACAACTATATAATTAATTGCATGTTTGAATTGAAAAATTGATTGGTGGTTGAATTAAACCTAAGATCATGATATAGTAGCTCGAAATGTTATTAGTTTGTTTTAATCTTATATAGGTTCATTTTGTAGCATCTCAAATTGCTATTTGAAATTGTCCGAGTTTTATTAGTATTCAAATTTATTTTGAATGTTGATCATGTGTGAATTGATAATGATGTTTTACATACTTCTAATATAAAATAGTTGAATGAAATATATGATGACGTCTATATTTTATTCAAATAAGCAAAATTTGATAAATTAGATGAATTCATCTATAGTGGCATATGTTAAGCCGAGCAAACCCCCTTGGTTAGGATACAAACTTGGAATTATCATTTTCTATAATAGTGAAGTGATATTGGCCATTGACATCTAATTATTTATTTACATATCTGCCTTTTATGCAAATTCCTGTATTGTTTTTAAAATGAATTTAATTGCGAATAGCTTTTATAAGTACCATGATAGGCATCAAGCCCTACTTAACAAATGTTCATAATTGACAAGCAGGGCTATAGTAGTTTTGCGGTCTATGTAAGATAGAGAGGTAACCATCACGTAACTATAGTCACTAAGTTTATCTAAAGCAAACATTTTTGAATCATTATTTACTTTAGATATGATGTTTCCAAAAGAAAACACATTATTCTAAGCCAAGAATAAAATTCTCATTCTTCTTTTGTATGATGTCAATTCGAGGTGGCCCGTACGTCACGAAGTATCGAATTCGGCAACATACTCAGAGAAAATCATGTCTCCCTGCCTCAACTGCAAAAAATTCTTATACAAAGCCGATTTATGTTCATCCAGAATGAACTCCTCTTTAAAATGAGCCTTGAAATAATTCCAAGTGAGCACATCTTCTGGTATAGAAACCTTCAATGCATTCCACCAGTTCATCGCTCGCCTTGGAGTCGATGCAAGGCCAACTTCCTTCTCATAGAATCCTCCAAATTGAGAACAACGAAGATTCACTCACAAAATTTTTTCCTCCCAAACTAGGAATGTCCTTACTAAGCTTAGAGAAATCAACTCTAGGTTCCTGTGGTCCAACACCGTTCTCTGCGGTAGCATTAGTAGCACCTGCTTGAACATTTTGTAGCATATTCCACATGAAGGTATTGAACATGGTTTGCAAGTCAGGATTAGATGATCCCGAACCATTTCCATCCTTAACTATCGAATTCTGATTCCCCATAGCACTTCTCAGTTGGAAACCCATCCTTTAATCACTGATGATTTATCTTCTCACAAGGAATTGTTCCTGACTAGTGCTAGTGCAATGTGGTTTATACTATGATATATATTATATAGTTTTGAAAATTAAAATATTTTACAAGTACGCACACATACAAACACACTCTCTCTCGACTCATCCCCACTCAACCTTGACTCTGATACCAAATGAAATGACCATCCTATATTCCCGACACTAATAACCTGATAAAAGTATTGTTATAGTGTTCAGATAATGTACGATGAACATTTATGCAGAAAATACCTAAAGTACCCAAAACCTGTCGTATATCTCATGGCGCATGGAATAAAATGTAATAGTTTAACATACTGATATAAAATAGGCTTGACATTAATAGCTGAAATAGATCCCATAAATCAAAGTAATAGACCCAAAACAGTAAACCACAAAGCCACAGAGTTATACAGGGTAAATAACTGCAACAGAAATTGTCTCTATGAAAAATGATAAAGGTACTATTGAATCTTGCAGTAGTGAACAGTGTAATGAAATAAACTACATGTAAATAATATGTAGCCTTTTACTCGTCTACCAACCAACTAATCAAGCTCACTCCTAACCTGCCTCAAGTATGCTGAAGAGAGAGTATTCAGAGTAATAAGAAGAAAAGCATAAAACTCTAGGTTAGACAAAGTCTAGTGTAAGCAATAAAATGTCATGTACAGAAAATAAATTGAATACATAGTATGGTAAACCATACCTGATGTTAACCAGCCTTTTGGTCTGGTTCACAAAGATATGTAAGACATGCTCGACTCAACACAACACATGACGTTAATTCCCAAAGTGTCACCAAAACAGCCAGAATTCAAGACCAAGAGAAGTCACTCAAGCATAAACCTCACAGCCCCTCAAAATAGTGCTCAAACCATATTGATGTATCCCTCTATTTTCGAACCCCTTAGGCTCAAACCCCTTGCCTCGTGTCTCTCGAGACCCTACTTTTCATATCTCTCGTCATGTAACCATTCAAACCATTTCATTTCGTGTCCCTCACCTTCGTACCCCCCACTTTCGTACCCCGAGGTAACCTCGACTCCTTTGGTTTCGCATAGTTATAAACCCCAATGTTATAGGTCCCTCCATGACACAAACACACTCAACGTATCCCACGGGGTACGAATTTCGTACCACATAAGGTACGAAATTCGTATTCCCAAAGATGGATACGAGTTTTTGGGGGCATGGCAAGGGGATTCGAAATTCTTGAGGCCTGCACTCACGGATACAAAATGCACTGTTGTTTCCCCAAATCCTACCGACTCCCACATAACCTCTACACATAAATGCCCCCAAGCTCACACTTCAAAGGGGTTGGAAATTGGTTGATTTGGCACCTCTTGAGAGCTCCAAGTGACCTCTTTGATGACATCCTTGATTTAAGGAAGAAGAAACATAAAGGTTACTTTTTCCCAATATTTATATATGATAATTATGACAAAAAAATACTTGGAATTGTTTGTAAAAGGATGTCATGAGATAATCCAAAGCTTGTAACTTATTATTGTCAATAAAATAGCAACAACTCTTCCAAAGTGGATGTAGGTAGGGATGGCAAAAAAATCTGTACCCGCGGTTATCCGCGGGTAAAATCCGTCATGGATATGAAACAGATAATTAAATGGGTATCCATGGGTAAAATAAACGAGTATTTTTAATATCTGTTAATTAATGGGGCGGGTACGGATAGTAAGATATCCATGTTTGCGGATACCCGTGCCCGTATTGAATGCGATTTATTATCAATAGTTAATACAAAATATGTAATTGTTGGTTTTTCGGTATTTGTGTGCATGCTTTTACTCAACAATTTATAACTAGTTGTTGATATTTTGATGGATACTTTTGTTGTTGTCTCTTCTTTTTTGGATGTTGGTTTAAATATGTATTGGTATTTTGAGGTTAGCATTTAAGAATTGGTCTAATTTGTTTTTTTACCAAATGTACTTTTGAATAATTTCAATAAATGACTAAAAAATAAATTGAATAAATATAATGGAAACCCACGAAAACCCGCCATTACCCGCAACCTGTTTAAAACCCGTTAAATGGATACCCATGTGGGTATGGGGCGGGCACAGGGCAAAAAATGACCCAACGGGGCGGGTGATGGGGCGGTACTACCCGTTCCCGCCCCGCCCTATTGCCATCGCTAGATGTAGGCCCCTCACGGGACCGAACCACTATGAATATATTGTGTTATTTACTTCTTTTTGCACTTATTTTTTCATGCGAAACATAACTCTCTAAGTAACGGAGAATCTTAGGGTGTTACGACATTTTTTGACTTCAACATTCTGGCGCTTTCGCTGAGAACTTTAGAAATCGATTCTTTATAACACATTTCCAACCCGGTCTCGACGCGCTTTAGGTTTCTTCTCCAAACCTACTGCTGAATCTGCTTACGATGGCCAAGCGGCCAAAGAACACAATAATTGGCTCCTCTCCTACAACCGAAGCTGGAACATCCCAGCAGCCTAAGTCGGAAGAAAACCCAGCTGAAATGGACGTTCTTCCTCTTGTGGACCATGAAGACTTTGCAACCCAAGCGTAGATTCACACACTTAATAAGAAGTATGAAAATATAGCTCTTAAACTCAACCAAGCGTGGAAAAATAACATCGACTTCATTCGTCTACATCAAGACAGTCAATGCATCGTCGCTCGACTTCAGCTTGCCCAAAACAATACTGGACCGCGACGTACTATATCGGAAACCTCCTCTTTCGAATGATGGGTCCCACATCAAAGAAGAAGGTTCAGCCTCATCAATAATGTCGTCGTCCGCTCCAACGGTCATACTAACCGGAATGGAAACGACAACGAAAATGGAAATGGTGATCAAACCACCGTCACTTACAGTGGGGGAACGCAATACCCTGACCACTTCCGATTGGTCATCAACGACGAATCGAGTCCAAGTAACTGACACTCTCCTCGGGAGAACCCAGTTGTCTCCACTCAAAACCTAGGGACTATGCTTCCGGCAACCCAGTAGGCCCAGGTCCCTCCGGATCAGGATGCACACCAGCACATTAAACCTCACTAGCCATACCAAAACCAGGCCATCGACGATGACAAGATGGAAGAGAATGAGCCCAACATGCATCACAAAAGGTGCCCACGAAACAAAACTCCCAAAGTTCGGTAAAACTAATGGATTCCACTAGAAGATCCACATCCAATGTATATCCCCGACATAGTCCGAAGGATCATGAGAGATACTCGAGGGAACGCCAACGACTCAAAGGCAACCCACTTAAGGCGTAATCCTTTCACTAGGATCGTACACGAAGCCGGGCGACCCGACGCTTCAACATGCCACAAATGGTGTTTTATGATGGCATGACTGATCTCTGTGCCTTCTTGAACCGCTACGAGTGGTAGAGGGACTCCAGCTGAGCGACCGATGTGGTCAAATGCAAGTGCTTTCACGTCTTCTTATCAGGCATGGATTTTCTTTGGTTCTCCATCCTTTCACTTTGATCAATCAAAAAATTCGGCCAATTTCCACAGAATTTGTTAAGTAGTTCAAAATGCACATTCCAACTACAATGAATGCCCTCACCTTATCAAATATTTTCCAAGGACATGTAGAATCCCTCAAGGGCTACCTCATGCGATCCAATAATGCCTCGCCGAGGTCGACGACCCAGAGCCTCACACTATAATCTTCCTTATTGCAAAATGTGTCCTTCCTAGCTCCGAGTTTGGAGCTTGGATTGACAGAAAGCAGCCTAAGACCTTAGAGGCTTTATGAAAAGGCTGGACAGTTTCTGCACCAAGACTAAGCAAGACCAAATCTAGCTTCTCCGGAAAACCACTCCAACAATCCGCAAGCTGACATCGTCGACGATAGTGTCAAAGGAAAACAGGTCATAGAATCCTCCAACAAGGGTAAAGGAGCAGCCCCATAAAATAAAAGTCCAACACTGGCAAGCAAGGCAGCTACAACGACAACCAGGCACCGGTAGATCCTAAGAAGCATGGTTAGGACAAGAAGTACGGGTCCTACACTCCACTGAATCAAGATATGAAGACAATCTACTTGGAAACCTATAATACACTCCAGTATAAGAAGCCCAACACTACAGAATCCACCGACCGCGAGAAAAACTATGGCAAATACAGCATATTCCAGGAAATGTATGGGCACAACACCAATGATTGTCATCACCTTAAGGATGTCGAAAAACACATCCGCGAGAAATGCCTAGAATAGTACAACCAGGATCCTTCTCCGCTAGAAGCAGCTACGAGCCCTCCAACGCCCACTCTTCCAACTCTTCCAAATGCAGTCCCAGGGTCGTCTAACCAAAGGTCAATTAGCATCGTGCTCAATACTATTTGTGGTGGACCTCACCCACACACGACAGCTTAAAGCACACTGCCTACAAAGCTTGCTCTGCTTTGGAAGAGTCCGTCCACGCCAAGCACCAAAAGACAATGTGGAATGATATCGTCTTTCGGGAGAGAGATTCCACGGGAATCGATATCCCAATAATTGAACCTCTCTTTATCTCTTCCCAAATCGGATCAGCTTTCATCCGAAGAATCTTCAACGACTTAGGAAGCTCGGTCAACATCATCAAGGCGGCTTATGACCAGATGAAACTTAAGGCTGAAGACTTGAAGTCCTGCCATGCCATGATCCACATCTTAAATGGAAATTCCAACCACCCAGTAGTCATGATTGACCTGCCTGTAGAACTTGGAGAAGGGGATTGAAGCCAGGTCTGAATCCTCATCTGTGTGACTATTAACGTCATCTCCCCGTACAACGTCTCTATGGACGCCCCTTCCTCACAGAATCCCGAGTCTGCATGTCACCATGATCCCTTTTAATTAAGTTATCGGCAAAAAATGGGGTTGGCACCATAAAGGGCGACCAAGCAACAACCAGAGCCTCTACCTCATAGTGTGGAGGAATGCGCGCAATAAGGACAAAAGCAAGACCGTGCCGCCACCTTCTTGTACCAAGACCTTCTCTACATAACAATCAAAGGCGTCTGAGCCTTGGCTCAGGCACCACTACCATCTTTTTAACGATCATGATCCTAGGGAAGATGAAGAGCCCAATGTCGAAAGGGCTACCCCTATAGAGCCTACAGTGGATGTTCCGGTCATCCCCGACGACTCAAAAAGAGTTTTGAAAGTTGGATCGCAACTCCACCCCGCAGTTAAGGAAGATCTTGTGAATTCCTTAAGGGCCAACCTTGATGTATTAGCTTGGAACCACTCCGATATATGTGACATCGACCCCACGGTCACTTGTCATAGGCTAACCATCAATCTCATTCAACCTCCGGTCAAACAGAAAAGTCGATTCTTGGGAACCGAAAGATCAAATGCACTCAAGGAAGAGGTAGATAGGCTGCTCAATAACTACTTCATCCATGAAGCCTACTACCCCAAATGGATCTCCAATCCAGTCCTAGTCATGAAAGAAAATGGGAAGTGGCGAACATGTGTCAATTTCTCTGACTTAAACAAGACACGTCCCAAAGATCACTTCCCACTTCCGAAGGTCGACCAATTTGATGATTCAATCACCACATACCAACTTTTATCCTTCATGGATGCCTATTCAAGATATAGTCAGATTCTGTTGTACCTCCCAGACCGGGATCATACTTCTTTCACATCCGACCTCGGGCTCTACTACTATCGCTTCATGCCCTTTGGTCTTAAGAACACGGGAGCTGCTTACCAATGACTGATCAACTTTATTTTCGAGGACCAGATTAGAAGATCCATGGGGCATACGTAGGCGATATGCTTGTAAATTCAGAGAAGTCGAAAAAACACGTCCGTGACCTCTCCGAAATGTTCGATGTCCTCCGCCGATAGGACATCATACTCAATCTCTTGAAATGCTCTTTTGGCATTACATCGGAAAAAATCTTAGGTTTCATTGCCAATTCGCGAGGCATTAAATCCAATCCAGATAAGATCAAAGCTATCCTAGATATTCATGCCCCTTAGAGCATCAAGGATGTTCAAAGTTTAAACGGGATGGTCGCCGCTCTAAGCTGATTCATCTCTAAAGCAAGTGACGAATGCGTTCCCTTTTTCGATTTGCTCAGAATGGGGAAGCGCAACTTTGCAGGGACCACGTAATGCATCGACGCATTCGATGCATTCAAGGACCTTCTGAATTACTTAGAGTGACCACATATCTTCTCCAAACCTATGGATCACGAGGACTTATATGTTTATTTGGCCGTTTACATTTAGGCGATCGCCTAAGCACTCGTACGCATTAAAGATCGTGTCCAACGACCCGTTTACTACATTAGCAAGAGATTAATAAGGGTAGAAACAAACTACCCAAAGCTTGAGAAGCTAGCCTACTGTTTTTTGATCTCCTCCCAGAAGCTACAACCATATTTTCAGTCTTAACCAATCAAAGTCTACACTGACCAGCCGCTACACCAAGTCCTGCAGCTATCTGAGGCGTCTGGACGACTACTAAAGCTGAATATAGAGCTTAATCAATTCGAGATAACATTCATCCCTTGTTGAGCCATCCCCGGACAAACCCTCGCCGATTTCATAATGGAATTCACCATCCTAGAAGAGCCTCCTCTAGAAGACATCGAAACTCCAGACATTAAATGGAAACTGTTCATGGATGGATCTTCCAACAGTTAGTGTTTTGGGGCCGAAGTCGTGCTCATCACTCCAAAGGAGTGCTCCATATGTTACACCTTAAAGCTCAACTTTCCTGCTACCAACAACGATGTAGAATACAAGGCCTTGATCGCTAGACTTAGAATTGCAATTGAACTTAACATCAAGGCTATCCAGATTTACTCCAACTCATAACTCATCGTGCGTCATGTACAGGGAGAGTACCAAACCATGGGGGCACAGCTCGCTCTCTACCTCGCTCAGGTTTGTTATCTGCTCACCAACTTTGACCACTACATCATCACGATATCCATCGAGAATAAAATGAAAATGCCAACTCATTAACTAAACTGGCAAGCTCCGAGGATGCAAAGCTTATGGGACTTGCCCCGGTCAAAGTACTCAACTCTCCGAGAATCGATCAGATGCAGAATGATTCACTAATGGCAACGGAGACCGGAACCAAGCCTGAGTCTTGGATGACAGCAATAAAGAACTACTTGCAACATGGAACACACTCTAGATGCTACAAAGAAAGACAAACACTCACTCACATTTCATCTTGATATACCATCCTGGATGAAATGCTCTAGCGAAGAGGTTTCTCTATCCTTTACTTCAGTGTGTAGCCCATAATGACGCTGATCATGTGATGCTGGATGTGCATGAAAGTGAGTGCGGCAACCACACTGGGGTGCAAACTCTAGCAAGAAAAATTATCAGATTTGGCTATTTCTGACCCATACTCTATCAAGATGCCACCAACTATGCCCACAAGTGTGATAAATGTCACATGTTCTAGATGATCCCAAGAGCCCCACCTACTAAGCAAAAGCAATTGGTCGGTCCTTGGTCGTTCGCCATGTAGGGGATAGATATCATCGGGACCCTTCAAATTGCCAGAGGTGGGGCACACTACGTCATCATCGCGGTTGATTACTTCACCAAATGTGCGGAAGCCGAAGCTCTCGCTAGAATCACCACCAAGAAAGTAATCAACTTCATCGTTCACAATATCATTTCCACTATTGAGTCCCCCAATCCATCGTCTCTGACAATGGAACCCAGTTTGAGAGTGTAGAGTTCAAGACTTCCTGCCAACGACATAAAATTAAAAATAGTTTATCAGCAATGGCTGACCCTCAAGCCAATGGGCAAGCTGAGATTGTCAATAAAATGATTAAATCCATTATCAAGAAGCATCTGGAAATGGTCGGAGGATTATTGGCAGACAAGCTTCCTCTGGCCCTACCGAACCACCTATAAGTCAGCGAATGTCCACACTCTGTTCGCCCTTGCCTATGGATTCAAAGTCAACATCCCCATTGAGCTAAAGCTTCAATCTCATCGAGTTACCTATTATGATCTTAAGACAAACCAAGATTTGCTCTTAGAGTCCCTCGTTTTGCTCAAAGAAAAAGGGAACGAAGTTGAACTTAGGGCTACCGCTCAGCGCCAGCAAGTAGACCGATACTTTAATTCTAAAGTCTGCCACAAGGATATCAATATCAGCGACCTCGTCCCGAAACAGAACTTTACCACACCGACTGGTTTTAGTCCTCGCTAGGAAGGTCCGTACGTCATACAACAAAGGCTCAAAGATGGAACCATCAAGCCAGTGACCGTTGATGGAACCGAACTCCCAAGGGCATGGAATACTGAACATATTCGTCGTTACTTTACCTAACTTAGTGTACAGTTTTTTCTCTTTCCAACAATGTTTTGTTTTTTTAAGATTCAAGGAATTGTAAAAGCTGTTACTACCAAAGTTATTAGTAAAGATGATCAAATTCTCTGCGTCCTCAATGTCTTTAACTTTTGCATGACGTGTTCGATTGACCATCACAACAGGCTTGCACACACAAACACACAAACACCGGACCGGCACCCTGAGTACAGGAGCCGGTACCATCACTCGAGCCTCGAACCAACGACAAGGACAAGTATAAATAACATCGAATTGGCACCCCGAGCACGGGAGCGAGTACATCCACTCGCGTCTCGAACTAACGATGGGACCGAGTCTAAATAACATCACTCGAATCTCTACCCAACGATGAGATCTAGTATAAATCAATTCGATTCCAAGTTTCCAGACTTGGGGGTAGCCCATTAGCCAAGCTACTGTGATACTGACCACTCCCGCATCTCCATCTGTCCCATTGGGTTAGGATGTGGGTACCTCTCTTTTTATCCCTTAAGAATCATACACACATTGGATGATTAAATCTATGAGCACCCTTAAAGATCACACACTCATACTCCAATCAGACATACCAAGGTCGTTCGCATATAACAGAGGTCAAAGCGTGACATAAGGGAACAACCATTCATAGAAGAAGTTAGTCGCACGCATTAAGTAACTTGATCCTACCTCAAGTAAGTCGCTCGAACATCAGGACACTTTGGTACAACACAACCGGAATATCTTAGCAGACCACTCACACATAAGGATAGCTCGCTTCGCCTATCAAAATAGTTAGGGCATCCGGTCGACGAAACCAGGGTCGGCCACACAGCATAGCTTGACTGTGCAAAGAGGTCGCCCGTTCTTCTTCCTCCCAGCCACTCGTTCCTATATCAAAGAGGTCGATCATGCAAGACAAGAAGTAGAATTGATGTCTGTCACACATTCCTCTCTATAATCGTCCGTTCATACTACCCTGATCAGTCGTACATGTCTCTTGAATAAGAAACCCAAAGATACCAGAGGTCGCACACGAATCCTGTGCCTGTTCATAAATTGCAACCTTAGTTGCTCGCTCATTCTTCAATTAGTTATTATTGCTTTAGTCAGATGCTAACTGCAGGTCGATCAGGTATCAACTCCTGAATTAGCGCACTTATATCTGCTCTACAAGCCTTAATTGGTCGGCCGTATACTCATCATCGGTTCACCTAATCAGCCCACTCGCACACATAAGAGCTCGCATGCACAAAACAATTGGATATAGCTATCGCTAGTTGGCTATAGCTAGGCAGTGGCATTTTCTTAATTAATGGAATAAGCGACCCGTAGCCTGCATATATGAATTCCAGCTCATTTCCTCATGGGAGCTCACCTAAAATAGGTCATGGCTTCCACCTCAAAAGGGATGGACTCCTTGCCACCACGAAGTGCTGTCGAATTCTTCCTTCCACCATTCCTTAGCATTCCAACAATCATTATCTCCATTTGAAGATCTTTCATCCATTTTTGGCCATGGATCCATGGAGATCATCTAAGTGGAAATGAGATTGAAAACTCTCCTTCCTCTTCCTTTCAAACAAGGTCATTCTCCTTATCCTCCGCTGGTCCCACATTTCTCCATTGAATTCTGTGAATCTAAGTGAGATCTATAGGTGAGAGAGAGAATATGTTGTAAGAAAAAGAAGATGTATGTATAAAGAGTGATTTTATGCCTTGAAATCATTGTCATGATAATGCAAGCTACCATCATAGTGGACGTAGGCCAAGCTTAGGGCCGAACCACTCTTAAACCTTCTCTCCATTTTACTTTCCTTGCATTTTTTACTTCTAATCTTTGTTGATTGCGGCTACATTTACTTTCTAACCACATTGGTGAGGTATGGTTCACGTACCATTGGTGTTTAAGCCATTTTTGGTGAAAATATTTGGCGCCCACCGTGGGGCCGTGTTCGCATCTTCTCCCCTCCTATTCCGCTATAGATCCACTAGATCTAAGATCCAGGTGAGCCGTTAAGTTTCTACGAGATTTTTAAACCTTGTTGGAAATCATGGGTAGACCCAAGGAAGTTACTTGTGAAATTAACGACCTCATCAACAAAGTTACATCATCCACCAACCACTTCGAGGCAGGTGAGTCTTCTAAAGTTGAAGTGGCTATAAACAGGAAAGAATTGGATGAAGTTGTAGCGGGACTAACAAGTCAAATGGATATCGCAAACAATGCAATGATGAAGAAACTTGAGTCAATAATCGCTATTCAAGCTGATATTACGAAAGTCACACAAAGTGCTGCTCGCCTACCACCTGCTCGAACGACCCCACTCGCATGATGTAAGTTCCTCCTCTTCAAGTACAAGTCAAGGAAATTCTATTCAGTAGTTGCAAATCTTGCTAATATCACCCATAACAAAGCAAAAACACCTACGTGCGACTATTCCGATAAGACAAGTTCTCAACAGGTGTTCGGTTCCACCAAAGCGACACTTCTCCAAGAGGGAAGCGTAGGGCCCCTTGCTCCAAGTTGTTACTACTCGCTTAGGCGAACGTCCGGTAAGGAAGTAGACGTTTTCCTTGCGGACCAATAAGAAGAGGAGGAACATACATTAGGAATGGTGTGCGATATCATGGAGGAGAGCTTGAAAAAGGAAGACGACAAAAAAGAGTGGGAATTTTCTCCTACTAATACCCCACTCACCAAAAGGATTAAGATGGCACTATATCCACAAGAGTTTAAACCTCCAACGGTGCAAGCTTCTAATGGGACAAGTGACTCCAATGTGTTCTTGTGCAAATATGATCAGTATATGGATGGAGCATGTGCCACAGGCGAAATCAAATGTCTGTACTTCCCAACTTATCTAGAAGGAGTGCCCTATCTTTAGTTTACAAAGCTACCACCAAAGTCTGTGGACGATTTCGCTACTTTGGCTAGACTATTTAAGGAGCAATTCAAGTTCCAAGCAACCAAGGTTCAGGATGTTATTGAGGTAGATGAGCTAAAGAAAAGACCAAGAGAACCCAACAAAGCTTTTCTCACTCGCTTCAATATGGAGGTGGCCGAAGTTAAAAATTATGAGCCTCATTTGGTCCTGATGGATTTGAAAAGGGCCATATCCAAAACAACCAAGTTAGGATGATGGATTAAGAAGAAGAAACCATGTACCCACGAACAACTTTTCGATAAAGCTGAAGAATACATGAGTATATAACAGAATACAGCGCATGCCTTGGATGGATTAGAGAGCAATGTACAGCTCAAAAGGAAAGGTAATATGTAGAGTAGTCATGGTGGTCAGAAAAGAAGCAACAAAGGGAAGGGATAACCGAACCAAAAAGAAGCTCAGTTTTTTTAAGAATTCGGAACTTACTCCTCTTAATGGCACCATATGAAACATCTTTATGGCAACTAAGGATACCGAGAAAATCCAATACCAAAGCAGATAGTGGTCAAAGAAGTTGCTGTAAGATCAAGGAGGTTCTGTCAGTTCTATACCTGCCGGGCCACGATACCGATGAATGCAGGCACCTGAAATCACTAATTAAAGAACTGATTAGTAAGAATCGTCTACAACAGTATATACAAGTCTAAGAACACTGCTCCATCTCCCTGCGGGCAAGGGACAACAAGTAATGGGTCGTTTGCCCAAGCCAGTCCAAGGCCAACAATCACTTAAGGATCGGTGATCGTTGTGCTAGTTACAATGGTTCAGAATAAGCAGACATCAACACTACTACTTTATTTTCATGCATCACTTCATGCATTACTTACTTTTATACCTGGAACTTATCGTAAACAGTTTGTAATAAATCTGCAAGTGATGTGACTCAATGACTTAGAACATATCTATTTAAATAAATTTAAAAACTTGTAAATGTTCATGTCAAATCAAAACTTGATAAAAATGATTTCATATTGTAGGTCAACTGTTGAACATTTATCGGTTCAAAGTCTAACAAGATATAGCGACTCCCAACAATACCAATTCAAGCACTAAAAACGGAGAATACCAAACGTCGCCTTGGAAGGAGAATTGAAAAAGTTGCAAAGATTCAAACAATGGACAAGTGCCACAACAATCAAATAAAAGTGATGTAACTTTCACAAAGAGACACTCCTCTAAGTGAGAGTTTCAAAGTTATAGTTCTTAATCTGAAGTAGCTTGCCGAGTCAAACAACTAGCAAAGGAATTAGAACAAACCCAATTATGTCTCGTAATTAAAAGATTGCCAGTATCGCTAAAGAGGCACCTTCTTAGGTGCAGGACACAAGTTCCTTAAAGTCGAAATAAAACTCGATACAGAGGAACTAGCGTCCACCTCATGTGATGAAGCATCAAGTCGGAAGGACCAACAAACCTAGGCTCTGGAAGTACCGGTCCTAGAGCCGGAAGGACCGACAACAAGCTAGAAGGACCAACAGTCAGAAGGAACGACAAACCTAGGCTCTGGAAATGCCGTTCCTAGTTCCGGAAGGACCAACAATAAGCTGGAAGGACCAACAGTCGGAAGAACTGACAAACCTAGGCTCTGGAAGTACCAGTCCTAGTTCTGGAAGGACCGACAACAAGATGGAAGGACCAGCATTAATCCCAACACCTCCCAATGTGGGGGCACAAAACCCAAATTCCTCCCTTAGCGGGGGCACCAAACATAAGACCGACTCAGGATTATGTAATTAATCCCAATCTCCGAAGTGCTTTGGTCACCAGGTTAGCGAGAAATAGGGTTGAGTACAAAAAAAAACACGCATTCAAACTCATTCTCCGAAAGGCTTGGGTCACGAAGTTGGTGAGAAATAGGTTGAATGCATTAAAAGCCTATGTATTCAAGACGAATCTACGAAGGGCTTAGACTACCAAGTCAGTGAGAATACGACTGAATACATGACAAATGTAAAACTTCTCAAAAAGGAGAACTAGAAAAATGGCATGAATCAATCAATTAAAACTGAATCCTAACTATAGTCAAGAAAATTTAGAAAGATTGATCATTTCTAGAACAATAAAGTTGCGACGAGCTTTGGTATAGGGACGTCAGCACCGCATTAGAGAAATTCAATAATGCTCACTTAAACATACCACAAGTTCATCACAACTTTACAATAAAGGCTGAGCGTCTATAGAGATTCTTTGAATAACTAAATTGAATTCCCTTGAGAGTAACTGGGGAAAATTCGAGAACTTCAGTAAAGTGACAAACAAAAGAAGTGGTTATTAAGAAATTCTCAAGTTTTAACCAATTCAAAATGAAGAGAGTTCGGTATAGTACAATTTGTCAAAAAATCCAATTTATAGCAATTCGTGATTGCAAATAGAATGTCGTTACAGTGGATCTGTGTGGTAAGCACGAAAAGAGAACAGGTGTGGAATGAAAGCATAAGTACATCACAGTTTCATTTCAGCAACACGAAGTAATGTTATAAAGTCAAATAAAGAGCATAAGGCAGGAGTGTGCATAAAATAACAAGCATAGACCACTAGGCGAGGGCCGACACTCGCATATACAACCGATCTAAGTGCATGGCGGAAAAGAAATATAGACTGGAATCAAAGTAAGGGAATAAAAAATTCTACTTCTTAACGGGGAAAGGAAGAAATGGAAAAAACCGTCTGACTTACATCTTTTGTTTCTTCGTTTATACAAGGAATTTTAGGGAAGGACAGGTTAATGATTCCTGGCTTATTCACAATGGGCTTCTTCCTGCGTGCCAAAGTAGATACAGCCTTAGCGTTCCAAATTTCATCCTCATCACTACTGAAATCATAATCAACCGCTTCCAGATCAGATATGTTAAGTAATGATGGATCCCCGGTAAGGGGTGGTACGAGGACTGATACTAGTTGACACTAAAACGGAGTCGACGGTAGCGGCCTGAGAAACAGAAGCATTAGTAGGAAAAAGAGGAAACAATTGCAGACTTGGCACAAATGAATAGCGAGCACTAAATTCGGCAAACCCAGGTGAAGAAATAAGATAATCCAAGTCCAGTACGAGTTGATGAATATCAATTTTACCTGGGGTTGCTAGATTTATAAGATCGACTTCATAATCATTCACATTTAAAGAAGTGTCATCTTTCTCCTCACCATTCCCTGCACACTGTTCAATGGTATCCTCCCGAACAACATGCTCTTCAATAGGGTGAGCTTCAGCAGCATTCTTGCGAGTACAAGTGGCAGGGAGTCCATAGGAGCAGTTTGAGAACTTGAAGCTTCAATATTGACAGGGCTGGATGAACTATGGATAACAGTAATATCTTGGGCCTTCTCCCTACAAGACCGGGCTTGCTCGTCCATCAGTATTCTCCTACCTTCGACCAAAGTCTTATAGTATTCTTCTTCTAGGAGACTCTACTAGAGAAATTCATCCTCCGCACAACCAGAATATAAAAGAACTCACTCCCAAATAAGAGCCAGAATCCGTGGAAAGTCATTGATCTTATAGCTTAAGCTTTCACGATTCATAACACTATAGACATAGAACTGAAACAAAGTACTACCAATCTTGACTTTGGCCTGATCATGAGCCTTACTCAACTGGATTTTGTCCTCTTCTAGGATCTTTAGAGTCTTATTCTAATAACTAATCTTGTCCTCAAGAATTGCCCTTTCTTGTTGATGAGAAGCTGAAACTCGTCTTTCCAAAGATAATTAATATTTAGCAAGTTCTTGAGAAGATTGAGCTTCTTGAAATTGTCTTTTTGCAACCTCAAGATCTTTTTTGAGTTTCGTATTTTCAGCCTCCAAACAGTTTACTTTAATATTTCCACCTTTTAAGGAAGTAATTTTGGACTCTTGGGATCTGATCAAGTGGACCAATCCAGCTTTATCACTCTCCAAAGTATCAGAATGATCAAGGTGTCGGGCATTCAATCTTTGTAACTCGTAGCCAAATTTGATCCAATGATCTGATTGTTTATCAATATTGCTCAAAGCCATGTTTAACCTTGTTTCAAGTTGACTCTTAGTGGTATCAAACTGGGTAATCATGAAACTCTTTATAGTACTCAGCCCCTCAACAACATCTCGCCAATTATTCGGATGTAAATCCAAATCAAAGTACATCCCTCGTAGGTCCCAACGTCCAAAGCGATCATTGAGCATCAAATTTCCAGACAGAACTTTATAAGGAGGCCTGTCAAGAACTATCTGAATCTGAGTAGGAGTTGGAACAATGAATTGTTTAGAAGGAACGAGAATATCAGGAACGAAAAATTCAATTGATTTGTGGCGTTTCTGAATCTCACCCTCGCTTCGTCCACCTCTGCTCTTCTTCTTCGTCACTCCTTTCTTCTCGCACTTGACATCCTTGTCTGGTATCTCTAAATGATCAAGCTTTTCCCTCCCTCGAGAGCCGATCAATGAAGGCTCAAAAGCATGTTGAGACTGAGAACTCGAGGATGGTTGAGAATACTTCAATTGGCAAGAAAGGAAAGACCATAAAAGGCTTCATGGATCAGACGAGCCAATTTGTCGAGAGAAATCATCTGACAGTGAATGCTTCATCCCTGTACCTGAAAAGGAAAACAACGCAAGGTTTTAACACCGAACATAAAATAGAGTACAAAGAAATTATAAGATTTACTGGAAGGCATAAAGTACTTATGGTAGCCATGTTTCTAAAAAGACATCCAATAACGAACCAATTTCAGGGGGAGTTTCTATATCAAGCGCTTTCCCAAGCTGCTGGCCAGGTCCCCAAGTTCCTTCCATATCAGATTCTTTATCTAAGACCACAGGATCGGAAGTCATAATGTCACCTTGATTAAGATATTTAGTGGTGTCTAAGTCATCCAAGCCTCCAAAAGTTCCCGTAGAGCCCCTTCCCATATGATTAGGACAGTAGGATTTTCAACGATTTCCTCAGAAATTACCTTATCTCTTGTATTAGTCCTGTCTCCATCAACCCCTTACCCTCAAGGTAAAAGATATTACCTTCAGTAATCGAAGGCAAGGGAGATCCCAGCAAAGTTTGGCTACGATCGCCAAGATCTAAGAATTTCTTCTTACTAGGGGATTTTCCAATAACACTTTGCTTATAAGCCGGAATTTTATCAATAAACTGTGAACAGTGAAGTAGTTGATACTGACGAAGGGTTCTTACTGAAAGTAATAACTGTCTACTTCTCTTGGTCTTGTTGTAACAACCCGAATTTTTATAACATGTTAAACCAAGAAATCAAGGCAGAATTAAATTTTAAAATAAGAATCAAGGGAAATGGGTTGCGCCATTGCGTTCGTCTTGAAATTTTACATGAAATAGAGTCCGAGTTTTCGAAAATCGGAGTCCATATGACCAAGATATAGCCAAAACAAGATTCAGCAGACTTTCTGGCAGACTGTACCTAGGTCGACTGTAGTGTCGACTGCATAATCGACCTGCCCCTCCCCCCAGGTCGACTGTAGTGTCGACCTCCCCCCTGTACAGGTCGACCTGGTCGGCCTGGTGTGGTCCTGAACCCATTTTTGAGGCCCGGGACAAGTTTTGATGGTCCGGATGGGTTTTAGGGTTAATCTGATGCCTGAAATGAATTGCTACACCTATAAAATAACACCTAGACCTTGCCTAACTCACATAAATTCATATGACACCAAAATGCTGCTAAAATCCCTCTTGAGCCATGGCCGCCGCCTCCAAATTAAAGCTTAAGCGTCCAAACTTGATTCAAATCAAAGATCAATGCTTCTACAACAAATTCAAGAGAATAGATCAATGACGCTGCAACGTTCTACGACAATTTCAGTTCTTAATTTGCTAGCCATGCTCTGTAAGTTCTAGTTGCATTCCGATTTAAATATTTAATTATAATGTGACCATGAATTAAAGTGGAATTGGATTAAGTATGTTTATCGATCCAGATCTATTCTTGTTTCTTCTTGGATCTTGGAAACTTTTCTATTTTCACTCTCATGTCTAGTTCATGATCTATTAAGCCTGTTGTAATCTTAATATGCCTGTGATGATGTTTTCTCTCCGATATTATTTTGGTGCAAAATTCTACCTTTCCCCTATTTGTTATCTTTTAATGAACCTTGGTCAATTTCGGACCTAGGCCTAAACTGCGATTTGCGTGCGATTGAATACGGGGGAAATATTGGGATATTGCCTTGTTGGATATATGTGTTTGGTAGAATCGAAGGCATAATATGAAAACTGGATACTTGGGTATTATTGCCATTAACACGAAATTTGAATTTGGGTATTATCATTATAATTAAAGTTTTTCTAGCTTGGGTAAATTGGTGTAAACATGGAATACATGTAGTTGGTATGAAACTTGACCTATGTAAAATATGGCAAGAATATTGAAACATATATTTGGCTAAAAATTGATCTATGTGAATTGGGCATAGCTTTGTAAACATGTAAACTATGAATCTTGATATATGTATAAAAAGGCATGAAACTTGGTATATATGTAAATTGTCTAAGATTAGGCATATATAAATTTGGCATACATGTAAACAGGCATGAATTGAACATATGTAAATTTGGTATGAATTGGGCATATGTAAAACTGACATGTAACCTAGAACTTGGGCATATGCTAATTATGTGAAATTTGTAGTTCAAACACATATGATAATTTATGTCTTGAAAAGGGGCTAATATGAACACGCCTAAGTGGGTTTTGAGTAGTTGGCATGTAATAGCCTTAAAGGAGGGATAAATATAAATTGAGATAAGCTGCCTTTAATGGCATAAGATAAATTGTGATAAAATTGTTATGATTCTGCATACCATTAGTTGATGAACATAATTGAGTCAATTATGGACATCGTTAAATTAGGAATTAATTAATAATTTGAAAAGGGAAATTATTAATACTGGGGTAAAGGATTATAAGTGATAATCAATGCTTAGGACACGAGGTTGGACTCATTTGTGATGTAAAACTGCCCAGACCCGCCCGGCGAATCCAGTAGTCAGAAATGGTAGCCCAATGTGAGAGATCCTAGGCCCAAATTAAAAGCGTAACAGTTGTAAAGACACGAGGTTAGACTCTTTTATGGTGAAAGACTGCCCGGACCCGCCCGACAAATCCAGCTGCCATAAATGTCAGTCTAATGTGAGAGGTCTTTATAGGGTTACGGTCTTAATGAATTAAGAAATACTTAACCAGATAACCATGTGGTGGGACATAGGGGTTAAGTGGGTGACATGTGGGTGGCATGTGGGTGACATGTGGAAATACGAATAGTAATACTTAACCAACATAACATGGTAATTAGACCAGTGGGTAGGGTTAAGTAAACTAAGAACACTTAACCAATATGGTATGAATGGGTGGGTTAAGTAATATGATTAGGCTAATGACACTTAACCAATATGGTATGAATGGGTGGGTTAAGTAATATGATTAGGCTAATGACACTTAACCAATATGGTATGAATGGGTGGGTTAAGTAATATGACCAGACTAATGACACTTAACTGTTATGACATGAATGGTTGAGTTAAGTAAATCTTAATTAATGCCTAAGTGGGAATGATTACTTATGGAATAAAGTAATTTAGGCGGAACAATAGATAAGATGAGATAACTTATGTAATAAGGAAAGATGTGCTTCATTGTAGATTAAGCAATATGTAAAGTCAAGAATGAGTTTACAAGTGAAGGCGACATAAGTTATATTATAAAAAGGAACAAAACATTGGTTAGGTTGGATAACCCTCTGAGTATCAATCTGATGCTGATTCCAGTCTTCGGGGTTGGTATTTAGGGAATTATTCTCTCTCTCCAATGTGTTTGTAAGTTAAGGGGTACTTGGTTGTAAAGATTGAATAAGAACATGTTATTGTACCATAACAAGGGTTAATGTATGAATCATAGGAATAACATGATGTGGGCTTATTAATGGACTTAGTATAGTTCAAGTTAAGAATTGAATTAATAAGCAAGTTGAAGGTTGGTATAAATGGAAATAACCAAGTTAAATGATAAGACTGACGATGTAGCACAAGCGCATAGTTAATGGATAGACATAGGGTCTAATGGCAGATAAAGCCAAGGCGCTTGGTTAAACCCAGACGTTGGGGATAATATAAATGACGTTTATATATAACCTATAAGCACTTAACCAAGATAAAGCATGTATTAAGACATGAGGATGATGTAGGGGTTAAGTGGGGGATATGGGTAACATGTAAGACATAACTGGTGTATACCTAACCAAAATTTAAGCATGTAAGTGGACATGAATAAGAAGGGGTTAAGTAAGAATTACTAGAGGGGACCAAGCATAGGGGGAAGCTTGCGTCGGGGGACCCTTTTCAGACCAGTAGCCCATTACGTATCTTTGTGAGCTCGACCCATGTCGAGGACGGAACACGCATACTGGGTTTGATTGTAAGAGGTCAAAACGGGTTAGCGGTGGCAACGCAAGTCCAACGGGTTTCATATGCGTGTGTGGACCCGGGCTGGTAGGTAAGATGTTGTTGCATCGTGTAGGTATAAGCCGTGCATCCTCAAGTTGTATCGGGTTGCCACTTTGGGGAGTGATACACCCCACTGTGGGGCCAGCACGGGTATCTACGAGTTAGGGGGCCGATCGCATGGGGTTGGTGGGTACACCTAGTGGAGATAGGGGCAGACGACACATATGTAGTCAGCTAGGGGTACATAAGACTAATATTATGATTTCTAAGTAGTGGGTGGGATCACCTTATTATATAACACGGGCTACTAGTCGGGACACTAGTAGGGGGTAAGAATCACTGTTACAGGGGACACTAGTTGGAGTACTGGTAGGAATACGAAACATTCCATGTAAGACACTTGTAAAGATGCTAGTTAGGTGGTGCAGAGCGAGTAGATCTCATAGAAATATTTTAATGGCGAAGCAGAGGGATCGTGATATGCTTGATAGGGACCTAACGAAATTATACTTAGTTTATCTTGAATGCGAACCTTGCGATGTTACTTGACAAAAATCACATCATGTTATCCTTAGTTATCTTGCCTGTTTACTTATCTTGTCATCATGCTTATGTTTACTTTCAGTTTACTCATGCCATATTATCTTTACCTATTTTTATGCTGAAAGTCACTAGGACTTACTCAGTCTTTATGACTGACCCATTTTGTTTCGCCTCTTTCTCTTCCGTTTCCCCCCCCCCCCAGGTTCGCAGTGTGGGAATACAGCTTAGCTCGGACCTTATCAAGCTCCAAGGCTCTTTCATGCAAGGCTTGGATTTTTTTCTTGGCTATGGCTTGCTTTGCTTTATTGGGGAATACTATAACTTATTTTTATGCTTCTTTGTTTTGAGCAAGACAGATATTTTAACTATGTAATTGGGTATTGGAAGTTGGTGGGCTTTTCTTGTAAACACTTATATTTAATAAATGATTTGAAATACTTCCACTTTACTTTCTGCTGTTTTATATATATCTGTCTTGTAATATTTCTGTTCTAGTACCTATAATGCTCCATTGAAGTTAAGGCATTCCCTTTGTGAGTGACCTTAACGGATGTGGGGTGTTACATTTGGTATCAGAGCAGAAGGTTACCAGACTGGGCAAAAGTTTTCAAAAACCTTCTGAACTAGTTTTCAAAACATTTACAAAGAAGTAAATTTTCAAGAAAACTTTGTTTTGATAAAAAGGCATATTCCCCAAAGCCATATGCCCTATATTTTGATTCTCTCTTGAAATCTCTTCTCTCTCTTTTCACCATAGTTTCGTAGGCATCCGATCTATGTCAGAGGGCAAAGAAGTGCCCAACCTCCATCTGTAGCCGCAGTAGTTCCATCTGCGTCTAATCTTATTTCAAGCTGTGTAGAGTTGTCGTGTGTTGGATGTAGCTTTCGAGAGACTTGTCAACAAGCTATACAAGGAAAGTAAGAAAGAGGAATAAGGTGAAAGGAAAGAGGCCAAAGTGAAAGAATAGTAGAATCCATGACGAGAGAGAGTATCTTTAGTATGGTAAAAAGGGAGATGTAGTTAAGTATAGGACAAGGACAAGGGCAAAAAGGCAAGATCGTCGAGAGGGCGATTGTATTCCTAAGAGAGGCTGTAACGTTCTGTTAAAAGTTTAGCTTTCTTTTCTATCATCCCACTAGAACTTTGTTTTTGTACATCGCATCCTTTTAATTCTGCTTCGATAGTTGAGTCTTTGCACCTTAGTACTAGCGTAGTAGAGGATCCCATTTTTGTCTCAAATCCTGTTGGGGAATCGGCTCATTTATTCATGACTTGTTAGGATTTGAGAATGTCTATGCTAAGTGTTGAGTTTAGAAGGAAAGCTCATGTTTTTGGTGAGCTATGGGTTGATTCTAGGGATGAAGTGGTTATCCGATAAGGGTTCCATTCTCGGTTTCGAAAGGAGGGTAGTTAGACTTTTGACTTGCCTCGGCAATACCCTCGAAGTCGCATGTAACCTTTAGGGTTCTATTAGGATTAGTTACCTATAATCTCTTGATACATTAGTTGATCCGCTCGAGTAGTGTTCGCCACTAAGGCGGATGGGTCATTTCTCTTATGCATCAGTTGTAGAGAGTCACCTAAGTAAGTACATTGGGCAACATGGTTGACATTTGTTTATTTTCGAGAGATAATTCATCTATGTGGAATACTTTCTAGTAAGTGAACGAGATCCAAGATTTACTAGTAAATTTTGGAGATCTTATGTGAAACCATGAGTACGCTGTTATGTGTAAGCCGAGTATACAAAAAGGAGAATAAGTGAAAGTGGAATGAGAGGTAATAGTGAAATGAGTTCCAACTCATATTATGGAAACAAGAATTAAGAAGCTACGAAATTGTGAAGGTAAAGATGGTCAAAGCACAACGGAGTTAAGCTCAAGGGAATGTGGCTTAGAAGATTGAAGACTATATCCGTGCATCACATCTCTTTTTAAGAGTATATCCTTGATTCCTTTTTCCTATAGAGCTTACTTGCATGCTATCTTTTGTGTATATCCTCTCGGTCCTATTCTCAATCCAATTTCTGTTGCAAACCCCATAGGGAGTATGACTCATCTGTTAGTTTTACATGTTGCGGCTTGAGGGTGTCCGTTGGGTTGATTAAACCTTTTGGGTTTTATAAGGATATGGGTTGGTTTTAGAAAGGCATTTCTTGTGACCTAAAAGGAGTCCATCATGCTTCGTTTCCTAGAATCACATATATATTGGTTGGGTTGAGAATTTCTTTGGGTGTCAGTCTGATGTTGATTTCGGTCTTTGGGGCTGGTGCTTAGGAATTCTTCTCCTAATCAGTATATATGTGACGTAGATTTCCAGCTTTGATGGGCGCAGAATTTTTACTTGCTTCTGTCATTCGACTATATCTTTAGGTAGGAACAATTGGGTGTAAACATGTGTTTGAGACATGTTATGATTGATGGTTGCAAGTGGTTGCTAGTGGTTGCTCGTGAATGCATGTACACACACATTAGGCACTAGATCGGCTCAGTCACCTTTCATATTGCATATGCATGCGTGTTTACACTTGTTTATGGATGAAATTGAATGTGTTATCATACGGATGTTGCATATGGATGGATGTTTGTGCAAACATATAGTGTTTATGTGACTAGGACTATTTGCATACATGTTGGACTTATGGCACTAAACATATTTTGCATCTAGAAGATCAATCAGGCCTGATCATTTGCATTAGACAAGGAACATATACACACAATTCTTGCATATGTTCATACAGCATTAGAAATCTCTTAAGGACAATTAATGCTTGTGATTGATGATTGAGTAGATGGATGATTGGATGGTAGGAAACGTTCTTCCTAACTTGAAGATTTCGGGGACGAAATCCTTTAAGGAGGGGAGAATGTAACAACCCGAATTTTTATAACATGTTAAAACAAGAAATCAAGGCAGAAATAAATTTTAAATTAAGAATCAAGTGAAATGGGTTGCGCCATTACGTTCGTCTCGAAATTTCACATGAAATAGAGTCTGAGTTTTCGAAAATCGGAGTCCGTATGACCAAGATATGGCCAAAACAAGATTCAACAGACTGGACCCAGGTCGACTGTAGTGTCGACTGCATAGTCGACCTGCCCCCCCCCCCCCCCAAGGTCGACTGTAGTGTCGATCTCCCCCCTGTACAGGTCGACCTGGTCGGCCTGGTGTGGTCCAGAACCCATTTTTGAGGCTCGGGACGAGTTTTGATGGTCCGGATGGGTTTTAGGGTTAATCCGATGGCTGAAATGAATTGCTACACCTATAAAATAACACCTAGACCTAGCCTAACTCACACAAATTCATAAGACACCAAAACGCTTCTAAAATCCCTCTTGAGCCATGGTCGCCGCCTCCAAATTAAAGCTTAAGCGTCCAAACTTGATTCAAAACAAAGATCAATGCTTCTACAACCAATTCAAGAGAATAGATCAATGACGCCGCAATGTTTTACGACAATTTCAGTTCTTAATTTGCTAGCCATGCTCTGTAAGTTCTAGTTGCTTTCCGATTTCAATATTTAATTATAATGTGACCATGAATTAAAGTGGAATTGGATTAAGTATGTTTATCGATCCAGATCTATTCTTGTTTCTTATTGGATCTTGGAAACTTTTCTATTTTTACTCTCATGTCTAGTTCATGATCTATTAAGCCTGTTGTAATCTTAATATGCCTGTGATGATGTTTTCTCTTTGATCTTATTTTGGTGCAAAATTCTACCTTTCCCCTATTTTTTTTTCTTTTGATGAACCTTGGTCAATTTCGGACCTAGGCCTAAACTGCGATTTGCGTGCGACTGAATACGGGGGAAATATTGGGATATTGCCTTGTTGGATATATGTGTTTGGTAGAATCGAAGGCATAATATGAAAACTGGATACTTGGGTATTATTGCCATTAACACGAAATTTGAATTTGGGTATTATCTTTATAATTAAAGTTTTGCTAGCTTGGGTAAATTGGGGTAAACATGGAATACATGTAGTTGGTATGAAACTTGACCTATGTAAAATATGGCAAGAATATTGATACATATATTTGGCTAAAAATTGATCTATGTGAATTGGGCATAGCTTTGTAAACATGTAAACTATGAATCTTGATATATGTATAAAAAGGCATGAAACTTGGTATATATGTAAATTGTCTAAGATTAGGCATATATAAATTTGGCATGCATGTAAACAGGCATGAATTGAACATATGTAAATTTGGTATGAATTGGGCATATGTAAAACTGACATGTAACCTAGAACTTGGGCATATGTTAATTATGTGAAATTTGTAGTTCAAACACATATGATAATCTATGTCGTGAAAAGGAGCTAATATGAACACGCCTTAGTAGGTTTTGAGTAGTTGGCATGTAATAGCCTTAAAGGAGGGATAAATATAAATTGAGATAAGCTGCCTTTAATGGCATAAGATAAATTGTGATAAAATTCGTATGATTTTGCATACCATTAGTTGATGAACATAATTGAGTCAATTATGGACATCGTTAAATTAGGAATTAATTAATAATTTGAATAGGGAAATTATTAAGACTGGGGTAAAGGATTATAAGTGATAATCAATGCTTAGGACACGAGGTTGGACTCATTTGTGATGTAAAACTGCCCGGACCCGCCCGGCGAATCCAGTAATCACAAATGGTAGCCCAATGTGAGAGGTCCTAGGCCCAAATTAAAAGCGTAACAGTTGTAAAGACACGAGGTTAGACTCTTTTATGGTGTAAGACTGCCCGGACCCGCCCGGCAAATCCAGCTGCCATAAATGTCAGTCTGATGTGATAGGTCTTTATAGGGTTACGGTCTTAATGAATTAAGAAATACTTAACCAGATAAACATATGGTTGGACATGGGAGTTAAGTGGGTGACATGTGGGTGGCATGTGGCTGACATGGGGAAAAACGAATAGTAATACTTAACCAACATAACATGGTAATTAGACCAGTGGGTAGGGTTAAGTAAACTAAGAACACTTAACCAATATGGTATGAATGGGTGGGTTAAGTAATATGATTAGGCTAATGACACTTAACCAATATGGTATGAATGGGTGGGTTAAGTAATATGATTAGGCTAATGACACTTAACCAATATGGTATGAATGGGTGGGTTAAGTAATATGACCAGACTAATGACACTTAACTGTTATGACATGAATGGTTGAGTTAAGTAAATCATAATTAATGCCTAAGTGAGAATGATAACTTATGGAATAAAGTAATTTAGGCGGAACAATAGATAAGATGAGATAACTTATGTAATTAGGAACGATGTGATTCATTGTAGATTAAGCAATATGTAAAGACAAGAATGAATTTACAAGTGAAGGCGACATAAGTTATATTATAAAAAGGAACAAAACATTGGTTAGGTTGGATAACCCTCTGAGTATCAATCTGATGTTGATTCCGGTCTTCGGGTTTGGTATTTAGGGAATTATTCTCTCTATCCAGTGTGTTTGTAAGTTAAGGGGTACTTGGTTGTAAAGATTGAATAAGAACATGTTATTGTACCGTAACAAGGGTTAATGTATGAATCATAGGAATAACATGTTGTGGGCTTATTAATGGACTTAGTATAGTTCAAGTTAAGAATTGAATTAATAAGCAAGTTGAAGGTTGGTATAAATGGAAATAACCAATTTAAATGATAAGACTGACGATTTAGCACAAACGCATAGTTAATGGATAGACATAGGGTCTAATGGCAGATAAAGCCAAGGCGCTTGGTTATACCCAGACGTTGGGGATAATATGAATGACATGTAAATATAACCTATAAGCACTTAACCAAGATAAAGCATGTATTAAGACATGAGGATGATGTAGGGGTTAAGTGGGGGATATGGGTAACATGTAGGACATAACTGGTGTATACTTAACCAAAATTTAAGCATGTAAGTGGACATGAATAAGAAGTGGACATGAATAAGAAGGGGTTAAGTAAGAATTACTAGAGGGGACCAAGCATAGGAGGGAAGCTTGCGTCGGGGGACCCTTTTCAGACCAGTAGCCCATTACGTATCTTTGTGAGCTCGACCCATGTCGAGGACGGGACACACATACTGGGTTTGATTGTAAGAGGTCAAAACGGGTTAGCGGTGGCAACGCAAGTCCAACGGGTTTCATATGATTGTGTGGACCCTGGCTGGTAGGTAAGACGTTGTTGCATCGTGTAGGTATAAGCCGTGCATCCTCAAGTTGTATCGGGTTGCCACTTTGGGGAGTGATACACCCCACTGTGGGGCCAGCACGGGTATCTACGAGTTGGGGAGTCGATCGCATGGGGTTGGTGGGTACACCTAGTGGAGATAGGGGCAGATGGCACCTATGTAGTCAGCTAGGGGTACATAAGACTAATATTATGATTTCTAAGTAGTGGGTGGGATCACCTTATTATATAACACGGGTACTAGTCGGGACACTAGTAGGGGTAAGGATCCCTGTTACAGGGGACACTAGTTGGAGTACTAGTAGGAATACGAAACATTCCATGTAAGACACTTGTAAAGATGCTAGTTAGGTGGTGCAGAGCAAGTAGATCTCATAGAAATATTTTAATGACGAAGCAGAGGAATCATGATATGCTTGATAGGGATCTTACGAAATTATACTTAGTTTATCTTGAATGCGAACCTTGCGATGTTACTTGACAAAAATCACATCATGTTATCCTTAGTTATCTTGCCTGTTTGCTTATCTTGTCATCATGCTTATGTTTACTTTCAGTTTACTCATGCCATATTATCTTTACCTATTTTTATGCTGAAAGTCACTAGGACTTACTCAGTCTTTATGACTGACCCATTTTGTTTCGCCTCTTTCTCTTCCGTTCCCCCCCCCCCCAGGTTCGCAGGGTGGGAATACAGCTTAGCTCGGATCTTATCAAGCTCCAAGGCTCTTTCATGCAAGGCTTGGATTTTTTCTTGGCTATGGCTTGCTTTGCTTTATTGGGGAGTACTATAACTTATTTTTATGCTTCTTTGTTTTGAGAAAGACAGATATTTTAACTATGTAATTGGGTATTGGAAGTTGTTGGGCTTTTCTTGTAAACACTTATATTTAATAAATGATTTGAAATACTTCCACTTTACTTTCCGCTGTTTTATATATATCTGTCTTGTAATATTTCTGCTCTAGTACCCATAATGCTCCATTGAAGTTAAGGCATTCCCTTTGTGAGTGACCTTAACGGATGTGGGGTGTTACACTTGTTAATGGCAACCAAAGAATCAAGAAGAGCTTGGTCAAGAACAATGCCTTTATCGAAAGGAATTACTGTGAAAAGAAAACAGAACCAATGAAAAAAAGAGGAAGTAGAAAATTTCAAAGCAAGGGATGTTACCTCCTTCCATCCATCAGCCATAGAAGTTACCGGGACATCGGACATAAAAGTATTGATCTGGAAACCCCTTAACACTATCCGTTAAGCCAGTAATAATTCTACAATGTCCGCCTTCCATAAAAATAAAAGAGGGACCATCCGTCTTCCTTCTTTTGAAAACGTACAAGGAGCAAATATCAGGAAATGCAAGTGCTCGTTGCTTGACTCACATGAAAAGTATATAAAGTACCAGTAAAATATGATATCCATTGGGATGCAACAGATATGGGGCAATAGCCAAACACAGCAAAATGGACTCCAAATAAGAATTAAATGGAGGAAGCACTCCACTAGACAGCATATGGTGAATGGCTATTACATAGCCATGGGGGTGGTTGATCAAGCAAATCATCCTTTCCCGGAAACTTAGTTTCAACTTCTGAAAATCCAAATCGAGCACACATTTTTTCGTATAAGCCAAAATGAAGCATTGATTTTCGACTGTCGGAAGGCACCCTCTCAAGAACCCGGGGCTGGTGATAAATCTGACCAATATTCATTCCAGAGCTAACAGTCGAGGCAGTTCTAGTTATTTGGCTAGAACTTTTGGTTTCTCCAGACATAGTACCCTACTTAGGATTTTGATTGAATTGATTTCTATTTTGCATTTCTACATAAATGAGTATGTTTAAGGAGCGAATCACATGTACGCACTTCCAAATTTGCAAATAAAATAACACACGATGTTTGGAATTCATGATTAACGCATATTGATTAAGCTAATTCTAAATCTCAATAACATTTGGTGCTTGAATGGTGATATTTATACAAAGAATGCTCAGAAAGGTTTTTAGTGACTAAGTGAAAGCAATCCTGAATAAGTATGCTATTCAAGCTAAAGGCTATCAAGTATACCAAGCTTTCAAACCAATCTACTGTTGGCATTAGCGACCAATGGTAAAATTGTAAGCTCGAAAGTGTGTTCTAGTGTTTGTCATTACAGATCAAGCGCTACAGGGAAAATTCAGCTAACAATAAGGGCCCTAATGCAAAATAATGTCCAGAAAATATTAAGATACCAGTCGGACCAGGTCAAGCGCGAACGAACCAAACTTGGTCGCTCGTGCACAGCACTTATCTAGCTGCACATGGAGGGTCCTGACTTGGTCCTACATGCTCAGTTAACTCCTGGTCGCACATGATTAACTTAAATTGGTCACGTATGCTTAACTCAAAAAGGATGATCACTTATTCGTGTATGTATGGTCGCACATATTCAACTAGGAGAGGTCGGTCGCTCATGCCCATTTAGGAAAAACTCGTTCAAAACCAACTCCATATAAGAGTCTGGCAGAAAAGACCCTGGCTAAATCAAACTTGAGCGACCACGTCTTGTGAGCAAGAGTATCAAGGACTCACAAGACATGATGCCTCTAGCTTAAATAAGAAATGAAAATGAATGCCATCAATTTTTCAATATTAGACAGAGCGAGAAACCATAATAACGATGTCAGATTCAGACAAGACTCTACAGTTTGGGCATTTCATCAAGCATCGCTTATGCAGTAAATTGTACACTCATTCAAGTAAAAAAAACTTGGTTCAAACTGTTCACATACATTAATAGAAGTATGGTTGTTTATAAGGTATTTCATAAGGACATTTCAACAAACAACTCACAGACATGTTCTTGAAATCAGAAATTCGAAGAGTTTTATGTGATTTTGATCCATCAAGTGAGTACTCGCACAAACCTAGAGCATTTCAATTCAAACCATAAAATTTCTAGTAATTACAATCACAAAAAATAACCAAAAATCCTAATACATACCTAAATCATCCATACTTTATCCCAAATTCTCGAAACCAAACCTTGAACTTTCATAAAGCTAGTCAGATTAACCCAAAAATAAAATTTGAAGAAAGAAATTTACCTATGAAAGAGCAAGTAGCCTTGGGTTTAAAGGGGAAATGCTTCAATTTATTTTGAAATTGGTGAAGGGTTCGAGAAGGACGTGCAGTTGAAGTATGAGAGGAATCAGATGCAATGGGAAATCCTCTAAGGCAGAGCCGCCATTAATGAGGATTCTTCGGAAAGTTGAAATAAATGAAGCGGGAAAACGAAGAGACAGTATGTAAAGAAAGCTAAAAAGGATCGTCCGAACCAGATTGACAGGTCAGCCCGCTCAAACCCAAGCAACTTGCTCGACCATAATGTGTGCTAACGCAACCGGTTAAACCCAATCAACCATGTTCCGAGCAAACCACTCTATACTCAGCCAGTTGTGTATAAGTGCGAGCGATCATGAAAAACCACTCGCAAGAGTGGTCATCTCGTGAGAAACCAGATTTAATTCATCAAATGGTGTTACATTTAATTATTTCGAAGCATGTAATCTTCATGAATTAAAAATTACAAACTTCGAGGGGTAATTGTTTATCCCTTAAGAATCATACACACATTGGATGATTAAATCTATGAGCACCCTTAAAGCTCACACACTTATAATCCAATCAGACATACCAAGATCGTTCGCACACAACAAAGTCATTCGCACATAACAGAGGTCAAAGCATGGCAGATGGGAACAACCATTCATAGAAGAAGTCATTCGCGTGCACTAAGTAACTTGATTCTACCTCAAGTAAGTCGCTCGAACATCAGGAAAGTTAGGCACAACACAACTTGAACACCTTGGAAGTCCGCTCACACATAAGGATAGCTCGCTCCGCTTGTCAAAACAGTTAGGGCGTCCGCTCAACACAACCGTGGACGGCCATACAGCATAGATTGACCATGCAAAGAGGTCACCCGTTCTTCTTCTTCCCAGTCACCCGTTCCTATATCAAGAGATCGATCGTGCAAGACAAGAAGTAGAATTGATGTCGATTGCACATTCCTCTCTACAGTTTTCCATTCATGCTACCCTGATCGGTCGTACATGTCTCTAGAATAAGAAACCCAAAGATACCAGAGCTCGCACATGAATCCTGTGCCCATTCATAAATAGAAACTTTAGCCGCTTTCTCATTCCTCAATCAGTTACTAATGCTTCTGTCAGATGCCAACTACCGGTCGATCAAATATTAATTTCTGAATGATCGCACTTATATGTTCTCTACAAGCCCTGATCGGTCGCCCGTATACTCAGCATCCGTTCACCTGATCAGCCCATTCGCACTCATAAGAGCTCGCTCGCATGAAACAACTGGATATAGCTATCGCTAGTTGGCTACAACTAGGCGGTGGCATTTTCGTTATTAATGGAATGAGCGAACCGCAGCCTGCAAATATGAATTCCAGCTCATTTCCTCATGGGAGCTCAACTATAAATAGGTCATGGCTTCCACCACAAAAGGGATGGACTCCTTGCCGCCATGAAGTGTTGTTGAATTGTTCATTCCACCATTTTTTAGCATTCCAACCACCATCATCATCTCTATTTGAAGATCTTTCATCTATTTTTGGCTATTGGCTCCATGGAAATAATCTACCTGGCAAAGAGATTGAAGACTCTCCTTCCTCTTCCTTTCAAACAAGGACATTCTCCTTCTCCTCCACTGGTCCTACATTTCTACATTGAATTCTGTGAATCTAAGTGAGATCTATATGTGAGAGAGAGAATATGTTGTAAGAAAATGAAGATGTATGTACAAAGAGTGATTTTATGCCTTGTAATCATTGTCATGATAATGCAAGCTACCTTCATTAGTGGATGTACGCCTAGCTTAGGGCCGAACCAGTCTAAAACCATCTCTTCTTTTTTACTTTCCTTGCATTTTTTCCTTATAATCTTTGTTGATTGTGACTCCATTTACTTTCTAACCACATTGGTGAAGTACGGTTCACTTACCATTTGTGTTTGAGCCATTTTTGGTGAAAACACTCTCGAACCTCGAACCAACAACGAGATCGAGTATAAATCGTTTATTACCAAGTCTTCGGACTTGGGGGTAGCCTATCAGCCGAGATAGTGTGGTAGTGACCACTCCCGCGGCTCCATCCGACCCACCGCGTCCAAATGTGGGTAACATTTGGAAAATAAATGATACCCTTGAGCTCTAGACCCGAATAAACGATGGGAGAACCAAAAAGGATGGATTCCAATGCCATCCCATGACTTAGGACCAACGACCTCCGGGAGGTCCAAAAGGGAGGGCACCTGTCCGGGATTCGAGGCACCTCGGGACTCCTGAATAAAGGAAAATCCGGAAGTGTAACCAGCACATGATCTACACACGACTGGGGGCACCACCAGGGCGGAGTCTCCAATCATGTTCGCTTAGGTGTAACAATAAGTACGCTTTTGCAAGTACAGGACGCTGGAAAGCATAAAACGAACATCTGAACACTTAACGTGAAAGACGATTTAACAAAAGTTAACTAATACTTTCATTTCACATAACAAAAGCAAATTACAAAACTAATATCTTTTTTCTAACGACAAGTTGTACATGAGAACCACACCATGCCTCCAAAGACCAAAAGCGAGGGTCGTACTCGCATATACTATCAGGCTACATAACCAAAATGTCTATAATATCTACGACTGCTACTGATACTACTCATCCTTCGTTTTCCTTTTCTTTTCCTGTATAGATTCGACACTAGGCTGGTCACCAGTTATGGACCTCTTCCTTCCATAACTGCTTCCGCCTTTCCCTCCTCTACCCTTAGTAGGATTGATGGACTCGTGAGACATTGATGTGTGCCTCTCGTCATCGTCCTCGCCACTAGTAATCACATTGACCTCCCTAGGGTGCTATACATTGTAGTGGTTTAGGGGCAACGCCAAAAGTAAGGGCTAGCATAACGTCAATTTCTCCCTGAGGTTTCTTGGCCTCCAACTCCGTTTTTTCTTGGCATCTTTGGCGGCCTTCCGTTCAGCTAGTTTCTTGGATTTCAGTTCACAATATCATCTGCCTCAAGCATCTCATAGGTCTCTGTGGCTCTCTGTTTGGCATCGTCGTCGGCTTTCTTCTTCTTAACCCCATAGCAGCTCTCTCCTTCTTAGGGTCATCAACGACTTACTTATTCCTAGACTCATTGACGGCCCTCTCCTTCTCCGCCTCGGCGTCAGCTTTCTTCTTCGCCAATATAGTAGAAGCTTTCTCCTCGGTATCCTGCCTAGCCTTGGCCTGTGCCTCCTGTATGGTGGCCTCATCCTGCTTCCTCTTTTCTTCCTGCTCCTCAAACTTTGCCACCATCTTTGCATTCTAGCTTCCGCCATATCATGCATTGTGTGCACGCTCGCATAAGTTGTACCTATTGCTTGGGTACATTAGCGATCCACAACCTCACCTTCCTCTAAAAGATACTTATAAAGGTTGAACCCTAACTTGACATCCGAGAACGTATCCATGTGACGACATTGCTCTCCAAATTGTACTCCCTATAAGCCTAATCTAGACTCAGATGTTTAAGGGAACACGGGGGCAAAGCCCGTTGTAACTTCCGCTCCAAGTGGGGCAGCACAGCAAAAAATGCAACTACTTAGTTTTCGAGGATTTAGTGCGTTGATCCTCTTTGGGTATTCGCGGTAATGGGACTTTACCTCCAGAAACATATGGCGTGGGTATGACCAGAAGTTTGCTCGCTGTAGTTGTAAAAGTGGATCCCACCAATCCCAACTCTAGATGTTCGGGATCATACTCAGCTGAGACGTGGACGGGAACTATGGGACCGCTAGTCGTGGCAGAGGCTGGAGCTGGCGGCTAGTAAGAACTTCCCTCTGTAAACTCAAGAGTGACAAGCACACTCTCTGTAGGCACAAACTTTCCCATTTCGGCAGCACGCTTCGCCAATCTCTCGCTCTTGGCATCCTCCTGCAGCAATCTCCTCCCTTCCTCCAATTTCTTATGCTCATCATCGGTCAAGAGCTCCACCATGAGATCATTCTCATGCACTGTCGCGACCTGTCGCAAACGAGCATCAAACGACACCAACCTCTCCCATGTTTGAGCCATCTCTCGGGGATAATCATTCACCCATGAAATTCCGTGGAATCTTAATGCCTTGACATACATTCCCCAGATTGGCTCCTCCAGTGATTCCTCCACCCTTGCCTCGGTGTCTTTAATCTCTTCCATAAACCGGTCCACTTCCCTTTGGTGCTCGACTTTTAGCCCATCTAGCGAGCTCGTTACATCCCTGTTACTGGCCTCAGGCTCTTCCTTATCCTTCTTAGTGTAACGACCCGCATTCTATATACCGGAGGATTGTAGAATATTTGTTTTATTTTCATACAAAGTCATATGGTTGTGTAACTTTGGGAAACAACTATTGGGGTCATTTCCCACATTCACGATTTTTGTTGAATTTTAAATGACCATTTTGCCCCTATCGAATCTTATTTCGCCTATAACTTTAGATTGGTAAGGCATTTTGACCTGAAACCACTTCCATTGGATTCAAACGATGATTTCCTATTCCATAGAGTGGTCACATTAATCAAACGGATTTACCGTTTGGGAGATATGGCTGAAATAAGGTTTGAAGATGGAGAAGAACCTAATTGGGCTTAATAGGGTGATTAGCAGCTAGTCCCATAACCCATTTCGGGATTAGGGTTACGAGAGGACTGAAAGGAGTCGGAGAATCATCTCCTTTCAATTTTCTCGCCGCCAGAACCATTTCTCTAACCCTAATCATAGCTTTCATCTTCCAAATCTCTCTCTAATCAATTTCTAATCACTAATTGATCAAATCTAGAACAAATCAAGCCGAATTAGCATCAAATTCTAGGTAGAGCTACTGCACCACATTGGGATTCGAGCCAAATTAGTAAAAGTTTCAGATCTAACATTTATTTTTTGTTAAGGTGAGTGATTTTCATGTTTATACACTGATTATGGCTAATTTGGGGTGATTAGTAATAATTAGCGAAATTATACATTCAAAAATTCTGAAAAAATAAGTGAAAATTTCTAAAATCATATTTTATGCCACTGGTGTGAATTTTGGTTAATTTGTATTAAGTTTGCTAATCCTATAGTTAGACATGGTTAAGTGGAAAATCATAATGTTAAGGGGAAAATCATAGTTTTAGGTATGTTTGATCTAAATTAACATATGAAATCATTGTTTTGATGTTTTTTTCTACATTTTACTACTACTATTTCATATGTTTTGTGATTACATAGAAAGTTAGAATGGTTGAAAACGCCATCATTTAGCGATTAGCTTCTTGGAAAAACTATAGGGTTTCATTTCCTGATGGTGGCCACGGTCACGACCCGCTAGGAGGGGACAACTAGGGGGAGGACCACGAACCGCTCAGTTGGGAGGAGGGGACCATGAACTGCACAGGTTGGGGGACCAAGAGCTGCCCAGTTGTGGGGACCACGAACAGCCTGGCTTGGGAAGACCACGAATAGCCTAGGGAGGACCACGACCCGACCTCGATGACGATCGCGAATCAAACCGGATTTGAAGTTCTACCACATGACGACGATCATAAATTCTTCTAAAGATCAACTCCAATCCGACCAAAGCCTGAGATGCAAAGGAAGTCCAAATGAGGAGTTACTACTCAGGATCCAGATGGGAACCAACGATTAACTTCGGGAATTGGCATTGCTGCCGGACATGTGCAAAGGAGTTATCGATATCTATAACTTTGGTTCACCATTGAGAGAGAGGGCATGTAGACAAACCAGGGCAAGGGCTTTCTGGACTGGTTGGCCCATAACCTAGAGCCAGGCCTGTGTGGACTGGATAGGGTTATAGACTATAGACCAGGGCAGTGTGGTCATAACAATAGTTGTATGGAGTTGGACTCTGTCATGGCCCCAAATGGATTTAGTGATCAAAGCGGTGGATATCGTATGCTTTACGCACTGAGCGAGAGATGTGAGGATGATTGCTATGTTTGATGTTTGCTATCACCGTGACACTCACACTATCACATTACACTCTATGTTAGTTACTACCTTAGAGTATTGTGCATCTTGTTATGCTAGCTCTTTGGCTGCAGGTCTAGGTCAGGTATGATTACTTATACTTGTTATTGCTCTATTTACTGATATAGATTTTCTATCGCTCATAACAGACTTTCGTTTGACCCAGAGTTTTATGTCTCTTCTTATTACTCTGGGTGCTCCTAAATAAGCAAACTAGAGGCAGGTTAGGTGGTTATGCATGAGTAGCTATCCAGAGACGACCAGGAGGCTTCCACATACTATATATATATTCTCCCTGTGCTGTTGTTGGTCACTACATTGGAAATTAGTAGTGTACCTCTTTATTTCCTTTTGGAGTCGGTATTTTGGAGTTCTAATAATTGGATATGAAGTTGTATTCTAGATTCCACTACTCTGATGGATATGGTTTAGTTTTCAGCTTATGTACTGTCTCACCTGTTTTATATCAAGTTATGTTATTATTATATTTTATTCCATGCGTTGTGAGATATACTACAGGTTCTTAGTGATTCATTGTTTCAAATACTTTGACAAGCATCCCGTGCCATTCAGATATTGGTACAGTGCATTTCGGTGAAATGTCGTCTGGTATGGGGCAACCGTAACACTTAGTATCAGAGAATAAGTTGCGTAGTTTAACCATGGGGAAGACATCAGGGAGAGATAGTATACATATATGAGAGCGCGTATTTGTGATATTTTGGTTTTCAAAAACTATATGTATGTATACTATTAGTATATCTAAGGATGAAGTCGCACTGCACTGGCACCACTACGGAGATGGTTAATCATTTTCTCTTTACAGATTGGACAATGAGCCGAAACACGAGGAGCATGGTGAGGAACCCCGCATCGGGTGTTGAAGAGGGAGCTGGTTCAGGGGCCAACAATAGGAATGTCCCCAATATAAGGACGATGTTTACTGCTCTCATATGAGAGATGGTCAGGGAGTAGTTCCAAATACTGCAAACGGTGGTGGTGCAGTAGTGCAGGCTTGATAGTTGTGAGCGCATCTTTGTGGATTTGGGGATCGATGATGCAATAAAGTGATTTTTGAGCAAAGCCAGAGGAAAGAAGTGCTTTAACTATGGTCAAGTGGGACATCTCAAGAATGAATGTTCGCAACCCCCTAGGGAGAAGCAGATCATGAAAGCATATGCTATCAATGTTGATCCTTCCTCGTCAAATACCCCAATTACGGCGGAGAAGGGAAAGGCTATCATTATTCAGGGTATGCTTTTCACTTATGATGTTCCAGTTCGAGTATTGTTTGATACCGGGGCTTCCCATTCCTTTGTGTTCAATGACCTAGTAGATAGGTTGGGATTGGATCCCGAGACTGTTGATAGACCTTTAGTTGTGACTAACCTAATCGGTGGTTCAACTAGCCTTTGTAAGATTTTTCGTAATCGAGTCATGTATGTATGTTTTCTTGTGATTGCTTTTTTGGGCTTTACTGGGTTTGACATTAAAATGAGAGTCGATTGGCTCCAAAGGTATGGGGTAGTGGTAGACTGTGAGGGGTCTTCTATGACCATTAAAGAGGATGATGGGCGGAGAATTGTATGGGGTTGCCTACATAATGATGGGGTGATGGCTAGTTTTCTAAATTCCCTCGACATCCCACATGATGAGTTATCAGATGTGCCTATTGCTGGCGAGTATCCGGACATCTTCGAGGGAGTGACCGGACTTCCACAACACCGAGAGATCGAGTTTCAAATTGATTTAGTGAAAGATGCCAGACCTATAGTGATGCCACTTCGTTGTATGACGTCGAGGGAGCAGCGAGAGCTCGAAGTGCAGGTAACCTTTCTTTTGAAGAAGGGATTTATCTGAAGAAGTGTTTCCGAGTGGGGAGCACCGGTTGTATTTGTTACTAAGGATGATGGTTCCCTTCACTTATGTGTGGACTACCACGAGTTGAACAAGGTGACTAGGAAGAATAATTATCCTCTTCCACGAACAGATGATTTGTTTGATCAACTAGATGGAGCAAGAGTGTTCTCCTAGTTGGATCTCGCGACAGGATTTCATCAGCTCCGAGCAGCAGCTAAGAGTATACCTAAAATGGCATATCGGATGCCGTTTAGATTCTATGAGTGGTTGGTCATGCCATTCGAGTTGACTAATGCACCGACATATTTTGTGGATCTTATGAATAGGGTTTTTAGGGATCAATTGAATAAGTTTGTTCTTGTTTTCATGGACGATATCTTTATTTACTCGAGGACAGAGGAAGAATACAAGGAACATTTGAGGACAGTGATGGAGGTGTCTAGGGACACCAATTGAAAGAAAAAATTTCTTAGTGTCACTTCCGGAGGAGGGAAGTGAGATTCTTGGGCCGTGTTGTTTTAGAGAATGGTATTGCCATGGATCCTACAAAGGTGGCTATAGTTTAAGATTGGTATACGCCCTAGAATGCAACAGACATGAGGAGTTTCTTGGGGTTAGCTGGATATTATTGTAAGTTTATTCAAGACTTCTCTAAGATAACGGCACCGTTAGCTCAGTTGACCAAGAAGAATCAAGCTTTTTCTTAGGACGAAAAATCTGAGAATGCATTTAGGATTCTAAATGAAAAGCTAACGTGTGCACCAGTATTAGTTGTTCCTAAGGGAAACGAAGAGATGACAATATACACGGATGCTTGTGGTACCAGACTAGGTGTTGTGCTGATGCAAGGAGGTAGGGTTGTGGCTTATGCTAGTCGACAACTAAAGCCACATGAGAAAAGATATCGTATCCATGAATTGGAATTCGCCACGATTGTGTTCGCGTTGGAGATGTGGAGACAATACCTCTTCGGAGAAAGATTCGAGTTGTTTACCGATCACAAATCATTAAAATTACTTTTCTAACAAAAGGATTTAAATCTTCATCAGCGGAGATGGTTAGAGTTCTTGGCTTCATATGATTTCAATATCGCATACACACCCGGGAAGGGCAATGCGATAGGTGATGCATTAAGTTGGAGACATGCCAGTTTAGGGCTATGTTTCTTGAATGGAAGCAATTGGAGTAGGATATGATTTCAGACCTAAATGTGAAGTAGATCCAGAGATGTTAGCAACTTTGACGATCATACCAACTTTGATTGAGCGGATCGGTTCCATTAAAAGGGATGATCCTAACCTATTAGAAATCATCCCCAAGTTAGAAATGGGTACCGACGGTGATGAAACGAATAAATATGGACTTGATCGTGCGGGATGGCTTTGAAAGAATGAGGGACTACTTGTACGCAATGTTAATGGATTGAGAGATTAAGTGCTTAGAGAGTGTCATCACTCAAAACTAACTATACATCCCGGTGGTAAAAAATGTATCGAGAGATGAAGCAGACCTACTACTGGGAAGGGATGAAGAGACACATTGGGAAGTTTTTATCCAAGTGCATGATTTTCTTGTTAGTTAAAGCCGACAAAAGAAGCCTAGTGGTTTGTTACAGCCGTTAGAAATTCCCGAATGAAAATGGGAACAAGTCTTAGTGGATTTTATCAATGGTTTACCATGTACTAGATCGAGTCATGATAGTATTTTGGTGATTGTGGATCGATTGGCCAAAAGTGCAACGTTTATACTGGTCTAGTCGAATGGAACGACAGCTAAGTTGGCAGAACTTAATATGATGTAGGTAGTGAGATTTCATGGAGTACCTAAAGGTATTGTGAGTGACCGGGATCCATTGTTTACTAGTAGGTTTTGGAAGAACTTGCAAGAGGCTTTAGGGTCAGAATTACATCTTAGTACAACGTACCATCCCCAAACCGACGGTCAAACAGAGAGGGTGAATCATGTATTAGAGGATATCCTGAGAGGTAGTTATTGGATTTTGGAGAGTTATGGGATGACCACTTGCATCAAGTTGAGTTCGCATATAATAATAGTTATCAGTCCAGTATTGGTATGGCTCTTGAAGCTTTGTATGGAAGACCGTGCAACTCACCATCATGTTGTTTAGAAACCGGTGAGAAATTTGTGCTTGGGCCAAATGTAAAAAGTGAAATTTTAGATAAGATCAAGGTTATTCAACAACGAATGAAGGCTGCCTAAGATAGGAAGAAGAGTTATGTTGATAAAATACGAAGAGATTTTGAAATTCTCCGTTGGTGACTTGGTATTCTTCAAGATTTCTCCGTTGAAGATTGTGATTCGGTTTGGTAGGAGGGTTAAATTAGTACCAAGGTTTGTTGGTCCATTTCCAGTTCTCGATCAAGTTGGGAATTTAGCATATAAAATTGGGTTACCTAAAAAGATGGAGGGAGCGCAAAACGTATTTCATGTTTATCAGTTAAGTAAGTTCATGCACGATTCTGATATGACTATTTCACCTGATCAGTTGGATGATACCAAGATAGAACCCGAGGTAGCTGGAAACTACAGACTGGTTCGTGTTGTCGGACACAATACGAAGCAACTCTGGAGGAAGACGGTGAAACTTGTTAAGGTCTAGTGGGGTGATAATGAGAATGACTGTACTTGAGAAACTGAGGAGAGCATAAGGAAGTCATATCTAGAGCTCTTTACCTGGTAAGATTTTGATTGCGATATAGTTGTTCCCTTGTTAGTAAACCGCATGCTAGGATAGGTGTTAACCGGCTTTTTGGTCTAGTTCCCAAAAGTACGCAAGGCACGCTTGAATCTGTAACACCCCGTTATTTCGAAACATATCATAAGAGATAATTAAAGAATAATTAATTTTGAAGAGAAGAATTAGGTGAAACGGGTCACGTCATTGCGTTCATGGCTATTTTTTTGTCAATTTAGACCTATGGTTTGTAGAAAACTGATTTAGGATGAAAAAGATATCTTTTAATTAAATATTGCAATAAAACATGAAAAAAAGAGGAATGAGAAAAAATAATGGATACCATTGTCCTAAGTCTTGTTAACAAAAGACTAAGTAGCCCAGTTGGTTATAGCATGTGACTTGCATACAAGAGGTACAAAGTTCGATCCCCGCCAGTGCCATATTTTTGTTTTAGGGGAATGGCTAAAAAGTGGCTTATTGTGAACGCAGTTCAATTAAAAAGCTGTTTAGTGTGAAAAGGGTTAACTGGAGGATTAATTGGAAAAATGGTTAAAAAGAAAAAATAAATAAATAAGTATATATATATATATATATGATGTGTGGATGTCAACACCCTACTGCTGCGCATCATGTTGCACACATGGCGCATTATTATTGGTTAATGATCGTTTTTCCGCAACATGGCTATTTTCTATTGGAAGGATGACGTGGACGATTCCTATGGCTCCTGATCTAATCTAATGGGCCTAATTAACTCACTACACCTATATAAACACACCTAGACCTAAACCTAATTTCACTACACTAATTCATGGCGCCTCCATGCTGCCTCAACCTAAACTAGTCTTCTTCTTCAACAAAACAAAGTAAAGGAATTCTGTAAAGGGGATCGAATCTACAACAACTACAATGCCTAATTCTCTTCCTTAATCCAATGTTTGTGAGTTCATTGATTATTTTTAGATTACAATAATGCTAAAGCAATTCCGACATGTTGTAAATTGGATTTGGGAATTATACATGATAATAAGATTGAATCTCATCAATTCTGTCTTAGCCTATAACATCAGGTTCATGATTCTTATATCCCCATGTTGATATTATCATCAGTTTTATCAGTTTTATAATAACTTTATGATCAGTTCATACTTATGCCTATTGTTATTATTATGCCTGTTCTTTATCTTATCTCTTCCTCCTTCCCTTTTTTTGTTTTTAGAGCCGGGCTACTTCGAGCCTAGGCCAAATCTCATAGAGATGAACATACGAATGGTATTTTAGGGAACGATGGGAAATTTGGCATAATATGCGTTGGGTTGGTTTGATCATGACAATCGTTAAATTTGGCTTAATATATGTTAATTGTTGGGCATGATATGAAATTGGGAATTTTGGGTAATTGACATAATTAGCCTAAAATTGGCATAAACTACAAATGAATAATTTGGCTCTGATAAGCATGCTAAGACACGAGGTTAGACTCCATTTGTGGTAGAAGCCTTCCCGGAACCAACCGGCCTAACCAGCAACCGCAAACGTTTAGTCTAATGTGAGAGGTCGTAGGCATAACTAAAAGATGCTTAGACACAAGGTTAAGTCTGGCTTGTGGCAAAAGTTTGCTCGGAACCGCCCGGCACATCCAGCGGCCACAAGCCAGACTTAATGTGAGAGGTGTGTGCATTAATAACTAATTAATGTTGATCAAAGTAGAATATGATACCTAAAACATGTTAGGTGGTGGGGTTAAGTTAACCTGTGTAAGATGACAACTTAACCAATAATACGCGAAGAAAACGGATAGGGTTATGGCAAGCTTAACCAATAATGCACATTGATTTGATAAGTGGATGGCGTTAAGTCAACTGGGCTGATAGACAACACTTAACCAATATAAGTTTGGGTTAGGATAAACCCTGGGGAAAACCTATTAGCGGTATGGACCCATTTCAGACAGTTACCCACTTAGTGGTATCAGGAACCCTGAGCTAGGTAGGGTTATGGGACGCTTACTGGACTGATTATAAGTGGTCAAATAAGATCGAGGGTGTAGGAGTGCAGGTTCTGACGGGTTCGTTAAGCGTGCACAAGGTGTTACCAGCATTGGAAGATTTAGCCACTGTACATCAGTAGGTATAAAGTTGTGCACGCACGGGTTGCCACATAGGGAGTGATACATCCTAAGCTGGGGCCCGCACAGATATCTAAAACTTAGGGAGCCAATCGATTAGGGGTAGTGTGGGGACATCTAGTATCTATTATGGGCAAGTGGACTTTCGAGGATTTTATGGGGCGGATGCCTCTTACTAGATGTTACGCCTGAGTGCTACCAATTGCGGGGTTGGGATCATTTTGTTAAGAATTACTAATAGGTGGTGCAGAGAGTTAAATTAAGTAAGAAATCTGGGAAGCGCACTAGACATTCCTTTATATTCGTCCTGTTACCCAGCTTTACCTTATGTCATGGTTGTACTTTCGATCATGCTTATTACTGTCATATTGCTTTACTTATTTTCATGCTAAAAGTAGCTGGACTCGCCAGGCTTTATGTATGACCTTTTTGTTCTCGCCTATTTTTCTTCTGTTCCCCCCTCCCCCCAAGTCCTCAGGGAGGAAACACTGAAGCTTGACTTGGATTTCTTTCTTCTTGAAGCGCTTGGAAATGTTGAGAGTAATGCTCAGCTTTATCTCTTTACATTATGACTATTTGGAGTGGGATTATGATTTTACTTTTATGTACTCTGATAATAATTTTGTTCAAGATGGATATTTATGTACTTGACTCTAGTATGTGGTTTTGATGCTGTAATCAAACATGTTTTGCTTTTATGCTGCAATGAATAAAGTTTGAATTTTCTTAAGTACCATTTATATATCTATCTTGTGATATTCTATTCTATACTCTTATAATAATCCATGGAATTTAATGCATTCCGTTAGTGAGTGACATTAATGGATGTAGGGTGTTACACGTGGTATCAGAGCAGAAGGTTACCAGAACAGATAAAAGATTTTGAAATCATTTTTAGAAAGAAGTATTTTCAAAAACATGTTTTGAGGAGGGTATTTTCAACAGAAAAGTTTATTATGAAGAACATAATCCCCAAAAGCCATATATCTTTCTTTCGATTCTCTACTTAAATATAGTTTTTCCCTTTATTTTCGCCATAGTTCCGTAGGAATGTTAAAACTACGACATATGTCGGAGGGCAAAGAAGTGCCCGACCTTCATCTATAGCCGCAGTAGTTTCACCTGCGGCTAATCTTCTTTCAAGCTTCGTGGGATTTTCCGTGCGATGGAGGAAGCTTTCAAGAAACTTGTAAACATGCTACACAAGGATGCTAAAAATGAGAATGAGTGAGTTTAGTCTAAGGAGCACAACCCAAGGATGAGAAACTCGTTGAGTAATCCACGAAGATGGTAAAGGTGGAAAGAAAGAGGTGAAAGTGGAAGAATCACATAAAAAGAAAGTAGAACCTAAGAAGGGTGGAAAGAATAATAAATCGCGTGACAAAAGGAAGTGTCTTTATTGTGATATAACGGGCCATGTAATTAAGGACTGTAGGAAGAAGAAGGAGCATGGTTGTTTTCATTGTAGTGAGGCAGGACATCTGATTAAAGACTGCCCGAGGAGGCAAGGACAAGGGCAAGGGCAGAGGAGAGGACCTACTTCTGGAGGGCAGGATCATGCTCTCATGGTACCTACGCAAGAGAGAGATAGAAACATTTCTGTTGAAATTTTGATTTTCTTCTTAGATCATCCTTTTCGAACTTTTTTTGATTCTGGCGCTTCAAATTCGTTTATATCTGCTTCTGTTGTTGAATCTCCGCACCTAGATACTAGTCTAGTTATGGATCCCATTGTAGTCTCAAATCCTATTGGGGGTACGACCCATCTTTCTATGTTATGTCGGGATATGAGAATATTTTTGTATGGCGTTGAGTTCGAATGCAACGCTTATGTACTTGGTTTCACAGGCTATGGGTTTATTCTAGGAATGGATTGGTTAGCTAGGTATGGTGCCATTCTCGACTGTGAAAAGAGGGTAGTTAGACTGTTGACTAGTTTGGGTAACACTCTCGATATCTCATGCGATCCTAAGGGTTCCGTTATGCCCAGCTACCTAGAATCTCTTGAAAGATCTATTGATGATTTGCAATCTGTTCGAGTAGTCCATGAGTATGCAGATGTCTTTGAGGAGGTTAGGGGCTTACCTCCAAAACGTGAGATAGATTTCCATATATACTTGATAGACAATGCAAAGCCAGTTGCATTGCCTGTGCGCCACATGGCTCCAAGAGAAAGGAGGGAGCTTAGTAAACAAGTGAAAGAGTTGCTTGAGAAAGGATTCATAAGAAGAAGTATCTCGGAGTGGGGGTGCTCCTGTTGTTTTTGCCATGAAGGCTGATGGTTCGCTTAGATTGTGCGTGGACTATAGGGAGCTGAATAAGGTCACGAAGAAGAACAGACACACATTGCCGAGGATAGATGATTTGTTCGATCAATTGGTTGGTGCTTCGGTTTTCTTGCAGTTGGACTTAGCTACAAGATTTCATCGGTTTAGGGTAGCTGAGGATAGTACAGATAAGACTACTTTTATGACTCCCGACGGTTTCTTTGAATGGTTCGTCATGCCTTTTGGTTTGACGAATGCACCCGCATATTTCATAGACTGGATGAGTAGGGTGTTTAGGGAGTTTCTAAACAAGTTCGTGGTGGTCTTTGTGGATGATAACTTGATATTCTCTAGAAGCGAGGAAGAGCATGCCCTACATCTTAGGGAAGTTTTAGAGACCCTTCGAGCACATCAACTCAAAGCTAAGTTCTCCAAATGTAATTTTTGGAGGAAGGAGGTGAGGTTCTTAGGGCATGTGGTCTCTAAGGAAGGTATAGTAGCGGATCCCACAAAGGTGGTGGCAATCCAAGATTGGAAGGTTCCTAAGAATGCAACAGAAATTAGAAGTTTTCTTGGTTTGGCGGGCTATTATAGAAAGTTCATCAAGGACTTTGCTAAGACATCAACCCCACTTACACGGTTGGCGAAAAAGAATTTGACATTTTCTTGGGGTGTTGACTGTGACGATGCTTTCCCACGATTGAAGAGGGCATTGACGACAACTCCAGTTTTAGTTTTGCCGGATGGGAGTAAACGGTTCACAGTGTATACCGATGCTTGCGAGATAGGGCTTGGTGTAGTTTTGATGCAAGAGGGAAGGGTGATATGCTATGGTGGAAGGCAGTTGAAAGTTCATGAGAAGAATTACCCTACCCACGCTTAGAGTTAGTTGCCATAGTTTTTGTGCTTAAGTCTTGGTGCCATTACTTGCTTAGTGAGAGATTTGTGTTGTATACAGACCATAAGTCACTAAAATATTTGATCTCCCAAAAAGATTTAACCTTAAGGCAATAGAGGTGGATGGAGTTCTTAGCATGTTACGATTTTGAGATTGCGTATACCCCTGGCAAGGGTAATGTTGTAGCGGACGCCTTAACTAGAAAGAAGTTGACTTTGAGTCCTTTGTTTGTCGAGCGGCGGAGTTTAGAGTATATCTCTACCTTTGACTTTAGACCTTTTATTGATTATGTACCCGGTTTGTTGGCATAGTTAGAGGTACGACCTACGCTTTTGGGACAGATAGGTGCGGCACAGCGAGATGACCCACAGTTGATAGAGATAGTAGACCAGCTCATCAGTGGGGAGTCTTCGAGCCATCTTAGTGGGTATACTATCGATGACAAAGGTCGGTTGCGTAGGGATGGGAGACTTTTCATATCTCGAGACGAGGGTTTGAGGAGGACAATCCTTGAAGAAGCACATCGTTCTAAGCTGACCATACACCCCGGTGGAGACAAGATGTATGGGAACATGAAGCGAGTTTTCTTTTGGGCTGGAATGAAGAAGGATGTGGCTGAGTTCATTTCTAGATGCTTAGTGTGCCAGAAAGTCAAGGCTGAGAAAAAGAAGCCTGGTGGTTTACTTCACCCTTTAGATGTTCCACAGTGGAAATGGGAAAGTGTTTCCACGGATTTCGTCGATGGGTTGCCGAGGTCAAGGAAGGGTAATACGGGGATTTGGGTAGTAGTAGATAGACTTACTAAGAGCGCCCATTTTCCTCCCGTTAAAAGTAAAAGAATTGCGGCGTTATTAGCATCTGTTTACCTTCGAGGGATAGTTCGTTTACACGGCATACCTTCTAGCATAGTAAGCGATCGAGATCCCACTTTCACTAGTGAGTTTTGGAAGAGCTTGCAAGAGGCGGTAGGAACTCAATTGTGTTTGGGCACCGCTTATCACCCTCAGATGGACGGCCAAATAGAAAGAGTGAATCGGATTCTAGAAGATCATTTGAGGTTATGCATCTTGGACTTTGGACGGACGTGGGAGGAACATCTTCCATTGGTAGAGTTCGCCTACAACAACAGATATCAGACTAGTATTGGCATGGCACCTTTTGAAGCTCTATATGGACGACCTTACCGAAAACCGACTTGTTGGTGGGAGTCTACGGATAAGATTTTTCTTGGGCCCGATATGGTCAAGGAAACTTCGGAGAAGATAAATTTGATTCGAAGACGTATGAAGATGGCACATGACCGACAAAAGTCATATGTTGATAAGAGAAGGACCGATCTTGAGTTCAGTGTTGGAGACATGGTCTTTATTAAAGTGTCACCATTGAGGAATGTAATTCTCTTTGGATCTATAGGGAAATTGGCACCAAGGTTCGTAGGGCCATTCCCTATTACAGAAAGAGTTGGACAGATGGCCTACAGAGTGAAGTTCCCTATTACAGAAAGAGTTGGACAGATGGCCTACAGAGTGAAGTTGCCCGAGAAGCTAAGTGGTGTTCATGACGTATTTCATGTGTCACATTTGCGGAAGTGCTTACATGATACCGTAGAAGTAATAGAGCCAAGCATGCTTAGAGAAGTGGACGTCGAGCGAGATGCCACGATTAGACGAGCTCCTACATGCATCCTTGGATCGGAGGTCAAGAAGTTACGCAACCGAGAGGTCAAGTTGGTTAAAGTCCAATGGGGAGATGAGCAAGGAGACGCGACTTGGGAGACGGAAGACAAGATGCGTACAGCGTACCCTTTCCTTTTTGAGGGTATGTTATTAACTTCTCCTTTTTCTACCGCTTTGTTTATACTTGTTCTATCATTTAGTATATCCTCTTGATTACATCTTCGATCTTTCGGTAGGAAAATCCTATGGTTGTAAACATGTGCTTGAGACATGTTATATTTGGTGGATGCAAGTGGATGTAAGTGTTTGCTAGTGGTTGCTCGTGGATGCATTTACACACACATTAGGCATTTGAACGGCTTAATCACATTCATATTGCATATGAATGAGTGTGCATATTTAAATTAATGGATGTATATTGAATGTGTTATCATATGGATGCTGCATTTGAATGAATGATTGTGCACTCATATAGAAATGATATGTTTCATTAGGATTCTTTTCCATACATAATGGACGCATGCACCTATCATGTTTTGCATTAAGGAGGCCAACTGAATCAGTAGACCGCCTGATCTTTGCATTAGATAAGGAACATATACACACACTTTTGCATATGTTCATATAGCATTACGAATCTTTTAAGGACAATGGATGCTTGTAGATGATGGATGCGTAGATGGATGATTGGATGGTAGGATACATTCTTCTTAACTTGAAGATTTCGGGGACGAAATCCATTAAGGAGGGGAGAATGTAACACCCCGTTATTTTGAAACATATCATAAGAGATAATTAAAGAATAATTAATTTTTAACAGAAGAATTAAGTGAAATGGGTTACGTCATTACGTTCGTGGCTATTTTCTAGTCAATTTAGACCTACGGTTTGCAGAAAACCGATTTAGGATGAAAAAGATATATATTAATTAAATATTGCAACAAAACATGAAAAAAAGAGGAATGAGAAAAAATAATGGATACCGTTGTCCTTAGTCTTGTTAGCAAAAGACTAAGTGGCCCAGTTGGTTAGAACATGTGACTTGCATACAAAAGGTACAGAGTTCGAACCCCGCTAGCGCCATATTTTTGTTTTAGGGGAATGGCTAAAAAGTGGCTTAGTGTGAACGTAGTTCAATTAAAAAGCGTTTTAGTGTAAAAAGGGTTAATTGGAGGATTAATTGGAAAAATGGTAAAAAAGAATGTGTGTATATATATATATATATATATATATATATATATATATATATATGTGACGTGTGGGTGTCAACACCCTGCTGCTACGGATCATGTTGCACACATGGCGCATTTTTATTAGTTAATGATCATTTTTTTTGCAACATGGCTATTTTCTATTGGTCGGATGACGTGGAAGATTCCTATGGCTCCTGATCTAATCTAATAGCCCTAATTAACTCACTACTCCTATACAAACACACCTAGACCTAAACCTAATTTCACTACACTAATTCATGGCGCCCCCATGCTGCCTCAACCTAAACTAGTCCTTCTTCTTCAACAAATCAAAGTAAAGGAATTCTGTAAAGGGATCGAATCTACAACAACTACAATGCCTAAATCTCTTCCTTAATCCAATCTTTGTAAGTTCTTTGATTATTTTTAGATTAAAATAATGCTAAAGCAATTCTGATATGTTGTAAATTGGATTTGGGAATTATACATGATATAAAGATTGAGTCTCATCAATTCTATCTTAGCCTATAACATCAGATTCATGATTCTTATATGCCCATGTTGATATTATAATCAATTTTATCATATCTTTATGATTAGTTTATACTTATGCCTATTGTTATTATTATGCATGTTCTATATCTTATCCCTTCCTCCTTCCCTTTTTGGGTTTTATAGCCGGGCTACTTCGAGCCTAGGCCAAATCTCATAGAGATGAATGTACGAACGGTATTTTAGGGAATGATGGGAAATTTGGCATAATATACATTGGATTGGTTTGAGCATGAAAAATTTTAAATTTGGCATAATATATGTTAATTGTTGGGCATGATATGAAACTGGGAATTTTGGGTAATTGAAATAATTAGCCTAAAATTGGCATAAACTGCAAACGAATAAATCGGCTAAGATAAGCTTGCTGAGACACGAGGTTAGTCTCCGTTTATGGTAGAAGCCTGCCCGGAACCAACCGGCCTAACTGGCAACCGCAAATGGTCCGTCTAATGTGAGTGGTTGTAGGCATAACTAAAAGATGCTTAGATACGAGGTTAAGTCTGGCTTGTGGCAGAAATCTGCCCATTACAGCCCGGCACATCCGGTGGCCACAAGCCATCGACTTAATGTGAGAGGTATGTGCATTAATAACTAATTAATGCTGATCAAAGATGAATATGAGACCTAACACATGTTAGGAAGGTGGGTTTAAGTTAACCGGTGTAAGATGACTACTTAACCAATAATACCTAAACAAAATGGACAGGGTTAAGGCAAGCTTAATCAATAATGCATATTGATTTGATAAGTGGATGGGGTTAAGTCAACTAGGCCGATAGACAACACTTAACCAATATAAGTTTGGGTTATTATAAACCCTGGGGTAAAACCTAGTAGCGGTAGGGACCCATTTCAGATAGTAGCCCACTTAGTGGTACCAGGAACCCTGAGCTAGGCAGGGTTAGGGCACGCTTACGGGGCTGATTATAGGCGGTCAAATAAGAGTGAGAGTGCAGCAGTGCAGGTTCCGACAGGTTCGTTAAGCGTGCACAAGGTGTTCCTAGCATTGGAATATTTAGCCACTGTACATCTGTAGGTATAAAGTTGTGCACCCACGGGTTGCCACTTAGGGAGTGATACACCCTAAGCTGGGACCCCACATATATCTAAAACTTAGGGAGCCAATCGATTAGGGGTAGTGTGGGGACATCTAGTATCTATTATGGGCAAGTGGACTTTCGAGGATTTTATAGGGAGGATGCCTCTTACTAGATGTTACGCCTGAGTGCTACCAATTGCGGGGTTGGGATCATTTCGTTAAGAATTACTAGTAGGTGGTGAAAATAATTAAATTAAGTAAGAAATCTGGGAAGAGCACTAGACATTCCTTTATATTCATCCTGTTACCTAGATTTACCTCATGTCATGGTTATACTTTCCATCCTGTATATTCCTGTCATATTGCTTTACTTATTTTCATGGTAAAAGTAGCTGGACTCGCCAGGCTTTATGTCTGACCTTTTTGTTTTCACCTCTTTTTCTTCCATTTCCCCGCTCCCCCGCAACCCCAGGTCCTCAAGGAGGAAACACTGAAGCTTGACTTGTATTTCTTTCTTCTTGAAGCGCTTGGAAATGTTGAGAGTAATGCTCAGCTTTATCTCATTACGTTATGGATATTTGGAGTGGGATTATGATTTTACTTTTATGTACTCTGATAATAATTTTGTTCAAGATGGATATTTGTGTACTTGACTCTAGTATGTGGTTTTGATGTTGTAATCAAACATGTTTTGCTTTACCACTGCAATGAATAAAGTTTTAATTTTCTTAAGTACCATTTATATATCTACCTTGTGATATTCTATTATACACTCTTATAATACTCCATGGAATTTAATGCATTCACTTAGTGAGTGACATTAATGGACGTGGGGTGCTACAGAATCAACTTATCGCGTATGGTTGAAGACAAGAATGTCTCCACAAAGCAAAGAAAATAGGTCGAGAAGGAATTGGACCAACAAGGACCTCACCGCTCCTTCAAAACATCGCCAATCCATCACCTCGAACCCTGTAACGGAAAAGGCCTTAGCCTCGACGCTCATTGTCCTCACTTTCGTGCAATCCTCGTACCCCTCGGGGTACGAATTTTGCACACCCTCGGGACATGAAATTCGAACTCCATGGGGTTCGAAGTTCGAACCCAAGCGGGGTTCGAAGTTCGAACCCACGCAGGGTTCAAAGTTCAAACCCTACGGGGTGCGAAGTTCGAACCCACGTGGGGTTTGAAGTTCGAACCCCAAGGGTTCGAAGTTCGAATCCTCGCGGTTCGAAGTGCGAACCCCATGGGTTCGAATTTCGAACCCCACGGAGGGGTTCGAGTTCCTGGGCTTCAATGCGGTCGGGGTTCGAGATTTTATGGAGGGATATACCTTGGGGCGCGACATAACCAAATCTTGCCCCGGCAAGCTCCCAACCATGTTGATCACCTAAAAATAGCTGATTGGCACGCGTCGATCACCAGTTTTTGGTTGATCGCTCCACGGCACAAACCCCACTCCTTTTTATACCTTTCCCACTTCTTTTTATAATTTGAACTTTCTACCTACTCCCACATGCCCTCACCTAACCTCTCCACTATAAATACCCCCTCACTTCCCACTTCTAAAGGGTGGGTCCAAGCTCTCTCTCCCAAGCTTTAGCGCCTTCCACCTTTCCCCCCAAAGCCACCTAGGCACCTTCCTACATCATGCAAGGAAGAAGAAGAAAGTGCTTAGTCTCATGAACATACTTATGAGTGTTTAGCCATGCTTTCGGATATTACACCACCTTCGGATATTTTTAGACCTCTCGGACATTGTTGACCAAGTCAACACTTCTCCCACTCAACGAAGAAGAATAAGGCCCCGACTCGGCCTCACTCCGCCACGACTCCGACTCCGCCTCGGTCTCGACTCTGACTCACTCGGCCTTGACTCCGCCTCGGCCTTGATTCCGTCGGCCTCGATTCCGTCGGCCTCGACTTTACCTCACTTGGCCTCGAATCCGACTCCGCCTCGATCTCGACTCCGACTCACTTGGCCTCGACTTCGCCTCGGCCTCGTCTCACTCGGCCTCGACTCCGCCTCACTTGCCTCGACTCGCTCGGCCTCGACTCCGTCTCACTCGGCCTCGACTCACTCTGCCTTGAATCTGCCCTACTCCGCCTTGACTCGGCCTCACTCAGCCTCGACTCCCTTTTCCTCGGCTCCGCCTCACCCAGCCTCGACTCGGATACGCTACAACATCGACAACACCACGACTACTCTCGCTTAGCTAGGAAGATCGATAACAAGGACTAAGAGGATATTGTTAATCATCGTAGCTTTGTGTAATAGTCTTGTTGTACTTTATTGTGATGGAATAAAATCAGCACAGCCTTCAAAGTGGATGTAGGCCCCGACGGGCTGAACCACTATAAATAACTGTGTCCTTTACTTCCTCGCACATTATTACTGTATTTCTTATGATTCTATGCTCTGGACTAAAAAGTTTCAAATTTTTGGAACTCTCTGGTGTTTACGACAACTTTAGGCATCGACATTTGGCGTGCCAGATAGGCGGAGTAAAGCGCACACCTACGGTCGACTTTCTATCACTTCCTTCGAGGAATCGAAACCTCGCCTTTCCAAGACTTTGGATGCTACTTAATTTTTCTCAAACTTACGAGCCAAACCCATCGCCAAGGGTGAACTAAGGAAAGAACCCCATAGTCGGACCTTAACAAGGCATCGCCCGTTTCATGACAAATAGAAGCTCTTCATAGAGAGAACTCGGATTTGTTTCATTGTCGCAAATTCCCATCTCAACTTCGGCAAGCCTTAGGTTCATTCTACAACCTGCAGTCAAGTCCGCTCACCATGGCTAAGCAACAAAGGATCAAATGACAAAATATTGGAGATAATTTCCTCCAGTCCGTCTTCGGATTCCGTCTTTGGTTCTCGACTACGACTCAATTACTCGCTTCTTATCAAGGTGCTTAAGCATGGGAAGCTCGACGCTATAATCGAAGCTCAAGATGCAAAAGGGGGAGGAAGTTAGGAACTCTCCTCGACCTGACCTCCATCGAACTACGTCATTCCAGAAGGCACCAATGGAATGAGTGAGAACCTCGCCACAGCTTTGTATGCTCAACTTAGGCGGTAGGAAGAGGCTTTCAGTACCTTCCTTGCCCAAATTAAAAGCAGGATAAGAAGCACTTCAAGTCCGACTAGGCAGGCATACATTATTGGGATGAGTACATGTGTCCCTCCACCCGCGACTCGATACTTGGGGGCAACCCCATAAATTGACCATCCAGCTGACGCCGCTCCTCGAAATTGTGCCAGTCCCACTACACTCGGGGCTAACCCTAATCCCAATGTCGCTCCGACCTGTGACACTTTGGTTGTTAAGGTTCCGGGCCTCACAGTCAGAAATGTTGCTCAAGTGTCGATGCACGCAGCATTGGATAGTAGTGCTCCCACAACTCCGAGAGTCAGGGTTACGCCCAACATGACCCGTCAAGTGGGAATCCAACCAGACTTCCTTCTCAATCGACTGATTCTCAACTTGGACTTAAACAATGGAGGCACCAGTGCCGCTATAGACAAATTGGATCAGCTATGTTCTTTCAGAGATGGGTCTGAGATCGCAGATGTTATCCGTTGGTGCATTTGAGGCGGTGCTTCTCCCAAAGACATAGATTGTGTAACTCGCGACCTGCATTCCTTAGATTACAGGGACTCCCATGACCCGGCTGACTTCAAGTTACCAATCTCGGATCCTTATGACGGTCGCAAGGATCCAACAGCTTGCCTCACGACGAGCATTCGGCGTATGGAAGTTCTCTCAGTTTCAGAAAATGTCATGTCCAAGTACTTCCGGACTAGGGTACACACCGTCCTGCTCAACCTCGCCAGCCTTACCAAAACAAGACCATCGATGTCGATGACATGGAAAAGGGGCAAGCTAGATGTGTACTACAGAATACTTCCACAGAATAGAACTCCCGAAGTCAGCCGAAACTAATGGGGTCCATTAGAATAGCCCATCCTGCACATCTCCCCGACGCGGTCCAAATAATCCAAAAAAAAATGCGAAGGAACACCAACAACTCGCGTGAAACCCAATCGAGACATAATCCCTTCACTAGGATCGTATACAAAGATGAGTGGCCCCGACGCTTCAACATGCCGCAAGAAGCGTCCTATGGTGGCACGACTGACCTCTAATTTCGACAATGTTAGAATCACTATTAGAAGTGGAACGCATCATCCCAACTGTTCCCGGCTCTTACGCTCGAGCCTCCACTAGGCGGACACAAGCTGCTATGAGTCTGAACTTGTCGCCTATGCTTATAACATCCAACTGGGCCGAAGTTCACTCTAACTGACTTCCACATAATCATGCAATCGAAGTTAGAGACTCACAGGTTGCCAAAGACCTTCCATCAAGAGGGCGCGCTAGGCTCCAAACTCCTCAACTGGATCACTACCTCTATAATGTGGCACGAGCCCAACCTCTGATTATCGCCGACATAATCCGTGGAATCATGAGGGAATCGCATGGGCACGCCCTCGATGTCTGCAAAAACTGTACGAGGAGTAACTCATTCACTTCAGCTATCTTTAATATCGAATGGGGCAGGCACTTCAACATGCTGACACTCATTCCTTACTCAAGGAAGCCAGGATCTTCGAAGCTTCATTAACTGCCACAAATGGCACATGGGTTCATTACGCGTCAAAAACGCCATAAAATGCAAGTGTTTATCTGTACTTACCCGAGACGGCTCTATTATGGTTCCCTCGACATCCACCTTGAACTATTTCAACGCTCGACTAACTCGCCAATATATTGTTCGCTCTGTCTAGGATGCACATCGTGATGCCCAGAGACATCCTCTCAGTCTCGAACATTTACCAAGGCACCCGTGAAACTCTCAAAGGCTATCTCTGAAGATCCCACACCGCCTTGGCTGAAATCGAGAAACCTACTCCTCGAATCGTACTCGTCTAGCTTACACATAGCATACCACCTAATTCCGAACTTAGAGCATGGATCGATCAAGAGCAATCAAATATTGAGTAGATCTTCTACAGGAATGCCAACTACTTCCTATAATGAAATTTAGCGTGTAGGGATCGAGCTTCTCATCTTAACATCTTTCCTCATGGTGTCGCCCAAAGCCCCAGCGACTCTGATTCCACCGCTCTGCGCAATCTCGCTCATGTCGGCAACATCAAAGGTAGCCGCAACAGTAAAATGAGACATCTCCCACTTCTGCCTTACCGCAGTTATTCCACTCTCGGCGACATCCCGATAAAATCTATCTCGTGACATGCAATTCTATCCATTCAAAAGGCCAAGGCCGAAAAGTCCGACGAGCGCACCAAAGGACTCTACAGGATATTGTCTGTTCTACAGCATCCGTGGACGCAACACGAGCATGTTTCATCACTTGCAGAACAACATCGAGGAACTCATCCGCATGGGATCTCCGAGCTACTCAGCGCTCATCAGAGATTCCCACTGCATAGAATCTTCGAGCCACTCGATGCTCATCGGGGGTTCACATTGCATTGGTTCTC